>OU862885.1:18508415-19805945 GCA_917880725.1 Selenia dentaria | reverse complement strand
CACGTGTGTGAAAAGTGTTTCAACGATCTTGATGCAATCATCATTGACAGTGAATGACAATCGATCGTAAGTAGCAAGGATCACTAAAAAGGGGGGGAAATGGGACCGATTTCAACATCAAAAAGTGTGAAATAACTTGTCGAAGTCGAAACCATACACACTATATGTAATAATAAGTACTTTTGAATTATCATGGGACCGACTTCAAAAAGTTATTTCACATTTTTTGATTAATTTTTTTAACAGTGGCACACTGTGTTTTGATACCTAGTTATATGTAGTCTCATACACTACTTTATCTACTCTTATGCATTGATATTTTCTTTACATTCACTACTATCAAACATTAAATAGGAATAAAAACTTCAAGGAAACCAAGGCCAAAATACAGTACTTCAACATTTTTACATTTATAACTTTTAATGTACAGCTTTGATTTTTTTACATGAACTCTGTCTGGGAGACCGTGTGTCACGATTATTGGATGTACATGAAAGCCGTGTATCACGAGACACGTAAAACCGGTCCTGCTGTTATGTAATCTGTGACATACACCACATTGTTGCTTATCCATCAGTAAGTTTGACGTCAGCAATTTAATTTTTAGTTACTCGGGTACAATATACGAAAATAACTATCAATTATCCATCATACAATTAAAAAAATAAGGTATTTATTCAGATAACTGCTAAATAAAATAGTAGCACCTTATTTGGGCACTGGATCGTTCTTCTACAACAAGCTTGTGTAGGTATTAATTAATACCTATAGGCCAGTCACATGCAGCACAATGTTTATTCTAGTACAAAAAAAGAAGTGCGCAAACACTAACGCGTGCTAATAAATAAAGTTGTTAGCTACTTATATATCTATCATCTCATCATCTCAGCCGTAAGACGTCCTCTGCTGAACATAGCCTCCCCCACAAATTTCCAAAAGTACCGGTTGGAAGCGGCCTGCATCCAACGTCGTCCTGCTACCTTTATCAGGTCGTCAGTCCACCTTGTTGGTGGACGACTTACGCTGCGCTTCCCGATCCGTGGTCTCCACTCTAGAACCTTTCAATCCCATCGGCCATCTGTTCTGCGTGCTATGTGGCCTGCCCACTGCCACTTCAACTGGCTTATCTTCTGGGCTATGTGTCTTTAGTTCGTCTACGGATCTCCTCATTTCTCATTCGATCACGTAGAGAAACCCCGAGCATAGCCCTCTCCATAGCTTGTTGTGCGACTTTGAACTTGCTTATGAGGCCCATATTGAGAGACCACGTTTCAGTGCCATATGTCATCATTGGTAACACACATTGGCCAAAACTCTTTTCTTGAGGCCTATATATCTATACAGATGAATAAAATTGAAATGTCTGTTTGTAACTCCAGATATATTTATTTGTATATATTTATTTATATATTTATTTAGAAATATATATTTATTTGCTTCTCACATATATGCACATAAATAAAACAAATTATTGTTAATATAGCCATGACACGGCGTAATGTAATGGTATATAGATTTAATGCTATGGGAGTGGCATGATCATGTCTAATCAAACTCCTTTTAAATAAATAAAGATAAAAAAAATTGTCCGTCGTTTTGTTCCGGCTAATCTCGCCTAGTCCGATTTTAACGGAACTATCACTGGCAGATAGCTGACGTTTGAGTTACTTAAGCTACATTTATTTTATCATCATCATCATCCATCACCACGCGGGTGAAACCGCAGAGCGCAGCTAGTATGTATATATAACAAAGTGTCAAATGCTTCCACACCAATAACAATAATTCGTTTATTGTGCATGATAATATGCTACAAAACTCAGTGGAACATTGCCTCCCGTACTAGGATAGGAGTATCAACCTGTATCATGAGAGGCAGTGTCTTCCCAATATTGTTGTCTAAGATTCGATGATGACTACAGCTTTGAGTCATCATATCCGTTACTGCTGTAGTATCAACCCAGACCGTATCTTAAACGGAATGTCTTCCACTTAATACCACGTCAGTACTATTATCTGCGTAAGTGTAACGTAATCGTATCGTTGACGTATACAGTACAAACTATGAGTTATCTGTGCCACCGTTGCCCTAGTTAAATGACAGTTTGTATTGTTTCACGTGAACCACACGTTACGGTACACATATGTGCTAGACCCGTAGGATTTTCAATAACTTCATCCTCTCAAAGAATAAAATTTATTGTCGTACCGTCTTCTGATAAATTAATTTAATAATGATAATAAAATGTTAACCACATCTTCGTCAGAATTCTCATAAACATTGTCCGAGTCTTGTATGCCCATTTTTGAAATAGCCTGGGTCTATTCTGCTGTTAGCGTTGTTGCTGTGCGTTATGAGTTTTCAATGGCATTTACTGTAGAATCTTATTTCCTCTATTGCAATGCATTATAAATTCGCTTGTTTTTCTCTCTGTTCTTTTACTTATTGTTATATGTATGTTAGGTTTAGTCTATGTTCCCCTCTTGTATGCAAAAATGTATAGGTATTTAAACAGTTGAGTAAATAGTTATAATTTAAGTAAATGTAAAAAAAATACACGAACCCAGGAGTCTGTCGGTAGAAAGTATTAAAAAGAAAAAAATTTAATCTTATTTTGAATACAAGATCGTTTGTATGCTATAAAATACTATCCGTATACAATAAATAAATAAATATTCCACAACTATCACACAACGCCATCTAGTCCCAAGCTAAGCAGAGCTTGTGTTATGGGTACTAGACAACTGATAAACATACTTATATATTTCTAAATACATAAATATTATAGATAAATTACATTTAATTATATATATTAATATAATATTTAACTAAAATATTATATTAATTATAAATAGCTAAGTTATAGAATTGTATAAGTTTTTAGTAACTTTTCTACTGTGACTATGGGCACTCAGAATCAGAATAATGTTTATTGTGCGATTGTGTAAATAAAGTTCTTAAATTTAAAAAGTATCTACCCGTTCCGGGCGTACTATAATACCTAATAATTAATATACAGGGTGTTTGGTAGAGGGACCAACAAACCAAATGAGTGTGTTCGGGGGCCCACTTGGAGAATACAAGTTGGCCAAAAAAAAATAGGTATTATAGTCCAAAACTCAGTATATATAACTTAGTATATATACACGTAATTTGTATAATTACCAAAAAAATAAAAATGGGCGGTACAAAAGTGTTAATACATTGTAGATATGTAGTCAAAATTTTTTATTACTTCACAGTAAAATAATTATTAATTGTTAAAGTTTTCGAAAATTCCATCTAAAAGTATGAACACCATCTTAACTAAAAATACTACATGCCTATGTACAACTTATTAATGAAAACACATGATTCGCGTCAGTGAAAAAATATCTCTCTTACTCTTTCTTACACCCCCCACTCGAGCGTTCGGTGTGAAAGAGATTGTCGAGTTTCGGCTTTCGTTCGTTCGTTTTCGGAAGAAACAAAGTGGCCAGGTCTTGCGAGAATGCCCGAGCGCACAGAATGTACTAACGAGCTAAGACGCGAGTTTGCCGAATGTTATGATTATGAATGATACATTTCTATATAGGGGTGTTAAGTTTCATGCATAAACCGCGCGCATGTAGTATATCTTAATGAATAGTGGAAATGCCTAGAATAAAATTTGTAGGTGTGAATCAATCTAGACGTTTGACCAAATATTGATGATTATGTGGGATTTTTTTTTAAAGTAGTTTTAAATATTCTTCCCATGTATGTATTAAGTACCAGCAGCATATAGTGCTGTTTTTTTTTTGGTAATTATATAAATTACGTGTATAATATATATACTAAGTTATAGTCAATGAGTATCCGTTTGGCGTTTGACGGAACATTTCTTTGATGAGAAGCGGACGTGCAACTCGTAATGCAGAGAGGAAAAATAACAGAGAAAAACTCTCAACTATTAAAAAAGTTTTGGATTTTGAACCTGCACCATACACAGTATTATTACTGCTACTATTTGAGTTTATTTTTAACTAATGATGGCTTTCATTAATGACGCCATCGTAATTCCATTAAAAAAGCAAAATTGTGTACTTAGCCAAATATAGCCAAGTTACAGAATTTAACAAGTCTTTTTAAATATGGCAGTAAAACAGTTGTCTACACCGTCAACTTTTCTGCGAAACAACTACTATAGGTCGTTTTACTAGTTTTTACAAGTGTTTCATACGAAATATGTTTTATTTCTGTACGTATATTTAAATAGCTTCATAGTTTAGAATATGTATATGAAGCGCTCGTAGCGGAGCTTGACTTGGCGATATTAACCGATCATCAAGTTAAGCAACATTTGCTGCGGTCAGTTATTGGATGGGTGACCGCTAGCGGTATTATTCAACTGAGCGCTTCCGTGCTTCGGGGGCACACGTTAAGCCGTCGGTCCCGGTTGTTTGTCTTAAGACAACTGTCGTCACACTATGTCGAAGGCCTCCGGGCGGCCTGAAAACTTTGACATGGGTTGGCCACTAACCTATCCACCAAGCCGCACTGGGCCCGCGCGTGGATTAGGGGTTAACCCCTTTCTCTGAGAGGAAGCATCGAGTCCCAGCAGTGGGAACAAAATGTGCTGATTATGTATTATGAAAATATATTACAATGTTATGGTTGTTAATGTTTAACACGAAAGTAGAGTAAAATTGAATTTAAACGAATAGGTTCGCCTTTCGAGTAGCTTTATGTGCAAATATCAAAAAAATTACATTCACGTTATTGCTCGCGCGCACTACAATGTGGTTATATCGTCCAGAAATCCGGCTGTAAAACTATGTAATCATTATCTCATTGTACATACAACTCAAATTATAACATTGCTTCCTTTTCATCGTAAGTTATTTAAATACCAGCTGCGCCCCACGTTTCACCCGCGTGGTGATAGGTGATGATGAAATAAAAGTGACCTTAGTTACTCCTTATAACATCAGCTGTCTGCCAGTGAAAGCTACGTGAAAATCGGTCCAGCCGTTTGAGAGTATAGCCGAAACAAAACGACAGACAAACATTTTAAAAGTTGTTTTTTTTTATATACGATACATATACTTTCATATTAATTTAGTAAAAAGTTGTTAATTTGGAATTACAAACTTCCATTTTATTTATGTATTACTGTAGATGTATATATAATTAAATATATCTAATTATTTATACATCTACAGATAAATAAAATACTTACAGGTTGAATGATTTATAAACGGAAACCAGTGGACTTTAAATTTTGTTAGTTGATGCCTTTTATACTCGTATTGATAGCATCCATTTACTATGGAAGGAGTTTGGAAAATAATACACCCCCAAGGGGGTGAAGCAAGCAAAACCGCTGGCAGGTCAGTTAGTATTGTATCGGCTATATAAGTTAAGCTCAGCCAAATTCCTCTTCCTCTTTTGTATCGATAAAGAGTGGATACTTTACTGCCAACTTACTTAGGCTTCCTGGAGAGAAGTAGATAATTTCAAACAATATACGTTTCCTGCAGTGCTATTATGTATCTCAATTTGCTACAAAATCTTGATTGAAATTTTGAAAAATGGCGGCTTTGACAACTCCAGTGAGCAACAATGTAAGTTGATGACTAGAGCTGACAAAAGTGCAATAAAGCCCAAATTTTTTAGTATTCAATCTATTTGTGGGCAACTGAGATACATAATAGCCCAGCAGACCTTAACTTCCTAACTAATATTATAAATGTGAAAATGAGTTTGTTTGTTTGTTTACGCTCACACTCCTAAACGGCTTAACAGATCGTAATGAAAACTGGCAAGGCGATAGATGACATCCCAGTGAAGAACATAAGATACTTTTCATCATCATCATCTATCACCACGTGAGTGAAGCCGCAGGGCGCAGTTGGTATTTCATAATTAAGAGACCATCATTGTTTCATATCTACGTCTGAATGTACAGTAAAGTTATATTGGAAAATAAAACCAAGACTACAATTTTGACGTCTCCACTTCCCCCAAAAAGTGTTCCAGAAGAGTTTATAGGTTAATAATCTAAATGGCGCTGCAGTGCGCTAGTATTGTCACTCCGAAACAATTAGCGTCTTCATCGAACATTTTACTTACTACAGTGTCTTTCAAGCTTGCATATTTTGCAGTGGTTGGACTTTTGCAGAGCTTGGGGAAGTACCACTCCATTGTCAGTTATTCAACCGTGAAGCAGTAGTGTGCAAACATAACTGTGTTTCGTAGAAGGGCGAAAATACAGGGCAAGAGGTTTAACATCTTATATCTCAGGGAGGCTAGCGCAGTGCATTGCCATGCTAAATTTTCAACTCTTGGAACTTAAAATTATGTATGGAACTGAACTGTTATGGGCGTGGCACAAAACATCAAAAATATGATTGTGGAGATAGTATATTACCCACTGCAGTGACAGCACTGTAGAAGATGTTTGCATACCAAGGCGGAATCAAGGGACCTGGGATCCTACTCCCACCTTTTTCGAAACATCACAACACACAATCTTAAATCAGGAGCGTTTCGTAATAAGCTTTGATTAATCATACTTACAATCGTACTCCCACCAACACAAAACGGTCAATCAAATTAATGTAAGGTTGCAATATGACTACTTTAACTGATGGGATTACGGATCTTCAAAAATTTGACATTGGAATAATGAAACTTAAAGTCAAAGTCACGTCAAAGTGCGCGAATTGAGTGAAATATCTGATATTACGTCATCAAGACGTCTATCGCAATCCATTATTATTTTAAGCTTGTTATATTGACGTGGTGGTACCAAATTTAATGGTAAGGTTGTGACTTCTTTAAGAGGTGGGCATCAATAACCAGGCGTCACGTAACGAAATCGAAAAAATATGATATGCTTTATGATTTCAAATCTAAGTCAATAACGTAAAACGAAAGCTTCTATACAGAACTTTCACCTTCTCAAATTGGAAGCCTGACTCATGACGCCTACGCCTGCTTCTAACAGAGCACCTTTGTCCGTAGGGCTTTGCCCTTAAGTACAACCTTTGTGTGAACAAGCAATCTGTTCTTATTTTCAAGATTTATGACCTCTTTTGGACTTGTCTTTGAAAGCTTAAGTATCTATTAAGTTGTGAGACAAATTCCTGAGCTATGAATCCGTAAGCTTGTATGGAATTCAAGAATGATAATGCTTATTATGATGTGAATAGGGGTTATTTCAAGCACTATTTGTTCTGCATTTGATTGAGATAAAACGACGTTTGTACTGTGCGGAGAATTGTGTATGTGTAGCCGTGCGATCGTCTAATGATTCGTCGATGCACTCGTTGATGAGCTCACCGATGTCAACTTAATGAGATAACGCCCTTGTACATAAGGTTGTTTTTCCAACGTTGTCATCTCGTCATTTATTTCACGGATGTTGTCAAAGATGCAACGATGTTTGCTGTTAGAGAATCGCACGGCAGCTAGAGAGAGATTCGTTTTTGTTTCTACAAAAACTACGTTGTAAACGGTAGAGAAATCCGAAAAATAAAATTACTAGAAATTCTGCGAACAGAGAACGAGAACCTTGCGAGAACATCGGCAATTTTCGCAGTAATCATAACCTATTTTATTTATATTTATTTATTATATTTTTATTATATATTTATTATATCTCTTTTATATATATTATCTCGGAAACCACTCGACCCATTATGATCATATTCAAAATAGCTCTTTAAAGTTCTGTCCGTATGTTTGTTAGGTTGTTAGTTGTTCTTCATGTACAGGTCGCATTTTCAACCAATCTTGACGAAATTAGGTATGCATGTTTTGATGTTTAATTTTTTTTTTTATCATTGGTGATTTTGAGTGGCAAATAAATAAATACTTTTCCTAAAAAGGGGGGAAAGTTTGCTGCGGCGCTATTTACCGTCCGATTTTGATAAAGTTTGGTACATACATTAGGTACCTGATTTTAAAGAGGAATTTAATTATAAGTATAATTGGTCAAGTGGTTGCCGAGTGGTCGTGAAGTTTTGAAACTGGATTTTGGTAATATTCGGCAAGCTGTGCTCGCGAGGTCTACTGTTCGCAGAACTACTAGTAGTAGGTTATTAGTCTCTTTTCAACGGATAGTTGCCGAGGGATCATGATAATCGTATTCCACGTGGGCGAAGTGGGAATGCTCTCTGCATTAGCCAATTACTAATATAAAGATTACGTATGAATTCAAATAAAATAACATACTTAACTACTTGATAAGGATTAAATCGTGTATATTTGAAATTATACTAATGACAAACTTTCAATCACTTTCTAGTATTCATGCTGTCGAATAGACTGACTATATCACTGTTTGGTATTTTTAAAACTAAATTAAAATAGAGATGTCTAAGGGATAATTCATTTCATCATCATAATCTCAGCCGTAGGACGTCCACTGCTTAACATAGGTCTCCCCCATAATTTTCCAGAAGGACCGGTAGGTGGCGGTCTGCATCCAACTTCGTCCTGCGACCTTTATCAGGTCGTCTGTCCACCGTGCCGTCGTTTAAAATGACCTAATTAAATTGCATATCGTCAGAATCATTCATAAGCTAAATACATGTTAAGTATCTAAACAGACAATCACAGCAAACGATTTTAAAATTTGTCAATACAACATTGTCAAATATAATATTACTAGATGCGCCCCGAGGTTTCACCCGCGTGGTGATGGATGATGATGGTGATGAAATCCTATGCCCTTCCTCAAGATATGACAATTTGAAAAACTCTTAAATAATCGAAGAATAAAACGATTGCTGCTTGCTTAGTTGCATGGACTAACAACGCGCGAAAACTGCATCATATAAAATCAAAACGGTATCGTGTTTTATCAAATAAGGAATAGATTTATGTCATTCATTTAACATGCTTGCCAGTACTTTGTGTTTATTACAGTTGGCAGCCTTGTTTATAAATCCATGTAAGGTTAAATGTATCATTGGCAATTCAATTGAACAGATTGTAAATTATTTTAAGTGATTTCCTTTGCCTATTTATTGCATGTGGCCGGTGTAATTTGCGATTATTAAAGGTTTTTTTAAAGGGAGTGTTCTAACATATACGTTAGAGTGGGTACAGGCATTCAGAGCAGTCATGCTCACGAAAAGATGTTGGCGGTGGCGTGTGCGGCGGGTCGCCATCTTCCCTCAAATATGGTTGAGGTAGGCGGTGGCTGCCACATGCGTCAACTCGTGAACGGGTGCTGTCTGCGGAGATTGGTCTGCTCTGAATGCTAATGCAAACTCAGAAACAAAGTAAGATAAGTCCATTTAGTATTATTTAGTATACGTATTACAAAAAAAGTAGAAATTAAGTAGTCGTAGGTCGCGCTCGATAAGTCGGAGGCTGTGTGTTTTCACGGCCCTCGCAGGGTGCCACCTAGGGGTTCCTTCATCTCTATCGGTGAGACCCGGATCAAGGTCGGGTCCTCGATTAAATATCTTGGGCTCTTCCTTGATAGCAGGTGGAATTTCCGTGAGCACTTCACTCGCATGCCACCCCGATTGATTGGGGCGGCCGCTGCATTAAAGCGGCTGATGCCTAATATCGGGGACCGAGATCGAGCAGCCGCCGCCTGTATTTGGGGGTGGTGCGGTCCATGGCCCTCTATGGGGCCCCCATTTGGGTGGACACCCTGACGGAGTCAACCATCGCCCTGCTGAGGAGATCTCAGAGGGTGATGGCAGTCAGGGTCATACGCGGGTATCGCACCATCTCCTACGAGGCGGCGTGCGTATTGGCGGGGTCTCCCCCCTGGGATTTGGAGGCTGAGGTCTACGCGTGTATGTACGAGTGGCGCTTGCAGCACCGAATCCGAGGGGAGATTCCCCCGCCAAGAGAAGTGCAAGCGTGGAATAACCGCGCTCGACAGTCTCTTATTGGGAGGTGGAGGGAGCGGCTGGCCAAACCTAAGGCTGGTCACTGGACTGTTGAGGCTGTCCGACCCGTCCTTAAGGACTGGTTGGACAGGGAACACGGGTTGCTTACCTTCCGGTTGGTGCAAGTCCTTACGGGCCACGGGTGCTTTGGGAAGTACCTGTGTCGCATCGCTGGAAGAGAACCGACAACGGAGTGTCATCACTGTAGCTGTGATGAAGATACGGCGCAGCATACGCTCGAGGAGTGCCCAGCTTGGGAGAGCGAGCGCCGTGAACTCGTCGCAGTAGTGGGGACGACATCTCGCTTCCGTCATTGGTCAAGGCCATGGTGGAAAGTGAAAGGTCGTGGCATGCGGGGCTAGACTTTTGCGAACGGGTCGTGTCGCAGAAGGAGGCTGCGGAGAGGGAGAGGGAGATTACCTCTACTCTCCCGATCCGCGCCCGTAGAGCCGGGCGTAGAAGGAGGGCATATCAAGCCCTTATTCATCCCCCCTAACAGAGGTCACGGTGATGGACACGGGGATGTCCGTTGCCGCCAAAAGACCTCGAGGTGGCGCGTGCGGTGTTTCCGTGCGCCCCTCAGGAGTGCTGGGATAGAGTGACTTCTACTCCATCCCACCGGGACAGGGTCCTCATGGGAGGACCAACGCCGCCGGGACCTCGGACGATTGCAATAGCGTGCCCGTTGTCCCGATATTAAGGCGCCCGGAGAAACACCGTGTGGTGGCTTAGTCGGTATGGTCTGCTTGCTGCTATGGGTGCAGTTGGTACGTAAAGGACGAGTCCGACATACCCCGTCGAATCCCCCCCGGGTTGGCGGGGATGTGTAAGTACATTCCCCACACGTTAATAAAATAAAAAAAGGCGATGGCTGCCACATGCGTCAACTCGTGAACGCGTGCTGTCTGCGGATAACGGTCTGCTCAGCCGTGTGATTCTCTAAGAGCAAACATCGTTACATCTTTGACAAGACGTGAAACAAATGACGAGATGACAAGAAATATTGGAAAAGCAACCTTATGTACAAGGGCGATATCTCATAAAGAATTTGACATCGGTGAGCTCGTCGACGATCGCAATGACGAATCATTAGAGAATCCCACGGCTGAATGCTGATGCAAACTCAGGAACAAAGTAACATAATTCCATTTAGTTTATCTATTATTTAGTTTATGTATTACAAAAAAAAGTAGAATTTAAGTATCTTTAGAAAATAAGTACTTCCGCCTATATGCCACCTAAATGAGCATGTTATGTTTTTCTTAAAAGATAATTGTTGTTCTATAATACATTGCAAAAAGTTAATAAAAGGTACGAACCCTGGAGTCTGTGGAGTGTTGCTGTATATAATATAATAAAATCATACATTTTACATACTTATAATAGAGTTCTACAGGAGACAGGTATATATCTATTGTAATTTGTCATATAGACATAAAGATAGATACTAAACTATGAATGTGTCCCCTGCAGTATCTCTCGTGTTTTCAGCAGAAGGTGACGTTTAATTTCAAATTGTATAAGCATAACATCCTTTTCGCTGATTCCTTTTAAAAAGGTAGATTTATCGTACACACACAACCTCACACACGCACCATTACCCCTGCAATAGGATTTTTATTATTTTTATCATTACCCTGCATTATCCAAGAACAAATATTTCTGCTCATCAGTCAAAATTTTTCCTCGACTAAGGATTGAACTTGAGACCCATCGTTTCCAAAACATCATCATCATCATCTCAGCCGTAGGACGTCCACTGCTGAACATATGCCTACCCCACAAATTTCCAAAAGGACTGTTTGGAAGCGGCCTGCATCCCGTAGGACGACGTTTCGTCCTACTACCTTTATCAGGTCGTCAGTCCACCTTGTCGGTGGACGACCTACGCTGCACTTGCCGGTCCATGGTCTCCACTCTAGAACCTTACGGCCACATCAGACATCTGTTCTGCGTGCTATGTGGACTATCCACTGCCACTTCAACTGGCTTATCTAGGCTACATTTACTTCTAGACTTTAGTACGTCTACGGATCTCCTCACTTCTGATTCGATCACGTAGAGAAACCCCGAGCCTAGCCCTCTCCATAGCTCGTTGTGCCACTATGAGCTTGATTATGAGGCCCATAAGCCAGCTCAAAGTTGCACAACGAGCTCCGTCCCACTTTTACGCCGCGGTGGAGATAGCCAAAGACCGGAGCGGATGGAGACAAAGTGCTGCCGTGATGATGATGATCCTCAGTCATGAAGCAAAGACCGAAGAGAGAGATGAGACCCATAGTAAGAGACCACGTTTCAATGCCATAAGTCATCACCGGTAACACACATTGGTCAAAGACTCTTGTCTTGAGACACTGAGGTATTTTTGACGAGAAGACTTCACGAAGTTTCCGGAACGCTGCCTACTACTTCGTTCCAAAACATGGGCGCTACCAATGGAGCATAGACCTAACGAAGTCGTTGATCCAAAATCTGTTCAATTTATTTTGTGCAATAAACGTGTACATACAGTCCGAGAGTAGTTGCAGTAGAGTTGTGGTTGCGCACTCGTTGGTCAAATACTTGCGAATTCGAACGAAGTTTTTTTACATACATACATACCATTGCAAAATACATGACCAAAATAACCCGCTTTTTCCTTATACATACCTTCATATTATTTAACGACTTGCCTACACCTACATATAGGCATATAATTTACAACACTTCATTCCTTTCCAATCAATGCCGCCTCACATATCATCCAGCCGTTTAAAATGTTCGTAAGAAATCACGCCCCGAGCAATTTCGGCGGCTTTCAACGAGCTAAATGCATATTGTGATGAGAAATTTCTCGAGAAATATTTCCAAAAGTCCGGGAATTGGCCGAGGGCAAATCGTGGGGTGACCTGGGGCGGGACTCCACGCGTCGTCGATCCAAAGAGTAAATAGGCAGAAATGGGACAGATGTTACGAGTAAGCATAGGTACTTTGTTTCAGTAGGTACAACTACTGTAGCATAATGATAATCAGCTAATTACATTTCGGTAGGGATTGCTGGGCTATTATGTATCTCAGTTGCTAACAAAAGTTGATTAAAAATATGAAAAATTAAGGCCTTATGTCACATTTGTCATATATACGAAAACCCAAGCTCCAGTCGGCAACCTACTAACATTTATGCCCACTGTAGTCGTCAAAACTGACATAGAATCGAATTGTTTTAGATTTCAATCAACATTTCTTAGCAACTGAGATACATAATAGCCCTGCCGGATCTTCTATTTCCCTTCTCCATATAAAAAGAGAGAGAGAGAGAGCGACTTGGTGCATATTTTTAGTGACCAGAATTCGAGTCGGAGTTTACAAACCGCCCGAAGACATAATTTAACGACTATTGTCCTAACATAACAACAGGCATCGATGTGCCACTGAGGGCACCCTCACCCTTGTAAGGGTCACCTAATCAAGAAGTGACTGAAACAAGGTTTCCTTAATCCTATTAATCTGTATAGTAAATTCCCAATCAAATTAAATAAAAATATTTTATTCAATTTAGGCATTAAAGCCACGCTCTATATATTTGGGAACGCGGTGGTAGAGTCTTTAAAGTACATTATAATGAATAATTGTAACAAGTGTGTCTTCAAAGATGCACTTATAAACGCCAATTATATATAGGCATCAATGGCTAAATTGAATAAATGATTTTGTTTTAGACTTTGACTTTGACACTCATGAACGTCAAATGTTAATAAATGTAAGTAATTAAGAATACTCTACTGCCGCGTTCCAAAATAAATAGAGCCTTTGAGCATGAAACTCTATTTTAGTACAATCCTATGTAGTTACATGTCATGTGTGGCCGATTTCGATTTGGTAGGAGTAGAGTACTCCAAGTATCTTTATCTTTTTGTCACTAAGAGCAATTCACCAGTTTACCTTTGAATCTTTCTTATCATACTGATCAGACAAAAGAGTTGTTACGTCTCTCGATTACTAATTCAGAAACACCCATACCAGTTACATTACAAAGTAGGTTTTGAACGTTGCTTTACGTTCGAGTTAGTGCCACTGAGGTGTCTCTTAAAGTTCTTGACATAAATAATAAACATTCATAAATCCTTTATGCCTAAATTGAATAAATTATTTGAGCCCACATCATATGTTTCTGTATGACACGTTTTAAATTTTCACCTGAATATTTATACGCTGTTTTGGTAATGGAATCGCTCTGTAATTTATAAGACCAAGAAATGACGCGCATTGTGTGGGTTTTTAATACAGCAGGTAACTCCCACGGGTTTGTAAGGACGTGATGGCACCTTACTACGAGTATCTACTTGTCCAGTACGTCGAAAGCGGTTTGTGCAATACGCCAATTATCATCTTTCTTGGGAAATACTCGTATACGAATATCTTTTTTTAACAAACAAATGGAATCGACGTCAACACTAAAGGCCTATTCAGACCTTCGCATTATTCGCTACCGCGAGCGATAGAGAAATCCAAAAGAGTATGCGTTAATTTCCCTGTTCACACCAGAGCGGATATCGCTACCGCACGCGGTAGAGATATCCGTTGTCAACGGTTAGCGGGGTGAGGGCAGGAAGCATGTCGCTGCTACTTGCTCCCGCGTCGCCCGGCAGAACTAGTTTCGCCAAACGAGAGAAAATACCGCCTCACTAGACGGTACAAGTTTCGCTGCAGTTATGGAACTTCATACTATTTACCTTTCGAGTTCCGCGTGGTATTTATCGCTACCCACAGCGGTAGCGAATAACGCTCAGGTCTGAATAGGCCTTAGAAAGGTGTGAAATTATTGTTGAAGTCACATTTTTTGGTAATTTTTTTCATCCTTTTTAATGACCATGCTACTTACGGGATTGATTGGCATTCAACGTCAATACCGATATCGGAAAGATAGGTTATAGGCGATAGGTCAATCAGCTATTGGAGTGTAACTCAACAAACTGATTGACCGAATTCGATGAATGTATATAATGAATACTTAATTAAATGGTATCACATCTGAAATAAGAATTATCAAAATTTTACTACTCTGTAAACAAATATACGGGTCGTCTTAAGAACCTCTTCCTTTTGGAAGTCGGTTGATTAACAAGTCTATATCCTTCCAAATACAAGACACAAGACTGACAAAGGTAACATATTCATGCTCATACGGAAATTTGACGTAAAGCGCTAAACTCTCATCGTAATGCTGTGTCAACATTGAAAACAACATCCAAGGTATTTTATAGCGTACAATAAAATATATATATTTCCTAATAAGTCTTCTTTGAAGTAAACACTGGTATTGACATAAGTGCAAGACAAATTACCTCTGCATACAAACACTTTACACCATCCCACACTGCACTTCATTTCAAGAATTAGCAAGTCCCTAAAAGGCTACGTTACTGTTAGGCAATAACATTTTCTTGACATATATTCGATCTCCCTATTAAGAGGATTGCATAGCTAGTACTTTCCATACTAAAATGAAAAACTCTTTTCTACCTCTTAACATTGTCCGATTTCAGTGTGTAAAAAAAATCACTGAAATCGAACAATGTTAAGAGGTAGAAAAGAGTTTTTTCTTTTAGTATGGAAAGTATTAGCTATGCAATCCTCTTAAGGCAAATAGCTTTGCCAACTTTAAACAATGCGGTATTATTATCAAATTAAAATCAAATTAGAAAATATATTTGTATTACTATTAACGCTTATAATCGACTGGTGCTTTATGTTATTTTTCATGTTAAAATCGCACTAAATTTCCCGAAAGATAAAGTATAACATTACGTCGAAATAATTGAGACTTTAATTTTATTGGTTGTAGAAAGAGTTTAAAATCATTCCAAAAATGTGTACAAAAATCATTAAAATCTCTCAATAAAGTTAAGATTAACACTATTTTGCTATTTATTTCATACTAACTGGTGCCCGCGACTACGTCAGCGCAGGATTAGAACTTCGAGTATCTTACTATTTCTCGAAGGGCATATCTATCTTTATACCAAAATGTAAAAAATATGTACATGGTCAAACGCAATTGCTATAATAATATTATTTGAGTACATTTAAATACTTTGTGTATCAGTCAGTAAACAATAATAATAAAATAAAATTAATCACTATGGAAAAAAACTGTCATTACATTTTTTCACCCTTGGCGGTATTTGTGTTTCATTTCATCACCCTTGACGGTCGCCGAATACATCTAGTGGCGAGCTGTCAAATTGATTTGGACTTTGACTATTAAATTTATTATTATTATATATTTTGTTTATTTATTATTTAATTTACTACCTACCTACTACCTTAAAAACACAGTTCGACAAGTCATTGCTTCAACAGAACATATATTCGACAAGAATTACTCCCACAGAAGGTAGCGGAGTATCTAGTCAGAGCTAATTCTCGATTAGTGCGACGAGGAGTGAAGCGAGGAGGAGCTTATGTTGAACTGTGACTAGACAACGCGCGAGCCAAACGAGCGCAGCGAGCGTACCGCGGCAGCGGCTGGTGAAGCGCTAGAATTAGGGTTACCAACACCTCGATAAGGATATAACACAGCACTTTTAGGATACAATCCTAGTTGAATAAATGTCCTGTCGAAGCAATGACTTTTCAAACTATGTTTTTTCTAAGTAAGCGACATGTCAAAGTATTGAACTTGTTGAAATTCAGAGTCCCTTTCTTCTAAGAGTACAATCGAACTATGGGTGTTCTTTACGACTTAATCTTTGTCCGTGAGGTCAGTAGGCCGGCCAGCGGCCGGGCGGCTCACCGGTTGGCGCATGTAATCGCGTTTCGTGCGCGTTATCACTTCCGTGAGATCGCGATTGCAGTGGGGATCTGTATCGATTGAGCTAAGGAAGTAAGGAAAGGCGTAGAAACGTGCCTATAGTTGGGATGTTTATGGAAATGTTTTGAATCGTTTTAGTCGTGGTGAAAGTAATAAGGAATTAGTTGTCCTGACTGACTGATTCTAAAACCGCTTGGTCTACAACTTGAAATTTTGGCGTTGATGCCTTTTAATAATCTAATAAAGAAGAGTGAGAGCCATATATACATCTGAATGTTAGTTCACCGTAACCCCACGACTGTTCTCATTTTGTACACACTCTTTACAACTCTTATCAGCACATACTTGTGAATTATTTCTCTCAACTTAATACCCATACTTAATTATAATTACATGCCGTATTTCTAATTAAGTATGTATTTTTAATAAGGTAGGCGTGTCAACTTCCTTATAACCCGCTGCGCACGCGTCGTGTCATTTCATTGACCTCTTGAGTGACTCATCGCTGAGTTGAACCAAAGCTTAGCTAGGTGAATAATGCTATCAACCGAGCGGGTAGTAAGTATGGAATGCATGTATGTGAAGGATTACTTTACTATAACAGCAAACAAACAAATAATAAAAATTACAATGAGTAAAGAGAAAAAGTTGACAACATTTTTTCAACACAGTCAGAATCTTAACTGTTGAGTCACGTTAAAATTATCTTTTCTACTGACTGAATACTAACTGAAACTAAATGAATTTTTATGTTTTATGACTTCCAAAAAAGGAGGAGGTACTCAATTCGACTGTATGGTTTTTTTATGTTTGTTACCTCATAACTTTCGAATGGGTGAACCGATTCTCAAAATTATTTTTTTGTTTGAAAGCTGGGGCTTTCCGTGTGGTCGCATTTATTAAATTCAGTCCAGTAGTTTTTGAGTTACACTCCAATAACTGAATAGAATAGAAGACGGTATTATTTTTTTCAAATTGTACTTGTTAATATCATTGTTCGTACATTTATCACTTTATTTATATTATTTAGGTGAGCTGGTGGCAGGAGCAGGTTGGCTTGATTAAACGTCCCGATAAAATTGATACCCACACAAACAATATATCATAAAGAATTTCGAAACAGTGTAGTCATGGCGCATTTACTCAATCAATGATGGCACCAAATTTCGCAGTAGCTACATCTCCATAAATCTGCGTCTTTAAAATGTATGTCTAGAAAAAAAATGGCAGACGATAGGTTAGACAAAACATGTTAAAACACAGCATAATTTATTGGTGTCGCATACATATTGACCGTGAGATGATCATCAATACAATTATTTTCTGATTTGTACATTTTGTGAATATTTTATCGTGCGTGGGAGTCTGCATGCCATTGTTCTTTTAGGGTTAAATTGGTTGTGTGAGAAAACGATTTTGAAAGAGATAAATGTATATAAATATTAACAATAGAATTAGCGCTGCTCTCGATTTTCTTAAGATCCCATCATGAGGTCCTGACATGGCGACTATGATACCAAGTTGGAAGTACGTATACGTTGGCGGATAATTCGGTAAATACATACCTAACTAAATACAGTGATAGAATGATATATATAGAACTTCGTCTTATTGTAAAATTGGTTAAAAAGCTTGATCATTCAGATGTTCTCAAGTTACGCGCTTACTAACAAACATCATTATTTATATGCGAGTATATAGGTAGGTTAGAAAGAAACCATGCAAACAATCAAAATTCTGTTCTGAAATATATGATAAATGAATTATGATTATCAAACAAGTATAAAAATTCACTTAAAAGGTTTCAGAGATCTTACAAACAATGTGCTTTAAATAAGTGCTTGTCAGCAAGTATTTTCATTGAGAATATTAAATTTCTCAATTTTATTTTTCTTTTTTATGATGCTAGACTATAGACTTAAAAATATTTTGTCTCAGTACTAAAATCCTAAAACATATATTTAATCCATACAATTATTAATACTAGCTAATTATCAATTTCAATAAAACATGAATGTCAATTTTCAAAGATTAAATTTATATTAAACTAGCCGTGCCCCGCGTTTATTACCGCGTGGTGATGGATGATGATGAAAAGTACCTATCCTGTGTGTTAGTCCAGCGCCTCATCAACCCCCGTACCAAATTTCATCAAAATTGGTGCAGCCGTTTGAAGCGTGAAGAAGTAACAAACATAAACACACTCTCACGCAAACTTTCACGTTTATAATATTAGTGTGGTAAACTGAAGCGCTCGCAGCGGAGCTTGACTTGGCGATCTTAATTCATCAAGTATAGTTAAGCAATGCTTGCTGCGGTCAGGAGTTGGATGGGTGTGTGCTAGTGGCATGATATAACTGAGCCCTTCAGTGCTGCGGAGGACACGTTAAGCCGTCGATCCTGGTTGTTTGTCTTAGGAAAACAGTCGTTAGACTATGTCGAAAGCCTTCGGGCGGCCTGAAAACTTCGACATAGGTTGGCCACTAGCCTATAAACCAAGCCGCACTGGGCGCGTGGGGTATTATGGCCCAACTCCTCTCTCTGAGAGGAATGCTCTAGTCCCAGCTGTGGAGACATAATGAACTGATGAAATAAACTGATTTTGATCTGTGACGTAATTTAGAGATTTCCAGCAGTGGACAAGTTTTGGCAGATGACGATGGTTCTACAGCACTTGATGAGAAACTTTAGGTACAGTTTGATTTTTATTGAGGAACACAGTTCCTGAGACATAAACATACTTAACCATATTACTTATTAGCATCATTCATTCAGTATCTTATCTCAGTTAAATATTTTATAACATATTTAAATTTATTGTGTTGCGAAACGTCTGCTGCAGATAAAAAATAATCGCATGAATATTTTACAAAGGGTATTTAAATTAATGTTTTAGGTGGTCATCTTAGAGTTACTCTGATAAAACTTTATGAGTAAACTAGGGGATGATTAATATGTTGTGTACATAGTAGAGCCCCGTAGTCAACCCTTGTAAAATTGACTATTATATCTCACTTCTCACTAATATTATAAATGTGAAAGTTTAGATGGATGGATGGATGAATGTTTGAAAAAAATCCTTTAAGCCGTTCGGCTTAAAGGATCTGGTTGAAATTTGGTATAGAGATAGATTATAGTCTGGAGAAGCACATAGGCTACTTTACATCATCATCATCATCATGTATCACCTCGCGGTTGAAAAAGCCTAATATCATTGGGCATAGAATAGACAAAATAACAAGATCTCCGCCTACGTCAAGATCGTAATGATGACTTATTTTCTGTCAATAGAGTTCTGTCAAAGATGTGTCAGTTTCTGGTAGCTTAGTCAAAACCACGCAATGATTTTGACAGCTCGATACACTGGACGGGCTTGCCGATAGAGTTGGCATGTGGAGCACCACGGAGGTGAAACACCAGTCTAGCGATCTTGAGTGAATCACCCGCAATACTTACATGTTATTTTTAAACACAACATAACAAATAGTTTCGCCTATAAATATATCCTCGAAGGGATTTCTGTTGTTAAAAATAACATGTTCTATTTTTATAAACAGCAAAAAGGTCGAGTCTTATTCACAATTACTCCACTTTTGAAAAACTACTTTTTTAGTGTTGTAGGTAGCTTGTTTAACTATTTCTCCTAGAAGAAAATAAGCTATTGTATCCTCGCTCTGGTTTGCTACAATAACGAATGTAAGTCCGTTACTTACAAAAAAACCAAGAAGATTTTTCACTTATTTTGCTTAAAAAGTCCATCATTTACTCACTTATAGCTCGATCAAACGCTAGCATTACAAGCTATTATAAAAACTAACTTAGTTCGCTTCTGATATAGATCATAAACCGATAAATGGTAAGTCGTGACTCGCACAAAACACGTGAGTAAATAACGCTCGCCGTATGACGCCTGCATACTGAAGATATATCAATTCGTTATACAGTTTATATACAATTATACAGTCTTTTTACTCTACGATATGTAACATGTTTTGTCTGGCTTGCTACTGATACTGTTAGAATCTGGACTGTAATATTTGAGCATAACGATTTCTTGATGGTGTATTCTGCCGTATGCATTGCAGGGCACAAATTCTGCTGCAGAGTTGTTAGTATTTTCTACAGGCCTCCACAACTGTATTTTTTTATATTTGTTACCTCATAACTTTCTATAGGGTGAACTGATTCTCAAAATTATTTTTTTGTTTGAAAGCTGGTGCTTCTCGTGTGGTTCCATTTAAATTTCATCAAATTCGGTCTAGTACTTTTTGAGTTACAATCCAATTACTGAATAGAAAGGAAGTCGGTATTAATTTTTTCACATTGTGCTTGTTATAAAGGGTTTTTCAACAATAACTTTGTTTTCCAATTGGGGCAAAACCAACAAAATGACAGTTTTGATATTGAGTTTTTTGACGTATTCGTAGTAGATGCTTTGGCAATTGTTACAATGAATTCAATTTTGCTCGAAAATGACATGAAGACGCGGTCCAACCTCAATTTTAAAATAATTTACGATGCTTTACGTAAGGTTGAAAATCGCTTGTTAGGTTGGACGATGTAATGCCAAAATGCGTTAATTTTGTACGTTTTCTTTATATTCTTCGATATATACTCAAACGATTGAAAAAAACTGCTGGTTACTACTTTAGTACTATACGTTGTCTAAGTATTACTTGAATAAAAATATAGTGTTATCGCTGAAAATTCTGAGAGTTTGGACGTGAAAGTTTATTTTTGCGGACCTATTTAGGATTTTTTTCTGCTGAAAGAGAGTTATATTTATGAATTCTATTCGGTTATTACTCTTTTCCTATTCCTTTTCTAACCTAAGTATTTTTTTCATAATATACTATCGATCTGTTTCGTTACACTAGGTGTTTAAAAAATCTGCTTTTTCTTTAATCAGGGTACGAGCGCGCCGTGGTCCTGTTAAAGTTACATTTCGTAAAATTCGAGATCGCTATCGCTAGATGTTAACAACTCAATTTTAGCCTATTATTAATGATGTGGATATCACTCACATGTGGTTTCAACAGGATGGTGCCACATGTCACACAGCCAATGAAACGATCAATGTATTGCAAAGTAAATTTCCCGATCGCATAATTTCACGAAATTCAGCTGTTGAGTGGCCAGATCATGTGATTTAACACCACTGGATTGTTTTTTGTAGGGCTATGTTAAGGACAGAGTCTATACGGAGCCAGTCGAATCGATTGCAGCCTTAAAACTCAAAATCCGTGATGTGATTAACGAAATAGACCCGACATTTTGCCAAAAAGTGATTACAAACTTTGATGAAAGAATCAACATCTGTCAGCGTGGTCATGGACATTTGCCTGATATCATTTTTCATTCATAATTGCCAAACTTTTCTCTTCGTAATACAATAAAAAAAATTAATCATCTTCATCTAAATTCTTTGTTTTGTTTTGTTTTGTTTTAGAAAACACAGTTCTTGTTGAAAAACCCTTTATAACTTTGTGATTTAACAAAATATAACATTTCTACCGTACATTCCAGAAGAGTTATGTGTATAAACTTAATACTTTTGCCTCCATGTAAATTCTTATATAGTAGCTTAATATTTAGGATTACGGAGGTCCAAGAAAGAGGGTTTCTTACACTACCCTTCGCGTGTCGAGCGTACACCATGACATGTGTAGGTACATAAAAAATGCTAAGTCATGTCGCGCATACCATGCATTACACATTTTAAATTTTTTTTTTTTAGAACGGACTAATGCTGTTTGCCTCTACCGGCATTTACAGCGTCACCGGACGGTTGGCGAGCGCAGATGGCACTCAGCCAGATGCGGGCGCAGAGGGCGCACCGCCTAAGGCGAGCGTTGAAGACGCTTCGCCGCAAGGAGAGGAGTAGGCGACTTGCTCAAGGGCACCACTAGGGTACGGACCTCGGCTTGGGCCGTCGCCAGGAAAGAGGGGAGTAGGAGAGAATCGCCCCGGTACATAAGTGTACCGTTGAAAGTGGGCCCTATGAATTTTAACTCTACGACTATTTGGAGAGAATCTAACCAAGACATAACTTTTGCCTCGAGCTCGCCGGCGAGCTCGGTGTTTGACTGTGTTTACCACTAAATCATAACTTGTGTACCTCGCCTCCCCCCATTTCCGCGACATGGGTCCACAGCGCGACCAGGATCATCGCGTTGTGCACTCATGACTGTACTTTGGGTGGGGCTACAATAAGAATGTGTAGTACCTCGCCCACAGCCATGGTGGCTGGGACTACATAGAAAACCAGTGTTACCTCGTCCACAGCCATTTGCTGGGCCGGAGGATACATCGCGACCGGGGCCGCGGTGTATACTCCCACCCGCACCGTGGCTGGGACTACAATCGTGTGTGTGTGGATTACCTCGACTGCGACTGGGGCTGCGAAGAAGATCTCGGCCTGAGCCTACAATGCGATCGGGATCACAGCCCTGGTCGGGTCTACAACCATTACCGGGGTTCCCTTGGGACGACGCTAAAGCTGCCGAAGTAACGGCTGCTACCACGGAGCGCCCACTGCCCTGCGCATAAAGCGATTCTGAATCACTTGAAGTTTGTGGAGGTCATGTTTCTGAGCATGGGCGAACGCTACAGATGCGTAAGTCATGATTGGGCGGATGCAAAGTTTGTAAAGAGTCGTCTTATTTCTAAGAGACATTTTACTGTTTTTGCCTATAATTAAGGCCGCCCTATTGCGAACGATCTGGATGTGTTTCGCGAAAGTGAGTTGGCGATCAAGGGTGACGCCCAGGTATTTGGCAGATTTAGCCCAAGGGATGGGTTCGCCGAATAGGACTATGGGTGACGGCATGAGATTCCGCCGGGTCTCAGTGAAGTACACTGCTGCACTTTTGCTAGGATTTACTGCAATCCGCCATTTACGAAACCTCGTTGGATGGCGCATCTCTACCTTACCTTGAACCAGCCAGTAGAGTAGATTGCAGTATCATCCGCAAACTGAGCGATATGAACATTAGGTTTAGATCGTGGGATGTCGCTGGTGTACAGCGAGAAGAGAATGGGTGAGAGTACAGAGCCCTGAGGGACACCTGCGTGAATAGGATGCGGGGAGGAGAGCGTTCCCTCGGTGCGATAGCTAAACGTTCGATCCCTGAGAAAGTCTTGTAAGATGAGTACAAGACGGTCCGGCACACCCAGTTGGTACAGCTTGAATATCAAGCCGTTGTGCCAGACTTTGTCGAACGCTTTCGCTACGTCGAGGAAGACAGCTATGGTCCCTTGGGGCTTTGGTTTCTTATTGAAACCGCCTAGGATGTGCTCCGTTACGCGGTGCACTTGTTGGACGCAAGAGTGTTTGGCTCTAAAACCAAATTGCTCATCGGGAAGGAGGTTATTGGACCTAACGTGGGACCAGAGTCGGTTCACAATGAGCCGCTCGTAAATCTTCCCCAGAGAGCTGAGGAGACTTATGGGACGGTAGCTGGAGGGCTCGGCTGCCGGTTTGCCTGGTTTGTGAATACCTATGACAATGGCATGCTTCCAAGTGTCTGGGAAGGAGCAGTTGCTCATAGCCGCATTGAAGATGCTAACTAAGAGGTGGACTAGTGGGACTGAGAAGTTTTTAATCACCTTGTTGCTGATACCATCAGCACCAGGGGATTTACGGGTCTTGAGGCTCTTGATCAGAGACACTACCTTGGATGATTTTACCGGTGGGAGGAGTGGGAGGTCAGAGATGGACATAGAGCTTTTACGTTCGACTTCAGATTCCACCGAATCAAGGTGTTTCTGGTCGACGTGATCTACATTTAGAGTACACTGAGCCTCAAGGCTATCAGCTAAACACTCGGCTTTGTCTTCGTCAAGGAACGCTATGGAGAGGGGAGGTGGCCTAATGAGTGGAGGCATTGTCTGTTGTCCGTCAGATTTCAGAGCTCGAGCCAACTGCCAGTATGCCTGGTGAGTTGGCTCAATCTCTGACAGTTTGTCGTCCCACCTTTGATCACACAGCTCACTCATGCGTTTCCTTACAGCACGCTGTAAATAGCGCATGGTGGCTTTGTTCTCTGGGGTTGGCATCGAGTCATACGCCCTAGTGGCGGCGTTCTTAGCTGTCAGTAACCTCCTCGCACCCTCGGGCAGTTCGAAGCGGCGACCATCCGCCACTTGGACCTGCTTTGAGGATTCACCTACTGCGGTGCGGAGGTGGTCACTGAGAGCCTCGATCGCAATTGACACGTCTTCTACTGTCTGTATGTCATCGGGGATTCTATCGAAAGCGGGTGAACTGATAGCTTGGAGGGATTCCCCCAGTTGCTTCCAGTCCATGAGCCCAGCCATTGGAGGCCTAGAGAGCGGCGGTTTGGGCTTAGGAGCCGGCGCGCTGGCAGAGGCCTGCGGGCGGGCGGGGGTGAGGGGGGCGCTTGCTTGTACCATGCTCAAGGGCTTGGACCAAGCGTTGCGCGCGGGCACGGGCGCGGGTACAACAGGTGTTGCCTGCGGTGCGGGTGTAAGGTTAGGCTTAGGGCCGTTCCCTTGAGAGCAGGTAGTGACCGGGCGAGGAGGGGGAATAGGCCTCCTGGCCGGCCCACTGGATACGCGGGGTGCCTTAGGGCAACCGCGGTAGTTCGCGGTATGTCCCTGTGTGCCGCAGAGGACACAACTAGGTGGGTCTGCTGAGTCCCTTGTGCGAGAACACTGGGCTGTCCCGTGATCCCCTAGGCACTTGACGCACCTCGGGCGGGCGAAGCAGAATCGGGCGGCATGACCGTACAATTGGCAGTTATGACACTGGCCAGGCGCTCGGTTTCGGAATGGGGGTTGAACGGTGATCCCCGAGAGGTTCACTACCGTTTTAATATTGAAAATCGCTTTGCCCTCTGGCGTGCGATTTAGGATGACCAAAAGTAGGTCGTAGGGTTTGCGATCTTTGCCACTGTACATGCGGTGGCATTCGCGGACAGGGTAGCCTTGCGCCTTCAAGTCGGCGAGGACACTATCAGTCTGTACCTCCTTAGGTACGCCGCGTATGACAACGCGTAAGACCTTCTCTTCTTCGAGAGCATAAGTGTGAAAACTTATTCTCTCGTTTTTGAGTAGTCTGGTAAGCGCCCTATGGTCGCTTGGGGTAGGGACTTGTACTTTAATACCCAGTTGGGTTGAGCGGGCGCTAGTATATTGGATCTTACGATCCGTCAAGAGTCGTGAGACCATGTCCCACTTCGCCTTGTCCTGAAGGAACAGAGGCGGCGGCGGTTTCTCGCGTCTAACTGACGCTCCTTGAGAGGCGTTGAGACGCGGCAATGCTTGCGGGAGCATCGGAGTGAGCGAGAGGGTCGCGGGAGGTGGGGGCGAGAGAGCCTGATGGCTTCGCTCCCCGGGCGGTGCAGGCCGCTTTGGGTGACGGGGAGGGAGCCTCTGAGGCGGCTTTGGGGACGCGTTTTCTCTTTCCGACGGTAGTAAACCCGTCGTTGGAGATGTTGCCAACAGAGTTAGCGCGGGAGCGGGAGAACTCTACATCCATCTCATTCTCCGAGTTGGACGCTGAGTCGTAGGCACGTTCGTACTCAGTCCGAGGGACTGGAGAACGATCGCGGGGTGGTAGAGGTGCGTGGGGAGCGCGGGGCGCATAAGGCGCAGGGTCGGGAGAAAGAGGGCTATCTAACGGCTTGAACGCCGAAGAGCCGAAGGGCCCCCTCGGAGGGAGGGAGCCGGAGGAGGGAATTTGAGAGTCCGTGAAGCGGGGTCTCTCATTAAAGTCCCTATTGGACTGGAGATACTCGGAAAGCATTTCCGGGTAACAGTTCGAGACCCACGAGACGAACGCCTGAGGCGAAGCGCCTTGCGGGAGGCTCAGAGCGGGGGAGGGAGAGAGTAGAGACATCTCGAGGGGAATACTCGAGATGCGAGTGAGGGGTGAATGCCACTCCCGCCGGGTACAGGCGGGAGAGTGAGTGCCTAGGTGTCCCTACTGTGTGCCCTCTGCCAGTCTTATTGTGCAGAGGGATGTGTGCCTAAACGCGAGGCCCTAGCTGCTCCGGGGGCGAGGAGAGAAGACCGAGTAAAACCCGGCTTCCAACCAAACACTTGCCCAGAGAATAGGAGAGTAGGATAGGGTAGGGTGGGAAGGAGATACCTGCCGTCGGCGAGGGGAGACCCCAAGGCCGGTGAAGGCAGGCCCGTCCGGTTTTAGCCGTTCCCTCCCACGCTCAGGAGGGAAAGGCTTGACGCACCGGGTCCGCGCCCAACTGGGTGGCGTTAACACCGCAAGGATCGTCCAGAAGACCACGTGAAGCGTGGATTTGTTTGACTCGAACTTGAAAATTGAAAAATTAAAAAATCGAAACAAGAGGTCGCTCTGAGAAGAGCGGTTTTGATTTGACAATGAACAATGTAGGTGATTGACGTGTCGAAGCGCTCTTACAAGAGCGTGCTTCTTTCGCGACGCGAGCTGAGCCGAGCCGAACGCCTCCGTGCGCCGAACGGTACACGAAGCGGTGGCTTGACGTCGAATCTGCACACAGAAATTCCACTATTAGCGAAGTCCAACACTGAATCCTCTTCAATCGAAACGATACAGGTAACCGGCACTAAAAGCGCAAGCACTTTTAGGCCGATCGGAATATTCTCGGGGAGCACTTGAGCGCACGTCCGTCCCACTCGAGCGCTCTGACCGGAATGAGACATTTTAAACCTCTTGTTTGTAACTAATTTTATCAGATCCAGTGCACTCACACTGCACTCCACTAGTATAAACTTGCGTTTTCTCAATGAACTGCTTATTTTGCCTCGAAATGACTTTTCCACATGTAGGTCTAACCGGCCGACACCGGATTAGTCCTCAAATAGGGGCGCTGACGCACCACACCTCGTGTGTTCACAATTGCTTATTATTCCTCAATAGCTTCATTGCTTCAACATTAGGGCTAAGAATTAGAATGGCTCTTAGATCCCAGCCTCACCATTTCCCTGTGTAGACACGGACTCCCCTTTTGGTTGGTCAAACTGTTCAAGAATAGTTTATTGTATCTGAACTTTTATGCGTAATTCGGAAAGAAACCGAAAGAACTAGACTTTGGACGGGTTATGTCCTTTAGCGATTAGCATTCTAAAAGTAAAGTGAATCTTTGTCCCGCCCTCGGAGCCCCAAAAAGTTTTAACCTTCGGAAACATTTGAAATATTTAAACCCGTTTTTAGTAGAACTCGTCGGTGTCATTAAAATATTAATAAAAGAAGATGGCAGTAGATTTATAAAACGCTAGTCTCTAAGAATAAGGTTATCGCGAAGCTTATGTGATAATTCAACTTGGATATAAGCTATATATAGCCTGAAGAAGTTCAAACATACTTACAAATTTTCTAATTAATAACATTAGTGTGATTTCGTTTTGAAGTCCTGCTACGTTTGTAATACGTAATAATAAACTTTTTTGGGGCTGGAAGGTTCTGTATTGGAGAACACGGACCGGCAAGCGCAGCGTAGGTCGTCCATCGACATGGTGGACAGACGAACTGATAAAGGTCGCAAGACGACGTTGGATGCAGGCCGCTTCCAACTGGTTCTTTTGGAAAATTATGGGGGAGGCTATGTTAAGCACAGGACGTCCTACGGCTGAGCTGATGATGTTGATGATGAATAAAATCTTTTACAGTAGAATCACTAAAAGGCAGAGTACTAATTTCGTAGAGTTTCATTTCCAAATTTCGTTCCACAACAAAAAATAGAATATAAATAAATCAACAAGCAAAAAAATCGAGTATAATTTGTATCAGTAAAGTCTCTATTAATTGAAAATGCGGCGGTAGAGTCGACATCAATTCATTAATAATTAACGTTTATAAGATCGTCCTGGATGTCGAAAATCAATTTATAGTTTAAATTTCTACATACAAAACCATACATTTTATATATTATATTATTATCGGTCATTAAATTAACATTGTTACTAATGAAGCTGTATTAGATTTTATTACCTTTAAGGAATTTAGGGTTCCACTTTACATATGTAGGTTTAAAGGAACTATAATCGAAGTACGGAACTACTCTTGTATAGTTTCCTCTGTAAATTAATTTGAATAATTAAATTATTAGTCACCTTATTATTTATATTCTTAGAATATTTATTTTTAACTGGAATTTAAGGAAAAAAAAATTCATACCTAAATAAAACTAGGAACACAAAATGTTTAATACACACAGAATATATGTAGACGAATAAAAAATTATGCGAAAATAATAAACCTATGTTAGTAAGTATATTTTCTACCGACTTCCAAAAAGGAGGACGTACTCAATTCGACTGTTTGTTACCTCATAACTTTTAATAGGATGAACCGATTCTCAAAAGTCGTTTTTTGTTTGAAAGCTGCCTTCCCGTGTGGTCCTATTTAAATTTTAGCAAATTCGGTCCAGTAATTTTTGAGATACACTCCAATAACTGAATATAATGGAAGTCAGTATTAAATTTTTCAAATTGTACTTGTATTTTATTGTAATTCTGATTCTAACTCGTGTAAAGGGCATTGTTGCAAGTGACATTAATTGACATAAGATATTCTATGAACCAAAACCTAGAGATGACGCAAAATATTAGCTCAAAGGATGGCTCCACAATTCGGTATGTAAAGTTTTTTTTTGGTATTTTTTTTATATTTTTATTTCGTAGATTAGGTCATTATAAGAAACTAATTTCAATATTTTTGTTTTATATTCAGTAGTTATTTTATAATATTTTTTTGAAAATTTGAATCCTATGACGTCACTTTTTTGCACAAATATGTAGTTGCGTTGAGGAGCCAAGAAAAGCACGCGAGTAAAAAAAAAGAAACTAGAACACTTGACAGTGACACCTACTAATTCGTAAGTCTCTATTCAATCAAAACAAAAGTGCAAAAAAGTGACGTCATTTAGAGGTCAATGAAAGTCGAATTATTTCATCGTTTTTTGTTAAAATAAATGGCATCTTATCGTTTTAAAAGGTCAGAGTAGAAAAATAAGGGTTTGTAACATAAAATCTCGAAATGGTTTCGGAATTGGTATAGGTTAATTTTTTTTAGCATACCGAATTGTTCTCGGCATGAGGCTTAACCTGAGACAAACGACAAGCTCGTCTCGGCACTCGATAGTACTTAAAAAATAATTTTTACAAAGAATTAGATCATTGTATCAAATTTGGCCGACCTAGCCAAGTCTATACCGATTTTTTCCCGGTTTCAGGTACCTGAAATAAATACCATTTTTTTCTAACTTACGTAAGTTCTAACATTTAAATATTATTTTGACGGTTTAACTTAGATAAGTGGTCCTGGTGCACAGTTCATGCACGGAAGCAGCAAAAAAGTGAAAAAGTGACCCAATAGGTCACGATCACGATATTCGACTGTACCTACCAAGTATGTTAAAATGTCAAAATAATATTATATCTCTAATAAATAATATTATATAATGTATTATATTATATAAAAGTTTTTATACTTATAATGTATAGAACCCTCAGCATTTATAGGTACTACTCTCTTACTCATTCCAAAGCAACATTTGTGAAATATAGCAAGTAAAATGTTCCAAGTTTATATTGTTATTAACAAAGTTATTGTTACTTAATGCTCATAGTAACTTATGCTACATAATTAAGTATATAATCGTTTAATAGTACGAAGTTAAGTTTTGTAATTGCGTCATGCTTGAGGGTCCGAGTGGTGCAAAAAGCAGCGTAAATAACTTTGCATAAATATATTTCACAACACCACGTGCCTTAAGCTTAGTTTTATAATAACGCCATATTTAAACCGGATTTAGACCACTCTTGAACTGCTGCTACGTTACACTGGGACATCGTGGGGTTATCAGAAGTCCGAAGAGCGGGTGAGGACACGATAACCCTAGAATCAGGTAATGGAGACCACGGACCGGCAAGCGCCGCGTAGGTCGTCCACCGACACGGTGGACAGACAATCTGATAAAGGTCGCAGGATGACGTTGGATGCAAGCCGCTTCCAACTGGTCCATTTGGAAAATTATGGGGAGGCATATGTTCAGCAGTGGACGTCCTACGGTTGAGATGATGATGATGAACTGCTGAGCGAAGTTATTAACTTACCTAATTAAAATTCCTTCATAAGTTTAATGTTGCAATTTTGAATAGTAAACAATTAACCGACCTCAAATGTGGAGTGGTGTGTGTTATTCCACTACTGCCTTCTTAACCTAAACCTACTCCCAAAAACGTTTGGCGTACTTCGCGTTTTATACTGTGAAAGTAAAATACTTAGTACAAATACAGTCAAGGTAAAATGGTTAATAAATGGTTGTCTGTAAATTCGGTTTACGGACGATAATTTTACGTGATAACGTCATAAGCCGAACGCTTAGGCCGATCGTGCCTATATCACGTCAAAATAAAATGATTTTAGTGTAATTTTCATTCAACACGTATTCATTAGACTACGTGTTGAATGAAAATTACACTTCATGCAACTGTAATTATTTAGGTACATATAACTTGAGTAATGGCCAATGTACAAAAGTACTAGTTCAAATCGACTAACGGCCGTTTTAAATAATCTATCTATCGCCGGTTTACCTTACTAGAGAAAGATATTTGACACTATTTGTACGGACGTTATGCCAAATTTCTATCGATAGTAAGGAAAACTATGGATAGATAGAATATTGAAAACGGCCATAAATCGCCTTAGGGCCGCTGCGGCGCCCTAGTAAGGTGTTGCGACCTGCGCCCGCGTCATATGTCTGCGCCGAGTTAGAAACACACGGCTCTTGTGCCATACCTATAGCGAGTTCAGAAACGAAATTTTTGTCAGAGATAGTTGAATAACCAAGAAATCTGATACATAAACATTCATGTCAAATTGTAATAGTAAAATGTCATGTTACACGAGGACAAACTTGACGTAGCCGAAAAAAACAGAGTTGATGTGGAAAAAATTGTAATTTATAAATTTTACACAAATACCTATAGGTTTTTTTGCTGTAATTAAATAGTAAAAACACAGATCTAACTAATTAAATCAAATATTTGTATTCGTAGAAGAAATATTATCTTGAATATTTCTTCTATCTTCTTGAAATCTTGAACAAAAATATGATTTTTACCTCGTAACACAAGCTTAGGTTATTAATAATTATATAAAAAATAAGAGTTACTTTGAAATTTTGGCCAATAATGTTTTTTTAACATTTTCTAGAATTAGACATGGTGACTTTCAAATTTTTTTTAATATAAATTATATATTTTCTTATTGGTTTTTTTTATTGGCATACTTATTAGAAATTCTACAAACCAAACTAGGTTTCAAAGAATAAATTAAAATCAGAAATATTTTAAAAAAAATACAATTTTTGCATTTTTAGTATACTAGCGAATTTAACAGTCACGTGAATTCGATTTTTATCGATTCTGACATGATATGGCGTATTTATCATATTCTGAGTGGGTATAATTACTTGACGACATTATTTCTTTGATATTTTACAATGTAAAAGTATAATTTATTCAAAATAAAGCAAATTATAATTTTCCAAGATTTGTGTTTTTTTAGAGTTCTACGTATCCAAAATTACGAACACTTTTATTTATTTACACATGTAACTTACAGACTAATCCAAATCGTTACAAGGCAGAACTAAGGTAAGCAATAATTTCCGCTCGAAATATACACAATATATATTCTAAATAAGGCTTTTGAGTGATCATGTCGTTGAGCAGCGTTATCACCCTAGCATTAGGTGCATTGTGTGCGCGGACGGAGTAGATGTGTGCCGGTGCAGCGAACAAGCGACGTCGACGGCGAGGGCCATGCTCGGCGTCGGCGCCGCGCATGTACTGTGTCGGCACATGCAGCCGCAGCTCCTCTAGCGCGGATGGGTTGTCTATTACGTTATGGATGAGTTGATAGTAATGGAACATGAGTAACATTTTTCGTCTGAGTTCTAGTGTATGAAGGCCCATCATACCCGTAACAAATAAAGATGGGAACATGTATGGGTAGTACCCGTATAGTCTTTTATAAATATATCTGGCAAACTTACGTTGGATTCTTTCGACCATAAGAGAATATTTATTCTCGTACGGATCCCAAATGGCTGCGTTATACTCTAATTTGCTACGAACGTAGGCATAGTATAATGCTATTGCAGCATTAATATTTTTAAAATTATATGATGTGCGCATTATAATACCCAACATCCTATAGGCTTGTGTACATATATCTATTATATGATCTCTGAAGTTAAGTTGTGCATCCATAGATAAACCAAGATCTTTAATTGTAGTCACGCGTTCTATTTTTGTGTTTGTAATTTTATATTCGTAATGAATGGGGTTAAGGGTTCTAGTAATAGTGAAAACCTTACATTTCTTGGAGTTGAAATGGAGTCGATTTCTATAACTCCAATCCACCACCCGATCAATATCTGCTTGCATGGAATCGCAATGAGCACTATTTGCGACTGCAGTAAATAGTTTAAGGTCGTCAGCAAAGAGAAGACATCGAGCAGCACTGATCATTTTCGGTAGATCATTTATCATTATCAGAAACTGCGTTGGTCCTAATGTAGAGCCTTGACTGACACCCTAACACTTATATATAGTGTTCGTAATGTTGTACGAGTGTACGCAAAGTGTACGAAATCGGGGAACGTTGTTTTTGTGTTGTCCTCGTCAATCTCCAGAAAGTTATAGGGTACGTTCCGGTAAGCGCCGTCAACGTTCACAACTGTCGCATCGCATTTAGCGTTCCGCTATAGACCAATGCTTGCAATGTTCAACCCAAACGGAACGGTTACGCGGTCGCGAATAGCGCGCCAAATTTTCTGTCCAAAACCGATAGAATCCTGATTTGATGTTGACAGTGACAGCTCGCAATGACCGCAAAAACCCACCTTCGATCCGCGAGCGTTGTGGTCGCGACGTGAGCGTTTTCGGTGACGTCATCGATGACGTACCGAGCTCGCTCACGATGATCGTGGGCTTCTGAGGGAATGGGTGTGCGAACGTCGCGAGTGATTTCGGCGCTAACCGGAACGTAGCCATAGTAATGTATCTGCTGCTACTATACGGATGTCTACAACGTAACTTTGACAAGATAGTGACTAATGAAATACTTGTGTATGTGACTGTGACTCAACTCTTGTGCGGTTTTTTTTTTTGTGATGGTTCATCGAAGTGACTCCCTCTCGCCTGATGGAAAGCGAAGATGTAGGTAATCAAGAAGCGATGACCATTAGTGCTGCCGTAAACTGCACTAACCGTCACCTCTATGATGACCCGTAAGATGCTTTTTCACGCCCCGCTTGAAAGACCCAGGGTCATAGCTGTAAGGAAATACGTACACCGGCAGAGTATTCCATAATTTACTTACACGACAAATATAACAACTGCCAGTCTACTTATAAACAAAGTAAAAAAAGAACGCTGTAACAAGAAACTCAATTGCGGTCCCTAATATTTCCTAGTAAGCACATACTTAAAATCAGTGCTTATTCCAAACAACGTGATCTTGCCTAAGCTAGCCGCGTTGCGAATGCGTTCCTTGGAAAACATTAACTTCATTTCGCGTACCGCTAACTTAAAAAGAGGCTTGCGACTTCGTAACTTACCGTACATGCCCATAAACCTAAACAGGCCGAGCTGGTTTAACAAACTAGTACATAATCTCTGGTTTAACTCTAGATTCACATTCGATACGCGGGTTAACATCTGGTAATTGTTATTGTGGAAGTGCCTTAAAACAAGGAGGTCTACGATTTCATCGGTGGAAAAATGATGCAGTAGTAAAGGTTATGCGTTTTTATTTTTATGGGAATGCAACCAGAGGCCATAGCACAAACTTGCGACAAAGTATTCGTATCGTAAGTGTTAACGCGTCACGCTTCGGCGTCCAACCTACGAGTTATCTGTGTTACAGTTGCCTGGATAAATGACATTTTGGTATTTTTCAGTGAACGACACGTTACGTTACACTTACGCAGTTATTCGAGTTTAAATAATTTGAGGTAAATCTCGTTTTCGTTGTCAAATGAGTATAAATTAATCTGTAGACGTGGTGCGCCGATTTCCATGCTATTTATCAACACGTAAAAACGGTGAAAGAAATAACGATATAGTGACTTTAAAAATACGAACGTGCCTATTGTTAAGCGTACATGTACATAAAATTTTTTGTTGATGACTAATGTTAACAAAACCATTAACACAACTTAAAAAAGGTTTAAGCTAGACTATTATATTACCTAATATTAATTATTTAATTTTAATAATCATCAAGTTGCTAGCTCCTTCAACAGAGAAAAATCTATACGTGGTGGCTCTTTAATTATTACAAATAAAAATATAAAACTCAAAGAACGAAAAGACATTGTGAGCCTATCTGTTGAACGAGTAATAGAAATGTCCTGTATTGAGTTTGAGCAGTTCTTTGTTCTATGTGTATACAGACCTCCATGCTCACCATATGATGATTTTGAAAAGTGCATGGAGGAAACATTAATTAAGCTATCTAATACAAATAAATCAATGATTATCTGTGGAGACTTTAATATTAATTTGCTAGAAAATAATCAGATAGTGGATAAATTTTTGTTACTGTTTAAATCTTATAATATGTACAATATTTTCTTGGAACCAACTAGGATAACAGCCACAAGTTCCACCTGCATAGACAATATATTTACTAATCTCAAACCTATTAAAAATTTCATTATAAATAATCTAGAATCAGACCACTGTGGTCAACTAGCAGTGTTTCCAAGAAAAACAAACAAACCCCAAAGCAAATATGTTAGCTTTGTTCCAATAAATGCAAGCCGCCTAGAATTGTTAAGAAGTAATATATCCCAGAAAGTGCCAGAGTTGACCAGTCACAATGACCCAAATATATTATATAACTCACTGTTCCATCTTATCAGTGATGAATTTGGCAAAGTGTTTGTACCAAAAACAATATCTGTTGGTAATCGTGCTAAGTTTAGTGAATGGGCAACTCCAGGAATTTATAAAAGTAGGCAAAAGTTATATGAATTGTACCATGAAAAATCGCATAATCATAATCCTGTATTTTTGGAATATGTCAAACGTTATTCTAAGTTATTTAAACGAGCCTGTTCCTCAGCAAAATCTATTTATTTAAGAAATAAGATCAAAAATTCTGTTAATAAAATAAAAATGACGTGGAACATTATAAACAGTGAAACTGGTAGAAATACAGTGCGTAATCGAGACTTTAATTTAAAAATTAATAATAAAGATGTAAGAGCAGATTTGGAGGTAGCGGCCGAGTTTGAGAATTTTTTCACTAATATTCCTTCTTTAACAACCAAAACTCTAAAATCTTCCTCCATTTCTGCTGAGATCTTACTTAAACAAAGTGTAACTGAATGTGACACAACTTTTAAATTTTCAGTAGTTAATTGCAAAGATATTGTAAGGAGTTTCAAAAGTCTAGATGCAAAAAAAACGGCAGACCTATGGGGTCTTTCTGTGAAGACCGTTTCTTCAATTATAGATGTCATTGCACCCAATCTAGCAGCTGTGTTTAATAGTTGTGTTGCAAGTGGTGTATTTCCTGACCTAATGAAGCACAGTAAAGTGGTTCCTTTATTCAAATCTGGTAGTACTACTGATCCAACAAATTTTCGGCCTATTTCTGTACTACCTACGCTAAGTAAGATTTTCGAAAAAATCATATTACATCAATTAGAAACTCATTTTAGTGCAAACAAAATTTTCCATAAAAATCAATTTGGGTTTACAAGGAATCGCTCTACTATAGACGCAGGTATAGAACTAATAAAAGATGTGTTTGATGCCTGGGAGAACTCTCAAGATGCCTTAGGTGTTTTTTGTGACTTATCTAAGGCATTTGACTGCGTCCGACATGATATACTTGTCAGGAAATTACAACACTACGGTATTAGGAACATGGCTCTCAACCTTTTGACTTCATATTTAAATGGTAGAATTCAAAGGGTTGACATAAATGGTAAAAAATCGCCCGGCTCTATAATCTCAATGGGCGTTCCACAAGGTTCAATACTAGGGCCGTTCTTGTTTTTAATCTATATTAATGACTTACCTTATTATGTAGAGAAGAATCACGAGATTGTATTGTTTGCAGATGACACTTCACTGTTATTTAAAATTAAAAGGCAGTTATTAAACTATGACGATGTTAACAATGCATTAGCTAAAGTTGTGAATTGGTTCAATACAAATAATCTTCTCCTCAATGAGAAGAAAACTAATTGTTTAAAGTTCTCGACACCAAATGTGAGACAAGTAGAATCCAATATACAATTGAATGGAACAGGGTTGGACCTTGTGGAGTCAACAGTCTTTTTAAGAATTACTATAGACGCTAAATTGCAATGGGGTCCCCACATTAAAAAATTGTCTAGTAGGCTCAGTTCAGCAGCTTATGCTGTTAAAAAAATTAGACTATTAACTGATGTAGACACAGCTTGAATAGTTTATTTTAGTTATTTCCATAGCGTTATGACTTATGGCATACTGCTCTGGGGATGTTCTGCGATATTAACTCTATTTTTATGATGCAAAAAAGGGCTATACGAGCGATCTACAGTTTGGCTCCTAGAGTTTCCCTTAGACAGAAATTTAAAGACATAAACATTCTAACTGTTGTCTCTCAGTTTATCTATGAAAATCTAATGTATGTAAAGAAAAACATTAACAGTTTTGATAAAAGGAGTGATGCTCATTCCATCAACATGCGAAATAAGCACAAGCTATCCGTACATGTAACGCGTCTCCACAGAATAAGTCATTCTTTTATGGGACAATGTATACGATTCTATAATAAAGTTCCCAATGTTATCCGAGATTTGCCTATTAATAAGTTTAAAATTACTATTAAAACTAAACTCTGTCAAAAAGGTTATTACAAAATTTCGGATTACTTGGAGGATAAAACAGCTTGGGACTGATCACTCCAGGATCTATCTACTCGTGTACTAAGATGTCAAAGTGTAGCGTGTCTTGCCCTACTGATACCATTATTATGTTCTCTTTTGTAAGGCAACACACTGGAGCTAATATTTGTAGTACCTAAGTAAAAACATCTATATAAAAAGAATGGCCCCGAGTTTCTTGCCGCTTCTTCTCGGTTGGCTCTATGTATTTTGGAACACGGCGGTAGGCTTTAAAGTACATTATAATGAAAAATTGACGTTCATAAGTGCTTCTTTGATGCCTAAATTGAATAAATGATTTTGACTTTGACTTTGACTTTGAATAAAGTCCGCCAACGTCATGCGCGACTGCCTTACGGGCTGACAGACGGTGGCGGGGACGTGGTACTAAAGATGTTAGCGGGTAGTGGGTGGGGAAGCGGGGAGGGGGCTAGAATGACGTGGTACTACGTCCCCACAACCATCTGTCAACCCGTAGGACGGTCGCGCACGGCGTTGCCAGACTATAACATATAACTAGATATGTTATTAAAAGTTAACTATTAATCGATTTATGGGCGATATATTGTTTTCTAAAATCAATATTATTACAATACACACATACCTGAAAACTCATAAACCTTATTGTAACCGGTAAAAGATTAAATAAATGTTAATATATTAGTCACTGGTGTATATTTCAGCTGTAATTTAGTGATTACATGATTTTTAAAGCACTAACACCTGCTTAACGATACCAAACTTTGCAATGTTAGAGAGAAAAATACACATCTTCAAACGGGATTTAAACCAGCGTCTTCCGACAACCCGTGTCAGGCGCCATGACCACTAGCCCACCGAGTCTCGCCATCCGAGTATCGAATTTTAACTCTCCTTCACGTGTATTAGGAACCTTACATAATAGAAAATCTATTGATATCCTGGTCTAGGACAGCCGAGGTCTGCCAGTTGATTTTTAACCGTGTCGTGTTGAAACGTGGCGACATCTATTGAACAGCTTGACACCATTATCCAACCGATTTATCAAACACTTGTTATTTAGTGGCCTGATACATCTCAATAAAATTATTGCAAACATATTTGTATGAAATTATTGAAAACTCCCGTTAGCTCAGTGGTTTGCACCCTGCTTTCGAAGCGGATCGATTCCTGACTGGGAAAATATTTGAGTACTTAATGAGCAGCAGAGTAATCTTTGTGCCTGGGTCTTGTTTACGAATGTTGTGATGTGTGTGTCCATGCTATCCACGACACAGATACTGCTAATGCGAGGGTATAAATGGATATTTGTGAATTTAAATTATATAAAGAACTAGCTACGCCCCGCGGTTTCATCCGCGTGATTATGATGATGAAATACAAGTACAATTTGAAAAATTTAATACCGACTTCCATTCTATTCAGTTATTGAAGTGTATCTCAAAAACTACTAGACCGAATTTGATGAGTTTTAAATATATATATATAATAAAATACCACACGGGAAGCACCAGCTCTCAAACAAAACAAAAATTGAGAATCGGGTCACACTATCGGTAGTTGGAAGTCGGTAGGAAACTAGCCTAAGTTACTCCTTATAACATCAGGTATATGCCAGTGAAAGTTCGGTTAAAATCGGTCCAGCCGTTTCAGAGATTGGCCCGAACAAACAGACAGACAAACATTAATAAGCAAGTGATATTTATGCAAGTACCGTATATAGGTACTGGCAAATATGCATTTAGTGAAAAGCTGTTGATTTGGAATTACAAACAGACACTTCAATTTGTATAAATGTATAGATATAGATTATTCTTATGCTAAATCAACCTATATGTAAGGATTAGGTTAATATTATGGAACCTGCGAGTTAGTCACTAAACTGAGATTAAAATGGCAAGTCGGAATACATTGGAATATAAGCCTTTAATCCTATTAAACCTGGTCAGAAGCACATTTATGTAAAACATCATGATTAAGTTTATGTTGCCAAAACTATGTGATAAATCTTCATAAATCAAACACGTATTAACCTGTTGACTCGCGTTTCGCCATATTTGGCCAATAATACAATAGATTTCGCAGATATCAACATACTTTTCCAGGAACTGCAACGTGTGTGGTAAAAAAATAGTGCTTCATTGATTCAATATACGTATAATCAGACTTTAGGTACTGTGATTCTAACCTAAAGTCACTGTACCAAAAAAAAAAGTATAATGTAATAATAATAAATAATATATAATGTCCCTAAATTACAGTCAAAAGTCATGCGTACATTTGGTGTGGTGTGGCTTAACACTCCAAGACCAAGGCTTTTAAAGGTTTTATATTAGCCTATTCGCCAATATGATAAAATAGGGCAAGATGAATCATGGCCCATTCTTCTTAGAGAGAAACCCCGGGCCCCTTTCCCAGAAGTGGGAACGTAATGTGCCGATTGCGCTTATAAGAATCCATCAAAACCAGCAAAAGAGGCATTGATAGACGAACGTGTAAATGTGGGACGAGGCACACATACGTAAATCCATCAATGCCTAGTTGTGGCCTAGACTTATATACTACTTTATAAATACTTTTTTCAAATAATGCACGAAAATTAAAACGAAGTTATCTAGGCAGACCTTTTTTATTTCATATTACAATTACTTTTCAAAACCAATGGCGAACAACGAACAACAATATATTTTCCCGTATTAATGGGTTCAATTGTTTTTTTAATGTACAGCTTCCTATTTACAAGCCAGTTCGAAGTTTAAATAAAATCTTTGATAAGTTACCTGTTTGGTTGCCATGTTTTGGAGTAAAATAATGTTCCATTTTAAAATTACACGACAGAAATGAGTTTACTATGTTATTTATTAGGCCTTTAAATCACACCACGACAGATATGGTTTTTCATACAACTTTTGTCGGCCGCTGCTCGCATGTATTTGGCCAGAGGCATCAAAAATTTGCGAAAAAGTATTCGAATCGTAAGCGTCAACTCGCCCCACTCCAGCGTACAAACTATGATTTATCTGTGTCACAGTTGTCCTAATTAAACGACAGTGTGTACTTTTTCACGTGAATGACGTGACGTGACGTGAGTTATTCGTGCTAGGCCCACATTACATCAATTTCGATATAATCTGGAAGAAGGTAGTCAAAATAATGCTCATATTTCCAAGCATGTTTTAGAAAAATCCTTCATCCGTCATCGGTGATCAGTCGTTAGTCATTGCATCTTTACGCAGTATAAAATAAAGTCGCTTTCCGCATTTGTCTATACAGCCGCTAACTACTAAACCACGAGATGCGGTATTCTATTTTTATCTATGCGGATTATATTTTTTTTATCTATGCGGTTTTCCCAACAGTTTAAATGTACAATAAAACTTATTTTAGTTCCTAATTGTGCAAGTAGAAAAAATATCTTCAAATTGTTCCCGTCTTTCGTTCTAAATTACACCGATGCAAAACTGGTCGGGTCAGTCGTCACCCAATGTGTTCTCTATTTTACATTAATGGACAAACCTAGTACATTATTGTTGTAGAGTAGAGTAGCAAGCAGGACAGTCGGATATTGATAACACAAATAAACATTTCACGTTCATTATCTTTTAAAATTATTGAACATCCTTGTTTTCCTACTTTGTACTGACTATGAATAATTAATGTGTCTTACTTTCTATATAATTGGATAACGCTGGACATATCCAATACATAAGTACTTTACCCTACCATACTAACAGCAATAACCAACATTAAAATACCTGGACCTTATTCAATCCAGTCCGTAATTCCTTATTTTGCATTGCTTACAGATAGTATATTCTTGACTCTTAAAGATAACAAATATTATAAGATGAAAAATAAGCAAATGATTTTCTCCATTGCTATCCTCATCTTGTAAATTTCGTTCTAAATACCATAAACACTTGTAGATTATTGGCAAAAGTCATATCATCGCCAATATGACTGCAAGTAAATGTTTTGTGCATGTATTTTCATATATTTCGCATGTTACTGAACAACAAGCTATACTAAAGATGCTCGTTAGTAGGGATTGCAGTATTATCCTTTTATCGATTTTAGGCAACTATCGATATCCATAGTCGATACTTTTGAGGTAGGCTGTAAATAGCAACGTTTGAGGGTGATTGAGTAGAATCTTTGAATCACCTAAACTATGAGATGATGGTCATAAATTAGCTTTATGAGCACGCTGCCCTCGGACGTGTAGTAACTGTGCACCGAATATTATATATTCAGTGGAAATTTGTAATAATGAAATGTATTTCTGTGAACAATTTTATTTACAGGCATGGTTAGAGTAAATTGTAAAGACTGACGATGTTAACGTGAAGTTATTGATAATAATAAAAAAATGTGTCAAGACATAAGTTGTACATCTGACATGGAAAATATAGTACACAACATTGTGGTGCCTCTAAAATTACAATAAATAAGTAAGAAGAGAAACATATGTATTTACTAAATAGTGTCATTAAATTTAAAACGAATCTAATGTTATTATCATCGCAAACTATTCACAACTCATGTAAATATTTGATTGAACAGGGCTCAATTTGTTAGTTCTAATAACGAGTCAGTGATAAAAGTAATGAGAATAAAATCTATGTTACTTAACGTCACTTTAACGGGTTAAACCGTTGACTCGCGATTCGCCATATTATTATAGCCAATAATACAATAGATTCCACAGAAATCAACCTACTTTTCCAGGACCTGCAACGTGTGTGGTTAACGAGGACAACATAACACTGGGCATAGCACGCAAATTTACTTTTTTACTGTATATGTCAACAACACTATTATGTTAAACTTACTTTCAGGTAAATTTTCATGTAAGGTCCACTATGCACCATAAACTTTATCTCTTTACATGGTTTTTATTATTAGTTGGACAGGTGATATTTTATCACTTTAGTATAATGCATCAAAGGTCGCACGGCAAGACACAATAGAAATTTCATTGTTATAATGACATCGACCCTTGAAAGGATAAGTCTTGTGCATGAAAAAAAATTACATTGAATTTGATTATCGAATCATGTGATGGCGAAAAACTATCGATAGTGAAGATTGGTATCGTTCCATCTCTACTCGTTAAAGATCTCTCGATAGCAATATCCTCCAACATTGTATTGGCCGTATAACCGAGAATATGGGTCAGTAGAGTGCAACACGAGCTTTTCTACTTAAAGCGGTATTTTTACAAGTTAACGATAGCTGCAGTTGTAAAGTCTATGGTGGTAATACACCTGTACGTTAGATCGTTTTAAGGACTGCATTTTGCTTAAAAAGGAATGGATAATTACTATTGATGTTAAATATGTAATGAAAAAAGGTACTCTATTTGAAACGTACACAGATAGGCCATAGATTAAATTTTTATTACTTATTACTTTTTTATCTTTGTTATATATATTTTTCTAACTTGTATCTAGATATTCTGAACTAAACAGATTGTATTGAAAAACACTGAAAGGAACCATGAACTTAATTTTAAACATAATATATAAAATAGATTGAAATATGATCTAGCAGTCTTACTTATAAACGCTACTTAACAACGACAGTTTACAACAAGCTTCCAGATCACGTTACTGCGGCTGCAAGTCTTAACTCTTTCAAAGCTCGCCTCAAACGCTGGCTTATCGAGCAGACGTTCTACAGCTCTGACGAATTCGTAAAATTTAAATGTTGACATTCAGGTAATTATTTTTATTTTATTGTAGTTTTGGTTTTATTTTGTGATTATGTTTAATTTTTTGTAGTACATGCAATTATGTTGGATACTTTACCATGACAATGAATAATACTGTTCTAGTATATCTAATGTATATTTTTTGATCAGGTTAGATTATTATAATTATTAATTAATTGCGGACTTTTTAAACAATTACAATAAGTACGTACCAATGTTATCGCACCCAACCTTTCGTGGGTTTTTATTTTTTTATAATTTTGTTCTTATATTATTGACGTGTAAATTTATTACCAATAAATATTACTGATTACTAATTTTCAATGACGTTATTAGTACTGCGAACAGAAAAAATGTTCTGCGCCTTACTAAGTAACGTTAAGTAAGTATTAAAATTTAAGCAGCTTTTATAAGGTTGATAGAATGGGGTAGTTCTAGAGTGGAGACCGCGTCTCGGCAAACGTAGTGTAGGACGTCCTGAGGCACGGTGGAGTGACGATCTGCGCAAGACGGCTGGCAAAAACTGGATGCGAGAAGCCCAAGATAGACCTAAGTGGCGTGCAATTGGAGAGGCCTATGTCCAGCAGTGGACTGCTACAGGCTGATGATGATGATGATGATGATCACCGCGGGTCGGCACAAATATCTATACAGTTTAATTGATATAAAAACGTTATTGTAACGTACAAAGTAAAAGTACTGTGCATTTGCGGCCAACATTTTGTAGCGTCATGCCAAAATACATTTAGTCACTAGGTCACTGTCAATGAGGCATATAGACGACATTAAACTCAGTGGCATAAATCATAATGTCTCCCATTCACAAAGTTTTCATTAAGAGCGGTGGAACTCAAAATTAAAATAAAAAAACCTGTTTAAGTGATATTGCCACAATTTTTATTTTATTTTAAAGGATATTCGCTGACATTATGCATGCAATATAATTTCAGCCAAATGGCCGTGTATCCTGGTGGACCAATTTTGGATGACATTTTCGCATAAATTCACGAAGCTCAATTTCACGAAGAGCGCGAGTTATGTTGGCCTTCAGGGTGGCAATTGACTGTGGTTTGTCTGCATAGACAGAGGCTTCACGTAACCCCACAGAAAGGAGTCGAGCGGTGTTAAGTCACACGATCTTGGTGTTGATGTCGCCACCACGCGAGATGACGAAGCCTTCGAATTTCTCATCCAATAAATTTAATGTTTCCCGTGCTTTAAGGCAAGTGGCGCCGTCCTGTTGGAACTACATGTTTGTGAGATCCGTACCATCTAACTTATCATCGTCCGATATCGGCCGCCATTGAGAGTGAGCGATGCACGAAACGTTAGGCGAATATAGAGCACTGATTTTGATAATAAATTTTAACAATTTCTACGCGTTGTTGAAGCGTGTAGCGTTCCATGGTGAAATATCATGACTAAATATGTGTTCATGCCAAATTTGACAGCAATCGCTTTACCAAGATGGCTGCTATGCGCTGTCAAAGTTCGCGCGTTCCTATTGAAAAACCCTTTAGTTGGTATGAATAGGGTTTTAAGGGCGAGGGAAGGTACCCCAAGGAGCTAAAAAACATCCTCATGCACTTTAGAAATTAATCAGATCAATCTAGATACGGTATCAACTCGACCTCGCGGTCTTGGACTGCAAAAAGCGACATGATTCTGTTTTCAAAGTGTACTGCATCTTTTACGACTCTTACAGCCGATGTTTTACGCATATTTTCGTCCATAAACTTTCCGTGCGTGACACGTGACCAAAGTATCATTGATTATAGTGTGAAAGAAACGGTCACACGCGTTTGACTGCTCGTACAAAGAGCTTAGAATGCTCGTTTCTCGAACGAAGTTATTTTAATTGATTAGAAGGTATTTTGAGTGGTTGCTGTGAGTGCTGCCATCCAATCAATGTTATGGCTGCCATCTGAAATAGCCAGTGTGTTTACAGTTTGCAAGTGTTACTTGTACAGGTACTTTCCTAAAAAGGGGGGAAGTTTTCTTCGGTACTACAAGGTATACAAGAGGCCTTAGTGGAGGAAGGGATTCAAATCCATGGTGATAAGTCATTTTCTACCGACTTCCAAAAAAAGGAGAAGGTACTGTTCTCTCTGAGTACAATTCGCTGTATTTTTTTTGTTTGTTTCCTCATCACTTTTGACTGGGAGAGCCGATTCTCAAAATTCTTTTTTCGTTTGAAAGCTGGTGCTTCCCGTGTGGTCCCATTTAAATTTCATCAAATTCGGTCCAGTAGTTTATGAGTTACACTCCAATAACTGAATAGAATGGAAGTCGGTATTCAATTTTTCTACCGACTTCCATAAAAAAGGAGGAGGTACTCAATTCGACTGTATTTTCTTCTTCTTGTTTTATGTTTGTTACCTCATAACTTTCGACTGGGTGAATCGATTCTCAGAACTCTTTTTTTGTTTGAAAGCTGGTGTTTTCCGTGTAGTCCCATTTATATAGTCATCAAATTCGGTCCAGTAGTTTATGAGTTACACTCCAATAACTAAATAGAATGGAAGTCGGTATTAATTTTTAAATTGTACTTGTCTAATTGTACTTGTTTTAAATTACGACACTTAGTACTGCGCACAGCAAAATTGTTCTGTGCCGTACTACATGACGTTAATTAAATTTAAGTAAGGTCGTAAATATTTTGTACGTTTCAGCTTTTCTACAGCCTCAGCTATAGCTAGCTGTATTTATGCCGAGAATCATATATTTTGATAGATAGCTGATCCGCCAGCGCTTCGCTCACTCACCTCCTTAGATATCCAATTACTAATAATCCTTCTTTAAAAGGTGCTAACAATATATAAGGCAACAAAGTCCAAAATTCCAAGTTTGTAGCCCCAGGCTTACCTCCAGTATCTAGAACGTTTGTCAGTCTTGATTAGTTGACCAACTAAATTATATGAAATTTTATTAAAAATTATTCTATGACGCGATATGTGACCAATCAGGGGCCAGTATTGCAGCCGTCTGTTAGCTGATCAAACTTTTTTATGAGATAGGTTGGCAAACGAGCAAGCGTCTCACCTGATAAGTGATACCGTCGCCCACGGACATCCGACCGTTGCCAACCTATGAGGAAGGAAGATGGAGGAAGTAGAACGGGGGAAGGGGGAATCGGGCCTCCGGACCTTCCACGAACCGACTGAAACGCAATAGAAAGCTAAGTTAATTCACGTCGGTGTTATGAGGGAGTGTGGTACTTCCCCGGTCGTGCCGACCCATTCGGCTGTGGGGATACAGCGTAGCACTACCACCAAAAAAAACTTTGATAATCGTCCCATAAACTGGAGGTAAGTCTCTGCTTTGATGAATCCGTCAGTCCATCTACACAATTACATATATATATAATAGATAAAATCTTACTAATGGCTCGTAGTCACGCTTAATTTTATGTATGTTACAGAAGTTAGTTGTTTACGACTTCTAAAATATCTAACTAAGGTGATTTGTTACGCATAAATCTGTTAGAAACATTTTATGTTTATGTTACTATAGAGTTTTGTCTGTCGGTTTAAAAGCGTTATTGGTTTAGGTTACATATAAAGTTCGTTTCAAAATGTTTTTATTATGCTAATTATACAAACCGAAACCCAATTTAAAATCAAAATGAAATTGATTTAAAAATGAGTAAGTTAGTAGTAGTATTAGGAAGGTTGCTAGCTTAGGTTGCTAGCTTAGATTGTCTGTTCGTTAAATTTGTCACGTCAATGAACTGGTTTTATCTATCGTACCTAGCCTCTGGTATGGATCTAGCTGCGATAGGCATATCGTAGGCTGTTTTCTATCGATAATTACTGTCAAATTTATTCTATGGACAATTCATGCTCGTAGTACTGGTTTGCCCTATAATTCATTTTGTAGACTATACGGTAGACCGCAAAATTTCCGTGATACCCTTGACCTGTTGTTTTGGGAGCAATAGCAAGAAAACTGTCTTAGAATAAATATATATTTTTTAGTGGGTGGCAAATGAATTATGTTCAATTGTTAAATAATCACATTTATCATTGGAATCATGTCACACAGGTGCGAATAAACGAGATCAAAAGTATCAGCTGCTTTTTAATGTCATTAGAAATGAGTACAAGCACGAGGATGACCATCTGATGTCACCTCTGCCTAGAACAGATGCAATTCCTCACAAGTAAGTTGTTGTGCCTGTAATTTAATTTCGGCAACGATACCTTCAAACCAAAACACAGTATTGCGAACATTACTGATTCACGGTAGAAAAAGGTATTGTGAGTATTTGTGAGTGTTCGTCCGGAGTGACATTACACCCCGGACGAACTCTCGCAAAAAGTTCTACTGCTCTCAAAAAACTTACAATATACACCTTTTTTTTTTTTTTTTTTTTTTCGTTTATTTGAAGGGCTTTGTCGCTGAGCGACCACACCGCCCAGTAAAATCATACAAAGAAGGTTCTTAATATCTAGTAGGTAATGCTAGTTGCGCTAGTTTGTACAAAATCCTGGCTTGTTCAGACATTGGATACACTAAAATACTATTGCACAAGCCGATATCCATTTCTCTCGCTGGACCAAAATGTGTAAACCTATAAGCAGCGTTCCGCACACACTCCCATAGAACATGTTGCACATCCTCTATAATTCCACAGTCATCACAATTGGGAGATACAACTTTATTCATAAGAAATGCGAACTTCTTCGACGGGATGTGTCCAGATCGCAGCCTAAGAGCTGTCACTAACGTCTTCCTATTCAGCGTGACTCTGTCAATCCAAGGGTATTTCAAAATTAGTGGTTGAATTGTCCTGTACCATATACCTTTCTCTCTAGATCTCTTGTCGAAATATTCTTGCCAATACATACTACACTGATCTTTTATCAGTTTGACATGGTCTGAATGTAAAGGTAGAATCTGTAAGGGTACACCATCTATACATGCTTGTTTCGCTAATAGATCAACCTCTTCTACATTTAAGATACATATTAGCAGATGATGACGATGGTTATTCTGTCGACTCCGTATGATGACAGCATAACCGTTGGAAAAACAACCAAGAAATGTTATGAGCGTACGGTAGTTTTTCAGAGTGTACCTCTGCATTTCCACAAGTTCAATAATTCGACAAGTCGCTTACTTCGCAAAAACATAGTTCGACAAGTCATTGCTTCGACAGGACATATACTCGACAAGAATTGTATCCCAAAAGTGCTGCGTTACAACCTTATCGAGTTGTAGGTTAGCCTAATTCTGGCGCTTCGGCGGCCGGTGCCGCGGCACGCTCGCTACGCTCGCTCAGCTCGCGCGTTGTGTGGTCAACATTCAACCTAACACTCGTCGTCGCACCTATCGTGACTTTGCTCTGACTAGATACTCTGTTACGTTCTGTGGGAGTAATTCTTGTCGAATATAATACGTCATGTCGAAGCAATGACTTGTCGACTATGTTTTTTCGAAGTAAGCGACTGTCGAAGAATTGAACATGTTGAAATGCAGAGGTACACCGAGTTTTTCAGTGTCTATAAATTTATGTTTTCCCTATTCCACAGCATGTAATTTACTAATCACTTTCCTCAGCTGTCACTTTGCTGTCGGGTTGTGGTGTCCGTGGTTACTCCAATTAATTCGAACTATCACGCGATCTGTCCGTCCAACACGTGATTTTCATTGTACCGTACTGAAATATTGACCTTGGCACTATTTCTATTTATTTTAGAAGGTATCTTTGATTTCTTGATTCTAATCGTCGATATTTATTGGACAACAAAACTAAAAAAATGTGTTGAGGGTTGCAATTCGGTTATCCGGAACACCAAAACAAATCCACCTAGTGAACTAGAACCTCAAATTGTCTAACCTATGGTAGTTCTTACTCTGTTCATGCTAAAATAGATATTCGTGTAATCAACGATATATATGTACAAAGGATAACACAAATTCGTGTACTTCTCGTGCCCGAACCCCGACCAAGAGTCAAGGTTAGTCGCCGCTACTTATAGTCCGCGCCCGTCTGTTATCGCAGCCGGACGGCTGCGAAATTAATTTACTGCAATATCCCAAAAATGTCGAGCCGAGGGAAGGAACTATTTTCCTATCACAGGAATGCACTGCGCCCGTACTGAGGCATTAAGTTATTAAGTAGGTGTCATGTGCCTGTAATTTCAACGGCACCCATACCATAGTAGTAAAGTATTTGTTTTGATATGCTATTGATAGGCTTTTAACTTTAAAACACATTAATGCTTGATCACAGCTGATGTGAACGAAAATCCGACACTGTGATGGTAGCAACCAAGACAATTACTTGCACAGATGCCTACCACTTGCGGTTGCAGAAATTAAAGAGAATATTTTGTTTTTCTCGCTTGCATATCACATAACTTGAAACGTATCATATCAGATCAATATTTAGTATTATTTTCAACACTGTCCAGTGATCGTGTGATTTTAGAGTATACGCGATCTAATTATATGTGAGGGCACTGTAGTGAAATTACTGCGAACGAGGACCAAAAGCACTGTGCTGGGGTGACGAGTGTTACTCAAAAATACGGTTCTAAGCTCTGTGTGACACTGCAACCGTCATTGGTAAGCGTCGTGCTTACCATCAGCCGCACGAATTGCAAGTCTTGTCAATTAATTTTGTAAAAAAATAAGACTAAAAATTTCAATTGTTTTTCAACCGTCTTCCACAAAAGGGAGGTTCTTAAGTCGACGCATATATTTTTTTGTGTGTGATCACGCATAACTTTTTACAGAGTAGTCCGATTTTTATAATTCTTTTTTTGTTTAGTAGAGTATACTTTTGAGGTGGTCCCATTTCAATTTCATCAAATTCAGTGCAGCCGTTAACGTAACAATCCAGTAATTGAAAAGTGTTTCGCCTATCTTGATGATATCGTAATTAACGTTAAATGACAATCGATCACGTAAGCAAGGATCACATAAAATGGAGACGACTTTAAAACTGAAGAGTGTGAAATAACTTGCCGAAGTCGGTACCATGCGCACAATATTGTGATAATAGGTACTTTTGAACTATCATGGTATGTTGAAGTCGGTTCCATTATTACAAAAAATGTTTAGTTATTGTTATTTCGTACAATATAAGTATGACACTGTTTTTTTTGTTGTGGTTAGGACCTGCTGGACATCTGCTGGACGCGGGTCCTAACCACTGGATTGAATTCCATAACCCTAAAATCTTGTCCACCGAACGCCATTACATACCAAGGCTAGTAAAGGAAACTATTGAGATCTCGAAATGCCAGAATTTCAATCGAGGTGATGGTTTTCAACTCGCCAGTGCGTGGAATCCAGTATTAGGTTGTTTTAAAAATAAAAGTCCACGTTCAAAATGTGTTCAAAATACTATACGCAGTGATACAGTGAGTGTGTTTTGTCGGGACTTAGGATCGAGTTCGAGTTCCAGTGATAACCGTAGCAAAAGACTAAGAAAGAGGGTAGATCGTTATGTCTGCACCTAACTTTTAAATTTTTTGACCAACCACCCGCATTCTTCAGTCTTCCCGTGAACATGGTGCATGTAACTGCGCCGAAATATCGGGAGCTCATTCCACAACCTTACCACGGTAAATATCCCGTTAATAATCATATAACTTTAATATAAGTATGAATGTTAATTATATGAAATGATGTTGAAACAAATGTTTGGTTCGGAATTCATCATTTGTTCCCAGTGTTCATCTACACCGTGCATATTTTTTCACCAAAATTGATATGTCACGCTAGATGTGTAGGCCAACGCACAGATTTGGAGGTTGTACGAAATTAGCGATTCGTTCCTTTTTAGAAACGGTGTTGGAGTTCAACGGAACTCTAAAAACTTTTGATTAATTCACGCACAAGCGTGATTGAAGTGTTTTAGGAAAGTAATAATTAAAACATAAATTAAAGTGACTTTAACCTCTACAAATTAAAAGTATGCAATACGTGGCATGATAATAATAATAACAATTATATTGAGAAGCAAATTTAATAGTTTTTTCTATTATTGAGCACTAGCTGACCCGCCGAAGACAGAACCACGTGGAAAAGCAAAGTACATCGAGCGGGCAACCGTTTAGACTAGACCCGGCTTTCAGCAGTGGAGTCTAACTCAAAAACTGCTTGACCGAATTAGAAGAAATTTAAATGAGACCACCTTGGAAGTATATTCTAACAAACACAAAAAATAATTTTGAGAATCGGTCTACAAAGGGAGGAAAAATCGGCTAACATACACATAAAAAAATACATACACACGAACATATAACTTTATTGAAGTCGGTTAAAACTCTAATATCAACTAATTGAATACTTAATGCTTCCGTACAGGTAAGCGTAATTATTGAATTTTTTTTTTGCTTGTCACTATCATGATTAAGTGTCCATTCTACCAACTTCCGAAAAAGGAGGAGTTACTAAATACGTTTTTTTTAATGTTTGTTACCTCATAACTGTCGACTGGGTTAACCGATTCTTAAATATTTTTTTTTGTTTGAAAGCTGGTGCTTCCCGTGTGGTCCCATTTAAATTTCATCAAATTCAGTCCAGTAGTTTTTGAGTTACACTCCATTAACTGAATAGAATGGAAGTCGGTATTAAATTTTTCAAATTGTATTTTTTTTTTGCACGTCACTATCATGATTAAGTGGACGTGATTAAGTTAGGACCACCATTTAAATCATACATAAGGTCTATTTTGTATATAGCAAATAAATCAATCCATTTTGCCAATCAATCAATTTCATGCACAATAGATCCAAGGGTACAGGGCCACGAGCGAACGGCTCTCTCGTCAGGTTCTACTCTTTGTGCGTTAACCTAAAAATAGCCTGTCGGTATGCAAAGCAACAATGCTCTATACTCCGCAGTACATCCACCTATGTTCGCGAGTCGTCTCGTCACGTCCGCCGGAAGTCGCCGGGCGGAAGTGACGTCATGCGCACTCGTCCGTGAAGCCCCAAGCCTGCCAGCCTGACGGCGTTTTATCAATTTTATCGTAATAACGGTTTTTATATGGCAGATGTTTAGCACTCCGTAATGAAGACGTGGGTGCTTCTTGCATAATGTATTCTGCATGCTTCGACCTCATATTTGCATTTGTTTGTAAAATATAGTAAGTAATAATATATGTAAGCTGTAACAGGATGTCTACAAGTACAATTTCAAAAATTTTAAACCGACTTCCATTATATTCAGTTATTGGAGTGTAACTCAAAAACTACTGAACCGAATTTGATGAAATTTAAACGGGACACGGGAAGCACCAGCTTTCAAACAAACCACTTTTGAGAATCGGTTAACTCAGTCTAAAGTTATGAGATAATGAAATAAAAAAAAAACCGTCGAATTGAGTACCTTCTCCTTTTTGGAAGTCGGTAGAAAATGTATATGAATATCAGTTGAGTTCCTATTAGCTGTTCACCGCGGCTATATCTGTGGAGAAGTGACTGAAATAAAAAAAGCATACATATTATACCTACCTAGTCATTATATAGATATATAAAAAATAGTCAAATCGGCTGTAGATATACTTTTGGTATGAAAGAAATACATACATACTTTTGTAAGTGTGTAATGATTCGTATATAATTGTTTATATTATTTTATTTCTTACATTTCGGTCGATATATAAATTACTAGAAAATTTATGTTGTACTGAATTAAACTTGTCATGAATTTTAGTTTTTAATCATAATTTTTCCGTTTCAATTCCGTTGGGAACAGCAGCGAAACAACTCCTTTGAAATTTCAAATAACTTCTAATAAAGCAAATGTATTCAGGACTCTACTTTTTAAACGATACATCATGGTGAGTATGTTTTATTTTGTTATCTACCGACTTCCAAAAAAAGGAGGAGGTATTCAATTAGACTGTATTTTTTAAAATTTTTATTTGTTCCCTCATAACTTTCGACTGGGTGAACCGATTCTCAAAATTATTTTTATGACAAAATAGAGTCATAAAAATAAATATCATATCAATGTTTGTTTGATGTGAATGTTTATGAGTATGTATGGATGTGTGGATCATTGTTGCTCTTTCACACTCAAACGGCGGGGCCAATTTTGATGTTTGGTATGGAGGTAGATGAAGTGCTGGATTAACACATAGGATACTTTTCATCATCATCATCACCACGCGGGTGAAAAGGCGTAATATTCTTGGGCACAGCAAAGATAAAATAATAAGATCTCCGCCTACGTCAAGATCGTAATGGTAGACAGTTCTGTCAAAGTTTGTGTCAGTATCTGATAGCTAAGTCAAAAGTACGCTATTTTGACAGCTCGATACACTAGAGGTACTCGGCGACCGTCAAGGTGACGACATGTAACACAAATACCGTCAATGGTGATGAAATGTAATGACAGTTTTTTCCATGGTGATTAATTTTATATTACTTCATCAGTCGAACGACCCAGGCACAATAGATATTTCATTGTTATATGGACAGTCGACTGGTGAGGGGATATCTGTATGTACGTAAGTTCTGTATTTTATTCTTAGTGTTTACTGATAGATATACTAAGTATTTAAATTTACTCATATAATACTATTATAGCAATTGCATTTGACTTTGTACATATTTTATGAAATTTTGGTATAAAGATATGTTCTTGGAGAAATAATAAGCTACTCCAAGTACTAATCCTGCGCAGACGTAGTCGCGGGCACCAGCTAGTTAGCTATAAAGCTTAATTGCACGTATAATATGCTTTGAATGCTCTTTTGAACTGTTTATTTTGTAATTATGGATTTTATAAACAAAAGAAGTTACTTTAGTTTTATTGAACGGCAATCGTATGTTTGTCGTTCTATCGACACATAATTATGTTGTGTGCTAAATATTAAAATTTTTACTAAATGCCTAAACATGTTTTGTTTTTAAATTAAGTTTAGCGTACGTTTAGTAACATGTCGAAGCTTACTTGCTATATAATATTTGACCGATCAAGTGCGAAGCAAGAGCGAAGCGTCTCTGCGATACCTTGGGCAAAATCGCTGTCTTATATCCGGATGTCCGGCAGTACTCCTCTACAGCCATGCGATTCCAGTGCGATTCACTAATGATTCGTCGATGCGCTCGTCGACGAGCTCACCGATGTCAAATACTTAATGAGATATCACCCTTGTACACAAGGTTGTTTTTCCAACGTTTCTTGTCATCTCGTCATTTGTTTCACGGATGTTGTCAAAGATGCAACGATGTTTGCTCTTAGAGAATCGCACGGCTGTAATGATACGTCGACGAGCTCTTCGTCGAGCTCACCGATGTCAAATACTTAATGAGATATCGGCCTTGTACATAAGGTTGTTTTTCCAGCGTTTCTAGTCATCTCGTCATTTGTTTCATGGATGTTGTCAAAGATGCAACGATGTTTGCTCTTAGAGAATCGCACGGCAGGTTGCATTTCTCAACCAATTCGCGTGAAACTTTGTGAGCAGGTTTGACAATTAAGATTAGAATTTTATATAGAATTTTTGTCCATTCAGTTTTTGAAAAATAAAATTATATTCATAGTGCAAGAACATATTCGCGAGGTATATAGCTCACTGATCTATTAATTTACATCAATAAAGGTACTGATTTTAACAAGATTTACTGCATACATTTACATGATAATAATGTAAGCAGGCATATAATTTGTGGTTAGACAGGCCAATTGAGGTTAGTCTTGAACGTTTTAATGCGGTTAAGCTGATTGATACTGAAACCGTAATAGCGGTTTTCTAACTTTATTATATACATCACAATGACCTGAGGAGTACCTAAGTATAATTTAATTTATTAGAAACTAGCTGCTCTCCGCGGTATCACCCGCGCGGTGATGGATGATGATGATGAATCTTATATAGCCTATGTTACTCTGTTGAATGTCGCTTTCCAGTGGTGAAAGAATTTTTGAAATCGGTTCAATACTTTTTGAGCTAATTCGTTACAAACATACATACAACTCTTTCCTCTTTATAATATTAGTATGATATGATATAACATTGGGGTTGCGGAAAAAAACAATGATGGCTAAATTTTATAGTATTATTTTCAAAGCACTAACGCCTGCTTAACGAAAATTGCAATTTTTTGAGAGAAAAATTCACATGGGTTGGAGATTACCAAACAAAAAAAACCAGAATTTTTATTATATCTGTATTATGTCCGATACAAGTACCTAGTACCATTTTCTATACTATTTAAAAGTTTTTTTTTTATTTGTCTGAGATGACATCTTGTGTCACAAAAAAGAATAGAAAATGTAAACAACTTTGCATAATAATAAGAAAGAATATGTAAAACTTTGTGTTGCTCACTTACAAATAAAGGTTGGTCTTTGATTATTTAGACAAGTAAATAATCAAAGAATCAAAGGTGGTACCTACCTACCTACCTAGCCTAAAATAAAAAAAAACAATTGTCAAGCATGTCAATATTAATTACAAATGACATGTTGGCCTGTGTCACAGTGGAAATAATGTAGTAAACTTGCTACAGTATCAATCAATCAATCAATATTGCTACATAGCGAAAGGAAGATAGTAGTAAAACTCATAGATCGCGCTTGATTTCGTTACTCTCTCGATACCTATAAACGCGCGTTCCATACACACATACCTTGCCATACCTCGGTTGGGTTTTGCTCTCGTGATGTATTATTGAAGATATTTAAATGTTTTCGTGTCTGTTCGTCACTATTTTCGTTATTTATCGACAGTAAGATACCTACATACTTATCTAGTTGTTGTACATTATTTATGTTATTAGCAAACTGTACAAGCACGGGGCCCACCTGATGTAAAGTGGTAACCTTTGCCTAGAACATATGCGTTTCCTAACAAGTGACGAACTGCACTGCGCCTGTGCCTGTGTGCCTGTAATTTTGCCGGCAACCATGCCTCCAAACCAAAACACAGTATTGTAAACATTACTGCTTCACGGTAGAAAAAGGTATGGTGACAGTATTACCCCGGACAAACTCATTCACAAACAGTTATACTGCTCTTAGATGTAATTTTATTTTATTATATTTAAGGAAAACTTACAGCTAGGTACAAATTATAGGTTAAGATATATGTATGCTACTAAAAGTTACACATACATGAAGGCCAATTACAAGTTTCCACGGATAAGTATATATATGCACAGCAGTTACAGTTAACGACGATAGTGTAAATGTGAAATAAATATGTAAGTAAAAGAATAATAATAATACATTTACATGCGCACAAAAATCAACGAAATTTTGTGAACGATTGTGTGACCAATCAAAGTGGAAAAGTAGGTACATATTGTTGAGTAAGCGTTTCAGCTTACTTGAGCTTGTAATATAATATCCACACTACTAGTGTATACATTTATATTTTATTTGACAACCCTACCGCTCTAAGCAGAGTAGGCATTTATATCAGGGGCAGTGTTCGAGCGCGAGACAAACTACTGACTTCCTTTTACTATGGTTGTTACACACAATCACATAATTATGTAGATACCTACATAGCATTATATATGTAGGTAAGGTTACATTGTGTAGGCTTATACAATGGCTAGACAATAAAATTATGCGTGACATAATTCATAACTATGTTTTATGAACAGTTTATGTATGGTACGTGCTTGCCGTACCCACATTTACATGTTGGAATTGGGTAAGAATTTTAGTAATTGCCATCAGATTTCGTTCTAAGTTATACCTGAGTAAAGCAAATTAAAGAAATGAAGTTTTGTTAGCTATAATGAGCTATAACGCAAACTTACGACAAAAAGGAAGAGGTTATATGTACGTGTGGTTGTAATTTTTGTATGTGTATGTTAGCCGATTTTTCTCCCATCTGTAGCCCGATTCTCAAAATTCATTTTTTTGTTTGGTAGAGTATACTCCCGAGGGAATGAGACCATCATTTAAATTTCATCAAATTCGGTCAAGCAGTTTTTGAGTGACACTTCAAAAACTGAAGTGTTGATTTATCGTGATCATCATTGGCAATCGATCCCATAAGTAGCGGGCTACTAAAAATGGTGAATTTTTTTTTTTACCAAACAGAACAACTTCAACACCAAACAGTGTGAAATAACTTGTCGAAGTCGGTACCATGTGCACAATATTGTGAAAGTAGGTACCTAATTTTGAGCTATCATGGTCTATCATGGCGGCGCGACATTAGCATGCTTCATGCTTGGTATAATATGCTGTATGAAGGCTTTCCGAGCGCCTATATTTCAATGGAGCGTTCCTGATTGGCTCGGTATGCACGGGAGCGAAGCGGCACAGATCGGGTTTACCGCGTCTCGCACGCTCTCGGCATGCACGTCCAGTAACCGCTCTGCATTTTACCGAGCGGGACGCGCGCGCCGTGTGCAAAATGGCGGATATTCATATTTCATTGGTATTGGAAGTAGAAAAGTATCCCGAATTGTATAACAATACAATACCGGAATATTCCAGGAAGGATGTAACGAAGAGGGCCTGGGGTGAAGTGTCTAATAAAACGCAATTATCCGGTATGTATGGGTTTATAAGTACAATTCAAAACACAGTGAATTTTGCCATGGAAGTGATGCTTGCAGTTTGATAAAATAGTTTGTCAAGTTGTTTCGGATTGTTGCTCCAGATCATGAAGGGTCGATAGTAATTAAATCCTGTTGTAAGTTAAACGAACAGGTTTGACTCGTACTACTTTCAAAATCGACAGCAGAATATTGTGGTCCATCTTTCAAACGAATAAAATTGCGTAAGACACATGCCATCGAGCTGCAGCCAGTAGCTTAAAGAAGGAGATTTGAATATTTTACCATCGATGTTTCATGATCCGTCTCAATCATTGTAATTCATTACTTTTTTGCCAAAAGTAGGCAGGCAAGCAGGAGGCCAACCTGCTGCCGACTTCTAAAAGGAATAGAAAGGGTTAGGGTGGAGGGGAGAAGAAGAGAGGGAGGGGGTAGGGTGGTACAGCGTGGCACTACCACCAGAGAAGGCTAAATACACCATTAGCATCACAAACTGTAAATAATATGATGGAATGATAGTTCTTGTATTTATAGTTCGTTGATCCAGAGTTTCTTGTTGTCTTCTGATGTTTCCCGTCCATAAACCTAAACAATTAGGTATATTCAAAATTTCATACAAACGATTAGCTATATTTATCAATTTTTCTGTTGAAATTATTGCCATGTACTCATTTTGTAGTATTATCCAAATTGCTTCAGTTGTTTCGGCTATTATGCTGGAAACTGTGCTAATACCTTTAGCAAAATAAAGTGCCAAAGAAGCGAAAGCTCCCTTGGCGAAATATCTGTAACAAACCAATGAAACTATAAATCACAATAAATAAATAAAACAATATAATAAAACTACCTAATAGAGTATACAATAAGAATAGTACTAGTGAATCAATACTTTAAAATTATTTGAAAGAACCATGGAATTTTAGTCGTGCATTGCGTGTGTTTCTTTATGAATTTACTTTACGAAGCAACTAATGAGTCTATTCTACTTTATTTTCAGTTAACGATTGCAAAGAGAAATGGCGTAATATACGATCGACTTTTATAAGAAGTATATATATATATATATAAAAGCCGTCAAGGGGATCAAAACAAAAAAAGCCATACTACCTGAAAGAATATTTGTCATTCGTTTTACCCTACGTAAAACCAATAAATGAATCACATAAACCCGGTAACATTCCAACTCCACCTACCGCAGAGAGTCCAAGCACATGTGACGTAGAAGCGGACATTTTACAAGCAGAAAATGCTGCAGAAGAACAAACAACAGCTGCTGCTAATGCAAATGAACCGAATGTGAAACTAGAAGATACTTTTACACACGAAGAACCAGCACTGACGCTGCGTAATTTCCAAGGTGGAGGCAAACGACGACGGTATAATAATGAGGTCGATAGCAAAATGCTGAAATACCTGAGAAAAAAAAATTACAAGGAAGAAGGTCGCAAACAAACGAATAATAATCAGTCTAAGATGAATCACTTCTTTTTGAGCATAATTAGTGAGTTTGATGACTTGACGGCTCAACAATTACGAACATTTAAAATAAAAACATTACAATTAATTGATAATCTTAAGCAAGGTCGAGAATTACATACACCTGCTTATTTAGTAGGGTCATTGCCATCCACATCTAGAGAGTCATCTCAATCTAATTGGTCCAGTGCTAATTCTCCGATATCCTCTGTCAACTCATCTACACCACCATAACCACAACCTACTCCTGTCAACTCACTTACACCACCATAAGCACAACCTACTCCTGTCAACTCACCTACACCACCGTATGCACAACCTACTCCTGTCAACTAACCGACACCACCATAAGCACAACCTACTCCCGTCAACTCACCTACACCACCGTATGCACAACCTACTCCTGTCAACTCACCGACACCACCATAAGCACAACCTACTCCCGTCAACTCACCTACACCATCATAAGCCGAACCTACTGCTGTCAAGTCACCTGCTGCACCACCACAACCACAACATACTCTAGTCCATATGCCTCATGATTTAAGTTCTACTCATAGAAACACTGACTTTTCCTATGAAGATTTGTAATTACCTAATTTATGATTATAACGTGGATTAAAGTTTTTTTTAGTAACAATAATATTTTCATGCTCACTTACCTTAAGTAATCACTAGTATTTCATTAGAACTTACACAATCCCTTAATCTTGTATTTTGTATTGTTATTGTTAGGGCTGTTGATATGTTTTCTTTTCTCATTCTCTACATGGACAAAAATTTATCGTCAACCTGCAAAAGTTCTTTATCCGCAACAAACACTCGACAGTTAATATTTTTTCGATTTAAGGATGACTCCTTTAACGTTTCGTTTTTTACGTAAACGATTATGAATGTAACAAATTAAAGCATCTTCTTCACTCGAACTCGAAGAAGACATCTTTCGCGACGGCACACAGCATATTTTTTACCGATATGTGCGTTGCGTGCGTATGTGCAGGTGGCGCGGCATGTTTTCGGTATCCGAGCATGCTGATGTCGCGTCGCTGCTGCGCCGACAAATCAGAAAAACAAAGCCTTTTAAAGTGAAAATACCGGCCAGTAAGTACAAGTAGAAAGATAAGTGTTTGCCGTCTTGCGTTGCTGACCACGGACAATAAACGGCTGGAGGTGGTATTCAAATGAGTTTTCACTCGAGCAATCAGACAAATGGGGAGCCATGGACCGCGAAAACCAGCTCCAACATTAAAAAAAAAGGTCCAGATATAAGGTTATTTTTCGTTGTGACTATACAAGTCCCTTCATTAATTTGTGTACTATTACTTAGTATATCGTAGAGTCCAGTACTTAGTAAATAGTCTAAGATTTCCGTGATTAATTACTCATTTAGTGATTAAATACTCAATTATTTATTACAATCACATATATATGTACATGTATAGATTCAGATTTTAGTATGTAATTGGTGGATACTGAAAATATATGAACATCATAGGGTGCAATAAATATGGCAAGGACGGTATTCCAGACAAATGCTCAGAGGCCGTAGCACAAATATTTTGTGAAAACTAATTTACAAACAAAACACAGTAGCAGAGTTAACAAATTTTCTCAGAAGTCTGGATTCTTCTGGAATACGGCTCTAAGGTTCCAGATTTCCAGATTCCAGACTGCGGCGCTCAGTTATCTAATTAGACTTATAGTACAAACTTCGTAGCTTTTTACAATGAATGTTCAAACATACAAAGTTCAGTCAGATCGGCATTCTGGCCTATGGCCCTACTCCCACCTCTTAAAGCAGTCATGTTTCAACCTTACCATTAAATTTGGTAATCATGTCAAGAGCTTTAAGTTCACGATTCAAACCTCTCTCCATATGCAACCAATACAAAATAGCATTACATATATATAATATATATATATATATATATATATACGTACAATTTTGCATCTATAATTAACACTGGCCAGTTACAAAGGGCGTCTACCTTGAACATTATAAACTATACTCAGCCATAGATATAAAAAAAAGCAGATCTCCCATCGCCATGCTTCGTGCACATGATGATTGGCAAAGTCCGAACATTATGGCACTGCAATCAATACCATAAACATATACAACCTTATTTTATGGTGATAAAGTATAAATTGGTTTGGTTCAGCATGAAATTTACGTATGGGAACAGAACTGTCGGTAACCATATGCTCTTTCCGTTCTTTTGTGGCTTCACGTTTTGTGAATCTTCTTTAAAACTTTCTATAGGCTGTGTGTATGCCGTTTCGGGTGATATTAAAATTGGAGTTTTGTTGTTTTTGAAGTTATTGTGGCAAGTTTGTGACCATGAATATCGAAATTTGGAGTAAATGCTAGCTTAGTAGCAGTTGAACTATTTGTAGACGTGTTCGTCTTGGGATGTACTGCTACCGTACTTATTTCTACCACTAAGCAGCCGTGCGAATCCCTAATTACTGACTACCTACTTTCACTAGACTATATTAGCACAGAAAAACTGCTTAGAATAAATATATAGCAGCAGTAACATGCCCTCCTAAACATCCTGTACTGCAGTAATCTTTCTATAACTATTAATGCTAACTAAAGCTACAGTAATTCAAAGATACTACATGTTCACTAACCACCCAATCTAAATCTTATTTACAGTATTTCACCTTCCACAACAAACGAAAGCCTAATATATATACATATATATAATGTATATATATATATATATATATATATATATATATATATATAACACGTACTATAACATGAGCCCAGCAAGACACATGTATATAACAACACACATAAACAAACACCATCTACAAATAACACAGCGATTGTAGCACGTCAATTCTTAAACCCTCTAGAAGTAAACTAAGCCGTCACAGACTCAGGGTATCTTACCGTGAGGGCTAGGACGACACTAACGTTACAACTAACTACTCATTTTTACGAGAACATCTGAACTGTGTATCGCCTAATCGATATCGCCCTTGTCCATATGGTTGCTTTTCCAACGTTTCTTGTCATCTCTTCATTTGTTTCACGCATATTGTCAAAGATGCAACGATGTTTGCTCGTAGAGAATCGCAGGGCTGTAAGATATTCACATTAACGTGTTCCGATTTTTTTGGGGTTCTGGTTAAATTACTGGCACATAAGACTTAGCAACTTGATGTCTCAGGTTTACGGGGGCAGTGCATTCGTCACTTGGGACGAAATGCATCTGTTATAGGCAGAAGTTCCCGGTTAACAACAGGCGGCCTTGTGGTGGGTGGGTGGTACTTAGTGTTTCGAAACCTATCAAATTTATAAAAAAAAAACAGATTATCATCATCTCAGGTGTACACTGCTATACATATGCCTCCCCTACCAATTTCCCAAAAGGCCGGCTGGAAGTGGCCTTTTTTTTCTTTTTTTTTTTTTATGCCGAGAAAATCTTTTATAGATACCACCGCCCCCGGGGGAGCACGGTGGTTATGTGGGAGTCCGCAAAAACCAGGGGTGTTCCTCCAAGCGCCTTCATATCGGGACTACAGGAACGGTTTTGTAATCGTCTGCGGTCCCGGCGACGCTGATCCCCTAGCAGAGGATCCCAACCCGTTGGGGTTAGAGGAGACTACTTTCTAACCCCGTCTTCCTGAGGGGCGCACGGAAACACCGCGGGCGCCACCTCGGGGACACAGATGTTTGGACGGCGGACGCCCCCGCATACGCCGCCCCAGTCCCCAACTACGGAGGTCGGAGGAGGGCGTGAAAGATTAACCTTCGACGCCCTGGTCTCTTTTTGCGGATTGGGAGCTCAGAAAATATTTCCCGCTCCCTCTCCGCCACCTCCTTCTTCCCCATCACCTCCTCGCAGAAGGAGAGTGCCTCCACCCATGACCTCTCAGATCTCAGCATTGATGATATCAATGCAGGGAGAGAGAGGTCGTTTCTCACTGCTCTGACGAGGGCACTGCGCTCATCTGCCCAAGCCGGGCATGCCTCCAACGTATGCTGCGCAGTGTCCTCGACACAGTCGCAGTGGTGACACTCCGGCGTCGGTTCCCTTCCAGCTATGCGGCAGAGATACTTTCCAAAGCACCCATGCCCGGAAAGCACCTGCACCAGCCGGAAGGAAAGCGGCCCGTGCGCCCTGTCCAACCAATCCTCGAGAACTGGACGGACAGCATCCACGGTCCTGCTACCCGGCTGGAAGTGGCCTCCATCAACTGTTGTCCCGCGACCTTTATCAGGTTGTGTGTCCTTTGTCGGAGATCCTACACTGCATTTGCTGGTCCATGTATGTTTTAAAATAATGACTGAAAACCTACGAAGAAATAAGACTATTATTTCTTCGTAGCTGAAAACGTGCTTTTGGACATTTTAATCTTGACGTTAGTAACTAGCAAAGCGAGTAAGAAATGTTATCACCATTCTGTGTAAGTTTGTTTGTCAGTAAGATTCGAACCAGCAAGCGTCTGATCTGTAGTAGATTCTGAACCAGGTAATATCGCTTCAAACTTACCTTAACGCTTCACCGCCTTATTAATTCCCATAATACTAATTATCCGAGTTCGGTTAATAGTCCAAGTGTGTGAAATATTTTTACATATGTTGTCCATGTTTCATCTCAAACATGCATTACAATTGATACATAAATAAACCAGGACCTTTTAGCATTTTCTGTACGCAATGATACTCGCGCTATCAAGACCAATCTAATGAAGTATCTTTTATTAAAATCGGTCGAGTGGTTACGAGCGGACATAGAAGAAAAAGCCATACATACAGTTCAAACACATAACCCTACTTTTGGGGATTTGCCGCCGGATGAATACAATTGTGAAGATCATGTAATTTCCATTAATGATTATTGTCACGTATATAATAATATTAGAGTGACTTAAATATTATTTCAAATGACTTAACCCTACAGGCTTCCACGAAGCTAACTACTTTTCCTAAAAGCTGCATGGGTAACATAACAACCCATTTAGGGTATCATTAGTGACGCCCCTTGGGCCCAAAACACCCCATTTAGGGAGTCACTACAATACGGAGGTGAACGACCTGACGAATCGTGATGCGCGCGCGCACCGTATGCGTCATAGCATAGTTCATCATCGCTGTTGTGGTTTAGATTGGGTATGGAACACCCGCTTGGTACATGGAACCTTTTTAACAAAGTATCAACTTAGATAACACAAAAATATGTCTTAAAACTTTTATAAATGGTAGGCATTCTTAGACCTGTAATGGGTGATGTAATCGAAATGGAACGAAATGGATACCTTTTAAACTCGATTTGTGTAATTATCAAATATTTCTGACAATATTGAACTTTGTGTATTGAAATTCTTGTAAGTTTTTAATCTTATTCCTTCCTCACCATTCCGATCCCAAACTACTCGTTCCGGCCTAGCATTGCATCCATATACTGTTCGAAACTTCTTACCACGAACCCAAAAAGTTTGGCAGTTCCTACCACTGTCGTGTAAGTAAATTGTGGTATGCTTTGCCGGCGTACGTATTTCCTTGCAGCTATGACCCTGGGTCTTTAAAGCGAGGCGTGAAAAAGCATTTGTCAGGTCATCATAGGGGTGGCGATTAGGGCCGCTTATGGCTGCACTTATGGTCATTGCTTCTTGATCACATCTTCGTTTTCCATCGTCATCGAAAGGGAGTCACTTAGATGAACCACTATAAAAAAAGTTGTATTCATATTAAACTATTATTATTAACTGGCGAAACAATCACATTAGGGTTCGCATACGGATCGATCTTTCAAACCAAAGACACACATGAATCAATGCTCATACATTATCAAGCGAAATTTGTAATAGTAGCTCTAAATATATGAAAGACCTAATTGATCCAGATTGAAACTAAAACTTACCTACGTCATATAAATAAACTTTTTACAGAAAGATTTATCTATATAGAGGCTTTTGTTTCGAAAGGCCCATAATATACAGATGTACCTGCCTACTAATAATCCGCTGTGTTTGTGTAATTACAAATTGTACTCGTATGTAAGTCTGCTTATCTATTAGTATACGTTCGTTTTTGCCACCCACCATGATTCTAAAATAAGCTTATCTTTGTCATAATTCGTGGATACGAATGAACTTACGCGAAACGATGTAACGTCATAACTTTTATAAACATACCTACAGCCACAAAATAGTAAAAGATGGCATACCTATATAACAATGAAAAAAGTAATGTTTGACACCAGCACAAAACCATCCAAGACCACGAACAATAAAGTGCAAGATCCGAAAACAATAGCATTAATTATTTGCTCCGGTTAGGAATCTGATCTATAGCACTGAGCTGAGACCACGTTTCACTCAATATGGGCGTCAAAAGCTTAAAGTAGGTTTCTACCTACTTTGTTCTCAAAGGGGTGTAGTGTCAATGCTCTTGGTTCGAGTCGAATCAGAACCCGTAGAAGAACGCAAGTCATCGACATATCCCAGAAGATAACCAGTGGTGGACACATAGCCTAGAACCTTCCGACACTGTGTCTCCACCGTGGTAGAGCAGAAAGTGCAGCATATGTCATCCAGATGACCTTTAGGTCGCAAAACGATGTTAGATGCAGGCCGCTAAGAGCTGGGTCTTTTGGAAATTTAAGGAGGATATCTAAATTCAACAGCGGACGTCTTACGACTGAGATGATGAAGAGTGGAATTAGCAACTACATTTTTTTACTGTAGGTTAGTTCTGAGTACTCGTATACCACTCCTGGCTTTCGTAGTGTTGTTCACTTGCGGTTTATCTACGTAAGACGTAAGATGTACTCGTAGTACCTATTAATTCTATAGGAACAACCTTAATGTTTATTTGGTGTTAATGACCCTACATTTATTCAATAGACGTATTTATTCATTTCGTTGTGGCTACACGCAGTTTTTTGCTAGAACGGTATGGCAATGTTAGAATTTTTCACACAGTTAGAATTTGAATGTGTGTAAAGACTACAGTTTTGAAGCAGTATGGACAATTCTTATTCAAAACTCGCGACCATGTACTTAGGTTACTTATTTGACTAAAACGAAAAGTGGAATAGGAAAATATAATTTTATTTATACGGTGTTACGAATATGCGAAAGAATTGAGCAATTATGTACAAATAAATAAAACAAATTTATCAACTGGCAACACTGTTTCCCTCCACTCAGCCTCCATTTTTTTATTCGGTGCATTCCATTTTGGAGCAGACATTCTGCTCCGTCAGTCGACGATCAATATTTACAGCTGCTATATAATGTGGTTCTTACAAGTAACTTGTTCTAAGTTAATAATTACATATTTACTTATGATTTTTCAAGAAGCGAAAATAAAAATAGAGACCAAAACAAGTGTTTTCTTCAATTATCAATAGAGATATTATTAATTATTAATATGTATTTGTGTACCATCATCATCTTGATATGTTTTAGTTTGAAGGTGATAAACTAGGTAGCAAATATATCAAACTTGATAGCACTGATAATATGTACATATCTATATATACCATAAACTATAACTTACAAACAATAACTATAACCTGTCATCTATTATAATAAAAACGTTATATAATTCATAAATATGATGTACTTAGTAGTTTATTATTAACAATATATTTAAGTTGTTATCAACATAATTATAAGATATAGTTAATAAAAAAGTAACTGAGAGTAAAATCTGTCGGCAAAATGCTTAGCAGTTTGGTTTAGCTTAAGGAAATTTAATTATGCCTTGTAGGCATGAATAAAAAATTAAATTAAATTTCATATTTGTGTAAGATTAGTGGGATGTCACAATTGAGTCGGTAATTTTCGAATTGATTACAATATATATTTTGCGATTACCCATACTGTTTATGTCTGTCTTGTGCTGACAGTGACTAATTTTATGAGTAATTCTGTACACACTGTGTTTCTGTTTGGATGTTTCATTGTCTTAAGAGTGTGATTGAAGAACCCTCCCATACTCGCCTTAAAGGAAAAGGTTTTGGAATGATTTATACTTCCATTGTGTACATTCTTGAGTAAACAGTGTATATGAGCACTTGGATGTTGACTAAAATGTATAAAAAAAATGTACTATGTGAGTGACTACCGTGAGGGGACAGAGTTAAGGAATATTCCCTCCTTGCCCTGGGAGACGAATCGTGAGACGAATCGAGGTGACCTTACTTAAAAGATGGTAGACTTTGTGCAAGAAACCGCATTGGTACCACCACAGTACCAGATATTCTGCGGTGTATGTAGTAGTATGCGAGCAGTACTGTGTTTGGGTGGGAGTATGTACTACCAATAATAAAAATTTCATTCAAATCAATTTAGTAATTTAGGCGCGAAAGAGTAAATAATATACATCCTAACAGACATGCTTCAAACGTTGATGTTTTCCAGAATATATAAAGTTCATAGCACAAGAAAACCCACGTGATAAAACTGGTTTTTAACGAGACATCTTTTATAGTTGACCACTTTATCGCAGTGTTATGAGCGATTTTACAACGATTATGACTTTATAACTCAATTAATTTCGCAGTGCAGTTTTATTTAACTACCAAAGTCACAGAATAAATAATAGTACACATAATGTCGTTTTATTATCACACGCTATTTCAATGAAAGGTCCTTACGGCTCCAATTAAGACCTGCAGATCAATTCTACTATTTCAGGACGTTCAACAATCTATCTTTTTACTTTGTTTTTGACGTGATAATGTCTTATTAACCGATGAACGCCGGCGGCACGCACGAAAAAGTAGGAGTTGTCACGTCGTCACGTTACGAGCGTGCAAGCGAGAGCGCGGTACAAGCGATAGAGAGGCACGATCGGCCTAAGCGTTGCGCTTGTCTTATGACGTTATCACGTAAAATTATCGTCGTAGACCGACTTTACAGACAACCATTTTTATTTATTAACGTGTGGGGAATGCACTTCCTCGCCAAATCCGGGGGGATTCGACGGGGGTATGTCGGACTCGCAACGCAACGGAACGCCAACTGCACCCATAGCAGCAAGTAGGCCATACCGACTAAACCACCACACGGTGTTTCTCCAGGCGCCTTAATTTCGGGACTAAGGGAACGCTTTTGCACTCGTCTGCGGTCTCGGCGGAGTTGCGCCTCGCATGAGGACCCCATCCCGGTGTGGGACGAAGGAGGAGTCACTCTCCACTCACTCACTTCACACACTCCACCCTAACATCCTTGAGGGGCACGTAATCTATCCTGCCTCAACTGCAATTCGACTTCTGTTGTCAGTCGACAATTACTTACCCAAAAAGCCATTCTACTTTTTCTATAGACAAATTGGAATGTGACGTAACGTAAACGCATGCATACGAATATGAGTTAGCGTCGCATTCATCAAGTTGGCGGAATATAAAGTTTTACCTTGTATAAGTGATCTGTGTTTTTAATCGATTGCTGGCGTCAATAGAAATGTTATGAAGCTGGGCTGATTTTCAATACCAGCATAAGAAAACATGTAAAAGTGTGTAAATTGTTCAGCTATCAATTGGAGCAAAATCTAGTTAGTAGAATCGACCCTCTGGGCTATTAGGGATAAGATGGTAATAGACTCACTACATGAGATAGTTCTTCTCATCGTCTGTCATGATAACAACTAATATGACGGGTAAAACATGGGGGTTTATTATAAATCTCTACACGCATTTACAAAAGTGGTTTAGTTCACTGCCATCTCCAGAGATTTCAATTATTTTCTTTTACTAATCAGCATCTGAAATTAAATTTTATTGTGGGTTTCCTTTATTTAATAAATTCATGTGTATATACTCGTAGCTTCAATTTCACACGCTGATAACGGATAATTAGGTATAATAAAACACCTCATACCCTATTTTCTACCGACTTCCAAAAAAAAGAGGCAGTTCCACTCAATTCGACTGTATTTTTTTATAATTGTTACCTCAACACTTTCACCTGGGTGAACAGATTCTCAATTTTTGTTTGTTTGAACGCTTGTGCTTCCCGTGTCCCATTTAAATTTCATCAAATTCGGTCCAGTAGTTTTTGAGATACACATAACTGAATAGAATGGAAATCGGAACTAAATTTTTCAAATTGTACTTGTCGTATATTCAATTCGTTTCATTTCATTTAATTGACTTTAAAATGGATATAGGCGAATATTATAATCCTGCCTAGAAACCTACTTAGTCCAACTAAACCAGCTTTAACTCTTTACAATATATAAATAAATAAAAAACGAATAGTACTACATCTCCAGTTAAATCATCGTAAAAAGACAACCATAATTATTTTACTGTACATCACGGTACCTATCAGGTTTTATTACATCAACACATGTAAAAACTAAACCTCCGACTTGTTTTATTAAAAATAGGACTTTGTTCAAGTTGTATCTATCCCTTTTTTAAACAGACAGTAGAATGTGACGCAGTAGCACAACTTGCTACGATAGCGATTTTTACAATAAGTATAATTTCAATTTAAAATTATACCCATTATTTTTTGCAATTGAGAGACTAGACTGGCAAGTATTACAATAATGAATCAACGAGATTGATGAACTAAAGAAATTGACCACCCTTTAATAAAGAGACTGATGAACTAAAGAAATTGACCACCCTTTAATAAAGAGACTGATGAATTAACGAGACTGATGAGTTAAAGTAAATGTCAGCTTTGCCAGACCGTCTTCTAGCGATACTAACGAATAAGGAAACTGACCAGGTGATACGCAAAACTGATACTAACCATTAATTATTACACCAATTTATGGTCAATGATGATACGGTTGAAGTTGTGCACTTAGTATATTTTGTGTTACCTTGAATAGGATTATTGTATTTTATTATAATGGTAGAAAAAGTAGTAGTATTTTTATCAACGCACCAATAAGCAGAGAATAGGCAGGGCTAGTGAATGGTCATTTCACGCAAAATTCACCCTTAAGATGGTCAGGCAAAAATAGTACTTAAGCTAGATAGGTGGCCTCTTAGGAGTGCCCTTTCATCCTGTTTTTTTACTTTTAACTCAGGCTATACTAAAAAGGCTTCAAAAAGGATTGTTTGATAAATACTTTTTTAACATCCAACGCCTATATTTCTCTTACCAATAAGTTTAGTAGCTTAATTCCGTGATTTCTTGGCAAACAAAATTAGAATTTGCATCATTTTTGCCAACTACTCGACTTTGTCAATCAATGCAATTTTTATCTAACATAGGAATGTACCTATACTACGTGATAATTTTTTTATTGTAATTGAAGTTTTTTTCTTTCTACGGCCTTTGTTTTATATATATACATATACTAGCATTAAATAAGCTATTGCTGGCAAGAAGAACAGACATGGTCACTAATGCAAGAATTAACGTTAGAAACGGAATATTTACCATATATTGTACCTATTTTTTGTGAGCTCTCGATATTTGGTATGGTAAATATCCCGTTTCTAACGTTAACTCTTGAAGAAGAACAGACTACATTCAGTTCGATAATTCACAAAACCTATTTATTTAAATATTTGGTGTGATTATTTATAACAATATCTTAGGCTCTGATATAAATTGTAACGAAACACTTTTGGTGTTGAATATACCTTGATTACTATCCATACTTCCATTCATAATGTACTGTTGCTCAAAGTATAAGTGCGACAAAAAGTCGGTCAAGAATAAAACCCTGTCCTTAGTTCCCATCAAACAGGTGTATCCAGGATAATGACAGATACTCGTTGGACACGATCTAAATTTAAAAATTCGACTAAGTGTGGATTTGATTGACGTGAAGTAAGGTTCTGTAATCCTTTTTTATTTCTGGTTCGTAACTTCACTTGTATTGTAACCGTGGATTGGCTAATAGAATACGATTGTAAATAGAATATAGGAAGGAGGTTTAGTAGATTTTGGTACTGGTAGATTATTAACCGTTATGTTTTCGTTACAGTAAGTATAAGCAAAGTTTATAAAAATCATAAAACACTGTTTTTTTTTCCTCGTTAATCATCTTAGAACGTATTATAGTAGATCCAACCGTTTATCCTCTTTTTGACAGCACCAATAGAACGTAACATGACGATGTTACGCAAAAGTTAACTTATAAATGCGAGGTTTTAAAAATATGACAACTGCTTAAATTTGCTCCTTGATCCCGTATAATAATCATCTTTCACAAAATGAGTCCATAAGTGCAGTAGTTTTTTTATAAATTCCATAAAATTAACAAACGTTTTTAAAAAATTACGTTCTATGGCTATCAACATAGTGATGTTACGAAGTTACGATTGAGATATCGATATTGTTTATGAACTATTTTTACACGGGTGTTTTCCGTTCTCGGCACATAATATCGGATTTATTTTTATGTAAAACCGTTATATTGATGCGCCTCAGGAAAACATACAGCATTATTTGAAGACGTGTTTATCTCCTGGTGTATATCCAAAAAAGAACAAGGTTATGATGACTATGATGATTACAAGTACAAGTCATACTTGACGAAGCTGTTACCGGTTAAATCTGGGATGGCCAGCGAGCAACACGGAAGGGAGTAGGCATACACAGCGTTTCCCCTCTGTCAAAGTACAAGTCCGCATGGACCATGGAGTTTGATAATATACTGTGGGGTGAGGGCGGGGCTAGATTTGTGAATGGTGCTTTATTTTTTATGTGTTAGTGATTTGGTTGTGTGAGTATGATCGGCAATGGATCGGTACAGGTATGTTTTGTATGTAATAGTGCGGCTTTGCGCTAGTGTGCAACTTCCCCTCCCGCAAGAAATGACAGAAAGATTTGAACAATATTTTTTAGCTAAGGCTACTCCCTTCCGTGTTGCTCGCTGGGGATGGCAGACATTAAAGTCTGCCGTTTGGTACCAGAAAATAGTAAAGTTTGAGCAACCCCAATTCCAATTTAAGCAAACGAAATCTAATCTTTTATTTTTATTTATTTATTAATCAAAATCAGATTCATCGTTGCTGTCACTCGAGCTATTGCCGACATTTATAATTAATTGTTGACTCATATAATCTATCGCCACGTGTTTATCCCAATCTGCCATTATAGTTTCTTGTGTTTTTTGAATTACATTTTGCCAGCTTTCCGCAGTTACTTTCACACATGCATTTTTTAATAAATTTACCATTTTGTTTGCCGTGAATGGGGGTTTTGTGTTATTTCTAGCAGCGTGTCCTTTAACTTGAGCCCATATTAATTCAATGGCATTGTATTGACAATGATAGGGTGGAAGTCTAAGAACCCAATGACCATGTTCTGCAGCTATTTCGTCGATCACATATCGTTTTGGGAAGTGTTTTTTTGTTCGTAATATATTTAGTAATTGTACTTTTAGTAAGGAGTTATCAACATTTTCACCATGTCGTTGAAGCCAGTCAATGATTACTTGTTTTTTGTCGGCCTGGGTCGGCATTTTATCAATTTGGCGTGAGTGATAGGATGCGTTATCCATAATAATAACTGACGGTTCTTCCAATGATTGTACCATTTCCTTAAACCAACTTTCGTAAACCTCAGAATTCATTTCTTCGTGGTACTCAACTGTTTTTTTGGATTTAAAGGCCAACAAAGCATCTGGCATGAATCCTTTCACAGACCCTGCATGGCAAATGATTAGACGTTCTCCTTTTCCCATCGGTACTGAGGTAGTGGAAGCAGCGGTGTCATCAGTCCAGCTCTTAGACACTGTGTGGTTCGCATTCAGCCAAGTTTCGTCAGTGAAAACAACATTTGACCAATCTGTAATTTTTTTGGCTTCGCTCAAAAATTCGCAACGAGCAAAAGCTACGTCGCGACGCTCCATCAATATTTTGCGTTTGTCCGATTTTTTATAAGTAAATCCAATTTCATTCAAGACCTTTACCAATGACGATTTTTGACCTCGGAACAAATCACATTCACGCAAAGAAGCAACAAGTTTTTTAAGTGTTGGAACTTCTTTACGTAAGTAATAGTTATATATATGACGGCGTATAGCGTCTGCGTCAAAGTTGTCAACCGAAGTCACACGACGTGGTTGGCGTTTTTTCTTCGGCGTACGAAGCTTATTCTCCTGCATGCCGCTTGTTCCGTAGGCTTCGGTAGTAATTTTTGTAATCGTAGATGCACTAATACCTAACGCGGCCGCAACGCGCTCTCTCACTTGCGACAATGGTAAAAGCGGGCCGCCATTTTGATACTCTGCTTCAAAGTAATTACGAAGCTTGATCACCATTTCTCTCGTCTGTCCTTTCAGCACTGATCCTTTCGGCATTTTATAGTTCCAATATAAAACTCAGCAAATAATTACTAGCACGGGCGTCTTGTTGCGAGTGACAGTGACAAATACAAAACGGCGGTGGACCATTGAGTTTTACTACCTTGATAAAATACTACTGCTTACCCATAGACAAAAAAATTGGCAGTCATAGGAATTGCCGATAGAAGTGAAAACTTATAACTCAGAATTTGATAGCTTACCTTGGAAACTACACGGGTGTAACCGGACGGCGTGGCCTCGCCATCTGGGCATGGCCATCTAGAAATGCGTCAGCATTTCCCATTGGCTGATGCGTTTCTAGATGGCCATGCCATGACGGCCTGTCCACGCCCTTTCAACATTCCCCATTGGCTGACGTATTTCTAGATGGCCAATAGTCATGGCGCCATTCCTAGGACTATTCTCTTTCCGCACAGACTCGATAGAAAAATGAATCGAAATCGTGTCCACTATAATCACTTGGTCACAACACTTTAACTGACAAATTAGATCTGTCAAAAAGAGGATAAACGGTTGGATCTACTATAGTCATACACTAGGACTTTGCTAATATCTGAATTAGACAGGACAGTGATTTAATGACAAACTTAATTATGTAATTGTGACTTGACTCTGATATACATAATTAACTTCAGTAATGGCAAATGTACAAACGTACGAGTCCACTAGTAATAGAAAAACCTGTAATTTAAAGTCACTGCCTTGTCTAAGTCACTATTAGACAAGAAAAACACAAAAGTAACGTTTCATTATTGTATACACTTTATATACACTCTTGCCATCGTCACTAATACATGAGGGTTAATAAGCCACCATTACTACAAGGTAAATCAGAGGAAACAGAAAAATATGGGATGTTTAAACAAAATCAACAGCCATTTTTTCCCGCCTATTCCCTGAGATTCATTATCTTCCAGATTGGCTAGATGTTCAATCTAGTCTTGGATCGATTTTTAATAATAGGTATTATGAATAAGCACATTATTTATTTCACGGATTTCAATCTAATCCGGTGCCTTACTAAGGCATAAGTGAAGCAGTAGCTAACAAATTAAATGCCTGTTTGATATAAAATATGGTGTATAAGCATTAGTACTTGGATGACCGAGCATTGGTCGGAAGTAAACAATTGATTTTCTTGGTTCTTGGAACCTTAAGCCAAACACTCATTGGTTTAGTCTTGCTTAACAACGCCATCTATTGTCAAGTAGTTTTAGTGTTGCTGTGACAGTGAAACAGTTTGTTATAGCAGTTTTTTATTGCCCGAAAAGACGGATAAAACGATATTTTCTAAAAATGAATTTAATACAATAAAATTAGATTAGATTGATTATTATTATAATTGGTGGTGTACTGTGTGTTCCACGGAACCCTAAAGAGTATTCCACGTGTAACGGGTTGGGCGTCTATTACAAACTGGTTGTCATGTTCTTGCCGTTGTTTTGAACATTTTGATAAAGATATAAATCATAAAGCCTGGATATAACGTAGGGACAGTTATGTGGTAGTACGGTATTACTCGGTTTTCTTTAATATTCGTTACGTTTTGTTTTCAATCTTATGGCAGGTTTTGGCAGGGAGCGTTTGTAAAGCCAAATCCTGTTTCATTAAACCTCCTGTAGTTTTAATGGAAGAGGATTTGGCTGTCAGCTACGGTCAGGGTGTCAAGTTAGAGACGTCCATTTCCGTTTTTTTATATTTTATTGAAAAACTCTTTTATTTATGTACAATATTTTTTTTTTTAAATAACCATTAAAAGTATATTTTGACAAAAAGCTTATTAAAACTTTGTTTGTTTTTCCAGGCAGTTGTTTCCTTTCATGCGCTCAAAACGGGAGGGCACTGCGTCGACCCCACTTTGTAAAATCGAATACTTTACGTAAAAAACTCAAATTACATTGTACGGACACCAAGCGCAATATATCGTTGGATATCCCTATGTTTGTGGGGAGAGATCCCTCTACGGCTCACCTGAACTGCTCACTGGTACGAAAATTTACACTTTATAGAAAACTAGCTGCTTTCCGCTCACCCGCGCGGTGATGGATGATGATAATGATGAATTTTATATAGCCTATGTTACTCAAGGTGAGTGTAGCTTTCCAACGGTGAAAGAATTTTTGAAATCGATCCAGTATTTTTGAGCCAATTCGTTACAAATATACATACAAATCTTTCCTCTTTATAACATTATAGTATGAAGTATGAAAAAGTAGTAAGTATGAAAAAGCTTAATAATTTGAAATGGTTAGCCTTTGTAACGTTGTTGTTTTAATTTACTTTTGTTGTTGTTTTTTTAATTACAAGCTGTCTGTAAGTCACTAGACATTGAAATATCTCGAAGACAACTGAAAGTTACCGTTAGTTTCTTAAATTTTTCAACTTGAGGGTGGTAACTACCCAGACAAGCTGTAGAAAGTACTACCACTACGCTGTGGATTTCCTGTAGATATTGCCTTAGGAAGCCTACCTCATTATCCTCCCAAATTAATAAAATTATATAAAAAAAAACAAAACACATAATAATACTAAACAAATAATAACACTAAAATTATAAAAAAATAATACGATATTAATTTAATTGCCTTGGACCAGTGATATTACGTTTTAGATTACATTGATAAGCAAAATTATTGTTATAATTTTCAATTAAATGCTCACGGACATCAGTTAAATTTTTGGTTTCTAGCAAAGTAATTTCATTTGTTTAAATTTATTATTTTTTGTTCCAGGTAATAAATGCTACTTGCTGATTTGGTACCCTCTACACGGGTAGGTAAAACGTTGTAATGTAAAAACTTGATATGAAATACTTGTATGTAAATAGTATATTAATAAGTAATTTGATCATTTTCAGCAGCCATAAATACTATTTTTTTATTTATATAATCAGCCCATTATGCTCACACAGCTGCGACTCGAGCATTCCTCTGAGAGAGAGAGGCCGTAATCCACCACGCGGCTTGCGGCTTGGTGGATAGGCTAGCGGCCAACAAATGTCGAAGCTTTCAGGCCCGAAGGCCTTCGATATGCCTAACAACTGTCGTTCTAAGACAAACAACCGGGACCGAAGGCTTTTCCGAGGCACGAAAGCGCTCAGTTGAATAATGGCACTAACACACACCCATCCTGACCGCAGCAAGCGTTTAACTTGCTGAAGTTGATCTTAACCGATCAACTTCAACAATAGAGTGCTTTTTGCATTTGCTAAACTTAATGTTACTACATTTACTTCCCTTTTCACTAGTAGGGGTAGGTACGTGAAACAGTTTGTATTCAATAGCATAGAAATCAAAATGTAGCTATTTAGTGTCTAAAAAAACTAATTCTCACGTTGTCCGCGATTTATAACGTTCAATCACGTAATGCGACATAGATACACGTCGTCGCGTGTTGTATGGAAGACAGTATCATAAGTTAGGTGATTTTACAATATTGTTTGGATTAATAATAATATTTAATTTGCCTAACTATAACTACACTAGAAAGTAACGTATTTGATAAGAAACAATGCATGAATTCAATATTGAGTACATAGGTATGTGAACAAGCTGAACAGACTGCGGTAACTTTTTGTTAAAATTCTATATAAATAAATAAAATTAAAAAGTCTGTAATGCCAAAATTACAGCTTTTTACCAGGTGCATGTATTATGAAAATATATACAGTGATTGTAAAGAAAAACTTTTTTGTATTCTTGGCTGTATATTTGTTCATCTCCAAAACGGCTGGACTAATGTTGACGAGACTGTGACTGCAGATAGCTGATGTTATATTATAAATAGTACCATAGGTGATATTTAAAAAAAATTTAGGACACCGTGCAATAAAAAAGTTAAAGTTGTGTTAAAGTGGTAAAAATGCTGGTGAAGCCGTGGGCGCAGCTACGAGTAGTAAGTAATAACCATTTCAACGATGAAGATATGTTTGTGATGAAGATGTGATTCATGTGATGAAGAAATGTGCCAGAAACGAAAGTCTGCGGTGGCAATTGTTCGCTAGTGACTATGTTTTCAGAAGATGATGCCAGAATGTTGTACGATCTTTATCAAGGCTGCTTTAAAAAGCAGGTTATACTTTTAAGTGATTTTATACTTATTTAAGTTCGTTACAAGGGTGGCATATTCATGTAGAAGAAAACCCAGTTTAAAATAAATGAAAAAAATGCTATTTGAACTATCTATCAATCAATAAAGTTTATATTATAGCTCTAATGATTTGCATGACGAAGTATGTGCTAGAAAATTGATTAATGAAAAATTGTATTCGTTACGTGTTGGTATAATAGAGATGAATATGAATTAACAACGAAATAATCGATATAATTGGTTTTATGTTTATTTATCAGCGACCTTATCATTGGACCGTATTCCAGAATGAATCTAGGCATGAGTTCAGATCTGAGTCTGATCTTCTATTACATATATTGTCAAATCTCCACTGAAGTCAAGACTATCAACCGTCTTTCTGGCATCATTCATTATTGATTAGAAATTCATACTCAGAATACCTCAAGTCTAAGTCATAAGTGTAACTTACGCTTTGTAACTTGTACCTTTTCATACCATTTTAAAAATGCGTGTGACGGTGATGGTGCATTAAATAAACTTGTACGAAGTTCCCATACTGCAAGTATTGTGTCTGTGACATAGCTACACGTTGTTGCTAAGCATGATGGGTGATAATATTGATGTCGCCTGGTTGACACCCAAAGTTTCACTTGTTTTATTTAGTTTGATGGTTAGTAGACTTTTTAAAGGCAAACACTTTATTTTTAGTATAACAGAGTTCGTGATATCTACGAGTGCATTTGGACGGGAAATAAAAAAGTTTTTAAACTTTATTTGTTTGTAGACTAAAGCTACCAGCCATGCTGTGCGGTTTCACTTGCTGGATGAAGAAATATGATGATAAAAGTATTTTATGTCATTTTCCTACATAATAATAAAAGAGCTATACGGCTAATAATAATAATAATTAACACGTCACACCGATGTGACGTTAGAGCTCAAGAAGAGTGATTTGTATTGCGCAGTACTTTTAGCTTTGTTACTGTATACTTCACTTGGCTTGGCTGAAGATGTTTCTTTAATGCAGATTTTTTATGTCAAGTCCTGCGTCTGATGGTAAGTAAGTACTATGCTTACCCATAACAGTTAAGTTCAATGCCATGTTAAAATATATATTAGACAAGCTGCGCCCCGCGGGATCACTCACGTGGTGATGGATGATGATGATGATGAAATAGAAGTAGCCTAAGTAACTCCTTATAACATCAGCTATCTGCCAGTGAAAGTCCCGTTAAAATCGGTCCAGTTGTTTTAGATATTAGGCGGAACAAACAGACAGACACACAAAAAATTTAATATACGCATTTAGTGAAAAGCTGTTAATTTACAAACAGACACTTCAATTTTATTTATCTGTATATTATCTTTCCAACGGTGAAAGAATTTTTGAAATCGATCCAGTATTTTTGAGCCAATTCGTTACAAATATACATACAAATCTTTCCTCTTTATAACATTATAGTATGAAGTATGAAAAAGTAGTAAGTATGAAAAAGCTTAATAATTTGAAATGGTTAGCCTTTGTAACGTTGTTGTTTTAATTTACTTTTGTTGTTGTTTTTTTAATTACAAGCTGTCTGTAAGTCACTAGACATTGAAATATCTCGAAGACAACTGAAAGTTACCGTTAGTTTCTTAAATTTTTCAACTTGAGGGTGGTAACTACCCAGACAAGCTGTAGAAAGTACTACCACTACGCTGTGGATTTCCTGTAGATATTGCCTTAGGAAGCCTACCTCATTATCCTCCCAAATTAATAAAATTATATAAAAAAAAACAAAACACATAATAATACTAAACAAATAATAACACTAAAATTATAAAAAAATAATACGATATTAATTTAATTGCCTTGGACCAGTGATATTACGTTTTAGATTACATTGATAAGCAAAATTATTGTTATAATTTTCAATTAAATGCTCACGGACATCAGTTAAATTTTTGGTTTCTAGCAAAGTAATTTCATTTGTTTAAATTTATTATTTTTTGTTCCAGGTAATAAATGCTACTTGCTGATTTGGTACCCTCTACACGGGTAGGTAAAACGTTGTAATGTAAAAACTTGATATGAAATACTTGTATGTAAATAGTATATTAATAAGTAATTTGATCATTTTCAGCAGCCATAAATACTATTTTTTTATTTATATAATCAGCCCATTATGCTCACACAGCTGCGACTCGAGCATTCCTCTGAGAGAGAGAGGCCGTAATCCACCACGCGGCTTGCGGCTTGGTGGATAGGCTAGCGGCCAACAAATGTCGAAGCTTTCAGGCCCGAAGGCCTTCGATATGCCTAACAACTGTCGTTCTAAGACAAACAACCGGGACCGAAGGCTTTTCCGAGGCACGAAAGCGCTCAGTTGAATAATGGCACTAACACACACCCATCCTGACCGCAGCAAGCGTTTAACTTGCTGAAGTTGATCTTAACCGATCAACTTCAACAATAGAGTGCTTTTTGCATTTGCTAAACTTAATGTTACTACATTTACTTCCCTTTTCACTAGTAGGGGTAGGTACGTGAAACAGTTTGTATTCAATAGCATAGAAATCAAAATGTAGCTATTTAGTGTCTAAAAAAACTAATTCTCACGTTGTCCGCGATTTATAACGTTCAATCACGTAATGCGACATAGATACACGTCGTCGCGTGTTGTATGGAAGACAGTATCATAAGTTAGGTGATTTTACAATATTGTTTGGATTAATAATAATATTTACTTTGCCTAACTATAACTACACTAGAAAGTAACGTATTTGATAAGAAACAATGCATGAATTCAATATTGAGTACATAGGTATGTGAACAAGCTGAACAGACTGCGGTAACTTTTTGTTAAAATTCTATATAAATAAATAAAATTAAAAAGTCTGTAATGCCAAAATTACAGCTTTTTACCAGGTGCATGTATTATGAAAATATATACAGTGATTGTAAAGAAAAACTTTTTTGTATTCTTGGCTGTATATTTGTTCATCTCCAAAACGGCTGGACTAATGTTGACGAGACTGTGACTGCAGATAGCTGATGTTATATTATAAATAGTACCATAGGTGATATTTAAAAAAAATTTAGGACACCGTGCAATAAAAAAGTTAAAGTTGTGTTAAAGTGGTAAAAATGCTGGTGAAGCCGTGGGCGCAGCTACGAGTAGTAAGTAATAACCATTTCAACGATGAAGATATGTTTGTGATGAAGATGTGATTCATGTGATGAAGAAATGTGCCAGAAACGAAAGTCTGCGGTGGCAATTGTTCGCTAGTGACTATGTTTTCAGAAGATGATGCCAGAATGTTGTACGATCTTTATCAAGGCTGCTTTAAAAAGCAGGTTATACTTTTAAGTGATTTTATACTTATTTAAGTTCGTTACAAGGGTGGCATATTCATGTAGAAGAAAACCCAGTTTAAAATAAATGAAAAAAATGCTATTTGAACTATCTATCAATCAATAAAGTTTATATTATAGCTCTAATGATTTGCATGACGAAGTATGTGCTAGAAAATTGATTAATGAAAAATTGTATTCGTTACGTGTTGGTATAATAGAGATGAATATGAATTAACAACGAAATAATCGATATAATTGGTTTTATGTTTATTTATCAGCGACCTTATCATTGGACCGTATTCCAGAATGAATCTAGGCATGAGTTCAGATCTGAGTCTGATCTTCTATTACATATATTGTCAAATCTCCACTGAAGTCAAGACTATCAACCGTCTTTCTGGCATCATTCATTATTGATTAGAAATTCATACTCAGAATACCTCAAGTCTAAGTCATAAGTGTAACTTACGCTTTGTAACTTGTACCTTTTCATACCATTTTAAAAATGCGTGTGACGGTGATGGTGCATTAAATAAACTTGTACGAAGTTCCCATACTGCAAGTATTGTGTCTGTGACATAGCTACACGTTGTTGCTAAGCATGATGGGTGATAATATTGATGTCGCCTGGTTGACACCCAAAGTTTCACTTGTTTTATTTAGTTTGATGGTTAGTAGACTTTTTAAAGGCAAACACTTTATTTTTAGTATAACAGAGTTCGTGATATCTACGAGTGCATTTGGACGGGAAATAAAAAAGTTTTTAAACTTTATTTGTTTGTAGACTAAAGCTACCAGCCATGCTGTGCGGTTTCACTTGCTGGATGAAGAAATATGATGATAAAAGTATTTTATGTCATTTTCCTACATAATAATAAAAGAGCTATACGGCTAATAATAATAATAATTAACACGTCACACCGATGTGACGTTAGAGCTCAAGAAGAGTGATTTGTATTGCGCAGTACTTTTAGCTTTGTTACTGTATACTTCACTTGGCTTGGCTGAAGATGTTTCTTTAATGCAGATTTTTTATGTCAAGTCCTGCGTCTGATGGTAAGTAAGTACTATGCTTACCCATAACAGTTAAGTTCAATGCCATGTTAAAATATATATTAGACAAGCTGCGCCCCGCGGGATCACTCACGTGGTGATGGATGATGATGATGATGAAATAGAAGTAGCCTAAGTAACTCCTTATAACATCAGCTATCTGCCAGTGAAAGTCCCGTTAAAATCGGTCCAGTTGTTTTAGATATTAGGCGGAACAAACAGACAGACACACAAAAAATTTAATATACGCATTTAGTGAAAAGCTGTTAATTTACAAACAGACACTTCAATTTTATTTATCTGTATAGATTCAAGTTTATGTGATTTTCAAAGAACTACCACGTGCTTAGCAAAACCAAAGCAGTTTCAAAGACAAAATTATGGATGGACGGGACTCGAACCTGCGTCTTCGGACGTTGTACGTGCATGGATTATTAGAATAGCTATCGATCAACTAGTGCGTTCGATTTATTAAAAGAATTCTTGGAATTGTAGGCCGTGGGTCGTTTTAATCTAACCAAACTTGAGTTGTGTTTCCCGATAGCAGTTTTAATGATTAAATATTTATTCTGCTATGGTCGAATCCAGTCTTAATTACCCTCAAGCGTAACATCTTAAAAGCGTTAAAATGAATAAAGAAAATATTTAATTTTTATAGCTTAAACTTAACTTATGGCAGGTTATGTCAGAAGACCTCACTCTTCCATATTCCATACTATCACGCTTAATGGTTAATATATAAAAATAACAAACACTAATATCAAAAAGGCGATAGTTAGTGAATTTGTATGTTTGTTATTTTTCCACGGCTGGACTAAAGATGAAAATCGGTAGATAGAGGAGGCGCTGGATTAACACATATGATACTTTTATAAACATCGTCAACCGCGAGGAGTAGCTATCTATACCTAAAATAACGCATCGCCTTAAATTGATACTTTTGTCTGATGTTTATTTTTTATATTGACTGGAGAAATAAAGAACACATGGTCAAAGTATTTTATAATAATACTAGCTGCTCTCCGCGGTTTCACCCGCGCGGTGATGGATGATGATGATGATGATGATGAATTTTATCTATATGTTACTCGGGTGAATGTAGCTTTCCAATGGTGTAAGAATTTTTGAAATCGGTCCAGTACTTTTTTAGCCAATTCGTTACAAACATACACACACACAAATCTTTCCTATTTATAATATTAGTATAGATAGATATTATCCTTGTTTATTTACGGCCGTTTTCAATATTCTCTCTATCTACAGATTTCCTTACTACCGATAGAAATTTGACATAACGTCCATACAAATAGTGTCAAATATCTATCTCTAGTAAGGACGATAGATAGGTTATTGAAAACGGCCGTTAATAAGAAGGTTATACGTCTGACCCCTAGCACGGAAATCACAAGAAGAAAAACAAGATGGCGTCTCGAGCATAGACTAGCTTTTTGGAACAGATAATTTATAAATCAATAGTAGAGATGATTGATAGAGTCAGACACGAAGCGTGGCGCTGGCGGCGCGTGCTTCGATTACTGATGACAGATTGAAATGTCAGATTACGTCATTGACTTGTCTCGCGGGTAGCAACGCAGGCATAAATAATGCATTGAGATTGTCATTACTTTACTTCTGCCGTGCGATTCTGTAATGATTCGTCGACGAGCTCACCGATGTCAAATACTTTATGAGATACCGCGCTGGTACATAAGGTTGCTTTTCCAACATTTCTTGTCATCTCTTAGTTTGTTTCACGGATGTTGTCAATGATGCAACGATGTTTGCTCTTAAAGAATCGCATGCTGTTTCACTCGTGGATGGCCACAGTAGTAGTATAAAGTATGTCTCTCTCTCTTCGGTTGTTCCCTCATGACTGAGAATCGTGATCATCACGTAGTAGTAGGTACCTTCCTATACAGTATAGTAGTACCTATAATTATAGTACTCGTATTGTAGAAAGTATTGAGGTGGTTTATTTTTATTAGTATTGATTAACTATCGTTTATCACATTATATGGCATGGCTCTCAAGAAAATATGCCGCCACACATTTTCTACCGACCTCCAAAAAGGAGGAGGTACTCAATTCGCCTGTTTTTTTTATGTTTGTACCTTACAACTTTCGATAGGGTGAACCGATTCTTAAAATTCTTTTTTGTTTGATAGCTGGTGCTACCCATGTAATCTCATTTAAATTTCATCAAATTCAGTCCAGTAGTTATTGAGTTACACTCCAATAACTGAATAACCACTTGAGAGACACCCATTGAGAGACTTGCGTCTGGCACTGGCTGTGCCTGTTCATATTATCATATATTTGCTACTTCTAGCAAAGATTTGAGTGTCTTTTTTTTATAGTATTACTTTTTAAAGCACTAACGCCTGCTTTAGCGATCTCAAACATTGAAATTTGTAGAGAGAAAAATTCCATCCTCGGACGGGATTCGAACCCGCGTCTTCCGACTCTCCCCGCAAGGCGGTTAGTCAAATAGAGAGTTAAAATTCGATGCTTGGACCAGAACCTCGGTGGCCTAGTTGGTCAATGGCGTTTGACACGGAGAGTCAGAAGACGCGGGTTCGAATCCCGTCCGAGGATGGAATTTTTCTCTCTATAAATTTTAAGATTTGAGTGTCATTTTGTAATACTCATATTCATGGATTATGTATTTTTATTCGCTGGCCATAGACTTTTTGATATTCCTTTCTATATTAAACCTCATCTTAGAATTGACCAGCGGTTGTTTTAAATTAGTAAATTAAAAATAAAATATTGGATGGACCGCGAAAATTCAAGAGAATGAGATTGGTGGTCTTGCCGAGCGTATTTACCAAAAATATACTAGATTAATGATAATTTATTGAAGAGCAACAATATAATTACGTGCATATATGATTTGAAAACATCAAACACTTAAAATTTTGACGTCTTTGATAGTTTAATGTTATTAATTAAAAATACGGGATTACTCACGTAATATTTATCGGATAGGTCCGAGTATAGTTTCGACCACATTCGGTGGCCTTTTTCAAGGAGTGTTCGGGACGCCCGCGTCGATGACGTCTCGCTTAGCACTGATTAACTGATACATAACACTGATACATAACACTGATAGTTTAATGTTTTTTTTTATCTACCGACTTTCAAAAAGGAGGAGGTACTCAAGTCGACTGTTTTGTTATGTTTGTTACCTCATAACTTTCGACTGGGTGAACCGATTCCCAAAATTCGTTTTTGTTTGAAAGTTGGTGCTTTCCATGTGATCCCATGTACTTTTATTTTATTGTGTAATTAAATTTTATTATTTATTTTTAATGGAATTTTATCAAATTCGATTGAGTTACACTCCAATAACTGATTTTTACCAAAGTAATAGAATGGGAGTCGCTATTAAATTTTTCAAATTGCACTTGTTAATATATATACGTAGCCACTTTATTCTTTTTAATCGTCGTATTTTCTTTTTAATTGGTATTATGTGCCGATTATGACCGAGCAATGTATGATACGGTTAAAAGAAAATATTAGATGGACAGCGTAGAGTCAAAACAATAAGATTACGTGCAATAAAATATTACTTTTTACGTAAACTTACCCAAAATTACCTACTGCGCCATAAAATGCTGCCTACATTAATAACCTCATGACCTTGCGGCCAAACGCAGCACAAATTACGCCATGACAACAATCGGACAGAGGGACAGACAAGACGGTGGGAATAAGGTCCCATTCGTCATGGCTTACAATTGCGGCATACAATAGTGTATTGATGGCTACCATGTGGACACAATGTATGTGCAGACAGTAGCTAAGCTCAGTCTTCATACGAATATAACATTGCAAAAACGTACGGGCAAACTTTTTCATAAACAGGGATCAATGGAATGTGTTGGAAACTTTGAGATGAAAATACGCAGTTTAGTCCGTTGGAGGTCCCGAAAACTTAAAAAAAAACCATTACATAATCTTTTAATTTTTAAACCACTTCAAAAAAGTAGAAAGTTCTTCGACTGTATCTATTTTTTTTTATTTTATTTACGTACATCGATTTCTCCCCCATTTGTGAACCGTATTCAAAATATTTTTTTTATTTAAAAATATATACATCCGAGGTTGCTCCTTTTGCTCCTGTTTCATCAAATTAAATCAAGCGGTTTTTGAGTTACACTTCAATAACTGAAAAGTGTTTCTCGAATGATATCCTTATTGACGGTGAATGACAAGCGATCCTGTAAGTAGCAAAGATCACAAAAAGGGTGAATAACATCTTTTTACCAAAAAATGGAACCGGCTTCAATACCAAAAAGTGTGAAGTCGGTACCATGAACCATAGTTCAAAAAGTAGGTACCTTTTATCACAATATTGTGCGCATGGTACCGACTGACTTCGACAAGTCATTTCACACTACTTGATATTGAAGTCGTTTAACATTTTTAGTGACCCTTGCTATTTACGGGATTGATTGTTATTCACCGACAATGATATCATCAAGATAGGCGTAACACTTTTCAGTTTTGGAAGTGTAACTTAAAACTGCTAGACCGAAATTCATGAAATTTAATAAGGACCACCTCAGAAGTATACTCTACCAAGCAAAAAATAATTTTCATAATTGGTCCACAAATGGGGAGAAATCTGCCAACATACACACAAAAAGGAAATACACCTACAAAAAATGTCAACCATAAGTTCAAAAAGATTCTGAATTAATAAGCCATGCATTTATTGTTACATCATACACTGTCGTACACTGTGTTATAAATATTCAATGATGCTAATGCGCTCAGATTGGTATAGAAGCTAGAACGAATTTGGTTATGTGAAATGAATGCAGACATTACTCAAAATTTTACATCTTTATAGTTTCTCTAGATTACTCAAGGCTGCTCTATTTGTAGTATATTTTGTTATTTTACATGTTTAATTTGATGTTGTTCGTTAAATCAAATCTATACATATAATAAAAATGTAACGGATCGTTGTCTGTTCATGGAAGTTCTGTGCGTTTGTGCACGCTATTCTCAGAAACGGCTTATCCGATTAAGATGTGGTTTCCACTAATACATTGAGCTTCACTTAACATTTAGGGTCTTACTTATAAACGCTGCTGAACTTGAAATGACGTTATTTAGTACTGCGCATAACAAAATTGTTCTGCGCCGTACTAAGTGACGTTATTTAAATTTAAGCAGCGTTTACTAAGGCCAAATAGTGATCACCACACTTTTAATACCAGAAATACAAATAGGATAGCTGTACCTAGTTTTAGACTTGCGAAGACTAATAAGTCATTCCTAGGAAATTGTATGCGTTTTTACAATAAAATCCCAAAGCACATAACTGACCTCACAGAGAGCAAATTCAAGTTGACTGTAAAAAACGTTTTAATAAAAAAAGCTTACTATAAAGTTCGACATTATATAGAAGATAAAGATGCTAGGAATACTCCGCTTCTGGCAAGCTGTCTCTCTGCCACCCATAAAATGTAATATTTGTAGTACCTAAGTAGAAACATTGTAAACATCCATATAAAAAGAATGGCCCCGAGTTTCTTGCCGCTTCTTCTCGGTGGGTTCTATATATTTTGGAACGCGGCGGTAGAGTCTTTAAAGTACATTATAATGAAAAGTTGACGTTCATAAGTGCGTCTTTGATGCCTAAATTGAATAAATGATTTTGACTTTGACTTGACTTTGGCCCTTAAGGTGCAAGTTGGTAGCCGGCTACACGTAGCAGCAGCAGACGATGTGTCGTCGCTTCATGTTGCTGCAGTCATGATTGCGAACCCAACTGCAGGCGGCAACTGAAAGGTTTAGTTTTAAAGCTTTTCAGTTGTTTTACTAGGTAGGTTAGTACCCGCGAGCGGCACTACTGCCGTGCGATTCTGTAATGATTCGAGCGGACCGATATCAAATACTTCGTCCTTGTACATAAGGGTGCTTTTCTAACGTTTCTTGTCATCTCGTCATTTGTTTCACGGATGTTGTCAAAGATGCAACGATGTTTGCTCTTAGAGAATCGCACGGCTGATCTGCGGTCGAGCGACAGTGTCGTCTGCCACTTGACGACGCCTCGCTAGCTTCGTGTCGCTAACTACGAATGGTATTTCAAAGAAATACATAGAAACCAATAGTGTCGCTGCGACACGTTGTTTGCTACGGCTTCATGTAGCCGGCTATCAACATGCAAATTTAGTGTTCGTTTCATGTCAATCTTATTCTTTAAATTTCAATAACTGCTTTATTTATGAACATAAATAAAACAGTTATTGAAATTTAAAGAATTAACTCTCTCGCCACTACACCAAGACCAAGCGAGCGAAGCCGCTGGCGGGTCAACTCGCCAATGATAAATGTTCACACACTCATACCTCCACATACACTAGTGTGCGTTTCCTGTGTAGCTGGAGGCACGGACTCACACATCATAAACATTCAAGGCCTGAGTACAATAATTTCTACTCACACTCAAATACTTGCTCCATACGGGAATCGAACCCTTTGCTTATAAAGCAAGGACGCTATCGGAACTGTCAATGTTCGTATATATTAGTTTTTTTGAATATTCAAAGGCCGTAGCACAAACAATTTGCGCAAAAGTATTCGTATCATCAACGCGTCACGCTTTGGCGGTCAAACTATGAGTTATCTGTGTCACAGTTGCCATAGATAAATGATAGTTTGATCTATTTCACGGTAACGACACGTTACGCAGTTTCTCGTGCTACTGAACTGCAATCTTGTCAAATTTGATTTATTTTTTAAAACTTGTGGTGTTCGATTTAGTTTGTTTCATCCTTCCACCATCTTCCGAACACCACGCAAATGTAATTCTGATGTTAAGTGATGACATACATATATACGTACTCCTGCAGCGACTAGCAGAAGAGGCATTGATGGACGAACGTGTAAATGTGCGCCGAGGCGAAGCCGAAACACACAATACGTAAGTCTATCAATGTCCAGTTGTGCTCAAAGCTTGTATAGTGATTTTCTCAAATAATGCGTGGAAATTAAAATACAAATACTTTCAAAATCAATGACGAACAACGAAGAACAATATTTTTTTCCGCGTTATAATATTCATTTGTTTTTTTAAATAGATTTCTATTTGTAAGCCAGTTTGAAATTTAAATCAAACCTTTGATAAGTTACATTCTTGGTTGATACGTTTCGGAGTAAAAGATCGTTTTATTTTTAAATTATAAGACAGTATATGGGTTTATTCTATGGGCTTAGTAATGTATTTGTTGGCACAGATTTGGATTTTGGACAGACCATTATTATTTTGTACTACGTATTTGGTAGGTAAACCACGATATGGATTTTCATACAACTTTTGCCGGCCGCTGCTCGCATGTACTTAGGAAGTACAGCAATTTCGATTTATCTCGAAGTTTGTCAAAATAATGCTCACCAAGCATGTTTGAAAAAATATATGTATGCAATGTCGTGATGGGACACCGACTGTCATCAGGGTTTCCCCCGCGGTTATCGCCCTCAAATTCCTTGAAAAGGGTGGAAAACGTCAATAATCGTGCAATTTTATGTGGCCATTAGGCCTTATCTAATTCTAGAAATTTTAAACTCCGTATGCATGGCGCTTTTGTCTGTCAACAACTGCTTAAACGTATGTTCTTTAAGGCTAGCATATAGGGGTGTAGTAAGTAATGTAAATTAACATATAAATGGTCTGTTATAATCGTAGATTATAGCCGCCAGCCTAAAGAAATTGACTTTTCACTATTGTTTTTAGAAGCCATATTCCTGTCTTTCCAAACCATTTTTTGTGCTCGATACTGATCGGCTACTCGGTGTGGCAAAAGTCATTGAAATTCCAAATCCGCTTTTCAGCCAAGTACAGCACGGAAAATAATACAAATATTATAAAGAACTTAAGTCAAAGCTACGAGTATATACATTCTTTGAATATTTTCGGTTACCTACATCAAAGTAAGTAAAAATATATCCAGACGCGCTCCCAGTACTTTGCCTATAGTTGTGTAGTGCAGTTTCATGTTTTTAAACTTTTTCTTGTTTCAGAAAGTTTTGAAAACTTCTTAGTTAGTTTTTCTACGAGTGCGTAAAAATCTGTTTTCTTATTTGAGTTTTGGGTTAATATTTATAAATTTACTTGGCAGTTCGAAGAATATAAAATATAATAATGTTACAAAAATATACTTATACAAATAAAAACGCTTTTCGTGTTTATACTTGCCGTGTACGGTCATAAGTTCAGCAACTAAAGGTTAATGTTAAGGTCATTACCGTCGTATGAAAAGTTTTTAAGAAAAACTTGTTTACCTGTCATTATAATATTATTGTTTCAGACGTAGATATTAACGCGTATTATAGGGGTTCCATAATGTGGTTGAAATCCGTTTTAAATTAACCAAATAGTTTCTTTCCTACCTGGATGCGCTCGCAGCGGAGCTTGACGGATCTTAACCGATCAACAAGTTAAGCAACGCTTGCTGAGGTTAGAAGTTGGATGGGTAAACGCTAGCGGCATTATTCTACTGCGCATTTCCGTACTTTGGAGAGTACGTTAAGCCGTCCGTCCCGGTTGTTTGTCTTAGGACAACAGTCGTTAGGATATGTCGAAGGCCTTCGGGCGGCCTGAAACCTTCGACATGGGTTGGCCACTAGCCTATCCACCAAGCCGCACTGGGCCCGCTTGGTGGTTTAAGGCGCATCTTCTCTGTCTGAGAGGAAGGCTCGAGTCCCAGCAGTGGGAATATAATGGGCTGATTATGTTTACCTACTTAGTAAAGTATACTGTTGGACTGGGTACAGGGTAGGTATATGAGGTATACAGTAAATGTAAACATATAAGGCTAGTGTTTGCCCTCTAGCTTAATTGATGATCAGTGATGATGCGGTCGAAGGTGGTATCACACTAGACATAGAATAGCGACTGGTACTCACGTACAGCTGCTGGAACACATTATTAGGTGCTTAGCGACAGATTTTCAAACTTGAGGGTGGCAGCAAGCCAGGCGGACTCCAGAAGCCCTACCACCATGCTGTGGGTTTCATCAAGATGTTACCTTCCCGAAATTCCCGAAAGCTCAAGCCCGAGGTGGGGATAGATCCTGTGTCTGTCTAATCGACGGTCGACCCTTATTACCCCTGCCAAAGCACTTAGAGTAGCAAGTCTTCGCGATAATTAGGCGACAAAAGTGGGAAGAGGCGGTGCAGTGGGGGCGGAGGTCGGCAGAGCGGTTTTATTGAGCATGAGCATTTCAAAACTGCCAGTTTTTAAATGTCATTGTTTTCGGCCGTCCGATTCTGTAATAATTCGTCGATGCGCTCGTCGTCGAAATCACCAATGTCAAATACTTTATGAGATATCGGCCTTGTACACAAGGTTGTTTTTCCAACGTTCCTTGTCATCTCGTCATTTGATTCACGGATGTTGTCAAAGATGCAACGATGTTTACTCTTAGATAATCGCACGGCTGTTGTGTAGGTAGGCTACAAACAAAAAAGGATCGATCAAAGATTTGTTCGTAGATGCGATGTTGACATCCCTACACGCGTCTCGCGCTAAACCTGCGTCAATCAACGCTAGTAGAGAAGACGTTCTAATAGATATTTACTTACTTTGCCCCAAGGCTATGATCGCTTCCAGACTTCCGTTCCATAAAATCTGTAAGATATGGTGCCGAGTTTACTAATTACTTCGAACCACAGTACCTGCTCAGTGTTGCATGTACTAATTAATGTATTTTAACTTCGGAACATAAATTCACACTTCGTCCGCGGTGATACCGTGAGAGTGAGTGAGAATTGTTTGGAGAAAGCCAGACATTGATAGAATTAGAATACAAGAGGTGAGTAATGAGGAAATTATTTTCTGGCAACATTAATCACTGTGGGAGGTGAAACTGTTTGAGTTGGGAGATACGAAACGCATGAGATCCTACTATCCTACTTCCTACTAATATTATAAACGTGAAAGATTAGATGGATGGATGGATAGATGGAAGGATAGATGCATGGATGCTTGTTGCTCTTTCACGCTCATACGGCTAGGCCAATTTTGGAGAAAGTTGTTATAGAGGTAGATAAGGCTTTGGATTGACACATAGAATACTTTTCATCATCATCATCATCATCATCCAACATCACGCGGGTGAAACTGCGGATTGCAGCTAGTAAATTATAAACGCGAAAAGTTTGTATGTATGAATGCTTGTTCGTAATCGTCAAACTAAAGCGTCAACATTTTTTTTAAATAATTTTGTGCAATTTAGTTGAAAATCGCCAATTTTTTTTTGGTTTTTGACGAATTTATTTAAGTATAGTATTTTTTTTTCGCTTTCGACTGTCTCTTTGATATTTGTATCAGGTTGCGGAATCTACGCGGTAAGCGATTAAATTTGCCATTTTAATTTCATTTATAAAATACTAGCTGACCCGCCAGCGGCTTCGCTCGCTTGGTCTTGGTGTAATGGTGGAAGCTACGGACGGACATTTATTGGGTTTTTCTGACAAAGAAATTCTCAATAGCAGTATGAAGTCTGGAACAGTGCCCCGTAGATGGCAACAGGCTCGCCTCCTATTACATGGGACCAAAAAATATTGAACCCCTGGCGAAACGTAGGTGTTTCCAACACCGCTTTGAGGATGTTGGCGTGGCAATTAATTATGTTGTAATTAAAAAATAACATGTATTAATAATAATTATTCATTATGTATAGTATAAAGTATTCTAGGGTAGTATTGCCAAAATAAAAATTCGAGTTAGATTTTTAATTATAATTATTAATACACCTCTACCCCCCCTACCCCTAGTAATACACGCACCGGTGTGCTGGTTTTATTTTATTGTTAAAGCGTAGGTTTTCAGCCGTACCATAGGAACGCGCTCTGACCAGTCAATCGAGACCCTAGTTTTGTATGAAACCGTCTAGCATAGAGAGATCATGTTGCCATTTTGGATTTTTGGGACGGATCAAGATACCAGTACAATTTGAAAAATGTAATACCGACTTCCATTCTATTCAGTTATTGGAGTGATAAGTCATATTCTTGTTCAGTAGGTAATTTTATGGCTTTTGAACCGCATTTTTTTTAATTTTTCTTTCTAGTTACTTTTTTCCCTCTACTCCTTTATTATAAGTACTAATCTATACTAATATTATAAAGAGGAAAGATTTGTATATAAATATATTTGTAACGAATTGGCTAAAAAGTACTGGACCGATTTCAAAAATTCTTTCACTATTGGAAGGCTACATTCACCCTGAGTAACATAGATTATATAGGGTTCATCATCTTCATCATCATCCATCGCCGCGCGGGTGAAACCGCGGAGAGCAGCTAATAACCAATATTATAAAGAGGAAAGATTTGTATGTATGTTTGTAACGAATTGGCTCAAAAAGTACTAAACCGATTTCAAAAACTCTTTCACTATTGGCAAGCTACATTCACCCTGAGTAACATAGGCTATATAAGATTCATCATCTTCATCATCACCCATCGCCGCGCGGGTGAAACCGCGGAGAGCATTTATAACCAATATTATAAAGAGGAAAGATTTGTATGTATGTTTGTAACGAATTGGCTCAAAAAGTACTCAACCGATTTCAAAAATTCTTTCACCATTGGCAAGCTACATTCACCCTGAGTAACATAGGCTATATAAGATTCAACATCTTCATCATCATCCATCGCCGCGCGGGTGAAACCGCGGAGAGCATTTATAACCAATATTATAAAGAGGATAGATTTGTATGTATGTTTGTAACGAATTGGCTCAAAAAGTACTAGACCGATTTCAAAAATTCTTTCACTATTGGAAAGCTACATTCACCCTGAGTAACATAGGCTATATAAGATTCAATATCTTCATCATCATCCATCACCGCGCGGATGAAAGGCGCGGAGAGCAGCTATAAGAATAGATAGATAGAATAGATACAAGCTTATAATAAATAGTACTCTTACTTAAATACTTGCGAGGTCCAGCTCTTATCTCATCCGATCTAGATCTCCATCCCAATCTCGAGAACTAGTGAAAGTGCACCTGTAACGATCACGGCGCAACCTCGTCGAATATTGCAATTATTAATGTCGATATAAATAATAAGATAGGTACGTTTTACTCTATCACGAAGTAGCTGAGGTTGTTTATATCTGTCTCTGTCACTCTTGCGTGTCTATGGCCAATTAGGTATCGTTACTTTCGGATGGCTAAATGTTGACAGTCTGGGAATGAAATAATATTTTAGATTTGGAACTCTATTTAAATCTCAGAGGAAGTATCAACGATACCTACTGCCGTATTTATATAAACAAGAAAAAGTAATTACTTAAGGAAAAGTAACTACTTGAGAAACGATTTTAATTTTATAGATTATTATTTTATATACTAGAATTTGCTGAAGTTAGAATTATCAAAGGCTAGAATTCTTAGCAAAGTAAAAGTCACCATTTCTTTTGCTTAAGCAATGCGAAGACGTACATTTTTCGTTCTTATTGCAAAAGTTGTATAAAAATGACATTCGCACACAAGTCTGAACTGTGAAGGATCTATTATGCTGTAAAAATTAAAATCTATGACAACAACCTAAAACAAATGTAAAAAGATACGTCCAATTTATATAGGGTTATGTCATTACTAAAGGCCTATTCAGACCTGAGCGTTATTCGCCACCGTTGTGGGTAGCGAAAAATACCACGCGGAACTCGATGGGTCAATTAAATAGTATGAAGTTCCGTAATTGCAGCGAAACTTGTACCGCCTAGTGAGGCGGTATTTTCTCTTGTTTGGCGAAACTAGTTCCGCCGCCCCGCTAACAGTTGCCAACGAATATCTCTACCTCCCGCGGTAGAGATATCCGCTTTGGTGTGAACAGTGAAATTAACGCATACCCTTTCGGATTTCTCTATCGCTCGCGGTAGCGAATAACGCCCAGGTTTGAATAGGCCTTTAGGCATTTACTTTAGCAAACACTAGCTGCTCTCTGCGGTTTCATCCGCGAGGTGATGGATAAAGATCATGATGATGAATCTTATATAGCCTCTGTTACTCAGGGTGAATGTAACTTTCCAATGGTGAAAGAATTTACGTAATCGGTCCAGTACTTTTTGAGCCAATACGTTACAATCATACATACAAATCTTTCCTCTTTATAATATTAGTGCTTGTAGTGTATTAATGCTTGTATTTATTTAGTAAATGCTTTATTGCTCGACTACAGAATAAAAAAATATTATGTTGAAGTGTTCTATCGTAAAGTATTTACTTTATTGAGAAATTACTAAGCAACAAGTAATAACTTGTTCATAAATACGAGTGTTACTCTGAGATCTAAAGATATGTATAGACAGCAGAAATGTCACAAAATAACAGTTTTTGACATTTGGGTAAACACAAACATGTGTGACAAGAGATTATTATCGTTTTTTTTAGATTTAGCACGTTTCTAAAATGTCTGCGATTGTTAGCTTGAGCATAATTGTAGAGCAAGTTAAAGAGGACATTTCTGTGTTTAATCCTTTGCGTCCCAAAGCCGTTAAATATACCTCAGTTTCATTCATAAATCTTTTGTTTTAATTATCACGGTATAGGAAGGATTAAGAAAGGTGAAAAAAAACGAAAGAAGAGAAACCTACAGGTTTTACTGGAGACATGGTTGCACCCGGGGGCAAAACAATACGAAATTTTAGTTTTTTTTTACAACAAATTCAGCATAATATATCATAATTATTTTAAATGCTAAAATCACATAGGTACGTTATTATCTTTGTTTTATCGAAACCGCCATTATGTGACGTCAGATTCCACAGTATATCACTGTAGAGCAAGGAAACTTAATTCCTATATTCTGTAGAGTTACCTTGTGAATAATTGAACTATTTCTACATGGACGTCGTTTATGGCGAATATGATATGTGATGGCAATACTCATGAACATAATATATCCATATCTATAGGTACTATATAATATTATAAAGAGGAAAGATTTGTTTGTTTCAATTACCTCCGAACCTACTGAACCGATTTATACAAAAAACATACAAAATGTTTATTTTTTGTTCATATATAAAACTTATTAGTTGGAACCCTGCCTACTGCTTTAGTATTTTACTGTGTTGCAGATGGCAGTGTCTTCCCCTAATTACTTTTACAATTGCATTTATGTATGAATATAAAACCTTATGTTAGTAATGTGCTAATTCTAATAATTTAAAAAAAATAGATAAATAACAAATAGCGAAATTGTTTATCCGTGCCCGTGTGTGTGTGTGTGTGTATTTTCTACTATTATAGTGTGTTTGCGCTAATTATGTTGTATGGGTGTGTACTTGTATTTTGTGTATCTATGTATGTGTGTGTAGCTGACATGAAGTGTTATCGGATTTTAATGACCATATTTTCTGTTTGTTCATAGTCTTTATTCTGCAGCCATTCAATTATTAATGCTTTTAGTTTGTAAAAATTAAGCTGTACTTAAATTAAATTAAATAAAATATATAAATTAATAAAATTTGTATTTTTGTTGTCGTTTAAAGTATTATAAATCATTGGGGTCAAATGGTTATATTGTCGCCAGGCAATGAGGTACTAGTATTTAGGGACTGGGCATTTGAAACGCCTTTTTTTATGTCAGGTAGGAACGGAACAGTATTCGCATGATACCTTCTTATACTCTGATAAATGAATAGCTTCCTAACAGTGTGAGCACTTTTGCATTTCTCATACAGATCTGTCAAATTGTTTTACCATTAGAATCCAACATTATCCCTGATGAACATATCATCATCATCTACCACCACGCAGGTGAAACCGCGAAGCGCAGTTAGTCTCGTATAAAAGAACAAACGAAAAACTTTCTCGTATGGGGGATAATGAATAAGATGTATTTATTACTGTAGGTACTTGTCTGGTAGAGATCGGTTTAAGCGATAAGTCCGCCTATAGTTACATTGTTCTAAGCTGTATAACTGTATGATTGTTTAATTTTAAGGTGTTCAATAAAGAGTATAATCTATCTATCTAAATATTTATTACTTTTATTCTATTCTATTCAAAGGGTTTTATTACAATTTATGAGATAGTTAGAAAATATGGATGTTTATACACCGCTGCTGACCCCTTCGGAGATGTATCAAGATGTGAAAAGTAGTGATAGAAAGTATTTTCAAAAATGAAAACTGAAGAAGTTTTGTTCTGAAATTATCTCTCGGGAAATACCCATCGAATCTCTTAAAATATTTTTATTTTTTATTTAAATCCAATTTCATCGAACAGTCTCTGTGCTAAGTGGTAACAAACATACACACAAATATTAGCGGGAAATAGAATTTCTTACAAAAATACAAGAATTTTTTTTTAATGTGACAAGATACATTTAGTTATCTTCACACTACACCTTAAGTAATTAAATAAGATTAAGTAAAAAGGAGGTCGCAGGACGACGTTGGATGCAGGCCGCTTCCAACCGGTCCTTTTGGAAAATCATGGGGGAGGCCTATGTTCAGCAGTGGACGTCCTACGGCTGAGATGATGATGATGATGAAGTAAAAATATTTATATATTTAAAATTAATATTAGATTAAAAACTATATAAAAAGTACTAGTTGCGCCCACCGGTAGGTGAAGGACAACTATGATGAAAAGTATCCTATGATTTAATCCAGTGCCTCATCTATCTACATACCAAATTTCATCCAAATCCGTTCAGCCGTTCTTGAGTTACAAATGGTGTTCCTAAACGACTTTGTTTGATGCATATAAAATATGTACCTAAATATATAGATATATGACCACGCTGAGAACTAAAACTTATTGCACTAGTTTTCAAGTTTCTCATATTAATTAACTATCCACATTATCAAAAGAGGCAGTGCTAGGCTAACACGAGCTTATCTACTACGGTGCAGATACAGCCATATATTATTTCTGTACCGTAGATAAGAAACATATCTATGCTATGTGACGTACATTGAAAATGTCTTAATAATTTTCGACACATCAACGACAACGCCGGCTGGCGCAGTCGCGTACCGGCCGCTTTGAAATCGAACGGTACGGAGTTCGAAACTGTGCATGGCTCCACAGTAGTTGTGCTTTTGTAGCCATCGACTTCTAAGACCATGCTAAAGTAAAAATTGTGTCTCTTTAATAGATTGTTTCTTCTATAGAAATGAGCTAAACGGGATATAAATAACAATTATTTTTGTTATTAAATGCAAACACTTTTATTAGTATGACGTAACAATACTTGTATTTTGTTACGTTTTGTATCTAAAATATACGAGTTTTAAGAAATTATGAAATATTGTAGTAGGTTAGGTATTATATTTTTAACAGTACGATGTAATGTGTTGACAAGTCCGATAGGATGGCGGGAAAAAATCAAAATAGCTATTGTTGATTATTTTTTCCTAAATTTGTGTATCTTGTAGTTTTGACGTGTAGTATAGTGGTGGATTGTTAACCGCTAAGTGTTCTTAACCACTTGCGTCCCAGACACGTAAATACACGTCAGTTTCATTCATAAATCTTTTGTTTTTATTATCACGGTATAGAAAGGATTAATGATGCATGAGTGTAGACAAAGTAAACTAAATTAAACTGTGAAGATCTATTAATGTTGTTTTGGAGTTTTCTCGTCAATTGCCTCAGACAGTTTTAGCATTGCTTCGGCATTACTAGAACGGACATAGACAGAACAGTGACTTAATAAATAACTTATATAAGTGACAGTGATTTGACTTTGACTTCTTGAATACAAATTTGACTTGATGCCACTATAAACACGACTATATACCTAACAACTTGAAGAATGGAAAATATACAGAAGTACGAGACCAAAAATACAAAAGATAGCAAAATACAAGCCCGCTACCTTTTTAGCGAAGGTTAATAAGCTGATGGGCTTAATACTTACTTGCTAACTTAGTATGAATATATTATTAGTAGGTATATTACATTTTAATATAATTGACTGCCTTTTGATAGAGACCGTGCCTCGATCTTTCAAATATTAGTGTGGTTATCTGTGTGTGAACTTTTATTTATTCCTTATCTAAAAATATTATTCACATAATCAGCCTATTTTGTTTGCACTGCTGGGATCCGAGCCTTCCTTTTAGCGAGAGGAGTTGGCCCTTAAACCACCACACATAGGCTCGTGGCTAACACATGTTGACGTTTTCAGGCCGCCCGAATGCCTTCGACATAGCCTAACGACTGTTGTCCTAAGACAAACAACCGTGACCGACGGCTTAACGTGCCCTCCGAAGCACGGAAGCGCTCAGTTGAATAATCCCACTAGCGGTCACCCATAACTTCTGACCGCAGCAAGCGTTGCTTAACTTGTTGATCGGTTAAGATCGCCAAGTCAAGCTCCGCTGCGAGCGCTTCATAACATTCACACATCATTCACAAATAATTTTCGATCTCAGCATTGTCATCATTGAATACCAAAATCCGTACTCTTCCAAGAAATCCTTTACATAGTACAATACATTCTGATTGACAAATCCACTGCGACCAATTCACGGTACTCATGGGAACTAAAGTATTCACGCACGTCGCATTTTGAGACGATGATGTCATCATTTTGTATTATTACTTGCTACTGCTGAATTAAGTTTACCGATTTTCTGTGAGTTTGACACTGGCTGAGTAACGTCTTCCAACGAAGAAGAAGAAGCTAAAATCTTAACGGGGTTGAGCATGAAATAGTATACATTACTGCAGAATCCAGTAAGTAAGTATGAACGAAAGTTTTTGCTAATTGGGCCTCAGCTTTTAAATCAGGAGGAGTGCCATCAATTTTTTTGAATCAGATTCGCTTGAACTAATTTTTCGGGATTATCTATGTTCACGCGGTAAATTAAAACACAATTGTCGCAATTGAATGTGAAATCCCGCCAGTCGTTATTTTTTTTCACTAAACAGTTTGCGTTTAGTTTTGAACATTGTTATATTCTATTTTTACATTACATGAAAAGTTTTAGTAAAAAAATGTAAATTATTGTTTTCGAACCTCCATGTTAATTATGATTAATAGAATGATTATGAATAATAGAATCCAACATGATTTATAAACTGAAATTAATAAATACAAACATAAAATCCCACACTATACTTCTACAACATTATTAAGCACATAGTAGGTACGTATCGTGCATACTTTTTCTGCGTCGCGTTAGGTGTCACAGATTATAAAATGGCTGTTTAAGGCTCCAAGCATATATCTATCTCATAAATTATGAGTTAGATATATATTTGAAGCTTCCCTCCTATAACCCTGTTATAATGGCTAAACTCTAATCTGTGTCTGGTAAGTACTATGTTTTTTTTTCAAGCAGATCTAAAGAGGATGGTCTACTGTCCAATAAGCAAATAACATAGTAACTTACTGGACAGTACTGCATAAATCTCTGGTAGAGTTCACTTTCTGGATACTTTTTATAGCTGTTATGGCAACATTACATACCATTTTGAGAAAATTAATTTATTTATCAATCAATACATTTATATAAGAATTAAAGTCCTGTGACTGACTGACTTACAGACAACGTCCGACGACAACTGCCTAGACTTTTTTTTAGAGACTTGGAAGGGTGCTTTTGGTGGGTAGAGGTGTACTTAGAAAGGGTTGTTTTCGAAATGCAACCCCTAAGAGGGTAAAAATGCGTGGAAACATTTGTATAAAAGACCTTTGTTAATATTCATAAGTTGTTCTATTCCTCCTACACAATAGCAAACGCGTAGTATTGAGTACGTTGCTACAATAGACCGTAAACTTTTACGTGTGAAAAGTTGGCTTTCCATGCATTTTCTCCGTAACGTAAGATTACGTTATCGTTATATAACTTTTATACGTAATACCATACAGTACATGTTGTATAATGGTAGCATAAGAAAACTTTTCCAACCACTTAGGAGTGTTTAGACTAAATAGAACTACAAAATACTTTTCATGATATTTTACAATGAATTAGAAAGTAGTTATAAGTACTTACATAAATCTTGATTATACGTTGTAGTTCATAGCTATTGTTTAACATGATTATGATGAAATAAGTAATGTACCCCTCTCTTAAGACGAAATATGCTTCAAATTTGACGATTCGTCGTGACGAATATTTAAAACTAGACCATTTAAAACAGTTAATTGACATTTGTTTTTTACGTCTACTAAAAGTTTACAAAATCCTTTATTCGGCTATGGTCACCGAAACACGATTAAATAAATTTGGCTCGATTGAAAAAATCGTAAACATTCCTATAAAATACCCTTTTTGCCGTTCCCGTCGATGGAACGAATCAACTTCATTTGATTCCTATCAAAGATATTTATATTTAAAAAAATACACATTGTAATCCTAACAAACATACAAATCCATCTATGAACTCAGTTTTTTGTAAAAATGTAAGATTATTTTTAGAAAATAAAGCAATGTTAATATAGAGAACATTTGCAAACGCGCACACTGAGTATGCAGCCATTACCATGGCTCCCGACCCCCGCTAGTCGGCCAGAGTGCGTTGTCCAGAGTCGTTGTCTCTACCATTTCGCCTTAAGTTGCAGTGCTCTTACGGGGTATCACAGGAACTACAATTTTATGTTTCAACCGTTATTGTTATGTGATATGCAATAAAGATATTTGAATTTGAAGTACTCGTATGAATAATAATGTATTTACATTAATTTATAAATCATAATAATGTAAATTTTAAAGCGAGTGACAGTTAGAAGGGAAATATTAGATAGGTACAACCCATGACTTATTCTTCATGGAATTAGGTATTACGGATTAGGGAATCAATTTTGATCTGTTGATGATGATCCGTTGGATCGAGATAAAAACTAGCCAACAAAATAATTAATCCCAAATTCGTCCCATGGTTTCGTTGAGTAGCAACAAACATAAATAGTAACAAAGGTAAATACAGAATACGCATGTAAAAAAATCTTAACAACTACATAGGTAAACATTAAGTATAAAATATTAAATTTCCATTAATCAAAAACTGAAGACTTACATTAAAAACAAGAAAGGGTAAATTAAATGGAAATTACATTTTAATAGCAGATTCGTGACCGCGATAAAAAACAATAATAAAACCACCTAATGACCTTAATTTGTGTACTTTGATTCATTAACTTTTTCATTGACACGAAATGTAAAAAAGAAACTATTGAAATAATTATTTTTTAAATGGTTGATATTTCTAGGATTTTTTTACACTTCATTGACTAGTGTTTGACGCCTATCTCACTTGATGGTCAGTGATGATGCGGTCGAAGGTGGTATCACACCACATCTAGAATAGCTCGTGGCTCTCAAGAACAGCTGCCGGAACACACTGTTAGGTGCTTCATCATCATCATCATCTCAGCCGTACGATGTTCACTGCTGAACATAGGTCTCCCCCATAATTTTCCAAAAGGACCGGTTGGAAGCGGCCTGCATCCAACGTCGTCCTGCGACCTTTATCAGGTCGTCTGTCCACCGTGTCGGTGGACGACCTACGCTGCGCTTGCCAGGCCGTAGTCTCCATTCCAGAACCTTCCGGCCCCATCGGCCATCTGTTCTGCGTGCTATGTGCCCTGCCCACTGCCACTTTAACTGGCTAATCTTCTGGGCTATGTCGGTGACTTTCGTTCTTCTACGGATCTCCTTATTTCTGATTCGATCACGTAGAGGAACCCTGAGCATAGCCCTCTTCATAGGTCGTTGTGCGACTTTGAGCTTATTTATGAGGCCCATAGTAAGAGACCACGTTTCAGTGCCATAAGTCATCACTGGTAACACACATTGGTCGAAGACTCTAGTCTTGAGGCACTGAGTTAGGTGCTTAGCGACAGAATTTCAAATTTGAGGGTAGCAACCACCCAGGCGAACACCAGAAGTGCCGTTCCACCATGCTGTGGTGGGTTTTATAACGATGCTACCTCTACCGAAATCTCAAGCCTGAGATGGGAATCGAACCAGGTGGTCATCTTATCAACTGATTTTCATTTCCCGTAGGCTATCATCGCCTGGGCTATTACTGGATACATATTAATTCTTTTATGGTAACCGACCCCACAAAGGGCCATTTGAAAACGATTTATGCTCGTATATATATTTTTATATAATCTCATTCGGTAATATTCTAATTATGAAATGATATACAGACTTTCATTGGCATATTTTATTTACATACTTCTTTAAGAAATTAAAAAAAAAAATTAAAGCATTATTCTTCTAACAAAACAATGCTTTAAAACATTTTTTTAATTATTAAAGTACAATGTGTCCCGACCAAGGAGGTTTCAATTCAATTTAAGTACACACAACGCGCTGGTTCCGAGCCAATAGTGAATAGACCAATAACAGACTTTTTCCACTGATATTGGCAAAATTGTGGTTACGCCGCACAAGCCATACAAACAAGAAGAAGAAGAAGACTTTTTCCATTTTGGCGCTATTTCGTACATACGAATTTGAGTAATATTTTGTTGGATAAAACTTTAGTAGCAAAAATGTCATGAGATTAAATAAAGTAGTGTATGCAACTGCATATAATTAGGTATTAAAACACTCGTGTAATCTTATTTTGAAACTTGCCTGCGGCTCGTTTCAAAAAAACTACGCTCATGTTTTTATACCCCCTATTATATGACAGTTGCATAAACTACTATTGTATATTTGACCTCGCATGACTTTTTACTTCATCATCATCATCTCAGCAGTAAGACGTTCACTGCTGAACATAGTCTTAAATTTGGTGAAATATTCAAATAAAACTTGCAACAGTTTATCAATCAATCTAAGTCTATCAGCTGCCGCGAAATTATTTTTATATTTTGAACGCCAATAGTAGAAGTATGGGCACTGTATACCCCATTATACGACTATTACTAGAATAAATAACCATAGTGAGGTAGTAAAAGGAAAAAGGTTCCCTAATTGCAAGTTATCCAAGATTGTAAGGGCATCAATCACACGACTTGATTACGGTTTGAAATATTCATGCGTGTTTACTAAAGGTTACTCGTTTCGACCAATTGATTAGGTGTTGTCTGGTGTCCCAATACCTATCTAAAAAAGCGTGACCACTAAAAGTATGTTGAATTCGAACTTCTATGATATTGGTGCATAACGGTCACGGATAAAATGCTCATATTTCAAAATCTGGCTTTTAGAAAAACAAAAACTTCTATAGTCACTTAGTGGTTGTTTAGGCTGTCTGAGTGTTTGGCAAGCTGCGTCATAATTTGGTAACTCACATCTCCGTTATATGCGAGTTTGGTGTTATAAGCATGTATCAGAATGACCTTACAGAACTTTGCGTCAGAAAAAGTAAGTGTTATTGCATTTTAGTTATCAACCTGTGTTATTACCACATTACTTATGCCAAATATATATCTATAATCATACTAATATTATAAAGGCGAAAGTTTGTGCACGTGTTTGTTTGTTTGTCTGCACTTCTTCAGTCAAATGGCTCGATCAATTTTGATGAAATTTGATATAGAGGTAGATGAGGAGCTGGATTACTATTGCACCAACCGCAAATAATAAGTCTGTAACTGTAAATTCTCCTTAAGAGGATTGCATAGCTAGTACTTTCCATGCTAAAAGAGAAAACTCTTTTCTACCTCTTAACGTTGTCCGATTTCATTGATTTTTTTTTCATGGAATCATGACATAGTTTACTATGCTTGTTTTGATTTTTTCAGTTTAATTAAACTTTTCTAAATTAATAATTATAGTTCAACGGGAAGTAATTACCCTATAAGTTTTAACTCCCTTGTGAAATCGTTAAACATGAGTAGGACTAAGTATATATGTATATAATAAATAATTAAAAATTAAACTAAATATATATAATAATAATTCCTGAGAAAAAGGGCCTTTACTGACAGACAATCAGATGGACAAACGGCCAACGAAGTGATTCTTAATGGGGTTTCCTTTTGAGGTACGTAACCCTAAAGATACATATCTATCTATATATATAAAAATTAACCTCTATTTTACCTGGTCACGCTATAACTTGTGAACGGCTTCACCGATTTCACTAATTCTTTTTTTGTCTACCGACTTCCAAAAAGGAGGAGGTACTCAATTAGACTGTATTTTTATGTTTGTTACCGCATAATTTTCGATAGGTTAGGTACCAATTCTCAAAATTTTTTTTGTTTGGATGCTAGTACTTCCTGTGTGTTCCCATTTAAATTTCATCAAATTCGGTCAGCAGTTTTTGATTTACACTCCATGAACTGAATAGAATGGAAGACGGTATTACATTTTTCAAATCGTACTTGTGGTCATTATTGTCAGGAGAAGGTTCCTATGAAAGGAAAACCAAGAAAAGATGGGAGGTTAAACCGAGCCTACTATGCGAACGAAATCGCGGGCAGTCGCTAGTACTTTTTATATTTTAATGTAATAGACTAATACTGTGGTACGTAAATTATATTTTGGCATAGACTGTGAAGCAATGTCTACAATAGCAACAATACACGCTGATTGTAAACTGCGGATGGTTGCGTCACCGTCGCGCGTCGTCGCCGCATCCCGCGACCGCATCTCCGGTTTTCGCAATTTACTGCACAAGGACGGTGGTTTGACAAATGTTTCGCAATTGATTATATTTTTATGGGTTTTATAATAGTTGATTAGTTATTGTCTGTCTCAGTAAATTACAAATTATAAGAGATTAGGTTTTAGTTTTTTATAACTTGCTTCGTGTCTGTGTTTGTGGTTTCATAATTAGTTTTATCAAACAATCAAAATGTTTTTATTTCTGTAACCAAAAATGTGTACACATACAAACAAGGGGACTTTAAGTGGGCACCTTTTTTAAGTATGTAAATACTCTTGCCCCGCTCTTCTATATGCATTACAGAACACTACAAGATTGGTATAATCTATTATAATAGTAAATATTTAAAAACAGAAAAATTGATAAATTACAGAATTACTGCTGATAATACTAATGATAAATTACAGAAATAATGCCCACAGCATTATTAAATATTATATTATCTAATCTCGAATCGTAAAATAAGAATTATAAACTTTTTTCCCTCGCTTAAATTGCAATGTTCAAAACTAGTTATATTGACATACTTTAGAAATACCATACTGAAATAAAAAAAAATTGAACCAACTTCAACACTAAAAAGCGGCTATCATTTTTTTTCACAATTCTGGTGACCCTTGCTATTTACGGGATAGATTGTAATTCACCATCTATTGTGATACATCACGTTATGCGGATTATTTTTCAGTTATTCGATTGTAACTCAAAAATCGCTTGACCGAATTTGATGAAATTTAAATAGGGCCATCTAGAAAATATACTCTACCAAACAATAAAAAATACCAAAATCTACTATGTAAAAAGTTATGTGTACATTAAACAAAAGTGTCGATTTGAGAACCTCCTTCTTTTGGAAATTGTTTGAAAATATAGCATATGTTTCTACTTTAACAAAATAATGTCAAAAGCATTTTATTACCTATACTATAAAGCCCAAGAATTGAATATCACTAAGGTTATATCAATATTTTTTCTAATTGAACGCGTAGCGCATCGCTTAACATTAAAAAAAATGATTCACGTAGGTACTCGCCCACACAGTGCGTAGTATTACTTGCACTTTTCAAGTGACATTCGCAAGTGGAACGCATAGAGGTCGATGGACCTTTGTTACTATATTTAACAACAAGAACAAGGTGAAGACGGGTGAATCACTAAATGACGGATATTGACCGTTTGTCCATGACAGGTGCAGCTCACTTGCTTGTGATCGAGTTGAGTAGAGGAAATTTGGAGGAAACAATTATGAATACGGTAGTTCCTCAGAACAAAATCTTGTTTTTGATTTTGACACACTTCTATTATTTAATAGAGAATTTAAAATGAAATATTAGGTATATCACCGATCGGGATATGAAACCGCGTTTTCTTACTAACTAAAATATTGTTTACTAGCCCGAAGATGCCGCCCTTTTGTCAAACCCCTCTTCGAAGAGAAAATTAGCTTGCTTTTAACAAAATGCGATCTTCACCTAAACAGAGTCAGGAAACTGCCTGGGCCCATAACCTGTTATAAGGACTCAAGTGAAAGATCGTACAATTAATGCAAGTTTAATACTAACGATGGAAAGTGTATAAAAAATAAAATTATGCCCTTTTTCAATCTTCCATTATTTTAGCACTTTTTAATATTGTCACTGATACATTTTATATATGAACATTTAAGAGGTTTTATATACATTATTGCTAATAAGGTTTATTTATTATTTAACAATTTTTCCCTAAGCGAGCATGCCTAGCAACCGTATGTTAAGCACAGTAATACTTGATATAAGACACTGCAGACTTTTTGTAGATATTAATATCCTCTATAATACCTATATCACTTCGCTTATCAACAGTTTTCGTAGCGTACGCGATATAAGGATTTTTTCACACCTTGTGTTACTTTTTCGAAGTTTTCATACGTTTCCCTGAACTTGTGCAATTTTCCAATATCCTATGACCATCAGGGATAATGTAGGATTCTAATGGTAAAACAAATTTCCAAATCGGTAAAGCAGTTTCCGAGCCTATTCACGACAAACAAACAAAACTTTCCTCTTTATATTATTATAAATAAATAATATAAATATATAATAAGTGTAGAAGTGTAGATGTAGATTAACCACTTAATCCTCAAAGGTTAAGTGTATTTCTTAGCTTTCCAGCACGGAGTCCCAGGTTCAATCTCTGGCCGAAGACAAAATTTGTGCTATGATCAGAAATGCTTGTTTTCGCGTAAGGTATATACGCATACGCGTGTGACTTTGGTAAAGGGCAAGAAATATGGCAGCGATAACTAGGAACACGTGTGTAAATAAGAAGATCATCAAAATGTTTTCATTTTAGATTACACTACTACATAATTAGCGCACTGGATAACCAAGAGCCAGCTAGTGGTGTGACTTATTTCCTCTACACAACCTCCGTTCTTCGAACAAACATGATTGTGCGGATTTGTATGTATAAGGCGTTTCCTCGAAACAAGCCCCGTTGAGATACAGATTAAATAATAGTACACAAAGCCTACTTTAAGGCTGGAGTTCACCAAGTACAACTTAACCATTGATTACCTAATCGCTCCCTTAAACGTAAACAGTTGTTTAAAAGTGTCGCGTTTTTTGGTGTACACCATATGTTTAAAGCGAACGTTTAACTAATCAAGCGTTTTTGAATGAGTCAAAAATAAATGAATGGTATAATACTACTTTGCAAAGATGGTAGCGTATCATGTACCATTTACATTTACCCGAGCTACATTCAAATATGGTAAGTTAATATTAATATACTACAAAATGTAATGCATGATAAGTCAATGGTAATTTAACAAGTTGTATGTCTTTCTAATTCAGCACCTTTTTTATGGATATATCAATGTTCAATTCGAAGTTCCATGTGTTTGTATTGTTTGCGTCAGAGTCGTTTCGTGGTAATTTTAATTTAAAATTGAAGCGATTATGGATGATATTATATTCCAACTTTCTTTCAACTAAATCAAGTAATTCAAAGGCAATATGTTTGTATAAACGAAATCTTGTAACGTCATTTTCCTCTAAATAATTGTGTCAACTTTGGAAAACACGGGGTGCGCGTAAAATTCGCTCAATATCTTCAAAATCATCTAACGCGTAATTTTCTTCAAAGATATAATTCAGACCATCTGACATTTTCACGGAAATAAACAATAACCAATGGTTAAAAAGGGTTGAAGACATCGTTTAATTTAAACAGCCGGTTACGGAACTTAATCAATGGTTACTGCTTGGTGAACAGCAAAATATTGCTAAACAGCCAATTAAGAATTAAACGTCCATTTACAATCTAAACATGTGTTGGTGAACACGGGCCTTAATTCATTTTCTATTGGTGGTAGTTGCGCACTGATCGTCCAGATGTCACTTAGTACTATTGGTGGCGTAGACTCGACCAGAATGAATCTCAGGTCAGATTAAGTAGTTGTACTTGCCTATTTGGTTTTAATTTCCTTGGACATGGACTGGGTCTAACGAATGGCCTAAATACTTTACTAGATGTATATAGTGAGTGCAAATATTAAATACAGGATCATAGATCAAAGAGCATTATCTCTCTTAATGTTATAACTCTTAATGTTTATATGTAAGTTGCACGTGTGAAAATGACTTCTTAAGATGCCTGGCAGCTTAATAAACAGTTTGGCATACTGTTTTACTCTGAATATGTTCCTTCTTAGTTTAATAAATATAAATTTAAATACGGCATTATATCTTTGAATTTTTACTCCCACACCTGCTCACATTTTTCTGATTATTTTTTGATAAATGCCAGGCAGCTTAAGTAACAGTTTAGCACGATATGTTACTCTGAATATGTTCCTTCTTTGTATAATGAATATAAATTTTGAATAGTTACGGCATATTTTTATTGAATAGTATTAATTCTTTGAAATTTTACTCGCACATCTGCTCACATTGTTCTGATTATTTTTTGAAAGCTGCCAGGCAGCTTAAATAACAGTTTAGCACGATATGTTACTCTGAATATGTTCCTTCTTTGTATAATGAATATAAAATTTGAATAGTTACTGCATATTTTTATTGAATAGTATTAATTCTTTGAAATTTTACTCGCACACCTGCTCACATTTTTCTGATTAATTTCTTGCGGGTACGCTCAAAAAGGTAGTAAAGCACTATATGCCTCATTTGTCATTTGGCATCAAAATTAGATTATAAAAATAATAAAATCGTTTAACCCTTTACTCTATTTGAAAAAAAAAAAAAAAACAAAAATGATCTTTAGGAGTAGCATATTTATGGCAAATGACCTAATATCAGCAATATAATGTTCCAATAATGAAAATTCTAACTAAATTTAGAGACAGTAAAAGTTAAGAGGGTAAAACAAAGCATTTTGTAGGATAAATCGTGGCCTCCTTTCTGTCTTAAGCTCAGTTGGTTGTACAGTGCGTTACTACCCTAACTCTATTAAAAAATAATTTTCCACTAACTGAACATTCGGCCGCTGACAATACCAAGCGTGTTTCCTGCCATTTCTCCATCGAAACGAGCCGCCATTGTTCCATAGTCGCGATTTCGTTTCCACTAAGATTGCAGTTGTAAAACAATGCAGCGTATTTGGGGCGTAATAGCCGCCGTGTGTAAATAGGCCTGTAGGGTGATGAACGACGCGGGCGAAGGATTGTGTAATGCCACTAACATGAAGTAACACATTAAGCTGGATATACACTGTGGAATTTAAAATAAATAATAATATAGATAGATAGATACATTAACTCTTTATTGAACCACCACAATACAAATGTTACAAGTAAAGGAATAAGAATAAAATAAAAATACAATCAAAAATATTTCACAATTAAATGCTTAAAATTAAAAGTCACAATGGGCGGTCTTATCGCTCAGAGCGATCTCTTCCAAACAACCATAGCAACATGACAACCAACCAATATACAATAGTATGTCTTGAATATTATATTATTGTTAGTGTGGATGATCAGACTTCGATCTTTTCAAAATTTAAAATTATATACCATGGTCTCAGACAAAATAAAAAAGTCAAGACAGAATGTTGAACAGAGAAGTGAGGCCGGGTGAAACTACGCCTCGGCGTGTCCATACATATTTACATACAAAACCTACAACGAAACTACGCCTTGACTCTTCAGTCGAACTATCGCGGCGCGTGGAAGCAACACGTAAAGTTTTAATTATCATTTAATTTTAATTTAATAATTATTGATAAATGTTTAATAACTTTAATTTAATTTTAATTACCATGACAGTACCGAGTCACGCACATGTAGTTTAGAAACCCGGCCTCAGTTCTCTGTTCACAACATTCTGTCTTGACTTTTTTATTTTGTCTGAGACCATGGAATAGCTGAGTCCAGGTTGATAATTTGCTGTAATTTTTCTTCATTTGTACTCGTAATTCTTCGAGTTTGGACGTGTAGTAATGGCGGATTATTGTATTATTTATGCTTCAAGTGTTTATGACGGTGTACGAGCGTGGGCAAAGTGTATGAAATCCTGATACGTTGTTTTTGTGTTTTGCTCGTCAATCGGTCTAGAAACTTTTATTAATGCGTCCATCGCTAACTATGACGTGAGTTAGGATAGAGATTTGATAAAATACTTAGGCCCACTTGCACGTTTGCTCGGGTTGAATACATAAGTTTACGAGTTTGTAAACTTGCGTTAGTCATATCAATTTTTAACTCTCATTGTGCCTTGCACGACTATAAAATATCACCGGTTTTGCTAAACTGACATTTGTAATCTTTACATGGGAACATTGAATTGTCTATGCGCTTATATTGTAACCTGACCAATAACGAATGAATCGAAAAAAAGTGAAACTTATATCTATCTCTTTGGCACTACAGTACAATGTATATAGACTTTCTTGTTTATCCTCTGTTGAATGAAATTTGTCGACTTTTTATTCTATACGTATTGTCTCGTGTCATTTCGTCCAAAGAGTACATTATACAGCAGAATGTAACCTCAATTTATATTGACACAAAACTTCACTAACTTAAAAACTTAACCCTCCCACATTGCTGGGTTAAATGTCAATAAATAACCATAGGTTTACTCCTAACCTTTAATAGTGCAAGATAAACTAATTTTATTATAAAACCCCGTTTTAGCAGTTGACTCTGAGTTATTGAAGCTAACTCTGGAACGTGCAAGTAGGCCTTATATAAGTAACTGGTGTGACTGGACCTCGATTATGACTAGTTTTTTTATATTATTAGGAGACTGTACAAGCACGAGGCCCACCTGGTGTAACAAGTAACCTACGCCTAGAACAGATGCACTTACAAGTGACGAAATGCACTGCGCCCGTTACCCTGATACATTAACTTGTTAAGCCTGTAATTTCGCACCCATACAGCCAAACCAGAACACAGTATTGCGAACATTACTGCTTCGCGGTAGAACTAATCGAGCCGACTATAACTATATTTGTCACTCAGTACCTATTTATGGTTTGTTATTGCCTTTACTTCAGTCTATAAGTGGACTCGTACAGTTGTACATTTGCCGTTCCTCAATTTAACTAAAGTCAATATTTTTATTTACACCATACTATGGTGGTAGTACTACCCCGGACGAACTCATTCACAAATAGTTCTACTTCTAACATAATGTAAATATAAATATTAATTTAATTAACTTGAGGAAGAGCAAATGTACAACTGTACGAGTCCACTAATCATCATCATCATCATCATCATCTCAGCCGTAGGACGTCCACTGCTGAACATACGCCTCCCCCTCAAATTTCCAAAAAGACCGGTTGGAAGCGGCCTGCATCCTGTATCAGGTTGTCAGTCCACCTCGTCAGTGGACGATCTACGCTGCGCTTGCCGGTCCGTGGTCTCCACTCTAGAACCTTCCGGCCCCATCGGCCAACTGTTCTGCGTGCTATGTGGCCTGCCCACTGCCACTTCAACTGGCTTATCTTGTGGGCTATGTGACTTTAGTTCGTCTACGGATCTCCTCATTTCTAATTCGATCACGTAGAGATACTCCATAGCTCGTTGTGCGACTTTGAGCTTGCTTTTGAGGCCCATAGTTAGAGACAATGTTTCAGTGCCATATGTCATCACTGGTAACACACTTATAGACTGAACTAAAGGGAATAAGAAACCATGAATAGGTACTGAGTGACACAAATATTTAAAGTCAGCGCGATTAGTTCTAAATTGAGGTTCTGGCCTTGCGAAACATTCATTTGCCTAGATTTATAGTTACACCGTAACATAAATTGCTTTACAAAAACTACTGTCAATAAAATCGTGGCCATTTAATGCATGTACCGACCTATGTTATTTGCCTTTTAAATGCCTCAAACAGACATCCTCCTAATATTATAAACGGGAAAGTGTTGTATGGATATTTGATATGACCATGCAAAAACTACTGAATAGTTTTTAACTAAATTTGGTATGTAGATAGATGCGGAGCTCGAATAACATATAGGATACCTTTTTAATCATCATCATCATTATCCATCACCATGCGGGTATAACCGCGGGGTGCAGTTAGTAATCATATATGTTGCAGTCAAAATCCATATAATCAGTCAGTAGTAACATTTAACTGCAAAAAAGTAGTTTTGTCTAAAAATCATGTTATGATTTGATAAAATAAATATAAAGTAAATAGGACCACACAGGAATCACCAGCTTTCAAACAAAAAAAGAATTTTGAGAATCGATTCAACCAATCGAAAGTTATGAGGTAATATACATAAAAAATTACAGTCGAATTCAGTACCTCCTCCTTTTTATAAAAATCGGTAGAAAATATGCCACCATGAAGATTTAATTTTAATTAAAAGTGGATATTGCAATAAATCGGCAATTTCGTATATAAACCCCTATTGGACATTGTCGAGCAGGTGCAATATTATTTATGTTTCTGAAAGCAAATTGCATTACATTTTATATATATCACAGATTCTATATATCACAGGATGTTTGAGAAACACACGCCAATAAATAAAGTAAAGATTGAATCTACCACTGGCTATTCCGTCACTTTGTTTCCTTCTCACACTAACTAGCTGAATTTTATGAACTTAAATTACCTTACGTTATAGACTAGGAGCTAGCGACTTATCTACCTACGTTACTTGTAAGAATTTGGCTTTCGAAATGAGTAGCCAGATTGTTAGTTACCGAATTAATATCAAAAGTAACCCTGCCTTCGAAAAACGTAGAGCCAAAATCTATCCCCGGCTGGTGCAAGCATTTCTATTATAGTCAAATTGTTGGTTCTCCGGTCTTGTATGTTTATGATGTGACAATGTGCGTGTCCTATAATCTTAATACGAACCTTTGGTAACTTTCGTTTTTTTTTCAGTGCAATAGCAACTATTACAATTTAAAAAATTTAATACCGACTTCCATTCAATTCAGTTATTGGAGTATATCTCAAAAACTACTGAACCGAATTTGATGAAATTTAAATGGGACAACACAGAAAGCACCAGCTTTCAAACAAAAAAAAACCGGTCGAATTAAGTACCTCCTCCTTTTTTTGGAAGTCGGTAAAAAATGTGCGACTTTCGAAAGTCACTCAATCTAAATAGTATTTAGATTGTATAGGTTTACATTAATTGAATTAAGTCGCATTACAATTATTTTTATGAAACCCTACGGATATGTTATACGTATAAAAAAAAAAGACTTAGTTCGGATTTTTTGATACCCAGGTCACTAATAGTTTAACACTCGTATTCATAAACAAGTAATTTCTTGTTGCTAAGTAATTTCTCAATGAAGTAATTACTTCACGATATAATACTTCAACATATAATCTTATTCTATAGTAGAGCATTGAACGTTACATACTAAAGTAAATGCATGACACAAATTTCGACTTTTTTTTTTACACGTCTTGTATTAGATTGTGGTCATGGGATTTTAATTTTTACAGCATAATAGACCCTTCAGAGTTCAGAGAATGACATTCGCACACAAGCGAATGTCATTTTTATACAACTTCTCTTTTGCAAAAAGAATGAAAAATGTATGTGTTCTCATTGCTTAAGCAAAGGCAACTATCGCTCGGCTGAGAATTCTAGCCTTTGATATTTCTAACTTCAGACAAATTCTAGTCTATAGAATTAAAATCGTTGCTTAAGTAATTACTTTTCCTTAAGTACTTGTACTTTTTTATAAATACGGCAGTAAGTTTCTTATGATTTGAAATTGCAGTAGATTGATACATTTTAAGTTTTCATAGTCTGCTCGAAGGCCTCCATCGAGTTTCCCAACGGGTAGGTCTTAAGATGAACATGGATAAGATGAAAATTATGTCTAATGCCCATGTTGTACCTACCCCAATATCAGTTGGGAACTCAGTTCTCGAAGTTGTTGACGAGTACATCTACCTGGGACAGACAGTCAAACTAGGCAGGTCCAATTTCGAGAAAGAGGTCAATCGTCGAATCCAACTCGGCTGGGCAGCGTTCCGGAAACTTCGCGAAGTCTTCTCGTCAAAAATACCTCAGTGCCTCAAGACAAGAGTCTTCGACCAATGTGTGTTACCAGATGACTTATGGCACTGAAACGTGGTCTCTTACTATGGGCCTCATAGAAAAGCTCAAAGTCGCACAACGAGCTATGGAGAGGGCTATGCTCGGGGTTTCTCTACGTGATCGAATCAGAAATGAGGAGATCCGTAGAAGAACGAAAGTCACCGACATAGCCCAGAAGATTAGCCAGTTGAAGTGGCAGTGGGCAGGGCACATAGCACGCAGAACAGATGGCCGATGGGGCCGAAAGGTTCTGGAGTGGAGACCACGGACCGGCAAGCGCAGCGTAGGTCGTCCACCGACACGGTGGACAGACGACCTGATGAAGGTCGCAGGACGACGTTGGATGCAGGCCGCTTCCAACCGGTCCTTTTGGAAAATCATGGGGGAGGCATATGTTCAGCAGTGGACGTCCTACGGCTGAGACGATGAAGTCTTCATAACCATCTGAAGTCTTAACTACTTATGAGTTAACTAGGTATCAAAACAATTAACCTTGACCACATGGCGTTCGGTAATAGATTTAAACTTCAAATACAGTACGCTTGGAGTTATCATCTCCTAGTCTATTATCAAAATTCATAACTTACATAGTAGTATTAGGTATACCGAGCTAACAGAACCGATTCATGACATAGTGAGAAGTGATAACGTATTCAACCAATGAGCCGCTAATGAATGTAATACGACTAACTCCTTCCCGATTACATTAAATTATCATAGACGTGTGAATGAGATCATGTGCACACTTCCTAATCAGATGGAGACAGGATTGTTTTTAAGCTTTCAAAATCTTACCATATAATAGATATTTCAGATTGTAATTAACAATATGCGCCCGTACGAAGAACGATAACTCAGAACAAATTCCACACAAAAAGTGGTCCTTCAAACCAAACCGACGTATGATTCCAAATACGAATTACTTTCGAGATCACAAGAAATATAAATATTCGGTGATTGGTTTAAATTCAAAAGGAAAGCAGGGATTGGTCCACGCGCGTGCTGCAACGTCTTCTATGACAGCTGAGTCATAGCGGCGTGAACGATGTTTTTGGTTGAGCACGACTTATAGTAATTTTTTTTAACGCAGTTACAGTTGTTTACTGTTACTTATTATTCCTTCGTATCCCGTACCACAAGAATAATATTCTTGTGCCAAACGATTCTCTAATGATTCGTCGTTGCGATCGTCGACGAACTCAAATACGCCATACTGTCAAATACTTTGAGATATCGCCCTTGTACATAATGTTGCTTTTCCAACGTTTCTTGTCATTTCATCATTTGTTTCACGGATGTTGTCAAAGATGCAACGAAGTTTGCTCAAGGAACGCACGGCTGCACGGACTTGGATGAATGGAAGAAACATTAGTCCAGTTTGACATACGCTAGTGATGGGGCAAGCGGTATCGACTAACTAGTGATTGACTCAACCAACGCATACAAAAAATATAATTTTACTTATAAACGCTGCTTAACTTTATATTACGTTATTGATTAGTTCGCATAGCAAAAATATTCAGCGCCGTACTAAATGACGTTATTTAAATTTAGCAGCGTTAAGCCGGTAAATGAATAAAAATAAATAATTTAAGTATTTTGACTACTAATAATTTGAATCATTAGACAAAATCAAGATTATAACCGCGATTCCTTAAAAAATAACAATATCTCGTATACATTGACGTACTGCTGATATTAAAAAGAAATTGTAGGCTGTATAGAATAAGCTATATAGGTATATGTTTGAAAGTTTGCAAAGGTACTTATTTGTAGAAGATGACCACTGATGAATGAAGAATGAATGATGAAGACACCACTGTCGATTCCATCAGGAATGTAAAGCTATAATGAGCATTCCAAAATTAGCTCTACAAATTTATTTTTCTAATGCTTAATTTAAGGTAAGTGTTTCCTTTTTGAAACTCCCGTTTAGATATTTTGCAGTCAACCGTCTATCGTAAATATTGAAACTCTGACGTGATCTGATCGTAAAATAAAATTTTTATACACCAGTTGTATTGCACTAAAGCCATGATAAAATTTCTTACGAAACTGCCATAAACCGAGGCTGGTTAGTAAAGTTTACTGCTGCTAGCTACTGGAAAAATAACTTAGTAGAAATTTAGGGCATGTATTCATTTTTACTAATAGAATTTTATCGCCTTGTAGTAATTGACTTCAATATAAGGCATTACATTTGCACAGGCGGTTAGGTGATAATGTTATGTTTAATCTACTGCGCTCCGCGGCTTCACCCGTGTATGATTTTAAATAGTAATATTCTTAATATGGGACAACATCCACACAAGGTCTTCAGGTCCCAAACTACGCAGAGCCTGTACTATGGTAATCTGATGACTTATATACATATACACCCAGACACAGGTTAATCAGACATGTTCATGCACAAAAATGTTTGATCTATCTGGGGATTGAACCCAGCGGCTCAAAAGGCAGATACCAACTGCGCCATCGGTACTGTCACCGGATTATCCCATTAGAACATTTTAAGCCGGATCAAAATTAAGCTATGTGGTCCAGAAGTCGAGCACTCCAGATTAAAAGCTATCTTCATTCCTAATTAAACCATAGAACCGTTTTAGCGTGAAGAAGGAATTATAATACGAGTGATACGCGCCCCGCGGCTGCAGTTCAGTCAACATGACCATCCTATTAGTAGAAGTTATAGGTACATTTACCCGAAAGAAAACGTAACAACATTGTGTTTTTGAGGACCTAGTATAGTTCTATATAATACTCTAGTATCTATAGATTCTATTTGGGGAGAGGCATCAAGCATTTAGTCTCGCCTCCATCGGGATGCTAATCTTAAAAGGCGGAAAGAATTTCATTTGCTAGTCTGCCTTTTCAAGTCTCTAGCTACCATAGCATTCTAGGGAAATCTACTTACATGCATACCAATGTTGTTTTGTTCCATCCAAGCTTATCACGCGGGGCTATAGGAACGCGTAGATTTGTATGATTATTTTCAGCGAGGAAGAAGAACGAAGCGGAGAGGACGAAGTGAGATCGCTTGCTGCCATAGCATGTCGGTGTCACGGCCCACAAGTCATAACCCTTGTCAGAGACGGCAAAATCCGTGAGGTAGTGAATGTCCTTTTTTATTGTACATGCTGGCAAAGGAACCGGTGGCTCACCTGATGGTAAGTGATACCGTCGCCCACGGACTTCCGCAATACCAGAAGTCTCGAGGATGCGTTGCCGACCTTTGAAGAAAGAATAGAAGGGGTGAGGGTGGAGGGTAACAGTCATATGACGGGGAGTGGGAGAGGGGAAGGGGGGATCAAGCCTCCGGAACCTCCCACAGACCGACTGAAACGCAATAGCAATTTATATAACTTCACGTCGGTGTTATGTGGAAATGTGGTACTTCCTCGATCGTGCCGGCCCATTTGGCCATAGGGTTACAACGTGGCACTACCACCTACAAATGGAACCTTTATAGAGAGTTCCTGCTCCAGGAATACAGCCGAGACTCCTATTGATGCTCACCAACAGACGCAACAGATCCCTGGACAGAAGACTTCACATGCCATTATGAAGACACGTGAGACAGACACGTGGTTCACTGTTAACCACCACAAGTACCCAAAACAGTCGCAGTAAGACCCAGATCTATTTTTGTAATGTTTTGAATAAAATTGCACTCATGTAAACCTACCTCAAACCGTTAGTTCTGTTTTTGTCTTGTTATTTTTCGTTTGCTAGATTTATCTTGAAACTTGATGTAATCCCTGCAGGCTACTGCTTTGATAAAATATAGTACCTTTGCCTGTACTGTATTTGATCAAAGTAAATATTTATGCGCGCTCCAAGTACTTTGGTACAGATTTGAGATGTCACCCACGAAGAGAGTCTCTTACAAAGTCATGTCATATGATTAACTAGCTGCGCCTCGTGGTGCCACCCGCATGGTGACGGTTGATGATGATGAAAAGTATCCTATGTGTTAATCCGCGCCTCGTCTACCTGCATACCAAATTTCATCAAAATTGGCACAGCGTGAAAGAGTAACAAACATCCACACATCCAGGTCCATACATACAAACTTTCGCGTTTATAACATTAGTAGGATTTACAGGATATTTTAATTTCATTATACATTTGAAATTAATACGGACGCATTAATATGGATAGGCGACTTTTGTTTTACTTTTAATAGATTAAATTAATTGAAACTGGTTGTGTAGTAGTTATATAACTGCATTAGTTAAATATGAAGTTAAATTATGCAGAAGGAAATTTAATGACTGTGGGCAACAAAGTATAGAGTGAGCTTTTTAAAAAATAATGTTAATTAATTAATATAATTTATAAATTAACGTTTGTAATTTTATTTATAAAATGTGAGCTCAGTAACAGTTATGTGTTTTGGGATTTTTTGGGGTTTTTTCAATTGTGTTAGTATACATCGAAAAATATAAAGAAAAGGTACAAAATGAATGCATTTTTGCATTACATCGTCCAATCTAACAAGCGATTTGCAAGCATCGTAAATTATTTTAAAATTGGGGTTGGACCGCGCCTTAAGCTACAAAGTTCAAAAGCCTGCTTAGCAATGCATTGCGCTCTTCATCCTGAGATGTAAGATTTTAAATCTCTTGCCCTGTAAGTCCGCTGGGAACTTTGCAAACAGAAACACAGTATTGTTTTTGCATACTACTGCTTCACGGTTGAATAACTGACAAGGTGATTATGAAAACGTAAATACACATTTTTAATATGAAAACGGGAACCATCCGCGTGCGAAGCGAAACGCAATCGCGAGCGTTCTGCACTCTCCTTGAAAAAGACCATTGCATGTGGTTGAAACTATAGTTGAAAAAAATAAGTCATTCCCGTTTTTCATATTAAAAAAAGCAAGGTGTAGTCCTTCCCGAGACGAACTTGGGTGGTGAGATTGTATTTCTATGTATCTCAAGTATTATAATATCCGTTTCCATACTTTGCTAGCGGGATACTGACAAGCTAGTCGGATTATATGGAAAACTTATTGAAATTCATTCATTTCTATTAGCATTAGACTATTCATTAGGCTGTTAGGTAGAAATACAGCTTGTATCGCTTGTTAGCGTATTGATATCAACTGGATTAATGCGAACGCTTTAGCACTGTTTTTGATCAGTCTTAATTAGTTAATAAACCTAAATATTACAAAGTAGACATGGACTTTAAGATAGGTATTTTGCTAACCGATTTAAAAAAAGGAGGAGGTTTCTCAGTTCGACCGTATATAAACAGGGTTACAGGTTAAGTCGATCTAGATCCGTTAAGAGGTTGTGGTTTTCCTCATTCCCGACTGATCTGCAGGATAACTGTCATAGATTTTTTTGTAAAACTTAATTATGAAAGAAAGTTGAGAAGGCGTTCTACAGTGTTGACGAATATGTACGAAAAATAAAATGACATTTAAATAATTTATTTTATATTTAATATAATTTATATAATCTATATTGACATTATTATTAAATAGCTCTCTTAATAATAATAGTATGATATATAAATACATTGTATTTAATGTAATTTACATATATATTCACAATTGACATATCTTATACTCTAGTGTTATACTAAGTTATATGTGATTATTATTATATTGACTTGTAATATTTCTTACCAATAAATTGATTATTCTGATTATTCTGAAAAAACTATTTTATACGAATTAATTTCATTTTACAACTATCAGTCATCTATTACGACTCAGTTGGTTCAGTTAACTGCAATTTTAGAGTTGAAAATAATAAAACAACTTATCTATAATACACAAAAAACGTAGACACAAATAAGTTCCAGCAAAAACAAAGACAAAAAATGGTGAATAGACAAAAAATCGGCATTTTTAATAAATAAACTTCAATATCCAATATTTTGAAAACGGTTAAATTTGGGGTACGGTATTTTATACGGTCAAATCAGTCGGAAATGATGATAACTACAACTTCTTAACAGATCTAGGTCGACTTAACCTGTAACCCTGTATATACAGGGTGACTGGTTGAACACTTTACATATTGATATATAGTGCTCAGTACTCGATTCTCGTTCTAATTAAGAAAAAAAAATAGGTGCCTAATATTTACCTAATTTAACTTTAATTGTCTACTCAAAACAATAAACATGGTCACTCGCGGCGCGCGTGTAGTAATAAAAGCGCGGCGCGGCCGGGCGGGCGGCCGACGATCGCGGCATCCTTTGGCGGCGCGGGCGGCGCGGCCCTTTGGGTCATTAACCCCGTTCAGACGCAGCTTGATTCCTTTGAACGCGGCGCGGCGCTTTGGGTCATTAACCCCGTTCGGACGGTGTCCATAATATTCGAGTTATAGCACATTCATAGAATGAAGGTTTCCTCTGTAGTTTAACGGTATTTTTTTAATTTTATTTTTTTAAACGTTTCATGTGACCATGAATTATCATGTCCTTGTTTATGTAAAGTGTTCAACCAGTCAGTCTGTATAATATATTTTACTGCTAAGGGTCGGTCACACCAATATAACGGCCGCGGGTTCGATCCGTACCTTGCCCTTGAGCTGTTGTTGAAGATAACATCAGCAGTAAACAATTTATTTGCTTGGTCTTACCTCAAACCAAACACTCATTGGCTTAGTGTTGCTTAACAACGCCATCTAGAAGATGCAAGCTAGATCGATGTATCGCCCCTGAAACCCCCTGCGTATTAAATTACGTGAAAATCATTGGAGCCGTTTCCGGGATTCAGTTTATATAATAACTAGCTGACCCGCCAGCGGCTACGCTCGCGTGGCCTTGCGGGATACGGTAATTACAGATTATTATGCCACGGGAACTCTTTAATTTACCGGGATCAAAAATATCCTATATGTTGATCAGGTATATAAGCTACCACCATACGAAATTTCATTTAAATCGGTCCAGTCGTTTTGGAGATTATCCCGTACAAACAGACAGACAAACATACAGAGAAACAAACAATTTGAACTTATTTTTCACTCCTTACATCCCCTGACTCGGTTTTTAGTATAGTTTTCATTGTACAGAAATTCAAACAGACCTCTACAGTTTATAATATGTAGTAGTTTTTACATCCCTCGTTTTACCCCCTTAAGTCATCCCTGACAAAAATATTGAAAGCATCAGTATTTATTTTGAATTGCCTATTCAGTTATCAATTTTCATTACTGTAGCTCCAAAAACAAAGAACTTTTGAAAAAAAATATATACCCCGTTTCACCCCCTTAAGTCATCCCTGTCAATAAATATTGAAATCATCATATTAAACTGTCCAAATGCGAATTTTCACCACTGTATGTTCGAAAACACAAAACTTTACATACAAACCTTCACCCCTTCATTTCACCCTCTTAAACCACCACTACCCAAAAAAAATGAGACTAAAATTTTTTTATTTTGAATGACCTATCCAAATACAAATTTTCACAACTCAAACTCTTCACAGTTCAAAAACAAAGGAGTTTCATACAAACGTTTTGACCGGGGTTGAATTTCATATAATCCTGTCTTAGTGAGCACCTACGTCCTAAAAAGAACCCGAATGCAAAATTTGAAACTCCTAGCACTTGTAGTTTCTGAGGTTTCGTGATGACTGAGTGAGTGACCTTTCGCTTTTATATATATAAATAGATACAAAGAAATGCTCGTTTGAAGGTATTAGATAGATAAATTGTGACAAACCCGCAGCACGTTTAAGGCACTTTCTATTATTAAGTTTCAAAACGTTTCATGTCACGTGTCACAGAAACACCTTATGATACAAGTAGAAAAAAATAACCTTATATTATTATTTATATATTATTATTATTACTATAACTTGGAGATCTAGGAGTGCGAGATCGGCTTGCAGCTGGTGTATTTTTACAAGAAGTTATGATAAAAAACGATTATAATCATAACTAGTACTCGTAGTTATGCGAACAGTAGACCTCGCGAGCCTTAATAGTGGCAATTTTTCGCTGTCTGAGCTATCAGACCGTACCAAAATATGTTCTACCCAAATATTTTAAAAATGACACATCGTCGCAAGCTTCATTTAGCTTGTCTTTTTTTTGGTGTCTTACAACATAAAGCTCCTTCCTATCTCCACGAAAAATTGTCCTGGATGTCGAGTCAAAGACCTCATGCGCCGCGGCAGAGTGCGATACAGCTCATGACACAACGACACAGTTCTGCGTCGTTTAGAGGCAGTTTCCGATATGCAGCGTTGAAATGTTGGAATAATATACCACCGCCGATACGGAACCTGCAGTATATTGACAGTTTTAGATCTAAATTGAAAATGTATATTTGTCACCATCAAATTACACAACATAATTACACACACATCAAATGACACAAGTGTGATATAATTAAACAACTAAGCATTTTGTTTTTCTCCTTGATGTTCTTTGTTTTTATGGTGTATTGTGTATATTATGTGTTTTAATGTGTTTTAGGAGTAATATTTTTTTTTTGTGCAAATTGTTCTTGTCAGTATAAATTTAATGTTATATTGTACTCTTTTGTGTTACGATCCGTGATGTCACCGGGCGGCTTCTACGATAGATCAGCGCTGGTTGCTTCAGCCGGCATTATGCTGAGTAGAGGCCGTTTTGTGGCAATAACTATTTAGTTATTAATGTTTAGTTAAGTATTTATTCATGTTTTTTTGCCACAATAAACTTATTTCATTCATTCATTCATATTACTGAAATCGACCAGTTCTTAAACTTTACAACCTATTATTTAGGCAAACACTTGACCAATCATGCTCGAAACCAAGCATATTGGAAATTCCTATTTAAAGTCTGGTACATAATGTGTGTTTCAAATTATACCAAAATCAGTCAGTAAATAGTGCCGCAGCTAACTTCCTCCCATTTTAAGAAAAGTTTTTTATAGTAAAACATGCGTACGAAGTTTTGGTAAGATGGGTGAAAGATGCGACCTGTACAGGAATACCATCATACAACTTTACAAACATACGGACAGATGAAACTGAATGTGGCCAGTTAAAACAGAGACGCTTCGCTCGCTGGGTCAATAACGCCAACTGTTTCTTTAAGCCAGTTGACATAATAATGTCCTCAACAAACGATAAAATCAAACACTTCTTCAAGTATAATATTTAAATCTACCGTAATTAAAAATAACGTCATATAAAAATGCTGCATGATCTGTACCGCAATGATTTTTATGAATGAACCTAAAATGTTATTTTCTCTGTATAGTATTAAAATTGTGTTAATTTAGATGTTATCAGTGGAGATAAATTTAACCCGCACTTAAAAGCGTAATTTTAATTAAATTTAAGAACCCACATGCTGCCGACGACTCTTAATCTCCAATTATTTAAATTAAGACCAATTAAAACATGTACATTACTAGTAAAGCAGGTGCTTTTAACAAGTATGGAATCTTAACCAGCAAATTGTAAAAAAGATACCTATTCAAAGTTGTCAAGTTAGTCTGAGAGACATCACAATACATTTACAGAGAAAGGGTACTAAATATACTATATACTTTTTGCAGTTACCAATACTCGATTGCATTGACAAGTTCATAATTAGCAGTTCTGTGCATACTTCACCTTTTGTCGCTCATTTAAATCCAATTTGTCGAATGTCAAAGAAAACCGACGTTTTAAGGCGATTGAAATAGTGAAAATGAAGTCTTGTCTTTGTGTATTTTGCGGTAAATATTGCAGATTTTATTACTTTTTATAAATTTAATAGCGACTGCCCGCGACTTCATTCGCGTAGTAGGCTCGACCTTCGGCCACGCTACAACCTCCCATCCTTTCTTCGGTTTTCTTTATAAGAACCTTCTCTTGGCGATAATTATTAAGACAACAAAAAATAATTAGCGAGATTGTTCCATCCGTTCTCAAGTTATAGCGTGACCAGGAGAAATAGGGGATCATTTTTAATATGCTGATAAACAAGTGTCTGCTGGCGACAAGCGTGGATCCACCGTTGAGGGCACTATGGGCATGCCCACAACCCCAAAAGACTTGTGACATCAGCGTCACACTTTCATATTGCGCAGGCTGATGATATGACCGTTTAGGGCCCTAGGCTCAACTGCGAAGCTCAACCAGTTGAGCCGTTCGGACTTTTTTTTCCCGTAGGCTCAACTGGTTGTGTCGATTAGAAAAAAATGTGTTGAAGGCTCAACTGGGACCTAGACTAGAACACGAGGCTTAACTAGTTGAGCCTTTTGAACTTTTTTTCCCGTAGGCGCAACTGGTCGTGTAGATATATTATATCTTACCTGTGACAGCTGTCAAAATGACAGTTGGTGTCATATTTTATGATTTTGATTTCATACTTAGATTACATTTGGTTTACAAATAGCACCGATATAGCTCTTATCTATGACAGCTGTCATAGTGACAGTTGATAACGTATTTAGTGATTTTGATTTCACACTTATGACACACAATGACGTTTTATATTATCCAATCTTTATAAACTATATACACAACCTGGATATTGATAAAATTATTAAAGTTTTCGCGGAAAAGAAACGTAAGCTTGCATTTGTAATTTAAGTAATCACCTTAATAAAATTATTTAAAGTAAAATGTATACTAATATTTTATTTGACATCATTATATATCCTTTTTAGTTGTTCCCAGCGACATTACATAGCCAGCTAATATGGCCAGCCCACTGCCGCTTCAGCTTGCTGATCCGGTGGGCTATGTCGATGACCTTGGTTCTCTGACGGATCACTTCATTTCTAATGCGATCCCTCAGAGAAACGCGCGCACTTTACTGATTTTCGGGTGGCTGTGACCACAACCTATTTTGTGGGCTGGATCCGCGCCTGGCTGGCGATTCCGTCGGCTTGTATTAAAGTTATCGCAATTCTTCGGGAACTATCAATGACAAAAAGTAGTGTACGTATACCCTGGGTACGAGCAGAATATCAGTTCAGGTATCAGCAAAAGTAGTACTGACCCCAAAAATTAATTCAATTATTTTAAATCCTTAACTATAATATTAAATATTAACCTAGTGAGCTCCCGACTATGATCAAATTTGCAAACCAGAGTTGCAAAAACCCCGCAAGAAAACAAGTGACAGTCGCTTTTTTGTTGATATTACCGATCTGGTATCCTTCAAATGATAATTTATGTAAAAAAAATTCCAGGTCCTTTACAGCATCAAAAAAACAAAACATTAGCTAAAATCTATTGTATTTTTGAATAGATAACATTTCTAATTGGATCCTTATTTGATTTGGCCTTGGCATACCTGTATGCCAATACTTAGATAGAATACTTCAACATAAAATCTTATTCTATTTAAAGCAATAAACGTTACTTACTAAAGTAAATGCTTAAGTAATGACATAATCCTATCAAAATTAGATGTATCATTTTACACGTGTATTAAGTTGTTGTCATGGGATTTTAATTTTTACAGCATAATATACCCTTCTCAGTTCAGACTTGTGTGCAAATGTCATTTTTATACAACTTCACTTTTGCAATAAGAACGAAAAATTGACGTGTTCTCATTGAACTAAAGATATGGTGACTATTACTCCGATATGAATTCTAGCCTTTGATAGTTCTAATTTCTGGCAAATATTAGACTATAAAATTAAAATCGTTGCTAAGTAATTACTTTTACTTGTTAATAAATACAGCAGTAAGAGAAACAAGTTGCCACGTAAAATGCTTATATTGTATATATGCAAAAAAAACTAGCTTATTACATTATAACATATTGTCATCCATTGACGATGCAAATAGATGACAATATATCTTCATTCAATTAAATTATTGCTTGCCTAATAAAATATATCATTAAATACAATTAAGATGGTTATAGGAAACATTCTACTTAAAAATAAATTAGATAATAATTTATAATAATATAGAGTCTCTATCATCTCTCTCTCTATCAATTCTATATAATAATATAGAGAAAAAACAGTTTTAAAAGTATTTTAATGCTATGTTGGTTATCTGTGTAAGTCAGTTATTGAAATTAAGATCATAATCGTAATTTCTTTCTTCGCTCACAACACAGATCCCGCCTCATAAAAAAATATTATATACAATAAAAACTAATGTTTCATCATAAACATGTGTTACGTATTTTTATTTTCATCTGATTCGAACAACAAATAAAGTTATTTTGAAAGTAGGTGCATGTAATGTCTTATTAAGGTGCTGTCAATTCATGACATAGATAAAGTGAGAATTTTTGAAGCAGTTTATCTCCATAAACAGCAATTTACTAAAAATTACAAAAAAAATACATGACATTGCTAAAACTTTTTTTTCCTCCTCAACTCAATCCCGTTGAGGAATATGGCGTCGCACGACATGTTCTAAGACTTTTAAGTAGACATTGACGGACTTAAAAACATATTTTAACATACTAGAGTACATTAAAAAAAAATCAAACATACCACTTAATGTCACTTTCAAAACAGTTTCGCTCTTTCAAAATAGTATTTGTCATGTAACACATGTCATGAAATAGCAATTTTTAATACATGGATACCGTTTTTTTTAATAGTGAACATTATTTTTATATGAATTTGTGTATGTTTTACGAGATGCGCTTGCTTGATTTCAAGTGAAAAACAAATTGAAAAAATTCAAGCTCTGAACTGACAGGGCCTTAACAGCATCTTTAGTACAGCTTTTACATATATTGTGGAAGTATTCGCATCTTCTCTCTTCACGAATGGGGGTACAAATATGAGCAAAAAGCAGTGCCTTACGTCACGGGCGGCATATTGAATACTGAGCGTAACGAGCGATACTAGAGTCAACTCCTGAGCAAAGCGAGGGGTGAAAAGTGAAGCGAGGGGCTTAATCCGAACAGGATGACAACAGGCTTTTCCCAGAGATGAATTTACTTTTCATACCTTCTACGAGACAGTAAAAAGCTAAGGCTACATAAATGGAGTTTATTATACAATTATTTAGTTTAAAGTTAAACAAATTGAAAGTTTATATTGATATTGGACACATTTGTTCACTTATGGAGGGACAAAGTAATATTTGGAGTCATGATATAAAAGTACAGCTCTTAGCGGCATGTACTGACTTTCAAGTCAGTAATTGCATTAAAAACGACTGATTTATAATTTGTTTCATTGTATACATTATTCGCCGTATTTTAAAAGAATATCCATTGGCACATGATGCTATTGAAATGCATACACTGGATTTATCGGCAAAGTACAAAGTAACTAAACTAAACAAAAAACTGTCGTAAACGTAAAAACTGCCTTTACGTCGTTTTGCCGATAAATCCAATGTATTTTACGCTTGATCAACTTCAATGTATTTTATGTTTGTTTCTATTTACAATCATTAATGTATTTATCAAAATTCTTAAATGGATATAATACTTTGGTGGTTTGAGAAAAGGGTTAGGTAGCCAGGGCTTTATTAAATATTTGATTATGTATGCTAATATGCTTGTAGCATTTGCTCAGAGATTTTTTAGATTTCAATGGGCCGATCAGATGGAAACATGAAAAACGGCCATGGGAACAAAATCGAGTTTTGCTTCCTCTGAATCTGTCGTTTTTCGAATAAGTATGATGAAAAAAGAAATGGAAATGTAAGAAACGTGTTTAAAAATAAAATGAAAAAGAATGATATTTATTTTACATTCACACGACGATGAAATAAAAATACTAACATAAGCAAAACATAACACAAGTGCAATTTGAAAAATGTAATACCGACTTCCATTCTATAACTTTGGCAAAAATCAGTTATTGTAGTGTAACTCAAAAACTACCGAATTTGATGAAATTTAAATGAGACTACACGGGAAGCACCAGCTTTTAAACAAATAAAATAATTTTGAGAATCAGTCAACCCAATCGAAAGTTATGAGGTAACAAACATAAAAAAAACAGTCGATGAGTACCTCCTCCTTTTTGGAAGTCGGTAGAAAATTCACGAATGTTGAATAAGTTCTGATTCAGGGTTTTGCCGAGTGTCAGTGACAATCAGCGCTGATTTATTTTACACTAGCCTTTGCCCACGACTTCGTCCGCGTAGAGTATTTTTGTCGAATATGAATTATTGTTACTGGAAGAGATGGCTTTTAGCGATAAGTCCGCCCATTGTACTTTAGTTTGTAGTCTATTACTCTGTGTATGTTTTAATGTTGTAACTGGTGTACAATAATGTATTGTATTGTAACAGTTTAGAGCTATGCTAAAAATATTAAGAACCACCCTTTTTTATAAGATTAAATGCAAACTTTCTCACTAAAAAGTTCAAAAGCAATAAATTTTCCATACATATTCTTCCTCCATTTTGAGTTCCTCCATTTGAGGTTGAGTTTCGAAAAAACCCTTTCTTGGTACACCTATACGCACCAAGATAAAATCACCCTCCAAATTTCAAGTCGCTACGACCAGTGCCTGTGCGTTGTCTGTAAGTCAATCAGGACTTTGATTTTTGATCTTTGATGATGGTGTTTGATGATGTGGCTCTTAGAGAATCGCACGGCCGAATCGCACTGCTGAGAGTAAACATCGTTGCATCTTTAACAACATCCGTGAAACAAATGACGAGATGACAAGAAGCATTGGGAAAACAACCTTATGTACAAGGACGATATCTCATAAAGTATTTGACATCGGTGAGCTCGTCGACGAGAGCATCGACGAATCATTAGAGAATCGCACGGCAGTAGCTGTGCGTTGTCTGTCAGTCAATCAGGCCTTTGATTCTTATATTATATTGATAGTGTTTACTGTTGTTATCTCAATCGTCATTTATAAAGTGCCCATTCTATACGTTATATTCATTATTCTGTGTCAGCGATTAAATCGGTCTTTTATATAGCTCACAGTAACATGGTAAACATAATCTGTGACTGCTAGTTAAAAAGTTGCTAGAAATAATATGCCATTACGAAATAATGGGCTAAATCCGGAATAAAAGGCAGGTCAAAGCATAATAGACTGGAATGGTAAAGCGGGTGGAATTCCGAAAACTATTATATTATCGGGCTCGTGTATACCGCAATGCGCTTTTTGACACGACATTGTAAATTATTATTGTTATAATACTAGCGAAGTAATATCTTTGCTACTGGCATACAACCGGGGTTAGGGCCGGATTAACCCTGTTGCCTTGTAGGGCCCCTAGGCAATGCAATTCTCGGGCCCCCTTTTCTTATAACCTTTTGCTGACTTTTTAAAATATATGTTTCGGACTTGACTTAGGACCAACTGACAGACAATGACGGATGATGGACTATATTTGACCACTTTTGCCCGAATTAGGCAAATTATTAGATAAAAATATTACTTGAGGACTGGCTATATGCGCAAACCGTGCGAGCCATAATGGAACAAAAAAGGATCTCGTCTTATTATTTTCCTGATGCATCAACAGCTATTGTTACTTCTACTATGTATAGAGTATTTTATCAATTGACAACATGCGTCCAAAAGAAGGTATTGAGGAAGTATAAAATTTCCATAATAAAATGTTAGATGAAACGTTTTTTTTGGAGCTTGGCCCGTATTGGCTAGGGGCTCACAGAGCCGTGTGGGCCCCAAGTCGGTGCGGGGCCCCTAGGCCAAATCCGCCTCATGGATAATCCGGCCCTGCCGGGGTTCTGCACTTTTCTTGTTACTCGTCGGTTTTAGCTATTTTTCGCGGAAGGATATAGCTATAGTGCTGTCCTGTCTCATTTACAGTGTTGCTATTTGCAACGCAAGCTTAGTGAATGTTATTATTTACAATCTTATTTGTAACTAAGTATTAAACGAAACTTCTTTCGAGAACTTCGACCAACACACCATGAACCATCAATGTTTTATATTAAGAAGTTGATGAAAATAGACCATCCAGCCACCGTCTGAGTTTCACAAACAGTTGCCTAAAAAGAAAATGGAATTGCCGGAAAATTTATTCTGAGGCCGTAGCACAGACAATTTGCGAAAAAGTATTCGTATCTAAGTAACTATAACTAAGAGTTATCTATGTCACATTCGCCCTAGATTAATTACAGTGTGTACTGTTTCACGTGAACGATACGTTAAGTTACACTTGCGTAGTGATTCGTGCTAGGCCCACTGAACCTGTTTCAAAACCATTGTAGATGGCGGCTGAGTTTCACAACCAGTTACCAAAACAGAAAAAAATCAACTATTTCTGAAAGGAAAATTTATGGGATATTCTTAAATACTTTCTCATTATTATAATGATGTTACTAGAAAAAATAATAATTATTATATTCGTTAAATGTATCCACAATTTCAAAGTCGCACAACGAGCTATGGAGAGGGCTATGCTCGGGTTTCTCTACGTGATCGAGTTAGAAATGAGGAGATCCGTAGAAGAACGAAAATCACCGACATAGCCCAGAAGTTAAAGTGGCAGTGGGCAGGGCACATAGCACGCAGAACAGATGGCCGATGGGGCCGAAAGGTTCTGGAGTGGAGACCACGGACCGGCAAGCGCAGCGTAGGTCGTCCACCGACACGGTGGACAGACGACCTGATGAAGGTCGCAGGACGACGTTGGGTGCAGGCCGCTTCCAACCAGTCCTTTTGGAAAATCATGGGGGAGGCATATGTTCAGCAGTGGACGTCCTACGGCTGAGATGATGATGATGATCCACAATTTACTTGCCTTGATTCTTTAGAATCAGATGAAGTACATATGTTATGATTTGGATTGTTGTAGAAATTGATTGCAGTTAAATAATATAAATAGAAGACATTTCTGTAGGAACCAAGTTACTTTTTAATATATTAAGATGGCTATGATTATCAGATTCTAAATATCATTGTTATTTAGGTACTGAAGAGAAATAAATATAGGTAGGTAATTTTTTGTATTTTCTACAGACTTCCAAAAAGGAGGATGTACTCAATTCGACGGTTTTTTTTATGTTTGTTACCTCATAACTTTCGATAGGATGAACCGATTCTCAAAATTCTTCTTTTTATTTGAAAGCTGGTGCTTCCTGTGTGGTGTCTCATTTAAATTTCCTCAAATTCGGTTCAGTAGTTTTTGAGTTACACTCCAAAAACTGAATAGAATGGAAGTCGGTATTAAATTTTTCAAATTTTACTTGTAAGGTCTTATATACGAGTATATAAACCAACATTAACATATATTTTCTCAATATAAACTAATATAATAATATCACAGACTATTAATTCTTTATATAGTGTAGAAAAAATTAAGATTTGTTTAGATAATGATATAGAGTTAAAAACTAAAATACATGTTACTTTTGTCACGAAGTTTGTGCTTTTAACGACTATGTTAGGTAATTATGAACATGCAAACGTAGTGTTAGGACTGGATTTTAGTTTGACCGTTCTTTGTGTTTTAAATGCTTAGGTACATTGGCTTGTAAATTGGCTGAATCAAAACATGATTGTTATGACAGAAAAAAGAAAATAATGAAAGTTTACGACATCGATACGAAGGTTAAGTATTTAATACAAACTTCCATTACAATAAAACTAATTCACTAAAATATTTCTAAATTATATATATGTTACAGATAAAAAACAGCATTTAATTTTTATTTAAGTTAAGTATTAGAATTTTTTTTAATGAAAAAAGTTTTGATAATCGGTAATTCAGTCAGTGAGTGACAAAATTAAGAATTTTTTACTAGTTATAATTATTAAACTACTAGTTCAAATAGAATGAAATTTAAAATATACCGTGTTTATACAATGCCTGGCTTGGTTACTGAAATTCGGGGTTCTAGTTATATCCACAACAAAGTTATAAAGGGAAAATGGCCTGAACTGCTTCGAGAAAAGTATGATACGGCCGTGCCGCTTTTTTGCTCTACTTGGCGTAGGGCACTGCTGTGGCCCCAGATTTGATTTATTAAGAATATGAATATAATTTTATGAATGATTTGTAATTTTTTTACGATCTGTTGAGCAGTTTCGAACGTAACAAATGGATAGAGACACAGAGTTATTTTTAAAATTAAAAGTAAATTTCTCTTGTATATACAAGGTTACTGCTAATTAACTGGCGATACGCGACAGGCGTGTTGGGTATCGATAACAAAAACTAAAAAAAATGAAAAAATTTTTTTTTTTTCATTTTTTTTAGTTTTTGTTATCGATACCCATCACGCCTGTCGCGTATCGCCAGTTAATTAACATTTTTATTTTTAGTGTAAAAGTGGTCGTTTGACAAAAGGTGTGATTAGATTATTTATTGGGGACAACAGAAGTTTAATGATGAATAAGTTAGGTAGATACCTACATGTCGGGATTGCCTTTGGCTTGTTATGAGCAGATAGGATGTAACGCTTACCAAGAGAGTGATGGACATGAAATTTCATGGATAGATTAGGTAGCTAAAACAAAAGATGGATGGACGTCGGAGCACACTGACATGCGACATCGCCGCCGCTGCTCCGCGGCGCGCTGCACTTCGAACCAGCGATATCAAGCGGCGGCCGCCGTTTCAATCACTAAGCGATCGCAACGGAGCGGGTGGGTGCGCGAGCGTCTTTAATTCAAAACAGCTGATGCTTTTACTTAGTGATTATTCTTTTTTATTGTTTTGTTAGTGATTCTAAGCACCATACAGTATTGTGTATCGCTTATTATCTCATTGATAACTCAAAGACAAGTTGAAAAAAAAACTTAAAAAAAAAAATTTTTTTTTCATTTTTTTTAGTTTTTGTTATCGATACCCAACACGCCTGTCGCGTATCGCCAGTTAATTAGCAGTAACCTTGTATACTCGTATATGGGATTACTTCCCTACTTGTCTTCCCTTCTTCTACTTGTCTTCAGGTGTTAACTAGCAGAGCCTGTACTATGGTAACCTGATGACTGATCTACATACTTATATACATGTACACATCCAGACACGGGTCAAACAGACATGTTCATGCACTATGTTTGACCTGTCCGGGATCGAACCCGGGACTAGTTGCTCAGAAGGCAGGGTTACTACCAACTGCGCCAACCCACCTGTCTAGTCAGACAAGTACTTTTTCGTTTTTACTGTTTGCTTGCCTTTCTGCCGTGCGATTCTCTAACGGCCGTTTTCAATATTCTATCTATCCACTGTTTTCCTTACTACGGACAGAAATTTGACATAACGTCCATACAAATAGTGTAAAATATCTATCTCTAGTAAGGTAAACCGACGATAGATAGGTTATTGAAAACGGCCGTAAGAGCAAACATCGTTGCATCTTTGACAAAATCCGTGAAACAAATGACGAGATGACAAGGAACGTTGGAAAATCAACCTTGTGTACAAGGGCGATATCTCATGAAGTATTTGACATTGGTCAGCTCGTCGACGAATCATTAGAGAATCGCACGGCTGTATATATGAAAATGAACCCCTATTTCTCCTGGTCACGCTATAACTTGAGAACGGCTATAGCGATTTCATATATCTTTTTTATATCTTTTTTATTATCTACGAAGTACATTTTTTTACATTTTACATAAAATAATTAGGAATAGATGGGAGGTTATGGTGAGGCCGAAGGTCGAGCCTACTACGCGAACGAAGTCGCTGGCAGTCGCTAGTATTATTATAAATGCATTGATAAAATTGATTCAATAAATTAATTTGAAGTAGGTTATTGCAATACCTCCACTAAAGTAATGCAGCAACACGGCATCGAAGCTTATGAATTTTTTATGCAATCGATCGATTTCAAATGAATGTACTCTATACATCCATTATTTTAAGGCCATGTATGTTTACTTTAATTCCTTAATCACTATAGATCTATTATTATATCTAGAGTCAATAGATAGTTGGTAGAAACTTTTGTTACCACGTGAAGCTTCGCCTGGCTCCTAACCCATTAACTGTAAGTAGTGAAAGCATTGACAAAAGCTTTCTGAAAGTCATTCCTACCAGGCTTCGATCAGTACAGTTTCTATCAATCATTCTGTAGGCTACATAATTAATACCTTGCCTTCGTTGGAATCGCCACCCCACGGCAATTTGTCTACCTGTGAATAGTGCCCTTATCAGCCCATCATGGAACTGGGGTAGGTGGGATCAATAGTTTTCTGCCCCACCCGGCCAGTGCGCATGCGTGGTGGTATGGCAACCGTGGTGGTGGTACGGCCCCATGGGATGGTCATGCCCCTGGTGAAGCCCCACTAGTTATTCCAGTCGAGTCAGCGGTGGTGACCAGACCTGTCAAGATGTTACGCTCCCATAGGAACCTGAGGCTCTGCACCTTCAAACCTCCATGTAAGTACAGAGTTAGGAAATGACGTCATAGGTTTGCGTAATCGTTATATTTGAACTGGTTTGCGGGTATTTGAATATGGTTATTGATTTTTCGGGAAAGTGTGACTTACTGCATTAGCGTATTTCGGGTCTTACTTTGAAATAGTTTACTATAAGAGTTTATTGTTGACATGATCCCTCAGGAATAGCTAGTTAAATAGGGATAAATAGCAGCATTTCAGTTATTCCTTGGTTTAGGCTATTTTTCAAATTTCATCCAAAACCATTCAGTGGTTTCAGTGTGAAGAAGTAACAAACCTACACACACACTTTCGCATTAACCTATTGTGGTGATTGCCACCAGGACTTCAGGAACAGGAAGAGTTAGTTCAATGAGATTCCGCTTATAATTTTTACTTTCCTATATTTTGAATTTAAGGACACCTACTTCCTTAGTTTCTAATGTACCAAAATGTTAATTTTGCAGAAGACACCGCAGCAATTCCAGTGGAATATGGTAAGAAATTTCGGAGTACTTTTGAAGCGTGCTTAGACTTAAATGGAATATTTTCATAGCGACTCGTAGGAGTAACATTCAACGCAACTTGTTTCGGGGGCCGTTGATTTAAAAAACTCTTTTTAGTTTTACGTTTGTGGTGTCAGCCAGCATTTAAAAAAACCATGTGAAAGTGCCGCAGGTCTAAATTTAGCGCTTTGAAACTCTTATACTGGTATTATCTTAGAATGTTATAATATTTAATAGGTTACGTCATAAATCTATCGAAATAACATTCTTGACAGATATTTTACTATATAAGTAACATCTCCAGTGACAAAAAGATATCTCTTCATTTAAAACCAATAAAATTATGAATATATTTCAACATCTGTCAACATAAATTTACAAATTTGCTTTAGATATTTAAATAAAACAACTGGTATTGGGTATACTGCGATCATTAAACAGTCAAACGTTACATCGCGGGGTTTTTTTTATTACTTCGACTGCCCGCGACTTCTCGTGGTCGCGTAGTAAGCTCAGCCTTTGGTCTCGCCATAACCCCCCATCTTTTCCTGATTATTCTGATACGGACCTTCTCCTGACAATAATAAACACAAAAAAAGAATTAGCGAGATTGTTCCATCCGTTCTCAAGCCCTCGGGCTATTATGTATCTCAGTTGCTAACAAAATTTGATTGAAATCGAAAAAAAAATGGCAGCCCTATGTCACTTTTGTCAGCTCGAGACATCAGCTTACTAACATTTTTATTTACAGAAGTTGTCTAAACTGACATTGAGCCGCCATTTTTCAAGATTTCAATCAACAATTGTTAGCAACTGAGATACATAATGCCCTGCAGGAGAAATAGAGGTTAATTTAACTCAGGACAAAAAATCTATATATATAATATAGATTTTTTGTCCTGAGTGACTGACATTCATCAATGCAGAGCCTACTGGGGTTATAAACTGGAAATGTTAGCAGTTATGTCTTTATATGGTTAGTACCCAGAATTTTGGGTAATTCCACCTGTACTAGGAGACGAAACGAATGAACTCTGGTGGGTTAGCTAGTAAAAAGAATATAAGGTCCCGTCTTGAGTCGTTTAATATCAATAATTATATAGTATGCAACCGCGTAAACCTAAAAAATCATTATTTCTTCTGTTATGCTTGAACACGGTTAAATTCACTTATTCATTCTTTATTTTGGAATTTGCCGTTAAGTTTGTGTGCCGTAAATAGTTTAAGCACACACAGTGAAGTGTAACGTATACCTCAAGTGGAAATACAAACATATATATGTACATTATGAGTTGAATAAATATGTTCAACGCACGCGCCATTTCGTGTGTTGGCTCACCTATCCGTATCATTAAGGGCCTGTCTCATTACTGCGATTGGGTCGCGTAAAGTCGTGCGATCGCGTTGAAGTCGCCTTCGTATAAAAGTCGCGCAAATGTGGAGCTAGCTATGGTGATAGGCCGATGAAATTAATGTAAAATTGTACTTTACTTGTTAACATTTTTGACAGTTTTTAATTTTTTTTTAATACAATAGGATGTTAAAGCGGTGTTGACATTTGTTTTTTTAAATCTTTGAAATAGACAAGTACAATTTGAAAAAATTAATACCGACTTCCATTATATTCAGTTATTGGAGTATATCTCAAAAACTACTAGACCGAATTTGATGAAATTTAAATGGGACCACATGGGAAGCACCAGCTTTCAAACAACAGCTTTCAAAAATTTGGGTCACAATAGTTAAACAGGCATGATTCTGATGTACATCATTTCAATTCGAAAATTTTGAGACCAGTGTCCATTCTATTATGAAACTTACCTATTCAAAATTTTAAGACCCGAAGAATTATTATTAAAAAGACAGGTCAGATTTTGATCAAAAGTGTAAGTGGTACCACATGAGAAGCTTTCAAATAAAAAAAGAACACCAAAATTGATTCACTTAGAAAATTTGGTTTGAGGTAACATTAGTCAAAATACAGTCGGATGGGGAACCGCCTCCTTTTTCAAAGTCTGTAAATTTAAACAAACATTCCAAATTCATTTTCAGAATTTGGATTGTTTTTTTAAATTTACTTCTTTTTCCTTTTTTTATAGTTTAATAGTCACGCGCTTCATTTTGCATTTAAGGTTTAGCTGCTGTTCGTAATATCTTCTTAGTATTACGCGCTAATATGAACGAAATTTTTAGTTACTATACTTAAAATTTTATCGGCCCGCATACTATTTTGTGCGGTCTATTTAAGTATGCAATTAAGGCCATTAGGCCTATTCCTGCGATTTTTGGCATGGCTTATTAGTTCCTTCATATTGAGTCATCGTTGCAACCCTAATGTTACGACTCTGTGACGCCCTTTTAAATTTCGCCCCCTTCGGGTAGGTAGGTTGATTGTTAAAAGGTTACATTTTACGTTTCACCCTGTTTATTGTTATCCGTTTGATCGTTAGTCGTTTCTAATGTAGGTACATATTCTGTGATTTAGTCAAAGTGTTGCTACTGTGATGATTCTATACGTTTGTGCCGTACATTTTCATAATTATTTCTATCACTAAATAGCCCGTTCGTGGCATCACTAGCATGGTCTCGTGGAATAATGGGTTTTATTTCTTTTATGCGCGAAACCTCAAGTTTTTATCCAAAATAGGCCTTTAGTTACAACTTTAGTACAATAATATCAGGCACCTACCAGTGAAAGACCTATACAAATCGGTCCAGCCGATTCACTAATAACTGGGCGAGTGGGTAATAAAAACCTTTGTTTTATGGTGAGGACTGTAGGGATGATTTTATGGTGAGGACATAGAATATATAGTGATGTTTACTGGGAGTTACTGCAACTATCATCGGTTCGCATGGCACTTATGACCAGGAGAATGAATTGCCCACAACATGATTTAATAGAGCGCATAATTTTTAGCACAGATTTATATGTATGTAGATAACGCAAATGCGTGTACTTCCCGTGTCCGAACCCCGACCAATCGTCAAGGTTGGTCGCGCTACTTACAGTCCGCGCACGTCTGTAGAGTGTAGTTGTAGCCGGACGGCCGCAAAAACTAAATTGCGTGGTAAAAAATTTAAAATAGCACACAATTTCGAGCCTTTAGTAAAGGCATATTTCCTGTCAGAGGTAAGTTATTTTAAATATATATTATGCGTGAATTCACGTAATTCATTAAAATGTCGGGACGCTTGGTTTCAATAAAAATCGAATTGCGTTATCTATTGTACATAATTGAACATTTGGGAACACAATTAGTAACTCTTCTTGGATCACTCCGTAGTATTGCTCGCTGTATTCCAAATCAATTACGATTAACAATCTATAATGCACTAGTAAAGCCACACTTACTGATCGAAATTTGGGGGAGTGCTGCCAAAACAAAGTTAGCCAAAATACAAGTTCTACAAAATAAAATAATTAAAAATATATTTAATTACCATTTTTTAACAACGACAAAACAAATTTACAATGAGACACAGATAATGAATATAAAAACATTATATCATTACAACACCTGCAATCTCATCAGAAAATCCCTCAACAGAAACGTGCATACAAATATAACTTTTACGTATCAAAAAAATGTTTCGAACCGCTGCACTCGCCGAGCCAGTTATCTCGTACTTCCGAAAGCTAGAACAAGTTATGGCAAAACAATGTTCACTTTTGCAGGAGCACAACTTTATAATAAACTACCTTCAAATATAAAAAAAATGTTAGCTCATTTAACGCATTTAAGAAGCAACTAGCTACGAATATTAAGTGTTTTAAGTATCGCTATGTTCTCAAGAAAGTGACTGATCCCAATAATCTATCTATCCACGGTTTTCCTTACTACCGATAGAAATTTGACGTAACTTCCATACAAATAGTGTCAAATATCTAACTCTAGTAGGTAAGGTAAACCGGCGATAGATAGATTATTGGGACCGGCCGTAAGATAATTTGAGAACAAAATTCTTTAAACCTAAATATATGTGATTATTAGTTTATTATCGTATTCATCAAAAAAAATACAAATAGGATAGCTGTACCTAGTTTTAGACTTGCGAAGACTAATAAGTCATTCCTGGGAAATTGTAAGCGTTTTTACAATAAAATCCCAAAGCACATAACTGAGCTCACAGAGGGCAAATTCAAGTTGACTGTAAAAAACGTTTTAATAAAAAAAGCTTACTATAAAGTTCGACATAATATAGAAGATAAAGATGCTTGGAATACTCCATTTCTGGCAAGCTGTCTCTCTGCCACCCATAAAATGTAATATTTGTAGTACCTAAGGAGAAACATTGTAAACATCTATATAAAAATAATGGCCCCGAGTTTCTTGCAGCTTCTTCTCGGTAGGTTCTATATATTTTGGAACGCGGCGGGAGAGTCTTTAAAGTACATTATAATGAAAAGTTGACGTTCATAAGTGCGTCTTTGATGCCTTTGAATTGAATAAATGATTTTGACTTTGACTTTGACTTTGACATCAAAATGTATGAATAAGAGTTTGATACTCACTATAAAATCTTTAAAACTTAAAGAATAAATAATGTAAAGGTAAAAAAATAGATAGTATTTAACCTTACCTACTGGTACACTTCGATTAGCATTACACATTTGCTGAATTTTACTTTATCGCATTTTTAAGTACTTCCATAAAATGATTTACTACTTATACATGAACTCATTTATTTCCTTAGCTCAGTTCGTAGTGAACGTACCTTCAAAGCGCGGTGTCTCAAGTTTGATCCCTGGATTTGTTTGATGAGCAAAATATTTGTAGTTGGGTTTTGGACGTTTATATCTGTTACGAGTATGTGTTTCCATGCCACCCACGACACAGGGAAATTTAATGCGGGTAGTATGATTGCATAAATGTTTTTAATATGATTTAATAATGGCACTGAAACGTGGTATCTTAATATGGGCCTCATAGATAAGCTCAAAGTCGCACAACGAGCTATGGAGAGGGCTATGCTCGGCGTTTCTCTACGTGATCGAATCAGAAATGAGGAGATCCGTAGAAGAACAAAAGTCACCGACATAGCTTAGAAGATTAGCCAGTTAAAGTGGCAGTGGGCAGGGCACATAGCACGCAGAACAGATGGCCGATGGGGCCGGAAGGTTCTGGAATGGAGACCACGGACCAGCAAGCGCAGCGTAGGTCGTCCACCGACACGGTGGACAGACGACCTGATAAAGGTCGCAGGACGACGTTGGATGCAGGCCGCTTCCAACCGGTCCGAAAATTATGGGGGAGGTTAACATACATACTTATATAGTACATTAACATACATATATAGTAAACATAGGTTTAGCAGTGGACGTCCTACGGCTGGGATGGTGATGATGATGAAAAATACTGTTTATGCAAATGTATTAATCTAATTTAAATAAAACCTGATTGGCATTTGAAATACATCTTCAGTTACCATAATATAAAATTGTAATGCAAAGCACATCTGAAATGGAAGCCGTTTTCAAAATCGTTGCAACAAAAAGCCTTTAAATAGCCATTACGTACATTAAAAGATCATTTACCTCCTAAAACAATTTAAACGTCAGACACCAACTTTTTCTCATCAGTATTTCGTAAGCAATGGATAGCATTACATATTCGCGTATTCTTAGGATATTTACGCGAATAAGTAAATAGATAGATAGATTAACTATTTATTGAAACACCACAATACAAATACATGTTACAAATAAAAAAAAGAATAAAATAAAATACAATTAAACATATTTCACAATTCGGTCTTTTCACTCAGAGCCATCTCTTCCAGACCACCATGCACGGAATGAAATAGGCATAAACTTATAAAGGTGGTGTATAAAACAAGTGTGCTAAACACTACACATAGCAAAACTCAAGAATATAGCAAGAAAAAATACTTATAAAAAGAAAAAATATTAAAATAATATATACAAAATATACTTATATAATTATACTATACATATATGTATACTACAAAGTATATACATAACTATACATACTATAATACATAATGGTATATTTTTTGCATTGGAACGGGTGATAGAACGATGTGTAATGTATTTTTACGAGTACATCTCTCATATTCGGTAAGTAGGTCCTTATTACCCCCAAATGGGGCTTGTAGGTGACCAATTAGCGCTCTCTAGGGTAATAATGTAGCTAGAAAAGCCCTAGGGCAGGTAGTAATTAAAAAAACACAAATGGGGCTTGTAGGTGACCAATTAGCGCTCTAGGGTAATAATGTAGCTAGAAAAAAACTAGGGCCGTAATTAAAAACAACACTTCTTCAAAAAGTTCTCTTTCAAAAAGTTCGCGTAAATCTAACCATCATACTGGCAATAGACATCATGCATTCAGCCCAATGACAAAAGAGGTCGCTTCGCTATTCAGCCTTGTCTTCGTATGAGTATAATAGTCATCAATTTTATTTTTGTAATGCCGGTTTTTTTCTACTTACCTCACAATCGAGATGTAAAGCAGAGTAGTTAGCTCGGGTGTAAGCATCAATTGCAGCCCGAGATATTTAGGCGCACGAGCGCAGCGAGGGCGCCTATTGTTTTAGGGTATATGCCTTACAGCCCTTGGATACTAATCTACTATTAACAGCTGGTACCTTGTAATTTTGATAACATAAGTTTACCTCTTCGATTTAGTCGGGTTATTGGCTGCAAAATTTTGGCTGCCAAATTCTCACCTGTGTGCTTTTATGGTTTAGGACCACACCAGGATTTATGTAGTACTTAATAGATGCTGACCTTATCTTCCTTCTACTTATCCACTTCTTCTTCGATTCCTCTTGACTGATCGTGAACACCATGAATGGCCATCAGAACTATGTTTCTCCAAGTGTCTCATAGTTGGTACATTTGCCTTCGTTTTATCTTTGACAACGTCAGTCCCCCTGGTGGAAGATCTTCTACGACTCCGTTGTCCTTCCACACAACATTCACAACACACAAAACTCGATGCTCGAGTTCCGAGCATCGAATTTTAACTCTGGATGTACGATTTTTTGTCTCTCTAAAATTGCAATATTTGGTATCGCTAAGCAGGCGTTAATGCTTTATAACCAGTACTACTATATATATATATATAATATTTATATATAATATTTATATATAATATTTATATATAATATTTACCAACACAAGACACGTACAATTCGAGATACGTACCTATAGCTAAAGTTTCCCATATACTTGAATACCTAACAGTTTTTTTATTGATCACTTAAGTAGTGACATGAAAATTTTAACAACAAAACATAAATATCAGCGTAGATAATTTATTGTTTGGGTCGGCGGACGATGGCGCGTGCTTTTTATTGCTTTTTTGATTTATACCTCGATCGGTGTAGATTTTGGTGCTATATATTTCAAAGAATTACCGTAAAGCTGTACGTTTAAAGTAAATATAGAAGCACTATAAAATTTGGGAGTAAGAATTCGAACTTGTTTATGATAAAAGATAATTGCTTACAGAATTTTGGATAACACAGATTTGGTTACGCAAGAGCAGCTCAAGTACCCTCGATAGAACTGTTTAGGAATGACTGCACTTACATGGTAACTCTCATTTATTTCCGAAATATTTGCAAGAATTACCCGGTCGCAGATTTTACACGGAGTTAGAAAAGTGGTTGGTGAGCGAGTGCTTTTATTCGGTCAAAGACTTTTTGAAGGAAACATCATTTACCATGACAAATAGTAAACTTATCCATTGACATTACATTATATAACTTCACTGACGACTTTAGTTATTCATACGAGGTTGTTATGGCGGACTTAAATTATTGTTATAGATCTTATTTGTACCCATATTCATGCAAATAAAGTATTTGAATTGAATTGATAAATAACAAAAAACTAACGCAGCTTACGGCTGCATCGGTTCTTCGCTTCTTGATTCCATCTCCACTCATCAGGCGAGAGGGAGTCACTTTGATGAACCTATGTAATAACAAAAAAAACAGATATATAGATGATTACCTGCTTATTTTATATATAATACTAGTGACCCGACCCGGTTTCACCCGGGCGTAATTTAGATAAAAAGAGGTGAGAAATGTGAAGTTTGCTTTATGCATTTTTTTAAATACAATTATTTTTTATTATCTAAGTAAACGTTTCGTGACAAAGATGTCTGATTTACAGTGACATTCAAAATCTATTGCATGCTTTAGGTGGAGTTCGCGGATATACAGAAGACAGACGTAATAAGCGACTTCCTTTGTATTTATGTAAGAAGGGTGATTTTGATACTACTCTCGACAGAGTCTCATTATAATATTTCATGGTACCGAAGGCACAATAATATAAACATATATAATTGTACAGGTATGTTCTTATGCCAAAATATACTTATTACTTGCCTTACTGAAAAGTTGTGCTGAATAATATAGTATATTTCATAACAAGTGGGGAAAGGCTGTCATTGCAAAGAGTTCCGACAAATGTCTATGATTGACAGTCAATGAAACAAATGGTTGACAGTCGGAACAATTTGCAATGACGGTTCCGCACGTGTACTGAACGACTATTTTTAATACAATTGCGAAAATATGAAGAAATTTAATAAAATAAACTCGCAAAGAAAATTTCTGGAAGATGGCGCTAACCGTAGAATATAAGCAGAGATTTTTTTTCTTCACCCATTCTGGTAGGCAAAAGGAACTATGCCCGTACAGCCAAGTCTTCAGTAGATTTTTTTTATTGATATGAAATGAAAATGAAATTGAATGAGATGAAATGAAATGAAACCTAACCTAACTCATTCAATCAAATCATTAAATCTGATATTGAAACAAATTACTAGCTTATTTTTAGAAATATACATATTTGCATGAATCATCTATGATATTTTTTTAGTAAAAACTTCATGGTTGCTTTTTCTTTTTAATAGACATTATTTTGACAGTTGGGAAAGAGAACGCACGAGTTCGGGAGAGGTACAAAGAAGCACGAGTATGTAATAGCCCACATCCCGAACGCTATACGTCCCTGCAATACGCCACTTTTTGAGCAACTGTATTAAAAAATTCTTACAATGACTGTAATTTGTGCTTTATATACAAAATAAAGGTACATTTTTTTTGTTGACACATAAAAGTGACTCCATTCTTGACACCGACTTTGGAACTCCGAGTTTTCATTAGTTTACAAACATTCTTAACGACCAATTTGATTATTGTTTTTAAATGCACCGGACAGTCGTACTTCGTACTAATATTATAAACGAGAATGTTTGTGAGTATGGATGTGTGGATCTTTGTTACTCTTTCACGCTCAAACGGCGGGGGTAATTTTGATGAAATTTGGTATGGAGGTAGATGAGGCACTGGATTAACACATAGGACATCTTTCATCATCATCATCATCATCATCATCCATCAACACGCGGGTGAAAAACGTAATATGCTTGGGCACAGCATAGACAAAATAATAAAATGTCCGCCTACATCAAAATCGTAATGATGACAGTTCTGTCAAAGTTTGTGTCAGTTTCTGCCGTGCGGTTCTGTATTGATTCGTCGACGAGCTCGTCGACGAGCGGACCGATATCAAATACTTCGTTCTTGTACATAAGGGTGCTTTTCTAACGTTTCTTGTCATCTCGTCATTTGTTTCACGGATGTTGTCAAAGATGCAACGATGTTTGCTCTTATGGGGGATCCCAATAATCTATCTATCCACAGTTTTCCTTACTACCGATAGAAATTTGACTTAACGTCCATACAAATAGTGTCAAATATCTAACTCTAGTAAGGTAAACCGGCGATAGATAGATTATTGGGACGGGCCGTTAGAGAATCGCACGGCTGATAGCTTAGTCAAAAACACGTTATTATTTTGACACTTTTATCAGTGCTCGGCGACCGTCAAGGGTGATGAAACGTAATGGCAGATTTCTTCCATGGTGATTAGTTTTATATTTATGTACGTAAGTCCAGTATTTTATTATTAGTGTTTACTGATTGATATGCTAAGTATTTAAATTTACTCATCTAATAATATTGTAGCAATTGTGTTTGACCATGTAAATACTTTATGACATTTTGTTGTAAAGATAGATAAGGGCTTGGAGAAGATAATAAGCTACTTGAAGTTCTAATCCTGCGCAAACGTAGACGCGGGCACCAGCTAGTATAAATATAAAGGCTTAAAATACAAAGTAACGAGGTGAAGTACTTTTTAATTATTTCATCAAACTTATAAGATAATAAATAGTAATATTATAATTTTAAATATATTGCTTCAAAGACATTTTACTTAATCTAGAGATTTTTTAGATATTATTTACAATATATATCATATTATTGTATATATTATATAAAAAGAAATATAATTTTAGTTCATACATAACCACAAATATCGAGAAAAAATCTCATTTAATCAAACACGTGTTGAAAAACATGGGGCCACCCAGCCTGTCGAAATAGTTTCATAGATTTAAAGCTATTAATTAAAAATCCCCAGTGGGAAGAGCTCATTTAAAGCTAGTTTAACTAAATAATTTTCCATCGCATCAATAATAATAAAGAATAGATTCCATATTCATAACCGATTGAATCTAATCTCTACCAACTTAATTTCACATCGAACATAGAATATTAATCATAGCGTGCTCTACCATTTTGTCACCTCTATTATTATACTCTATTATCTGTAATCTTTGACCTGAAACTGTCAAATAATTTAAAAGGCCCACTGAAAGTAGACCTCCCACGTAAACTACTGTATTTTAGATGAAGGGTCAATTAAAACAGGCCGGTTTATACGTATTCAAAACTGTCGTTTAGGTAACTCGTGTATCTATGGCTGGAGTTCACCATTGATTACCTAATTGCTCCCTTAAATTTAAACAGTTGTTTAAACGTGTCGCGTTTTTTCAGTGTTCACCATCTTTTTAAAGCGAACTTTTAACTAATCATGCGTTTTTGAACGAATGAGTCGTAAATGAATGAATGGTATAATGCTACTTTGAAAAGATGATAGCGTATCTTGTAACATTTACCCGAGCTACATTAAAATATGGTGAGGTAATATTAATATACTACAAAATGTAATGCGTGTTAAGTCAACTGTATGTTCACAAGTTGTATGTTCATATTCAGTACCTTTTTTATGGTAATACCAAAGTCAGTTCGATTCGAAGTATCATGGTGTTTGTATTGTTTGCGTCAGAGTCGTTTCGTGGTAATTTTAATTTAAAATTCAAGAAGTTTTATTGAAGTGATTATGGATGATAGTATATTCCAACTTCTTTTCAATTAACTCAAGTTATTCGAAGGCACTATGTTTGTATAAACGAATTCTTGTAACAAATGCTTTTATGTTATATTCCTCTAAATAATTGTGTCGACTATGGAAAACACGGGGTGCGCGTATAATTAGCTAAATATCTTCAAAATCACCTAATAGGTTGTTTTCTTCAAAGATATAATTCAGAGCATCTGACATTTATACGTATATAAACAATAACCAATGGTTAAACAAGGTTGAAGACATTGTTTAACTTAAACAGCTGGTTACGAAACTTAATAAAATATTGCTAAACAGTTGTTTAAGAAATAAACGTCAGTTTACAATTTAAACATGTGTTAGTGAACACGGGCCTATAAAACGTTTAACCGTTGATTACAATTTGCAGCCCTATCATATTATTATAAAGCTATTGTGAGGCAGTTTGATTAATTTGAGAGAAAGGAAAATCAAAATTTACTACTGCTTTTTCATGTCTTTGGACTAGAAAACTACTCCAGCATAGAAGTTGGTACCAACTTATTGAAATACTTTTCATTCATAAAGTATACAGTAAAATTTTAAAACTTTTACGTGAGTAACTAGCATTTTGAAAGTGACTATTCCAACGATCATCCAAGACGTAATCAATAAAAAAATACTGTACTATAACTTATTTCATCATATTTCTATGTACTTGCCGATATTAAGCATTTCAATTCAACTTGAATGATAAAAAACACTTTCCAAAATGTCTTCCAAAGAAAACATATCCATCTAATACGAGTAATACTTATCTATAAACAATTTTTAATATTTTATATAATAAAATATATTAAGAAGAATTTGGATATCTTAAAATTCTATTTTATTTCGATGTCCTGATTTTTGATATAACCAAATTTATTAATCTTTTTTGAAATGTCAATATGTTTTGATAAAAATCTGTATGTCTATTTCTCAATTTCAGTCGTTATCAGCGTCTTAAACTTCAGTCTTGATGCCAATTAAAAAGCTAAACAATCGATTAAAAATTAAACCATAAATCTTTCACGACCAGTGTCGTAACCGATTGCAAGTCTATCATTAATCGATACAATCGAGTAACGAGCGTATCACTGGCTCGATTATCGGACCTATTTAACGTTATAGTTTCGTAATCGATATTAATTAGTTTTAAATTGAGAAAAAACATAAGTACTGCAGTATTTCTAAATTGCACGAGACGGGTCGTTGGTTACGCATTGATCTTAGAGGCTCGAGTAGTGGTAGCAACAGCATTACATGTACACTTTATTTTTTTTATAGGTGATTGGTGGCTACTCTTTACCCTGTACAGTCAATAAATGTAATTGTAATTTTAAAAACTTACCTTTTTATGTTCCTAAATTTCCAATAAGAATGATAGATTAATTATTTTTCATGGTTTATATGTTATAACATTAATAATACATTTATATTTGCAACAGATTCCTTATTAAAACAATAACACAATGAAAATGGATCACATCGGTTTTTATTTTATTGTCAGTAAAAAAAAACAATATTGGAATTGAAATGCCGTATACAGGAAAGTAAAAACATTCGCTACAGCCTTGGTAAGTTTCAATACATTGGAACATGGCTAAAACATAAAAAAAATCCTAAAATATTTTTTGATTTTAATTTAATTTAAATTTTACCTAACCTAATTTAAATTTAACCTAAATTTTATTACCAATTTTAATTCGTTTTCGTGTATGTTTACTAGTTTTTTTTTTATTTATTATATAATGAACATAATGTTATAATATCCGGTATACTGTTACTAGTGTTGTAACTACTGTTATTTTTTGGATAAAGTATCCATTTGACTCAGTTATAGCAAAGCTATGATATTTGATGTTTAATACAATTTCAATTATCCGATAGACTTTTTAAATACTTTGTATTTACAATAGACGTTAAAATATATTCAATATTTATATCTGGTTTTTTGCTAACTGTCCCTGACGGAAATAGCTTAGAAGAATGTAGGTTATGCCCTTACTGAGCACAGGGACCACCCTGCTCTCAGTAAGGGCATCGAGGATATTACATTGCACCATTCGATACGCTTTTTTAAATAGTAGTACCTAGTAGGTGGATTTCTTTATGTAAAAGACTACTCAGTTGAAACGTTTAACTAAACAAAGTTTACGCACAATTTGAGCAAGTTTTCTTGTAATACCCAGGTGTAGAACTTAGTTACGGGACAACTTATTACTTATGAAGGCGCACAGATGTATAACAAAATGCCATCGACCAATAAAAATGTCAAACTACAGTCAAACTAGGTAGGTCCAACTTTGAGAAAGAGGTCAATCGTCGAATCCAACTCGGCTGGGCGGCGTTCCGGAAACTTCACGATGTCTTCTCGTCAAAAACACCTAAGTGCCTCAAGACAAGAGTCTTTGACCAATGTGTGTTACCAGTGATGACATATGGCACTGAAACGTGGTCTCTTACTATGGGCCTCATAGGCAAGCTCAAAGTCGCACAACGAGCTATGGAAAGGGCTATGCTCGGGGCTTCTCTACGTGATCGAATCAGAAATGAAGAGATCCGTAGACGAACTAAAGTAACCGATATAGCCCAGAATAAAAGACCATTTGAAGTGGCAGTGGGCAGGCCACATAGCACGCAGAACAGATGGCCATGGGGCCGAAAGGTTCTAGAGTGGAGACCACGGACTGGCAAGCGCAGCGTAGGTCGTCCGCCGACAGGGTGGACTGTCGAACTGATAAAGGTAGCAGGAAGTCGTTGGATGCAGGCCACTTCCAACTGGTCCTTTTTGAAATTTGTGGGGGTGGACTATGTTCAGCAGTGGACGTCCTACGGCTGAGATTATGATGATGAGGATATGACGTATTTAAATCAAAACTTGCTCAACATGTTCTTTTAGCAACCTTCGATAAACGAGGAGGTATTTCTCATGAACCTACCCGCGTAAATACGTTAGATGAGTAAGAAAGTACATATCTAACAAAACGACACTTACAACGTACAACTTATGTCCTCATATGTATTTTTATTGAGAATAAAATTAATGAAACTTAAAGTAGACGCTGGTAAGCGTGGTATCACCTACTTTTATTCCTTTTTTAATTTTTAATGATTGTTTTTATTTGATACGCCAATGGATTTGGATACTTGATCGGCGAATTTTGGCCTAACCATGTCAAAACTTCGCCGTATATATATGATAATTATAATTTATTTTTTGTTTGAAAGCTGGTGCTTCCCGTGTGGTCTCATTTATATTTCATCAAATTCGGTCCAGTACTTTTTGAGATACACTCCAATAACTGAATAGAAAGGAAGTCGGTATAAAATTTTTCAAATTGTGCTTGTTTTACTACCAACTTCCAAAAAAAGGAGGAGGTACTCAATTCGATTGAATTTTTTTATGTTTGTTACCTCATAACTTTCGACTGGGTGAACCGATTCTCAAAATCCTTTTTTTGTTTAAAAGCTGGTGCTTCCTGTGTGTTCCCATTTATATTTTATCAAATTCGGTCCAGTACTTTTTGAAATACACTCAAATAGCTGAATAGAATGGAACTTGTTTATAAGTATGCTTAATAAAAGAGCTGATTTCGTTTACGAGCTTAGAGCTCGTGATGCTTATGTCAATTAAGTAAGTCCTTACTAATATGTGTAGCTAATAAAACTAGTTATCGGTTGCAGTCGTAGTCTTATGCTACTGCCATAAACGCTATCTGAAATAGGTAAACCAATTGATTAAATCAACCTTAATCTTGAATTATTAATGAGGTGTCGCAACAGCAACACCTCATCACGTCAATATATATTGACAAACATTTATCCGCAGTCATTACACAAATATTAAAACCGGCCAAGTGCGAGTCGGACTCCCGCACAAAGTGTTCTTTACCATTAAAATTAATATATAACTTAATATTCTGTGAATATTTCAAGCGTCTACCTGTTACCGTTATCAATATCGAGCAAAAATTCACGTTTGTTGTATGGGAGCCCCTTAAACGTTTATTTTATTCTGTTTTTTAGTATGTTTCATTTGTGTTGTATTTATGTATTTCTGTTAGAAGAATAGAAATACATTTATAATAAAACGTGGATTGGAATCGATAACTGGGGCCTTACTATGAGCTCTTAAAGCAGGACTTCTAGACAACTGCCCGGTTTATTCGTACCATGACAACTTTAAAGCAGGCCTGCCCAGGCCTACTATTCAAGAACCGCAGAAAAACCGTTCACCTGTTTTTTTGTACGGGCTCTCGTTAACATGTCGCTCTAAATCCACTCAGTTTATTAGCTTACAAACGTCTAGGCGTCTGCAATGTTGGTGATGGTAAATTGTTAGAATGTCAGAGACAATATTATCCGTTCATCTGTGAGAGAACAATATTCAAACAGTTCACCTAAATGAGCGTCATGGTATGATTTCATTCAAAACTGTTTATGTTACGTTTAAGAACTGCACGGAACTTTTATGGTTTTTACGAAGCTGATAGTAAGACCCCAGGTCATGAAAGTATAAGAAATAATATTTTTAAATAAGTATTATGAACCCATATTTACGGGTAAATAGCCATAGTGCGACTGACCGCACGACGGCACCGCTAGATCACAAAACAGATAACAGTAACTACGCGAGACATACCTACCTACTTTTTACTTTCACTTTGATGACCAGTTATCGATTCCAAACCACCCCGTGCAATATTGTGCACAGATTTACAAAAAAATTATATAATAGTTTACTAAAAATGTCATTGATTTATTTGTAAATAACGATATAATATTCCATGTTTGTGACAGCCATACATGAATGAGTTCACAAGAACCTTGGCACCTGCAACTGAGCGCTACCGTTCACTTGATTCAACGCACTGATTATATTATGTTCTTATAGATATTTAAGTTCTTAATACACTTGAACTCCTAAAACTAAACACATTTTAAGGCGCGCTCGTATCCTGATTATAGTAAAAAGCAGAATTTTTAAACACCTAGTGTAACGAAACGGATCGATAATATATTATGAAAAAAATACAAAGGTTAGAAAAGGAATAGTAAAAGAGTTAAAACCGAATAGAATTCATAAATATAACTCTCTTTCAGCAGAAAAAAATCCTGAATAGGTCCACAAAAATAAACTTTCACGTCTAAACTCTCAGAATTTTCAGCGATAACACTATATTTTTTAGGTAATACATAGCCAACATATAGTACTAAAGTAATAACCAGCAGTTTTTTCAATTGTGTTAGTATATATCGAAAAATATATAGAAAACGTACAAAATTAACGCATTTTCGCATTACATCGTCCAATCTAACAAGCTATTTTCAACCTTACGTAAAGCATCGTAAATTATTTTAAAATTGGGGTTGGACTGCGTCTTAAGTAAACTTTATAAATGACTAGCAGCACTCTTCGGTTTCAGTTATAATCCTATAAGAATACTTTTCTGGAATAAAAATATGCATGCATAGATATTAATAGAAATAAAAAATGGATTAGCGTTTCCTCAGTTCAGTTTCCTTATTTGTCAGTTTCCTTAATGACTGACTATAGCTTATAGGTCAGCTATAGTCAGTCATTAAGAAAACATGTGAATTTAAATAATGAAATATTACATCCTTGAACAGAATTCAAACCCGTTACTTCTGACTATCCATGTCAGACTTTTCTCACTCAAGATCACAAACATTAGAAGTATTCAAATTAACAACGGGATAATTACAATGTATATTTTCTGAGAGTTTCCGATATTTCCTATAGTCTCAAAGTTCGAACTGATACGGTTAGTGTTGTGTGTAATAAATCAAAAACTAACAGTGCGAACAATAGTAGTAGAGCCTCGCAAAACAAACAAGTACGGAAGAGGGTAGACCGTTTCGTCTGCTCGTAAACATTCACCCACCCGCAATTCCTCAGTTCATCCGTGATCATGGCGCTTGCAACACTGCCGAAATATCGGAATCACTCAGAAAATATACATGGTAATTTTCCCGTTGATAATTTGAATACTTCTAATTTTCTCACTCAAATTTCAAATTTTGAATGTGCGTCAAAAGTCACGTGATTAAAAAGTTGGTTATCAATTTCTGTTTTCCATACTATTCAAATATAGTTATTGTTTATTTTTGTTGTTCACAGATCACTCTCCTAAGAGCAACCGAAAATGATCCCCTGCTAATAGCACCTGTGACTGAGGTAATTGGTTACTTTTAGGTTTAAATTTCACTATAAAATGCTCCAAAGAAGAAATATTACCGGCAAAAGAAATATTAAGAAATGTTACCGGCAGACAAGTATTTTGGCTCAAATAAATATAAACATCGTAAGATTATATTCGAACAAATAGATAGATAGATAGATAGACATTACTTTATTGTACATTAGCCGACGTTATCATCGACGTAGGTTTCGGGCATGTCCGTAACGTCGGCTAACTACATGAGTATTTTTTTATAGTATTACTTTTTAAAGCACTAACGCCTGCTTTAGCGATCTCAAACATTGAAATTTATAGAGAGAAAAATTCCATCCTCGTACGGGATTCGAACCCGCGTCTTCTGACTCTCCGCGTCAGACGCCATTGACCAACTAGGCCACCGAGGTTCTGGTCCGAGCATCGAATTTTACGACGGAGCACGGAGAGTCAGAAGACGCGGGTTCGAATCCCGTCCGAGGATGGAATTTTTCTCTCTATAAATTTCAATACATGAGTAAAGTCGGTTTTGATATTAAATAAATATGTGTCAAACTCACGAGAATTTTTTTAAATACAATATAAAATAAACTGGCAAAATGAATGAGGGATAGAGGTGATGACTCACGTGCCAGGTCGTACCTGGTGCAAAGAATAGTTAATTCAACAATTCAGCGAGGAAACGCAGCTAGTGTCGCAGGGACAATTGCTCCATGTACATCGTACATTGGTACCAGATGGGTTATTTTATTAACTAATTATTAAGCTTGACGTACTGAGATATACTGACCAAATAAAAAATTACTTGAAAATAAAATACACAAATAAAATTTATGGGCGATCTGTAACAAACAACCTTTGGACGGAGATGAATAGTAATTCATCTACGGCCTTATTAATAAACTTGGCTTACACCCGGAGTAGTTAAAACATCTATCTGTCAATTTTTCGCTTGCAGTAAATGTCACGCGTGAAAGCAAGACAAAGCATGTTACGCCTAATATAGTTTTACGCAACGTTTATTAATAAAGGCCCTAAAGTTTAGTAAAACTACAGTAGATGGTAGTGTAAATTAGACATTGGTCTAAAATTACGGTTTATTATTATAAACCGTCATTTTAGACCTGCATCCGGATAGACTGCAAAAAAATTAAAACACAGCACGTACTCTAATAATATATATATATATATATTTTAAAAGGGGTACATAAGTTATGGATATATTCTGTTTGTGATAATAACACTGTTACGAACCTTTTCAACAGGCAACAAATTAGTTCTGAGCACAAAATAAAATGATTATTTCACATACAGTGTAACCAAAAAATAAAAGGATATGTTTTTTTACTTGGTCCGCAGGTAGCAAATATGTTTGAAATGCAAATTCAAAGTTCTTTTTGGCATAAAATAACGATATTTTGGTAAAAAATAACATATTTTGTGACAGGACAAGAGTGTGGGCTGCATAGCAATCAATAAGGTTTTGTGTTACTTAATAACTATATACCTACTTAAACCAGTAGTTCTGGGAACTGTGACCCTAGCATGAACAACTGCGTAACTGTAACGTAACGTGTCGTTCACGTGAAACAGTACAAACTGTCACCTATCTAGGGCAACTGTGACACAGATAACTCATATTTGAACTGAACTGTGACACGGCGACGTTTACCGTACGAATACTTTTTCGCAATTGTTTGTGCTACGGCCTCAGTAAGACCTCGCGAGCACATAGTCTTTTTTTTTCGCAGTACTTCACAACCTATTATCTTCCCAAACCACTTCACCAATTTTGCTTATATTCAAAATTCTTTCCAAATACCTACTAAATAGTAGCACATGCATATATTGTTTCGTCAAGAAGAATGCGACCTGTACAGGAAGACAAACGAACAACCTTACAAACATACGGACAGATGAAAGTCTATTTAGCCAGTTAAAGCAGAGACGCTTTGCTCTCTCGGTCAATAAAACTGGATCTTTCTAACAGCCAAACATGTTACCACATTTATTATTTAGGTATTTAATTGATTTCCTCACTATATTTTACTATACCTAGTACAAAAATAAATTTCAAGCGAAATATCGAGTAAGATAAGATGCCAACCCAATACCATGTTATTATCATCAGCAATGATCAGAGGTAGATATTACTGATAAGTCAGTGTGGTCCCAGTTTTCGCGCATACAAGAACGTATTTTGCCGAGGTTCTTAGACTTCATTCTATGACGGACAGAGTATATCGGTCGTATTTATAAGCAAGTACCATATCTACCTCATTTTTAACCGACTTCAAATAAGGAGTTTATGTTCGTGTGTATGTATTTTTTTATGTGTTTGTTAATCGGTTTCTCCCCCATTTGTGGACCGACTCTCAATATATTTTTTTTGTTCGGTAGAGAATTCAATTGAATAATTGAAATTTAAATGGTCCCGTTTAAATTTCATATAATTCGGACAAGCAGTTTTTGAGTTACACTCCAAAAACTGAAAAGTTTAACGCCCATCTTGATGATACCATCATTAAAGTTGAATGATAATCGATTCCGTAAGTCACTAAAGATGGTTAAAAAAAATTTACTATAAATGGAACCGACTTCAGTACCAAAAAGTGTGAAATAACTTGTCGAAGTCGGTACCATGCGCACAACATTGTGGTGACAGGTACTGTCGCGAAAAAATGCTCTCCATTTGAATGAGGATTTGACCTTAGATCTTCTGCGCGAATCCCCTTCTCATTAATTTTTTTTTAATTTTTATCTTTATAATTCGAGAAATTAAAATATATTTCATAATTTGTTGAAATGATTATTTATATTATTTAATTTATTTTTTTTGATTGGACGTCAAATATAATTTTTATATTATATAAATTAATTAACAATATTTTTAATTAACTTTTGACTAACATTTAAAAAATAATTTTTTTTTTTTTTTGTAAATATAAATAAATGTTATACTATATAGTTAGTTCAAACTTATTATTTATTTAACGAAAACTTAAATTAATACCTACTTTTGAACTGTGTATCATGATACCGACTTCAACAAGTTATTTCACACCGTAGAGGTTGGTTTCATTTTCTACCGCCTTCCAAAAAAGGAAGATACTCAATACGACTGTTTTTCTTTTGATTTTACCTGATAACTTTTGACTGGGTGAACCGATTCTCAAAATGCTTTTTTTTTTAAAGATGGTGCTTCCCGTGTGGTTTCATTTAAATTTCATCAAATTCAGTCCAGTACTTTTTGAGATACACTCCAATAACTGAATAGAATGGATTTCGGTATTAAATTTTTCAAAATGTACTTGTTTATATTTTTTTTAAATATAAGATCTTTGATCATCAGCATGTTGTATTACAAGCACATGTCTTAAAAAAAGGCCTTGGGACAAGTTGTTGTATGTTGTGTAAGGGCAGGATCATACTGGTTGTAAAAAACTTGATGTGTGTCGTCACGTCACATATAAAGTCTCTTGACTCCAATGTCTACACCTGTCAGGCGAAGTGAAAATTGCAAGCAATTATAACCACTTTAAAATAGTATTTTAAATAAATGCAAGTGTATTTCTTGTACATGATAGTCTTATTAGACTACTGTCTTATTTGATGATCAGTGATGATGCGGTCGAAGGTGGTATCACACTAGATGTAGAATAGCGACTGGTTCTCAAGTACAGCTGCCGGAACACACTGTTAGGTGTGCAGCGACAGATTTTCAAACATGAGGGTGTCGTAGCCAGCCAGGCAGTAACCAGAAATGCCCTAGCACCATGCTGTGGGTTTCATCAGGATGTTACCTTCACCGAAAGCTCAAGCCCGAGGTGGGGATCGATCCCATGGCCCTCTGATTGACGGATGACCCTTGTTATCACTATCATCGCTTCAAAATATCGCTGGCTTATTTTCAAACTTCGTATTTTTTATTTTGTCAAATTTTAGATGAGAAAGAAAAACTGTTTAACCCGTGATAATTAAAACAAAAGATTTATGACGCGCGTAAATTTACGTCAATGGTACTCAAAGGATTAATTAAATAACTAATAATAAAAATAGTAGAATTATAGTTACGAGAAACACAAGCACCTTTAATATTTTAATGTTGTTGTAAATCTGTTTGTTTTCTTTATTATATGACAGTTGCATAAACTACTATTATCTTCTCAAAGAAAGTTTAATAATGCGGAGGGACGAGTAGTTCCCATATTTTATCTGTAGCTAACTGCGTCTGTGACTGTGTGGATACTTTTTTGGATACTTTACCTTTTATCATATACCTGGGCATAAGTTCTATGTAATTAACACAATACAACATACAAAATCCGAGAACTAATATTTATGCGCTTATTACTCAAATACGAGTTTTTTCCCTTATCAGGTATCGAAGCGAGCTAACAAGCCATCATGTTGTATCAACCATCATTTACACACACAACAAAAAAACAATGATTCGTCCCATTTAGGCAAAGGGGTCGTAAAACGAACAACTATAAGATCATTGTAGAACTATTAACCAAGAAATGTCACTGCTATTACAAGCCGGAACATTTAAATTTACCTTTTCAAATTGAAATAAACTTAAGGCGCGCTCGTATCCTGATATTAGTAAAAAGCAGAATTTTAAACATCGAATGTAACGAAACAGATCCATAATATTGTATGAAAAAATCACTTACTTTAGAAAAGGAACAGGCAAAGAGTAATAACCGATCAGAATTCCTAAATATTACTTGCTCTCTGCAGAAAAAAATCCAGAATAGGTCCATAAAAATAAACTTTGACGTCCAAACTCTCAGAATTATCAGCGATAACACTATATTTTTTATTAAGTTATACATAGCCAACATATTGTACTAAATTAGTAACCAGCAGTTTTTTCAATTGTGTTAGTATATATCGAAATATATTAAGAAAACGTACAAAATTAATGCTATTTCGCATGCCATCGTCCAATATAACGTGCGATTTTCAACCTTACGTAAAGCATCGTGAATTATTTTAAAATTGGGGTTGGACCGCGTCTTAAAACGATTTAGAATTGTACTAACCTTTGTAGTTCAAGGGAATAAAGATCGACATAGATCAGTGGTTTTCAAACTGTGGGTCGCAACCCATAGGAGGGTCGCGTAGCCTTGCTCGGGGGGTCGTGGGCAAAAGAAAATAGACAAATGTTTCTATGTCCTTGGCCCATGACCGCGACGCGGTAATGTAACCTACATACCCAATACTTACATAAAGAGCTCTTGCGGCTTCTTTGCCGAGTGTAGGTATTACTACCAATATAGGTTCTAAAAGAAAATAATCTATAAGCATATTGTTTGTACACATTGTGTGTGATTATAGCCCATGGGGGTCGCAATAATTTTGAACTTGTAAAGGGGTCGCGTAATCAAAAAGATTGTTAAACACTAACATAGATGAATGTGTGTAACATTATTAAGTGCTTCTTATTTATGTCAGTACTAGCTACGCCCTGCGGTTTCACCCGCGCGGTGCTGGATGATGATGATGAAGAGTATGTTATTTGTTTCTCTGACATATAATCTATCTCTTTGCTAAATTTCATTACAATCCGTGCAGCCGTTTAGTTGTAAAAACGTTAAAAACAAGGAAAGTTACCTTCGCATATGTTATAGCTACGCCCCGCGGGTTCACCCGTGTGAAGGGTAATGATGATGATGATGAAGAGCACGTCTTTACTCGGGTTATAACCCGTGCCGTTTAGGCGTGAAAGCGTAACAAACAAACAAACATTCTCACTTTCGCATTCACAATATAAGTATGGACAACGTATTTTCTTAATGTGTGTACCTGTATGATCTGTTTTCGGCTTAGTGTCTATTAACAACGCCATCTATTATCAGCTTCAGTGTTACTGTGTTAAAATAATTTGTTTTAGCAGTTTTCATTGCCTAATAACACGGATTAAACGACGTTTTCTAGAAATAAAACGATGATGTGATGATGATGTGATGATGATGAAAGTTTCCGATAGACTTTTCATCATCATCACCAAGCGGGTGAAAAAGCGTAATATGCTTGGGCACAGCATAAACAAAAATAATAAGATCTCCGCCTACGTCAAGGTCGTAATGATGACAGTTCTGTCAAAGTTTGTGTTAGTTTCTGATAGCTTAAGGCACGTTCCAATAATCTATCTATCCACGGTTTTCCTTACTACCGATAGAAATTTGACATGACGTCCATACAAATAGTGTCAAATATCTATCTCTAGTAAGGTAAACCGACGATAGATAGATTATTGGGACCGGCCATTAGTCAAAAGCCGTCAGTCAATTTGGTAGTTCGATACACTAGACGTGGTCGGCGACCGTCAAGGGTAATGAAATGAAACACAAATATCGCCAAGGGTGATGAAATGTAATGACAGTTTTTTTCCATTCTGATTAATTTTATTTTATTATTATTGTTTACTGATTGATATACTAAGTATTTAAATGTACTCATTGCGTTTGACCATGTACATATTTTTTGACATTATGGTATAAAGATATAAATGCCCTTGGAGAAATAACACCAGCTAGTATATAATTATATAGTATAGGTATAATTATATAAGTTTATGAAAATGTAAAAGTAGCAACCCTTATCATTTGGATTGAGTGGTCATCACGTACACAGATTTGTGGCGAAGAGCAAATTATATGCGTCATTACGCCGCATCCGGACGCAGATGGTGGTAGGATTCAGTTTTGAACATTATTTTTACCTTGTTAAAAATAACACGCTATTTCCACGCTAAAGTTTATCTTCGTCTGCTCGTAAACATCGACCCACCCGCAATTCCTCAGTTAAAGTTCCTTAGTCAAATATGGTAACTACCCCGTTGATTTCCAGGATAAAGCTTATTAGATATATATCACATCCTCGGACGGGATTCAAACCCGCGTCTTCTGACGATCCGGGTCAGACGCCATGACCAACTAGGCCACCGAGATACGAGGCCGAGCATTGAATTTTAACTCTCTATCTGATTTTAACCGTGGTATGGGGACGGAGCGACATCTATTGGACAAAAGTAATACTATAAAAATTACATAGTATCCGCTCCCGACTTCGTTCGCACGGGATGAGCCGCAATCCCTCAGGAACGACCCCTTGAAAATCCTCGCGAGCACAGTCTTATCAATGGCAACTTTTCGCAGTCTGAATAAGGGTCCTGGGCCCATCATCAACATCCATCACCACGCGGGTGAAACCGCGGGACGTATACGGGATATATAATATATTAGATTATCTATCTAAAAAGGTTTCCTGTAGGATAGTAATTTTCTACAAGGTGAAGTCACAGGCCACAACAAGCTTGTTATATAACAGATCCTAAAAGACCAGTATTAACTCCACTTTTGGATTGAACATTAAAACACTCCATGGAGAGCTATCATTAGTGGAAACCTAGACGGTAAAATAATTATACATAAACTATAAATTGTCTCTCTTAATTAATCCAAAATGATGTTTTTTTAAAGAATGATCAATTTAGCTGCCTTTGCAAAATGTATCCACCAGCCTTATTAAGCATCTCTTAAAGAAATATTAAGGCCCTCTTGTAGGCCGCCTCCATAGATATAATATTAGTCTTAGAGACGAAAAAGACGCTTTTATTCTGTTTGGTTCAAAATATCAGTCAAAATTATTTTTGTACTTTATAAACGTTCTCATTGACGTACAATGTCAACAATGTGGTAACCTATCATTTTAATATATTTTTTATTTCCGTATATTGTTTGCCATAAAACTTTTGAATTATTATTATTTCCGTTTTTTTATTACCGAATATACGATTGACATATTTGGCAGGGCCTAATGATTATATATTTTTACTACTCACCAACGTGTCTAATTTCCACAAAACATTTTCTGTGGTCACTCAGATTCTTTTCGAAGTAAGTTCCCAGCTAAATGCATGCAAGTCATTAGTATTGATTTTTCCAGGTTGTCCACAAACCGGAGTTCCGTTATATGCTAACGACAGTAGTTTTCCTAAAACAACAGTCAAACCAATCACTTAACTACCCTTCGAAGCACTAAACGGCCATTTAAAAATGCTGCTAGCGGTCTCCCATCAAATAATCAACCGCAGGAAGGTTTGCTCAGGATAATAGAAGAAGTTACGAACGACTATCCTATAACTTAGCGACGATTGCATCTATACACGTGTAGGTGTATATGTTAGTGATAATTCACATATGATTGGCTATATATATATATATATCCGAGTTTATAGGCAATTACACATCTATGTTTTATTTACTCGATGGCAACAGTGAAGGGCTAAGGCATGTATCAATGAAAGCCAATTACAGAGATATTCTACGCAATTTACTGCTAATTAGAAAATAATGATGCTCTTGCTTCTAATTTGTAGAAGTCTGCAATACCGACGTAAAATGGTAAAGAAAAAAATAATTTAGTATACACCGGGACAGAATGGTGCTAAGATGTATAAACATCATAAAAAATACCTAATTAATAATAAATTGGAATGCAAATAATGAATATGAATACCTATAAAGTAAACAGGGGACCGAATTTATCGTATAATTAAATTTAATATGAAATTAAAAGTGTATTTTTAGGTTAGTTTAGCACACCTAGCAGTGCGATAGATATTCGCGAATTATCTGTAACATGAATATGTATCTATTAGTTGCTAGGTAGTATTCGTCCATTGCATGAAATCTTTGCCTACATTTCAAAGACAAAGAATAGCCTCCATAAATTCGTAATGTAATTTATTTATTTGATATTATTTTAGTCTACCTTAATATTTGATTGCTTGTGGTATAAATATTAAGAGGGTTTATAATAAATTATATAAAAAATTATCGAAATAAAATAATGGTCAATGTATAATTTTTTTAATACATTATTCTCAAAGCACTAAAGTCTGCTTGGCGAGACTATATGCAATTTTAGCAATATTCAAATAATTCTCGTACTTATCTTTGGATGCTAGCTTAGTATTAAACCTATTCGCGAAGAAAAGACATCAACGCGCGAAACTTCGTTAAATTTTGGTAGATAATGTTTGAATCTACGAAGAAATAATGTCAGGAAGCATAACTCAGAACAAATTCCACACAAAAAGTGGTCCTTCAAACGAACACTACGTATGATTCTAAATACAAATTATTGCCGAGGTTACAAATAGACATGTTCGGTGATTGGTTTAAATTTCAGAAGGAAAGCAGGGATTGGTCCACGCGCGTGCTGAACGTCTACTATGACAGCTGAGTCATAGCAGCGTGAATGATGTTATTGATTTAGCAGGCCTTTTATTGGGTCATTTTTTAAGGCTCTTCCTGATATTATTTCTTCGTAGGCCAAAATCATAAAAAAATAATGTTCACTCTTAAATAAAAAAATAATCCGTCAACGTATGTGTATTAAAAATTGCAATTTTATAATGTGTTTCACGACAAATACAATTGTGAATAATGAGAAACACTGTTTTAAATATGAAACTAAGTGGTATATTTAAATTGTTTTTAATGTATTCTAATATGTTAAAATTTGTTTTTAATTTCGTAAATGTGTACTTAAAAGACTTAAAAATGTCATATTGTTTTTTATAATTTTAACTAAATAGGTGCTAATAAGATAAACTGCTTTAAAAATCCTCATTATCTATTTATCGTCGTCATGAATTAAAAGCACCTTAAGACGCGGTCCAACCCCAATTTTAAAATAATTTACGATGATTTACGTAAGGTTGAAAATCGCTTATTAGATTAGACGATGTAATGCGAAAATGCGTAGATTTTGTACGTTTTCTTTATATTTTTCGATATATACTAACACAATTGAAAAAACTGCTGGTTATAACTTTAGTACTATACGTTGGCTAAGTATTACCTAAAAAAATATAGTGTTATCGCTTTGTAGTTTGTATTTGTTGTATCGAGAGTTTGGACGTGAAAGTTAATTTTTGTGGACCTATTCAGGATTTTTTTCTGCTGAAAGAGAGTTATATTTATGAATTCTATTCGGTTATTACTCTTTTCCTATTCTTTTTCTGACCTTTGTATTTTTTTCATAATATACTATTGATCTTTTTCGTTACACTAGGTGTTTGAAAATTCTGCTTTTTCTTTAATCAGGGTACGAGCGCGCCTTAAATAAACATTCATAATAACAACAGCACCTCAACATTGTAGTTAGAAGACACCCGTCAAGATTCTATAAATAATGTTATACCTACAAGGAATTGATCTATCAACAGCCTTTTACACCTGTCAAGCTGTTACTAATAAACTCGATATAAATATTTATACTTACTATAGCGTTGGAATAGTCAAAATCAATACTAATATACGCGTAATAGGCCGAGGTGGAAGTGTCAACATTTTTTCTTTTTTTAACACAGCGCGAAATCTTTTATAGATACGGGCGGTCCCGGAGGGAGCACGGTGGTTATGTTGGTGTCTCTGCCAGAAGGGCAGCATACTCACTAAACCTCTGCGGTGTTCCGTCACTGCCGCTTTTAGTAAGGAAAACTGTGGATAGATAGATTATTGTCACCGGCAGTTAGTGAGGACCACTGCAGTGCGGGATATTATGTATCTAGAACATTGTGTATCGGTGTGTACAAGAGTACATTTGTAAAGCTTAGAAAGGAGGCCGACAATCAGGTTAAGTCAATATAAAAATCAACCTTTTAGGTCTCTTACTATTGATGCGACCGGAACATAAAAGACCATTTTAAAAATAAGTTGCATTGTTTGTAAATATTTTATTAAAATAAAAGCTGCGTAACAGTAATTGTCGATATGAAACACTATTTGCATAATGTGGGATCAATAAAAAAAGGATATTAAATCGATAAAGTTGTCATTAAAGTGTCAAGCCATAAAATTATTATTTTATGACTCGTAATAAAAATCAAAGAAAAAGATTACGTATAAAATCCTTTGCGACTGGTCAGTAATCCTTTTTAGCACGGAAACAACTTATTAAGGTTATATTTGAAGTTCTTAATCAGTTACATTTGGTGGCTACTTTGTGTAAGCAAAAGGAAAGGCTTGGTGTAACACTTACACCGAAATTTAATTTTTAATACAGTTGCTCAAAAAGTGACGTATTGCAGGGACGTACAGCGTTCGGGATGTGGGCTATTACATACTCGTGCTTTTTTTTTACCTTTCCAGAACTCGTGCGTTCACTTTCCCAACTGTCAAATAATGTCTATTAAAAAGAAAAACCAACCATGAAGTTTTTACTAAAAAAAAATCATAGAAGTTTTTATGGTTCATGCATATACGTATATTTCTAAAAAGAAGCTACTAATTTGTTTAACAGATTTAATGATTTGATTGAATGAGTTAGGTTAGGTTTCATTTCATTTCATCTCATTAAATTTCATTTTCATTTCGTATCAATAAAAAAATACTACTGAAGACTTGGCTGTATGTGCATAGTCCCCTTTGCTTACCAGAATGGGTGAAGAAAAAAAAATCTCTGCTTATTCTACGGTTGGCGCCATTTTCCAGAAATTTTCTTTGCGAATTTATTTTATTAAATTGCTCCATGTTTTCGCAACTGTATTAATAATAGTCGTTCAGTACACGTGCAGAACCGTCATTGCAACTTGTTCCGACTGTCAACCCTCGCCTTTGGCTGCGACCCGGCTTCGGTAGACATTTGTCGGAACTCTTTGCAATGACAGCCTTTCCCCACTTGTAATAAAATATACTATTTGGGTTGTACATCGAGTCCAGGGCTGAAGTAGCCGCGAAAAAGCTGGGAGTCCTTCGGAAAGTGCGCCGGTATTTCACATCAGGACAGCTTCTCAACCTGTATCAAGCTCAAATCCGTTCTTGTATGGAATACTGCAGCCATCTCTGGGATGGTTCGGCTAAAAACCAACTTGAAGCCTTGGACTTGGACGGATGTTTTGTGGAGGCTATACTTCAAAGCCTTGAACATAGACGCAAAGTTGCCAGCTTATCGGTGTTTTACAGGTTTCACTTCGGAGAGTGTGCGATCGATCTTCACAATCTTTTTCCCTTATCTCCTTTCTTTCATCGAACAACAAGACGCACAGGAACACGTCATCCGTACATGGTCGAAATTCCAAAAATACGCACGAAGCGCTTCAAAGCTTCATAATGCGTACGGCTGAAGTATGGATCAACCTACCAGCGTCTATATTTCCTGACATATACAATCTGGGAGTCTATACAGAGTGAATAGGTACCTTTTAGGCAAGCATGTACCACCGTCGACCACATCACCACTTTCCATCAGGTGAGACTGTGGTCAAATGCTTGTTTATCAAATGTAAAAAAAGGTGATAATAATAATCTGAGAATATATTATTGAATCTATTAGTTTTAAATTATATTAGGGTGTTATTCTTCCGTGTACTTATAGGTATACTTTTCATATTTGTATAAAAGCACTAGTAAATATGCAATAATGATAGAAAAAACAAAAACTTATTAAGCCATTCAAAATAATGGGTCCTGTTGAGGAAGATTAGTATCCAATCATATTTCTGTCTGACAGTACCATCCAACCGAAAGAAGCATTATTTAGAAATACCTAAACTTTCGTTTTGACATCGCAGCCCTTGTAATTTTTATAGTATTACTTTTTAAAGCACTAACGCCTGCTTTAGCGATCTCAAACATTGAAATTTAGAGAGAGATTCAGAAAGTAATTAATAAATTCCAAACGTGTAAGCTGCTTTAGGAAATAAATCGTATACACAAAGCCACGAATCTACAGCAAAATGACAAATGGTCTAAATAATGCTATGCTACTCTAACGTCAATACTAGTATTGAAAATGCCGCAAATCAAATTGACTCACTGTTAGGTTAATACATTATAATGACAATATTTTTTGATAAAAAGTATCCTGTCCATCCCCGGGACATAATCTATTTCCTTGCCAAATCTTATTACGATCCGTTCAGCCGTTTAGGTAAGAAAACGTTACAAACAAATAGACAATCAAACAAACTCACTTTCGCATTTATATAAGTTAGGATATCCACGAAAATTTATCATTTTGATATAAACTATAAGAGCAAAAGAAGTTTTAAAGCTCTTAACCGGAAATTCAACAAGTTGAGCTCTTACATTCATTTAAATACAATACGTACATTAACTGAGTTTTCTGCAGGTTTTATAATCGTTGTATTATATCTATTCTATAATATAATATTATAAAGAGGAAAGATTTCATTGTTTGTTTGAATTGAATAGGCTTCGAAACTACTGGACCGATTTGAAAATCTTCTCCATTAGAATCCCACATTATCCCTGTTGAACATAGGCTATATATTTTGGTTCATCATAATCCATCACCACGCAGGTGAAGCGCAGCTAATTTAAAATATGAAATAAATGTGTTTGAAGATATCCGTGAAAACGTGTTTAAAATGTCCATTCATAAAGATTAATTTGTAAATATCACACATATTAACATTAAAAAATGTTACATTGAAAAGTCAACCATTTCTCAATAAATAGAGATCTATAGAGATTTATAGCTCTACTCAATGCGACTGACAAGTAACTAGCAATAAGTGCGTTTACAATTTCTAACTTGTTCCATAAATTATTCCATCAATCACATTCTGAAGGGAACATCGAGGTATTGATTTAATTGCAATGCTTTCTATTAGTTTTCTTTGAGGTACATCAAACACATAAACTCATTACAACATCCAAGACCCAATAGCAAACATTCCAGACAGGCTATTATGTATCGCAGTCGCAATCAAATGTTGATTGGTATCTTGAAAAATGACGACTCTATGTCAGTTTTGACAACTCCAGTAAGCAAAAATGTTAGCAAGTCGATGACTGGAGCTGACAAAAGTGGCATAGAGCCGCCATTTTGTCTATTTCTATCAACATTTGTTAGCAACTGAGATACATTATAGCCCTTCTGCTCATTACACAAGTATTTTTATTTATTTATTTATTTATTTTCTTAACTTACAACTATCATTACAGGTTTTTTTTTTTTTAACCTTATGTATGTGCCTCCTGGGATTCGAACCTGGGACCTCTCACTTCGATGCTCTATCAACTGAACTAATCGAAACGTATTTTATTTTCATGGCATTTATGCTACGATCGGAAAGATAATTTATGAGACACGATTGGAATATTTAAATTTGACATTTTATTTGTCAACCGTCCTCCAAAACAAAAGGAAGAGGTTCTCAAGTGGACGCGTATATTTTTTGTTATGTTGTATGAACACACATAATATCTTTTTACAGAGTGGTTTAATATTGATAATTATTTTTTGTTTGGTAGAGTATACTTACATTATATGTGATCCCATTTAAATATCATCTAATTCAGTGAAGCAGTTTTTTAGTTACAATCGAATAACTTATAAGTGTGTTGCCTATATCGATGATACCGCAATTGACGGTGAATGGCAATCGATCCCGTAAGTAGCTTGCTACTAGCCCTATTTTGAAGAACAAAATATTTTTACCTAGTGGTAAACTAAATATATTTTAAAGGAACTAACTTCAACACTGAAAAAGTGTGAAATAACTTGTCAGAGTCGGTACCATGCGCACAATATTGTGATAATAGGTACTTTTGAACTATCATGGTACCGACTTCATCCAGTTATTTATATTTTTTTAGTGTTCATGTCTGTATAATATTTATGACTTTTTTTATGCTACGATCAGAAAGATCATTTATATGACATGAGCGGAATATTTAAATTTGCCACCGCATTTGTTTTAGGGCTAGTGCACACTGCGTCGTCTCATTAATATCGTTAATAGGTTGTCGTGGCTATTTGTTTCTAATGGTTTGTGACGACAATTTTTTTCCAGTCGCTATTTCAGCTGCTACGACATGCCGAGACGACAGTTTGTGGTTGCTCGAGAGAATATCGTTAAAATATTCTCTAATACGATCCCAAATATTGCTTTTTGTTTGTGTTCTCTTCCTAGTGCAATAGACGAAGACTAACATTTTAATAATGTAATTCTTGTTGCGTAGCTGACGGCAACGGACTATACACAAATGGTCTTATGTATAGTGTATATTATTTGTAATTTTACTTACTACATGTTTCCATCGCACCCTTACACAGTAACACACTTTGATGGTGGTAGTACCACGCTGTAACCCTTTGGGTTACTTTAGCTTACTTACCTTTACCTGCAGATCGGTCGGCTATTGCGTTTCAGTCGGTCTGTGGGAGGTTCCGGTGGGTCAATTCCCCCTTCCCCCCGGCTTACCCTTCACCCATCTCCCCTCAACTCTTAGCTCTTCTTTTCCTTCCTCAAAAGTTAGCAACGCATTCTCGAAACCTCTGCGGATGTCCGTGGGTGACGGTATCACTTAACATCAGGTGAGCCGTCTGCTCGTTTGCCAACCTATCCCATAAAAAATTCTTGCACACACTTTGTGGCAAAATATTCAAATTGAATCCAAAACTGGTGGTATCAACCAAGACGGCCTCTTACACAATAGCACTTAACGATTAGTAAGTCAGGTTTCCTCGGTTCTTACGATTCCCTTGCGGTGCATTCTTTAACTCTATCCGCTCACACTGTAAAAAAATATCAGTTATAAACAGAAACAAAATAGAAAAATTAAATTACTGAATAACTGGGGTCCGATTCCACTAATTAAATTGCAATCCAACTGTGGCTGAACGGTGACTAGGTTTTTTTATTCTGGTATATAAAAACAGTCCAGCTGCAGTTACCTTTCTATTGACGCCAGCGATCGATCGAAATTTTATATTCTACTAATTAGTGTGATCATGAACGAGATGCTGACTCATATTCGTAATTAGCCGCGATTAATATATATTTAATATAAATTAGTGTTTATGTTATGTTTATGTGACGCTACAATCCAATTTATCTATAGAAATACTAGAATGGCCTTTTGCCAAAGTATCGAACGACAACCGGAGTTGAACTGCAGTTGCAGCGGTACAGATTGTTGAACGTAGTGAAATAACAGAATTGGCCTCCTGCTTTGAAAAGCTTAACTTCTATACAAGTACAATTTGAAAAATTCGAAACCGACTTCCATTCTATTCAGTTATTGGAGTGTAACTCTAAAACTATTTAACCGAATTTGATGAAATTTAAATAGGACCCACACGGAAATCACCAGCTTTCAAACAATGAATTTTGAGAATCGATTCACTCAGTCGAAAGTTATGAGGTGACAAACATAAAAAAATACAGTCGAATTGAGGTCTTTTTGGAAGTCGGTAGAAAACAAATAAACACTCTAATAATAAATTACCACATCGGCCTTTAACGTAATTTTACTTCTAGGCCTTTATTAATAAACGTTGCGTAAACCTATATTAGGCGTAACATGCTTTGTCTGGCTTTCACGCGTAACATTTACTGCAAGCGAAAAATTGACAGATAGATGTTTTAACTACTCTGGGTGTAATCCAAGTTTATGAATAAGGCCGTTAGAGCATATCACAGGATGCGCATTACTTCCTTTTAACATAATTGCTGCCGATCGGCCGCTAACGGTAGCCGGTTCGTAATTAATGCACTAGCTTAATATCTGATTGAAACGTTACTTTTACAGATGCAGGAAAGGAAAATATCGATATCGACAGAATTTACGTATCGATAAAAGTACGTCCGTATAAACAGTTATCGTTAGTAAGGCTTATCGCTAATGTGTTTACGATAATTTATTCTGCTACTAAATTGGAACATTCGCAGTATTTCTGCACAGATAGTGATGAGCAGATTAACATTGAACTTAATATATTTATATAAATTAAGTTTCATGTTAAGTAATGTATAAAGATTAACGCAAAATCTGATCTGCATCTGTTCCATTAATTGGGAGAACAACGTTGAAATGGTCTTTCCGTTTTATGACTTCATGCAGGGGATGGCATAATAAATTACATTTTTATATATGTCAATAATCTTAATTAAGCTTCATTCGTATCGTAATAATACATAAAGTATTGGTTTAATTTTATTAAGTATACGTATACAAGTGCTAACATTCCAATGTTTATAAAAAAATAGTGTGAATTCAAAATAATTGTCGATTATAGAGATAAAAATTTACCGTACCGTAAATTTTTATTACTTATAAGGTTGGAAGATGTAATGAGAATTTTTTGTCTCAGATGGTTCCAACAAAACGGTTTTAAAATGGTGTAGGATGTGAAATTTTTGATCTTTTTAACAACTATGTTTAGAAATATATTTATAAAAACGCATCCAATCATTCTCGATGTTTTGTTTATGTACATTTGAGACTACAGTTATATTAGAAAAAGCTTGAATGAAAATCCTTTTTGTTGTGGATGAAGTCAGAGCTAGTAGGTAAAAAGGTATGATGCTTTATCGATATTTAATGTAACGAGTTATTGTACATCACTATTTCATTGAGAGCAGGATGTGTTCAAATTAAAATAAACGTACCTAACAATATAAATCTTGAATATAAGTAACCTATTTGAGTTATTTTTTGTGTCCGTTAAACTTATAATAGATTTATTACGTTTTGTTCTGCCATTGTATATTTTATGTGCTCGGCAATCAAATATTTAAATGTTATCGAGTAAATTATTATACACCTTTTTTATATTAAGTTGTTAAGAAACTATATTAGTTTATTTTAGCACATTTATAATATGAGAAACGGGAATTATCCGCAATTTGGGACGTACCCGCGAGCGCCCCGATCTATCTTTGTAAAGAGCCGCACCTAAACTATCTTGGAACGATCCGTGAGTGATTTCTGATTAGCAAATAAAAAATAATCAACAAGTATGCGCTGCGGTTGGCAGGTAATATGTATTATTTATACGTACATCAGTAGTTTAATTGTCAGTATCAGTAAGGCGAGGGCACACTAGTCTAGAAGGCAGGAAGAGCGTGAAGGATTGGTAAGTTAAGGCGGTGCCCAAAGCCCAAAGCAAAAAAAAATCCGTATAACGCTATGTTTTTCGTCACAAAGTTTAGACATACTAGTTACTGATAACAAGTACAATTTGAAAATTTTTATATCTACCGACTTCCAGTTATTGGAGTGGAACTTAAAAACTACTGGACCGAATTTGATCGAAATTAAAAAAAAACGAAACGAAACGGGACTACACGGAAAGCACCAGCTTTCAAATAAAGAAAGAATTTTGAGAATCGGTTCACCCTATCGAAAGTTATGAGGTCACAAACATCAAAAAAATACATTCGAATTGAGTACCTCCTCCTTCTTGGAAGTCGGTAGAAAACTTGAAAAAATCCAGTGCATAGTAAAGAGTTTAAAAATGAAGCGACAGAAATGCAAACATTCGTAATGAATTTCTCAATATTTTGAGCGACAACAACAATATACTCGTATCTTGTAACCATAAAAAAGGTAAAGAAGTAAGTGTCCATATTTTCATTCAATTGTGGCTTCTTTTATTTAAAAAAAATACTGCATAAAAGTTATCGCGTTTACAGACGCACGCTTGTTACTGACACTGCCATCGCTTTGCCCTTTCAATTACCTAAAATTTGCTCTTGCGGCGCCTACCCAAGCTACTGGTTGTATCAACCACACATCTGTTATTGCAACCTTGCGCTATTTAATTTTACAATTTTTCCCCTGCCTTATATATTTAATTAAAGAAAGAAAGAAGGAAAAATATATTTGTTGAAGAAAAACAATATTACATTTTGCCTAAAAAATACATAAAATTAATAAATAATTTTCTACACTACACAATCTATTGTTTCACTACAACACAGCCCCAACTCAGCATAAAGCTGATTGCGTTGAAGCAACCAGCGCTGGTCCTCCATTGGGGCTGGCGGTGACGTCACACACGACTGCATCGAGCGCATTTTATAAGAATACAAAACAAAACAAACACAACATTTTAAATACTGAATACAAAACTAGTATAAAAACAAAAAGGCAAACAGGGTACGAATGTCCGGATGCACCTACAAAGACTTCATTAATAGAAATAACTATCTCATCATCATCATCATCATCATCAGCCTGTAGCAGTCCACTGCTGGACATATGCCTCTCCAATTGCACGCCACTTAGGTCTATCTTGGGCTTCTCGCATCCAGTTTTGGCCAGCCGTCTTGCGCAGATCGTCACTCCACCGTGCCTCAGGACGTCCTACACTACGTTTGCCGAGACGCGGTCTCCACTCTAGAACTCATTTACCCCAACGGTTGTTGGTTCTACGGCTAATATGGCCAGCCCACTGCCACTTCAGCTTGCTGATCCGGTGGGCTATGTCGATGACCTTGGTTCTCTGACGGATAACTTCGTTTCTGATGCGATCCCTCAGAGAAACACCGAGCATAGCCCTTTCCATAGCTATCTATATATCTATATAGCATAATAACTATCTAGTAATAAGTAAATAGAAATACACAAACTTATATAATATTATTATCATTATAATATATAATTTATAATGCACTGGTGTCGTTAACCAAAATGGCTTCACTTTTTTTGGTGATACTTCTACTTTTACTTATACTAAGAATCAACATAACAGTCTTAGCCACATTTCGCAATGCATATCTGTCACTGTTAGCAATGTGACACCTGTCATCTCATCAAAAACTAACCTTCGAGTGAAATTATGCCACTTGGGTAAATGCCACTTGTTAGCAGATGATAGTGAATGTGGACAAGTTGTAGAGTTGAAAAAAGCTAGATATGTCATTGGAAACATAAATTATGTATATTATTACATTCTGTCACCTTCGATACGGGATAATTTAAGAAAACACCTTTTTAATCACACTAATACTTGAAAGATTTTAAGTTCGTGTGTATGTTTATACTTTTTCAAACAGATTTGAGACAAATTCATAATGAAATTTGCGGTATACATTAATTTATTCAGCGATAAAATAACCGAACGGATTTGAATTAAATTTGAAATATATATTGCTTATGATAACACTAGCTGACCCTTCGGCGACATTGCTTGGTTTACGGGACGAAGCCACAAATAATTTACGTACGTTAATAATAGTGAACTACAAGAAGAACATAAGCTTTTAGCTTCGCCCGCGGTTACACCCGCACGGTGATATTATGATGGTGAGGATGATGATGAAAATTATTTTATGTGTTTATACCGTTTAAGCAGCTATTTTACCCTCTTAAATAATGTTGTTTTCAGTAGTGATACAGTAACTTTTGTTTTGATCCATGAGGACATACATAATTTTTCTACCGACTTCCAAAAAAAGGATGAGGTACTCAATTCGACTGCATTTTTTATGTTTGTTATCTCATAACTGTCGACTGGGTGAACTGATTCTCAAAATTCTTTTTTTGTTTGAAAGCTGGTACTTCCCGTGTGGTTTCAAATTCGTTCTAGTAGTTTTTGAGATACACTCCAATAACTGAATAGAATGGAATTTAATTAAATTTTTCAAATTGGACTATTTACATAGCTTACTTGAAATTTGGTAGACAAAACAAACTTTCATCCTCTATTTTAAACTGTGTTTTTCTTAAATCGAGCAACTATCGATACTTTACGTACATAACGATCACCTATCCGAGTAGCGAGCGCAAGTTTCTACACCAAGACGGACTATTTCTATGGGCGTAGCACCAATATTTACGTAATTAAAATGTAATCGTTGATGTATACTATACAAACTATCATTTATCTAGTACAAATGTAGCACAGATAACTCATAGTTACTCAAAGTCAAAGTCAAAATCATTTATTCTATTAAGGCATCAAAGACGCACTTATGAACGTCAATTTTTCATTATAATATACTTCAAAGACTACCGCCGCGTTCCAAAATATACAGAGACTACCGAGAAGAAGCGGCAAGAAACTCGGGGCCATTCTTTTTATATTGATGTTTACAATGTTTCAATGTTAGCTACTACAAATATTACATTTTATGGGTGGCAGAGAGACAGCTTGCCAGAAGTGGAGTATTCCAAGCATCTTTATCTTCTATATAATGTCGAACTTTATAAAAATTTATTTTTACTAAACGTTTTGTACAGTCAACTTGAATTTGCCCTCTGTGAGCTCAGTTATGTGTTTTGGGATTTTATTGTAAAAACGCACACAATTTCCTAGGAATGACTTATTAGTCTTCGCAAGTCTAAAACTATGTACAGCTATCCTATACTATTACTACGATAATTAATATAAACGAACCGATTACGGGAATTTTTGTGCTAGGATCACAGAATAGTTCCTTGCTAGCTATCATCTCTAGATTCGTAAGATCACTTACCCACCCATGATGTCGAGACTACTTAATCAAACCGAACCTTAGCCATTACCTAAAAAAAGCCTTAAAAAGCACGTTTAAAGTAGAACCCACAGTGTACGTTTATTCAACAATGTATCTGCAATGTATAATCAAAGTAATGCAACATGTAATTGAAGCATAATTTCAAGACCTTAAGATGATTGCAAAGCCAGTACTCGCCATACTAAAAAAAAAATTCTACCTCTTAACACTGTCCGATTTCAGTGATTTTTTATTCATTGAATCATCACATTGTTTACTCGTACGTTTTGATTTTTTCAGTATTTTAAAACTACTATAAATATCATTTTTTTAAACTTAATTTTTTAACTTATTTTTTTTAGGTAGAAAAGAGTTTTTTTCTTTTAGTATGGAGAGTAATAGCTATGCAATGCCCTTAAGAATATATAAACTACTTCAAGATTGAAACATACGAACTGCGGTAGAACATGTTTTTATTAAAATTCCCGATGAAACAAAGAACATGGTATAAGATAATAATAAATAGTCTTAAATAAACTTAAACATTAATGCGTATTATATTATTCCACAGCTGTTTGTATGTATGTGTATGTTATGTGACTTCATTAATGACTTATTTATCTAATCATAATAATCATTAATTCCATTGTTTATGGCTCTTATATGATTTTATTACGATTATGATTATATTACGCTCAATTTGATTGGCTTATAATTATTAGTAGCAATTAGCTTGTTCAAAACACCAACTTAAACTAGCAAAGTAAAATCTATTTTTAGTAAATTATGGTAGTTCTTATTCTGTTCATGCTAAAGTCCAAATTCGTATAAAGCTTACGAATGACAGTTCTTAGTTATATCTATAAGGCTATTATATATCTCAGTTGCTAACAAAATTATGTTGATTGAAATCTTTAAAAATGGCGGCTCTATGTCACTTTTGTCAGCTCCAGTTATCAAGATACTAACATTTTTACTTATTGTCAAAAGTGACATAGAGCCGCCATTTTTCAAGATTTCAATCAACATTTGATTGCAGGTGAGATACATAGTAGCCCCGTTGATCAATTTAGACGTCATGTAACTAAATAGGTCGAAGTAATGTAGAGACTGGACTTATGTAGAGACTCGAGTCTATACAATAGTGTTTTTCACCTTTTTTATATTTAAGTACCACTCTACTTTTATGTTGTCTAACTTCTTTGTTTATTCTTTTGACTTGCTAAGTTTTTCTGTTTATTTGTCTTTGTTCACACCCTTCTCTTTTCAACTGGCTTCCAAAAAAGTGGGCGGTTGTCAATCTTTCTGTATATATTATTTACGTATAGCGTACGTTAACTCATAACTTTTTACCTACCAAACCGATTTTCATGTTTCTTTTTTATTTCCAATCTGATGTGCTTCTCATGTCCCATTTGATCTCTATGCTGATCAAGATCTGACTAGAACTTTCCTTTTTATAATACTTTCTCATTTCATCGGTTATTTTAGAATGATAGTCAATTTCATATTTTATGTCATATAAGTGGTTATTCAGCATACACTGTGAGTCTATTTGAATAGCAGAATCGTCCTCCTAATTAAGAACCCATTATATTCTATTTATAGCTACTTCCCCTGTCGCCAAGAACAGCTGATAACAATCACCAGCCGTGATTATGAGTAATTTGAATCTTTATAAATATTAACACTGTGAAAGCATTATATTATGTACGAGAGAATTAACGGTGTACGCCTGGGAACTAACTGTATGTTTGCAGAATTAAACACAACATCCAACCTCCTTATCTTTATTCTTTAATTACGAAATGTCGGATCGTATTTGTGATCTTGAATACGAGAAACAATTTCAAAACATGAATAGATACTTAATTGAATAGTAAAACTATATACATAATAGCCTCGTTGGTTTAGTTGGTAGTGATCCTGCCGTATAAGTGTAGGGTACCAAGTTCAATTCTGTATTGGCCGTTTCGTGGGGCGACTTTGCACTAAATTTACAATCTAATTTTTTACTTTATTTGTGTGTTTTTTTTATTTTATAGAACCGTTTCTTTAAATGGGCTATAAATTGTAAACAGTAAGTTTTACAAAAAGTGAACATGAATTAAAAGATGTGAAATTATATTGCCTACAATAATAGTATTAGTAACTTTTGCTCTAAGACGCATAGTGTTCGAGATATCGGCCAAAAACCTTTTTTCAAGATGGCGCTACGAACCTCCACCTGGATCTGTCAGCACTTTGTGATTATATGCTCCGTAAGTGACCCTACACCTTATAAAAAATTGAATCAAATATTTAGTGTGAGATTGACCCTAAAAACGGCTATTTTCACTATTATACATATTATATTTTATTTAACACGTCAATACTAGAAAGATCCCAAACATAGAAAAATTAAACAAAAACGACAGCCATTGTAGTGGTTTTTTGCCTCCATCAACTATTTCAATAGCAAGTCCATTATAATAATCATTAGTGTCATTATGTCACTAATGACTATCAAACTGAAATGACGTAATGCGGTGTCCAATCAAAACAAATCCTTTTAATAAAATGAAACGACGTCTACAGGGGTGGCGAGGGTCAAATGACCTACTTTACCGTCATAAAAGTGACCCACCCTTTTGGTGTTAAGACCCACATCCGGGTCATACATAATGGGTTCCGTGATTGAGACATACTATAGTTTTTGCCATATAGTATTATAGTAAACCGGTGTGAAGTTACAAGCCTTTCATAACCCGATTAACGCAAGATGTTCATAATATCGAAATATAATCTAGTAGCTGTAAATAGAAGCAAAAAGACAACAACATAGGCAAGCCATTTCAATGATTTTTTGGTTCTTTCTACTTTGTCTTTTTACCAGCCATTGAGCTGGACACTCAGAAGTGATCGAAATATTGAAAAAATCCTAAGGCAGATAGGAGCCTGGGAAAAAGGTAGTCTACAAGCTGTTATCAATGATTTCACAATTTTATGAAAAAAGTAATTCAGAAATCACTACCACGTTTAGAAGTGGTCGGCCACTTCTAAACGTGGTAGTGATTTCTGAAATTTTAAAATACTTACGTTATCGAAAAAGCATAAAAACGTAGTGAGCGTAGATAGTATGCCAAAACCATTCTAAAGTATTATTTAGAAACCTGAAATTTGCGTTCATTTTTATGCCATAAATTCCGTGAAGTAAATTCCTTATAGAATTAAATAGAGTACTTACTATACGGCGAAGAGATTTTAACCTTCGCCGACTATCCATTTAAAAAGCATTTGCATGTGCGAAAATTCGGAAGGCATGTAATCTATAAAATTGCAAATTGTAAAATTAAATATAGTTTCGAGTTTAAATAAGAAATTTGCTTTAACCATGGGTGAAACAATGGACTATCTTTTGTCTAGGTTTTATAATGGGACCACCAGAGTTTTCCAGGAGTTTAGGTAAAACCATAGTGTATAAGTACCAACTTATCACTTTTGGCTTAAAGAAATTCCTTGCTTTTTTGCGAAATAGGTAGGTAGATATACCTCGTTACCTTGGTACCTTAGATTACTATAAACCTGGCTACATAATCTACAATATACTCGTAGCTATATCGGCTATATCGAAAACCGACTTCGTTAATTTTAATTTTCCAAATGACGCAACGACGTACTTAATACAATAGGCCATGAATATGTAAAAGCAAGCCAAGCAGAACAAACATTTCAGGTGTCAACTTGATTTATACACACAAGGCAACGCGCTTTCAGTGGCTTTAAAATACATTGGTTACCATAGCAACGAGCGTAACAACAAACCTACCCAATCAATTATCCGTCTTATACTGAGGTTGAAAAGTCTATTTTCATTTAGTAATACGGAAGACTTTGCTGTTCAGTTTTTGAATGCGACTTTCAGTCTTATTCCAGCGCTGCTAAAGTTATTTTCGAATGAATAGAAATACATTCATAAATTATGATTTATGCTGGCCGATAACAAATACTAGTTAAGTAAAAGAAACGGTAAAAGGCCAAGTCATTAAAGAATATTATGCTAATGTGGAAATGCGGCATTATCGTAATTGTATAGAAAAGGGGAAATATAATCCGTAGGGTCGATGAAAGAAATTAATAAACACACGAAACGCATTCTTTCAAGTAAGTATTTGACAGAATTGTTTGAATCATTTCAATACTACGAGTATGATATTGAGGTATGTACATCCGAAACGACGTGATCCGGCAGAGAACTAAAGTAACCGACATAGCTCAAAGAATTAGTAAACTGAAGTGGGCTGGTCACATCAGTCGTAGTCCGATAACCGATGGTATAGGCGGGTTCTCGAATGGAGACCACGTGTCGGCAAGCGTAGCGTGGGAGGACCAGCAGCCAGTTGGAGCGAGGATCTGTGCAAGGTAGCTGGCAGTCACTGGATGAGCAGAGCTGAATCGGGCTCAGTGGTGCGCTTTGGGAGAGGATTATGTCCAGCAGTGGACTGTTACAGGCTGATGATGATATACATACTTAATATTGTTCAATTATTTTAAAATTTAGTCATGTAGAATTTGTAATTGGTTATGCATTATTAACAAAGATGTACCTAATGCCTTAATAATAAGTACCTATCTTTTACTTAAAAGGAATAAATTGGTTCTCGGTTAAGTACTGGATACAAGATCGATCGTTGCAAATATAATAATTTAGCAATATTTTGGTACCCTGGTTGGCTAGAGGTTTTAGTAAGAAAACCGAGGATGTAAACAAGTTGTAACAAAGTTCGAAACCTGTCCAAGGTTCTTGATTTTTAAATATGATTTGAAGAAGTTGAGCTTGACTTAGGTACTTACGTCTTATCAGGCGTTAAAACATTTTGTATGTTGTATATATCTGTATGCTAATTTAGTTGACTAATTTAGTTAAATATTAGTGTTCCTAGAACATTAAAGATTGATACCTAAGTTTATTACGTAATCTATAAGTAGTAGTTTAGTATTTAAAAATCTTCTGCAAGTATATTTCCATATAGGACGGGATTCCGTAGGCACAGTGGCCGACATTCAAGGTTAGAGCATTAGTGTGCACACAATTAAAGTTATGTTATTTAGAGAATTGTAAAAACATATTGTATATGTATGCATATATTATAACAAAAACCATTTTGATGTACCTGCTTAATGAATGATCGCGAACATTTATTAGTCAAAACTTGAGTAGCATAAAAATATTGAAGAATAAAATAGTAATTTAAGTATCCTGCATGTTTCGCTTTACGGCGTGCAAATACTTATAAAACATTTAATAGAAATATATTTCATTATTGTTACGTATTATTCCGTTTTTGTAATATATCATACAAATATTAAAGTAAATTACTTTTTCCATCAGTCATTTGAAATGTTAAATATAACTATTTCACTTAAAATAAAATTAAAAATATCAGGTCGAGAATTATGTTATAGAAAGGTACAATTCGATACAATGGTATTATCGTATTACTATAAAATGAAATAAATTACAAATGTTAGAAATTTCCTAAATATCTGGTTATGTGTACTGCACTTATGTGGAAGCGCTCGTAACGGAGCTTGACTTAGCGATCTTAACCGAACAAGTTAAGCAAAACTTGCTGCGGTCAGGAGTTGGATGGTGTCCGCTAGTGGCATTATTCAATTGAGCGCTTCCGTGCTTCAGAGGGCACGTTAAACCGTCGGTCCCGGTTGTTTGTCTTAGGAGAGCAGTCGTTAGGCTATGTCGAACGCCTTCGGGCGGCCTGAAAACTTCGATATGGTTTGGCCACTAACCTATCCACCAAGCCTGAGAGAAAGGCTCGAGTCCCAGCAGTGGGAACAAAATGGGCTGATCATGATTATGATGAACCACTTATGTAACTTTAACTTGAATGCGTAAAAGGCCAAGTCTCGCATTCCCAACGGTATATACTAGCGACTGCCCGCGACTTTGTTCGCGTAGTGGGCTCGGCCTTTGACCTCGCCATAACCTGACGTCTTTTCATAACTTTTCTCGGTTTTTCTTTCATAAGAACCTTCTCCTGACAAAATGTAACACAACAAAAAAGGAATTATTGAGTAATAGGGGTTCATTTTTATTTAGGCATATAGATTTTAATGTTATTTTGACGGTTTAACTTACACGGTAGGTATAGTCGAATATCTCGACCGGTTTCGTGACCGTACTTCTTCATGAAGTACTCGCCAATACTAGCGCGAACGCAGTCGAGTGCGCAAGTACTCCATGAAAAAGTGGCCCGGACGGTCACGAAACCGATCGAGTTATTCGACTATACCTAGATACCGCGTAAGTCAAACCGTAAAACTAACATTAAAATGTGAAAATTTCAAAAAAGTTATAAATAGATTTTGATAGCCATACAATAGGCAATTTTTTTTTTATAAAAGCGAGTATTCCTTTGTACTTTGATGTCAATGACAATGATATTTTATAACAAATTAATGATGGCATACCGTGAACGGATGGTACCATCGTTGTAGCTTTTATGCTTAATGGATGACCGTGATTCATTTGATAAATACATTAGCTCTTTTCACATGGTAACAATGGATTTTTCACTGCTTTATTAATGTATACATTCGCGTACTTACACTGTTGGCTAGAAGTCAAGTCGTAAAGTAACTTGCGTCAATTTTTGACGTCATTTCAAAAGCAACGTCGATTTAGAATCATGAATGTTTTGTTCAACTGCCGTGCGATTCTCTAAGAGCAAACATCGTTGCATCTTTGACAACATCCGCGAAACAAATGACGAGATGACAAGAAACGTTGGAAAAACAACCTTATGTACAAGCGTGATATCTCGTAAAGTATTTGACATCGGTGAGCTCGTCGACGAACGTATCGACGAATCATTAGAGAATCGCACGGCTGTTCACATTAAGTTCTTATAAATTTAAAAAGTATCACCCGTGCGATTCTCTAATGTTTCGTCGACGAGCTCACCGATTTCAAATACTTTGTGAGATATCGCCCTTGCACACAAGGTTGTTTTTCCATAACGTTTCTTGTCATCTCGTCATTTGTTTCACGGATGTTGTCAAAGCTGCAACGATGTTTGCTCTCAGATAATCGCACGGCAGTTTACTAGCTCCAGAAGTACAATAATAATAATAGAAATTGATATTCATATAAGGCAAAGTCAAAGTCAAAGTCAAAAATCATTTATTCAATTTAGGCATCAAAGACGCACTTTCGAACGTCAACTTTTTATTATAATGTACTTTAAAGACTCTACCGCCGCCGTCTATAGGTAACATAAATAATGACAGAGTTTTTAGGTAGTAATTTAGCGTGTAATAAAATTCAATTTAGTAGGAGATGCTAACAGCAAGTAATTACTAATTAACAATAGTTATTTGTTAAGCAAACAAAGTTGGTTTTTGGTGTGACTTGTTGGTTGACTTGTATTATATATATTATATAGAATAGAGGGAATAATATTTGTGACATTTCATTAGCGGCGACCTCGAAATGGCTTTTATTAAAAGTGTAAACCAAGGGTGATACTTCGGACACATCGGTGTTTTATTATTAAATAACTAGCGGGTCTCCGCGGGTTCACCCGTGCGGTGATGGATGATGATGAATCTTATATAGCCTATGTTACTCAGGGTGAATGTAGCTTTCGAATGGTGAAAGAATTTTTCAAATCGGTCCAGACCTTTTTTTCCAATTCGTTACAAACATACATACAAATCTTTCCTCTTTATTATATTATAGTATAGATTATTAATTTACGAACGCTCATGTTTTTTTTAATTTTACTACATACGGCAGATTTAGGGACGAATGCGGTGTGACATGGACTAGTTCGGGAACTTAAACCCTCTTATTATTAAACGTGGAATAAAATGTAGTTGCCAGTTTAAATTAAGACTTGGCACTATGTTTATGAAGTATATCTAAGGGAATTTTATTAAAGAAATTTGATTGAACCATTTAAACTGGGGATCTAAAGATTCCCAGTTTAAATCATGGTTTATACTTAATTATTACTTATTCCGCCTTAATATAAAACGTTTAACGTTAATAAGTTTTGCATAAACGCCATCTTGTTTATTTTTGACCCTAATCAAATATGTTCTTATGTTATTTAAATTATAATATTACTTTAATTATAGATACCTCTCTGTTTGAAGAATTAAAATTATGCTACTTCATAATCATAGATACAGCAAATACAACATGAAAATATATAACTATATATTTTCATTTCAGATTTATAACTTAAACGAATAATTCAAAATATAAGACAGAATGCTAAGTCCGCTTAAAATAGTGGACTCGTTAAATAATGGTTGCAAAATATAATGGAATTGTAAACAAGCTGATTTAATTTGACGCAAATGACCATAGACAGCGTGTCAGCTCATTCATATTTATGTGAGAAAGCCATAAATTATTCCATAACTGAGTCGAGTTGGGCTACTGTTGCGTACATTACTGGAAAATAAGGCTAAGTCTAATAACTGCTGTGGATTGGTATCTTCCAATATATGCCATAGTTGCGTTTAAAAATATTTTGTTTTGGTTTGTGAGAATTTTTGTGATTTTTGTTTTCAAATGTAGAACTAGTAGGGTGCTGTCAGGCAAAGAGCGGTCACGCGTTCACGCGGTTCAGTTTTGCGTTCGTTGTGTTGTATTACGTTACTTAGGTATAACCAAACAGGAGTTCTGACCGCGTCGGTCAACTGTGGATACACTGTCAGTATATCTATGTAACGTAATATAACACAACGAACGCAAAAGTGACCGCGTGAACGCGTGAACGTGAACGTGTTGACTTAGATATATAGATAACGGAAGTATTATGATTTGTATTAAAACCAAGCGTGCCGATTTTTAAATGAAATTGAATTACATGAATTTACGCATAATATTATTTTAATTTTACTTTTTGACAGTTTATCGACTAGTTTGCCCGCGCAACAAAACTGCAAGGATTTTTGAGGTCCAAAGTGTCGGCGCAACAATTGTTGCAAGTAAGTGTCACGCGCGTTTATCTTTTGTTTATTTTTTAAAGTCATCCCAATGTTTAACCATAGAGTTTAATTATTTAGCGTAATATATTTTCTTTCTATGGCAACACTACACACGGACATGTTCTATCTGTGAACTTTAAAAAAAAATATAATCAATGTTTATATTTTCATCTGTGTTTGGCGGCGAGGTTATGTTTTGTGCTATAGTTTTAGTGAATTAATCGGGTTAAACTCATGATTTTGATACAAATTAAACATGAATATGATCGTGAATGTGTAAGGAATACTGTAAATATGTGATTTAAGTTCTGACATCAAAATTTTACGATATAAATTTGTCACGAACCGACAACACTCGGTAAGCTAACTTCTCATTGTTATGATTGGTTATAATTTGCTTTATTTTGAATAGATTATACTTTTACATTGTAAAATATCACAGAAATAATGTTGTCAAGTAATTACACCCACTCAGAATATGATAAATACGCCATATCATGTCAGGATCGATAAAAAATCGAAGTCACGTGACAGTTAAATTCGCTTGTACTAAAAATTCAAAATTTGTAATTTTTTTTAAATATTTCTGATATATAATTATTCTTTGAAACCTAGTTTGGTTTGTAGGATTTCTAATAAGAATTCCAATAAAATAAAAAAACCAACAAGAAAATTTATATTTCATACAAAAAAAAATTTTTGGAAATCACCATGTATAAGTCTAGAAAATGGGCCCCCAAGTTGAAAAAAAAAATCATTATTGGCCGAAATTTCAAAGTAGCTCTTATTTTTTATGTAATTATTAATAACCTAAGCATATGTTACTAGGTAAAAATAATATTTCTGTTCTAGACATTCAAAATATTAATAAATATCAAATCAAAATCCTGTCTTGGGAAGCATTTTTTATTGATAAAACTTAATTTTTGTGGTCAGATTGCAAGTTTTTTTTATGATATTATTTCTTCTACGAATTCAAATATTTGAATGTAATTAGATAGATATGTGTTTTTACTATTTAATTACCGCAAAAAACCTATAGGTATTAATGTAAAATTTTTAAATTACAATTTTTTTCCACATCAATTCTGATTTTTTCGGCTACGTCAAGTTTGTCCTCGTGTAACATAACATTTTACTAATACATTTGACATGAATGTTTATGTATCAGATTTCTTGGTTATTCAACTATCTCTGACAAAAATTTCGTCTCTTAACTCGCTATAGGTGTGGCACAAGAGCCATTTATTCCCAACTCGGCGCAAACTTTTGACGCGGGCGCAGGTCGTAACACTCGGGAGCAATCACGAGGGCGCCACAGGGCTCCTTAGGCAAGCTAGTCGTTATTGATACAAGAAGCAAAAATTACTTTGCAAGAAGTGTCAATAAGTTACGAGATGTATGCAAAACGATCTGCCGTGCGATTCTCTAATTATTCGTCGACGAGCCTACGAAGAAATTATTTCTTCGTAGCGACGAGCTCATCGATGTCAAATACTTTGAGATATCGCTCTTGTATACAAGGTTGATTTTCCAACGTTTCTTGTCATCTCGTCATTTGTTTCACAGATATTGTCAAATAATCAACGATGCTTGCTCTTAGACTAATGTCCGTTTTCAATAACCTATCTATCGTCGGTTTACCCTACTAGAGATAGATATTTGACACTATTTGTATGGACTTTATGTCAAATTTCTATCGGCAATAAGGAAAACTGTGGATAGATAGAATATTGAAAACGGCCGTTAGAGAATCGCACAGCTGTTTCTTTTTATATGAACCTGAGGTAAACAATTGCTGGCTTTTCGTATGAGCAGTTCCAGAGATTATCTTATCAAACAAGCACACTTATATATTATACATTTTCTTATTATGTACTAGTATATATTCATATCTTCTACTTATTTGTGTACAACTGAATAAATAAGTTGTTAAACTTCGAATATAATGTACAATTAACTTTAGATTTCTTTGTTACAGGTTTACACAGTTAATAATAACAAGGATTCCCGTATGAGGTAAGTTTATATCCCTATAGGTACTCGTATTTATATACAACTACTCTACAATCACTACTGAAAGTGTATGCTGTACCTAAAGTCGTACGTATCAATCTGAAAGACAAAAGTAAATTATCAACTCATGCTGACTACTTACAAATAGCATTTACTCCACTTTCTCTAGAGTGCTCGACAGAAAGTAAATTCAATATTTAAAGAAGTTAATACTTAAAAAACTAAAACCTTCAATGGAAGGATTGTAAGCTAACCATAATAGGCGCAAATACTTCTCAAAGTTCACTTTACACAACTTATAAAACAATCCGGTAAGTTGGCTCGTAAATGCAGGGTACTTACCTGCTTGTTTAAAAAACTGCATCCAAACGGGTTCACCCGTAAATGAGCTACGGTGATGTTCAGTATTTCAAGCTCCTTCAATAGACCAGTAAAAATAGTGTTTTGTGTGTGTGTGTAAAAATAGTGTCAGTAATAATGTTTTGGTCAACTTCGCACTAAATGTCACTTACTGAGCATAAAATCACAAAATGCTAACAGATCCAGGTGGAGTTTCAAGTGCCATCTTGAAACAATTTGGCCGATATCTCAGAAACAATGCGCTCTAGGGCAAAATATATTGTGACTATTATTGTAGAGAATAAAATTTCGCAACTTTAATTGCATGTAAACTTTTTTGTAAAACGTACCGTTTACGATTTGTGGCCCATTTAATTAACTGGTTTTGATGGAACCGGAAGGGATGAACTATGTAATGGATTTTTTCGAGCTCAGTGTGCTCTACGCTACTATAAAGTAGGCAGTTTTAGTTGCTTTTTTTTATTTGAAAATCTGGTTTTTTGAATAGTAACGTAACATAACGATAAATAAATTTTACAAAAAGAGTTTACAGGAAATAAAAGATGCGAAAAATAATTAATAATTATTCCGGAAATATTGCGTTCAGAAGTTCATCCGTCTCCACCAATATCCAATTATCGAACAATCCTAAAACTATGAATATTTTGGGACTACTAATAAAATATAAGTACTGAATATATAGAATCCACACAGTTACTAAATCTCATTTTTAATTAGATTTTATAACAAAAAAGTTACTAAATCAACATTATTAACATCCTAACTTAATGTTATAAATGAGAAAGTGAGTTTATTTGCTTGATAGTTACTTTCACGCATAAACGGCTGCAAGGATCGTAATGAAATTTCGCAAGGAGATAGAGGAGGAGATGGATTCCCCGGGATGTACCCGGGAAAGCATATAAGATACTTTTCATCATCATCAACCATAACCACGCGGGTAAAACCGCGGGGCATAGCTAGTAATATATAAAACAAATTTGGTTTCGTTGCACTATTTATAATTTAAGAATGGCTGAATAGATTTGGATAAAATTTGGTAGGTATAAAGATGAGGCACTCGATTAACACTTAAGATAATTTTCATCATTATTCATCTTTCATCTCCATGCAAGTGAAACCGCGGCACGTAACTAGTATAATATAAAAACGCATCAACGCGACCCATGTTCGAATTAGATTCGTTCATCCTGAATGACATCATAACTCGAGCGACGATGTAAAACGGTAAAAAGCTTTTTATTTACCGGAAATTTGCGGAAAACCGCCGACTTACCGTAACTAAGTGCCGAAAGTGTCGCACTCATCCGGTTTTTGTGGTTACTTATTTAAGGCCCGTGTACACGGGTTGAGTAAGCGGTCCGTGAAGTGTGATACTCTACCATATCCCAGTAGCTTACAGGTGTTCTTATTAATAATCTTACTACCCTTATCCCACCATTGAGATAGGGTCGTCATAATATGCCTTTTGACTAACCACAAATGCACATACTTTCAAAGTATTTGGCATCGATTTATGGTCGACCGTAACCATTCGTTGGGAATCATCGTTGATATAAAAATTTTCTAAAATCTTTGCATGGTAGGTAGTATATCCGCTACCTTTCGGGTGGAAAGGGAGCAGATAAAAATGACCATAATGCTGATCATTTTCAAAGCACTAACTCCTGCTTAGCGAGACCAAACTTACCAAATTTAGAGAGAAAAAGTATTGCGATCGTTTAGTGTCCCGTTGTGCGCGTAGTACTATACACCAAAACCATACTACACATCGATGTAAAAAGTGGCAACCTACTGCTTATTCAGCGTAAATATGTTATCCCTTGGTTGCTTTTTTCATCTTCATCACCCAATGGCAATATATGGAATAGTCCTGAATTGTGGTTAGTCATGAAATAAGCTTCTTCTAAAGTATTGCCTAGAGGCGACGCCGCGAACGTCATAAATCGTGATAATAAACTAGGAAAAGTGTCAATCTACTGTTCGTATAGATAAATCTGGTAGTAATAATCTGGCAGTAAAAGTAGTAAATAGAATAGTGGTTACTACTTAATAATAATAATAATAATCTTTATTAAAAAACTTTGCATAGTAAACAAAGGTTCTCGTAAGTCTGCCTTTTGTTTTAGTAAAAACGGTGTTACAAAAGGCAGTCTCATGAAGTTCATTTAAAAATTAACAATGAAAACGACTTAATATAAATTCATTAAATAGGTAATAAAGGTAGGTCTTCTTATAATAAGTCTCCATCTGTAATCAAACACTCTGAGAATATAATAGTATTGTGTGGATTGTACTTGATAATGAAGGTAATAATAAGGTAGATAGATAGATAGATAGATAGATAACGCTTTATTGTACATAAAACAAACGTGGATACATTTAATATACAATTATCAATACTGTTGTACAATGGGCGGTCTTATCGCTTATAAGCGATCTCTTCCAGACAACTTTTGTGTGGAGAGAAATTATGATACACGAATAGACGGCAATGTATTTGAAAAACAACGTCAAAAGTAAACCTAAATAATATTAAAGTTACATAAACTACACAAACATAACTTAATACAAATAAATAAATATTTATAACAAATAAATAAATAAATATATAAATACATATATATTAAGGTAATACTAGCTAAGTATATAAATACTTTCCAAATCTCTATTCTACCTCTACCAAAGTGAATTTCCTGATGCCTTAGCTCAGTGTGGTTACTCTGCATCAATGAAGAAAGAAGGAGCTTGAAGAATAAAATGAAGAATATGATCACGATAGGTTAATCTTTGTATGCTATTAAGTGGCGAAATGAGCACGACGCTTGCCAATGCCAGTTGCAGTGCTACGGAGAGCTTAGAACTGTAGTTTTGGATAGCACTGTGCTCGTCACCCTGTGACATTGATTATTGAGCCTCTTTCGCCTAAAAAGAGCTTAGATTTCACTTGTTGTCCTTTTTTTATACAATACATATATATTAAGGTAATACTAGCTAAGTATATAAATACTTTCCAAATCTCTATTCTACCTCTACCAATCGGTATTTTTCCTTTTTAATCATACTTACCGTGGTAGGGTTAACGGTAAGTACCGTTAACCGTGTAAACAGGGCTTTACAGACTTTTTGTCATATATATTGTTGCATTCAGTTCAGTTTACTGCGTTAAATGAAGTTGTTTTTTGGCGGTATAGCTTTATTATAATATACGAGTACCAACCGAGTCAACGAACAGAATTCAAGCCCGTATAATCTGTTTAACTAAGCCAAACATCTCAACTAGGCCAGCGGTGCTGCCTGTTGATAACGTTGCTTATTTTGTTTATATTATGTTAAGAATATATAAAAAACTAGCTGCTCTCCGCGGCTGCACCCGCGCGGTGATCGATGATGATGATGATGATGAATTATATAGCCTATGTTACTCAGGGTGGATGTAGCTTTCCAATGGTGAAAGAATTTTTAAAATCGGTCCAGTACTTTTTGAGCCAATTTGTTACAAACATACATACAAATCTTTCCTCTTTATTATATTATAGTATAGATTATTAATTTACGAACACTCATGTTTTTTTTAATTTTACTACATACGGCAGATTTAGGGACGAATGCGGTGTTGGGTGTGGACTAGTTCGGGAACTTAAACCCTCGTATTATTAAACATGGTTGCCAACTAAAATGTAGTTGCCAAGTTTAATCGTTCCTCTTTATATATATAAAGTACCTCTATATAGTATAGATAAGTATAAACGTATCTTTTTCTATCTTATAAATATAATCTTTACTTATAATAAAGTAGTAGAGGCCAAAAAGTCTGTACTTGGAAGAAAAAAATATGTTGGTTTAGAAGACGTAAAATCACCTACTGAGCAAGAATATAACGTTTATGACGACGATGATGACATATTTATTATGATGTAATTTAAATAAATAATTCATGATTTCTCCATAATTTAAATAAAAATTACAATTTTTTACAATTTTATTGTAAGAGTAAGTATATGCATTAATTTTATTAAATATTTTAAACATGTTAATTGAATTTTCATTCTTATACATCTTTTATTATAATACATAAAAAAAAAATTGTTGGGCATAAGTTGTACACTTATAAGAGTAAAGTGTCTTTTTGATTCTATTATAGTATAGCACCTCAATCATTTCTACCTGATGTCAACAGCAAGAAACAGTTTTAATGGTTCAATAGCTCAGAGGTGTTATAATCAACGCTCAAAGAAGAACAGAAGAGAAGATTGAAGAATTAAGAAGAAGAAACATGACCATGCTCAGCCTTGGCACTGGGAGAATTCACAGGAGTTTGTATGTATACCCGTGAATTTCCTGATGCCTTAGCTCAGTGTGGTTACTCTGCATCAATGAAGAAAGAAGGAGCTTGAAGAATAAAATGAAGAATATGATCACAATAGGTTAATCTTTGTATGCTATTAAGTGACGAAATGAGCACGACGCTTGCCAATGCCAGTTGCAGTGCTACGGAGAGAACTGTAGTTTTGGATAGCACTGTGCTCGTCACCCTGTGACATTGATTATTGAGTCTGTTTCGCCTAAAAAGAGCTTTCACTAGTTGTCCTTTTTTTTCTAATGGTTCATCAAAGTGACTCCCTCTGCCTGATGGCAAACGAAGATGGAATCAAGAAGCATGACCATAAGTGCAGCCGTAAGCTGCACTAATCGTCACCCTTTTGCTTTTTCATGCCCCACTTAAAACACCCAGGGTCATAGCTGCTAGGAAATACGTACGCCGGCAGAGCATTCCACAATTTACTTACACGACAGAGGTAGGAACTGCCAAACCTTTTGGTTCGTGGTAAGAAGTTTTGAACAGTATATGGATGCAATGCTAGGCCTGAACGAGTAGTTCGGGATCGGGGAAAGAAGGAATAAGATTAAAAAGCTCTTTAGAACATTTGCCATGAAAAAATCGGCAAAAACGCTTAGAGAAGCTATAGTTCTACGCATTTGTAGGGGTTCCAGGTATTGTCATTCACACATTTGCAGACTTTTTTGCTCTGCGGTAGAATGTCTGGCACTGCGGTGGTACCAAACCAGCCAAGACGTCCGGTCCACAAGAGACCTACCACCCAGTAAGTCAGGTTTCCTGGCCTCTTACGATTCGCATTCCGTCGGTAGAGGGCTCTTTGATCATTGATCGAAGGTAGAGGGAATATTTGTTAACTTCTTGCTTTTCAAGCTGGCTGGGGCATCTGGGCCTAGGAAGTCAAATCATGCCCGAGGTTGTTGATTCTTGATTATTCTGCCCACTTAATTTTTTTATTTTTTTATTTGATTAATTTGAAAATGCGCTTAAGTGTTAGTGTTTAAAACCCTTATAATTAGAATTATTTTTTACGAGTTTGTGGGACAAGTAGGTATTTGTATTTTAGAATCTCTATAGAAAGTGGAAGGATTTTATCGATCAATTTCTCTTTTACAGTTTATGAGTATACTAGCGACTGCCCGCGACTTCGTTCTCGTAGTAGGCTTGGCCTTCAGCCTCGTCATCACCTCTCATCTTTTCATGGTTTTTCTTTTAGAAGAACCTTCTCCCAACAATAATTAACACAACTAACAAGTACAATTTGAAAAAATTAATACAAACTTCCATTCTATTTAGTTATTGGATCAGTTATTGGAGTGTAACTCAAAAACTACTGGACCGAATTTGATGAAATTTAAATGGGATCACACGGAAAGCACCAACTTTCAAACAAAAACAATTTTGAGAATCGGTTCACCCAGTCGAAAGTTATGAGGTAACAAACATAAAAAAAAATACAATCGAATTGAGTACCACCTCGTTTTTTTTGGTCGGTAGAAAAATAATTAGCGAGATTGTTCCATCCGTTCTCAAGTTATAGCGTGACCAGGAGAAATAGGGGTTCATTTTTTTTAATTACTAGGTATATTTTGATTGACCAAACTTTAGCCCAATTTGTGCCAAAACACATTATTGGAGGCTTGTTCTTTAGTAGTGCCACATTTAATGTTTTTGCTGCAATAGTAGCCTAGGTTCACTCCACAAGATATCAGTATCTTCAAAACATTCAAATAAAAAGTTGACCCCACCATAATCACGTATGAGCGTTTGTATAGGCAAATCTTAATTCGTAAACAAAACTCTTATGATTTTAGGCGCAGTTTCATCAATAATTTATCACCGTTTTTACCTTGTTCATACCTTCGCAGCGTATCGCTGTTGGCTTCCCATGCCTTACAGTTATTCTCATTGTTTGCGCGTCTGAACTGTTGCTAATCATCGGTTATGCTCTTATAATCCATATGTAATAGATCACGCCACGACTGTCTAACGGTAGTTTTGTTTGTTAGTTCATGTGGCCCACGGAAGTATTTGGTTAATCTCATGTATCGCATGGCATGAGGTGCTAGAACACTTTGGTTTATGAAAGGTAGGACTGGTATTTAATTTTAGATAGAAGATTAGAGAGTAGATTAAAATTAATTCATAAGTGATTGAATAACATAACGGGATCAATGTAACAAACGCATGTTTGATGTATCAAACAGTGTACAGCCGTGCGATTCTCTAATGATTCGTCGTTGCGTTCGGCGACAAGCTCACCGATGTCAAATACTTTATGAGATATCGCCCTTGTACATAAGGTTGCTTTTCCATCGTTTCTTGTCATCTCGTCATTTGTTTCACGGATGTTGTCAAAGATGCAACGATGTTTGCTGTTAGAGAATCGCACGACAGATGTACTGACGGTCAGCGTAGTAATAGGGTCCCGTTTTACGATGTAGTTCCAACTACTAAAATTGTTTTATTCTGCCCAAAAGCTTTCTGTACTTTCATTGCGGTGCGCTCGTCGTTGCGTCTCAACTTGCCACTTTTTAAGGTTCCGTACCGATTACTAAGTATTACTAAGACTCCGCTGTCCGTCTGTCACAATATCAATATGTCTCTATAAAAACGGCAAAAACATCATATAAAAAATAAAAATAAACGTTTTATAAAAATCATGTCTATTGTATGAGAGATTTATAGATAATGGTACGGAACTCTTCGTGCTCGATTCAGACTCGCACTTGGCCGGGTTTTTTTTCATAATACGAGTATAACTCAAATCGTAGCCCAAAAAAGTAAGTCTTTTAATAGTTTGAGGATGTTATCATAGAATAGATAATTCTATGATATATGAATAGTAAGCTCAGAGCGAAATTCTCCTTGGGCTTTCTGGAGATAAATAGAAAAGTGATTTTATATAACTTGATTTCTTTTTTCTACACTCGTATAAAACACATATTATATATTTTTCACACACGATCACTTAACGGTTAATAACCAATACTTACAAATTGTAGAATATCAAATTACAATTTCGACGTCTCCACTAACCGCAAAAAAGTCCATTCCACGGTATTGTCAGAAACATAAAACCGCATGTCGCTAACACTACAAATCAAACAAGAAATAGGGAAGTGAGACAACGTATCGATATATGGTATTTCGTCGAAAAAGTCAGACGATTAGCTACTTTTTACGCCGAGCTAGGCGGATGGGAGAGAGATTTTAAGACAATCGTGGGAGCTCCTTATGTCATTAGCAAGATACTTGTTGTATAATAAGGGACGATAAGGGGTAATGACGTCTTAATGACTATGTTTGAGTTTGTTTGGTGAGTGATGAGCTAATAGCGTGACAAGGTGGACTTGTCGATAGGAAAATAGTCAAATGTGTGTTACATGTAAGATAATTTAATATATACTAGGCTACGTACATTAGGCTTACCGGCATTCATATTTTAATGTAAATTTGTTTTCCGGAAATGCAGCCAGCGTCATGGGCACCTTTGCACCGGGTACAGTACGGGGTGGGTTATTTAATTGATTTTATTTTTGACTGTTGTGTTTGTTTATTTATGTAATTAGTGACCTATTTATGTATATTGACATTTATGAAATAAAAATTTGACTTTTCTCCATAAGTGAATTTATAAAATACTTATGAGAAATAAATTCTTTAAAAAACCTACGGTGAGGTACGAGTAGGCATGCTTTTTGATAGCTAGTATCACAAGTATTCAGTGAGTTTTCATCCATGTCGTCGTAGAAACAATACTTTTAGGTGTAGAACAGGATATTCAGACTGGTAATAAATAATAAAAAAAGATAAATATTCTAATTTGGACCAAGTGTCTGTGGTCAAGCGCGGATCCACCGTTGTGGGCACGGTGGGCATTGTCACAACCCTAAAAGACTTGTAACATCAGACGTCACACTTTCATATTCGACAGACTGATGATATGACGTTTTATAAAATGTACAAAACCTGGATACCGATGAAATTATTAACGTTTTCGCGAAAAAGAAACGTAAGCTTCTTTTAAATTTAATTTGACATCATTTGATATCCTTTGTAGTTGTTTCCAGCGAAGTTACAGTCTTATCTTTATTTTATATTCTTACTTTACTATTATTATTATATCTTCGAGAATAGCGCAGTGCTTTGCCATGCACGGTTTTGAAGTGTTGTACCCAGTTCAAAATTCTGAATGGCACTGGACTGTTATGGGCTTGATACTATATATCTACATATCATAAGAAAGTTCATGCTCCGATTCGAACTTTTGATGATTTTCGAGTGGCTGTGACCATAACCTTTTTTGTGGGCTGGATCCGCGCCTGTCTGTGGTGTGTAGGAAAGTGGGAGGAGGTTTTTGTCCGTACACGCTGGCACTCCCATCCCCGCCGGTGGACTCGGACATAACCTCGGAGATACTGCTTTCTGCGATATCCATTAAAGGATTTCCTCCTCCCTAAACTAAAAAAAACAGTCTTATTACAATAAATATGTAATAAGCCTGTTTTACAATGAAACGAAATCGTTTATTCCGTATAGGCACTACGGGGGAATTACAAATTGTCATATTACATTTATCGACAGCCGGATCGGAACGCGACCACGACTGAGAAGACCCGGCTAGAAACTCAGCGGGCTTGCCTTTTTACATTTATTATCGTCAATTTCTGAAGTTATATGGGTAGATCAACTTTTTTTTGTCCTATTCTGAAAAGATTTGAAATAATTTTTTTTATTTCTTTTTAGGGTGTCAAGTATATTACCATGTTGATAGTTTATCTAATTTTATGATCCTGCTACGAGCAGCACACTTTTGTTATTTTTATGTAGAGTTTTAACCAAAAACATACAAAAAAAGCGAAAAATCTTTCCCTTGGACAACTAAATATAATAATTGTTATATGCTCAAACTATAGTCAAGAGTGCACACTAAGATATGTGTTGTGTTACGGATTAAATTGTGTTTCTTATTAATATTTATATATTGTTTCATCACTAATTAATCTCCATTTATTGAGCAATGTAAAGTCTCTTGGACAACTCTTGGTCTGAAAATAATCTGAAAGTAAATTAAAAAAACGAATAAACAGAACTAAACATACTTAATAACGAAGAGAAATTATATCCCTCCGTTAAAATAGTGTAGTTAATTTAGATTTGGCTATTTCTTTTTCATGCAACAGATAAATTAAAATTTACTGGCTGAAAATCTGGGGACAACTTGGTTGTACAAGGGAAGGTCTCTTGGACAACCAAGTTGCCCCCAGATTTTGATTATGTCGTGCTCAAGAGCTATACCTCTTTTTAAAACTTATTATTGCTCATATCAATAGTAATATTAATAATAAAATATTATTGTAGTTAAATTGATAATTCTTTACTATTACTTTTCTAAAACCGACTAAGAAATCGTTTTTTTTATGAGTAGGTACTATACAATAATGTAATCAAATTAAACAAAAACTCAACTTCTGAAAGAAAAACTAAAATTAAATCAGATGTCCCCCTTCATTAAGGCACTAATATTAAACACAGTTTTAAAACGCATGAGGTTAAACCAATAAAGATATTTAAAATAAAAGACATGTGGCACAAAAATCTAGTAACAGTTGAAAATTAAACTTATCTAGATGCAGTAAGTATGAGAAAATAATACTGTTTGTATTGTTTTCACGGTAGGATGTAGAGAAAAAAAAATCTAAACAACAGTATTAAAAACAAATTATTCTATTTACATATAAAAATTAAAATAAGTTATCTACTATCATAATTCTCTTTTAAAAACGAATCAGTTAAAATCCTCTTAATCGTAATTATACCACAACTTGCTATAAAGTCCAATAAAACTAAAAATTAAAACAAGATAATATTCTATCATATGGCACTTATTCTAAACATAGTCTTGCAAAGTAAAATTAAGCATTCAAAATGATCTTCATTTAAATTATTTCACAACTGGCACCAAAATCCAATAAAAAGAAAAACTTAAAACAATTATCTTCTATCAATAGGCACTTATTCGAAACATAGTCTTGCAAAGTAAAACTAAGCAGTTAAAATCCTCTTCATCTAAATTATATCATTACTGGTTCAAAAGTTTGATAAAAAGTAGAAATTAAAACAAGACAATTATGTTCTATCATATAACACTTATTTTAAACAGTCTTGCAAAGTAAAACTAATCACCCAAAAACCTCTTCATCTAAATTATATCACAACTGACACCAAAGTCCAATAAAAAGGAAATAAATTCTGCCTTTCACAGATGCAGCATAATAATATAACCATTTATTTTGCAAAAACGTCTACATTGGATGAGAATTTGTAATATACTTCACCTCTTTTGTACTCGATACCTGGATTTGGGAGCTTTTTAATGATGTCATCATTAGTAACGTACGAGATGATGTTTTGGTCAAGGACAAACAGTTTTCCATGTTTGACAGCTTTTAGGAAAGTAACTTTAATCTCCCCATCATCTCCGATATCACTTTCAGCAGCACAAACATACTTATAAAATTTGCCTTTGGCCCCTTAACTTTATAGGAGGAAATATTTTGGTATTTCTTTCTGGATTATGTAATTTTCGTCTTTGTGTACAAAGAACAATTTTACTTTGCAAACCCTTCTAAAGCATTATTAAAATCTGTTGCGTTGGTTATGTCCATTCCAGTAGCGACCATATTATCTGCAGCTCGTTTCAAATAGCCTCCCATACCATTAGCTGGGCCCTTTCCATGTCCTGCTTCGAATAAAGACTACGTATATGCTTTAAACCCATAATCAAACATCGTCGTGCAAGCCAAAAAAAAATTACTTTTTTGCCTGTATGGGGAAAACGGGCCATTACATCAGAAATAATATGTGACAATTTATGGCTGCATAATTCGTCAGTATATTTGTTAAAATTGGGTGCAATTGCGCTCAAATGGCAGCTGGTTGGTGTATATTACAGGGAGAAACGGTGCAAATGACATGGCTTTATGATTGTTTTCTCCATTACTCACATATACGACACCTGTATGGAGTGTCACCTGCTGCCGCGATCCTCCAAAATGATAGGTCTGAATTTCCTATGTACATTTAGCACTATGATATTTCGCTAAAGTCTACCAAGACCACTGCTTCATTTGGTTGAATGTTGTCCACGCTTCGGCGAATACTCTTGTATTGGTTCTTCAAGTAAAACACGTGTGTTTTTAGGATAATTAAATCTGTTTCATAATTCGTAATAAGATTTGTTATAGTATTTTTTTTTACAGCCCTTATCTTTTTACTATCTTTTATGTATTTTTTTTCTTCTCTTTTCCATTCAAACCACTGTATAATGCATTGAATTTTATCTGTATTTAGCTTAATCTTTTTGTCTTTACATTCTTCAATGTGTGAACTTAGACTAAGCGATTCCAAAACATTTTTGTTTTTTAAGGCTTTAGCCTTGTATGCTGCGTTCGTATGTATCTTGCAAAAGCAAATATTGTCCCCATTTCGTTAGGTTAGCACTAAAACTTAAAAAATCGCACACAAATGTAAATTTCAAGCTTAATATCAGATCATAAAACTTGCTTTAATAAATTGCGCGGAATAAGTAGGATGCGAAATAGGTAACCTTGTTTTTAAATCATTTATATTCTGCTATTAAGACTGTTTTAGGACTGGTGGGTGGTTATGTACTTGATAATAAAATGAAACTTAAATCAAAAGCGGAAAAATATAGTGTTTTTCCACTGGACAACTTATACAGTCTCTTGGGCAACCGTTTTAGTTGTCGAAGTGATAGTTGTCCACAGGACATTTTACATGTTTTATAAATTTTAGCACTAATATATTACAGTAATATACTTGTTTTTACCGTTAAAATTAACTTAAGATGAGCACAAAACTATGACAATAAAATAAATAATTAAAGGTTTAAAACTTACGATATTCGCGCGGTGTTTCAGCGGACACACAATAAACATACAACCGGACCGTGAGCTGACCTTGGCAGACAAACTCAAAATTTCTCCGAAAATCAAAATGGCGATTTAGCTGTTGCGTTTGTTAAATTTAGTTACTTAGTGCCTAGATAATTGTAATGCCATCTGTGTGAAAATGCTAGAAGTTATTAGCGGATGTCTGATAGACCTAATATACGCAAGAAGTTTGGGGGACAGTGAGATAATTCTAAATATCACCAATAGAGGGCACAAAAAAAGTTATTACTAACACTTTATAGAACCATGCAATAAAGCAGAAAAATTACGGTAATTTTGTTTTTATGTGGTCACACATTTTTTTTACAGTGTGTCTAGTCAAATACACGAGTATGGCTCAGGGACAGAGAGTTCTGCTATGAAATTATACTTTGCGTCCATCAGACAACCACCAAAATTTAAATAAAATTGGGGTTCTTGTTCCAAAACATTGTATTTATTGAATTATCACGACATTAATACCTAGGCAAACATTTATTTTATGAAGAAACAACTTCACTTTTCAAGAAAATGATACAAAAACAGTTAGGACAGGGGTCGGACAAAAAAAAGTTGATCAACCCATATAACAAATGTTCGTTTATATTTATAGTGTTATTTATTAGTGTTGCCTTACAAAAGAGACCATGGTATCAGTAGGGCAAGACACGCTACACTTTGACATGGTAATACACGAGTAGGTAGATCCTGGAGTGATCAGTCCCAAGCTGTTTTATCCTCCGAGTAATCTGAAATTTTGTAATAACTTTTTTTATAGAGTTTAGTTTTAATAGTAATTTTAAACAGATATATTTGGTGGCGGTACCAACACACCAGTTATACCACTACTACTACTACGACTACTACCGACCACTACCTACTACTACTATTACTACTACTACTACCTACTACTACTATTACTACTACTACTACTACTATTACTACTACTACTACCTACTACTACTACTACTATTACTACTACCACTACTACTACTACTATTACTACTACTACTACTATTACTACTACCACTACTACTACTGCTACTACCAATAGTTTGAAGGAGCTGTAACTCTCGGTCGGATATGGCTAGGAGGATTGTCCCATTATCCCTTTAAGGAGCCGAAAAAATTGTAACTCGTAGCAGGACCTCAGTAGCTTAGATTAATTTTGAGAGGGCAGTTGGTATCAATCCTGCGTTCTTAGCTGTTGGCTCCGGGTTTGGTTCCCGGATAGGTCAAACATTTGAAGGCATGAACATATTGTCTGTTTGACCTGTGTATGGGTGTCTATATGTATATTAGTATGACTAACAGTCATCAGGTTATAGCGCAGCACAGGCTCTGCCTAGTTTGGGACCTGAAGATCTTGTGTGGCAGTAAAAAATTAGGTGAATGTTCTTATTCGCAAAAAACTGTGGTTTGGCGGAGAGTGCAGGCACATGACTAAATAAAGGGGTGCAGGCTCGAATCCTTTACGAATCGTTAACTTTTCTGTCTAATGTGCTGAAGTATGGTTACCGTTTAGTGGCGTTAGTGCTTTGAAAATAACCCTTATTAATATCAGACATTAACATTTTATCTGTGATACGCTTATCAAGCGTAGTTTTTGATGTCATATTTGTTTGTCGTGTATCTTTATTTGTTAAACGACGAAATTTCACACCTCAAATATAATACTACAATAAATTATTGGCCAATACCTACAGCTCATTATTAACATTTTCACAACTATTTACGATGTGATTACCTTACGTGTAAAAACATATGTAAGGTTTATGATTGTATCGAACTTATACGAACTACTTTATGTTTTATTAGGTATTTTGTCTCTTTTATGATGTATTTTTGAATTTTATGGTAATGGAACTCAGCGTTCATTAACCCGTCCGCATCAGCGCAAAAAATAACAATAGATTTATGAATGAAACTTAACTCGAATGAGTCTTGCTGATTCGGACAGATTAAACACAAATTACCTAAATGATAAAAATGAAAACCTACATGTCAACCTGCGGTTCAGGTTCAGCTGAAATTTAAAATAGACTTCGACGTTATTTATTTCAATTTAGCTTAACATGATCTGCCATTTCGTCCCAACGGCAGCGACACGGACCTTCCTCTTAAGGAGAGAAGTATGGGCCATAATAACTCGACGCCAGTGCGGATTGGTTAATAGACTGGCTGACTATCCGAATACCGTCGACATGGATTAACGATTTACATGTGCGAAGCATGGAAGCGCTTTGTTAAACATCTTTGAGTCAGTGTTAGCATCAATTAGCATCTAGTCATTTCAATGTTTTTTTATTCCCATATTATTGCATTTTATCTGTTTACTCGTCATGTTCAATTATTCCACACGATGCCTTGTGTTTCTAAACGGGTTGTATAAGTGTAATCTTTCGTTGGTCAGCCTGTTATATAATAAACTAATTTTTATTATTATTTCGATGACCTAACGCGGTAGGTCAGTCGAGTATCTGGACTGAACTCTTAAGTTAAACCGTCAATATAATATAAAAATATCTAAAAGTCAAATATCAAATTCATTTATTCAATTTAGGCATCAAAGATGCACTTATGAACAATTTTTCATTATAATGTACTTTAAAGACTCTACCGCCGCGTTCAAAAATATCTACATCCTACCGAGAAGAAGCGGCAAGAAACTCGGGGCCATTCTTTTTATATAGATTTTTACAATATTTTCTACCGAAGTACTACAAATATTACATTTTATGGGTGGCAGAGTGACAGCTTGCCAGAAGTGGAGTATTCCAAGCACCTTTGTCTTCTATATAATGTCGGACTTTATAATACATTTTTTTTATTAAAACGTTTTTACAGTCAACTTGAATTTACCCTCTGTGAGCTCAGTTATGTGTTTTGAGATTTAATTGTAAAAACGCACACAATTTCCTAGGAATGACTTATTAGTCTTCGCAAGTCTAAAACTAGGTACAGCTATCCTATTTGTATTTCTAGTATTAAAAGGGTGGTGATCACTATTTAACTTATATTTATGTAAATTTTTACGAACACATTAATAATGGTCTCTATATCAGCCACCCTAGCAATATCCCATATGACATTACGCTGTGGAAATATGCAAAATATACTAACCGCCCCGTAGAAACGTCTGTTAGTTCTCTTATTTTTCGTACCGCATATGCTGATAACTGAGTGTCCCAGACAGTGCACTCGAAACATCTAATACGAAAGCTTTAATAAAGTTGTAATAAATTAAATTCGTTGCAGTAAACTAAGTAATAACTCAAAAATAAAACCAGAAGAAAGCAAAGCACTCGCTGGGGAAACGATATCTTTTTTTATTAGGTGATTTAAACGGCATATTAAAAGTTAACAATACAAAGTAAAAAAATACAACATAATTTACGATTGCAATCTTTTAAGTCGTTAGCTCCCAAATCGATCAGTTTTCTTAGAAGCGACTTAATGGTTCAAGTAATTTGGCTCGTGCCGACCTAAATAGGTATGCAATTACCTAACATAAATTGTTTCCGAGAACTAAGTTAGTTTTTAGGATTCCGTACCTAAAGGATAATACAGGACACTAGGGAGAATCTCCGACAGTCTTCTCGACCAACGCCGCCGGGAACACGGACGACTGCAAAAACGTACCCGCTGTCCCGGTATCCCGGCCCGTAGGAACACCATGTGGGATTTAGTCGGTATGGTCTGCTTGCTGCTAAGGTTGGCGTTAGAAGACGAGTCCGCCACACCCCGTCGAACCTCCCCGGGTCAGCCGAGATGCGTAAGAGCACCCCACACGGAAAAAAGGACCCTATTACCAAGACTCTGCTGTCCGTCTGTCACCAGGCTGTATCTCATGAACTGTGATAGCTAGAAAGTTGAAATTTTCACAGATGATGTATTTTTGTTGCCGTTATAACAACAAATACTAAAAAAACTGACAAATTGCGAGTTGGACTATATATAAAACTAAATCTATAAAAACCGCAAAAATCATATTTTGTTGTAAAGGAGATTTATAGCGAATGGTACGGAACTCTTCGTGCTCGAGTCCGACTCGCACTTGGCTGTATTTTTTTCTAGTTATATGTTATGTGGATATAGAATACGTTTGAAGAGGGGAATTAGATCTAAAGTTTTAATATGTTTCCATTAATTCCATAAAGCATGACGTGGTATCGTTCGTCTAATGATTAGCTTCACGCGTGCTGATGATGGTGCAATGCCATCCTGATCTGTAAGCTTCAAAGGTTTACGTGATGCTGCACTGTGCCACTCACCCCGGGACAGATGCGTGAGTATGTATGTTTACCCAGTAATTTCGCCTACTACATCGTCCTTCAAAATCTGACTCCGTAACGCTTATGGCAGAATACTTGCCACTGCAGTGGTACCCACCAAGACGGACACAGAAGAGTCCCACACTTTTTTCGATTCGCTGAATCTTCTACGGACATGTGACTTGTTTCCCAAATGATATGACTTTCTAAAGATGAATAAATTTATATAAAAAAAATACGAATAAAAACAAACGGATGTGGGTAATCTAACGAATAATGGTAACAGTCAAGCTTTTATACCCCTTTATTATCAGTAGGCCTACCATGAGTTTACAACATTGAAACCAATCGATGCTCGCTATCGACTGCCGTTAAAAAATGTATGAAAAAAAGTACAGCGCCACACTGCGGTCAATTGTAGAACTAAAATTGACAGCGAGTCCGCCAATCACAAGCTTAATAGGTAGCCGAGATCGAGTATCGACTATAGATGACATTTATGTTGCCAACTCATGGTAGAGCTACAGTTATTAAATGTAGGTTTTATTTCAATACCCGTATTTCTTTGTTTTACAAGGTTGTTTTTATTTTCTAATACGTGTAACACGATCACTTTGTTTAACAAACTAAGTAGTGAGTATTTTTTTGTCAGGTTTTTGTTTATTGTTTTCGTGTGGCAAGTGCATTGAATCACACTGTATGGTGTTGTCGGCTGTCATGGTTGACACTAGGTGGGCAATTTGCTCGTCTTGTAGTGCCGAAATAAAAGGTCATATAACAATATAAATAGATACCTACTCGTAAATTATAAAAGTTGTAACAATATGCGAGCTCGCAATATCATCGACGCTTTTCGCATATTTTACGGCAGGAGCTGCCACGAATTTAAACAACTACCAAAGTGCACTGCTCTTATATCATACAAACATAATAATCACTTTTTTACCGCACGAGGTATCCGTGTGTCACTGTTGTAGTGTTCGAATTTTGGATAAATTTATAAATATGAGTCATAAATCTTAAACGTAAACATTTGCTTGCCGCACGTGATGCGCGTGTGTCCACTATAATTCGCGCGTCCTTGCGTGCCGGCCGGAGCGCCACCGCTTCTGTTATTACGCGCGGGTCGACCGATAATTTGCGTATTACCGGTTTAGTGATGCGACTTAAGCTTCTGTAAGCTCAGGCGATTGGTTAAAATATGGTTTTAAATACCTTCTACATCCTAAGCCAGAGCGAATAGTTATACATATCTGATATCTCGTAGGTGCCATTTGAGTTAACATAAACAAATACATAGGTAGTGTATTAACTTTTCAAGTTTTTTTTAAATAGCTAAATGGTGTTTGCCTCTACCGGCATTTAAACCGGTCGCGAGCGCAGATGGCACTCAGCCTGTAACATTTCAAGCATCATGTGTCGTTATTCATAATGATTAATAATAATAACTTCCTAAATATATTATAAAATTGATACATTATAAAGATAGAAGGATAGTTTTTTTATATATAGATACATATTTTATCTGTTTTCTACCGACTTCCAAAAAGGAGGTGGTACTCAGTTCAGGGTGAACAGATTCTCAAAATTCTTTGTCTGAAAGCTGGTGCTTTCCGTGTGGTCCCATTTAAATTTCATCAAATTTGGTCCTGTAGATTTTGAGTTATTATGCGGTTATTTCTAAGGCAGAAGAAATATGTGTACATATTTAGTAAATTAGGTATTGATTATGATAGGTACGGTATGAATCAGACGTTCTATCGAATAAATAACCGCATCATGTAAAACAGATAAAATCTGTACGATTGTAATATTATTATTATTACTATTTTGTCTTTATTTAATGTAATGTAAGTATAGCTTTTTTATTACTATCACAATTATATAATATATACAAATGTATATGAATGAATGACAATGTAAGTTAGCGAGTGTCCGCACGTTTGTTATCGGTAGGGTAACTTTTGTAATAAAACAAGTACAATTTGAAAAAAATTATACCGGCTTTAGTTATTGGAGTGTATCTCAAAAACTACTGGATCGAATTTGATGAAATTAAATAGGACCACACGGGAAGCACAAGCTTTCAAACAAAATTAATATTGAGAATCGGTTCACCCAGTCGAAAGTTTCATAACTTTCGACTGTGTAACAAATATAAAAAAACAGTAAAATTGAGTACATCCTCCTTTCTTTGGAAGTCGGTAGAAAACGAAACTATCGTGATACTTAGGTAAGTGTGGTCGATGTCACTCACGTGCGCGACGACGAGTGCACCGCACTCAAGATCCCGAAGAAAGATTCCGGACGAAGCCGAAAAATGCATCGACCGTGATATCGATAACGCGTATTAAGTCTCTCGTTCCCGTTTTATTACCAAGAGGCAGGGTAACTGGTAAAAATGATACTCAATATTCGATATCGATATTATCGACACGTCTCCGCACTAGAGTCGCTCGAGGCAGGGCTACCAAACCAACTGAAGTGGAGTGACTACTACAACCCGTGGTTCCACCACCTGCCTCTGCAATTACGCATCCTAATTTGAGTCACTATTACAGCAAATAATAGTCAAAACTTCTCAAAGTCAAAGTACCTTTGAGTATAGGTACCTACAGTATAGACAGACTTGGTCAAATACTTAGGTAAATGAAATACTTTAAAAGTACTTAAGTAGGTATAAGTAATATTAGTACGAAGTCACCTAAAAAAATGGTTTCATTTCAATAAACGCTTATTTTCAAAAAAACTTTCAGTGATTTTCTAGTAGGTATTTCTCCGTAGTCCCTGGGCCTATGTACGTCTTGGTGAGAACCACAGCTTCGCAGTGCTAGGTTGAAGTTTAATAATTATGAAAACAATTTCTTTTTTATTAATATTTTGTGTCAGTTATGAAGTTGTACACGTGCAAAGCGTTGGTTCATTAAAGTGGTCCGTATGGGGCACGGTAGCATGTGAAATGTATTCATGTTACTGGACTTGTAGCTTTTGCAGTACCTACATAAGTTTAAGACAGTAGTTTAATTCCTTACCTACTTAGTCATTTATAGCGGGTTTAATACTATTTAAAAATAAAGAGTGAACAGGTCTAGTACCTAATTAGTATAGTTGAAGGGTCTAATTTTACTTATTTTTTTATTACCTACTAGCGATTGCCCGCGACTTCTTTCTGTTAGGATGGCGCGCTATGAGTCCTTTTTAAAAAAATACAGTGAATTGAGTACCTCCTCCTTTTTGGAAGTCGGTAGAAAAATGATTCTATTAAAATTTTCGTTGAATGTGTAATTATATTAAAATGAAATATAACTTATTTACGACAGCAGCAAAATATACGAATTAGCAAGATAAGCGATAATAATGGTAATGTACGGTTATGTCATAAATTGGTCCCCAACTCAGCATGATGCTGGCTTAAAACCAGCTGGTCTTCCGTTGAAGTCAGTCTGTGACGTCACGGCGGATGTGTACCTGCAACAGCTTAAATAACTAACAAATAACATTAAAACTGTTTGATTACTATTTTTAATTATTATTATTAACCAATATTGTTCAGATAAGCTTTTATACCAGGTAATACGAGTACGTAGGTAGGTACTGTAAGCTATAAATATAATAAGTATAAATAATTACATGCAGCGTCCCTGGGCGTCTCAAGCGGGGCGTGAAAAAGCATCTTTCAGGTCATCAAAGGGGTGACGATTAGCGCAGCTTACGGCTGCACTAATGATCATCTTTTCTCGATTTCGTCTTCGCTTTCCATCAGGCGAGATGGAGTCACTTTGATAAACCATTATAAAAAAAAATATTTAAAATTTACTATTCAAGTATAATTTTTATATTAGAACGTTTTATTATTATTATTTTTAATATTTCAAAGAAGGTTTCAAATAATTAAAAATTAATAGTCAATGTACTGACTTATAGGTTATTTACGAAAATGTAAAATGAGTACGAAGTTTACATGAAATAAGTTATAAAATATATTTAGACAATAGAAAATAAGAGTTCTTGAGGGAGAGATTCGCTTAGACACGTCGTTCTCGTGATGGAGTGAGACAGTAGGAAAATCATCAGTCTATCAAAATATGACAGTTGTCAAAAAACAGTCAGAAAAAAACTAGGTGACCCACCAGCTGCATCACACGCTTCACCCCCTTAAAATTTCAAGTTTGAAGCCCCAACGGCTTAGGCACAGCGTTGATGACTCGGTCAGAATTATAAGCCCTAGTAGCTTTAGCCCTTTTCGAATACTAGCAACATTATGGTAACAGCAGAATGTAAACAAGAACAAACACTAACAACTTTGATATAAGTATATACGTGTACCTATCTATACCTACGTATTAAACCTACAAGTTTAGTACGAGTTACTATTCAAATTTATCCTGGATTTACCCATAGCGAAAATATTTACGTAACACCGAAACAGGGTGTGGTGGCCCGTGGCACCCCCAAATGCCATGGGGTGAATGACGTGTAGCAGAGGGTGAAAGGGGCGAAGGGTGAACGTAGGGCGCGGGCAGACGGAAATGCCTAATGGCACCAAGTCACGAACACCACTCAAATTATATCCATGGATGCTTTGTCGCAAATTGTAAACGACATGTACTACAAAACATATTTTTTGATTCAAAGAAGAATGGCAAACCTCTGTGTGTTTTGAGTACCCTACACGGACCCAGTTGTCTTTGGTAATACTAAGATATTATTAAATTGTACCATATTTTTTTAATTTATAAGCATCGATATTTTTTCTAGATTAGGTTAGATAGGCAGAATTCGTTAGCTTGAATATCTGACTGGGTTTTTGAAAAGAAATCTATCGTAATAGAGAAACGGGTGCTTGGCATTAGGTATCGTTATCGTAGATATGGATGCAACTACTTATATTTTATGTGTGTTATGTTACATGTTACATGTGATAAAACTAACTAGAGAAATGGCAAATGTACAAAACTTGCGAGTCCAACAACAGAGGAAATAACTATTGGTGTCACTTTGTCATGTCATTTCCACTCTTTTGGCAGAATATACGTAGTATCAAGAAAATTTTATAGTATCCTATAGTCTATGAACTGAATAGCGTTTCGTTATTGCCCACAAGCGTCTTCTGCGTATAAATTTTATTGTTTTACATTAAGGTTTTCTTATTTTTCCAAACTGTTAATTAAATATAAATATATGAATTATTTGCATCTACTAATAATAAATAAATTTGGCATAGTTTCATTCTCCGTGGTTTTCATTCTCAGTGGGTACCCAGATAACCGATCTTCTTTGGCAAATTGTTTCATCTGTAACCATCTTAAAGTCAGATAAGTAGATTTAGCAATTGACTTCTTTTTTATATGGCTTCTGTGACTTGCCACCAGTTTCTGGAACGTTTGTCACGCTGGTCGTTGAGACTTGAAACTTGGAGGGTGTTTTTTGTTGGTGGATAGAAGTGTACTAAGGGTTTTTCAAAATTCAACCCCTAAGGGGGTAAAAATAGGTGAAAACGTTTGTATGAAATTCCTTTGTTTTGAACTTATAGTGTGAAATTTTGTATTTAAATAGGTAGTTCAATTAAAATAAAACATGTTCTTTAATATTTTTGACAGGGGTGAAATGGGGATGAAACTTAGTATGGCAAATTCTTAGTTTTGTAACTGTTAGTGTTAAAATGTGTATTTATATAGTCATTATTATTATAGTCAAAGTCGCACGAGCTATGAAGAGGGCTATGCTCGGGGTTTCTCTACGTGATCGAATCAGTAATGAAGAGATCCGTTGGAGAACGAAAGTCACCGACATAGCCCAGAAGATTAGCCAGCTAAAGTGGCAATGGGCAGGGCACATAGCACGCAGAACAGATGGCCGATGGGGCCGGAAGGTTCTGGAATGGAGACCACGGACCGGCAAGCGCAGCGTAGGTCGTCCATCGACACGGTGGACAGACGACTATTGCCTTTTTTTTGATAAATGTCGCAGGACACGTTGGATGCAGGTCGCTTCCAACCGGTCCTTTTGGAAAATTATGGGGAGGCATATGTTCAGCAGTGGACGTCCTACGGCTGAGATTAATATGATGATGATAGTAATTTAAAAAATACTCTACTCAGTCGAAGTCGTGGGCCAAAGCTAGTTATATTATATTGTTTCAAACACAACAATGTACCTTTTAATGTTAGAATACATTTTTCCAGCCAGGATTTTTTAGATTTACGATCGGGGTTAACACGCTATTCGTGAACCCACGTTCGTTATTTTAATAACTATAGGTAGCAATTATGAAAAGATCGACACGAATTTGAACTTTGTAACGAGTGCTTTTGTATTTTATCTAGATCGAACTTTAGATTTTCGCGTAATAAATACATACCTAAACGTATAGGTATTTGAGACGGGTGTCTTTAATGCATAGGATAGGTAGATAGATTATAAAGTTGTAGGTATAGTATTTGCTTCTTATATACCTTGTCTAAAAACGTTTTGTATAGCCCTGTCAAAAATTTAATATCTGTTACACAGATGTAACAAAATAACAACGACTGAATCCTGAATAAAGTTTTATGAAGGACTAGCGAATGCCCGCGACTTCGTTCGCGTAGTAGGCTTGGCCTTCAGGGTTGCCATAACCTCCCGTCTTTTTGGATTTTTCTTTCATAAGAACTACAATTAACACTTTGACAATTTAAGTATTTAGTTCGACGGCAACATGTCAGTAAAATAACATTACCTATGTAAGTACAATAGTAGTAGTGAGGTTAAAGTAGTAAGAACATACCTACATAAAAAAATGTGTTGTATGACGTCAGAAAACTTTGGCAAATTAATGAAGTCTGAAATTGCGCGCCAAATTTAATAAATCGACGTTATTATAATGTACCAATAAGTATAGGTATTTTGTAAATATTTTTTGACACCAGAATTTTTTTGCCTTCTGTTTTAGGGTTTAATACACGACCATCGAAACAAAATAAAAGCATATAATAGACATATTCGTAATGAATTTTAAATTCTAATTCAAATTCCAAGACTCTTTGGAGAACATCTAGTGCACATGGAGATGTCAATGAAAATTTATGGGTACGGCAGTGAGCGAGTAAAGATAATAAAGATTAGTTTTCACTAAACAAATACTTTGTAAATTATATGCCCCTTCCTCAATGTAAAGAAAATACTGTTGGCTCATTTCGCATGCAGCGTCACAGATCGTAACCGGTTTTATCAGACATTTTCTGGAATAAACCACCCTTGCGACGTGCCAGGCGCCGTCCAACCCCAAGCCGTGCAAACTTATGCAAGTCTGGGGAAGTTTGCCGGCCGGTTTATCGCCTGCCGACGAAGTTTGCCGACTTTTTATGGTTTTCCAGATTGTTTCGAATATATAGAGTTAGGGGGATCGAGCACGCTATGCATTGTACCTACAGAGCATATTGGTTTTGTTTAACCCAAACAGTAGGTAGGGTCAGACAGGCCCGTGGCGTCAATGGTTTAAATGCAACTTTTTAATTAAAAAGAAACAGACACTCATACACTGATCGTAAAATGTAACATGTATCTACCATAGAATGAAGTTCGTTGCTTATATTGTAATTCTGTTTGATAGGTACCTACTAAGATACATTGACCACAAGTATTTCGAACTAATAAAATTGTTAGTATTAATTACTATTCATTTTATACATATAATTATTGACGGACACTGGCAGAGTAACGTCTTGCAACGTTATAAAGCCAAAGAATTGTTGATATTATTTGTACTTATAATAGTTTATAATCGATATAGGCAACAGTTCCTATTGATATCATTGTGATGACTATTATAGTTAGTAATGTTTAATTAGAAAGAGACCGCATACTAGATGAAAACTTAGAAAAAATCTTGCATGTTTATAAACCTGCTAGCGACTGCCCACAACTTAGTTCGCGTATTAGGCTCGGACTTCGGCCTTGCCATAACCTCCAATGTTTTCTTGGTTTTTCTTTCTTATAAACCTTCTCCGGGTAATAATTAACATAACAAAAAATAATTAGCGAGATTGTGCCATCCGTTCACAAGTTATAGCGTGACCAGGAGAAATAGGGGTTCATCACACTATCACACTAATAATTATAAATGTGAAAGTTTGGATGGATGGATAATTGGATGTTTGTTACTCAATAACGGCACAACGTCCAAACGGATCTGGTTGAAATTGGACAAAGAGACAGTTTATAGTCTGGCATAGCACATAGGCTACTTTTCACCATCATCATCACCATTTTTAGGAATGCATTTCTTTGCAGATTGATTTTTATCAACAACAGAATCAATTAGTTCCTGGCATAGCACATAGGCTGCTTTTCATCATCATCATCACCATTTTTAGTGATGCATTTCTTTGCAAAGATCGATCTTTATCAGCAACAGAATCCATTAGTTCAATAATACAGAATGTATTTTTTTGAAAAATCATTCGTGTCGATTTCCGTCAAAAGTAAAAGATAAAAAAAATAACTAGGTATGCAGTATACTGCATACTTAGTTATTTTTTTAAGATCGATTTATAAGAAAACAATTAGGTATACCTAATTGTCTCATTTCACGATTTTTCTGTATTCGTAAGTATATAAAAATTATTAATATTAATACATATTTAAATATTTCATGTTGTTTCTCGAATCCAGAACGCGTGTATGGGATGAATGATATAAGAACAACTTTAGGGTACCCACCAAGTTCCAAAAACAGAAGCGAGATGATCAATCTGATGGGCTTCTGGTTAATAACATAAATTAGTAAGAACAAGGTTAAGTCTACCTGCTCAACAGCCTGGGGCTTATTTTAGTCCAACCTAACTAATTTTTGGACCAAATTATGTTCTGATTGGACTCAGATTAGGAAACAAAAGGCAGATGGAGCGCGCCGAACTCGCGAGTGTCTCCACCTCTATAGTTATGTGTGCGTGACAACGAGCCACTGCACTGTACGTACACGTGCATCTGTGTGGGTGTAGAGTTACCAGATATTGAAAAATTAACTCCCTCATTTTTGTAATAAATTGTTATAATATTGGAAAGTTAAACGTTCTTTTGTAACATTCAGTACTAAAGTAATATATTACTTCATCAGTCGAACGACCCAGACACAATAAAAATTTCATTGTTATATTGACAATCGACTGGTGAGGGGTTATGGATAGAATAATGGTTATTAATAACTAAATAAATTACAATAAGTAAAGAAGGTTCGGTAAATATATCACAATTCATTGTTTATTTGTTTTTGTTTAATATTTTAATAGTTCCTACTTTTCTAATTATTACACATATATCCGACAGTTTGTGAGAGTGGAAGTACGTATGTATGGATGTTTATTTCTCTTTCACGCAAAAACGACTTTACTGATTTGAATAAAATTTGGCACACAGGTAGTTTTTAATCTAGATTAACATACAGAACATTCCATCGGACTCGCCCATCTCGGGTTCCGTACAAATTTGTAGGTAACAAATTATTTCAGATTTTTCTCTTCACAGACTTTGGAGATTAGAGGCCCATATTATTATTTTTTCCTCAATTTGTTCTATAAGACCTAGCTTTTTGCCAAATTTAGTGATTCTAGGTCAACGGGAACTACCATATTATGGGTTTTCGACCCAAAACCTATAGGATACTTACGGTTGACCTAGACTTATACCGAAAAATAAAAAAAGTTTAAAATTAAGGTAAAGTTTGGTACTTACACTATTTCGGACCTTGATTTTTATACACCTAATAGGGACTATAAACTTCAATATCTGGTATAAATTTCAACTTGCTAGGTCCACCCGTTTATGAGAAAATCGGTGGTGACACATGGACAGACAGACTGACAAGAGAGTGATCTTATAAAGGTTCCCTTTTTACCTTTTGATGTGCTGAACCCTAAAAATGGTGCGAACGAGACAAGTATTGGCATTTTTAACTTTAATAAAAACCTGACATAAAAAGTAATTTCTAAGAAGTCTTGATTTTTTTTTTGGAATAAAAACCGTGCGAGCGAGACTTATAAAAAAATATCCGCATTTGCGATATTAAAAACAAACTTTCGTTACATCACTAACCCCTAGACCTTCTAAATGTAGTTTTACCAATAAAACGGCTAACTAATTTAAATAAATACTGGCAGCACAAGCGAATGACTGTCGAAGTTTTGTGTTCCGAGTCACATGTAAAGTTATTATGTTGATTAAAAATTATATAAGTCAAATAATTAATAGTTATCTGTGAAAGGATATTCCATCTTCTTTTTTTTCTTTTTGGGAACAACTTTTACAGAGTTTAATAACACAAGACGGTATTTTTTACATTAAAATTACGAACCATTCGTTACGTGTTGCTTCGGACAAGTCGCGTATAGCAATAGCGCGGGTTTGTATTTGCTTTTGAATTTGTATTTGCTTTGGTGGCGACGCTCGCGTGTTCGGTACGCTCCATCTGCCTTTTGTTTCCTAATCTGAGTGATTGGATTATTTCTTTTATTTTAAAACAACTAACTATTTATGCCGTAAGAACCAGGATAAATTGTTTAAACTTTGTTATCAAAATGTAACGGAGTTTGCTAGCCATAACAGTTCTACTAGATATCCAATATTTTAATAACATAAAAAATAAGTTGTGAGACGACGTGCATGAGGCTCACCTGGGGCATCATTCAATATGACTATTCAAACCAGTAACGTGCTGCGTTGCTATATCTTCATGGAGCGATAGTAAAACTGTATGGACTTCACGATTATTCTATGAAGATATCGCAACACAGCACGTTACATGTTTAAATGGGTCATAGCGAATACGGTCACTGGTGTACCTGATAACGTCTGCCGAGAACAGATGCATTTCCTCACAAGTGACGAACTGCACTGCGCCCGTAACCCTGAGGCAAGTTATCAAGTCTCATGTCATATAATTTCACCGGCAACCATACCCTTCAAACCAGAACACCGTAGCCCTACCATGAGTTGGCAACATAAATATCATCTATAGTCGATACTCGATCTCGTCTACCTATTAAGATTGTGATTGGCGTTGTCGCTCGATTTTAGTTCTACAATTGACCGCGAGGTGGCAGTGTACTTTTTTCATATTTTTTTTTGCGACAGTCGATATCGAGCATCGATATCGACTGTCGGTGTCAATGTTGTAAACTCATGGTAGATCTACTGCATACCCTACTGTTTCACGGTACAAAAAGATATGCCAGTAGGTACTTCCCTGGAGGAACTCATTCACAGAGTTCTTAAGTTGCGCTCAGTATTTAGATGGGTGACCGTTAGCGGAGTCTTCAACTGTACGCTTCCGGCGTGCATAGCTGGTTAAGAGCTTTCCCTCTGCGTCTCAAATGCGATTCGTAAGAGGCCAGGAAACCCGACTTACTAGGTGGTAGGTCTGTTACCCAGAGAGTCTTAGTTGGTACGAATACGAGTGTAGTAGGTATCTCTGAATTTCGACAAGTTCAATACTTCAACAAGTCATTGCTTGGATAGGACATATATTCGACAAGAATTGCATCCCAAATATTCTGCGTAACTTGTCGAAATTCAGAGGTACACTGACGAATACAGTGCCGCATATTGCGAGCGTTAGGTACCGTGTGAAAAGCACTGTAGCAAACTGTGACATTACTGGCTGAATGAAACAAAAAAACAATGTTTCGGATGACTAGCGCAGTGCAATTGTTATGGGCAGGTGTGCTACTAACTATCAGAGGCATGATTTGCTCGTATCAATAATTATAGGTATTATTTACACACACACACACACACACATTGCAGTTACTGGAAAAGTAGGTTGATTTCTGCGAAATCTATTAGTATTATTGGCCAAATATGGCAAATCACGAGTCAACGGTTTAATACTTATAGCATAGAGGTGTTCTTAAGACACTTTCTCCCTACTTAAATGTCATATTTGAAGATTTTTTCCCCCCCCCCTCTCCACATCACGACTTTTTGTAGATACAGTAGGGACTAACTTATACCATTATATCTCCCCCAGGTGACAATGGAGATCTCTTCATCAGACTACAGTGATGAGGAAGTGGGGGTGATCGCGAGAGGGCAAAAGCTGTGGGTCCGAGGAGTGCGGGCGAACACCACCTGTGCTGATATTGTCAGAGCTTTGCAGGACGCTCCTGAAGGTATGTTGTTTATATAAGGTATCGGTTTAACAGTACACAATATTGAATGGGGTGGTTTGGTATCGATAACGTCATTATAGTAAGTAAAAGAAAAAATACCTACGTCTGAACGCACGACGACGGCGTCGCTCCATCACAGAATAGACATACGCGAGACATACCTACCAACTTAGAATAGGTACGACTTGCGAACGTTGACCCGCCCGGGCCCGCCGTCCGACACCTATAGGCAACAGGTTTAGGCATAGACATCAGTAGGCCTACCATGAGTTTACAACATTGACACTGATCGATGCTCGCTATCGACGGCCGCGAAAAAATGTATGAAAAAAAGAACAGTGCCACCTCGCGGTCAATTGTAGAACTAAAATTGACAGCGAGTACGCCAATCACAAGCTTAATAGGTTGGCGAGATCGAGTATCGACTGTAGATGACATTTATGTTGCCAACTCATGGTAGAGCTTCTGCTGCGTAAACATTCGCGAGTAGGTAGGTTCGTACCTTGCAGATTATGCTATCCATTTCCCAAAACATTCGTCTCGTCACTACAGTTTCCTGAATAATACTCGTACTTTTTTCCCAATTTACTTTTATTAAATATACGTTTTGCTTGATATCCGTTTCCCAATACGGCCTATCAATCCTGAAACGACTGTACCCGTCACTACCGTTTCCTAAATAATCTGTTTTCGTTCGTATCTTCGTAGTTACTGCTATCTGTTCTGTAATTTAGCGACGCTTCGAGTCGGGCGTTCAGTCGCACTATGGCTATAGTATTATATTATGCTCTTTGCTATGGCTCTTAGCCGTGGAGCGGCGAATATGCGTTCAGAATAAAAATGTATGTCATTTTGTTCTTTTACTTTCATGACAAGTTAGTCATTCCAAATCACCCCGTTCAATATTGGGCACTAATTAATAAATACCTTACCTACATATATTTCGGTGGCAATCAAAATGTTTAAATTGTTATTCAAATAATGTATACTTTTATAGACATGTCAATATCTGTGTCAGACGTTACGACCGCTAGGCCACCGAGGTACCAGTCTGAAGATAGACTTGCTACAGCACCCTTCAGGACATTTACAGATTGCTGCTTCCAAGCAAAATATCTAGCACTGCGTTAGTAGGTACCTATACTAATTTGCAGAAGAGTTCTGCCTAGTTTGCCCGTGACTTGGCACCACCCACAGATCACGCGTTAGTATTCACTGTAGAACATTCTCTTACGGACTAGAGGTTTTCATTTGTTAAAGGCTTGCGGCCAGCAATTCAGGTTTACCATATGTTTTCCTAAATTTCCTATATTTTCACAGCTGGAGGTCTAACCGATCACAGTGAGTGGGTGTTGGCAGAACGATGGAGGGGTGTGGAGCGACCCTTGCCTCCTGATGTACCTGTGCTGCATGTGCTGGCTGCTTGGGGTGACGCGAGGCATGAGGTAATTTCAGTAAACAATTATACGATGCTGCTGAGGATTTTTTTGTTATCAATGATCATAGGGTGGGCGTTCGATACCTTCTTATGACAGATGCAATGCGACACATATTCAATGTTTTTATAATTTAACGCAATAGTGATCAGGCGTCAGTGCTTCAATAAAATCATAATATAAAAATTATGCTGATTTTATAATATTGAAGTATTTATATAGAAGAGTTCTTGTAAAGATCAGAAAAAAGGCTAAGGTATATTTTACCATAAGTATTGAATGAGTTATATTCTACCTTAGGCAGAGGTAACTGCTGTCAGGTGTGCGTTGACGCGTCGACGGCAGCCGTCGATCTTGTCGTCGTTGTAGCGTGCTGACGACGGCCGCCGCTGATCTTCAAAGTTAGAAAGTCGACGGCTGCCGCCGAAGCGTCAACAAGTGCCGTAGACGCGTGTCGACAGCTGTAGTTACCTCTGCTATTGGCAACATGCCGCTCGAGTGTAAGCGCCCTTAACTGTTATAGAACCAGGGCGAGATAATGCGATTGATTTTCAAATCCATTCATTTCCACCCCTTTCTTGATTGAATCTGTAACAATGTTAATAAAGAAAGAATGGTGCTTAAACATTTTATTTATTTTTGTTTCCCAGGTTCGCCTTTCTCTACGAAGACTATCAAGCGGTGGGGAAGACGATTCCGGCCGAGATAGCGACGGCGGCAGTCGAGCCGCCAGGAGAAGACGACGAAAAGGAGTCAGAGCAGTCACACCACCTCCAAATACGAAGAGTGACGACCCTGCAGCTAAGCTGGTATCTGTCATACAGCATCAAAGTAGGACGATACACCAGCAGCTTGATAAGTTAAGGTAAGAATCACTTTCTATTTAGTATTGTAGTCCGAATGGCGACGGTGCGTGAAGAAGGAATGACAGTACCATTGAGAGTGCCTCATAGCTAAACCTGGCTGCCACCTTTCCAGGCCAAATAGGCAGTGAGACCACCTGTAGGATCCTTTAGCCTGAGTATCCATGGGATCCACGTTAATTTATTAGTTCAATAGGAGTCCCCAAACCAGAAATGCTAAATAAGAAAAATGTAAGCTGCATTTCTTTTACTATTATATTAAGTGACTAAATGATGGTGATGGTAAGCACCACGCCTTCTCACTGTATTTCCAGTGCCGTCCTGAGCTTGCAACTAAAGTTTTTGGCAGCACTACAGTGTGCCTGACTTAAAACAAATAATAAAATTTAAAATACCAAGTTTCTCTAACCATTAGAAAATGTCGGAACACCCCGAGACATTTGCTTTTGAATCTCATCAGCCCAGTAATTTCATTTGGTACAGTGCCCTTCACACCCTTAGACAGTAATGCTTGCGCACTATTGCTCACGGTATAATATATATCAAAGCGATAGTACCAATCAGGCGAACTCAAGAGGCCTACCGCGTACGCCTACATGGTGCTATACCTACATAAAGGCTCTTAAAAATATATTATGTTTAATACTTGTGATTAACTAAAACAATTCTCAAGATAAGTGTTACCTATATTTTTATTTCACAATAGGTGCGTTAGTTTAGCTTATGAGGCATTGGTGGCGTTTTCATTGTTGTATCTTTTGTTAAAGCGTTCGGAAAGCTCAAAAACGTTATTTTTGCCCATAACCTATTCGAACGCTCAACTGAGCATAAGACCTAAAATCGCATGATTATGCTGTCAAATAACGATCACAAACAACCATGCTCCGGACGTGGGTCAAAAATTGCACTTTTTGGTGGCAAAAATTCCTCTTTTTTAGCTTTCCGAACGCTGAACAAAAAGAGGCATGAACGACATTTTCATCCACAGATTCCCAATTCGAACGCCCCTTGTGAGAGTTTTTAGCGTTATTTTCGCCAAAAACGATCAGAAGTGATCTATTCGAACGCACGTAATGTGTAAAAACTGCTCTAGTTTTATCATTCTTGATTAATTCTAATATAGTTCATTACGATAAATGTAATAGGAGATTAATTTAAGGGGATTCTGATGAATTCATGCGTTCACAAAATCGGGTGGAAACATTGATGGAAATGCAGGTAAGGGGGTAGGTTTCCGTTAATACATTAGAGTTCTCGACATCCCTTATTTCAACCGGGTTTATCCGCAAATGCTATAGAATAAATCTGCTCTGATACTATTATTATACGAGGGCGGGTCAATAAGTCCGTGACTTTTGGAATAAAACACAGATTTTTTGATAAAAAAATATTTTTATTTTTCAACGTAGTCTCCCTTGAGCTCTATACACTTTGTCCAACACTTCTCCAATTTTTTTATCCCTTCCAAAAAATATGATTTGTCGAGGTCCTCAAAATAGACCTTTGTTTGCGAGATGACGTCATCATTGGAGTCAAATCTTTTTCCACCAAGCCATTTCTTCAGGTTTGGGAACAAGAAGAAGTCAATCGGAGCCAAATCTGGAGAATAGGGCGGATGAGGGAGCAATTCATAGCCCAATTCATGGATTTTTGCCATGGCAACTGCACATGTGTGCACCCTTGCATTGTCTTGGTGGAAAAGAACTTTTTTCTTGGCCAAATGAGGTCGGTTTTTTTTCAAATCGTCATTGAATCGGTCCAATAAGTTGGCATAATATTCCCCATTGATTGTTCTTCCCTTATGAAGGTAGTCAATGTGGATTATCCCGCGTGCATCCCAAAAAACAGTCGCCATAACTTTATTGGCTGACAAACCCACCTTGGCCTTCTTTGGCGCCGATTCACCCTTAGAAACCCACTGTTTTGACTGTTGTTTGGTCTCTGGTGTGTTGTGATGGATCCATGTTTCGTCCACGGTTACAAAACGGCGCAAAAACTCTTCTATATTGCGATAAAACAACGCCAAACCTGCCTGTGAAGTTGTTACACGATTGCGTTTGTGGTCGACTGTGAGCAAACGCGGCACCCATCTTGCGGAAAGCTTTCTCATGCCCAAGTGATCATTCAAAATTGAAACCACTGAGCCATGCGAGATCCCTACGGCTTCCACAATCTCTTGCACTTTCAATCTTCGGTCGGCCAACACCATATCGTGAATTCGCGATTGTTTCGGGTGAAGAGACCTCAACTGGGCGTCCAGGACGTTCGGCATCTTCAGTGCTTGTACGGCCACAACGAAATTCAGTAAACCACTTTTTTACCATTGAAATCGATGGTGCAGAGTCCCCATAGTATTTATCAAGCTTAGCCTTGGTCTGGGTAATGGTTTTTATTGGCAAAAAATAATGCTTAATCATCATCATCATCATCATCTCAGCCGTAGGACGTCCACTGCTGAACATAGGCCTCCCCCATAATATTCCAAAAGGACCGGTTGGAAGCGGCCTGCATACAACGTCGTCCTGCGACCTTCCTCAGGTCGTCTGTCCACCGTGTCGGTGGACGACCTACGCTGCACTTGCCGGTCCGTGGTCTCCACTCCAGAACCTTTCGGCCCCATCGGCCATCTGTTCTGCGTGCTATGTGCCCTGCCCACTGCCACTTCAACTGGCTAATCTTCTGGGCTATGTCGGTGACTTTCGTTCTTCTACGGATCTCCTCATTTCTGATTCGATCACGCAGAGAAACCCCGAGCATAGCCCTCTCCATAGCTCGTTGTGCGACTTTGAGCTTTTCTATGAGGCCCATAGTAAGAGACCACGTTTCAGTGCCATAAGTCATCACTGGTAACACACATTGGTCGAAGACTCTTGTCTTGAGGCACTGAGGTATTTTTGATTGAATGAATTGAATTGAATACTTAATAAGCACACGAAATTCACTTTTTCCATTTCTTCCTCAAATTACTGGGTAGTCTGATAAAGATAGCTGTCAAACACAAACTAACTGACGCAGCAAGTTCAAATTTTGACAGGAGTCAACTGACAGATGCCTGTTGACAGGAGTAGTGTTGCTTTTTCAGTAAAGAGGTCAGAAATTCAAAAAGTCACGGACTTATTGACCCGCCCTCGTATGTAATGTAGGCAGGCTGCTAAAGTAGCTTTTAACCATTCGTATTAATCTGAGCTTTCAGTGGCCTTACTATCAGCTTCGTAAAAACCATGCAAGTTCCGTGCAGTTCTTAAACCTGACATAAACAGTTTTGAATGAAATCATACCATGACGCTCATTTAAGTGAACTGCTGCAATATTGTTTTCTCAAAAGTGAACGGATAATATTGTCTCTGGCATTCTAACAATTTACTATAAACAACATTACAGACGCCTAGACGTTTGTAATCTAAAAATCTGAGTGGATTTAGAACGACATGTAAACGAGAGTCCATACAAAAAAAACAGGTGAACGGTATTTCTGCGGTTTTTGAATAGTAGGCCAGGGCAGGCCTGCTTAAAAGTTGTCATGGTACGAATAAACCGGGCAGTTGTCTAGAAGTCCTGCTTTAAGAGCTCATAGTAAGGCCCCAGGTCAGGCACTGAGCTGAATCTGTTCTCTATTAGGCACCTGATTGCCTGTCTTTGTATATATAACTTACTCAAATAACCTTCATGCAGTCACCGCTACTGTTACACGCTATTTTTCAAACTCTAGGAGTGCCCGGGAAATTCTGTGTCACGTGTATGATGAATAAAATTAAAGTCAGCTATTATAATTAGGGGGTTATTTCCAGAAATCATTAGTTCTAGATGCTTCACTTATTTGCAGCAGTCGCTAATTATCATTTCTTCTTACAGGGAACAAGAGAAACTCATCGACCAACTAGAAGACCAAACCCACAAAAGCCGAATGGAGAAGCACGGGACCAACTACCTTCTGGAATCTTACCTTCGAGACCTGGGAAGGAACAGCGAAGTCAATGACAGCCAAGCGGGTAACAGTGACAGCGGGGTGGGAGTCGGCAGTGGAACACCTCCAAGAAGACACACAAAACACAAATCAAGAAGAGAAAGACACCTCATGAGAGAACACTACTTCACAAAAGAACTAACAGACATTTGCCAAGTCAACTCCGAGAGACTGATACAAACACACAATGACACAGATTCTGACGGATCAGCAGACGACCTCACGAGAATCCGAGATGAAATAGAACTTCTGGAAAAACTGGCCATTATCAACAAGAGATTGCATCGAGAAGAAGAGTTAGTTGTGCGTCTGACAGCAAAAGTTAAGAGATACACGGACGAAAACAAAGCCAATAGCTGCGAGAATGTATCCCAAGTGAGAATGCTTCTGGACAAAATCGAGGAAGAACTTACTGGAACGACGAAAGAGATGCAGGACAACGCAAGCGAATTAGCGAAGACCGACCAGGAAATTGAGACCAGAATAAAACTCATCGACGAATTGACATTGGAGTTAGAAGAAGAGGAATACCAAAACTCTCTTTTAGAGAGACAACTGAACGAAGCTTCAAGTCGACAACCAATCTTACTCCAAGACAGCTACGTACCTGTTCTAGACCAGGCCAATACGACATTCAGCTATCCTACACCCCCTGGATATGTTTTAGATACGCTCGTATGACATACGGCCTGATCCAGTAATTTCCTCCAAAGATACTTTGAAATTACCATAAATGCTCAATGAGCGTGCTCTCCCAAAACTACCCACAAGATACTTTTATGTTTAGTAGTTTAAGCCGCAATATTGAATGGTGCTATGAATTATTTCGATTTTGTAGACTTCCTTTATACACAAGAATACTGTGTAGTGAAGAGTTTCGGTTGAGATAGTGCGTAAAAAGTTGCACGATATTAGAGGATGTTATTTAAAATTAAATTTAGTATTGTGCAACATATAAGCTGCGGTGAAATTAGAGAAAGTAGGCTTCCTGTGAGCAATTGTTTTTCTCCTTTTTCACGGCCTCTCAATAAGTCGCAATATATGTTTCAGATGAGTTTAAAATAGAATAGTTTTTGTATAACATCTTTAACAATTTGGAACTTCCATAATTTGGATATAAGAGATGAAAAACAGGTCTTCAATGTTTTTTCATAGTGCAACTTTTTCGAGTAGGTATCTCAGCCAGTATGAATAATAATTAATAGGCTTATCACAATTAATCTATGTACTTACTTATTTTAGTATATGTATCGCACATTTGAATCAAATACCAAAAATGTTATTAAAACCACCAATCACAGTGTAATTGTAATTAATAATTAGGCCTAGTCAGAGTTCGTTTATTATAATTATTTACTTGTTCTGTGTACCAGAATATTATTTTTCTAGTTAATTTGTAAATATTCATACAATTGTAAATTATAATAGTCACAAATAAACCGTGTTATATCTCAACTCAATGAAAGCTAAATTTTTAATCCCTCCTCCGAAATATACCACGAACCTTATACTAGTAATAGAAAGCTGAAGAGTTTCTTTGTTTGAACGTACTTACCTCAAAATCAACTGGTTCGTAGTGAAAAAATATTTTTGTGTTCGATAGCATAGCTATAGAGAAAGGTTATGCGTTATATAATATCACGCTATGCGAGCGAAGCCGCTGGCAGGACAGCTACTCGTAGTTAGTTATATACTCGTATAAGTAACATACGTCGCTTTTCTGCAAACAAATAAATAACCTAAATATTCGTATGAATATGCCAACTGAACTGTCAGTTTTGTTCTACAAACCGCCACAGATAAAATATATATTCACCAGTATCCACTCGTGACTTCGTTCGCATGGAATGAGGGTATCGAGAACCGTCGGATAAATATTCTTTGAGTCTGTATAAAAAGTAGCACAAATGAGCTTATGCCCATAAGCTCATTTGTGCTACTTTTTATTATTAATTAACCCCGAGAGCATACCATTTCCACTCCAAATGTCATCCAAAATCCGTTCAGCCGTATTTGCGCGATTGAGTAACAAAACTCTATACAGTTTGGATCAAACTTTCACATTCATATTATTAAGGCCTTGCAGTCTAAACACACCAGAGACCGTAGCACAAACAATATGCGAAAAAATATCCATATCGTAAATATCAACGCTTCGGCTTACAATCTATGAGTTATCACAGTTGCCCTAGATACATGACATTTTGTACTTTAACACGTGAACGACACGTTACGTTACACTTACGCAGTTATCGGTACCAAGCCCACTGGAGGCCAATTCTACTATTTCACAGCGTTCAACAATCTATCCTGCTTTAACTGCAGTTTGAATCCGGTTGTCATTTATTACCCAGAAAGCCATTCTACTATTTATATAAAAAATCGGAACGTAACGTCATCTTAAACGCTGTTTATGTTGTATATTAAACAATACTATATATGAATATGAGTTAGCGTCGCGTTCATGATCAGTGTCAGTAGAATCGTAACTGTAGCTGGACTGTTTATCAATAGCTGAATAAGAAACCGTATAAAACGTTCAGCTACGGTTCGATTGCAATTTAGTTAGTGGAATCGAAGCTCTAGGTGTTTAAAATGTATCATCGCTTGCTCAGAAACTGTAAGACAGAAGCGTGTTTACATACTTTTTAATTGTCGTTGTCGTGTATCCGAGGTAGTTGATTTTTCTGCTTAATTAGAGAAACTAATTTAAGAGTTATAAATGACCAATGTACAGGTACGAAACTCTAGGGTTGACCGTTATTGCGCAGAAGTCGAAAATAGGGGGGCTAGATGGACGAGTGCGCATGCGTGCCGCCGGTTGTCTAGCCAGTCGTATTCCGTCCCCCGCCCCGATACTCTATCTCTCTCTGTCACATGTGCGCGACTGTACCCGGGCGTTGGTATCCCCTCCACATTTCGCTCAGCGCTAAACTTACGTGCCGCTACCTGTATCTGCTTAAACAGTGGTCATACAATTAAATAGTATCCTTTAAAACGTTTACAAATAAATAGCCCATAACTAAGAATTAATGTATCGCGGGAGGCAAATACACACACACACCCAAGACCCGAAAAAAAACATTTCTGCACAACGCACAAATATTTTCCCCGGTAAGGGATTGAATCTGTGACCCTCGCTTCGAAGGCAGCGTGACAACTGGGGTAAAGAAGCAGTCATAATTGTACGACTAAAACCTGGACTGTCATATAGAATTAAAATAATGTATATACAAATTATACAATAATTCTCAATCAAATTGTCCCAAAAATATTATATAATGTAACCTATTGTAGTTAATATTGGTATACATTGCTAGGCTTTTAATTTGGCACGTCACGTTGTAAATTTATATATATTTTTCCATTCTATATAGCTTTCTCCCTTTCACACGATGTGCCAAAACAAAAGCCAAGCACTGTACATTACGATATAGTTCTGTGAACATAAGAAACAAATAAACAACGAATTTTATAAAGTACACGTGTTTTATTTGAATTATATATAATAAGAATAAGTATATACTGCTATTGGTTTTAATTATTTAGTTTTGCCTTGGCCAGTACTCAGAAATTTGATAATAAAGACTAATTTTTGTGTTTTTTACATTAGAAACTACAGTTCATATATGATGACTCAACGATTTAGAAACTCATGCGTCATGATGCTCAGACAGTGCCTACACACAACAAAAGTAAACAAGAACTCTAGAAATAAATATAGACATAATAAACAGTTATATTTAGCTAATATGTAGGGTTTCCAAATACAGTGTTCATACACAAAGTATGACCCGGCATTGTCTCAGATCAATCAACTGGATGTCAAATGCCCACGTGGTCAAGGAATGAAAACATCCAAGTTAATACAAGAATAGGAGTCTATACAATACAATACCGGTATGGGCTTCATTCATGAACTATAGATTCCATAAGTGCTGCTTTTCGGATCTGAGGAATCTATTGGACTAATGAAACTCTGATCACTGTTAATAATCACAGAATTTAGTACACTCTGACTCACGACATTTGTTTGTGATGTATTAATCATTCAAATAAAAAATTTGAAGTGCTTTTATACGATCTAAGGAACACAATCTAAGGAATATTCTCCTCTCTACCCGGAGATACTTTAATTTTCAAATTTAACACAAATGCTGGTCTATTCCGAGATGAGGTTTTATACGAAAGTACATAAAGTTATATCAAAAACAGGTTACATCTGGAAAGAGAATGAAAATTCGTGACCGATGATATTCACCAATATTACAACCCCTGTATTAGAGCGAACAAAATTGGCAGAACCACTTTATAACTGCAATTTATCTTTATATCTAAAAAGATGAGAATTAATTTGTTTAAAGCTAATAAAGCTTACTGTACTGTATGGTACACACAACTATGATAATACATATAATGTGTGATAGAATGTCTTACAAAAAGTGGGACTACATTTTTTCCTTTTTATAGTTCCGTACCCAAAGGGTAAAACAGTGGGCTGAGCACGAAAATCTGCTTAAGTGTAACGTTATCGTATCGTTTACGTATTCAGTATGAACTATGAGTTATCTGTGACACTATTGTACAAGATACATGACTAAATACGTTAACGATGCGATTACGTTACCCTTAAACAGATTTTCGTGTCACTCCTCTGTCTATCTGTCCGTCTGTCAGGCTGTATCTTATGAACCGTGATAGTTGAAATTTTCATAGATGATGTATTTCTGTTCCCGCTATAACAACAAATCCTAAACAACCGGTCAAGTGCCAGTCGGACGATAATTATAAGTAATGGTCAACCCTTCGTGCGCAAGTCCGACTCGCACTTGGACGGTATCTTTTATATTGTAGGTAAAACGTATCTAGCGTGTTTTCTATTGTAGTCTACCCTTGGTGTATTATGTTAGTGTGGTGATTTTTGACTCCAAATTCACAAAATATAAGGGCATGAGGAAATCATTTTTAGTACAATCCGATGTCAAATTAGCAAAACAATCTAAGCACTGGCCAAGGCAAGTCTTTGTAAGAAAACGAACGGGAGGTTAAGAACCACACAGATGAAATAGTCGCGCGGATTGTGGCTCCTGAAGATGGCTCAGCATCAGCCCGGAGCAAGTCTTCTAAATCCGCAACGATCGGGAGACGGCTCTCGTCTACTCCGTGTCCATGGCCACCTGGAAATTAATAATAATAAGCGTGATTTACATGATTTTTAAAGCACTCACGACTGCTTTATCATCTGATCACTGCTGAACATAGGCTTCCCTGTAATGTATGAAGATAAGTTAAACTACCGCTTAAGATGAGCACTAGTTTATTACTGGTCGTCGCGACCCACACGCCAGGTAAGTATAATTTTAACATAAGTAGGTAGGTATGTATGGAGGACGCGTGTACGCTTCACTCCCTCATAATTTTCCACAGATTAGAAGCGGCCTGCATCCAGCGTCTGTTGGTGACTTGTCGGTGGAAGACCTACGCTATGCTTGCCGTCCGTACTGCCTGCTCCAGAACCTGTAGATCACGTAGAGGGCATAGCCGTCTCCATAGCCACTTGTGCTACTTTGTACTTATGAGGCTCATAGTAAGAGACCATGTTTCAGTGCCATAAGTCATCACTAACACACAGCCATGCTTAGCGAGACAAAATTTTGCAATTTTAGAGAGAACCACAAAGATCTTACACGTCGATTGTAGGTAGACGCGGATTCGTATCCCTGAGTCTGAGGATAGTTTATCTCTCTAAAATTATAAAAATATTTTTCCACAGGTTCTATTATTGGTTGTCTACCGTTTAACCCGTAGACTCCCCAGTCGCCATATTTGGCCAATAATACTATCACTTTCTTGGAAACCGTACTACTATTCAAGAAGTTGCGACATGTGTGGTTAAAAATATATATAACACAAATCTTATTAAAATAAAAAATGTTTAAATTGGCAAGACGAGAACATATTGGTAAACCAAAACATGGTTTTATGGTCGATCGCGTGCCCGAAGCTAAGCCTCCTTGGGAAAGCTTTCGTTAGTAGTATACCCGCTGAATTGTTTGCCATATTAGATGTATTTTCTCCTTAGTCGGCTCTTACGACATCTTTGAAATGGACCATTTTAAAGCCTGGACTGTACGGCATATAATTCAATATATTTACTGTAATAGATAAGCATAACTAAATCTGGCTGTAACCTTGTAAGTAAGTTGCTGTGGCATGAAGAGATTAAGTTGATTTTTTGTAACATAATATCACTCTGTAACGAGTCCCATAACCGAAAGGTCAGCAAAATCTATATGCTGTAGGATGCGAAAAAAAATGAATGTAGTTGTTGTTTAGTATACTCCATTAAGGTGCAAGTTGGTAGTCAGCTACATGAAGGCGCAGCAAACGACGTTTCGCAGCGACACTGGTTTCTATGTATTTCTATGAAATACCATTCGTAGCTATCGACGCGTCGTCGAGCGGCAAACGACGCTGTCGCCCGACCGCAAATCGGTAGTGCCGCTCGCGGGTATCAATCTACCTAGTAAAAAAACTGAAAAGCTTTTAAACTAAACCTTCCGTTTTGCTTTTCAAATGGTTGATGCCGTCTGCATTTGGGTTAGAAATCATGACTGCAGCGACATGAAACGACGACGTGTCGCAGCGACATGAAGCGACGACACGTCTGCTGCTGCTACGTGTAGCCGGCTACCAACTTGCACCTTAAATGTTTCAATTGCGTAGTTTTTATTTCTATGTGAGATACATTAACCGCTATGTGGTTTCTTTTTCATGAAGTACTAGCCGCGGTAGTGCAGGACCCTCGACGCGCGAGGCCGACTCGTACTTGGCCGGTTTATATATTCAGAAACCGTTACCAAGGGTGCAAATCACCAAAATTTCTTTGTAATATGATACGAAGTATAGGAATGTATAAAAAAGTAAATGGAAAAACAAACGAATATAAATTTAAAAAAAAAAGTTATAAACGAAGATGTTAAGAGGATTGCATAGCTAGTACTTTCCATGCTAAAAGAGAAAACTCTTTTCTACCTCTTAACATTGTCCGATTTCAGTGATTTTTTTCATGGTATCATGACATTGTTTGCTATGCCCGTACGTTTTGATTTTTTCAGTTTTTTAAGTTCTAAAAAAGGAAATTTATAGTACTTTGAAATACTGAAAATATCAAAACGTACGGGCATAGTAAACAATGCCATGATTCCATGAAAAAAAAATCACTGAAATCGGACAATGTTAAGAGGTAGAAAAGAGTTTTCTCTTTTAGCATGGAAAGTACTATGCAATCCTCTTAATGTGTTTTATAAATGTTTGTCAATTTATACTTGGACACCAAACACCGCAGCACGAATAATATTTGAAAGGTAATAAAGGTTTTGACCTGTAGCCTGCCGCTTAAATAACATAACTCGTAAAACGTAATTTTACGTCTTACTTGAGATATAAATGACCCTTGGTTCGTGGGGTCAAAATTGTATACTGCAGCCACTTTATTATTCTACTAGCTGCGCTTCGCGGTTTCACCCGCGCGGTGATGGATTATGATGATAATGAATCAAATATAGCGTATCAGGTAGACAGGACTCAGGCATAATATAGCTTTCTACTGGTGAAAGATTTTTTGAACCGGTTCTGTAGTTTTTGCGTTTATCCGTTACAATCAAACTATCTAAAATTTTCTCTTTTTTATTAGAGTAGATAAGGAACACCAAGGTACGAATAATGTGACCTAGTTTGTACCGGCGTTAATATTGTATATATTCTAACACGGAAAAGTAATTAGTGTGTCATAACTGTAATAGACACACAGCATTGCATACTTTTTTGTAGACATTGATACCTATTAAACTATGGTACATCAATTTGGAATATTGTCTATAGTTTCAGCAGTTTACGCAATATAAAGATTTTGCAGCGTTACAATTACATATTTTTAAATAAGAAAGTAGTTATTGTGACATAAATGTAAGATTTATAGTAGCGCAAACTTTATTGTAGATATTGATGTTTTCTATAAAACTGCAGTACATCACTTTGTTCTATTGTCAATAGTTTGCGCAGCGTCCGCGTTATAAGGATGTTTTTGGTATTTTTTTCACACCTTTGGTTATTATTTTCGAAGTGTTCATACGGATCCCTAACTTTTTTGAAAATATTGTATAATCTATTTTACTCAGTTATAATGTAGCTTACTAACGGCAAAATATTTTTTGAAATTGGTTCTTTAGTTTTTAATTTGATTTGTTACATACAAAAATAAAAATCTTTCGTGTTTATAATATTAGTATATATATATATATATATATATATGAAAGAAAGGCAAATCGTTTGCCTGATATTAAACACTACGCTTGCCCATCACAGTCACTGCACTGAGCTCGTCACCCGGAGACATTGGTGCATAAATTTACCTATCACCCATAGACTGTGTATGTGTATACATTAAGAGTATTGATAGTCATTCACTTATGCAGAACACTAAACTAAAATTCTCTAACTAAACTATGGTAGTTCTTATTTTGTTTAATTGATATTCATAATAATAGACGGTCATAAGTGTGTCTTTGATGCCTAAATTGAAAAAATAGATTTTGACTTTCACATTGTACTAAAATCCACTTATAATGACAATTCTAAACATATAATTATTCCATTCAATTGTGGGTAATTTTATCAGTTTACACTAGTTTAGAAAGCACGAAGTTACATGACGACTTACGGCCGTTTTCAATAACCTATCTATCGTCGGTTTACCTTACTAGAGATAGATATTTCACACTATTTGTATGGACGTTATGTCAAATTTCTATCGGTAGTAAGGAAAACTGGGGACAGATGGAATATTGAAAACGGCCGTAAATGTGCACTAACCACAATTGGAAACAAATAGCACATTTAAGCATTGTCATTCACAAGTGTTATACGAATTTGGGCTTTAGCTTATAACAGAATAAGAACTACCATAATTACCTAAAAATCGATTTTAGTTCGCCAGTTTAGTTTGGTATTCTGAAGAAGCGAATTGCTTGCTGCCATTATCACATAAGACTCAAACTTACTCGTTCTAAATCTTAGTCGAGAGGCGTCGTAGAACTTAGTACAACCACTGTGGGCTGTTCAACCACATCTTCCTTACTGGTATCCACGTCAGGAAGCGTAGTCCTCTTGCTTGCTTCAGCTCTTATGACACTCATGGGCAAATCCTGAAGGTCTGGCACAAATGCCCACTTCTCGTACAACTCTAACGCGAGATCCATTACATTTATTCGGAACGGACGCACAGGCAATATTTGTTCAACAGTTGGTATATCCACTGAAAGAAATTTCTCTTCGACGATAGCTCGAACCATTTTCTGCGTACTTCTTTCATCAAACGACTCGTTCTTCACCTTCGCGTCTAAAGCTGCGTTCAGAAACGTTGACCATCTCGGTGTGTAATAAAAACGGAACAACTCGAACCACTGCTTGCACGCGTAATCCGAAATTTCCCCATTGGGGCCCCACATTGTTATTTGGTTCCTGGAATTTAGTTCGTAGGTGTACGTATCGGTCGCGGTCACCGCGAAAGACCTAGCACTGTCAAACCAATTGGCAGCCGAAAAATGCGTATTCACTTGTAGAATCCTCTCGATGTCATACATGGCATCTAGAAATTGTGATATAGAAGCATTGAACACCCAACTCGTGGAAAATCTGTCCTTTTGAAGGTTTAGGTATAACTGTTCCGCTCTATATTGCAACACTTGCCTTGTAACGTCAACTAGGTCATAATCAAAGCCGTCGCCATTGCATTTAAAATCGCTAATGTGAGTCATTTTTTTCAAGGCCGCAAGCAAATCGTGACTTCTGTACCACGCCCATGGTCGGATCTTGAAACTTGGGCGCCTCGTGATCACATATTTACCACGCATCATGTTGAGACCGTCAAAACTGTAAACGCTCTTGAGTAGGTACTTCCAAGCATCAGCTGTGCTGTTACATCCGTAGCGTCTTTCTGCGTAATCTCCAACCCAAGCATCCATGTCGCCAATCGGACTTTTCCTCCACGCGGACTCGAGCATTAAGTCGTATACAACATAGTTTTGGTTGATACCTTCAGGAGTCAACCCAATTCCGATCATAGTGCTGTTAAGTCTGGACCTCGCTTCGTACACATCTTTGTTAATCGTAATCATATTTCCGAACATTCCCAAAGTGCCTCCGAAGTTATGCAACATACACCAAATGAAAGGTTGCCCGTAATACATGTCATATAGACCATATTGGGGCCATTGTTCGGCTTGCAAGTCTAGTATGAGCATTCTACCGTTAGGAACCGAAGTGAGAAAGGTCTTGACCCGATTCAGAGGCCATAAAACAGGTGCGCTGACGAACATCCAATTCTGTAGCAACCAAACAGCCTTATCATCAAACTCCGCCAATGTAGAATATATAGCTATTGCTGTATCTTGGGCTAATGCGGTCGACCATGTTTGAATTTTCACTTCATTAAACGGGTCAGCTGTGTAAATGTGCGCAGTCGTATTATATATGTCGGTTACTTCTGTCAAAAATCTTATGCCGATATCCTTGAACAAGGAATCGGTGGGATCTAGAAACAGACCACAACAATAATCTTCACCGAATTTGTTCCATTGCTCCACTGAATGAAAGGTACGGTTGGGGTAGATTCTGGCGAAAGCCTTAGGCACGTGTCCGTTAAACGCTGGTAAAACAGGTACAATGCCGAGTTTGAACATGTACTCGAGTACTGCGACTTGAATGGCACTCTGGTTTTCGTGCCAGGATTTTAAGAGAGAACCTCCCCAGCCGTGTACGTTTCCCATTCTAAGCCAGGATAGAAAAGCAGGACCGGTGAAGTGTTCATCGATTTCATCTTCAGTCATGCCTATTTCACGGTAAACTTTCGCCCAGGCGGCTTCTTGTGCCACTGGCGCTAATGCCAAATTAATACCGTTCAACGCCATCCAAACGACGTGATCTCGCCATTCAGGTATTTTCCACCATACGAAGCTGTATGACGCTGTACACACATTCTGGTAGTATCTAAATCTGTCATTAGCTACAACCACCTCGTCGACTTCGGGTAGAGGAGAGGGGATCGAAACTCGTTTAACTTGCCACGCGATCTGACTCTTGCAGTATTTCTTCAGATAGTAATTGAAACCCCATAAGGCAGCCACTCCTGTACTAGCTTTGATGTGGAGTTGTCCATTCGCAGTTTTCAACGAAAACGTGTCTTTTTTGTCACTGAACAGTGCCGGATCTACTTCTAAAGTTACTTTGTCTAGAGTGTAGCTGAATATTATTTCGTAAGCGGCATGTTGTTGAGTTATAGGAGATGTTAACGTTTGCAAATTTGTCGGGTCTAAATATTTAAGATTTAGCGCGTTTACTCCAGTTAGGAGCAATAATAAGGCGTAGCGAGCCACCATTATGGCGATGTTTGAGCGACTGCTGTACTAGAATGAGCGGTCGTTAAGAAGATAGCATTGTTGACTAATTTATGACAATCAGTTGGCCTTTGACCGCTATCTCGAGTTAATTGACAAATATACAAGTAACTATGTCGCCATGTAGAATTTCTCTCGATTACGTTGATAACAATATGTGTGAATCGTTTGTAGTTGTAGGTCGTTTTGTAAAAGAAAAGGAACTCTATCTATATATATTAAGTGTTGCATGATTAAATATCTAAAATATGGGAAGTTTTTAAAATATTTTGAGCCCTAAAAGGTAAATTGAATATTCTCGATAGCATAAAATATTAAGGTGCATTAAATAACAAGTATTTATGCTGTGTTTTAATATATCGCGATTCATATTTTGAATAAAGATATTAGTTCCAATATGTGTATTCAGAATCCTTGTTTCACGTGGTATGGGCTGTTCTTACCTGGCTTACTATAAAAGTATAAGATAAGATATATATCGAATAAGCAAAGGCTCTTTATGCTAGGCTGAGGCTAGAAGAACTGATGTTACAACTAATATCGACTTTTGAGAGTCTGCTGATAAGCGGGGAAGTCACGTGCGTCTTACGGCCGGTGCCAATAACCTATCTACCGCCGGTTTACCTTACTAGAGATAGATATTTGACACTATTTGTATGGACGTTATATCAAATTTCTATCGGTAGTAAAGAAAACTGGATAGCTAGATTATTGGGATCCCCCATTAGTGGTTTGACTGTACATTTGACACTATATTAACGTAAAGTATTATTCTAGATATATAGTTAATTATGTTTAGACCGGTCAAATTGTTTTTTTTTTAAGTTTTGTATGGAAGAAAAAAACATGCGAATTTTTGTCGTAGAACAAAAGATGTTTGTTTTGATGTACAGAATATGTTCTTAAAAGGATGCTAATTGATTACCAGTACCCCTGTATACGATAATTTTCCTATACTTATATTTCAGGCCATAGATATTTCTTTTTTCGTGCAGGTTACTATGGTTAGCGTTATTCGTAAAAAAATATGTCAATTATGTGGCTTCATCCCTGTTGGAGCAAACATGCGAAGTCGTAGGCGGGTCAGCTAGTCATTAAATAATATTATTTATTAATCTATGAGTGAATACACTAAGTCGCCTTCTGTATAATGCTTCCAGAATTATGTTGTAGTTATAAGTTTTCCAAAAAAACAATATTTGTGTTGAAAATATAAGAATAAGCTAAGATCAAATAAGTATAGTGACAACAGCAGTGAAAACGCTAATAAAATGTTTCAGAATCGCGTAATGGATAATGGAAAGCTTAAATAACCGTCCCCAAATGTCCGCAACAAAATTGTAATTCAAGGCAACGAAATCATTACATTTGTTAGATGAATGTTTGGGCCACTTACAGCTTTAGCCCAAATGGCTTTCATTTATCGATCAACGGAGATGCATAAAGACATATTGTGAAGTAGTAGCAAATTGATTCAGACTCCGAAGATGAAGAATTCATGCTGTCTGCAGTTGCTGTTTGTTGCAATGTAATAAAAAATAAACCAAAGCAAAAAAGTTCTCTTATTTTTATTTCTATAATATTTATTTCTTGCCATATACACTTTAATTCCCGGTGCAAATACAATAACCTTTTCTACCGACTTCCAACAAAAGGAGGAGGTACTCAATTCGACTGTATTTTTTTATGTTTGTTACCTCATAACTTTCGACTGGGTGAACCGACTCACAAAATTCTTTGTTTGAAAGCTGGTGCTTCCCGTGTGGTCCCATTATAATTTCATCAAATTCGTTCCAGTAGTTTTTGAGATACACTCCAATAACTGAATAGAATGGAAGTCGGTATTACATTTTTCAAATTGTACTTGTTATAACTGAACAATGCATGTTGTTACTACAACAGTGACCATTTGAGTTCTTCCCCATGTCACTCCTCGCTCTTGAAATTAATATATATCCATCTCCTATTTAATACTCCTAGCTGCCTGTACGTTTCAATAAATGCGATGTTATTTTCGCGCCCATACACTTTTACATCTGTCTCACTGCACGCCTTATAGTAGAGTAGTAGCTCAGTATGGTAGAATACAATACAACCTAAAGAAGTTAAAACACAGGTTCAATCTATATACTTACCGCAGGCTGTGGGTCCCTCTCTTCCCCCGCGTCCCGCTCTCCCGTGCCTGCGTCTCCGGTGGCAGTGCCCGTCCCTCCACGTCTCTCTTCACCCTCCACTAAAGAGAGGTAACGAGTTAGCTCCTCTTCATCACTGATGCGAAGAGGAGTCTTCGGACCAACAATTGCTATGGAGACATTCTGAAAAACATAACATAAAAGTGATACAGCCGTCTTAGTTGACCGAGCGAGCGAAGTGTCTCTGCTAAAGGCCTACGCAGACCGGGACGGCGTGGCAAGGGATTTCACTTTTTACCAAAGGACATTCAAACGTATTTTTATAGAAATACAACATAAATTGCTATGCTTCAAAATGATGCCGTGGCATCGAAAGGTATTCATCGCACGGCATTGAAAGTCGCGCCACGGGCTCACGCGGCGGGATGCCGTGGCGTACTGCGGCAGGCCACGGCACGGCATACCGAGAACGCCGCCGGTGCTTGAAGTGACATACCGCGGGTAGTTGCGCATATAAAATAATTAATATTGATAGCCTGTGCACCTTCTTCGTCTGCAATTATCAATATTAACACCAAATCCCAATCTACCATTTAAAAACTGAGGCAAACTATGTCGTGCCGCAGCACGCCGTGGCAAGGCGCTGGAATGTCGCGGTATCTAAGCGGCTAGTGTGCGCTGACTGACGGCAAAATCCTTTGCCATCCCGTCCCGGTCTGCGTTGGCCTTTACTGGCCAAATAGATTTTCACCTGTCCGTATGTTTGTTAGATGTTGGTCCTCCTGTAGAGGTCGCATTTTTCAACCAATCTTGACGAAACTTGGTATGCATGTTCTACTACTTAATTATTGTTTTCGTCATCGGCGATTTTTAAAGAGGGGTAAATATGGGGGAATTTTGCTGCGGTGCTAAAACAGGCCGATTTTAATAAAATGTGGTAAACACATTTTATTACACAGGTTAGCATAATTGGCCAAGTGGTTGTCGAGATATAGGTTGTGAAATTTAAACCTGGACGATTTTGGTAATATTCGGCAAAAACATTTGGTAAGTACCAACATTTAGCAAAATTGGTCAAGACTTTGTCGAAATAAAAAATATCTGAATTTTGATGATGTGTTTTTCTTATTAGTACTATCAAGTTAACATAGATGGCAACTGCATCAAGCAGCGAATTTTATAAATCGCGGTGAAGAGATTTATAATAGCTCAGAGTGCGAAAAATTGCCGCTGTTGTGACTCTATGTGTTATGAACTACAAAACTGATGAAGTAAGCAGAGAGAAAGAGAGAGACAGCAAATTTTCTTTTTTGCGTTGACCCCACCACCTTTATAAGTTTATGCCTATTTCTTTCCGTGCATAGTATAATTAAATTAATGTAATTGGTATAATCCGTTTTAATTATATACAAATAAATAGCTGCCTGGAAGAGATAGCTCTGAGCGATAAGACCGCCAATTGTGACACTGTTAATTTTAAGTATTTAATTGTGCGAAATAATTATGTTTGCATTTTACTTAATTTTTATTTGTAACATATATTTGTTAGTTGTCCTTGGCTGGGAACTTAGAACTGAACGAGAAAATCTACCAAGTCAACGTACTATAGGATGTCCTGCAGCAAGATAGATAGATAGAGAGCCAAATACGAGTAGTGACTTGATGTAAGGTAAGACCAACGTATAATTTTAGTGTGGTAATCATACTTTAGAATTTTTGCTGTCCAAATTTCAAAGAATAACGAATAAACGCACGCACAAAACAATCCTACTTAACTAATAGTAATTATAAGTAATTAAAATATAATTAAACTAATTATAAACGCGAAAGTTTGTGAGTATGGATGTGTGGATGTGTGTTACTCTTTCACGCTCAAACGCCGGGGCCAATTATGATGAAATTTGGCATGGAGGTAGATGAGGCGCTGGATGAACATGATAATTTTTATCATTATCATCATCATCCATCACCACGCGGGTGAAAACGCGTAATATTCTTGGACACAGCATAGACAAAATAACAAGATTTCGGCCTACGTTAAGACCGTAACGATGACAGTAACATGCTAAGTACTTAAATTTACGCATATAACCATGTAAATATTTATGTATATATATAGATATGGCTTTGGAGAAGATAATAAGCTAATCCTGCGCAGACGACGTCGCGGACTCGTGCCCGCGACGTCGTCTGCGCTAGTTAAAAAAAAATATAACTAATAGATATTATATTTTGAATATCAGTGCATTTCTTTTGTTCCACTTCATACATTACGTTTGCAATTTTAAAAGTCAGAACCAACTTTTTAACCGACTTCATATAAAAGAAGATTTGTATTTTTATATTCAATAATATAAAAAAGGTGTTGCATATGAGCATGATATTATTATATTTACGGGCGTAAAAATAGCACAGTAATGAAATCAGTGTCGTATATTGTATAATCCAGTCCAGTGCGAACACTCGCTAGATCAACACGCGTATTGAGTAGCGTTGTGGAATATTTCCGCTAGTCATATATCGTAAACCTTTGGTCTGTTTTTGTATTCTGTAATGAAGTGCTCAGCGTGTGGTGGGGCGTTTAATGATGGAGTCCAGTGTGGAACATGTAAGAAGCACTTAGACTACGGCTGTGCTCAAGTGTCGGAGATTGGATGGAGGAAATTGGGTAACGATAGAAGAGCGGCCTGGAAATGCTTGGCTTGCAAATCCTCGTCCCCTGTTCTCGCTACTACTTCAGAGCCAGCTTCTTTGGACGCAGTACTCACGGAAATTCGCGACGTAAGGAGGCAGCTGATTGGCCTGCCGACTCTCATTGAGGACGTCAAATCCATTAAAGATGAAATAAAAGAATTAAAAACTAGCTGTGACTTCACTAACAGCAAAGTTGATGCTATTGCTACCAGAGTTACCGACATGGAAAATCGGTTGACTAGTATTGAACTAATTCGCGAAACCGTTAGCTCATGGGAAACAGAGATAGTATCTGTCAAGTCTCAGTTGTCGGCTTGTGAGCAGAGATCCCGCTTAAATAATGTGGAGATAAAGGGTGTCCCGCTCAAAAAAGATGAAAATCTATTCGCTGTCGTCGAAGCGATCGGTAAAGTGACCAATTACACCTTCCCGAAAGCGCAGATTAATTACGTGCATAGGATTCCACTTCACGGCTCCAAGGAGAAGGCCATTGTTGTAAGTTTTATCAACCGCTACGTGAAGGAGGAATTTGTGGCATCAGCGCGAGCGTGTAAGACCTTGTCAGCAGCTGACGTCGGCTTCTCCAGCTCGAGCCAGCGGATTTTCGTGAATGACCATCTCAATGCGGAGTCTAAAAACCTTTTAAACAAAGCTAAATCACTCGCAAAGGAAAAGCAGTTCAACTATGTATGGGTGAAGTATGGGAAGATACATATTCGGAAAAACGACACTTCGCCGGCGTTCATCATCAACAGGGAGCTGGATTTAAACAAGATTACGTAATCTGTTTTTACGAAGTTAAAAACTGGTCCAGTACAATAAGTCATAATCTTAAGCTCGACTTTCTTAGTAGCTATAACTATAATTTAAATCCCACGTCTAAAAGGTTTGTAACCACTGCTTTGCCCGTCGCTCAGCCGGGTCGCTATTGTCCTCAACAGATAAGAGTCTACCACGATGCGTTAGTGCGCACGGCTTATGATGCAGTAATGTCTCTGCTATTAGCTTTAAGGGCTAATTTTGCACCGCTATTACTTATTATAACTTTTTGTTTGCGTTGTCACTTGTTCGGCCGAATGCTTTTCTACCCTGTTTTTATTTTAATAATTTCAAATCAGTCTGTGATTGGTGATATGTGTGTGTTTGATGGTAGTTTGTTATTATTTTATTTTCGATACAATGTAATTAAACAGTTGCTAATTCTTGTAAATAAAAATGGATGACACAGATACCAAGTTGAAGATATACTATCAAAATGTTCGCGGACTTCGTTCCAAAACAACTAGCTTCTATCGCAATCTTTGCCTATCTTCGTACCATATCATTGCAATCACTGAAACTTGGTTATTAGACAGTGTGAGTGATTCAGAGCTTTTTGATTGTACAAAATACACAGTATTTCGGCGAGATCGTGATATTAATATGACTGGACAATCGAAAGGAGGGGGCGTTCTCATAGCTGTGCGGAAAGATATTCATGTGACGTCACAGCCCACCTATCAGTCATCCGCGGAAGACATATGGGTCACTATCTTAGTGAGGCACAAGGATAGACCTCCTATGAATATTCATATATGTAGTATTTATTTATGTAAACAAAACTTGGGCTTCTCCTTCTCTATACAGTTAAAATCATTTTTATCTCAGCTTTCTAATATAGTTCTATCAAACCCGTCAGACAAGTTTATCGTGCTTGGTGACTTTAATTTAAGTAAAATAAATTGGCTATCTGGCAACGACTTATCACTGAATCCCTCAAATATGTCTAGTAGCGACGAGCACCTTCTCATTGATGACCTGTCTACCTGCGACCTTCGCCAATACAATGCTGTTCGAAAAGTTTATGGTAAGATTCTTGACCTAGCATTGTCAAATGACGCCATCTCAGTGTCTGAATGTGAGGAGCCACTAGTAACAATTGATCCGTACCATAAGGCCCTCATAATTAATGTTAATTTCCTCGATTTGCCTAAATTGAAGCCTAAAACGTACCTAAAGTATCTTTATAATAAGGGTGACTATGATTCATTAAATTCAGAGTTAAATGAAATTGACTGGGAGAAAGAACTATCCCCCTGTTCACTCGAAAGTGCCGTCGATTTTTTCTATAAGGTGCTTGAGCGTTTGAAAAATAAATATATACCTTCAAAACATGTAAATAATAGTTCATATCCAAATTGGTATACACCGGCGCTTAAAAAACTAATTAAAGAAAAGTCTAAGTACCTTTCTAAATACAGAATCTACAAAAACAAGGCGAATTTAGAGACCTACAAACTGTTACGTGACAGAGTTAAGTGCCTGGAAAATCAATGCTTTAGGAAATCTTTGGTAACGATAGAGGATTCCATTGAAAAGAACCCTAAGCAGTTTTGGTCATTTATCAAATCACGTTCCAAGTCAGGTGGTATCCCTAACTGCCTGAAGTACCAAGACACAGTGGCGGATACTGGAGAAGCAATTTGCGATGTCTTTTCTAGATATTTCAACTCAACTTTCCTATGCCGTGATAATAGTCCTGATGTTAACACTTCTAATGAATCATTAGCATCGCAGGTTTCCGATATTTATAAAATTAACATTGACATAGATAACGTTGCCAAACACCTCTTAAAACTAGACCCATCTAAATCGGCTGGCTCAGATCATGTCAGCGCCATATTATTAGTTAACTGCGCCGTTACTCTCGCCGTTCCAATCACCATCCTCTTTCAAAAATCACTCTCCGCGTGTATCTTCCCCAGTGTCTGGAAATCGGCTTTCGTGACCCCAGTTCACAAAAAAGGATCAAAGACTGAGGTCAGCAACTATAGACCGATCTCCAAGTTATGCATCATAGCCAAAGTCTTTGAGAGAATAATCTATGAACAGGTTTACTCTGCGCTGCGAACCTCTTTCAGTCCTGCTCAACATGGGTTCTTAAAAAGCCGCTCAACAGTCTCCAACCTGGTTCTGTTTAATGAATACTTAACTGATGCTATGGACAAGGGCCATCAAGTTGACGTAGTCTACACTGACTACAGCAAGTGTTTCGATAGGATAGACCACAGGCTACTAATATCCAAGCTTGAACGCGTCGGCATAAGAGGCGACCTCCTCAGGTGGTTCTCTTCGTATATAGATAACCGATCTCAAGCTGTTGTGGTCAACAACTATATATCTGGATGGGTTCATATATCTAGCGGAGTCCCACAAGGTTCCCTGCTTGGACCACTTCTTTTTTTAATTTTTGTCAACGATATCTCTACATGTTTTCACGACAGTCAACTATTATGCTTTGCCGACGATATGAAGATATTTAGTTCTATTGAATCAACTGAAGATATCATGAACCTTCAAGCTGACCTATTACGCCTTGATGCTTACTGCTCACATAATAAGCTGGACCTTAACCCATCTAAATGTACAGTAGTAACTTTCACCCGTAATAAACTGGTAATACCATCATCATACACATTGAAAGGCCAGCTACTGCAAAAAAGCAGTGTAGTTAGAGATCTCGGGGTGGTCCATGACTCAAAACTTCTTTTCGATGCTCATATTGAGTCTATTGTCGCCAAAGCATCACGAGCTTTAGGGTTCATCATGCGTACTTCTGGGGACTTCAAGCGAGCTAAAACATTTAAAATCCTTTATTGCACTTTTGTTCGGAGCAACCTGGAGTACGCATCTCAAATCTGGAACCCCCGGTATGATAAGTACACCTCAAGAATCGAACGAATCCAGATCAAATTTCTAAAGTACCTTTGCTATCGTCTTCGAATTCCTTACTCGTCCGATAAGTACTTTAACCTTTGTAGACAATTTCATCTTCTACCTCTTTCAAAAAGACGCGAAATCGCAGACGTCGTATATCTTCTTAACATTTCAAATAATACCATTGATTGCCCAGACCTCACATGTAAAATCAAACTAAACGTTCCTTTTAAGACAACCAGATTCTATAAACCATTACACATTCCTTTAGTGTCAACAAACTATAGACAGAACTCGTATTTATGGCGAGCAAGCGACAACTTTAACAAACTGAGCAAACGCACTGACCTTGACTTATTTTGCACCAGCGCTTCCTCGGCGAGGCGGCAACTAAGCAGTGAGTTTTTCCTAGCAGACGGTCAACAATCGTAAGATGTCGGGCTAATATTTTATTTTTTAGTGTACTTTATTTTTAATTATTGCCTATTTACCTTGTTATTCTTATTTTATTTTATCTTTAAATGTTTTTGTTACCTAAACCTTTCTTTGTGTTTGCACATGTTTAACTTATAATAATCTATTTCTACTCGTGAGAACCTATAATTGGCTTCCCATCGTTTTTCCATTGTATATTTTTAGTGTAAAAAGCTGTTGGTTTTCCAATAAAAAAATAAATAATAAACTACCTGTGTTACTTTATTTGAAAAATAACATAATAATTTATGCATAAAACATTATGTTTCAGTTATTTTTATGTGATACCATTTAATTAATTTATATTAAAGTGTTTCTGGTATTGAATGTATTTTGAGTTATGATAGTGAAGAGCAGTGATCCTTGTACATATACAACAGCGGTTTGAATGTAGATTTTACTGCATCATTAGTAGCTGCCAGCTGGCCAGAGTCAAGTTGTGCATAGATGCGACGAGCGCTGTCAGGTTTAAGGTAGGTTCTAGTGACTTCAACAGCGGCAGGACACAATTCAAGATAAAATAACACTAGTTCTGTTAAAAAATCTAAGTGTTGCTACCACTTAAAATGCACAGTGTAATAAATCTTTCGTCGTCTCGGCAAACGTAGTGTAGGACGTCCTGAGGCACGGTGGAGTGACGATCTGCGCAATACGGCTGGCAAAAACTGGATGCGAGAAGCCCAAGATAGACCTAAGTGGCGTGCAATTGGAGAGGCCTATGTCCAGCAGTGGACTGCTACAGGCTGATGATGAATGATGAATAAATCTTTCAAACATAATAATCAATGATTAGATAATTATTGTAAAATGTTTTTTTTACAAATTGCTATTTATACGACTCGAAAAAGGAGGGTATATTCCCCTCGAGCGCATTTTGGCCGCCAACCGCGGCTTTAGCGTATGACTAAGTTGGCCACATGCGGATCACAGCCGCTAGGGAAAGTTTGCTCTTAAAAGTTGCGTTGGAGGTTGCACCTATTATGTTTTTTTGGTATCTTATTATACATTGAACCGCCTAATATGTGCACGGATCTAATAGTCTTTTTCAGTGTGTTCTGGTCACTAGCGTATCTCGACCAAACAGCTTAAACTTATCTTGGTTATCACGTACGTAAATTGCAACTTAGTGAACAAGTATATTGGTCAGTCATGATACGCTAGGACTCGAAATATTCCTTTACGGATTATTCGGACTTTGTCCTACCAATTGCTCGTACAGCACGTTTTTGTGTTCTAAGGGCACGGTTCCAAACAGCCGCGCGCGCCTAAAATTCCGAGCCATACGAGAGAACATCGTGTACAGTCGCAAAAAAGTAAGCAAGCTTTGACAACGTCTTTTGTAGAACTCGCGAACATTTTCAGAGCAAATCATGCACCTCTGAGCCTTGAACAAACGCTGCTAATGTGGGTATCCCACGTGAGGGCGCTGTCTACTTCAAATACAGTTTCACACAAGGTACTTGGGATACTACAATGACTCCTGCAATAATACGTAGTAGTGGGGGAGGTCGACTACCTATGCTGAAGATGACTATACAGGTTTTGTCCAAGTTGAAGGCTGGGCCATTTCCTCGGAACCACTTTGCTATCAATGTTTCGAAACAGTCATGGACAAGATGAATGCCATTTTTATACATACCATACTGTATTTTAAATGCAGAAGAAGTAAGTATATTGAAATTGTAGATAGTAATGATTGTGAACTTGTGGGAGTGACATAGTCAATTTATAACAAAACCCCCTTTAAATATTACATAGTAAATTATAAAAAACTGTGTATTCCTAACCACATAATTAACTTACCTGTCACTTAAAAATATACTCAGATTTACCTTGGTATTGAGGTCCACTTCATTAGGCAGTGTGTCTCTCAAAGCTCTCAAGCCATGAGCTACCAGCTCTTGCAACTCACAGTCCATGAATGTGTTCAGGTGTTTCTCAAGGTACGTCCTGGCAGACTGCGAGCGAGCACCGATGGCCATTGCTCGGCAGTCAAAGTAGTTTGCTGATGGGCATGTTTGGTAGATATGCGGCCCTTGGTCCTGTAATATTGGTTTTTGGTTATTTTTATTGTGAATTTGATGTATTCATTTTGATTGAAATAGTTTTCGTTTTATTGTACATTATTGGATACATAACATGTCAACAAACTTTACTAATTACAGCTCAGTCAGTGGCCTTGCCTTCAAACCGTGGGGTTTGATCCCTGAGTTGGGCAAAAATTTGTGTGGTGAGTTGAAGGTTTTAGAGTTTTGGGGGGTTGTGATGTGTGTATGAAGTATAAAAGAATTATAAGAGTGTAGATAAAAATTATTATGAGCTAAACCACATTCTGCTCAATTGATTACTGAGATTTATTAATGCTAGATGCTAGAATATTCATTCTTTATAATCTGAATGAAACGTCGAAAAACAGAAGGAAAAGCCTTAGTAACTTTGGTGTAAACTTTGGCAGCACGTGGCAGCGAATACGCGGGCAAACTACCGCGCCTCCTAAGTTATTATGTATTTGTAGCTTTACTATGTACAACTATAATATATTTGTATAGTCTGGCATCCTGATGGCTGAGATGATGATGATGATAGTCTGGCATCATATAAAGGCCTACATCTAAACAATTGATGATATAGTTAACTCTGAAAGTTTGCTTACGATTAACTGTGATTTGTGGTAACTTTGACTTGTGATTGTCACTCTGCTAAAAATTTTCACTCTTTTACTACGGATACCACTGGTATCCCTAAAAAAAAGAGTAATAGAGTGAGAAAGAGGGTAAACCGTTTTGCTGATCTGCTCTTTATAACATTGAACTTTTTCACATCCACCCGCATCTTCAGTCTACCCGTGAACATGGTGCATGTAACTGCGTCAAAATATTGGGAACTCAAAAACCTGCCTAATCGTGGTGTACATCCCGTGAGTACTAAGTATAATGCAGTTAAAAATCGCGAAAGCCTAAAACAGTGTTTTAGCTACATTGGTCACAGACAGGTTGTGAAGTTTAAAAACTGGACAAATTCAGTCATTTTGTTATAAAAACTAACGTGGTTTTTACTCATTTTTAATTAGAAATACATGATTACTCACGTAATATATATCGGATCATCATCATCATCTCAGCAGTAGGACGCCCACTGCTAAACATAGGCCTCCCCCATGATTTTCCAAAAGGACCGGTTGGAAGCGGCCTGCATCCAACGTCGTCCTGCGACCTTCCTCAGGTCGTCTGTCCACCGTGTCGGTGGACGACCTACGCTGCGCTTGCCGGTACGTGGTCACCATTCCAGAACCTTTCGGCCCCATCGGCCATCTGTTCTGCGTGCTATGTGCCCTGCCCACTGCCACTTCAACTGGCTAATCTTCTGAGCTATGCCGGTGACTTTCGTTCTTCTACGGATCTCCTCATTTCTGATTCGATCACGTAGAGAAACCCCGAGCAAAGCCCTCTCCATAGCTCGTTGTGCGACTTTGAGCTTCTCTATGAGGCCCATAGTAAGAGACCACGTTTCAGTGCCATAAGTCATCACTGGTAACACACATTGGTCGAAGACTCTTGTCTTGAGGCACTGAGGTATTTTTGACGAGAAGACTTCGCGAAGTTTCCGGAACGCTGCCCAGCCGAGTTGGATGGTAGATGTACTCGTCAACAACTTCGGGAACTGAGTTCCCAACTGATATTGGGGTAGGTACAACATGGGCATTAGACATAATTTTCGTCTTGTCCATGTTCATCTTAAGACCTACCCGTTGGGAAACTCGATGGAGGCCTTCGAGCATTGTACTGAGGTCTTCCATGGATTCTGCCATGACTACAATATCGTCGGCGAATCGAAGGTGAGTGATGTATTCGCCGTTAATATTGATGCCAAGTCCTTGCCATTCCAGAAGCTTGAAGGCGTCTTCCAATGTAGCGGTGAACAGTTTCGGAGATATAACGTCTCCCTGTCTCACGCCTATTTGCAATGGAATTGCCTTCGAACTCTGCTCCTGTACTCGGACTGACATGTAGGCGTTTTTGTACAAACACTTCAGCACTTCAATATACCGATAGTCAATACGGCACTGCTGGAGAGACTCAAGCACTGCCCACGTCTCGATCGAATCAAAGGCTTTCTCATAGTCCACAAACGCTAGACAAAGAGGCAAGTTATACTCTTCGGTCTTCTGTATAACTTGCCGTAGCGTGTGGATGTGGTCTATGGTACTATAGCCTTTTCGGAAACCGGCTTGTTCCGGAGGCTGGAATTCATCAAACCTGCGACTGAGACGGTTCGTTATGACCTTCGAAAACAGCTTATAAACATGGCTCAAAAGCGAGATGGGTCTGTAATTTTTAAGTAAAGTGTTGTCACCTTTCTTGAAGAACAGCACCACCACGCTTTTGTTCCATGCTTCTGGCGTTGAACCTTCGAGTAAGACGGTATTAATGAGCTTCTGAAGGACTTTAAGTACCGGTGTTCCACCCGCTTTCAGAAGCTCAGATGTGATACCGTCGTCACCAGGCGCCTTGTTGTTCTTAAGCTGTTTCAAGGCCATTCTAATCTCGTACAGGCTGATGTCCGGGATATCTTCGGTATAATGTCGGGTCAGCTTGGCTCTTGGGTCTTTGACCGAGCTGCTAACAGGTTTAGCGACCGAGGTGTATAACTGTCCGTAGAAACTCTCGACCTCTCCTAACACTTCCGCTTTGGTCAACGCTACACTGCCGTCTCCTCTCTTCAGTTTCGTCAACTGGCTTTGCCCAATAGACATGTCTCTTGCAAACACTTTGGAGCCTTTTTTCCGCTCTATCGTCTCTTTAATACGGTTTGTATTAAAGATCCGGATGTCGTGTCGCAAGGACTTCCATATTCGTCTATTGAGCAGCCTATATGCTTCAGCATCATCCGAAGACTGCAGTTTCAATGAGCGTCGTTCAGCCATGAGGTTGAGGGTATCGTTGGAGAGTTTCTGTGGCCTATCTGTACGGTGGGGTTTAAAGTACTTGGAACCCACTGCATGGACAGTTTCTACTAACCTGTTATTGATCTCGTCCACTGAAGCGATGTTCTGAAGGCAATCGAAGCGATTGGATAGCTCAAGTTGAAAGCTCTCGGGGTCTTGAATATGGGCACGAGTAGGTCGGAGTGTAGACTTCATCAGACGAGACCTCTCCAGCTTGACATTAATATTCACCGTGCCTCTTACCATCCGGTGATCACTACCGGTTTTAACCCTGTTGATCACGGAGACATCAGTGTATATTTGCCTTTTGGTGGTCATAATGAAATCAATCTCATTTCTCGTGGAACCATCGGGACTCAGCCAGGTCCATTTCCTGTGAGGTGGCTTCTGAAAGAAAGAGTTCATCATAAAGAGTCCCTCTTTCTCCAGGAAGTCGGCCAACCTCTGTCCCCTACGGTTCCGTTGTCCATAGCCAAATTGCCCCACTTTCGACTCATCCTCGCTTCTCTTACCCAACTTCGCGTTGAAGTCCCCCATAACAACTAGAAAGTGCGTTTCAGAGGTATGTATGGCCCGACTAATGTTCTCATACATATCCTCCACCTCATCATCCGGGTGCGACTTCGTCGGCGCGTATACCTGAATGACCTTCAGCGAATATCGTTTGGATACTCTGAGTATTAGGTATACGACCCTATTGGAAACGCTATCAATCTTAACTATGTTGTTAGTAACGGACTTGTGGACGAGAAACCCGACACCACCTTGGGACTGTTGGTCGCCCTCCCGGTGGTAGAGTAGGTTACCTGATTTTAGGGTTATCGTGTCCTCACCTGCTCTACGGACTTCAGATAACCCCACAATGTCCCAGTGTAGCTTACTCATTTCTTCTTCCAGCTCATATATCTTCTCGTCTGTCCTCATCGTGCGTATGTTGTGTGTTACCAGGGCCAGTCGTCGTCGTTGGGGGTGGTAGCCGGGCGTCTGCCGGGGATTCTTGGCACCCCCTGCCCCACCGTCACCGTGGCCGCTACCGTAGCCAGGAATAGCGGGGCTGCCGGGGACTGGGGGCCTGGTTCTTTTTGTCCAATCCATTGAGGGGTTTTTGCCAATACTCGCCACGCTTGGCAGGCGGGTTGGCGAGCGCAGTTTGTGTGTGTTTGACTGGGAAGGTGCTGCTGCCCACCTTCTGATTTGTTATCCTTTAGCCGCCTTCTACGGCACCCACGGGTAGAGTTGGGGGGGTGCTATTCTAAGCCGGCACCGCCACGGCAAGGTCGGATATATCGGATAGGTCCGACTATACCGTTTCGATCACATTCGGTGATCTTTTTCAAGGAGTGTTCGGGACGATCGAGTCGATGATATCTCGCTTAGCACTTCGGGATTTCGCAGTTTATAGTCGGATAAATATTATGTGAGTAATCCTGTATTTCTAATTAAAAATTAAAAAAATTCAGTCATATTTGGCAAGAGCATTTGCAACTAAGAATATATACAATTTTAGCAAATATGGTCAAGGTCTTGTTTGATATAAATATTAGTTAGTACAATTTTTCTGAATTTCAATGATATTATGCGAGGTCCACAGCTCACATAACCACTAGTAACATTAATAAGAAGGATGCTTACATCGTAACCAGCAACCAGTAATCCAACCCCGAGAGGCCTCTTGTCATATCTCTGAGTGCAGATCTGCATCTTGTTCCCAACAAGACTGATAAGTCGACCAACAGGCATTGGTGCATCATGAGAGTATTTGTGGTTTAAGCATTCATTCCTCATGAAACGACTGGAAACAGAATAAATTTTTGGGTTACAGAACCATATTAAATTTATTGTAAACTACCCATAAGCTATATGAAAGCAATTTACAAAGATTTAAAAGAGACATATAATATAAAGCATAAAATTCTTATTTCACTTGTGACAGGCTGGTTGGCGCAGTTGGTAGCCCTGCCTTCTGAGCCACTGGTCTTGGGTTCGATCCCCTGACAGGTCACACATTTGTGGGCATGAACATGTCTGTTTGACCTGTGTCTGGGTGTGTATTATGTATATAAGGCATAAGATTGCCATAGTACAGGCTCTGCCTAGTTTGGGACCTGAAGACCTTTGTCTGGATGTTGTCCCGTGTTATAAATAATGATTTAATTACCTTCAGTTGTTGCAGAACCTGACACAATAGATAATCTATTTTTGTCCTAGTTAATAACAACGGAGGGTATAAGTTGTAAGGAATTTATACTAACTATTAACTTATAATAAGTCTTTATATGTTCATTACTGTTCATCAAAGAAAATTGTTAAAATACATTTATAAACAAATAATAATAATTGATGTGTGTATCATAAATTAATTATTCTTTCAATATAATTTCATTGAACACAAGTTAACTGTATATCTATATATGTGTAAAAATTTGTAAATTCATCTAATTTTAGTATACTATAGAAATTACAACATGTCTAAATAAATTGGCAAGACTGAGGCCAAAGATACAGTTATGGCGGAAAATCATTGCTCAGTTTGTAACTATAAATCAGTACATTTTTAACCCGTCGCGTGTCACGAGTACCCCATGTGTAGTGTTAAGAAGTGAATAAGAAGACATACATATATAAAAATAAAGTAACTTTGGAAAATTATGGAATGGTACTTGTACTTTTGTGAAATCTTGTCTAGGCCTATTAATAAATTTAAAAATTAATAAAATGTGTTGAAAAAATTATTCAAATCTTGTATTACCACGGGCATGCATCTTATATCTGTGGATCTAGCAGCTACAAAAAAGAAATCAGTACATGTTTATCTCAGATGAATATAAGCAATAGATACAGATAAACTTGTTATGTTGATTTTAAATGGCTTAATCTGTCCGCATCAAGCTTACGCTATAACAAAAGATATATGGAAGCTTGCTGATTCTAACAGGTTAATAGAGGGGTTAATGTGACTATGCTGGAATGTCTCCAAGGTTCAGGTTGTGTGTAGATTTTTGAAGCTCAAAGTTGTACCTCACACTAAAACTTTGTGTATTGTGAGGTACAACTTTGATTGCTTATAAGTATCATGAGCAGGTATGATACTTACCATCAAGCAAACAACTTGCCAGTCTTATCAGTTACTAGCATGAAAATTGGCCTAATATTTATTCTGTTGTGAAATCTTAATCATTTTAATTATCAGCAAGTGATTCAAAATATAGAATCCTTTGCTTGCTCTGTGATACAAATTGAGCATGCGGTTAAAAAGCACCTCTGCACTCTTATATAATAAATAACTATTAATGGTTGCCAAGATGTTACAGCAGACTAAAGTTAAACCTCCTCCCAACCAATGGTACCCTAAAAATAAACACCTATGTGTAAACTTTGCTGCACAAGGAATATTCTTTATATTTACTTCTGCATCCTATCACCTACCTTATGGATCACTCATGGGAAGTTTGTAAGGTCCAATCATTGTGATTTGTTTGATTACAATTAATTACATAGTACCTAATCAATATATTATTACAACTCTAAGATGTACAGGATTAAAGATAAATAAAGATTTTTTAAGACATTTTATTTTATTTTGATCAAAGCACTTACCTCAGCATTCTTGCATCAGCAGTCAAACCAGATATGGAAATGCCCACATGCTCATCAATGGGAATGATTTTCTTTTGGTAAGCCGATAACTCACTCACAGCTCTTTTCAGAGCTATCAACACAGCATACTGCTTGTTTTTCAATGCAACTGTGGCTGAACCGAGTTTCACTGCTTCCATCGCATATTCCACTTGATGGAGTCGACCTTGGGGGCTCCATACTGTGACGTCACTGTCATACTGGTTCCTGAACTGGAAATTCGACAGGTGAGATACTAAGAGACCCGAAAACCATGATATTAGTAGTAAGAAACTGATACACAATAATAATAATTTAAATGCCAAAATATGGATATTCTAAAGTTTCTACTTTCTTTTACACTGGTTAACCGCCAGAGATGTATGGTTTTTCGTATTTTTCAGTATACAACAAATTCAGCGCTATTGAGGTTGTGCCAGAGACCCGGTAATGACACGCCAGATTTTAAAATTGCATGCATTCTGCTCAAAAACAATACTCGTTAAAGTAAGAACATAATAGCCGAGTGCCGACTAGGATTACACGTTTACTTACCATTATGGAGTCCCAAATTTATTGATACTATAAAAATTAATTCAGAAAATATCCAACGAACAAGCCGAATGAAATCAAACGATGACTTTCAAAATGTCAAAATGGAGATTAGAGCGGTTCGAAGATGAAGAATGACATGACATAAATGACAAAACGTCAATTTAATGTCACTCATGTATCATTCGTATGTGCACATTTCTAGCATGTTTAAATGTCTCACTCATTCTTATTGAGATATAACCTTGTAATTTTATTATGCTATGTAAGTACGATGGAAGTTTCTCTGGAACATAGTTATCTTGTCTTTTTTTTACACTCAAGGCGTCGGATGTCTTATGAATTTGCTAGTATTACCTAAAGCACTTCATTTTCTGGATATAGTTTTTAATCATTACATATTATTTACAAAATATTAAAATTAAAAATTAAAACTTATCTATAAGCCCCATGGTGGGGGGAGTGGAAGTGGTCAAAACGCTAGCGTATTAACTTAGCATTGCCGCGCTGGATGGCAATGCTAAGTTTTTGCCCAAATAGGCGTCAGCATTTCGGTCACCCGTCGCCTCAACTAAACGTTTCGCCAGATCCCTAAACAAGATGAGAGCGAACGGTATTTGATTTTGTATTATATTTTGTGAAGCTTCATTCTGTATTAATCGTAATTGTTACAAACGCATTGCTTTTTCAGAAGTCTTTAAAAATACCTTGCTGCAGCCCCCGCCCCCACAAAATATGTTACGCTTGTAAAAATCAACGAGAATTAGAGTTTGTGCTCGGTAATGTTATCTAGATATATTATTAGATAATAATTTTATACTTATATATTATATATGGGTATAACGCCAGCACTTTTGGGATAAAGCTATTCTTGTCGAGTATAATATGTCCTGTGGCAACAGACTTATCGAACTATGTTTTTTTTAAGTAGGTAAGCGACTTGTCGCAATATTGCTTATCAAAGTAATTGCTTTCCAAAACTTACTTTTTCCCTGATTATGCATCAATACCATTATGCGTAAGTAAGTACATTTAAGCATTATACAGGATGTATTACAGTTATCCTTAAAATAGTTATACTTTAAAAAATGTGCCTCAAAAGATAAGCCAAATTATTACTGTGCCTATGTTACTATTATTAGGATAAGTAAAAGTAGGTATACCATGTTGCAGGCGGTGGCCACCTTCTGCGAAGCGGCGATCGCGCAGAAGGAGGCCGCGGTCGAGCGGGTCAGAGAGAATGATGTCAGAGCTGACCCGTTCCGGCGCAGACGAACGGGGGTATGGAGGAGGCAGCTCGCGGCGAAAGGGAAGTGGACAGCATTTCCCCACCTCAAAAAAAAAACATAAGAAAGGTAACCTATGTTAAGGTTGATGTAGAATAAATAAACGAAAAATAGAAATTGAGATATGTTTACTATAATATAAAATATAACAGACTTTTCTGACAAACAATATATATGCAACTATGGTAACACTATCTTTCAAACTGGTACAAAGCACTAACGAGCACTAAAGAGTTCCTTACTCTTAACATCTTCTCTCTTTGTCCAGGTTGCTCATACCAATTCCTGTACATAGCATAACCAATCTTGGTTTATATAGAGGTTTCGTCATCATATCGGCTAACTCAAATTCTGTAGAGACCTTCTTAACACATAATGTACCTTCAGCCACAGTCTCTCTTACAAAGAAATGCCGAATCCTTATATGTTTGGTTCTCTGATGCAGTTCAAATGAAGGATTGTGTGCAAGTTTAATCGCTGACTCGTTGTCTACATACAACACTGGGAGAACATCAGTCGATAAATCAATGCTTCTTATAAGTCTCTTTAACCAAATCATTTCTCTAGCAGTCTCACTTGCGGCTACTATTTCGGCTTCAGTAGTAGAAATTGCGACAGACGTCTGTCTGTGGCTCCGCCATGATACAGCTCCCCCGGCAAACATACAAACCATTCCAGTTGTAGAACGTCCTGTCTCTAAATCTCCACCGTGATCCGCGTCACTGTAGCATTTTAGATGTTCATTACAATTTATTTTGTATTGTATGCCCCAATTTAAAGTTCCCTTTAAGTAGCGTAGTATACGCTTCACTTTCACAACATCTTCTCGTGTTGGGTTTTCTAAATGCCTGGATGCAACACCTACAGAATAAGCTATGTCAGGTCTCGTACCAACCATTAAATATGCTAAGGCACCCACGGCTTGCCTATATGGAAATTTCTTCTCGATTTCAGAAATATCTTCTCTTTTTCCTGCAGTATTATCATTTATGATAGGTGTCGCTACTGTTTTACAACCTTCCATACAGAATCTTTCTAGCAGTTTCTTCGTATAGGCAGTCTGTGTCAGATTTATAGAGCCATCTACTTCCCTCCCAATTTCTAGACCTAAGAAGTAGGTAGCTGGTTTCGATTTAATTTTGAATCGTCCCTTCAGCTCCTCTAAAAATTTGTCTAATTCTTCTTGGTGGGTAGAAGCTAGAAGCCCATCATCAACGTAAAGTGCTAGTATGAGCCTTCTTTCTCCTCGCTGCCTCATAAATAGACATGGATCAGCTTCACTTGCGAGGAATCCAGCCTTTTCCAGAAACTCTGTAATGCAGTTATTCCAACAACGAGGAGCCTGTTTTAATCCATATAGACTCCTTTTTAATTTGCATACATTATTAGAGCCATCGTTATAACCTTCGGGTGGTTTCATATATATATCCTCAATCAGGCTTCCATACAGAAATGCTGTAGACACATCAAATTGGGCTAAGAACATATTATCTCTCGCAGCAATACTCAAAACCACTCTGATAGTGCTCAATTTAGCAACGGGGCTGAATGTATCATAAAAATCTATGCCCTTTTTCTGCGAATAGCCTTTAATGACCAGTCTAGCCTTATAACGCTCAACTGTACCATCTGCATTCATCTTCATTTTGTATATCCATTTACATGGAATAGCTTTTTTATTCTTTGGTAGTGGTACCATAACCCACGTCTCATTTTCATTTAGTGATGAAATCTCATCATCCATAGCCATCTTCCACTTTTTGCTATTTTTACTGCGGATAGCTTCATGATAAGTTTGAGGTTCCTTGATTTCATTCATATCCTCTACCGCACTCATGATAAATTCCTTAAATCTGTCTGGAGGTCTAATAGTCGACCTGTTTCTGAGTGTCATTCTACCTTCTTCCTCTATTTCTAATTCAGGTAAAACTCCATCCTGTACAGGTTCGATCAATTCAGCTGTGTCCTCATTTGAATCAACAGATTCGTAATCACTTTGAGTTTCAGGCTCATCAACATCCTGTATGTTATCTGGTTCGTCTTTGATATCATGACTTGTGAATGATGATGATTCTCCAGATTCATTTAATGGGGATGAGTCCTGAGCTGGTGCAGATATTGATGATTCTTGAATTGACGTGACATTATCTGATATGTCGCTATTTAAAGAGATAGGTGTGTTGTTGTAATATACAGGTATTGGCACGTCAAAAGTCATTGGACTTGTATTTTCTATTGGTATTGGATCTTGATTAGTTGGCAATAGAGTCTTCTCTTCAAATAAAACATCTCTTGAACGTACTAGTTTGTTGTTTTCTTTTATCCATACTCTGTAACCTTCATCATTCTCATATCCAATCAATATACCCATCACGGCTTTTTTGTCCAATTTTTTCCTAGTGACCTTTGGCACATGTGCATAGCAAGTACTACCGATTATTCTTAAATGTCGGATCCTTGGCTTCTTATTGTACCATATCTCGTATGGACTCTTGTCCAATGGTGTAGGGCCAGTCCGATTTGGAATGTAGACTGTAGCATTAACTATCTCAGCCCACAGCCCTTGGGGTAGCCCTTTTGCATGCATAATAGCCCTCGTGGCTTTGACAACTGTCCTGTTATCTCTTTCTATACAACCATTTTGTTGTGGAGTATGTGGCATAGAAAGTCTCTGTTTAATACCATAATCTTCGAGTATTTTCCTAACTTCCTTATTATCGAACTCTCCTCCGTTATCACTCAGAAGCTCTCTTACTGTGTGTCCATTTGCTTTTATCTCAGCCAACACTTGCTTCAGCTTTTGACTTACTTCTGACTTTTGTTTCAGACAGTATACATAACGGAATTTCGATAAATCATCCTTGAAGAGAACAAAGTACTTGCATTTGCCTATAGAGTACCTGAAGGGTCCACATACGTCAGCGTGTATGAGTTCACCCGCTCTTGTTGCCCTTTCTCTTGAATCAAATTTAGTTCTATGTGTTTTACCATAGATACAGCCTTCACATATTTCGCTGTCAAGTTTAACTTTAATCCCAAGTTCTCTCTCAATAACTTTCTGTACATGGGCTTTACTTTGGTGTCCCAATCTCTCGTGATATAGCTGGAGTAAGTTTTTTGTTGCTAGGGTGTTTATTTGTGCGGGTCTAACAGGTTTGATGTTGGTCAATTGTAGTTTGTATAGACCTCCTTGTCTCTGCCTGTTCCCAATAATCATAATGATCCCGTTCACTGACAACTTACATGATGTAGCTGATGACACAAAAGTACTATTTGAGAGTCTATCTTGAGCTGATTGTACTGAAAACAGGTTCTTTTTTACACTAGGTACATACCATACATCATTTAGCGTAATCATTTGCTTGCGACCTTCTACGTCAGCTTCAATTTTCAATGTTCCCTTGCCAACTGCCTGAATGGCTTCTCCATTTGCTGTTGTCACAGTGTGTGAATCTTCAAAGTAATCGAACGTCTCAAACAGATCACACCTATTTGTCACGTGACTTGTAGCACCATTATCAACAAACCAGGAATCGTGATCTTCGTCTATATTCGTATTAACTGCCATAAGACTCATATGCACACTCGTATTTGGTACACATTTTGACGTTGACGGTTTCGGTTTCGGTGGGCGTCCATCGGATATCCATTTCTGGCATTGCTTTATTCTGTGTCCGATCACACCACAATAATGACATTTCTCTTTATCTCTCTTATCGACATTTCTAATGATCTTCTTCGGTTTAGCTTTCGTTCCTTGAATGTTGAGAACCTCTGTTTCTACTTCATTCCTACCGGTTAAAGCTCTTTCATACGTACAAAGTTGACTTGTCAAGTTTTCAACCGTTCTCTCAGACTTCAATATCAACAACCAACTAGATTTGAATGAAAAATAATCTTCAGGTACGGTGTCTAAAATTTTGCATATCAGGAAAATTTCTGGTAGCTCACCTTTAACTTCAGACTTGTTCATCTCCTGTGTCAGCTCAAACCAGATATTTTTCATTTGGGACATATGAGTTGACATATCATGGTCAGGTTGTTTCTTGTAGCTAAAGAATTTCATGCAGAGGTCATAGGCTCGATCTTGTGACTCACCTGCATATAGTCGGTGTAATTCAAGCCATACCTCCCTTGCAACGGTATATCGCATGACCTTTTGAAGATTTTCATCAGATAAATTCGTCGTAATTAATAGTAGTGCTGCATTATTGGCCCTCTGGTAGTTCTGCAACTCTACATTAAATTTCTCAGTCTGTTTAGGATCCATTAGCACTGGTTTGCTAATCCTTCCTTCAATTATATCAAGCAGTCCTAATCCTCTCATTGCTGCCATTATCTTATATCTCCAAGTCGCCCAGTTCGTTTTCTCTAAGAGACCAACCTGAATTTTCGTAGCTTCGAAGATAGCTTGTTCCATCTTGCTGACGAAAAAATGTTTTCTCTTACTGAACACTCGACTTTCTTCTAAATTCGCTAATTTTATCCTTGAACCACGCTCTGCTACCATGTTAAGGTTGATGTAGAATAAATAAACGAAAAATAGAAATTGAGATATGTTTACTATAATATAAAATATAACAGACTTTTCTGACAAACAATATATATGCAACTATGGTTACACTATCTTTCAAACTGGTACAAAGCACTAACGAGCACTAAAGAGTTCCTTACTCTTAACAACCTATGCCATGTTAAACTGTGACATAAAATGTTATGCTCAAAATAAGAAACGTCACTGATAGTTCGGATGGGGTTGGCTGATGCAAGTTCTGAATCGTGGTAACGTTTGGCGTAAGGTACGGAACGGTGGAGTAGTGGCAAATTTGAATCATAACACCTTTAGATATAGTCTGATTAATCTATGCTTAACACGTAAACTATACCTACTTAGGTTACTATATTATCAAGGTCTTGTTTGCACTACTCGGTGAAACGTAACTAGTGTTTAAGGCCGTGCGCGCACTGCCTTGAGGTTTTCTACCGTGCGATAGAATAAACGCAGTAAGGGGTCCGCGCACTGCGTTGAAAAAAACGCACGTTTTGTTATTCTAATACAGCTGTGGGCCCCACACTACACGTCATCGTTATGGACTACCAAAAAATTACAGTTATGTCACAATGACTATGTTTTCATGTTAAAATATGCTATAGTTACGCCCGTACAAACTAAGCCACATTATTCATATCTTCGTATTAACCGTATCTACTCTAATAATAAAGAGATAATATGATTGTTTATGAATGGATAAACGCAAAAACTACTATACTGATTAAATAAATCCTTTCACCATTAGAAAGCTAAATTATGCCTGAGTAACAAACTAGACATATTTGATTCATCATCATTATCATCCTTCACCACGCGGGCGAAACCGAGGATCGTAGCCAGTAATAAATAAACGAATAAATGAATATGATGATTATATGTAGGTATATAAGTAGATATATACATATATTTAATTATCTTACCTATAATACACTAATTTGCAAAAAAACGGCCACTTTAGATTTTTTCTTTACTTCAATGAATATTACAAAGAAAGAGGTTTTTATTATTTAGCCGTTGTATTGGCATGATATTTGTAGCTTCCTGGCATGGTTTTTTACGTTCCAAATTTAAATTTTGAAATGAACCAAAGAAAAATAATGATTATTGTAAAGTTGCTTTACTTACAGCTAATGGCGCGAATTGCTGCAATAAAGACAAGAAGATTTTTTAAATTTTTTTATGTAATAAAGTTACAGATGTAAACACCTAATAACGAGTGTGACCTTCTCTTGCCAAAATCTCAGCTTGAATCCTTCTGGGTATGCTTTCCACGATGTTTTTAATAGCGTTTTGAGGAATACGTTCCTACTGTTCTGCAATGACTCTTTTTAGCTCTCTGATGTTTTGTGGAGCAGATTGCACTGATCTAACACGTCTCTTTAGAACATCCCAGACATGCTCAATTGGATTGAGGTCAGGACTTCGAGCTGGCCAATCTAAACGACGGATCCCAACTTCTTGCATGTACGCTTCCACGTCGCAAGAACGGTGCGGGCGAGCATTGTCATCCATAAAAATTTAATCTTCCGCAAGAGCAGTCAATGCGGGTTGTGCATGTGGAAATAGAACTTCCGTTACGTACCGGTGTGCATTTAATGTTCCATTTTCTATTAAAACTAACTCCGTACGCTCCGTTGAATTAATTGCTGCCCAGAACATAACGGAGCCTCCGCAGCACCTGCTGGTGTCGGTCCTCTCGACACAAAGAGATTCTAGCTTCATCAGAAAACAATAATTCCAGTCATACAGAGTCATGAAGTACAGTTTCGAGCAATCTGAACTCTAGCAACACTGTGCTCACGGAGTAATTTAGGGCCCAGGCTGGGTGGTAACTCCTGATATTGGCAGCCAAATGCCTCCTCCTGACCGTCCACAAGCTAACTTCTACTTCTTCAAGGCTATTCTTCAGGTCCAAACTTGACGCCTTACAATTTCGCAACGCCTGACTTACAAAATAGCGGTCAGCTATTGGTTCTTTGCATCGTTTTCATCCCGAACCAGGTCTTCTTTTGACCGAACCGGTCTCTTGATACCGTTGCCAAGTCCTCTGGACAGTTGAACGACTCACATTTAGCCGCTGAGCCACGTAAGTTTGAGAACAACCTTCTTTAAGTAGGGCTATAATGTTACCGGCCCTTATCGCTTTATCAGTCATATAAGAAAGTGGTATTTATTGTAAAAAGAAAGATAAAATTTTTAAATTTGCAGAAAATATCCAAAATACTTTATTTTATTTATTAATAACTAAAAAATCTTTCAGCAATTCGCGCCATTAGTAAAGCAATTTTACAATAATCATTATTTTTCTTTTGTTAATTTCAAAATTTAAATTATGGAACGTAACAGAATCATGCCAGGTCAGGATGCTACAAATAACATGCTTATACATCGGCAAATTAATAAAAATCTAGGTATTTCTTGTAATATTCATTGAAGTAAAGAAAAAAATCTAAAGTGCCCGTTTTTGTTGCAAAAGGGTTAAGTAATGTGGCTAAAAAAAATTCTTAACCTCCTGCGCCCCAATGTACTCATACAAGAACTTTAAAAATAACTGGTAACCGCCCAACATGTATCAGAGAAATGAAGTCCTACTGGCACAATGTTCTCGTGTAAGAACATAACACTTGATTTAAGATATTTCGAAAGTTCGCGCTAATGTGCATTTTGCCTGTTATCACCTGATTGGCGGATATAATAATGAGGTGTTTTTAACATGATTAACCTGACCCAATCAACGGTAATCTGTCATTTCGTTGCCAGAATGTCAAATATGGAGCGAACGCGCAGCGGAGGTAAGAAAAATCTCTAATTATGCGTTTAATCAAGGGGTTTCTTAGTTTTAAAACAAGTAAAGTTTAAAGATGAAACCCCAATGGTAAGTTTTGTTGTATTATTTGTGTACGTAGTTATCGTGATAATCTTGTTTTTCTCAAGTCATTTAATATGTTTCCGTGTGAGAACATATGGTCGATGTTCCAATAGTTGCATGTTATAATATGTCCTCATGAAAGAACAATTGGCGTTTATGGGTCATCATTTTTAGAATTGCGGCCAGCAGAAATTGCAAATTTGCTAAATAATTAGAATTTGGAAGATTTTTCACCCTCCGACGAAGACGTTAGCGACCCATCTTACGTCATCAGGCCGGAAAGTACAATTACAATATAAATATGGATGGTGTCGATCTCGCTGACGGACTGTTAGCTGTTTGTCCCTACAGATATCGAACCAAGAAGCGGACACAACGTTTTGTGTCACTTATGGTAGACTTGGCAATATGTAATTCCTGGATTCAGTTAAAAAGATCAAATAGGCCAAAATGTTCCTACCAAAAAATATCCCCAATTGCGAGCATTCAAAAAGGGTATTGGTAAACTTCTGATCGAGACATATTCTAGGCCGGAAGCTCATCAATCTTACACTTCAGACTCAGAATAAAATAAGCCTGTGCAACGCAAGAGAGGAAAACCCATTGCTCCACTTCCATCCAAAACATGACGCTTACAAGATGCCGAACATATTATGCCTGTTTTTTCTGAAAAACAATCCAGATGCAGACTTTTTCATTACAAAAAATCTCGTGTCACATGTAGATCTTGTAAAGTAACTTTATGTTTAACTTCAGATCGGAACTGTTTTTTTAGGATTCCATTCATAAGTGTAGCAATAGGAAGTTTAATCATTGATTTAGGTAATCACTGTTTAATGATCACTGATGAGTGCCTATTGTATTTTTATTTACAAATAGTATTTATAACAACCTTTTGATCTCTGCTTGTAAAGCTTTCATCAAGTACCTAGCTTGTATAAGTAATTAACTTTTTCAAGGCTGATTATGTTTAAAACGTACCTACTTAAGAAATAAAAATAGTTTGTTGATAACGTTGAAGTCATAGTGCTAAATAAAACAATTAATTCAAAACCCTTTTTTACTACCTAATAGCCCAATGTCATCAAAAGTATATCTAAATATGGGGTAATGACCCAATGTTCTCAGGCATGAACAAAACATTTTTAATGTTTAATAGTCTAAATATATTCGTTGTTATATTTAAACTCTAGTAAAAAACCCGGATTAAAAAATAACACTAAAACACAGTTATTTTAAAAAAAATCTGTCTGGGCGGTAACCATAGTGGCACAAAATGTTCTTGTTGTAGTACATTGGGCGATAACCTGAACTTAAGCAATTTTTACTTGGGTCTTAGGAGGTTAAGCCTTCAGCTGTAGTTTTACGTGAATCTATTAAGAACAAACAAACAATCATTAGGTATATCTTTTCTCATTATTATTATAATCTTCTTAGTCGGGCACTCTTGGCAGAGTAGTCATGGTCATGGTGACGGTAAACGGCGGATCCTCGCCAGTTTCCATTTCCAGGGCTGTTGATCTCCTCGTGATGTCTCTCTATTTCTGACGGTTACTGGCATTGCGAGCATATTGTACAATGGTGGAATTCGTGGCCTTTTTGATAGAGTAAGTCCAGCGTGTTGGTGAATGACTTCGGGATCTCTTTCCTTCCACTTGGTCTTGCACTATTAATCTCTCCATCAAGTTCTTGTTCTTGGAGATATAGGTACCCGAAGAACTTCATCATCCGCATCTGCACAATCGACGATAGTCTAAATTGAATTTGTAGTCCTATGAGTTGACATATGGCACTGCAGTCATTTTCGTAGACATTAATGCCCTCTATAATACGTAGGTACATCACTTCGTTCTATTATCAATAGTTTCCGCACCGTAAGCAATTTAAGGATTTTTCGGCGATGCAATTGCATATGTAAACATGAAAATTTATTTATTTTGACATAACATTAAAAGTCTGCCATATGGTATTGTTGAAATTTTTGTAGACATTGACGTCTTCTATACAAGGTACTACATCACTCTGCTATATGTCAATAGTTTTCGTAGCGTACGCGAAATAAGGATTTTTTCACGCCTTGTGTTACATTATCGAAGTATTTGTATACGTTTCCCTGAATTTGTGCAAATCTGTCCTATCCTATGACCATCAGGGATAATGTAGGATTCTAATGGTGAAAGAATGTTTCTAATTGGCCCAGTAGTTTCGGAGCCTATTCATACCAAACAAAGAAACAAATAAATCTTTCCTCTTTATAATATTATATAATATATAGTGACTAGACTATGAGTTTTATTTCATCTTTCCCTACCTAATGAAAGTACTTATAAACACGTTTGTGCAGTTATTTTATACTTTTTATACACAGAAAACTGACCCTCATCACTAATGACATAGCAGCTACTCTCGTCAAAGGATTAACCCAAAATCTTAATAGACACTTTTGAGTTCATCAATTAATCATAATTTGCCGACCCGTACGCGTATGCCTGTCATAGGCGTGAAGCTCAAATGTCACGGAGACAGGGTTAGGATAAACCTTGAACCTTGGGATCGAGTTCACAGAATAAATAGTATGTGATTAAGGCCAAAGTGTGAAGAAGATTTAGGGATTATTACTATCTACCCTCCGCGGGTGGATTATTCTTCCGAAGCGTTATGTTTTCGGAGTAGCCTGTGTTTTGGCCGGATCATTAGCTAGTTTTGTTAGAAATTTCAGCAACATCAGTCATCACTATTTTATTTATTATAATGATGTTTAAAGCACAAACGCCTGCTTAGCGAGAACCAACAATGCAATTTTAGTGAGGAAAATTTCTTGGACCAGATCTAAACCCGCGTCTTCCGACAATCCGTGTCAGATGCCATGACCACTTAGTCACTTAGGCACTTTCTTTTTTCATTTTCTTTCGTATTGATGTATTTTCCTTCGGCTGGACAAGTCTGTAAAGCTGTTCAATAGATGTCGCTTCTTCCTCATACGACGGTTAAAATCAAATAGTGAGTTAAAATTCGATGCTCGGATGGAGTGCCTCGGTGGCCTAGTGACATGGCGTCTGACATGGATTTTCGGAAAACGTGGTTTCAAATCCCTACCGAGGATTATAATATTTTCCTCACTAAAATTGCAATGACCTGTTCACTAGTTATGCTTGAAAGCTAGTCGAGTAACAACCAACATACCCATACCAATGTATTCGTCCATCTTAACATAAAATACTCGTACATAAGCGTTTTACCTCTATAGGTATTATATTAAATCTAATAGTTAACTGCGTTCAAAGGAACTTATCAGGGTCTTCTGACAATCCATGTCACAAGAAGAGACCATATAATAGTTACGTTGGTTATTTACAAGGCCGCAAAGTTGTATTGAATCCAGAAGGATTGAATTGAATAGAATTGTATTGAAGAGGGTTGAATCCTAAGCGTAGAGGGAGCTTCAAAGGTACGAGACGAAGATTATTTTTGCTGCCGGGTGAAAGACACACCTTTTCGCTTTTCACACCTCACTACCAAGTAAAGAAAATACTATAGGTGTAAGTAAACACAGTTTAATAATTATTAGTGTTTATTTATTTTAACAATATAATAAAAAATACAACAATTGGTAGTTACATAATATTGTTCGTTTTTTGGACTGTTGTACTTGTGTACTAGGTAATTTATTGTCAAAGCATGAAGAACAAGGGTAGATACTTCACAAGTAAACAATCAAAGGATACTTCATAGTTCGTCACTTTTTAATTTTAATAGGATTATGCACGGAGGGCGTAAAGCAGTGTCTTACGTCACGGGCGGTATATTGAACCCCGAGTGTAACGGGGGCTCTTGACGAGTGAAGCGAGGGGTTGAAGTCGTCCAAGACGAAGACAGGCTTTATGCTTGAGGTGCATACTCTACTTTTCATACCTACTGCGAGACAATAAAAATTCAGATCTTCAAATAACTCAGAACATCAACAAGTACAATTTGAAAAATTTAATACCGACTTCCATTCTATTCAGTTACTGGAGTGTAACTCAAAAACTACTAAACCAAATTTGATAAAATTTAAATGGGACCACACGGGAAGCACCAGCTTTCGAACAAAAAAAAGAATTTTCAGAATCGGTTCACCGAGTCGAAAGTTATGAGGTAACAAAACATACAGTCGAATTGAGTACCTCCTCCTTTTTGGCAGTCGGTAGAAAAGTAAAGGATAACATACTTAATTAGATAATTGACCGAGTGAGTGAAGCGTCTGTTCTGTACCTGGCCTAATTAACTTTCATCTGTCCGTATGTTTGTTAGGTTGTATGTTAGTCCTCTCGTAAAGGTAGCATGTCCTACTAAGTATTACATTTTTTTGTCATCGTAGATGAGGTGTGTCATGGGTGGAGTGGCAGGGGTACTTTTCTTTAAAAAAGGGGGAAATTTGCTGCGGCGCTATATATTGTCCGATATTGATAAAATTTAGTACACACATTAAGTTCCTGACTTTATAGAGGTATTTTGATGAAAATGAGCATAATTGGTCAAGTGGTTTCCAAATAATAGGTTGTGAACTATTGCGAAAAATTGCCGCTAATAAGACTATGTGCTCGCGAGGTCTACTGTTCGCAGAACTACTAATTCTAGAACATACAGGTAATTCCTATTTTAATTCTAGCTCGAAAGTTACACGATGTCTCCGCAAACTAAAACACTACATACTTACAAACTAAACAAGCTACATGACGTAGCGACGTAGACCCTTGTTTGACAACGTGAAATGTATGTACGTGGAAATACAAATCATAGCTTACATGTTTCACGTGTACATACTGTTTTGTACCTGCCGTGTGATACTCTAAAAGCAAACATCGTTGCATCTTTGACAACATCCGTGAAACAAATGACGAGATGACAAGAAACGTTGGAAAAGCAACCTTGTGTGCAAGGACGATATCTCAAAGTGTTTGACATCGGTGAGCTCGTCGACGAACGCATCGACGAATCATTAGAGAATCGCACGGCTGTTGCCTGCGGCTCCGCTCACTTTATCTATGGGGTACAAAGCCGTTAATAATAAATTCACGCTATTTGCAAAAACATCTCGTTTAGAAGACAAGTCTATAAGAAATACGATTTTATAAATTTTGGAGATATTTCGGCACATTTATACAGTAACCCGTGAACATGGTGCATTAAATATTGGGAACTCCAAAATCTATCAAACTTAGGTATCCTGTGAGTATTATAATTATAAATTAATTAACAACCGCGAAAACTTTAAACAGAATTACTACTAACACCTATGGGTGTACATACTCGTACCTACCTACTATGTATATGATTATTTTGTGTGCAAAGGAATGGGTGCATAAAGCCTAAAATAAATTATAAAACATGGCTACCCTATGTTGTTGGGCGCCACACTCCTTAACTGACATCGATATTTTTGAAGTGAAAACTTCTTTTGATATGAGCACTTTTTGGGTGAACAAAAATAATGAAACTCGCGTCATCGTCACCGAAAGCTTTAGGCGCGATGACCACTTTTTGGGTGAACATTAATCATGGAACTCGCGTCATCGTCACCGAACGCTTTAGGCGCGTTGAGCACTTTTTGGGTGAACATAAATCATGGAACTCGCGTCATCGTCACCGAACGCTTTAGGCGCTTTGAGCACTTTTTGTGTAAACATAAATCATGGAACTCGCGTCATCGTCATTGAACGCTTTAGGCGCGTTGAGCACTTTTTGGGTGAACAAAAATCATGGAACTCGCGTCATCGTCACAGAACGCTTTAGGCGCGTTGAGCACTTTTTGGGTGAACATAAATCATGGAGCTCGCGTCATCGTCACCGAACGCTTTAGGCGCGCTGAGCTTTTTTTGTGTAAACATAAATCATGGAACTCGCGTCATCGTCATTGAACGCTTTAGGCGCGTTGAGCACTTTTTGGGTGAACAAAAATCATGGTACTCGCGTCATCGTCACCGAACGCTTTAGGCGCTTTGAGCAATTGTTGGGTGAACAAAAATCATGGAACTCGCGTCATCGTCACCGAACGCTTTAGGCGCTTTGAGCACTTTTTGTGTAAACATAAATCATGGAACTCGCGTCATCGTCATTGAACGCTTTAGGCGCGTTGAGCACTTTGTGGGTGAACAAAAATCATGGAACTCACGTCATCGTCACCGAACGCTTTAGGCGCTTTGAGCAATTTTTTGGTGAACAAAATCATGGAACTTGCGTCATCGTCACCGAACGCTTTAGGCGCGTTGAGCACTTTTTGGGTGAACAAAAATCATGGAACTCTGTTCATTGTCACCGAACGCTTTAGGCGCGTTGACCACTTTTTGGGTGAACAAAAATCATGGAACTCTGTTCATTGTCACCGAACGCTTTAGGCGCGTTGACCACTTTTTGGGTGAACAAAAATCATGGAACTCTGTTCATTGTCACCGAACGCTTTAGGCGCGTTGACCACTTTTTGAGTGAACAAAAATCATGGAACTCGAGTCATCGTCTTCGAACTCTTTAGACGCGTTGAGGACTTTTTGGGTGAACAAAAATCATGGAACTAGCGTCATCGTCACCGAACGCTTCAAGTTACTTAGTTTCCACTTCTATCGACAGTCATCAAAGACTGGCCCGCATGTTTTTCCTGATTTATACAAAAACCAAATCACTAAAAGCTACTAGGTATTATCAAAGACAAAAGTGCTCTGGATCTCTCCTGAATCATTAGATATGTTACAATAAGTTACGCCCACCTTCCATTAGTTTTTGTTGGACGCACTTCTCTACCTATACATTGATTGATTGGTCTTGTGTCGGTAGTTTCTTAACATGTCGTTAACTTCTGTTTCGCCAATCGTTTGTTTTCACGGATCATTTAAATTGGAATTAGAAAAAAGAATTGTTAGGAAATGTTAAAAATCTAATAATTAGTGGAAATAATATCTGTGGGCCGAGCACGAAAATCTGTAACGTAATCGCATGGTTAACGTATGGCATGGTAGTAAAAATTGTAATTTATCTAGTACAATAGTGGCACAGATAACTCATAGTTTGTACTGAATATGTAAACGATGCGATTACGTTACACTTAATAGATTTTCGTGCTCGGCCCACTGTAATTTTAAGAACTTTTATTCTTGACGCGCGGCGCACACAATCATCATTCTATATGATTTATCAAATATATTGCATAATAATACTACGGTAACTTTAAAATAAATACTTTAATAAATAACTCAAATCTAAGTTAAGGTACTGGATAGCGACTACACATGCACGGACACTCACACGCACACACACACATACATAAACACACACACACACACACACATACATACACACACACATACACACACATACACACACGCACACACACACACACACACACATACATACACACACACACACACACACACACACACACACACACACACAATAAACTAAAAGTACTAACATTTTTATAATTTTTCAACTTTTAAATATGTATATTATAATAGATTATACCATTCTTATAATATTGGTAACTGAAATGGATATGGAAGAGCGGGGCCCTCTGGCACAAGTATTTTTATACTTAAAAGAAGGTCCCCACCTTGATTGTATATGTAAACGTTTTTTGGTTACTGAAATAAAAAAAATTTTGATTTGAATCAACCCCTCTCACACTCGAACCCTCTCAAACATGCACGCATGCATACATCATATTATTATACTATAACATTAGTATTAACAGTCTTCCCAAACATGAATGTAAAAATCGTTCTATGTGAACTATTGAATGAAGTCCATACATACATTCTTCAATTGTCATATGCCTTGGGGGAGAACTGCTTCCAGATCCACAACTCGTGCTTGTCCGAGGGGCTGGATATCAGTAAAATGTGGAAACATTATTGATGTGAAATAAATGGTTTATTAATATACTTACTATATATTATATTATTATTATCTTATTGCATTTATTTCACGGATTTCATCCGGTCCTTTATACGGGCTGTAGCCCAACACTTAGAGGCCTGTTTGGTATAAACAATGCACAAAAGTATTAAAACAGAAACATGTTGGATGGATGGTGACATGGTATATATCTATTACAAAAATTGGTAACATGGCACGGCTTGTGATATGAACTTACTACCAGGTGACTACGGCACCTGCCAATTTCAGTCACATGTTAAAATATTTAGGCAGGTGTCGACTTGCCATCGACTTAACGGGGCCTCCATAAGGGCCACCGTTAATGGTGACAAAAGGAGCAACGTTGGTGTGGATGGCTAAAGGGTGTCGAGAGGTGAGCTGCAGTTTCACTATTGCGTTACTACCAGCGTTATGCCCTTTAACACTTCCATCCTTGGAGCTTTCTGTTGCTTGGTCTTGCGTCTCCACCCCCAGACGACCAATTAAGGCAAGCCAGGGGTCAGGGGTCTCATTTAGCTCCAGGGAGAATCATAAGTACTACATTCTAGTGCTTTTAATTTTAAAACAACCCTGACTCTTCTTCGACTGCACTTTGCTATCTCTCTTTCCGACACGTTATGGTTGTTAACTCATTATTATCTGAAACCCACGGTTAGCGTACATTATCTTTATCCCGTAGTTTGAACATGTAATAAACTTACCGAAGATAACTAATAATAGGCCATCAGTTATGGTACTATATAAACAGTATGGACTCTGTAATGTTACTAAGCTGCCCTCTACTCAACTGCAATTTTTTAGGTGGCCTCTGCGGGACTACCTCAATTCTGGCCGTAGTTAGGTCGGTGGAGGGAAATATTCTACCGTTAAAGTAGCGCGTATGTAACCGCGTAGCTAAAATTTATTCATCGTTTTGTAGGTACAGTACCACCCCACGCGTGAGTACCCCCGCATGAGTGCTCTGTGACGTACGTGGTTGAAATTGCTGTCAAAATTGTGCGTGATTGGAACGTGACCGTTGAAACGTCACGCCAGTAATAGTTTGACCGAATTTGCATACATGTGTACCTATAGAGGAACCATGCAATATTAGAAACTCCGCAGAATCGATACAATAATAATAAAAAATAAAATATTTTAAATTAGCCTTGTTTCCAGTTTGATAAAACTGACTACCTGAACTACCCAAAATGTTTGTTTAAATGTTACAATTAAAACTTTAAAATTTGTCTACAGTGAGGAACATTTTATTAAATATAATGCTTCAATATTACCTACAATACCTTAAATAACATGAAAAATGTTATATGTAAATAGACCAATAAGGAACTGGCTCAGCACACGGTTGATAATGCTCTAGCAGACGTTATACTTTGGATGAAATCAAACAAGTTGAATATTAATATAAACAAAACTAATATAATACAATTTCAATCATATAATTATAATCCATTTAAACTTGACATTAATTATAATAATGAAATAGTTGACGTTGTGGACATTTATACATTTTTAGGACTGACGCTTGACAAACATCTTAATTGGAAAAAACATGTTGATTTATTGTGTAAGAAGCTAAATCGCTTTATATTTGCTTTAAAAAATATTAGAAACACTGTGTCTGTGGAGGCTGCGTTGACTGCATATCATGGCTACGTATCGTCGTTGCTCAGATACGGCCTGATAATGTGGGGTGACTCGGTCGACGTAGACAAGGTGTTCAAAATTCAAAAGAGATGTATTAATTTAGAATTATAAATAAAGCTTGGTTCTTGGACAGCTGCAGACCGCTATTCAAAGCATGTAAAATACTTCCTCTACCATGTTTGTACATCCTGGAAATTTGTATTTTTGTGAAAAATCATCCAGAGTATTTCAAAAAACGCTGTGAAGCTCTTACCCGGCAAGCGCGAGCAAGGTTTGACAACCTTCTGTACCAACCCCCAGCACGGAAGGATTTGTACAGAAGGAATGTTTATAATATGTGCATAGTAATATATAATAAAATACCAAATGACATTAAAATATTAAATGGCAATAACTTTAAACGAAAATTAACTAGTTATTTGCTGGACAAGAGTTTTTATAGTGTTAAGGAGTTTAGAGACTCAAAATTGTAATGATTTGTTAATAATTTGATTTTAATGCTATTTATTTCTTTATTTTGACATTTATCTATTTTAATTACAATACCATTTTTTCTTTTTCTAACTTGATATTTACTTTAATATTATATACAATCTTAATTTTTTTAATTTCAAGAATTCGCACGTCTGCTTGCAGATTGAGTACAATTTGCCACATTTATATTATTTAAGACCTTTATGACTGTATTCTGGCGAATAAATGATTTGATTGATTGATTGATTGATTGATTGATCAATAGCTAATTATCTTTTTAATAATTGCGATATTCTGTAGACGCTGAATGTCCAGTATCCATTTTGAAAACAAAGCTAACGATCAAAGTGACCATGTGTGGGTGTACATTTGCTGCATGTGTGCCCATACTGTTTGTATATTAGTCTATGTTTGACACTGGCGTCTCCAGTACGGCACCCGACACGGGGCTCGTGTGTCTTAACTATGGCTATTACTTGGAAACTTTGTAACTAGCTAGTGTGGTAATTACCTAGCTTTTACTATGTTTCAATATAATATTTATATTTTATGTAATATGTTGTGTTTATTGATTGGACTGGCCGGTTGGCGTAGTAGATTGCAACCATGTTTTCAGAGCTGCTGGTTCGATTGCCGTGTATTTTAAACATACATGACCTTGTCTGGCTGTGTAGGTATGTATATAAGTATCTATCTATGCCAGTCATCAGGTTATCATAGTGCAAGCTCTGCCTAGTTTAGAACCTGCAGGGCTATTATGTATCTAGTTGCTAACAATTTTTTATTGAAATCTTGAAAAATGGCCGCTCTATGTCAGCTTGGACAACTTCAGTAAGCAAAAATGTTAGTAAGCTGATGACTGAAGCTAACAAAACTGACATAGAGCCGCCATTTTTTTCGATTTCAATCAACATTTGTTAGCAACTGAGATACATAATAGCCCTGCGGAAGACCTTGCGTGGAAGTAAAAAAATATATTATGCTACTTTGTTTCGTTGATTCCATTATTTTATATACAGTGCCCCCTGTAAGTCGAGCAAAAACCACGGCCGTACCATACTTTTCTCGAAGCAGTTCAGGCCATTTTCGACAGCTTCGTTGCGGATAAAACTAGAAGCATGAATTTTCAGTAACCAGGCAGGTATTGTATAAACACAGTATATTTCAAATTTCATCGTATTTGGACCCGTAGTTTAAGAATTATTTATCTAGTCAATGTTTCTTAATTTTGTCACTCACTGACTGACTGACTGATCATCAAAACTCTAAGGCACTTCTAGCAGACATAGAAACTTCAAATTTAGAACACAATTAGTGTTTAGTGTATAAATCAAGGAAAAACTAAAAAAAAAATCGGCCCAGTTTACTAGATACATCAACTGCATAAATAACTTTGTAATCCCATACAAATATATAGGATTACAAAGTTACATTTGCAGTGAATGAGTCAGTGTAGGTACCTGTATATTATTGTATAATGTAATAGAATAACAGGTGGATGTAGCTAAGTACCTAGATTAAATATGTTGAAAGGTAACTTGTAAAATGGGCAACGGAATGAAAAAGCAAGAAAGAGATATGTCTAATGAAGTTGTACCAAAATCCCAAAAAGTATTAAGTAGATAATTGACCGAAAATACCATGAAAGAAAGAACACTAACAATCATAACCGCGGCCGGCGGAGGTGGCTTGCCCGCGCCGCGGCTTCCATGCTTCCCGTCCGTCACAGAAAGGCGGCCACTTTCTTCCAGGCAACCTTTGTGTCTTACTGCGATATCACAGGTATACACACAACACAAACCACGTTTTATTTATCTTACGTTAATTGTCAGTATAAGTATAAAAATTTATGTAATATTTATATAAATCTAATTCTATAAAAAAATAATGGGTTAAGTAATTTATTCATTTAAAAAACTTTGATTGCGGCAGTGAGTGCAGTAAAAGAAAAAAATTAAAACTACCTACAGAAATAAAAAAGCTCACAAGACAGAGAGTGGGCTTTAAGAAAATCCGTTGTTGGTATTCAAGAAGTAGAAGGTACCGGAAAGGAAAAAAAATAGGACTATCTAAGAAATGAGATGCCATCAAAAACAAAACTTGTGACCAAGTCTCGCCCAGTCACTGTTCTTCTACCGGAAAAAGTTTTAAGATCCATGTAAAACCAAGCCGGTAATTTTTCAGACCCTATTTAAGGGACCTTCTGTCTTAAGTTATTACATAATGAGCTAACCTAACTACAACTTTTAATAAGCGTAGATTAGTAGCCAAGGGCCGTAAGGCATCAATTGCAGCCCGAGATATTTAGGCGCACGAGCGCAGCGAGGTCGCCTATAGTTCGAGGGTGCAATTGATGCTTACACCCGAGCTAACTACTCTGCTTTACATCTCGATTGTGAGGTAAGTAGAAAAAAACCGGCATTACAAAAATAAAATTGATGACTATTATACTCATACAAAAACATGGCTGAATAGCGAAGCGACCTCTTTTGTCATTGGGCTGAATGCATGATGTCTATTGCCAGTATGATGGTTGTACGCGAAATTATTGAAAGAGTGAAGTGTTTTTTTAATTACTTACCCTAAGCCCTAGGGCTTTTCTAGCTACATTATTACCCTAGAGCGCCAATTGGTCACCTACAAGCACCATTTGGGGGTAATAAGGACCTACTTACCGAATATGAGAGATGTAAAAATATTTTATGTTTAATTAAAATAAATTGACTTGGCAATCAAAGTTGGCAAAGTTATTACACACTTTTTGGTATTGAAGTCGGTTCCATTTTTGGTATTTTTTTATTTACAAGTTATTTGTTCACCGCCAAAAACTTTAATGATTACTAGAGTTACACAGTGACTTTTTAAAATTATAACTTATTTGCTTGCTAACGGTGAAATATTTGATCGCTGTCAGTTATGAATATGATGACACAGTGTACAGTCGAGAAATAATAGCATTTGCATTTTATCGCCAATACTTTTTTAATTTGATATATTGTAGTATCAACTCTTTATATTTTAACCTACGGTACTCCACGGGCTGCGTAGGAAAAAAGGTCACACATCTAAAAATTAACACATTGTAATGTAAGGTCTGCATATTGGAAATACTTCTATAAAGCCAGTCATAGCTGTTATAAAAAGAAGATAAGTTTTTTATGTTATTAAAAGTTAGACAAGCAGGACCACCTGTTAAATGGTAACCTCTGCCTAGAACATATATTTATAATATAGACATTTATAGAGCCTTCGAGAGAACAGATTCGTCAAGATATGCGAAAGATATGTGGTGTATTACGGTGAATGGGATCGCCAACCGAGTAACATTATGCGGAAGCAAATATCGAATGAAGTTTGATTGATATGATGTTCATTCTCACTTGCTCTCCATAATAGTAGGTGGCAGTCAAAAATATTATAAAGTAGGTAATATTTATGCACTTATAAAAATTTCCTCGACCGTCGGGATGCGAATCTTAAGAGGCAAGGAAACCTGAATTAACCAGGATCTAGGGCATACAAGAAGCCACCTTGGATGGTATCACAGCAATGTAAGCGATTATATCCATGGCACTACAGTTTTATTTCTCGCAAAATTATTTGTCAAGGCTCACTGTGCTATCGTGCTTGGCCCACCATATACAATACAATTTAGAACTGTACCCTACGAAGAAATAATACCAGGAAGAGTCTGCCTTAAAAAATTACCCAATAAAAGTCGTGCTAAATCAATAACATCGTTCACGCCGCTATGACTCAGCTGTCATAGTAGACTTTGCAGCACGTGCGTGGACCAATCCCTGCTTTCCTTCTGAAATTTAAACCAATCACCGAACATGTCTATTTGTAACCTCGGAAGTAATTCGTATTTGGAATCATACGTAGTTTTGGTTTGAAGGACCACTTTTTGTGTGGAATTTGTTCTGAGTTATGCTTCCTGACATTATTTCTTCCTAGACTGTACCATTAAAGTCGCTCTCATGATTCATCAATCAGACTGTCCTGCCCGAGATCCACTTCACACACAATTTATTCGGTTTATCTTTATCTTATTCCTAAGTCGATGTGAGTATATATAGAAGAGTGACATGACAATACACCATAGAATACTTGTGGGCGGCATTTCGTAGATATGCAATGGATATCTATGGATAGTAAGGGTCATAAGAACATCTGAAGACAGAGCGTACTGAGCATGAGTTCAGGCTTTCTGTTCTTGAGAACCAATCACTTTTCTAGTGAGATTGCGATCCAAAACTAGCGTATCAAGAGTAAAAAAGGTTGTTGCAGATATAATACCGGTGCATGGTAATAACTCAAACTCAGGTTTTAAAAAAAAATATATTGTTTTATCTACTGGCTTCTAAAAAGGAGGAGATACTCAATTCGACTGTTTTTTTAAATTTTTGTTACCTCATAACTTTCGACTGGGTGAACCGATTCCCAAAATTCTTGTTTTGTTTGAAAGCTGGTGCTTCTCGTGTGGTCCCATATAATTTTATCAAAATCGGTTCACTTGTTTTTAAGTTACACTCCAATAACTGATTTTTACCAAAGTAATAGAATGGAAGTCGGTATTTATTTTTTTAAATTGCACTTGTTTTATATTCGCTAGTAGTAAGAAACGCAGAAAGTGGTACGCATTTATAGTGTGTAAATGAGGAAATAAATAAATTAAGTATAAAACTAAGTCTTATGCGAGACGTCTTCATGTAGTAAAAAAGTGATATTATTATAACAAACTTATTATTTACGGCTGGTGCAATAATTGTGTCTGGGATCGAACGGCAAAAAATTAAGCTTCTCCTTCACACCTAGGTTTTTTAGTTAGAGCAATAATGTTAGATGCTTTTACGGCACCCTCGGTGCGGGAGTCCAACTCACACTTGGCCAGTTTTTTATATAAAGCCGAGTAGGAGTAAGATGCGTTTAGTGATGCAACTGGTTTTAATCACCATATCTACCATGATTGTGGCATTTACACCTAGGGAGTTTTGTAAGGCTTTTCTGATCCGCCTAGAGATTTAACTTACTACAGCCATTAAAATCTTAACATGGTAATGCTTGCACAGTTTTTCTTCACGGCAATATCTGACAACTGATTAAAGCGCTTGCAGCAGAGCTTTGACTTGCGATCAGCAAGTTAAGCAACACTTGCTGCGCTCAGGAGTTGGATGAGTGACCGCTAGTGGCATTATTCAACTGAGCACTTCCGTGCTTTGAAGGGCACGTTAAACCATCGGGTCTGCAGGCCTAGACAAAAGATGCTTCTGTTATCGTTAACGCCAAACGACAACTCCAAAATGTATGGCGTTGACATTACCTGTGGAAAAGTCACGTGACGTCACGCGTTGTAGAGACATTTTTGTCTGTAGCGTGTGCGGAAACACGCCTGCCGTGCGATTCTCTAATGGTTCGACGATGCGCTCGTTGACGAGCTCACCGATGTCAAATACTTTATGAGATATCGCCCTTGTACATAAATATGTTTTCCAACGTTTCTTGACATGTCGTCATTTGTTTGACGTATGTTGTCAAAGATGCAACGATTTTGGTTCTTATAGAATCGCACGGCTTTTTGAATTTTGTCTAGGCCTGCTGGTTGTTTGTCTGAGGACAACAACCATTAGGCTATGTTGAAGGACTTCGCATGGCCTGAAAACTTTGGCATGGGTTGGCCACTAGCCTAACCACCAAGCCGCACTGTGTGGTGGGTTATGGTCCAACTCCTCTCTCTGAGAGGAAGGCATGATATCTGACAATGCGGTGTTATATACTAACCTAGACAATAACCTACATACCATCTTCCACAAAAAACCTACTACTAAATAAGTCTAGTTTCCATGCATTTTACGAGTTGAAATTGAAATTGAAATTTGTTTATTTGCACGAAACATGGTACAACAAAGTTGTTAAGCTACTCGTATTAGATAGTTTCAGCATGCTTCACCAATAACTGGCATACAAAAATTATATACATTACAATGACAGTTGCAAACAGAAAAAAATACAGTTTAAAAGTTTACAAATTAATAGAATGCAATTGAAATTAAGTTAATTAAATTAAATAATATTAATGTCAAATAATTATAAAACTTAAAGATAAAAGATGTCAGGCCTATAATGTTACAATATCTTAGTCACTATTAGTCAAACAATTATAATTACAGCTGACAAATCCAACCAAAAATTATATTTAAATTCAAATGCATAATATACCTATATTACAATATAATATTAATAGTTGCATCTCGACAGCAGAGAGGAAATCCTTTAATTTTGTCCTCATACGTCATACATTTTATTTGTATTGAACAGACCAGCAACGCCTCGCGGTTACACCCGCGTAGTGATAATGATGATTATGAAAGTATTTTATGTTAATCCAGTGTCACCATCGGCCGGCCATAAAAGATAGGAACAAAGAAGTAGTGGAGGCCGTGCTTAGTACAATAGGGCAAAGGCAGGAGTCTGCGGCCGGAGGCTCTAGCTAATATCAGTATAATAAGGAAAATAGTGTAACTAGATTGAGCTAGATAAAGTATTCTTTTTGTTATGTAAAACTGTGATGTTTGGAGAACGAAGTCTCCATTCAAAATGTATGTTATTTTAATTCATTAATTAAAAATGGTACGGACCATAGTGTCTGTAGTGTGTAATTAATCAATTTTAAAAATACCAGTTCCTCATCTACTTACCAAATTTTATTCAAATTCTGCGTGATTGGGTAACCAACATCCAATTTTATCTTTTATAACATTAGTGTGATTTTTGTTGTTGAAATCGCAGAATAATATCTCTGGAATATCCTTGACAGTAGTCGTAACACGTGGGTGCTCAAACAACCACGACTGACCTTCCCAGGTTGACTCATAACTTTCATTGAATCTGGGAACACATTTGAAAAATACTAATGTACCAAGTAGACGTATTGTGGGTGTTGATTAATTTTATAGACATTATTTATGTATTTTTATGTAGCACATGAAACTATTTTATTTAACTTAAAACCCTCTCGAGAGAAATTACTAAGGTTACTTAAGGCGCGCTCGTATCTTGATATTAGTAAAAAACAGAATCTTTAAACATCTAGTGTAACGAAACAGATGCATAATATTGTATGAAAAAATTACTTAGTTTAGAAAAGGAACAGGCAAAGAGTAATAACCGAACAGAATTCCTAAATATTACTCGCTCTTTGCAGAAAAAAATTCTGAATAGGTCCATAAAAATAAACTTTGACGTCCAAACTCTCAGAATTTTCAGCGATAACACTATATTTTTTATTAGGTGATACATAGCCAATATATAGTACTAAATAAGTAACCAGCAGTTTTCAATTGTGTTAGTATATATCGAAATATATTAAGAAAACGTACAAAATTAATGCATTTTCGCATGATATCGTCCAATATAACGTGCGATTTTCAACCTTACGTAAAGCATCGTAAATTATTTGGGCTTTACTATTTGGGTTGGACCGCGTCTTAATTATAACTACATTAGAAACGGGATATTTACCATGCATTGAGCACTCTATATTTCAACATATCCCGTTTCTAAAGGTTCTTGCATCAGTGACCATGTGAACTTAATAACAACTTATAATTATAACTTACTATACGTTACACTAATTATTATACCACAGCCGTGCGATTCTCAAAGAGCTAACATCGTTGCATCCTTGACAACATCCGCGAAACAAATGACGAGATGACAAGAACCGTTGGAAAAAAAACCTTATGTACAAGGGCGATATCTCATAAAGTATTTGACATCGGTGAGCTCGTCGACGAACGCATCGACGAATCATTAGATAATCGCACGGCTGTCACCTGTCAAATACTTTATGAAATATCACCACATTGTTTTTCCAACGTTTCTTGTCACTTCGTCTTTTTTTTCACGGATGTTGTCAAAGATGTAACGATGTTAGCTCTTAGAGAATCGCACAGCAGGTGTTTTTGATTGAATTATGCGATGAAAATTTATCTGACAATTTATTCAGTTGTGTGATTATTTACCTTTTTTAATTAACTTAAGCTAACGGCGCAACACGCCTTTGCTTTTTAACGTCACAATCAAAGACTGAGTGTAACTTCAGTGGTGCTGGTAATTTCAGAGAGTATTCCGTTATATACCTAGGCGGTCTGCGTGGGTAAGCGTTTATTCAAACCATCATTCAGAAAGTGCAGTTACTAAAGCTACACTTTCCCTATTAGGTCAGTCGTTCCAGATATCATGTCTCTGCAAACGAACAAACACTTCCCTTTATTACAATCAGAGATTTATCTTTATGTCTTGGTACTACTATACCATATAGATATAACAAGACCCTTTTACTGTAACTATAGTACTATAAGTTCCTTGATGACCTAGTTGCCATAATGATATTTTAGCAGTTGCAGCATTGTCCTAAAACTCGGATAAAACGACATTTTCTAAAAATGAAAACTTGAACTGGGAAACCCCATTGTAAGTGTACTAAATTTCATGAAACTTTTTATTACACATGTAATTTTTTGATAGAATTATGCGATGATAATTTATTTGACATCTTATACAGTAATTCAGTTTAGTGTTTAGTTACTCGTACCTGTTAATTAACATTAGCTTAATACTATGGTGCAACACGCCTTTGGTTTTGAACGTCACAATTAAGAGGATTGCATAGCTAGTACTTTCTATACTAAAGAGAAAACTCTTTTCTACCTCTTAACATTGTCCGATTTCAGTGATTTTTTTTTCATGGAATAATTATATTGTTTACTATGTATATATATATACGTTTTGATTTTTTCAGTTTTTTTAAGTTCTAAAAAAGGTAATGTATATTACTTTGAAATACTGAAAAAATCAAAACATACGGGCATATTAAACAATGACATGATCCCATGAAAAAAAATCACTGAAAAAGGACAATGTTAAGAGGTAGAAAAGAGTTTTTTCTTTTAGTACGGAAGGTACTAGCTATGCAATCCTCTTAATGGCTGAATGTAAGCCGTTTCCGAGATTCAGATTATGAACTATACATAGATACATGAATTGCTCGTTTAAGGGTATTAGATATGAATGAGCAATACTTTCTGATATTAGATGAGTAAGTTACTTATGCTTTCTCTTTTGTTTGTTGTTATTTAATTTCTCACTGTTGACTTAGGTGTCTCACTGCAATTGTCTCAGTTCAGCCGTGCGATTGACATATGACGTAGCGACCCTTGTTTGGCAACGTGAAATGTTTGTACGTGGAAATACAAATCATAGCTTACATGTTTCACGTGTACATACTGTTTTGTACCTGCCGTGTGATACTCTAAGAGCAAACATCGTAACGTCTTCGACAACATCCGTAAAACAAATGACGAGATGACAAGTAACGTTGTTAAAACAACCTTATGTACAAAAGTGATATCTCATAAAGTATTTGACATCTACGACTATGAGCTCGTTGACTAGCGCATCGACGAATCATTACAGAATCGCACGGCTGAAACTGAGACAATGGCGGAAGTCAACAAGATATGTAAGGATTTATTAAATTTATCCTAATTGATATTTTGCTACCTTGCTACTGCAAATCTGGATACGTAAGATGTCAACTGGCTCACAAGAGTATGAAAAAACATTGTTAGTTATTAAGTGGTAGATTTTCAAGCTAGCAGAAAGAGTTCAATGACCATCCCAATATCCTATACTCATCTCTCTCTAGCGTGGTGCTAATATTCAATACTTATCTCAATACTCAGGCTTGTTACACAAAAGTGAAAATATAATAGGTCGATTATATATTTCTAAAATTAAACGACATTTATAAATGTATCTTTGAAAAACTACTAAAAACCTTACACATTATTTAAACCATTTTCGTACTTCGTTGATCTCTTTTACAGGGCCGCTACTAAAGAGAATTCTCCAAATTAATTATAATTAAAAACTTTATATCTCAAACCAATGTTTTTATTTATTGGCGCACCCTTTCGTGTGTTACAACGTTGAATATGCATATTGAAATGAAGATTTACTTACATACATCATATTCAGAAAAATAATTGTAAAACTACTTTTATGAGGATTATTTGCAGGTAAAATTTTTATAATTCAGATGTCTCAGATAGGTACTTTGTTTTGAAAAATACAAGAGGGTTTATAAATAACTTACGAGCTCGCCTGTACTTTAACTATGGTCTATAAAACGTAAATAACAGAAAAGGTTATCCATGCAACAGTACACCATCTCCCACGCCCATAGTTCTTGATCTCTGGCCAACAGTGACGTCACATCCCGATCCCATAAAACCGCTACACTTGCCGCTACGGCCACCAAAACCGTAGAACCACCGCTACGGCGTAGACGCGCTACGCGAACGAGAAACTTTATTCGTAGAGATAGATACTTTGTGATTTTGTGTATACTCCTTTGAATTCATGTAAGTAAATAGATTTAAAGATTAATTAATTTTATTCCAGTATTATAAAGTTTTTGCATATGAAAAGTGCTATAAAGGAAAAGTTTACTTTCTCTTAAAGGAAAGTAACTTCTTAAGGTCTTACAAAAGCTCAGAAAAATAAAAGTATTGTAGCTCATGTCAGCACTAAAGTTAAAAATCTTTGTGCGATTACTTACGCACATCGTAGCAGCTTTTTCCGTAAAACTTATTCATTTTTAACAGATTTAAACACTAACGAGAGCAGACATTCCTAGGTTAATTAAAGATTTTTTGCTGCAAAGAAAGGTTAACCATACATTGACTTCTAATTTGGTGAGTAGATAAAAAACTGCTATTTTCTTTCTTCTTTATAAATTTCTATGTCGTCTTATATCAATTTGGTGCTTCCGTTCCGTTTCCGTAAATTTCGTGTAATTTCATAGATTTAAATACCCACTCAAACAAATAATAACGATATTAATAATTCGTAAATTAGGTAAAACGATTCCTTTTATCATTAAAAATACTAATAAAATAATAATAAATAATAAAACCATTATTCAAACAATTGTACAATGTTATTTCATACATTATAATGGGGCTAGAAAACATGAGCAAATTTGTGCAAGAGTATCTGCTGCTGAACTAGGTTCATCACCCGTGTTTCAGCATACAGCGCTCTTTCCCCAGCGTTGGACTACTGCTAGCCATCTCGGTACAATACTAATCTACTACTACTATACCTATATAACTAGAAATCAGTTAAACATACGTAACACAATAAATATGCGTAAACAATTAATATGATTAGTCACAACCTGTCATCACGAGTCTATATTATATTTAATTAAAATAGCGGTAAACATCCAGTGACCATAAGTTGGTGCTTAAATAAATTAATTCTAATTTTAAAAAATCAACAATATAGGAAAAAACACTACAGTCTTATAAAAACACAATTATGATATAAAAATTTTTGTAATATCACGCGATATTACTAAAGTTACCAATTATATTTAACCTCAAACGTTTTTATAAGGTCTTATAAAATTGAACTAGTAATATAGAATAGTGGCCACAATACTGGCATCATTGCCACGCTGAACGTCAATTATTTTTTTGCCCAACCAAACATTTGGCTATAAATATATCTTTAAAGTCGTGAACAGCCCTGCGATTCTCTAAGAGCAAACATCGTTGCATCTTTGATAACATTCGTAAAACAAATGACGAGATTACAAGAAACGTTGGAAAACAACCTTATGTACAAGGGCGATATCTCATAAAGTATTTGACATCGGTGAGCTCGTTGACGACCGCAACGACGACTCATTAGAGAATAGCACGGCAGCCGGCCCCTACGGGCCTAAAGAATAGACCACAAACGGGGCAAACATTCATCTTATCTAAATACGCATATTTATAACATTTGCCGAGTATTTTTTTCTAAAATTGCTAGTGACGACCATCAACCTCCAAATATAGTTTATTATCTAACAGGCATACTTACGAGTATACTAAAATACACAGTTACAAGAAAAAAAGTTAAAATATAGCACTCAATTGTTATCTAATTTACATGTCAATTCTATGAAAAATAAATGCCACGTCTGTTATGTAATAATAATAATAATACGGCAGGTGCCGTAGTCTCTTCCATAGCCCACTATCTTTTTATCACTAATAAAATCATTTCAATAGCCTTGTCATTTTACCCATTTTTATAATAGATATACCATGTCACCATCCATCCAAAAGTTTCTGTTTTTTTATACTACTTTGTATTTTTATACCAAACAAGGCCTCTAAGTGTTGACTACAGCCCCACTTATGCCTTTGTAAATGTGATTTATTTTGAATAAAAGGAATAATAATAATAATATGGGACAACACTCACACAAAGGTCTTCAGGTCCCAAACTAGGCAGAGCCTGTACTATGGTAACCTGATGACTGATATTACATACTTATATATGATATTAAATACTTATATAAATATAAACACCCAGACACAGATCAAACAGACATGTTCATGCACACAAATGTTTGACCTGTCCGGGGATCGAACCCGGGACCAGCGGCTCAGAAGGCAGTGTGCGACCAACTGCGCCAACCGGCCTGTCAATGTAATCTTCTCGCAAATTCTAATACGCCCTTTATTATTTCTATCACCCATCAAACCGATATAATGTTATAGAAATGTACGAAATAATTTAACATATCAGTGGGTCGAGCATGAAAATCTGTTTAAGTGTAACGTAATTGCAACGTTAACGTATTTAGTACAAACTGTCATTTATCTAGTACAGTAGTGACACAGATAACTCACAGTTTGTACTGAATACGTAAACGATACGATAACGTTACACTTAATCTGATTTTCGTGCTCGGCCCACTGTATTAATGGGTTGTCTGTAAGAGATCGCTGTGAGCGATAAAACCGCCCATTGTTGCACCTAGTTTTTACTAGTAGCATTGTTTTTTTTTATTTTATAGAAAACAAAATAAAAAAAAAACAAAAACTAGATGCTAAAAATATTAAGTCATAAATATGGTCTATCAATAAAATGTTATCTATTTATCTATTAAAATCTATTGTGAAATATTTTGTACCAATGTATCATAGCATAGACATACGTCCTACTTTTACATTCGTAAAGATCTCTATACGGTACACATCCACAGTTCAACAAGTTCTTGGTGTCATCATAGATAACGAGAAAAGCTAAGCTCATGTATAAGGAATGAGATAGTAATAAGCTCATCAGCTTATTACTATCTCATTCCTTAGTTTGCTTTAAAAACATCCATGTGAAAACATATAGGACAGTATAGATTTTGTAACGCCATTATATTTTGTTGGTTAAACTGAATATCTCACCGCAATTTTACTGCGTGAAATAAAATTATCGAAACCTTTTGAAAACTACCCATTAAATGGGATATAAGTAGTCCATGCTTTAAAACTATGTATATGCTATCTCTATTCTAAATATTCATCTTAATTCGTTCAGCAGTTTCAGTTTACTCCTTTCTATACCGTGATAAATAAAACAAAAGATTTATGAATGAAACTGACGTAAATGTACGTCTCTGGGACGCAAAGGCTTAAAGAAATAGCAAACTCACTTCTTCATTATAATCTTAATAATGCTAAATTAATCTTCTTGAAATTATTTAGATATTTTTAAAAGTTAGTCTGTTTTGGGTAACAAGCCTCTAGTAACAAATACATAGTTTTCTTTTTTTAAACATTAACCGTAACCCTAACCTGTGCTCTATCTAGCAGTCCTCGTCTAGCACTTCACTGGTGTGCTCACAGTCCTTAATAATATTTGTGCAAGGGAAAACCGAAAGTCCCATTAAAAAATCATATAATGTTCGAGACGATGAGCACGAGTAAGAAAAAGAGAGATAATAAAAATAAAAATATACAAATTCTCTACAAAAAGTGAAATTTTTTGTTTTGTAGAGAAACAAAATGACAAAGTAAAAGTTTTTGACCGTAATGCTGGCGCTTATTTTGGGCAAAAACTTAGCATTACCATCCAGCGTGGCTATTTGGCCACTTTTCCCCCCACCATGGGGCTTATAGATTAGATAGTTATTATTATTATTTTTTAATTTTTAATACCTTGTAAGTATGTAAGTTCAACTGCATACAAACAATAGTTATTTACCTATAGTACATTAGTACTATAGGTAAATTATATAATAGTACATTAGTACTATAGGTAAATAACTATTTTTTGTATGAACTAGCATGTACCCATTTCATGTAATGAGTATGAGCGTTTAGATTTTTAGTTTTTACCTGCGGAACTTATTTTAATAAATACAATTTTAAGAAATGTTAGTATACGTAGCGGGCATAAATCTTTTCTACCGACTTCCAAAAAAAGGAGGAGGTACTCAATTCGACTGTATTTTTTTTTAATATTTGTTACCTCATAACTTTCGATTGGGTGGACTGATTCGCAAAATTCTTTCATTAAATTTAATTAAATTCGGTCCAGTAGTTTGAGTTACACTCAAATAACTGATTTATACCAATGTAATGGAATGGAAGTCGGTATTAAATTTCTCAAATTGCACTTGTTGTAGCTATATTAGCGAATGCCCGCGAATTCGTTTGCGTAGTAAGCTCGGCCTTCGGCCTCGCCAGAACCTTCCATCTTTTCTTAATATTTTTTTTAATGTAAGAATCATCTGCGAAGTATTAGAAAACATTTAAAAAAAGATTAATGAAATCGGATAAGCTGTTCTCATGTTATAGCGTGACCGAGAAATAGGGGTTCATTTTATGTTATTATATATAAGGCAGCGTAACTTTCATCTAAAGTATCAGTGCCTCCTTCATTAAATGATTATACTCGTAAGTATGGGGAATTCAATAGTTTACAAACACTAAAAAGTTACTGACATTTTTTCTCGACAGCAAAGTACTTGGAGCACGCGCCCTCGATTCACTTACTTTGCCGACAGTTAGAACAGAGTAAGAGAGCCACCACAAGTTCCACCAATCAACCCGAGAATTGATAATTGTATAGACTATGAACTTTTCCAGCGGACCTAGTACAAAAATCGCTCACAAGTTTTAAAGATGACTCTGCCATAGATAGCTTAGCTGCTATTCTATTACAGAGATGTAATGCAGTTGTGAGCAAGAAATAAGCAAAAAGTAAAAGTACGACAAAGTATGACTCATTATCACGTTCCGCCTGGGCCGAGCGTGCAAGCGAGAGCGCGGACCAATCGATAGAGAGGTACGATCGGCCTAAGCGTTCGGATTGTCTTATGAAGTTATCATTGCACATAAATAAATATCATATAAATCAATATATCTATTGTCTAAACTCCCGTAACTCCCGCCCCATAAGCCATGCAAGACAATGGAAAAAATATTGCCGACAAATTTAGATCCCTCTTGTCCAACCAAGGAAAGAGTACCTAAAATTTATGAACAAAATAGCTTCAATTCAGGGCGATCATAAGAAGCCAATTAACTTTCATGTGATATGTGGACAAAAATTGGGACAAACGATGTTATCTACCTAGATTATGAAAAAGCTTTTGGTAGATTTTGGAATCCGTGGCAAACTCCTAAAATGGTATAAAAATAAAAATTATACATAGCCAAAGCTTAACTACGATTATATAGATTTTTAATTGTCGCGACGCGTACCTACTCATATTTTATGGCGCAGATTATATTATCCGTCATCAATATACCTACCGCGATTTTAATGATGTCGTATGCTAAGGGGGGGGTCCGGACCCCCTAAACCCCCCCCTTATATACGCCCATGTCCGTACTCGTTTGTTATGCGAGGCACCACTACTATTGCTCGTACTGTTAGTTTTTTATTCAACACTAACCGCTTGCAACAGTGCCAAAATATCAGATACTCACAGAAAATATACATGGTAATTATCCCGTTGATAATTTGAATACTTCTAAAGGGTTAAATGTTTTATTTAATACGAACTAGCAAACCCTGCGAACTCCGTTTCGCCACCAGATGGCTTCGTTTTATGTAACATTTCGTTTGGCGCCAACTACTTAAAATATTGGTTTGTAGTACATGCTATGTATCAGAGATGGCGCTGTATGTGAAAAAAGATTTACCCGCTTTTCTTTTTAAATTTTTCCTGAATTTCTTTACTATAAACCTCACGGAGCCCGAGACCTTTCCAACGAATGCAAAACCGTGGAAATCGGTTCGTGCGTTCTGGAGTTATAGCGTCAGGAAGGAAAACCCGACTTATTTTTATATAGTAGATTAATAAATTATCCCGATAAAATGCTACAACGGCCTTGTAGTATACTTCCATAAATTGAATTTGACAAAAAACCTGAAACTACGCAGGAAATTCTTTTGTTTGAGACATGTTTTTACTAATATCACCCAAGATATGACGTCATCTTGTCATGAACGATTTCATGAATCTCTGCATAAAATGTCACTCTTATTCAATGTCTTGAAATAAAAGCGTCGGTTGGCAACAATCCAATTTCTCACTTTAAATGATATTTTCACGACTTATTCCGTCCTTTTACGGACGTCTAACCGTATGTTTTCATCAATTTTGTTCATTAGCTCTATTTTATCATAAACTAGATTTCATCATAAGGTTAGAATATTATGTTGAATTAGTTTAATAGTGAATACTTGCTGGCCCGCAAGCGGCTCGCTCGCTGCATCCCCTAATTTTCAAAAATCATTCCTTAGTGGCTTACAACATCAAAAGGTATCGACTGCCAAAATATTCAAATTTCGTCCAAATCCGTTTAGCTGTTACAACGTAAAAGAGTTACTTACGTTAACATAACTGTAAATACAATATAGCAAATTTTAGAAATATTAATTGTGTTGAAACCATAAAATGACAAAGATCGTGTTGAGTATTATTATAATTATTATTTATACAAATGTTAGGAGCGTAAGCTGGAACATGTTTTATTATATTAAAATACTATGGACCTACACTTGTGCATTTCCAACATAAGTACGTTAGTAAAATTGACGTTGTTACTGGAACGAGGTTATGTTGCCGTTGGCAGTTCTATACAGACATATTCATATCAAGAATTACATTAGTTAACTTCGTTGCTTAGCCGACAACCTACAAACTAGTTCGTATGTCTCTTTGTTTGTTTTTCCTGACTTTTCAGAATATACGCTCATGTGGGGAGTATTCTAATAAATCAATGGAAAGTAGGTATAAGAAGAAAACATAATTAAAACAAAAAATCATGTGGGACAGTCTTTAGGGACTGCCGATAGAAGTGAAAACTAAGTTACTTGAAAAGTTCGGTGACGATGACGCGAGTTCCATGATTTTGTTCACCCAAAAAGTGCTCAACGCGCCTAAAGCGTTCGGTGACGATGACGCGAGTTCCATGATTTTGTTCACCCAAAAAGTGCTCAACGCGCCTAAAGCATTCGGTGACGATGACGCGAGTTCCATGATTTTCGTTCACCCAAAAAGTGCTCAACGCGCCTAAAGCGTTCGGTGACGATGACGCGAGTTCCATGATTTTCGTTCACCCAAAAAGTGCTCAACGCGCCTAAAGCGTTCGGTGACGATGACGCGAGTTTCATGATTTTCGTTCACCCAAAAAGTGCTCAACGCGCCTAAAGCGTTTGGTGACGATGACGCAAGTTCCATGATTTTTGTTCACCCAAAAAGTGCTCAACGCGCCTAAAGCGTTCGGTGACGATGACGCGAGTTCCATGATTTTCGTTCACCCAAAAAGTGCTCAACGCGCCTAAAGCGTTCGGTGACGATGACGCGAGTTCCATGATTTTCGTTCACCCAAAAAGTGCTCAACGCGCCTAAAGCGTTTGGTGACGATGACGCAAGTTCCATGATTTTTGTTCACCCAAAAAGTGCTCAACGCGCATTAAGCGTTCGGTGACGATGACGCGAGTTCCATGATTTTCGTTCACCCATAAAGTGCTCAACGCGCCTAAAGCGTTCGGTGACGATGACGCGAGTTCCGTGATTTTTGTTCATCCAAAAAGTGCTCAACGCGCCTAAAGCGTTCGGTGACGATGACGCGAGTTCCATGATTTTTGTTCACCCAAAAAGTGCTCAACGCTCCTAAAGCGTTCGGTGACGATGACGCGAGTTCCGTGATTTTTGTTCATCCAAAAAGTGCTCAACGCGCCTAAAGCGTTAGGTGACGATGACGCGAGTTCCATGATTATTGATCTCGTACACCAAGAGCTCCCTAAACACACACAAAATAATAACCATAACTTGTTGAAGTCGGTACCATAATAGTTTAAAAGTACCTATTATCACAATATTTATTTATTTTATTTATTTATTTACTTCACAGCATATACTAAGCATACTATACATATATTAATACTGTAACTATTTAAAACACTTTACAATAATATAAAAGAAACAATAGCTTCTTATTACATATTACATTACAACATAATGATAAAGAGTTGCTTAATTTTAACAGTTTTAACAGCGTACTAGGTCAGCCTGTAATATTGTATAATATTGTGTTCATGGTACCGACTTCGACAAGTTATTTCACACTGTGTTGGAAGTCGGTTCCATACTTGCTACTTACGGGATACACAGTTGATGATGATAACATCAAGAGAGACGAAACACTTTTCAGTTATTGGATTGTAACTATAAATCTGCTGTATCGAATATGATGAAATTTAAATGGGACCACCTCGGAAGTTTATTCTAACAAACAAATAATAATTATCAAAACTGGGTCATAAACAACGAAGTTCTCCGCGATCAAACAAAAATACGGACGAATCGAAAAACCTCCTCCTTTTTTGAAGTTGGTTAAAAAAAAAGAGAACACGCGTCCAACTACGATAGTCTGACAAGTGGAAGAAGCCACCTCAAGCCGCCTGCAAGCAAATGTCATCTGGGCGATGGTGACGATTATGGCCAGCCGTGCGATTCTCTAAAAGAAAACATCGTTGCATTTTTGACAACTTCCGTAAAACAAATGACGAGATGACGAGAAACGTTGGAAAACCAACCTTGTGTATAATACGATATCTCATAAAGTATTTGACATCGGTGAGCTTGTCGCCGAGCGCATCGACGAATCATTACAGAATCGCACGGCTGGAGTGACCGACTGTAGTCTTCTTCGAAACGCATTCACGCGGTCTTTCGTCCTAAAAATACTATCTGTGGTGAGCCGTTAATCATCTAAGCATAGATAGCCATTTACTGATATGGAAACTGCTATATATCTGTGCTTTAATCTATACATACAGATAAATAAAATTGAAGTGTCTGTTTGTAATTCCAAAATAACAGCTTTTCACTAAATGCATTCGTCCTGTTTTATACAGCTTTTTTTCTTAAATAAAAGTACCTGAGTTACTCCTTATAATATCAGCTATCTGCCAGTGAAAGTCCCGTTCAAAACGGTCCAGCCGTTTCAGAGATTAGCCGGAACAACATAGGCTACTTTTATTTAAAAAAAAAGCTGTATAAAACAGTATTTCTCTCTGTTTAATACCTTATCACGCGTAAATGGCTGAACGGATTGTAATCAAATTTGGCAAGGTTCCAGATTGTACACCGGGGAAAAACATACGATAATTTTTATTATCATCATCATCATCCATCACCACGCGGGTGAAATCGTGGATTGCTAGTAAAACATATAATTTTGCAAAATGACAATACTGTAGTAAACGTAAACTGTTAGAGAAGTTATTGAATACGGCCGTAAGGCGATGGATTTCCTAGCCTATTCCGATTTACATTCCGGTGGCTAATAGGAATCTCTTACCGACATCGTCGCAGATTTAGAAATATTTACAATATCATAATATTGCTGTGCTTAGATGTCTGTTTGAATCTCCAGTCATGTGAGAGTGTACATAATAGTTACTACATGTCATGTTTTGGACGAAGGTTGACTTACCTTCCTTTTAGTGCGGCCCAGTGGGATAGTTTTGTAAAGTTATATCTTCAAACATGGACCTGGATTAAATGTCTTGCCAATACCATGGATAGTTTATTTTTATACTAGTAGATGACTAGGTGAATACCGTTCCAAAATCGAAATAAAAAATAAATAATAAAAAATAAAAAATCGTGAAAGCGGTCGCGATCCGGGACGGGTATTTTATTGTAATGTTCGAATTTGTATGCACCCTGACACATCGTTCCCGTCCCGGATCGCAACCGCTTTCCCGCGTCTCCCGCCTCTGTGGGTGTTGAGCTGAAACGTCACGCAAACTCTCCACAGATGCAGTATGATTAAGATTTTCGTTTCCTTTGTACTTGGTCTCGTACGTCTGTATATTTGCCATTCTTCAAGTTATTTAGGTATATATTTATAGTTGCATCAAGTTTTTGTTCAAGTAGTCAGAGTCAAGTCATTGCTTCATAAACAAGTATTTTATAAAATCATTGTCCTGTCTATTTTATAATGCATTGGAGGCATTACTAAAATTTTCAATTGAAGCTAGAAAAACACAAAAAAAATGTTTCAATTAAATCAAATCATTGATTCTGTACAGGCCTATGGGGGCACTTACAAATTGTAATTTTACATTTATATCTTCTTAAATAGTACAACCGGATCGGAACGCGACCACGACTGCGAAATTCCAGCAAGAAACTCAGCGGGGTTTCATGATTTTTCACTTTACGTATTACACTTTACATGTACAATTGCGAACACTAAGCGGTTAATAGTCCACCACTATTACACATCAATACTTGAAGAAACAGAAATATAGGAAACATAAACAAAATAAACAAAAAAACGTTAGGCTTTTTTCCCGCCGTCTCTAGATCTCAAAGCTACAAAGTTCTACGCGGCCGTGAACTTAATTTAAGCTACTTAAGCCTTCTCAACACAGGTAAAATATCTAGCATAGTATTATCTAGCATTACTAACCATTAAGTTGAATTATTTTACAAAAATCCAAACTGAATGCGAGATTGAAATTATTAAAATAAATTTATTGTTATTTATGGTAAGTTTCCTTATTGTTAAGAAAGGTTACATTATTTTTCGGTTACATCCACCCAATGCAGTTGCTACAGTGCCCTTTTATCCCTAACACAGTATAGCTTACACACTGCAGCTGCGAAGTAAACTATCACATGGCACTGTCGGAGTACTTAACAGGACATTGTAAGAAGAGCTTAGCACCTCAGAATAATTTATGTTTGCAACCTATTGCCGCGACCTGGGGACTTCGGGACAGCTTAGGAATCGCTGAAAGGTATACCGTTCTGCAGACGTTAAGAGACTTTTTCTCTTTACTCAATTTATTTTGGAGAGCGTAGGTAGTCATTCAAAAGTATTATAATTTATAAAGTATTAGTATTATAATTTATGGTCATAAGAGTGTCAAGGAAGCGCTCGTAGCGGAGCTAGACTTGGCAATCTTAACCGATCAACAAGATAAGCAACACTTGCTGCGGTCAGGACTTGGATGGGAGACCGCTAGTGGCATTATTCAACTGAGCGCTTCCGTGCTTCGGAGGGCACGTTAAGCCGTCGGTTCCGGCTGTTTGTCTTAGGACAACAGTCGTTAGGCTATGTCGAAGGCTTTCGGGCAGCCTGAAAACTTCGACATGGGTTGGCCACTAACCTATCCACCAATACGCACTGGGCCCGCGTGGTGGATTATGGCCCAACTCCTCTCTCTGAGAGGAAGGTTCGAGTCCCAGCAGTGGGAACAAAACGGGTTGATTATGATTATGAAGAGTGTCATTGTTGCTTATATTGGAAAGTTGATTTCGAATTGATTTATTCATCCCCAACTATTCCAATTGTAGAAAAGTTTCAGAATACTCAAAAATTGTCGCTGGATAACCTTACCAAAGTCTCCAATTGAATAATATCTAAGATTTAGGGTGCCGACGAATACAAGTGCTTCTAATAGAGCCTCCCACATCCTTACCCTGAATTTTCCTATTTGCAATGGTAATTTTAACATATAGGTACCTATTTGACTGATTCACAAATATAAGAGCCGTCATCAAGATGCCAATTTCTCTCAAGTGGTGTAGAGTTTTCATATTTATCGACTGAAATCTGGGGACGATCTACTGCGAGCGATTCTGTCCTGCAGTTAGTCACATACGTCACAAACAAACACACCCAGTAGCAAAAAACATTATGTATAGATATGCATAGCATAAAATGAAACATATGACAAAAATCTAAGTACCACGTAGGATTCTGATACGAGATTTACGAGATTGATTACGAGTGCAACACAAGTTATTTTGTAACTTAGTGTAGGTCCTGTGAAAATGATGTATATAAAAATTTCACGTTTATGTTATTTAATAGCAAGCCAATAATTCGGCAAAATTTTAATAGCCTAATATTTTTTGTATCTGAACTTTGTGCTTATTTGTTATTGAATAAATTGAAATTGAATTAGATAAACGTTGAACAGAAAATATGCCTAATACCGCATCAACAAAGTGATATTCTGCCTACCGGATAGAAGTTAATGTTTGGAATGGCAGAACTATATTATTATGTGCATACCGGTTGGTCCGTGGGGATAAAAGTTGCAGTTGACTGTAGGCCGTTACTAGCCGGTAGTTTCGGAAATTCATGAGGGACGCTATGTCGAGCATTTGACTTAGTACGACTGAGATGATAATGAAATCATATAAAAATGCTCAATCATATTTCAATTATGTACTACAGTATTTAGATTTAATATTATATGGGAAGATACTTACGATCATTTTGTTTATCAGATTGATTTAATGAACTATCTATTTACTGGAAAAACACTCACGTTATCGAATACGTGACTCTGCGGTGCGAGAATGGATTGTCGATAGGATAAAATTATCGAAAATTATACATTTTGGTATAATTCCGTTAACAAATGATGTATGTTAAACGGTATTCAGTTTTCATGAATAGTCTAAGGCAAAGTCATATATAGGTTAGGTGTCATGTTAGGTTTCTTTTGAGCAAAACGCGCGAGCCGAGGAAACGAAGCGAGCGTGCCGCAGCAGCGGTCGGCGATGCGCCAGAAGATGAGTGTTAAGAGTAGTTAGTTTGTTGGTGATAGTTTATGTGTTAGCAATGGAAAAAGTGGGAGAATCAGTCCCAGTATTTCTATCAATAGAAATATCAAATGGAAATAGTAGGTTACAGCCGTGCGGGCGGCTAGATTCGAACATTTCCGATGCTCATCTTCAGGTCGATTTCGCAGCGTCAGCGAGCTGCTGGTACCGGCACAGAGCGTGGCACAAAGTGCCGTAAAATAAGTATCATGGCATTAATAGTTCAATAATTTAAACAGACAATAATCTTCCTTCTGCTAGGACTAGGGCGTTCCTCTCCGCGAGAAGAGTATGGTCCATAGTAGGGGCGGTAGGTAGGTACCTGTACCGCCGTACCTACACGGTAGGTAGGTACGGCGGTAAATTCCGCCAACCCGTACTACCTACTTTAAGTTTCAATTCAGTTTTGTACCAATTTCAGTTTCTTAGACCACCCGAAGACCTACGACATAGTGTAACGATTGTTGTCCTAAGACAAACTTAATGTCGATGGCTAAACGTGCTCCTTGAAGCACTGAAGCGCTCAGTTGATAATGCACGCCCAGTTCGCCCACCCATCAATGTCGTGACCACAGTAAGGGTTGCTTCACCATGTGCACTGATGAGAACGACAAGACAAGATACACTGCGAGTGCTTTGGATTCTATAATAGATATTAGTTTTATTATCGGAGCCAATATTATCTTACTTCTAAAACCATTTTTATTAACGGGCCAAACTCTCACGTTAGAGATTGAATACGTCGACCCGGATTCCGAGTATGTCAGGGTCCACGGAAACACTGGGAGCTCGCAGACACCGCTGCGCACTCGCTCTGAAGATGGGCATGACATGCTTGAAACCCGGGTCGACGTATTCGATTCCTAACATGAGTGTTTTGCCGATTAATAGTAATAGCTTAATATGTGTCAAACTCACGACAATTTCAATACAAAAAATTTTACTTATAATGTAAGATACATTATTATGTAAGATTAGATACTACTTATAATATAACCTACTAATGTAAATGCGCCTTTATAAAACCAGTATTGCAACATCTATTGTAATCGTCATAACCGCGTCAGCTAGTTTAGTACTATTTATAGTTGTAAATACCCTCTTTTGCTCGCTACAAACAATTTCTTTATTTAATTTACTGTGTAAGTTATTATTGTGTTAGTATATTTTCTTGTAAGTGATTTGTAATCTTGAGAGAAAATAATAAAGATCTTAAACAACTACCAATATTATATATACTTAAATGCGAATTTTGGGATGGATGGATATTTGTTACTCAATCACGCAAGAAAAGCAGAATGGATCCGGATGAGATTTGGTACGTAGATACCTATATGAGGCGCTGAAATAACACATAGATACTTTTCATCATCATCCTCATCATCACCATACGGGTGATGTATATCATTTCAGCCGTAGACGTCTATTGTTGAACAATAAGCCTCTCCATAGATTTTCAAAAGATTGGTTGGATACACCGAGAACCTGCGACCTTAACTCTTGCTGGTCCCTGGTATCTTACTCCAGAACCTTGCAGCCCCATCGGCTATTCGTTTTACAAGGTACGTGTGACCTGCCCAATGCCTTTTCAACTGACGTATCCTCTTATATATTTATATGTATTGACTCGTATATTCTCAAATGTAATTAATTTATTGGTTTCGTTACACAACACATTCGAGAGGAAGATTTGGATATTCGTACCGTTTATTTAAAATAACGTAACTGTTAAACGTAAACTGTCATTCATTACAAATTTCTAAGAACCGTAAAACAATATAGTCTCGCATTTTTTAAATGGCGACTTGCTTTAATTATTCCTCAAAGTAAAACCGGAGGTAGGCATTTTATTGTCTTTGGCTATAGAGAAGATTTTAACATTAGACGTCAAAGCACCTGAAATGCCTTAACAAATTTATTTTAGAACAAAGGTTGACATTTTTTGATTGATATTAAAAGTTTTAACTAAGTTGCAAAAAAATGTTATGGTTTTAATTATGAATGTGTTTTCTTATAACAACTATTCTAATCAATTTAAGTTCTGTAAACGATGTATTTTAAAGTACTCTTATATTATAAAACATGCTTAATTATAAATTGTTGTCCGATCTTATGATTTTTCTTATTGACTTGTTCTTTTGAGTTATTGAGTAATCATCATCATCTCAGCCGTAGGGCATTTACTGATAATCATATGCCTCCCACATATATTACCAACATGACCGGTTAGAACTCTGGAGCTCTAGTAGTTCTGGAATACTGCGTTTAAAATAGGGTTATAAGTATAGATGCAATCATAGCAATTTGACGTTAAAGATCGAGGGTATTCGAGGGTTCTTAGTTATCCATTCTATATTCCAAATCAAACATATCTTATACCTATCTTGGGATGACGAAACAAGAATGTTTGAATCCAAAAACATATTATATTCAAACGGTATTGCCCACCAAAGATAACCAATATTAATTAAAATTCTAATTCAAAAATATTTTTATTCTGTTTACTATCTCCATTATATCTAACTCCTTGATAACACGGAATTAGTGAAAAGGTTTAAAAAACCTTTTGTTTTAGCGTGATACAGGGCTATGTAATGTATGGGCTACCTAAAAAGTCCACACGAGCAAATAATAGAGATATTTGGATATATGATAATGGACAACGTTAACTATCTTTAACAAATAAATTCAAATATAATGTTGGGTTAAAAAAATTGTTTGGGGTAGAGACTTTGGGTCCGTGGGGTGTAGGCATACGAAATTTGTTAAGGACTTGGCCAAATGTTTTGTTTGAAGCGTTAGGTGACCAGAATGCTGGTTCATATTTTGTACAAAATAAACATAGCTATTCTACGTGGAAATGTAGCCAGCGTTCTGGGAATTATTCCTTCAACAAATGGTTTACTACATTTTTGAGTGTTACTTTATAAATACTTTGTATCATAAAAAGTCAATTTAAAATAAATCATTAGTCTTTAGGCTGTATTGTAATTTATTGAGTTACATGCAAAGGTTTTCTCAAAAATGGTAGGTAATGTTACCATAACATCTCTAAAAAGTATCCAGAAAGTGAACTTCTACCAGAGACTTATTCACAGCTGTCCAGTAAGAAGCGAGATTTTTGGAAACTCCTACTGTCCAGTAAATAAGTACCTATGTAATTTACTTACTGGACAGTAGGGCATCCTCTTTAGATCAGTCCCAAACAATGAGTTCAAGCGAATCTGATTCAGAAAAATAGATGGCACTCCTCCTAAAGCTGATGTTTAAAAGCTGAGGTCGAATTAGCAAAAGCTTTCCTTCATTTTTGAGAAAAGCATTATTACTTCATCAGTCGAACGACCCAGACACAATAGAAATTTCATTGTTATATGGACAGTCGACTGGTGAGGGGTTAAACAAGACTCAACCAGTAAGAAAGCCAGCCTGGCCTCGTATATAACTCGTACTTGGTCAGGAAGTCTTACTTACTGGATTCTGCAGTAATGTAGGTACTAAAACAAATGACTATTTTACCATACTTGTACATTTAAGAGTAGTAAGCACTCGTGTTTGAAAAAATACAAAACACAAATAAAACATATATAAAACAACATAAACTAAGCGTGTAGATCTAGTCTGTTCGTTGAAATTTAAATTCGCATTGCCCTCATATCAAACTATGTGGATACCGTTTCCACCCTATATTGTGTTCTAGCTATTTGGAAAAGACTTATTTCTCGTATTGCTTTATCTGTGGCATGGCTAGACGACACTTGAGTTTAAATAGTAGATTGTATCATAAGGGAGCAAAATAATATTTTTACGGCGAGGGCGCTTTTTTGAATCCAGAGCGAAGTGAGGGATTCTAGAGTAGAATCCCGAGCGTAGCGAGGGATTCTTTAGTAGAATCCTAAACGTAGCGAGGGATTCAAAGTACGTCGCCCGAGCCAAAAATATATTTTGCGCCCGAGTGATACACTCTACTTTTCATCACCCACTATGAGAAAATAAAAGCGCCTCATATTTTATTGTAATATTATTATTTAATAAAACATAGAGTAACAACTAAATTGAAATTAAATAGTATCCTTTATTAAAACAACTAAAAACTTATATTTACATTTGAGACATTTTCGCAATTATGAAAATTTATTGTTACAGTTTTATTAGGAATAGAGATTGTTGTAGATTTTATATTCTGCGTGTTTGAAATGTCCGAATCTGGATCATTTTGAGGAAAATGTGACGGTGAATCTCGTTGTTTGGATGTAGCAGGCGGTATTTTTGTTTGCTAGTATACTTTCTAGGTGGTCCCATTTGTTAATAATATAGTAATTTCATCAAATTCAGTCAAGCAGTTTTTGAATCCCACTCCAATAACTGAAAAAAAGCCTATCTTGTTGATATCGTCATTGACGGTGAATGACAACCGATCCCGTCCGACTAAAAATGGTGACATTTTTTTTTATCCACAAATGAAAACGAATTAAACACCTAAAAGTGTGAAATAACTTGTCGTAGTCGGTACCATGCGCATAATAATGTGATAATAAGTACTTTTGAAGTATTATGGTACAGACTTCAACAACTTATTTCACACTTTTTGGTGTTGAAGTCTGTTCTATTTTTAGGTAAACATTTCTTAGGTACTAAGTCAAATATACCTACTGGTGTATAGGTAAGGAGAAGCAAGTCATACGCCTGTTGGTAAGGCATGACTGTCTATGATTAGTAAAGTGCGACTCAAATCAAAGGTTTAAACTTTGGCTGAACGAACATTACTGCGATAGCACATTACAGCTTGAAGTCGAAATATGTGCTAATGATGAAGTAATTAACATAGGTATTTGTATTTTATTTTTAATAATTCTTACTATATTGGAGTAGGCCCTGAATGTAACGGTAAAAATGGGTAATAAAGGTTGCTCTAAGGTAACTACCGGCTTTGTCACCCTCACTGATCTATTGTTTTATCTATGATCTTTATTAAAGTATAAGTATGCATAGCATACAATTTTATGTAAATACCGAGTAACCGCTACTCAAAAACCTTAATGTATCTATAAACCTAAGTTCATTCTATCACAAAATGAGTTTTGTTGTGGGTAGCAGTTTACCAAATATTCTCAACCGGGTAAATATCATATTACAATACTTGTTTTAATAATTGATACCCACTACTGAATCTGTAATACCCATTTACCAAACTTATATGTAGAATTTAACAAACGGTAATTATTGTTTAAATTAATTAAGTACACCTACTACTAACTATTAAAATGTTCTTGCTGCGGGAAGAGGTTGGTATCCGGGAAACAGAATTTCTTGTCCGGACGCCAACACACAAATCGTACATTTAAAATATTGATGTTATTATAATATAAGTTATATTTAAGATTTTCAAATTGTTCTACTTATTACCCAATAAAGTTTGAAGTTTGAAGTTTGAATATAAAAAAATAAGTTTGTTTTTAATCATTAAGTTTGTTGTTATCATTGTTAGATTAATACGTTTTTTTTTTAATAGTTCTTTATGTTTTTTGCGTGTATTTTCGGCAATAAAATAATTTCTATTCTATTCTATTCTAAATATTACGTAAGGAGCCGAGAAATGACAAAAGCTTACTTTTGAGGTGTTCTATATGTGCATTCCATGTTAGAGCGCTATCCTCTGTTAGACCAAGATATTTTCCCATAATTTTTCTGGTTGGTAGGGGCTGTGACGAGGTATAATTTTATTTTAGGATTTAAGTACTCAAGTAGCTGCGTGAAGCGGATAATTTTACTCTTTATTTTTCTTTATTTCACAAAGAACAGTTGATTTGTTATGTTTATATTATAGTAGGCGTGTGTGCGTGTGTGTAGTGTATGTGGAGTGCATGTGAGTGTATGGTTGAGCATGTGTGTACTATTGATTATTTGGTTTTAAAGGTTGCCTCAAAGTTATCTTTCTGACGTTTAAGTAATAATGTTTTGAATTTAAGTTAAAAATAAAATAAAAATATCAAAATTAACTTTTTTCCTCATAGGAGGTGGAAATTATTCCATTCCATTTCAAGATGTATCCCACATAAGCTAAGATACAATATTTACAATGCTTTAGATATGCATATCGTCTGCATTTGATCAAAATTATATTAACTTCCCTTCTCTTCTCTTCCATGTGGTTGGAGCTTTACTATTGTTTATACCACACCCACTCAAAAAGTGTATCATTACTCGTTCATAAACGGGTTACAAAGTTCGTCATTTCTCGCTAATAAATGTGTGGCGAAGTAAGTTATATGCAATTTCATTTCTGCCTTCCGTAGCAGGATAGAAATGTTGCAGGACAAGTGCAATTTGAAAAAATTACTTTGGTAAAAATCAGTTATTGGACTGTAACTCAAAAACTACTAGACCGAATTTGATGAAATTTAAATGGGATCACATCGAAAGCACCAGCTTTCAAACAAAAGAATTTTGAGAATCGGTTCACCCTATCGGAAGTTATGAGATAACGAACATAAAAAAGCACTCGAATTGAGTGCCTCCTCCTTTTTGGAAGTCGGTAGAAAATAATATTCATATCTTACTAAAACCACCAAAATGTATAAAGACACTAAAATTATGAATATTACAGTTCTATGTGTTTCATGTCTGTACCTTTATCCGCAAATGTCTAAACAAAACTGTTTATATGAAATTAACTTTATTGAAACGAATAAGCAAGCGTAGTAACCGAAGTTCTAGTCTCTAATTAGACCAAAATATCGAACTGATTATGACAAAAAACACTCACATTTGAAGGAGTACAACTCTACAACAATATACCTTTTAAGAGCCAACTAGTTCAACATTTCATCACTGATCATTCACTTTTAAGTAAATACATGCATTGGATGGCTGCCTACTACAGTGTTAACTGTAAAATATACAGCAGTTTTCATATTTATGTTTGAGCACTGTTCTCAAGTAATTGTAATGTCTTATTGGGAATAAATATTTTTTAACCTAAACCTATTTTAAAAAACTAAACCTATATTACCTATTTTATAAAAACCATCACCATCATCACCTCAGCTGTAGCACGACCACCGCTAAACATAAGCCTCTCCTATTAATTGCCGAGGTCTGAAGGCCGGGTATCATTTGTAGAATTCTTATTACTGCACTACTGGTTGCAAGACTAAAGCGTGGTAGGCGGGTTCTAATTTTAAAAACATGTCGTAAAGTTCTCTATAATAATTAATTTTGACAATGCCATTGTAGAGTCAGCTGTTCTCCAAGTTTTCGTTGTAAAAATAAATGCATATAACTTATGTTTGTTGATTAATTTTCTACATGTTCTTGAAACTTTGGTGAGCTGTTATATGCGGCCTCTAATGGGTCCCATAAAAAATATGTTTCGTACACGCGTACTTAGATATAAAGTAAAAGTAATAGTTATGCATTGTTATGCATGCGGTCCTCTACACGCGTGCACGAGGAAAGCTGCAGGCAGGGGGGAATGGCCACGCATTGTAAGGCGCGTTACACAACCTGAAGTGACGACCACGACCGCTCTGTCAAGAGCGTAGCGATGAAGAATAAGATGCATGGGAAGCTCTAGTAGTTTCTATAAAATACTCGACCTTATCATTTAATAAATAATTGTATACCATCGCATTATGAATGTCCTAGTAAATTGCCCAAGAGGAAATTTTTTTATTTTTATTTTAACTCAGTATTACTTCCTCACTACATCTTCGAGACATTTGTGATATTACGGTAGAACTTAACCACGTCGGACTTTGGTATACGAGGTTTAAAGGTACGCGGGAAAAAACTTCTTTCCAAAGCACATTTTTAAACTTTCACGGTTGTTTTCAATAAACATATTGTTACTTACGGGATGAAAAATAAAATAGATACCACGGTTTTCATCCCGTAAGTAACAATATGTTTATTTTTCCAAATACGTACTAAATAGATTTATTTTAGAAAACATGTCATATGAAAATCTTGTCCGCTGTTAAACAGCATGGAAGAAAATTTAGTTAGATAATAATTTTCACTACGCTGTTGAAAATTTAATTTTCAGCCAATATGCAAATTAGGCTTTGAAATGATACTAGGCCCACTGTTTTTCAGGCTGGTTTTACAGTGCCGCTTACCGTCCGCGCGGGGTGGTAAGCGCGACTGAATTACTGTCATCAGCGTGGGCCATCCGTGCGTGTTGGTACAAGGGGCGGCTGATAAGTTCGCGGCCTAAGGTACTTAATGAAAAAAAAAGTGTTATTTTTCAATATAATTCCCTTCGAGTGAAATACACTTTTCACATCGTGAATTGGCTTTTGACCCATTGAAAAAATATATTTTGATTGCTCTTCAAAATGGCTTTCAACGGCTGCATTCATCTCACTGTCGTCTGAAAATCTTCGGCCTCGTAACTCCTTTTTCAATTTTGAAAAAAAGGAAAAAGTCGCTGGGAGCCAGGTCCAGACTGTAGGATGGGTGGTCAATTCAGAGAACACTGTGTCTTAAGGCCTGCCTTTGCCTCGTATGTAACGATCCTAGAGACGCAAAGCTCGTGGCCCGCGACGCTTACCAACCGCGCTGCTGAACGCGTCACTGTAAAACCACACCCATAAAATCCAAATGAATCACGGAAATCTAAAATATGGTAGCATAATTTGGTATAAAGGTACAAACTTGTTCTTAAACAGTTCCAATCTTTTTCCGAATATTTAGTAGAAGAGGTAAAACACAATTCATCATAACGTTCTAATGAAGTATAAGTTATATCACTTGCTTTTAAATTAAACAACCCAACTCTATGGCCTAATGACCAAACATAATGGCTATGGTATAACTTTCCAGTAGGTACTTAATATATCGTAAAAACTATACTAAACTGCGAGCTTATTATGTTATCTTAGTATATTATGTAGATATATTAAAAAGTTAAAGAATATACGTGATTTATTCAACATAGAGTTATTACACGTCAAGACTTTTTAATTATAACAGCATTAGTACAGGTGTCGCGGTTCACGTTAGACCATATTTCGAAACACTCGGAATACTGTACTATGCCCTCCATTATAATTTTTCAAGTTGCTTTGTACGTGCGACAAAACCTGAGTGAGTTTTTGAAGCGAAAAGATAGGCACACATACAACATTCGCAGCGGGCACAAGCTTGCAGTCGTATCAAGAAGACTGAAGCGGTCAGCAATATTGACTCAAGTCATGGGGGCCTCTGTCTATAATCGCTTGCTTGGATATGTTACCGGTGCACGCAGTCTTTCATCGTTTAAAATCAAATTGAAGAACTGGCTTGTTGAGAAGTACATATTGCACATTAGACGAATTCCTGGCGGAATAAAATTATTTACTATGTAATGGCAATTATTTCTTAATTTAATTATTTCATTGATTGTTATGATATGAGTATTTTGTTATTATAATCAATATCACTTATTCCATATTTTATTGACTATGGACTTTTATGTTTCTATGTAATGATCTGTGACCTGTTATTGAATAATTATAAATAAATATGTTTGTCTGTTTATCAATAGCTAAATAAGAGCAAGTTTCGAGTTCTTGGTTATAGTATCCGCTCTTGGGTACACTTTAGGTGCCTCAAAATCTCATTACAATATAACGTAAATGACTCATATAGTTTGTATGTAAGAGGATCTTAATAAGCGGTGAGCGCGGCGGCAACGAGTTAAACTCTACTTTAGTTCAGAGTCTGAGTTCCAGACGCCTCTAGCCTGAATTGGTCCATGTGTTGGGCGCGTCACTTTGACTGTTTTGGGGTGATTGGTACAAAATATTTACTAGTAGTTCCGCGAACAGCCGTGCGATTTTCTAAGAGCAAACATCGTTGTATCTTTGGCAACATCCGTGAAACAAATGACGAGATGACAAGAAACGTTGGAAAAACAACCTTATGTACAAGGGCGATATCTCAAAGTATTTGACATCGGTGAGCTCGTTGACGAATCATTACAGAATCGCACGGCAGACCTCGCGAGCACATAGTCTTAGTAGCGGCAATTATTCCCAGTACTTCACTACCTATTTCGGAAACCGCTTGATCAATTATGCTCACATTCGATATTCCTCTTAAAAGTCAGGTACCTAATGTGTGTATAATATTTTATCAAAATCGGTCGGTAAATAGCGCCTCAGCAAACTTACCCCTTTTTAACGAAAAGTACCGCCCCTACTCAACATCACTGACGACATTAATATATATTAAATAGTAGAATATTTATAGGTAATAAGTTTCGTCAACATTGGTTAAAAATGCGCCCTGTGCTTACTCCCACCTGTAACCAAATCTCAAAACCTTGCCATTAAATTTGGTACCACCACGTCAATATAGCAAGCTTAAAATATTAATGGTTACGCTAGACGTTTTGATGACGTAGTATCAAATATTTCACTGAATTCGCGTACTTTGACGTGACTTTTGATACTAAGTTACATTGAGCTGAGGTAACATTTTTGAAGATCCGTACTCCCATCTCTTGAAGTAGTTATATTGCAACCTTACCATTAAATTTGATTGACCGTTCTGTGTCGGTGGGAGTACGATAGTAAGTATGATTATTAAGCTTATTACAAATTTATGATAGTTTCATAAAAGGTGGGAGTAGGCCCCCTGTACAGGAGGACCATCATACAACTTAACAAACATACGGACAGATGAAAGTCAATTTGGCCAGTTAAAGCAAAGACACTTCGCTCGCTAGGTCAATTAAATCGTTGCTAGAATGCGAGATCTACACTCTTATAGAGCTATGTCACCGCTGTGACAAAAATAGTAATAATTTATTTTGCATAACTGTACAAGAACCAGGTTTTATAAAATGTCTTTCAGTGCAAGTGCATTCATCATCATCTCAGCCGTAGGACGTCCACTGCTGAACATAGGCCTCCCCCATGATTTTCCAAAAGGACCGGTTGGAAGCGGCCTGCATCCAACGTCGTCCTGCGACCTTCATCAGGTCGTCTGTCCACCGTGTCGGTGGACGACATACGCTGCGCTTGCCGGTCCGTGGTCTCCACTCCAGAACCTTTCGGCCCCATCGGCCATCTGTTCTGCGTGCTATGTGCCCTGCCCACTGCCATTTCAACTGGCTAATCTTCTGGGCTATGTCGGTGACTTTCGTTCTTCTACGGATCTCCTCATTTCTGATTCGATCACGTAGAGAAACCCCGAGCATAGCCGAGGTATTTTTGACGAGAAGACTTCGCGATGTTTCCGGAACGCTGCCCAGCCGAGTTGGATTCGACGATTGACCTCTTTCTCGAAGTTGGACCTGCCTAGTTTGACTGTCTGTCCCAGGTAGATGTACTCGTCAACAACTTCGAGAGTGCAAGTGCATTATACCTTGATTATGTATCGCAAAATTATTTTAAAATAATAATTGTTTTTAAAACGTATGTTAACTCCAAACCACCATAATTAGCATTAATAAATTTGAATAAAAAGGTAACAAATTACATTACAATTATTATTCATAGTTTAACGCTTTGCGTACCAGAGACGTAAATTTACGTGCGTTTCATTTGGTTTCATTCATAAATCTTTTGTTTTAATTATCACGGTATAGTAAGAGTAAAACAAAAGACAAATAAATATGATTTGTTTTAAATTATTTATCAGATTGCTTTTTTATGTTGTCGTATTTAAAAAAACATTTAAATCTTAAAATACATTGGTTATGAGCCAGTTTTCTTTACTTTTCTTATATAAATCAACATGAGTTGGAAGAAGTTTGCGCACACTTTGTGTTTAACCCTTCATATACCATGATAATTAAAAAGAAGATTTATGAATGAAACGCACGTAAATTTAATTTTCAAGTAAATTCAAGTAAATTTTCAATGGTACTCAAAGATTAAAGTGCCATACCTATATGTTTAAAAATATACCTGGTAGAAGAAGTCACTATAAACCTGACCCAATTAGATATACCTTCCCTGCATCTAGTTACACAATAGTTTTTTACCAATGAAACAAATACCAAATCCACGTCTTTTATAAATATCAGATAATCCTACGAGTTTATTAAAGCGTTCACCAGCGTTGCACCAGTTGATAGACACCATAAAAAACCAGATTTACAAACTACGAGCTGTAAGTTTGTTGTTTTATATTTTTCGAGCTTTTCCTCAATTTTTCTTATGTTTGTCAGACATTGTTCATAATTGGCTCAATATTGCGTGGGTTGAGATAATTTTGTGATATTACGTTGTCTCCTATGTCTACGGGATAAATAACGAAAAATGTAATTTTTTGTATTGATTCGTAGTGTATATACCTTAAATATTTACGTAATAATGATCTGTATATACAAAGTGGCTGGTGAAATTTCTGTGTGGATTTCAATAGCCTTGTATAATAGCCATAATGAGCTCATTATGTTCCCACGGCTGGAACTCGAACCTTCCTCTCAGAGAGAGGAGATGGACCATAATCCACCACACGCGCCAAGTGCGTCTTGGTGTATAGACTAGCTGCCAACCCACCATGTTTTCAGGCCGCTCGAAGGCCTTCGACATAGCCTAACGACTGTCTTCTTAAGACAAACAACCGGGACTGACGGCTTAACGTGCCTTCCGAAGCACGGAAGTGCTCAGTAGAATAATGCCACTAGCGGTTACCCACCCAACTCCTGACCGCAGCAAGCGTTGCTTAACTTGATTGTTTACGATGGCCAAGGCAAGCTGCACTGCGAGCGCTTTTGTCAAAGTCAAAATAGTTTATTCAATTTGGGCATCAAAGAGCACATATGAACGTCAATTACCGGCGTTCCAAAATATACATAGCCAACAGATAAGAAGCGGCTAGAAAATCGGGGCCATTCTTTTCATATAGATTTTTACAATGTTTCTACTTAGGTACTGCTATTATTACATTTTATGGGTGGCAGATGAGTCTTGTATACTTATAGGTTTTAACATTTTTCAATGTATGTTTATGAAAATTCAGTTGGACCTAATCTCACATTTATTTAATGAGTGGACGGAATTAAAAACTACCATTTTTACCCATTGGAATGGAAATCGTAAGAGGAGGCCCAACTTCCTAAGTCTAAGACACCTAAGCCACTTGCAGTTGGTACCACCGCAGAGTTAGGTACTGCTACAGGTGTGAAGAACACTTTAGCAAGTGAGAGTACTTGATGAGTGAGACTCAATAATACTTGTGTGGAGTAGAACTCTTTGTGAATAAGTGCCTGCATCAGTGCACCTGCACTGCGCCTTTTAACTAGTTGTGACGTAATGCTTTTGCTATAGGCAGAGGTTACCACCAGTTGAGTCTCGTGCTTGTACCGTCTCCTAATATCATCTTCAATACAGATAAATACAATTATAGTGTCTGTTTGCAATTCCAAATTAACAGCTTTTCACTAAATGCATATGAAAGTATATGCGGTACGTACTTAATTTTTTTTGGTCTGTCTGTCTATTTGTTCCGGCTAATTTCTGAAACGGCTGGACCGATTTTAACGGAACTTTCACTGGCAAATAGCTCATGTTCTAAGTAGTATAACTTAGGCTACTTTTATTTCATCATCATCATTATGATCCATCACCACGCGGGTGAAACCACGGGGCGCAGCAAGTAAAAATATAAAAAATCAACCGTCGAAACTCAGAATACAGTCTTGAAAAGCATACTGAAGTGCCACTCAAAACTTCAGCTCTGACTGCTGATAGCCTTGCAACTGTCACGGGCAAGCATAACGCCGTGACTATCATCAGCCGTGCGATTCTCTAATGATTCGTCGACGAGGTCGTCGACGAGCTCACCGATGTCAAATACTTTATGAGATATCGCCCTTAAAAAACAGTGTGATATCGCCCTTGTATAGGTATCAGTTATTTTCGAGCGTTTCTCGTCATTTGTTTCACGGATATTGTCAAAGATGCAACGATGTTTGCTCTTAGATAATCGCACGACAGGCATGATTCGCAAGTCTTGTCACTTGATGATATAAAAAACATACCATATCTTTACTCGTTACATAACTTTCCAACCCAAACACAAGACCGCATTAAGATGTTTGACGGTCTGCCGTGCGTTTCTCTAAAAGCAAACATCGTTGCATCATTTACAACTCCCGTGAAACAAATGACGAGATGACAAAAACGTTGGAAAACAACCTTATGTACAACCTTATGTGCGACATCTCATAAAGTATCTGACGTCGATGAGCTCATCGACGAGCGCAACGACGAATCATTAGGGAATCGCACGGCTGTATCAACGTAATGCCTCAAAAAGTGAATGTGATTGCTGCACGGAGACTAAGTTTTCCTCTTGCCAATAATAGTTTCGTTGCCACTGAGATCTTTAATCTGAAGCCGTAGCACAATTTGCGAAAAAGTATTCGTATCGTAAGCGTCAACGCGTCACGTTTCAGCGTACAAACATTGAGTTACCTGTGTCACAGTTGCCCTAGATACATGACAGTTTGTACTGTTTCACGTGAATGACTCGTAACGTTACACTTACGCAGTTATTCGTGCTAGGCCCAATGGATATTTAATAATAAAAATATCACGTGTGGGTTTTATAAAAATGTCAAAAGCAATGGCGGCAACCAATTTTTTTCAGCTTTGGGTGGTTTGAAGTAGTTTTGCAGTACTAAAATATATTACAAAAATTTACTTGGTCCAGCAATGAAGATATAACTCCAAAAGAATTCAGAGAGTAAATGCTGAATTTAGCTTATTACCAGAAAAGTCACGTGAAAACGAATTATTTAATAATTGGCGACTTTTAAAAGGTACGTACCTACCTACCTACGTGACGTGAAAAGTTGTATGTTTCACAAGAAATTGCAAATTGTTAATTTATTGCGTTGTGGTACTACCAACAAACACGTAAATTATATGTTTATGTACGTACTTTCAATACTTTATTAAGTTCAAAGTTTGCTCTGACACCCTACTCTGTCCCACGCAAAGGGTTACTCTGAACAAAGTTAGTATTGGCCTTATAAAAGTTATTGTTAAAATCAGCCATATATCAAAAGTTGGGGAAATTGCAAATGTGATTACTGGTCGACGGATCATCGTATAAATAGACTGGCAACCTTCAAGCACAGTCGATAATGGATAAGGCTAAGGCTAGATTAGCAAGAACTATCAATTTTGTACACCGAAGTAATAGTGCGCAAGCATTTCTGTGCTAGGGTGTAAAGGGCACTGTAGCAAGTGAAATTGCTGGGCGAAAGAGACTCAAAAGCCAATGACGAGCACAGTGCATTGCTACGAAAAACAGCAGCTCTAAGCTCTGGGTGACACTGCAACTGGCACATAGGAAGCGTAATGCTTGTCATCAGGCGCAAGACTTGTCCATCTTGTACTTTAATTACATATAACACATTATACACTACATTGTCCATATTTGGAGTTCAACGTTACGCTTGATGGAGTTAAACTCTTTTATTTTCAAATATAATGTATGTTCGTAAAATTTACACAAATTTTAAAACAGGGTAGCTTTACATAGTTGTAGAATTGCGAAGACTAATAAGCGGTTCCTGAGAAATTGTGTGCGTTTTTATAATAAAATCCCTAAACACATAACTGAGCTCACAAAGGAAAATTTCAAGTTGACTGTAAAACGTTTTAATAAAAGCATATTATAAAGTCCTATTTTATATAAAAGACAAAGATGCTTGGAATACTCCACTTCTGGCAAGTTGTCATCTGCCACCCATAAAATGTAATTAGCAGTACCTAAGTAGAAACATCGTAAACATCTATTTGAAAAGAATGGCCTTGAGTTTCTTAGCGCTTCTTCTCGGTAGGCATATTTTGGAACGCGGTGGTAGAGTCTTTAAAGTACATTATAATGAATAGTTGATTTAGTAAGTGCGTCTTTTAATGCCTAAATTGAATAAATGATTTTGACTTTGAAAATTACGGCATTGAATTTTTTGTGTTTATATCTTATTTTATAGTATTACTTTTGAAAGCACTAACGCCTGCTTTAGCGATCGCAAACTATGAAATTTGTGAGAGTGAAATTCACATCCTCGGACGGGATTCGAACCCGCGTCTTCTGACTCTCCGTGTCAGACGCCATTGACCAACAAGGCCACCGAGATTCGGGTCAAAGTAGGCGTTAGTGCTTTAAAAAGTAATATTATAAAAATTACAAGGGTTGCGATATCAATGCGAAAGTTTAACTATTTCTAAATAATGCTTCTTTCGGTTGGATAGTACCGTCAAAGCTGTTCAATGTATGTCGCTCCGTCCCCGTAAGACGTTTAAAGTCAGATACAGAGTTAAAATTCGATGCTCGGACCCAGAACTTGGTGGCCTAGTTGGTCAATGGCGTCTGACACGTAGAGTCAGAAGATGTGGATTCGAATCCCGTCCGAGGATGTGAATTTTTCTCTTTACAAATTTCAATGTTTATTTCTTATATCAAACCTATGTTTTTGTTCCATTCTACTATATCCCACCCGCGCAACGTAGGTTCCACCCTATTCGCATATCACTTATAAGTCTAAGCCAATATCGTTATCCAAAAGCAATCAAATTAATCGGCTTTATCAGGTTTCTAAACCGTATTCAATGTTATGATGGTATTTTTATGAATATGTTTTCCTTACGAAGCCCTTAGGTATTCTTCTGATCGTTTAATCGCGTAAAACGACTTCAGCGATGGCAATACTTTAGAGTAATTCTTCGAAATCGAGTAAGGATTCATAATATTTCAAAGTAAGACGATATATATATACGATTTTCTTGAGACAATAATAGTTGCTGAATTCAATGTGGTATTAATTTTGCACTTGTGCAAGTTATTATACTTGAATAGATAATTTATACAAGTTATCCATTCAAGTTAATATTGTTGTGAAGTTAAAGGGTTGTACTAAATACGAGTATTAAGCGTGCGCACTTTCAAATATGTACAATATTTGCTTTATATTACTATATTTTCTAAAAAAATAAATGTATGTTTTTACAAAAACTAGTGTATACTATTAATATAGTAATATTAACTAGTGTTTACTATTATAATATTTGATTGTTTATTGGATATACACATTTTTTTCCCAATAATATCTTTTTTCAGTACTGAATGGAGTTTATTACATCAACGAAAACGTCTTCTATTCAATGGCGTTTTTGGAAAAGTTAAGGATTTTTTTCCATCGGGCCAAAATCTTTAAAATGGTGTATCAGGGAACATGTTCGAATGAAGTATATAATACACATAAAATAATAGTAATTAAGCGTGCATAGAAAGCGGGTCGATCATAAAAAAGAATTATTAGTACCTACCTATTAAAATGTAAAATTTCCACTGAATTTCGGAACATATGCTACGGTATCAAATACACCTATGAAATATGGAAATATGCAGTGTTTACACATTTAAGTATTTTGTTTTGTCGCCGAGCCGTCAATATAAGGTTATACTATACGGTTTAGCACTTTATGCCAATTTTAATAACTTTTATATTACTTTAAGTACTTTAAATACTTTCATACGCACTTATTAAAAATTTGTTAATTTGCATTACGAACAGACACTTGGTTTCTTTATAGAATACCTACTAACTGTGCTCCGCGCTTTCAACCGCCTGGTGAAGGATGATGATGACAATGAACAAGCAACACAACAACATAATATATAGCCTATCAGCCTATCAGGGATAATGTAGTATTCTAATGGTGAAATATTTGTTCAAGTCAGTCCAATAGTTTCTGAGCTTGTTCAATTCAAACAAACAAACAAATCAAATATTATTAATATACTTCATCAGCCGAACGACCCAGACACAATAGAAATTTCATTGTTATATTGACAATCGACTGGTGAATAGATAGAATATATAGATTAGATGATAAATATCATGTGATAAAAATAACAAGTTAGTTCTACAGAATACTGAAGTAAACACAAAGACAGTGAATCTGAGTTATAATGCACAATATAAATGCAACGTCTTGTTCCAAGTTGGATAGACTTCCAATAGCGTAGACGGGAGCTTCCTCTTCGTTGATGGCGGGCCTTTATGTTATTGTATATCGGAATAACTAATGGGGTTACAGGTCCATCTGATATTTATTTACAAAATAGAACTATTGTGTCGTGGTGTGACTTTTGCAAAGTCCACCTGGGAAACAACACCTTTGGTAGCTATTCAACTGTGAAGCAGTAGTGTGCAAACATTACTGTGTTTTGGGTTGAAAGGCTATGCTTCCAGCGGAGTTACAGGGGAATAGATTTAACATCTTATATCTCAGGGTGGTGAGTGCAGTGCATTGCCATGTAAGTTTTGGAACTGTTGTAGTTTATAATTCTAAATGGCACTGAACTGTTATGGGCAAGCGTGACGCTTAAACGTTCGCTTAGGCGCTTATATCGTACGAATCGTATGTCATAGTTATTTATTAACTAGCGACTACCCGCGACTTCGTGTAACGTCGCGTAGTAGGCTCGACCTTCGGCCTCACAATATGCAGAGCGACGTATGCGAGCTCACGGCGGGACTGCAGCTCGATGTATTCGTTCCCTAATGCGAGTGTTTGCTGTTAATGATAATAGTTGATAAAAGATAAAAAAAAATACCAAAAATAGAACCGACTTCAACAATAAAAAGTGTGTGTTAATGAAGTCGGTATCAAGAAGTTCAAAAGTAGGTACCTATTATCACAATATTGTGCGCATGGTACCGACTTTGCCAAGTTATTTCACACTTTTTTTGGTAACATTTTTTGTGATCTTTGCTCTTACGGGATTGATTGTCATTCACTGTCAACAAGGATATCCCTAATGAGGGAAAAATTGGTGCACATACATAAAAAATACATACAGTCTAAAACAGAACCTTTTCTTTTCTTTTTTGAATTTGGTTAAAACTGTTTAGTAGTTTCAACGTGTAAGAGTAACGAACATAACTAAACAGCGCTTTTATTATATTTTGTAATGTACGACTTAGCAGCATGCATTTTCTCCATGAAGGGACAGAGTCGAATAATCCCTCCGCCGTCGGTATAACAATCGTTAAAAGCGAGGAAACCCGACTTACTAGGTGGTAGGCTTTTTGTGCAAGAGTTCGTCTTGGTTGGTACAACCGTGCTGCTGGATATTCTACCGCGAAGCAATAGTGCACACGCATTACAGTGTTATGGTGTGAAGGACACTGAAGCAAGTAAAATTACTGGATGAAAGATTCCAATTTCTCAGGTGATGAGCCCAGTTCAGTGCCAGCACAACTACAGTTCTCAGCGTTACCTTGCTGTAACCATGGGTAAATATTTCTTGGTCCACCTCAGCAGTAGCACAAACAATTTGCGAAAGTATTCGTATTGTAAGCGTCAATCCGTCACGCTTCGGCGTACAAACTATGAGCTGTGACTATGGCTTTACTCATGTTACCTACGTTCGCGTACTTTATATCTTTATCACCGACATCTTGACGGGTTGTTACCCTACTTTTAGATGAAGTGTTATGTTCAGTAGGTTTTAAGGACATACTTGTGCATAATCACGCTCGAATAATTGACGTCGTTAAACGAGATTAGTGGTACCTAGTCTTTATATTTATCTGTGATTTCTTTGAAAACCAGACTATGTTATCTGTCATGTCAACCACACTTTTAATTAAAATATGGATGATGAGAATTAAAAGAATGGTAGCGATTCACTTGTTCAAAAAACTAAATCAAAATTATTTAAGCGATTCTAGCTTTTAGACTTTATACAAATAAATATTAATATTATGTAGTGAGAACATAAAATTATAAGGGTAAAGCGATTTCTTAATTAACTCATACATAAATCTAGTTAATATATACTTATCTATATATTACAATAAAAGTAATTAGATATCATCGCAAAAATATAGGTATATTAAGGGTAAAAACCACGTTTAAATTTAAATAAATATTAATTATCATCATTCAAAATTGGGCAGCGTTCCGGAAACTTCGCGATGTCTTCTCGTGAAAAATACCTCAGTGCCTCAAGACAAGAGTCTTTGACCAATGCGTGTTACCAGTGATGACATATGGCACTGAAACATGGTCTCTAACTATGGGCCTCATAAACAAGCTCAAAGTCGCACAACGTGCTATAGAAAGGGATATGCTCGGGATTTCTCTACGTGATCGAATCAGAAATGAGGTGATCCTTAGACGAACTAAATTCACCGACATAGCCCAGAAGATAAGCCAGTTGAAGTGGCAGTGGGCAGGCCACATAGCACGCAGAACAGATGGCCGATGGGGCCGGAAGGTTCTAGAGTGGAGACCACGGACCGGCAAGCGCAGCGTAGGTCGTCCACTGACGAGGTGGACTGACGACCTGATAAAGGTAGCAGGACGACGCTGGATGCAGGCCGCTAACAACCGGTCCTTTTGGAAATTTGTGAGGGAGTCATATGTTCAGCAGTGGACGTCCTACGGCTGAGATGAGATGATGATACAAAATTATATATAAATTTTTTTTTAATAAATTTATTACCGAATTAAGTAAAATTAAAATTTTATTTAATAAAACTAAAATATACTCATTAGACTGTCAACTAAATAGCTTATATTCGTACATCGTAAAATTACACTTAAATTAAATCACTTTAATTTCAGTGAAATTAAAGTGATTTAATTTAAGTGTAATTCATCATTTAGAAATCACTGTCTGCGTAGACAGGGTATTAAATGCTTTTTTTATCTATTACATATCGATAATATTTAGTTATTATAGCTAATTAGTTTTATTGTAATTTTAGCAAGACATAATATTACGAATCAGTGAATCTTTAAGGTGTAGCATCACTAGTATTTTATTAATAATTCCTTATTATATTGTTCCCGCAGTTAGAACAGTTTAAAACCTATACAATAGGGAACACAACCGCAATGTTTTTAATAATAAATTACGGCTTCCGGCTTTGGGTCTGTGGGCGGTACATATAACTCAATTCAATAAGAACCCTGTTATCTGAAGCCAACAAGGATGGAACGACTTTTCAAAATATACTTGTACCTGCTAAATTAATTGGATACCGCTCATTTACTGAACATTCGAAAAATTCGAGCGAATACCTTCAACGTTCAAAAGTGAACACAGCGTCTTTTATTTAAAAAAGGCCTTGAAAGGAACCTTCTTATTAAGGCTGTATTATTGCATTATTTGAATGGAGTACTTACAGCTTCTCGAGTGGAGCTTAATTTAAGTACTTAATAAATTAACGTTATGGTTTTTAAAGGTACTTTATAAAAGGTACTATCTGAGTTGAAAACCAGTCTTAGCAGTTTTGATATTTTGATCATTTATTTATTTCATGGGAAGTCCTACAGCTTAAATTAACAAAATAGCGTCTTATAAATTAAGCACCAGAGAGCCCATAGGTCCTCACGTATATGAAACAGATTTAAAAATAAATATTGTGAGCATTTGTAATACTAATCTCAATAAATAGAAATAGGTATGACAAAACAGCTGGTTCAAGATGTTATACAAACAAAATATGCTACTGGTCAAAGAATTCTTCACTAAGCAAGCAACCGCCTCTCCGAGCTTATGCTTGTGTTGAATAAGTCTACTGTATCACATATTTTATTAAATTTAATGCTCGCTTTGTAAAATAATGTCAATCGTGTTGAGTAATAAACAAGAAATTGTAAGAATTTAAAATTGTATAATCAATTATAAGAAGTCCGAGTTCAAAGGTCTTAAATGATGGTCTTACCATCCATTTAAAGAGAAAAAAAATATTTTAAAATTTATAGTATATTATATTTTAAATAAATACTTATACTACAAGATATATTACAAGAGGTGTATATATATTTTCTTGTTTATAATTTACTAACTGGGCTCAGCGGTTTTCCTCGCGTGGTATGATGATGACGGTGAATCAAAATATAGGCTATGTTCATCAAGGATAATGTAGGATTCTAATGGTGAAAGCATTTTTCAAATCGTTCCAGTAGTTCCGAAGCATATTCAATTCAAACCAACAAATCTTCCTCTTAACAATATTAGTATAAACTATATATAACTATATAAACTATATAATATGGTTATTATATGGATACCAATCATATACCTCATCTTGGCAAACTATTACATGAAGTACATGTCGTATAATAGCTGTCATAATGTGTCTGCCGTATTTCTGCTTTACATATTATTTACTCGTACTAGCTGCACTCCGCGATTTCAACCGTGCTGGATGATGATGAGGATTAATCAAATAAGTATATTTATTTATTTATTTATTACATATTAGGAAGACTATCGACTAATTACTTAACCTAGTTAACAAACATATATAATGGAAAAAAGTCATTTACAAGTCTCCACAGGTAGAACCAAAATAGCTTACAAAAATAACGTCCTAGTAGGTAATAGAAATTAAGGAGATAATTAATATATAAACTAATATAAAGGTAAACATATATAACAAATAATATGAAAAAAAATAATATGAAAAAGTAGATACTGCACTTACAGCCATATGTTGATCAATATCGTTAAATCACTTGTGTGAAAAAAGGTATTGCTAAGTTGCTTCTTTATTGACGCCAGATTGGACACGAAAAGATCGATGTCAAGATTATCTTGATGATAAATTTTATTAAATGTTTTACACGCTCGGTACATGTAAGTGTTCTTGCGGTAGTTAGTCTTAGCTACAGGGACATATAGTAAGGGACTTTTCCAAAAGGATCTTGCTGCATTCTTGCTGCTTCTTCTCGGCGGTGGTTCTTTTCCGAAGACAGCGGTAGAATCATTTAAAAATTTTTGACGTTCATAAGAGTGTCTATGATGCCTAAACAGAATAAATAATTTTTGAATTTTGAATTTTGATCTGGACGGTATATAGATATTAATGTTGTTATGTTCCTCAGGCTCTAAACTCGTGAAAGGAGTGTTTGAATCGGTTAAGTAGTTTTTGTACATGTATCCATTACAAACAAACAATCATATATCGCTCGTCTTTATTATTAGAGTAGATAAGGATTAAAACCAAGGTACGAATAATGTGGCCTCGTTTGTACCGGCGTTACTATTACATATTTCAAAAGAAACTATTGCATATATCAAAAACAAAAAGTATTTATTGTGACATAACTGTTAATAGTTAGACCCGTGGTAATGGGGACTTCTTTGTAGATATTGACGGCTTCTATAAAACTGTAGTACGTCACTTTACTCTATAATTGTCAATGATTCCCGCAGCGTAAGCAATTTAAGGACTTTGGTATTTTTTCCACATATTTGGTTACATTATCGAAGTTTTCATACGGAACCCAAACTTTTTCGAAAATATTAATTAGCCTATGTTCATCGGGAATAATGTAGGATTCTAATGGTGAATTATTTTTTCTAATCGGTCCAGTAGTTTCGGAGCCTATTCAGTTCAAACAAAAAAACCTTTCCTCTTTATACTATTAGTGTAGATGTAGATATGTCAATTGCAAGTATTTTTTACAGCTTGAACATCACTGCAATCAATAGGATTTCTAAAACACTGTAATTCATTTTGGGATGGTCCTAGTTAGATAGTTTTTAGGTTATAGGTCGGTGATTTAAGCTCATGATACTCCGAGTTATATGGATCCTAATCTGAAAAAGTGGGTTGATTATACTTTCGCGTGTTCTGCAAATGTCATCTCAAATTTCACACTAGTCCAATGACGTCACAAGTTCATAATTTCATGTGAATGTATTCATCATATTTCAGAGCCTATATTGAATCATATTGATGAATGAAAATCAAACTGAACATACAGTAGCAAAACCACATAATATATTGGTACATATATGCACAACAACATCTTATTGGTTGGACATCTATCTTAGGTATCATCTATATGTCATGTTTTTTTTTTATTTTGGTTCGTCAAAGTGAATCCCTTTCGCCTGATGGAACGCGAAGATCGAATCTAGAAGCAATAACCATTAATGCAGCCGTAAGCTGCACTAATCGCCGTCCCTATGATGACCTGACAGATGCTTTTTCACGCCCCACTTGAAAGACCCAGGGTCATAGATGCAAGAAAATACGTACGCCGGAAAAGCATTCCACAATTTACTTACACGACAGAGGTAGGAACTGCCGAACTTTTTGGTTCGTGGTAAGAAGTTTTGAACAGTATATGGATGCAATGCTAGGCCGGAACGAGTAGTACGGGATCGGAATAGTGAGGAAGGAATAAGATAAAAAAGATCTTCAGTACATTCGCCATGAAACAACCGGTAAAAACGTTTAGAGAAGCTATAGTTTTACGCATTTGCAGGGGTTCTAGGTGTTGAGTGACTTCAGTGTCTCCAATAATACGGACAGCATGACGTTGCTGTCTATCAAGAGCATCCATAAGGTACTTAGTGGAGTCATCCCAGAGGTGGCAACAATATTCAATACATGGGCGCATCTGCGAGTTTTATGAAGAAGGCACCGCTGATCCCGAGTAAAGAAACGCCTCGCTCTGTTCAAGACTCCGAGTTTACGGGAAGCTACCTTGATAACATTTTCGATGTAGTCACACTGGTTCAGGTCACTACGGATCTCCATGCCAAGGATGTCAAGATTACACTGTACAGGTAAGGTGCTATTCTGAAGAGAAGGAAGAGGAAGAAATGGAGATGTTTTTGCCGAGAACGCGCACACTTGAGTCTTCCTGGCATTGAATTGAACCAAGTTGCCCGTACCCCAACTAGAGATGCTGTCAAGCTGTCAACATGTGTTGCTATTTTGTATTCGTATCGATTCGAGCTAAGCTCGGCCACCCAGGTACTATATATGTATATGACCTAATTCTTGACTATGAGATACAGTGTAAACCTAACCTATACTTAAATACCTATGTTCGGACGAGTGAGTCCGCATTTTGAGAATCTTGTATTATGTACAATAATTACTATTTAATAATATGGAATAGAATAATATATTTTTTAAACTATCACGGTTAATAAAAATTAACATCATCGTTGTGGGCATAAGACGCAGCAGAGAGAGGGTAGATCCTTTCGTTTGTTCTTAGTGTCGCTCATGCATAGACTTCAGTTGGCTCGTGATCATGGCGCTTGCAACATGGCTGAAATATTGGGGAACACAAATAAAAAAATAATGCACGGTAAATTACCCGTTTTTAATGTTAACTCTTGTAATATAATACATTTCGAGAACTATATAATATTAGAGTGTTCCTTTCTTATATCTGTAGTTGTTCTTAAGAGCTTAAGTTTTTATAGCAGTAGAACTCTGCGATTGAGATCGTCCGGGTTTGTTCCTACTGCCACCATACCTACTTTTTTCTACCATTGATCAGTAATACTAAATTAATACTGTGTTTTAATTTGAAGGTATGGTTGCTAATGACTTATGGGGGATCCCGATAATCTATCTATCCACAGCTTTCCTTACTACCGATAGAAATTTGACATAACGTCCGATTTATGCCAAGACTTAGAACATATGGCTTAAATTATTATTTTGTTAAATTTTAGTCAAAAACAAGAAATACACAAATAGTGTCAATTATCTATCTCTAGTAAGGTAAGCCGACGATAGATAGGTTATTGGCATCGGCCGTTAATAGTTCAGGGTTACGGGCGCAGGGTTTCGTCACTTGTGAGGAAATGCATCTGCTCTTGGCAGAGGTTACCACTTTACATCAGGTGGGCCTCGTGCTTGTACCGTTTAATAAGATAAAAAAAGAACCAGTAAAGATTTAAAAAATAATGTTTTGTATAATAAACAAAGTTTTTAGTATTTATAAAACAAAACTCTTGTTGTGTGCAGTTATCTTACTCTTCGCAGTCGTACTTTTCGAAAACAAATCTAAAGAAAGATCATATTTTGTCAGAAAAGTCCAAAAGGCCAGTCACTATACTAATACCATAATCACACAAAACAACTTCGACCGCATCATCCCTGATCACCAAGTGAGATAGTGGTCAAAGACTGGTCTACCAGTTATTAAAAGTAAATAATGCAAACATTATTTGATCTAATATCTATAAATTGCGTTAAATTAATCTTTAAATTGCGTCGGGTGACCGAAATGCTGGCGAAAAATGTTGGGCAAAAACTTAGCATTGCCATCCAACGTGGCAATGCCGCCAGCGTTTTGGCCACTTTTCCCCCCAACATGGGGCTTATAGATTAGATAGTTATTATTATTATTATTTAATTTAATTTTTAATTACTAATAAATGTTTTTCTATTAAAGCTATTATATTTTGTATCTGTAAACGGCATAAGGTAACACTTATATTCAGCACATATCTTTAACATTATCTAGGACACGTTGAAGGAAAATCCATTATTCGTAACTCGCTTGTCGCTCGAGGGCGCACACGAATACAATCAACCAAATAAACTCTTGTAGTATAGGTATATCTATGGAAATATCAGAATATTTATTTAAAAAGATAAGGTTATGTAATTATGTACCTACAAGCTTTTATTTGTACCTACTTAAGTTAGATAATATAATTATGTACAAGCCACGCGGCTGCAACTGCATGGTGATGGATGATGATGATGAAAAGTATACAGTTGTGTTATACCATAGCCTCGATCCATCCAAATATTCGCATTTATAATCATCATCAGCTGGAGGACGTCCAACTGAACATAGACCTCCAATAGAGCGCCACTTGGAACGGCATATAATATATTAGTATGATAATATGTCTGTAATTTTAGGATGTTTTAGGTAAAAATCTAGTTTTAATTGTAAGAAGTATATTATATTGTTATATATTTTAGTTTATATTCTCATCAAAAATTAAATAACTGTTTATAGTTATTTTTAATCAGTTTCATTTAACTATATAATTATTATTTTACTGATAAAATAATTATTGTAATACCAGTCATGAGCTAATTTGAATCTTCATCATACATACTTTCGTGTAAACAAGAAAGTAGGAAACAGAAACATAGTAAAATTAACTACTTACTATGTGATATTTTTAAAATCAATAGTTGACTACAAACGAATGGATATTTGACTCCACAAATTAAGATTTATGAAAATAATAATAATAATAAGTCTTTATTCCCAATATTTAATTAAGTAACATATCTCTAAAAGGTTTTAAATTTTAATTAACTAATATATACTGCATACTAAATATCTTAATTTATATATTTTGTTTTTTATTGGGCACCCAGATTTGGGTATAGGCCTCCTGCATGTCGTTCCATATTTTCCGGTCTTGTGCCAGTCTAGTCCACGTGGTGCTGCCGGCTGCCTCCACGATGTCGTCACACCATCTTTTTCTCGGTCGCCCTCTCTTTCTAGTGTCTTCCATCGAGCACCAGTGAAGGACGCGCTCGCTCCACCGTCTGTCTTTTACCCTGGCAATGTGTCCAGCCCACTTCCAGCGTTAAGATTTATGAAAATACCATTTAAAAATACCAACCACTTCATACTTTTCTTTAGTTTTGAAAATATTTTTTAGAGAGAGTCCTGGAAATGGACCGCACTGGGGGTTGTTTGGTCTTAAAAGGCGTGTACTAATATACGCTCCACTTGGCAAATGTATTAAGCGACTGCCCGCGACATCGTTCGCATAGAAGGCTCAGCTTTCGGCCTCGCCATAACCTCCCTTATTTTCTTGGTTTTCTTTCATGAGAACCTTCTTCTGACAATAATTAACACAACAAAAAAGAATTAGCGAGATTGTTCCATCCGTTCTCAAGTTATAGCGTGACCAGGAGAAATAGGGGTTCATTTTTATACATATAGACTAGCGACTGCCCGCGACTTCCTGCGCGTAGTAGGCTCGACCTTCGGCCTCGCCATAACCTCCCGTCTTTTCTTAGTTTTCTTTCATGAGAACCTTCTCCTGACAATAATTAACACAACAAAAAAAGAATTAGCGAGATTGTTCCATCCGTTCTCAAGTTATAGCGTGACCAGGAGAAATAGGGGTTCATTTTTAGATATAGATAATGTTAAGATCGTTGACAAGGGCGTACTAGTTAAGAATCTATGGGTGAAATTGTCATTATGAGCAGTTTCGTTCAACGTTTTAAACTTGAAAATGCCAACCAATTTTCGATTCACGTCCGAGGCGTCAGGTCCTATTTTAGGCTGACGTGTTTTAGGTTACAGGCAAAAGTTGCCAAACTGAAAATCATTTGTTATTCTAATGCTTTACAAGAATGCACATTTTAAAAACTCTTACAATACCACCACACAAATTGTATTACTAAAGTATTATTTAAGGTAGGCAAAGTTATATTACTCAATGAACGAAATTTTAGGACGTAAAGTTCTGGGTAAAGAGCATAGTGTAGCTTAATTGCATGTGATACTCGTAATTTCAATTGTAGACGCAATGTTTAAGTTATAAAGTTGATTCCTTATTAGGCTTTATTTCTTTTGACATAAGAGTCATACGGGTATTTTTTTCTATTGCGTATATAGTTACAAGACGGAAAATTTGGTCCATGTGTTCGTCTGTGGTACTGGCAGGAAAATTTGCGTAAGTGTCATATCCTGTTGTGTATCCATAATCATAACCTGTTGTTCCATAAATCCCCATTGAGAATCCCCATCAATGGAGATTTGTGAATTTCACAAGTAAATCAATTGATTTTAGTCCTATCATTTATCTAGTCCAATTTTGGAACAGATAACTCATAGTTAGTTTGACTTTTTAATTGTTTACGTTTAAGATACGAATGTTTTTTTTCTGCCCTGAACTCTGATGGTGTTAAACTCCACCTCTGTCAATAACTGTTACAGTAACAAAGCTACAGAACGCTTATGAATGGGTTCTCTTTGGCAATAACAATAATATAAACTATACTCTTTGGCACTAACAATAAGCTATAAAAACGTCTGGAGATACGCGAGGCATGCGTAATGCATTCCACGCAAAACATGATGATAGATACCTATTTATATACTTCACTAGAGCTGTACATATACTTATTGAAAAACTTTTCTTTTATAATTATAAAAAAATTATTAATTAAAAAGAAACAAAAACGATATTATAACGATATATATGCAATACATCCATAAATATTAAAAATCTCTGGATGGTGTTTGCTTTTAAAGCTTTTTAATTTGCCCTTTTCGTCACTTCATAGTACCTGAAATCCTGCAGCGTCCTTCAAAATTAACAGGCACAGGTGATGCCGCACCGTGACGTCGCACTTGGCCGCCGACGCGAAACTAATTGTAACGTATTTGCGGTAACTTTTGTTTACTTACGTCGAATAACTATACATTTTTAAAATAGACAACCTCAGTAAACCTTAAAAATACCTTGACTTCCTAATTGTCCATCAAATAACTAAAAAATTTCTAACACAGAGTTTAACACTTAACTATGTCTTACTAATGGGTTTGATAAAACAGATTGAGCAAGAGGAGTAAAATTGATAAAATAAAATAAAATAAATTATAGCACTTGAAATATGTCACTCAGACGTATGTACTGCAGTGACGAAGTGACAAGATGAATTTTGTCCCAACTGGGAAGTAAATAAACACAAAAACGTGTTTCAAAGAGCAGCACGTTCTTTGTACATAATATGACATATCTATATACTTTTAAAACGTGCCTGTGTAAATCCGGATAAACTTAATATATTGAAAGTTCAGACTTCACAATAGAACTGACTATTAAATACTTACTACATTAACCCTACCGATACCACAAATTACATGTCGCTTCGCTATTCAGCCTTGTCTTGGTATGAGTATAATAGTCATCAATTTTATTTTTGTAATGCCGGTTTTTTTCTACTTACCTCACAATCGAGATGTAAAGCAGAGTAGTTAGCTCGGGTGTAAGCATCAATTGCACCCTCGAACTCATCCTCGAATATCTCGGGCTGCAATTGATGCCTTACAGCCCTTGGCTACTAATCTACTACTATTTGTTATACATTTTTGAACGCTGAACTTTCATAAAGTTCTTGTTAGGACATTTTCGTTTAAAATCAATCAATTTAAATGTTATCTAAAAACTATGTTGAATAAACTATTAAAATCTTCCATTACCAAGGGCACGGACCTAACGTATGTGGGCCTAGCAGTTACTAAAAAAACATCTGAGCTATGACCGAATTTTCATTATGATACCAAAAGTTATAAATAAACTATACTTATTGACTTTTTATTCATACAAAGACTTATAAAATTGAAGTGTATGTAATATTTTATGTAAACACATACAAGTAAATAAATTTAAGTACAAAGTTAAATATATTTGTACAATATTACAAATTGTAATATTGTATAAATGACAGCTTATTGCTAAATGCATATTCAGAAAATATATGCGGTAGGTACACATAACAAAAATAATTTTTCTTTTTTTGTCTGTTCCGACTAGTCTTCGAAATGACTGTACCGGTTTGGACATGGGAGTAAGATGGCCACATTTATTTTAGAAAAAAATAGGGTTCCACGCAAAAACCTTTGTGTTAAAGTTATTTTTGGTGCGTTGAAGCCGCAGGTACAGTTAGTCTTTTTAGCAAATTAATGAAATTTACTATATGAGTTTAATATTATGAACTGGACATTGATAGCTATTGATTTTGTGCTGTGCTGTGTCGTAGTAACGTCCATCCTTCTGAGTTATACGAGTATACTGTTTTTCATAAAATAATTATTAATCACTACTCTTGCAATTTTTTTATTCTGTATCAGAGGATAACATCAAAATAACGACGGATATGCTGAAACTCTACCCTCTGATTGTCAAAATTTTATGTCTAAATTTATTAGCGATCATTTTAATACTCCCACTCGAAGTAGAGTCCTTTGTCTGCAAAGGGCCCTGTTTATGTTTGTATCGAGTAGAGTTTATTACACAACACGATCTCTACCGTAGGGCATTAATCTGTATTTGAAAAGTATCTATTGTTTCATTCGGTTCTCTAGGACAGAGATACCGTAGGCATCTTATAGAGATCTATCGGGTAGTGTTTTGTTAGAATGAAGAGGTTAACTTTAATGCAACGCCTACAGCTCTGTAAACTGAGTTTATAGGGACTTTGTCTTTGAAGCACAGGGTTCCACGGTCGATCCTGGGCCAGGGCAAACAGTTAGTGTAATGACGAGAAATTTTTGTTCTTGGGTCTTGGATTGAAAGGGATGTGTAAAAAAGTGTGTGTCATCATCAAACGCACGCAAGTGTGTGTCCATGCCTTTCACGACAGGGATATCTTGGTACAGGGATGATATTTCGGGGACCTGAGTGTGTAATTTATTTTAAATATTTTTGGCATAAAACTTGGGACGGATATGGCATAAATCACAATATTAATATGTATGTATGCCATATCCGTCCCGAGTTTTGATGTACAGAATATGCACTTAAAAGGATGCTAATTGATTACCAGTACCCCTGTATAACTTGTGAATTGGTATCAATAATATATAGCACTAAATGAAACCTTCTTTCATCCGGATTTCGCTTAGTTGTAAACACCTCCATGCTTGATTATAAGAGTTGCTATTAACTCAGAAAAACCTACTAAATTTCTGTGAGGCATCCCACTGCGTTCATCACCGCTACATAGAAAGATAGAAAAGCTTCTTTAATGGAACAAATAATTTACGAATAAACAATTATGATAAAAACAATACAATAAAATTAAGCATACAGCCTACAATATTAAATGACAGTGTCACAATAGGCTTGGAGATACTGGTGTTGGTTCTGTAAGAAACCTCTAATTTAAAAATTTCTAAATTATGGCAATTCTTGTCCTGTTTAACCCTATTTTTAGAGACGTATATTTATGTCTCTGAGACGCAAAGGGTTAAGCTAAATTTGAAATTAGTATAACACTTCCTTAACTGCCTAAAATAGATATTTCTTCTTTTTTCTTTTTCTTCTGATTTCTCTTCAATTGTATGTATATTTAACGTAACTTGGTGCTCGCTAAACTAACGTAAACATACCCAAAATTGTTTAGAATAATCCTATTATTAGAAATGTGTGTTAGAAACTACCTAAGTGTTTTCAAATTGGGTTTTAGTGATAATAGACAACCATAATAAAATTTAAGTTCCTTAATTTATTTTAGTTATTTGAACATGTGAACCGCTACCACTATCGGTCTTACAAACGTTTATATCTGCGCACAACAAAACGAGCTATGTGTATGTTGAAGTGGCAGTAGGCAGGGCACATAGCACGAAGAAGAGATGGCCGATGGGGCCGGAAGGTTCTTGAGTGGAGACCACGGACCGGCAAGCGCAGCGTAGGTTATACACCGTCAAGGTTGACTGACGACCTGATAAAGGTAGCAGGACGACGTTGGATGCAAGCCGCTTCTAACCGGTCCTTTTGGAAATTTGTGGGGGAGGCATATGTTCAGCAGTGGACTTCCTACGGTTGAGACGATGATAATGATGATGATGACAACTAAACTATTCTATGCCGTACTAAATATATAATAAGGAAGGCCATAGATGACCGCGGAACTTTAGTAAGGATATTGACGATATACTTATACCTGGTAAAAGTTACCAGTTTAAAATATAGCGTAGGTATTTTTATTTGTTTACCCATTATGTGCCCTTATAAACATAATTTTTCACAGCACTCTACCATTTTACTTTGTCTGCAAATGTCACAAAGTAAACGCGAGCCAGATAAGTCTTAAAAACTTTGTTGCTATTTATCTTTTTTGTCATGAGTGTGTGCATTCAGCACTATCCTAAGTGTTTTTCTGGCAACGTGCAGTCTGATTTATAAAAGGAGAGTGTCCACTGGGTCATATATAAATAATAGTAGATAGCTGCAGTGCAGCGTGTGAAAAATTGTTTCTTGGCGTGATTGCAAATTAATGTTTGGATTCGAGCGATGGCACCTTAAGGCGCTGTCAGCTCTGCGCATGGCTACATTCAATTTCTTTTACTTGAAATCAAGCAAACGCATCGCGTAATAACGTATAAAATTCATAAAAAAATAATGTGCACTCTTAAATAAAAACATATTACTAAACAATTCATAGCTATCTATCTTCCTTATATACATGTATAAGTTTATATCAAAAGCCTTGCCATTTAAGCCATTTTGTCACACTCTAATCCATGTCACCGTCATCCCAAATTCTGTTTTTATACATTTTTGTATATTTTATACCAAACAGGTCTCTAAGTGTTGGCTATACGAGTAGCCCCACTTATGCTTTTGTATATGTGTGGATGGACCAATCTCGCTTATCCTTTTTTTGTTAATTATTGTCAGGAAAAGGTTCTTACGAAAGAAAAGTCAAGAAAAGACGGGAGAATATGGGGAGCTTAGGGCCGAGCCTACTACGCGAACGAAGTCGCGGGCATTGCTAGTACCTATATAAAAATAAACCCCTTATTTTCCTAGTTACGCTATAATTTGTAAACGGCTTTACCGATTTTGTTTATACCTTTTTTGTGCTAATTGTAGTCAGGCGAAGGTTCTTACGAATGACAAGTGCAATTTGAAACATTTGATACCGACTTCCTTTCTTTTACTTTGGTAAAAATCAGTTTTTGGAGTGTACTACTGGACCGAATTTGATAAAATTTACATGGAATTTATTTATTTATTTTAATGGAAAATAATTTTGGAAATCGGTTCACCCAGTCGAAAGTTATGAGGTCACAAACATAAAAAAAATATATCGACTTATTAAAATATTAATTATTACTTTAAAAATATATAGAGTTAGAAGTCGGTAGAAAAATCAAGAAAAGGTTAAAGAAAGAGGTTATCACGAAGCCGAAGGCCGAGCCTACTAAGTTACGAACGTACGAAGTCGGGGGCAGTCGCTAGTAATATATAATATCCAGCCATGCGATGAGCAGACATAGTTGCATCTTTGACAACATCCGTGAAAAACAACCTTATGTACAAGGGCGATATCTCATAAAGTATTTCACATCGGCGAGCTCGTCGACGAGCGCATAGACGAATCATTACAGAATCGCACGGCTGCCGTGCGATTCTCTAAGAGCAAACATCGTTGCATCTTTGACAATATCCGTGAAACAAATGACGAGATGACAAGAAACATTGGAAAAACAACCTTATGTACATGGGCGATATCTCATAAAGTATTTGACATCGGTGAGCTCGTCGACGAACGCCACGACGAATCATTAGAGAATCGCACGGCTGTTCTTACTGCTAAAATCAAGCATAGATACGTGTCATCTGTGCTTCTAACGTGTACACTCAAACCATTGATTTTCAACTGTTTTAGTTCGCAATCGGTCGCGACTATATCGACGCCAACATGTCTGCCGTCCCGTCCTTGTTCGTTTTACTATGAATGAACTACTTGAACCCAGATAACAATAAAATAAGCGTTATTGTTATCTGGGTTCAAAAGATGTTTTACTGTATTGCGTGGGGTATAATCGGTCGGAAAGGTCACTGCTCCATATTGTTTTGAGTGGGTATGATTAGTCTACATAATGTTCAACAATATATCTCTACTCATATATTATACTTACTCTCTATTTTCTACACTGTTATGTTTATTTGATTTATTGATTCAGGCGTTACTTTGCGGAAATCCATTATCAAAAAAACGATATTAAAAAATATTTACTGACACTTCCGCTAAAAAGAAAACAATGATTTTGGCCTATTTGGGGGCGTGCACCACCCTCCCTCCCGCATAAAATGCTAATAGGAAGAATACAAAATAAAAAACACAAGAAACCCCAAATCAACCAAAACGGATAGCGGAAGTGTCACTAAATATTTTTTAATATCGTTTTTTTGTTATGTTTATTCCTTCTACTCAACGATATCTAAGACGAAATATACTCCCAATTTGAAAATTCGTCTTCACGCATATACTAGACCTTTGAATGGTTAATTGACATTATAAGTTTATGTTTAAAATATGCTCACAAAATAATTTATTCGGATATGTTCACCGATACACGGTTAAAGAAATATGACTCGATTGAAAAAAATCGCAATTATTTCCAAAAACACTCTTAAAGACGTTGCCGTCGATGGAATAAATCAACTCCATTCAGTTTGTATGGAAGATATTTGTACACAAGTACAATTTGAAAAATTTAATACTGACTTCCATTCTATTTAGTTATTGGAGTATACCTCAAAAACTTTTGGACCGAATTTGATGAATTTTAAATGGGATCATACGGAAAGCACCAGCTATCAAAAAAAAAAACAAACGAAAAAAATCGGTTCACCCAGTCGAAAGTTATGAGGTAACAAATATAAAAAATAATAAAAAAAAAATATATACAGTCGAATTGAGTACCTCCTCCTTTTTTTGGAAGTCGGTAGAAAAATTAATGTATGTAATCTTAACAAATTTTCAAATACTTTAGTGAGCTCTCTTTTTTAGAAAATAAAATAACACAAATATTGTAACAATTAGAAAGCGCGCACGCTGAGTATTTCATACAATCTTACAGCTTCCCTACCATTGTCCGTCAAACTTCTTACAGACATTCTCTTAGATCATCAGAAAGTATCTCCGTAGTTACCCCTGAGCATCGCAATGCTTTCTATAATAAATGGCTTTCCCTACAAGCTGTCCGTTTGTGGAATGTATTCCCTGTTTCTATCAGATAATCGCAGTCACTTCTTATCTTTTAGGATCACGTTAGGAAGTTTTAACTTGTCACAGACATTGTTATTTATAATATTAGAATATGTAATAAGTATTTTTAACAATAAAATTTGAACTAACATTAAATAAAAAATATATATAATTGTATTTAAAATAATATTTTAAAAATATATTTTTTTTTTATAAATAAACGTATTATGTGTATAAAAATAGTAATGATATCTTGGCTTTTTTACACAATCTTGTTACACCACTGTCTATTGTAGTTTCGAAATTTCTCTCCATCCAAAAGTTGTCTGGAAGAGTTCGCTTATTAGCGATAATACCACCCATTTTAAAATGTTATTTTTATAAGTTTTACTGTATGTTTATTTGAGGTACGTGTACAATAAAGTGTCTATATCTAGTTTAAAATTCCTCAATAAGATATAAGAATTTAGGTACATTTTCTTTAGAAGTTCTACCAATAACATTCATAAATTCAGGAGTTTCATTTGTTAAAAAATTACGTTTTTATAACCAAAACGGCATCTTGTACGAGAGGCCTAGCACAACACTCCTTGGGCTGCATCTCATGGACAGCTGCAGCTGGTAAATACTGTCAGTGCGTACTTTTTTAACTTTTGAAAGATGTTTATTTATCTTTACCATAAAGTATGTAAGTAGGTACCTATATAAACACAAAATAACAAATCCATCCAAGAGACTTCTCTTGCAATTCCAGTCATTTTAAAGTATCGACATCGTAGATAAATTAAATATTATGTGATTGCAAATTGACAAGTCTCTTTCCATTTCCACTAACTTTCTCAAAAATACCCGCAGTTTGTTGGGAACAAGTTTCAAAAGGGTGCTCAAGAATTTGCATTTAAATAGACAGTAGATATTCCATTATTGTACCAGACAACAATTTTGCTTGTACTTTGCTAGTAGCATAACATAGATCATGACTATGAGAGTTCTAACATGAATAATAAAGATTTCCTATATTGATTTAATTTTAACCGTCCCCATACGACAGCAACTCACCTTAAGATTACTTCAGCAAAAGTAAACTTTTAATTCTATAGACTAGTATTTGCCTGAAGTTACAACTATCAAAGGCTTAAAATTCTTAACCGAGTAATAGTCACCATTTCCTTTGCTTAAGCCCGTATAAGTACCTATATAGTATTTATCTATGGCTTAAGCAATGAGAACACGTCAATATTTCATTCTTATTCTCCGAAAAGAGAAGTTGTATAAATATTATATTATCTTGGCAAACGTAGTGTAGGACGTCCTGAGGCACGGTGGAGTGACGATCTGCGCAAGACGGCTGGCAAAAACTGTATGCGAGAAGCCCAAGATAGACCTAAGTGGCGTGCAATTGGAGAGGCCTATGTCCAGCAGTGGACTGCTACAGGCTGATGATGATGATGATGATAAAAATTATATTCGCATACAAGTCTGAACTGTGAAGGATCTAATATGCTGTAAAAATCCCATGACAACAACCATGAAATCTTGAAACCATGGTATATATATATCATGATCGTCTATTGTTGTTTTATGGTACTAATACTCATACACTATGATTTGTTGGATACCATAATCATAATATATAAATAACTAGCTGCGCCACGCAGTTTTACCTGCGTGGTGATGGATAATGATGAAAAAGTATCCTATATGTTATTTCAGCGTCTTATCTATCTACATACCAAATTACATTAAAATCCATTCAGTAGTTTTTGCGTGAAAGAGTAACAAACATAGTACATAATCTACCCATCCATCCATTCATCCATTCATCTAAACTTTCACATTTATAATATGAGTGAGATAAATCGTAGCCAACATAGTTCGAAAAAACAGTTACAGACAGGTTACTTGAAGAGGCTTTGCCATGATCCCCACGCATTGCAAACGTCTGGAATATCAAAGTTGGTATCGAATGTACCGACGGCACTTTCTATCTCACACTACTACTATGTGGAATCAGCTGTCACTTGAGGTGTTTCCGAACAAAAACGACCTGAAAACCTTCAAGACAAGTACAATTTGAAAAATGTAATACCGACTTCCATTCTATTCAGTTATATGAATGTAACTCAAAAACTACTGGACCGAATTTGATTAAATTTAAATGGTACCACACGGGAAGCACCAGCTTTCAAACAACTTTGAGAATTGGTTCACCCTATCGAAAGTTATGAGGTAACAAACATAAAAAAAATACAATCGAATTGAGTACCTCATCCATTTTGGAAGTCGGAAGAAAAGAGCCTACGTCGTTTAAAGACCGGCAACGCATCTTCGAGACCTTTAGTATTGTGAATATCTGTGGGCGACGGTGATCTGATCAAGTGAGCCGCTTGTTCGTTTGCCAATCTATCCCATAAAAAACCTACTCAAGCGAGAAACTACAACAATTAACATAGTTCACCAATATCACAAACTCCTGGAAAACTTGTCAAGTTACTAAAATAGGTAGGAAACACTAAAAGTACTTGCATTTTGAAACTACAAGGTAACGAGACAGACTTCTTCACATCTGAACTACTGAACCAGTTCCTGCTGCCAAAAAGGATTTTTTGGCAGCACCCCAAGTCAGTACAGGAGTCAGTTTCATGGCACAAAGATAAACTGGACGCCTAAGATCTAGACGGAAGGGAATGAGTTACAGTTTTTTTTTATTTGCTTTTGTTCACAGACTCAATGGGTCCGTGGCATTGCTTACATTTATATATTAACCTTATAATTTTTTTTATAATTACTAACGGAATACAGGAGGACATTTATTTTCTTAACTAAACTTACATAATACATTTTTTTTTGTACACAAATAGACTTTTAACTAATTTCTAAATATCGTACATACCGAGAGCATGCCGGCTCCCGCAAGCAGCGCCCGTTCACGAGCTTGACACGTGTGTCAGCCATCGCCCTCCTCAACCATATTTGAGGTAAGAGGACGACCCGCCACACGACGCCGCCGCGAGAAGAAGCCTTTTAGTGAGCGTAAATGCTCAAGGTATACACGCATACATAATACAAAAGCCTAAGCTTGTCTATTTTTTTTATATTTTTTTAATAACTAATTTTTATTTAAGTTGGCTTTCTCCACCCGGCCCAGGGCCTCCGTCACATCCACATTCCGATCTTTTATGGCCATCTGCAAGTGCCAATGGGTTACAGATTAGGTAATATAAGCTAGTGTAGTTTTACCGCGATGCAATAGTACATTGTACACCGAGGGGATAAAATGATCTATTTCTGTTTGAGATTATGTTTAAGAAAGGAAACAAGGGAGCTGAAAAAGAACTTTCCCTCGAGTGATACATAGTGCTTTATAACGTACACTTACGAGGAAAATAAATTAGTTACCTTCATTAGTAAATGTTTTGTCTGGAGCATTTTGTACGAAATCAAAGACATCTTTTTTTTCTGGTGGCTTCATCATTATAAAATCGCCACTTTCACTATCAGATGACATTTTGAAAAAATATTTATTACAATTAATAGCGTACTGTTAAATTATCAAATTAGTAAAAAACAAAATTTAACAATACATTAACTAATGACTGCCATGTTTTCTTTTCGTAGCAAAGAAAAAGGTTGCAAGCCTCCTTTCATAAAAAGTAGATTACAATAAAATAATGCCCACCTATTTTTCTAAATATTGGATATAAAACCTTTTTCAGATTTGACGTTTGTGTTATTTTTATGTTCACTTGCTAAAAACAAAAGAACGCTAACGGGGCAGAAATGTATTTTCTACCGATTTCCTAAAAGGAGGAGTACGCAATTCAACGGTTTTTTTTTTGTCATCTCATAACTTTCGATAGGGTGGACCGATTCTCAAAAGTCTTTTTTTTGTTTTGAAAGCTGGTGCTTCCCGTGTGGTCCAATTTCATCAAATATGGTTTAGTAGTTTTTGAGTTACAGTCCAATAACTGATTTTTACCAAAATAAATTTTTCAATTTGCTTTTGTCCTGCAACATTTCTATCCTGCTACGGAAGGCAGAAATGTAATTGCATATAACTTACTTCGCCACACATTTATCAGCGAGAAATGACGAACTTTGTAACCCGTTTATGAACAAGTAATGATACACTTTTTGAGTGGGTGTGGTGTAAACAATAGTAAAGCTCCAATCACATGGAAGAGAAGAGAAGAGAAGTTAATATAATTTTGAGAGCAGAATTGTACATTGTATTTTGAAGTACTATCCGAAAAATTTAATACCTATGGGATCAAAACGGGTCACGTGTTTAGTGAAAAATGTAATGGATACCTATGCGATTGAAATCGTCGCGTGCCTTTCGAAACTCCAAGCATTGCACAACACAACGGGGGTTATGCAATGCTTGGAGTTTTGTCATACTTCAGTCAGGGATTTTTTAGAATTTGTACTTGAAGTACAGTTAATGCAGATTGATATTTACCATGCAGTATTTTAACGAAATTATCCCCTCATGAGCGAGTCATCTAAAAAACAAAAGGTCAAAGTTGCTTAATACCTAAAACGCATAATCTCTTATTAGTAAATTACGAGTACCGCAATCGCTTTAGATCTTAGTAGCAAAATATCTGAAATGCGTTATGCCTGCTTTGCTCATTACCTCAAACTTATTATGGCTAAGTCGTAGTATGATAAACTTAATAAAAAACTATAATAGTGCATACTGCATTATTATAGGTCATCAAATCATCCACACCGCGTTACGTCTTAGAGATCGTCCAATAATCAAGTGATGTGTTTTACCAACTTATTAACTTCAGGTAACTGACTAACCTAGGAAAATATCCCCAAAAGAAAATGTCCACAAAAATGCATAGACATATTATTAGAAAATGACTACCAGAACAAATTAAAAAGACCAGTCAAAATCATGTATCATGGACAAAATTTTGACTACCTAAATAGGTGTAAAAATAAACATAAAAATAAGTGAAAAAATGACAATTAATTACTGTGAAACATTTGGAAAGCATCGCCTAATTTCCATTGAACGCAAATTGCCTCGAACATGAACTATCTGATTGTTAATTTTATCGCAACATAGCCGACTACAGCTTTTCATCATTTTACCTCGATCTATGTTTCTATTCAACGCACAATACTTTGTTATTAATAGTTGTTTTGTATTTACAAATGACTACACTTTCGGAATCCGTGGAGCCTCCCTTGTGACCTGTTATACCAATATTTTTATATCTACCTGAAGCACCAGTCTCGCAAGAAACATTTTCGTACTATTAACTATGTTACTATTATACATATAAGATTAACTGTGTGATAAGAAAACGAGATTATATGTATTTAGCATTTAGTTTTTTTTAAATGTATGTTACCCATATTCAAAACATGGATGTTACGAGTAATTCGGTTTATTAATACTATACTCAAGGGTCATAGCATAGATCAAATTTACTAACAATGAAAGTGGCAAGGTTGTTAATATAGATAGTCTTTAGATCCCAAACTAGGCAGTCTGTACTACGAGTATGTAAACCTAGATGATGACAGATACAGGTCCACAGACATGCTCATGTACCATGATGTTTGATCTGTCAGAGAAACCCGGGACCAGCAGCTCAGAAGGCAGGGTTGCTACCAACTACGCCAATTGGTATGCCAATTATGTGAAGAAATCAGCTCAAATTAGACTAAAAAGCCGCTGAGTCTCCCTAGAACATAACTTTAAGTCATTCATCGAATGTTCAAATTAATCGACATGGTGAGCTCTCGATAATTCTCAAATTCAAATTCAAATCATTTATTGGTCATATTATAACAGTGAACGTTATACAAGGAAGTCATTCATATAGCAATAGTAATTCCTTATATCTAGCTTCGTTTTGTTTTTACATTTAATTTATTTAGTATGTTATTTATTTTATAATATTATTTATGTTACGTTGAAAACACTTTCATTAACAACTCAGTCACAATGTCAGTCATTCTTCATTCATTCACTCGTCCCCTCTCGTAACCCATGCAACATAATTTGTATACATCCATACATAACTGAATCCAAAGAGGATTGCATAGCTAGTACTTGTCCACACTAAAAGAAAAAACTATTTTGTACCTCTTAACATTGTCCGATTTCAGTGACTTTTTTTCATAGAATCATCACATTGTTTACTATGCCCGTACGTTTTGATTTTTTCAGTATTTCAAAGTACTATAAATTTCCTTATTTAGAACTTACAAAAACAGAAAAAATCAAAACGTACGGGCATAGGAAACAATGTGATGATTCCATGAAAAAAAATCACTGATATCGGACAATGTTAAGAGGTAGAAAAGAGTTTCTCTTTTAGTACGGAAAGTACTAGCTATGCAATCCTCTTAACATTCGTTCGATTCCAACGTTGTCCATACCATTTTAAGATGTTATGTCATACATGTAAAGGTACATATTAAATTAAAAATAAAATTAAAGTGTCATCATCATACATAACACTCATTAAACACAATCAATTGTAAAATTAATATAAGTAGTTAAATGTCAATATTTATTGTTTACAGAAATGACCGTCATTAAATTTTTTGGACATGAATTCATTAATATTATAAATAGGATTGCATTCAAAATATTGTTCTTCGAACGGTTCTTGGCGAGAAGCTCTCACCTAACATCAACTGTTTACACCGCGGTATGTGATGATACAAATAATTAAATGTTTAATTATAAACTCATTCTTGCACTGAATGAAACTATTGTGTGGAAAACGGACGCTGTTCTAACATTTATGTCAATTCTGTTCATGTATCTAACCATACACAACGTTGCATTTATGCCCGTCGGCAATACACTCTATTGAAGAACATAATGGAATAACAGATGATCCGGTTATCTATATTATACTAGCTGCGCTCCGCAGTTTCACCCGCGCAGTGATGGATGATGATGAATCAAATATAGCGTATGTTACTCACGCATAATATATCTTTCTACTGGTGAAATAATTTTTTGTACCGTTATGTAGTTTTTGTGTTTATCCGTTACAAACAAACTATCAAATCTTTCCTCTTTATCATTATAGTATATAAGGATTAACACCTTGATTAACATTGGCTTCTCTCCGACTCCCCTCTCTCCTGGCGACGGCCCAAGCCGAGGTCCGTACCTTAGTGGTGCCCTTGAGCTAGTCGCCTACTCCTCTCCTTGCGGCGATGCGTCTTCAACGCTCGCCTCAGGCGGTGCGCCCTCTGCGCCCGCATCTGGCTGCCATCTGCGCTCGCCAACCGTCCGACGCTGTAAATGCCGGTAGAGGCAAACAGCATTAGTCCGTTCGAAAAAAAAAAATACATTGGTGCTTTGGTGCTTGGTATATATATACTATAGTTTGTACCGGCGTTAATATTGCATATTTTAACACGAAAAAGTAGTTATCGTGTCAACTGTAATAGTTAAACATAATACTGCATATATTTTTGTAGATATTGATGTCTTTTAAAAGTATAGTATATCACTTTGCTCTATTGTCAATAGTTTCCGCAGCTTACGCGATAAAAGGATGTTTTTTGGTATTGGTTTCACACCTTGGGTTACATTTTCAAAATTTTCATACGGATCCCTAACTTTGTTGAAAATATTATATAGGCTATGTTAGTGATAATGTAGTTTTAAAATGGAAAAGTTTTTTTATTTTAAATCGGCGCATTCGTTTTTAAATTTATTCGTTAATAATATAGAAGTATAGATAAGATTCTCTCCGTGATTTCACCCACGTGTTGATGAACGATGATGTTCAATCAAAATATATAAACCTATGTTATTCAATATAGCATTCTAATAATAAAAGAATTTGAAATTGGTCCAATAGTTTTTGAGTTTATTCGTTACAAACAATCTATACAAATTTGTAGGTCTATACATAATAAATGATTTAATATTGATTGTTTATTTTGAATACAATGTATCAGAGTTACGAGTGCAGTGCAGTACACAGAAAAAAATATTGGGCAGCATATTAGTGCCTTCCATCAAGCACACGAAAAGCCCGTCTATTCACATGATAGAATGAAAAAATGGTTAAAGAAATAAAATAAGAAATCTTCCACTGTTTTCGTAGCCAATACGTAAATAAACAATACATGCCATAATCATATTATATTTAATTTCAAATACTCTACATACCGAATTACTTACCGTTAGTTGTTTCGCATAATCAGCCCGTTACGTTCCCACTGCTGGGACTCGAGCCTTCCTCTCAGAGAGAGGAGTTGGGCAATACTCACCACGCGGGCCCAGTGCGGCTTGGTAGATCGGCTAGTGGCTAGCCCATGTAAAAGTTTGCAGGACACCCGAAGGCCTTCGACATACAGCCTAATGACTGTTAAGTCCTAAGACAAACAACCGGTGGCTTAACGTGCCCTCTGAAGCACGGAAGCGCTCGCAGTTGTATAATGCCACTAGCACACACCCATCCAACTCCTGACCGCAGCAAGCGTTGCTTAACTTGTTGATCGGTTAAGATCAACAAGACAAGCTCCGCTGCGAGCGCTTTGTTAGTTGTTTAAATTAAACGAATTACTTTTTAATACACCATGAATATGTAGGTCGTGTTTAATCTGGGCCACAGTAAAAAATTATATTTCCTAATGTCCGTCAACACATGAACGGAATAATGGAGGGCAAAATCCGGTTCCTTGTACGACACCATCGGAAACTGACATATTAACATTTATATTCCAATACAAGTCGCAGAATTTTTGGATGAGAATAAGAATGACTGTAAGTATAGCAGGAAAAAAATGTATGAAAAATATATAATTTCAATTGAAATTATTTTTATGTTTTTATTTACAATCTTATTATTTATAGATAATAAGATAGATGGATAGATAATAGTATATTATGCAACTAGTGATTAAAGGACGGATTTAAAGCGAGGGCCATAGATGAATCACGAGTAAGTGAAGGATTCTAACGACTGAATCACGACCTCAGGGAGTGACTCGCGAATATTAAATCACGAGCGTAGCGAGTTATTCTAATGTTACTCGTAGAATCCTGAGCGATTTGAGTGGTTCATGGCCCTCGATATAATATTTGTTGCATACTTTACTTTGTACCATGACTACGAGAAAATGAAATAATTTAAGCGAAAATATACATTTAATGAAGAAAAAAGGAAGGTTAAATTAATTAAAATGACCATTAAAATTAGAACAATTACTAAACATAAGAGTAATTTATTTATTATTATTATATATTTGTTTCTATTATCGCAGCAAAGAACACAATACAGTTTTTATTCTTACGCTAAACTCCTTGTCTCAAATATCGACCAATCAAATCTCGAGGAGTTACTTGCACAAAGAGTTTGTATGTCGACTATTATTTACGTAAGGAAGATGTATAAGCACTGAGATGGAGATCGAATATATTGGTGTGTTCGAAGTTCAAACACCAAAACAGTGATTAAAAGGCCTTTTTATTCACTGTTTTCAGAGAATAAAATAAGATTTTTAGACTAGGAATGCTATAAACTCTTTATTGCAACACCACAATACAGAAAAATACAAGTCAAGAAAACATTATTCAAAACTTATAATTAAGAGTTAAGTTGATATCTACTCGTATATTGTGACACTGAGAGGTTTATGTAATAGAATTATAAGTAGTAGTTCTGATAACAGAAGACCTCAAAAGCAGTATTATCAGCGGCAATTTTTCGCAGTCTGAACTATCAAAATCGTCCAGCCGTGCGATTCCCTAATGATTAGTCGATGCGATCGTCAACGAGCTCACCAAAGTCAAATACTTTATGAGATATCGCCCTTGTACACAAGTTGATTTTTCCAACGTCCCTTGTCATCTCGTCATTTTTTTCACGGATTTTGTCAAAGATGCAAAAATGTTTGCTATTAGAAAATCACACGGCAGATTTTAAACTTCAAAACTAACTATCTATATCTTAAGTCAGGTACCTAATGTGTGTGCCAAATTTTATCAAAATCAGTCGGTAAATAGCGCCGCAGCTAACTTCCCCCTTTTTTCTCCTTTTTATAGGAAAAGTACCCCCTCACTAAAAATCGCCGATTAAAAAAAATATAATTATATTAATTAGTAGAACATGCATACCAAGTTTCGTCAACATTGGTTGGAAAATAGGATATGTACAGGATGACTAACATACAAGCTAACAAGCACACATACAGATAAAAGTAAGTTTAGCCAATTAAAGCAGAGACAACTCTCGTTCGATCAAATAAGAGTTCCGTGACAATACACTGCATCCCTAATTCATAGTTATCTACTGCTTAGTCCCACTCATCCATAGTTGTTTGTTCCTTTTACCATAGCTTCAACCAGGGTTGGGCAGTATTTGAATTACTTGTAATTAAAATACGTAATTGAAATACAAATACGTATTTAGTATTTGCATTTCAATAACTTCCGACAATGTAATTTGTAATTCGTATTTCAAATACCTGACGCCGAGGTATTTTGTAGTTAGTATTTCAAATACATTTTAACATGTAAAATACACTTAACCTTCATTTAGCGATTGTGAGTGACCTGTACAAAGATGGTCTTCTTTAGCAGGTTTTATTCACTCCAACAAGAGGCTGTTTGTTTGACAGTACATTTAAAAATCAAGGGTTCATGAAATGAAACTCCGGTTTTACTGATTAGTTAATCTCGTTGTCCTCTACTTTTCAGCCCGTGCTGGTCTAGATTACTTATTTTGTATATGTATTTCGTATTTCAATTAAAAATAGCTGAAATACTGAATTTTGTATTTTATATTTCAAATACCGTGTTTGAATGTATTTCGTATTTTAAATAGGGTGTTATTTAAATGGTTAGCATAGTATTAGTATTTTTGAAAGAAGAAAAATATTATCTGTCAGCAGAAATAGCTAATTGGTCAGCAACTCATAGCCAGCAAACATTTCAAAATCAATCAGCAATTTATGTCATTCTGGATGGCTGTAATTATTTTTGTACTGCATATTAATTATATAAGCAGCCATAAGCTGTTCCTGTTTTATAATATTTGGGTAGGCACTCAGTCGTCGGCCGCTGCCGCGGCACGCTCGCTTCGCTCGCTCGGCTCGCGCGTTGTAGTCACAAGTAACCTAACACTCCTACTCGCTACGCTCGTCGTCGTACCTATATATGACATTGCCCTAGACTAGTATAATTACATATGGAACATATAGACATGTTTTCTCTGCTGATCAATCATAAAATCTTGCTGACCAAGTAGTTATTTTGCGGACCGAATGTTTATTATGCAAACTCATGGTATTGTTATGCTGCCTATTAATGATTAAATTTTTGACCATTATCAAAATTATCTGCGGAACAAAGATTGCTGCCTGATTTTTATTATTGCAGACAAAACCTTTGTATGCTGACTAAATCATTTCAATGCTGGTTTGGGTGGGCTCACCAAATTTTATAATTGCGTATCATTTAATTACTTCTCTTTTAAATACATGCGATACAGTATTTTTTAAATTTGTATTTCAATTAAAGCAAAGCATGTATTTTGCCCATCCCTGGCTACAACGCTCTTCAAACCTAAACGCAGTAACGCTCTGGCACTGCGTTGGTAACCCAGATTGTTTTGCAATATTGTGGCCGTAGTAAAACGATTTGTGAAAAAGTATTCGTTTCGCAAGTGTCAACATGTCACACTTCGGCGTACAAACCGTGATTTATCTGTGTCACAGTTGCTTTAGATAATTGAAAGTTTGTACTGTTTCACGTAAACAACACTTTACGTTACAATTAAGAAATTATTCGTGCTAGGCCCACTGTCAAAATTAATGTATTTCAATATTTCTATTCCTATTTCCCTCTAAACAACGCTAATCTTAACAAATCGCTTAGGCACCCTCACGATTTCACTGATAAGTCGACATTTATTTATCGTCGCAATTTGGCAAAAAACGTATTTATTATTTCTACAATTCCAAGTCCAAATACCCAAAGTTAAACGTTCATCAATCATTGCTGATAAAAGTTTTAAAAACTCGTGTTTTATGAATGGGTTTAGTTTATTATTGATGCAGTGAATTATTGACATTTAAAAGTTGTAGCGTTTTCAGTTTATGTGATGATATTATTATGATGTTCTCTCGTGTCTAGAGTCTACTTTCACGGTTATCATAATATTCGTAACTTGGTGCAAGTCCGTAAAAATATCGAACGAAATGTCATTAATAATCTTGATAGACCAGCCGTGCGATTCTCTAACTAATGATTCGTCAATGCGCTCATCGACGAGCTCACCGATGTCAAATACTTTGAGATATCGCCCTTGTACATAAGGTTGCTTTTCCAACGTTTCTTGTCATCTCTTCATTTGTTTCACGGATGTTGTCAAAGATGCAACGATGTTTGCTCTTAGAGAATCGCACGGCAGTACAAATAGCCGTTTTTTTATCAACCTCGCACTAAATTTCCGATTTTTTTATAAGGTTAAGGGTCACTTAGTAAGCATAAAGTCACAAAATGCAAACAGATCCAGATGGAGCTTCAAGCGCCACCTTGGAAAAAAGCTTTTGGCCGATATCTTGGAAACTATGCACTTATTAACAGAATTTATATTCTCTAGAATGAATATACGTATTCTGTTTACTATAAACTTAATCATGTCCGGACAATTTCGACCCAATCAAAATCCAATCATTTATTCTGTATAGGCCTACGGGCACTTATAATTGTCATGTTACATTTATTATTTCTTAAATCTACAACCGGATTGGAACGCGACCACGACTGACTAGGAAGATCCGGCAAGAAACGCAGCGGGCTTGTCTATTTTTTTCTTTTATATCCACATACTTAATGTATTTAACAAATGTTCATTTATTTTTAGCTCCAGTGTGTTGCCTTATAAAAGATACCCAACCTATATCAATAAACTTTTATTACATGGAGAGATTAGTTCGACAAAGTATGCGGATTTGTCTTGAGAAACCTTACTACTGCGGACGGCACGTGTCCCGAGCCGTTTCTTTTATTTGAGACATAGACAAGAAACAAGTTAGACGAGAACCCGAAGTATGCTTTTCGGATATGTAGTCTATGAAATTTCACAATTTTCTCGAACTGGTTGGTGGTTTTGTAATGTAATCGGGAGGATCAACTCTAGGGCAATTGAATAGACCGGTTTTTTGCATTATAAATAGGTCTCGGTAAACGAAGGGTAAAATAAAACGAAGTAATTTCACAAATAAGTTAAAAATTAATTTTTGTTTTGTCTCTCTTTTTATCGCTTTTTCATTAATGACACTTTTTCGCCATTACAATAAGACTTTATTTTAGCCGTAGTGTTTACAGTTAAAAACTTTGAGATAAACTAAGAATAACAAAAGAACAATAACGTAAAAACAACCCAAACTCATATATAATATAGCAATAAGATACAAGAAGGACTTAAACACGTGTTAAGCAACAATAACAAAGTTTGCAAATAAATGAGTGTACTCTATATAAAAACATTAAATATTCTTTTCACTACCATTGTTAATTTATTGTATCGTGAGTCAATATGAGCAAGTTTTGCATCTGGAGGGAAGTACCACCCCTGCCCTTTAAAGATGCGGTGCAAAGCACATCATCTCTGTTTTGAGTCTTTTTTGCCTAGTAATTTTAGTTACTAAAGTGCCCTTTAAACCTATACAGTAATCAGTATGGTCGACAAGGCCTTCCACTTAAGATTTCAAGTTTCCTTGCGTCTTACGATTCGCAACATGATGGCAGAGGCTTTTTTTAATTGATATATATTTTTAAGATGTGTTGCTATGATCAACGTGTATTCTTATACGGTTATTTAATACGCTGTCCATGAATATTTTACTCTATGCTCCGTAGTAGGTGCAATAGCGAGGCTTGGGTAAGCGTGAAGTTAAGTAAAGGTCGGGTAGCTAAAATATCCCGTTCCCGCCTAAAGTTCACCATAAATTCGGACTATAGTCAGTTCATTAAGCCGTTGATCGGTCAGTTCCAGTGAGGTGAACCATGCTTGTGGTAGAATTGGACGTTAGACGTGTCCGTTGGAGTCCAATGCGTCATTAGTTTGATAATGAATGTGTTAAATAATGGAGTGGTTTTTAAAGTAGCTGGAGGTACATAAATGCTGTGTGTTGATATTCGCGGTATAGACCCAGTATACTTAAATGAATGCATTGTTCTTGCGTTCTGTGAATTTTTGATTTTATCCACGAATCCCGGGATCAGATTGAATTAGCCACTGATCTCGGCGTGTTGTATCCACTGATACCGGGATCCGTTTCCAACATAGAAACGAATTAATAATTACCCGCTGATCCCGGTATCAGTAGCTACAAAAACTAAATTAATTTAAATGTTGAAACTGATCACGGTGCTCATAACTAAGCTTCCTTTTTGTCATGTTCTTGTCAGCTTTCTTAGAATTACAGAACCTAAAAAGACGTGCGCACCAAAAGTTGTTTCAATTTAGGAAAAAAGTTTGCTTTTCTCTAGTCTGCTAGTCTTTTCAAAAGCTTTAGATTACAACCTTTTTATTACAAGCTTTTATTAACCCGCTTGTTCTGTCTTTCCGGTTTATAATTAGTAATCCGTTTTGTACCCTTTTCTGACATCCGATATAGCTGAAACTTAGGTCATAATAATTTAAAATTGACATATCTTAGGTCATAATAAAATATTATGGTATGCGGAGTCTGATGAGGGATGGATGGATGAAAGTGGTCATAGGAACTCTACACGACATAGCTCCGTTGTGTGGTCTCTCTGACCAGTTTACAGTACCAATTTATCATAAGTCAGCAGTACAACTTTCACTACTGAACATGCATATGTTCAGTAGTGAATTATAATTTTCTAAAAGGACCAGTTAGAGGCAACCTACATCCAACATCGTCCTGCGATTTTTATCAAGTCTTCTACCTACCTTATTGGTGGACGACCTACGCCGCGCTTGCCGGACCATGGTCTCCACTCCAGAACTGGTCACGATCATCTGATGTGATCACGTAGAGAGACCTTAACTTACTCTTAACTTTAAGGCCCATAGTACCTTACATAGCTTGTTACATCTGCCATATACTGCAGTGGTAGACTGGTATAGTTGTATCTGAAGATACGGGTTCGAGTTGCGGAAGAAGAGATATAGATTTTTATCTCAGCTATACATCCTCTATCTCTTCCTCTCAGCAACTTGTTAGAACTATAGCCTTGATTTATGTTATTTCTCTTTGTTTTCAGTTCATCCCCATCATGAGCTGTTCCCGGAGTATGATCATCATGGCAGTAGTGTGGCTGGTGGTAGGTGCTGCTGCCACGCCGGTCAGAAGGTCCCCAGACCTTGAGGCTAGGAGGAGAAGCGCTATTGACAGGAGTATGATCAGGTAAAAAGCTTCTTATTTATGTCATAGTACCTACTAGACAAGTTAGAAAATATCCTAAAGATTCAGTAAGTCATTCGACACAGGATTCTTAAAAAAATACCATAAAATGGAACCGACTACAACACTAAAAAGTGTAAAATAACTGGTTGAAGTCGGTACAATGATAGTTCAAAAGTGCCTATTATTACAATATTGTGCGCATGGTACCGACTTCGACAAGTTATTTCACAGTTCTTAGCGTTGTAGTCGGTTTCATTTTTTGATATATCGTTACATCAAAGCAGTAGTGTGCAAACATGAGTTCAGGTTTGTTGGGCGCTGTAGCAAGTGAAATAACTGTGCAAATCAAACGTAGGAACTACATACCATAGGATTACCATTTCTTGTCCATAGACAAGAATAATGCAGATTGTTTTTTATTTAAAGTTCAGGGTTTTTTTTTATTGTTAATAAAACTACCCTCCACAGACTCCAGGGTCCGTGCCTTTTTTTAACTTACAAATTTTTGACAACTTACTTATAAATTTATAACATACAACAAAATACATACATGAGGAACATATAATTTTTTTTTTTTTTAATTTTACTCTTACAACATACATATAACATAATACACTTAAAGTTATTGATACATTTTATTCTGAGTTGGTGCAAGCATTCACAGCAGACCAGTGCCCGCAATCAGCACCCGTTCACGAGTTGACGCATGTGCCAGCCATCGCCTTCCTCAACCATTTTTGAGGGAAGATGGCGACCCGCCACACACGCCACCGCTTGCCAACACATTTCCGTGAGCATGTCTGCTCTGGATGCCCGCACCATCTCTTTGTCAGTTATAATTTCTTAACGCTAGCTTACATACAATTCGAAAAACTACATATATTACAGCAAATGGATTATAGTACATTTATTGTGAGCCCACGTTGCCCACTTTGCGCTGAAGCAGGGCCTCCATCACCACGCTGTTTCGATCCCTGATTGCCATCTTCAGGTTATAGCCGTAGATGGTTTGCTCGCTCGCAACCGTCGCTTGCCTCACAAACCGTCCGATGGCATCATCCTCGTCGTCAGCGTAGTAGACAAAGGTCCTAGTGTGCCGGGAAACCGCAACGACTGCGTGCGGGACGCTCTCGTGCAGCTTCATTTTGCCTTTAGTTTTAATTACCGCGACTGACTCGTACGTCGGTCCCTGCGCCTCGTGAATGGTAAGGGTGCGTGATCCTTCGCCCTTACCATAGCCCTGGCTGGTCAGGGTCTCCTTTTCCTCCTGAGTGTGGACCAGGAAAAGGGTTTTTGGAAGGGATTTGGGGATTTTCGCTCCCGTGTAGCTCTCGAGGCGCAGGGACCTTATACTGGGAACCGAGGAATATATACCGGAGTATATTTCCCTCAGCGCATACGCAACATCCATTGGGTTCCGGTGCGTGCACAACAACTCCTGGCTGATGTTCGTAACCAGGTTAGGGCGGTTATACCTTAGATCGAACAGGTTCTCCCTGTCTATGTAAGGTAATTGGTTGACGTCTCCGATGAGGACAAGTTCGCTAGCTCCAGACAGCCTAGAAGCCATTACTATGGCCCCGAAATGGTTCATGAGAGCCTCGTCCACTATCAGGCGGACGTAGCTCATTCTTTTTAAAACCATTTACTAAAACCGAGGCCATAGTGCGCACCTTGGTTTTCACCAGGTCTCCGATTCGGTGCGCCAACTTCTCTCTCAGGTCTTTTGCTGCCTCTGTAGTTGTTGTTGCGATAACGTCCTTGTCAACATCGAAGTGTCTTACCACCCAAGTTGTTTTTCCGCATCCGGGAACTCCATTGACCCACTGTATTTTGGGTACCTCCCAGTGTTTCCAGAATGTCTCGATCTCAGAGTCTCTCGAAATGGCTTTCGCCATTTGCAAGACTCTGTCATCCAACATTATCTTGGTGCACCGGGCGGTGACAACAATAGGGTCGTGTGGTGGTGTTGCGTATTTTGGCCTACCAGTCCGTTCGGTATCTTCCTCATCCAGAAACACAAAGCCACTTGTCGCGTTGTAGGCAGCCATATACTGACCAGACAATGATCGAGGATGTGTCGTTGTTGTATATGGCTGCTTCGGCCTCTTCGAGTCTCTTCTGCAGCAGCCGAGATTCGATGATGCTGCCCTCGTTTGCTTGCCTGTAGGACTGCAGGATGTTCTTGCAGTTCCTGAGATTGACATCTCTTGTCGCTCTCGTTATAGCGAGAAACTCGAAGAAGGCGTTCGCTGCGTGGCTCACTGGTTCCTGTGCTGGTACATACTTTGGCGGACTGACTTGTCCCATGTCAGCTCTGGTCCGAGGTCGCTTTTGGCGTATGGAAATGGGAGCAGTCTTTTTTGCGGGCATGGACAATTTTGGCTCGCACGGTTGCAGGAATAGGCTTTGTGCTGCTGCTTTGAAGGATGCCAGGAACGTTGTGACACGGCCCTTGCTCTTGGTATGGCTGCGCTCCTGGTTTCTTTCTGCTTCTGCTTTTTCTTGGAGACGTTCCGAACCGCTTTTGGTGGTTGAAGCGGGGATTGGGTACCCCCAACAGTCGGTTGAAACTTCAGGGTTACACTGCTACAGTTATGAAAAAAGATGACACTTTAGACTATACATCCCATTTCAATTTGCCAGTCTACTTGCCTTGATAATGTTAATATATATATATATTTATTAAAAATCTCTCCAAATTAGTATGGATGGATTTTTTTAACATTTTATTTTTTACTCGATCTTTTCATTCATAAGACATTGGTTTCAGAAGTTTTGCTTCATTAAAATTCTTCATATAAAGTATGTAGCTGTTTCAAGTGGCGTTCAATGGGGGAGACCTATGCTAAGCAGTGGACGTCTTCGGGCTGATAATGATGATGATAAATGATGATGATGTAAAGCTTTCTGATCAGTATATAATTATTATTTTTTAATTTACATCAAACGTGATCAATCAAAAGTGAGATACGATAAAGGTTCTGCTAGGCCTACGAATAATTGCATAAGTGTAACGTAACGTATAGTTCGCGTAAACTTGTGCTACGACCTCAGCTGTTCATCAGAAAAGCTAAAGACTAGATTTATATGAAATTATACTTTGTCCCCAGATTCGGCAGATCGTACCCGCCTGAACCATCAGCAGCCGATCTTCGTGAAGCTTTCCAGAGCCCAACCAGAAGAGGAAACAGTTTCCTTCGCTTTGGAAGATCTCAGCCCATCACCCTATCTACAGATGACCTGGTCACCCTTCTGAAAGCATACGAAGAAGAATTTGACGCACCTTCCAAAAAGTCCGCCAGTTTTGTCAGATTCGGACGAGATCCCAGCTTCGTTAGGTTCGGCCGATCCGTTGACGACGACAAGTCTGGCTACGAGCAATCTTCGGAACTTGTTGTCAGTGGATACCCGCAGAGGAAGAGCAGGGCTCGTGATCATTTTATCAGACTGGGAAGAGACAGCGAGGAACTCAATGACGCTACTGAAGTTGAAGAAGGCGAGAGCAGAAGGAAGAGAGATGCGGAGCCTTGCCACGACTGCCAGTCGTAATTGTGGCTTTCATTGTCTATAGAAATCCAGTGACACAGCAGTAGTTACTATGCAATCTTCAGCCGGATTCACTCTTCCTAATGGTTACGTATTCTTTCGATGGAGCTAAATGTGAGTGCATAGATGTTTAAAGGTTTTAATGTAACATATATAATAGGTGTATATTATAGGAAGCCAAGCTCGATTTCACAATATCTGACTTGCTTTTCGAAACATTTTTAGGTTGGCCTGAACGTGGGTATGTAAAAAGTTTAAGAATCACAATTTCGGTCACTTCTAGTGATCGTATTCTCTTTTTACTTCGAACATTCCGTTGATTCATTCGAATTATCAGTCCAGCTCAAATATTATTGTTCGAGCTGGTCTGATAATAAATAAACTTAAAGGTGGATAAAGAAATCCTTGAATGGTTACTAATAATCTCACCGAGCTTAGGCTCATTAGTTTGGAATGAGTTCCATTCATATGAAGATCAATATCATCTGAGCACGTGAACCTGGTGAATGACCAGAATGGCTGATAACTCATACCTTGAATATGAACTTTATAATGAAGGGTGTTTCTAAGGAATTTCAAATAATAGAAGCAAAGATTTATTCATTCAAGTATATAAATTCAAATATTGCGGTCTCTAACTTGTTATATAAACTTAAATCTCGACTTAATTTATATTAAACTTAAACTTGTTGGATAAACTTTAATTATTTCCCTCCATATCGACCGGATAAGTTAAGAAAAAAATTACCGAAATGTAGATAAAAATAAACACAATATTCATCATTTGTAACTCAAATATTGCGAAATTGGGCGGTAGGTTTTAGTTATTTTACTAAAGTACTGGAAAGTACATTTTAATTCAATAAAGCAAAATACGCTTATTCCTTGATCTCTGTAGTTTTAGTTTACAAACTTGTCGATTACGTGTCATATTAGCCATATAATTATTCGTGTTATTCGTTAGATAAGATAAATAAATTTAAACTAAGTTCTCATTCATATTAGTCAATCCAAACTTATACTAGAGAAACTAATTAACTATTTTTGTTATGAAACTTAAAAATATATCGTCGATCTTTTCTGTGTGTCTATTGATTTCTCTACTGAAGAGATGGCTTCAAGATTTTTGGCTACTTATATAGGTAATACCTTGCTTCGAGGGCTTCCCAGTTACGTACAATACTGCAGAAGGGAAGTTTGCAATTGCTATCTATGCAGTTAGCATCTGTAAGAGTTTTATACAAATCGGTTTACTTTATTTTACGCCTTGAATAATGTCTCTTTCTTTGGCAACTAATGTAAATTCAACGGTATTACGTTGCTTTTACGCAACTGCCAGTTCTTTGAGTATCGGCTTGCTAAAGTGGTGCTCTATTATTCAAGTTTTGCATAACCGAATCAAATGCCGGTATTCCAGAAAGATGCCCAGTAAAACAATGCAATAAAATCTCTATTTAAGTGAATATTTCCGAATATTGATTGAGATTTTATAGTGAATTTCATGTAAAATTATTAACCTAACCTAGATTCAATACTGAGCATGCTTCTGGAATATGGACGTACGTTTTCTCTGTGTCTTCTTTTTTAGAAGGAACCGCGTAGGTATATTTCTGGACACATTTAAGAAAAATCTTTTTTAACACACTTCTGATTAGATTTACCTGTGTTACGGACCCCTAATTTTAAATATTATGTGAGTACTGAAACATGTAATCGATTTGAATATGCTACGTGAAAACTATGTATTTTAAACATTATTATAATGTAAAATGTATGTACAAAGTGTAGGCATCTTGAACTTCAAGGCTGGGTAACAAAAACTAAGTTTAGGATGCTTTCACTTAAAAACTATACCTATCTAGATTATTATAAATTTCATAATAAAAGTATGAATTATCTAAATGTTGTTGGTTATTTAGCTTTAAATTGTTGCTTTACGTAATTAAATGCATTAATAATATCATTACCAAATTTATTTTCTTTTGGTGAGTTACGAAACTATTTACACGAATTATGTTTTAAGACCGACATTAAATTAAAAAAGTTATCAATAAGATTTGCCTCGACAAAGGTTACCTGAAGTTAAGTTAAAGTTAAGATCGTGATTAAAGTACTGATTGAAAAGTGATAACTTACAAAAGCTAATTTTTTTTTAGTTTTAAACATTTCAACTAGAAATATGTGGTTAATAATTAAAATCCTAAATTAAAAGTGAGTAGATAGAATTTTTACTGTAAAACAATAGGTATGCTAAAGTTTTAACATACACTGGCCTGCAAAAATAAGTACTACACTTTTAAAATTTCAAAGTTTTTTTCAACCATTTTTAAAAAAAAAGGAAGGAACCGACTATGAAGTTTATATGTACAAAATTAAACTCATTTTAGAGTCCCGTTTGTTTCGGAAGTATATCTTTTGTGCTTAAAAAGTTGTTGCAATTTTAAAATATAGATGCCCGTTTTTACCAACATTTTAGGTAACACCTAAGCCAAGTTAGGTGACATTTTTGTACTACTGAGTGTTACTTAGTGTAACCTAACTGGCTTAGGAGTTGCTTGTTAGAAAGTGTAGCCTGTGACTTGAAGGATAATATCAAGGATCATATAATGATCCGACGTAATATACAAACTTATACTCTCGTACATATACACACAAAGACACATGTTCTGTTCATACTCACAAATTTTTGACCTGTCTGAGGATCGAATCCGGGATCAGCGACTCAGAAGACAGCGTTCCTCCGGTTTGCGCCAACAAGTATTTGTTTAAAATGCTTTTATAAAAACGAATTAGAAATATGTTGTTCGAGACTTAGTTAAAATAAACGATTGGGTAGGTTTTTAATACTGTTGACCATGGCCATGGCTCACGCCTGGGCAAGACATACCGTCTGTAATTGACGTCTGACGTCGTTGAATGACGTCTTTAAAAGCTTTCATAGAAACTAGAGTGTAACGCTTATAGCTCAGCGTCTATATTTCGGTATAGTACGCATCGGACGCATTTAACGGAAAATAGTATTCATTGTATAGAAAGTCACACAAGTTCGTCCACTGATCCGCAGTGTACGGATCGCACATTGGCAATGCCTAGTGCCGACACCGTTGCTCCTAGCTAGAGGCAAGTAGCAGTTACCACTTACTTACTTTGCGCTGCAAAGTAAGTAAGTGGTGTACATATTCCGAAAGATGAAGAATGCAACTAGCCTATAAGAGTGCATACGCCATCGTTCGCTTACGTCATCGAGCAGGGAGAGAGGTTGAAAAAGTGCAATTTTAATAAACATATTGCTACGAGTACTTACGGGATGAAAACCGTGTAAATTATTTTAATGAGCCTGCTCTTAATGTTTTTTAATATGTCTGCTCTTAATGTTTCTTCCACCCACCCGTATTCTCCAGTCGTCCCGCGATCATGGCGCGTGCAACAGTGTCGAAATATCGGGAGCTCATTAAAATAATTACCACGGTTTTCATCCCGTAAGTAGCAATATGTTTATTAACCGTGAAAGTTTAAAAAAGTGCTTAAGTGCAATTTTGAAGAGGGTGGCCAAAGATTAGTCTGAATCTCATCAATCAAGTTCTGTAGCGCAAAGTGGTGAAAATAGAAGAAGAGAAGGCTACGCAATCCTACAATGGCTTATAGGCATATAATAGAAAGTGTGCTTAAGCCATTGTGGGTTTACGTATTCGAGCAGGGAAGGGAGGTTGAAAAAGTGCAAAAATGTGCATATAATGTGCATATATGCAGTATAAAATGCCCCATTAATGCAATATTTTTGCGGCCCGAAGACTGTTTATGCTGGTTATTTCAGATAAATTAGGCGCTCGCTCGATTTCATTAGGTGTAATGAAAAAGAGCGAGCAGAGAATTCCGAACAGAGACGAAATCTATTCCGAAGGTTCTGGTAACTGCTGGTAACTACTATCTGCATTTCCGATGACAACTGAAAACCGCCATAACTCTGAAACTCTTAGGCTACGTTCCGGGAAGCGCCATCAACGCTCACAACTGTCGCGCCCCGGTTTAGCGTTCCGCTTAGAATGAATGCATGCAATGTTCAACCCAAGCGGAACGGTTACGTGGTCACGAAAAGCGCGGCAACCTTTCTGTCAAAAATCGATGGTATCCTATACATTTGATGCTTGACAGTGACTGCTCGTAAACGACTGCGACAACCCACCTACGATCTGTGAGCGTTGTGAGCGTTTTCGGTGACGTCATCGATCATCATCGATGACGTATCGAGTTCGCTCACGATGACCGCGGGCTTATAAGGGAATGGGTGTGCGAACGCCGCGAGTGATTTCGGTCCTTCCCGGAACGAAGCCTTAGAATACTAGTTTCTCAGGAGAAATGATAGACTACGTCGAGATCTTCATTTCGGATGACAACTGTCAAACTGAAAACCGACAAAAATGCTCCTACCTAATGACTATGGGAAAAGTTTTCACGCAAAAAATACGGTAGTGTATACTACCCATCCTTTTTTTATTGAAGACACATAGATCGTAACTACAAAGTAACAAATTTCAAAAACAAGTAAATAGTACCTTTTTCCTCTTCCGTTTATAGACAAATAGAAGACATTGGCTGATTATTTAACCTGTGTGAAGGGCCTTTTGTACAACAGTTCGTTTTGGCAGGTATCTTCGTAATGTTAAGTATTATGTTTCCATGAAGTGTGCAACCATTACTCAGTTTATGTTTGAAAGCACTAGCGCGGGCGCAACCGGAGAAAAAGTGGCCCGGAAGGTCACGAAACCGATCGAGATACTCGACTATACCCACCGCGTAAGTTAAACCGTCAAAATAATATTTAAAAAATTGTATGTTTGTTACTGAATCACGAAAAAACGGTATTTGGATGAAATTTAGAGGAGTGATGGTTTGTGTTAGGAATTAATGCCAATTTTTACCCTGATTTAACGGGTAGTTCCGGAGGGATGACGGGCAAGTCGTGCTTAAACGCTGCTCAGCACTACGCTCGTTACCCTGCATTGTATGCAAGAGGACAGACGATGCACTCCGCATCTTCACTTTAATCACTTTTATAGGTTTTCTCATGAAAAGTATTTTCTTTTCACATGGTATTAATATGGATTTCCGCAAATAAATGCCTCAAACTTTTAAAATGCTACCTTATCTTTAAAAATTCGGCTGTTATGTCCATGAGCTTGTCAAGCCTGATCGTTCGTCTCTGAACGTTGCTATGTTCTGAGGTATTCGGCAGCGTATGGTACCCGGAGATTCAGAACCACTGACGTACTACTTACTACTAGTAGTTCTGCGAACAGTAAAGCTCGCGAGTCTTATCAGAGGCAATTTTTAGCAGTATTTCACAACCTATTAGCTCAGAAAGCACTTGATCAAATATGCTCGTAATATTCGAAATTCCTCTTTAAAGTCAAGTACCTAAAGTGTGTACGAAATTTTATCAAAATCGGTCGGTAAATAGCTGCGCAGCAAACTTCCCCCTTTTTAAGAAAAGTAACTCTTCCACTCCAAGTTGCCACAGAAAAAAAACTATTAAATAGTATAACATGCATACCAAGTTCCGTCAAGATCGGTTGATAAATGCGACCTGTACAGGAGGACCAACATACAACCTAACAAATACACGGACAGATGAAAGTCAATTTGGCCAGTTAAAGCAGAGACGGTTCGCTCGCTCGGTCAATTACTTATTCTGTGCTCCTTGCCTTGCCTGTCCCTGACTTGGATCTGGGGTCATTTTGTGTCAGGAGGAAATACCATAGTCACCATGCTAGGCTGGACCACAGAATGTAGCTCCTCGCACCCATGACGCTGTTGTCTGTCACCGGTCGTTTGTTGCAGTAATTTAAGTTGCTAGTTTTAGTTATCCCACCAGTTGGCCAGAAAACCGTTTGACTCTCCTCGGGAATGTGGGTCCTGGAGCAGAAAGATATTATTTTGCTCCCTACATCCGAAGTTGATCCGAAAACCGTTTGCTCTCCATGGGAATGCAGTTATTGGAGCAAAAATAGTATATTATGCAATTAGTAAAATAAAGGACGGATTTAAAGCGAGGTTCATAGATGAATCACGAGTAAGTGAAGGATTCTAACGACTGAATCACGACCGCAGAGAGTGATTCGTGATGATGGAATCACGAGCGTAGCGAGTTATTCAAGTGTTAGAATCCTGAGCGATGCGAGTGATTCATGGCACTCGATATAAATCTGTTTTATTCGAGAGTTGCATACTATATTTATACCCTGACTACGAGAAAAAGAAATAATCTAAGCGAAAATAGACATTTTATGAAAAAAAGTAGATTAAATTCATTAAAATGCACATTAAAATTGGAACAATTACTAAACATAATAGTAATTTTCTTATTATTATTAATTTTTTTTCTGCAAATTCAGCAAAGAACGTTTTACAGTGTTTATTTTAGTGCTAATCTCCTTGTCGCAAATATCGACCAATCAAATGTCGAGGAGTTACTTGCACAAAGAGTTTGTATGTCGACTATTATTTGCGTAAGGAAGATGTATATACGCGCTGAGATTCGAATATATTGGTGTGTTCGAAGTTCAAACACCAAAACAGTGATTAAAAGGCCTTTTTATTCACTGTTTTCAGTGAATAAATAGTAGATTGTATCATAAGGGAGCAAAATAATATTTTTACGGCGAGGGCGCTTTTTTGAATCCAGAGCGAAGTGAGGGATTCTAGAGTAGAATCCCGAGCGTAGCGTGGGATTCTTTAGTAGAATCCTGAACGTAGCGAGGGATTCAAAGTACGTCGCCCGAGCCAAAAATATATTTTGCGCCCGAGTGATACACTCTACTTTTCATCACCCACTATGAGAAAATAAAAAAAATAAATAAAATAATAATATTTTATTGTAATATTATTATTTAATAAAACATAGAGTAACAACTAAATTGAAATTAAATAGTATCCTTTATTAAAGCAACTAAAAACTTATATTTACATTTGAGACATTTTCGCAATTATGAAAATTTATTGTTACAGTTTTATTAGGAATAGAGATTGTTGTAGATTTTATATTCTGCGTGTTTGAAATGTCCGAATCTGGATCATTTTGAGGAAAATGTGACGGTGAATCTCGTTGTTTGGATGTAGATAGGCACGGCGACAGTGGTATGGATGGATTAACTGAAGGTTGCAATTTAATGTTTTCCACGATGCGTTCAGATGTTTTCGCCTTGTTCTCAATGGAATCTTCTATATACCCTTCTGCTACAGCACTCGATTTCCATCCTCCATGTCGCTTGAGAACAGTTAAGTCCGCTCCAGTATCTGCCAAAAGGGTAGCAGAAGTACGACGAAAACAATGTCCTGTATACAGTTTGATATCTGGTAACTTCAAATAAGTAGCAATTTCTTGTGGCATGTTAGAAATTTTATTTTTTCCCATCACTTGTTTGAAGCACTTGCCATTTTGATAACGGATGAAAAACCGATTGGTCTTCATAGCAGCAGGACGCAAGTCCAGGTATTTCTGTACAATGGTTTTGTATTCTCCTCGTATTACGAAGGATCGGTCAATTTTGGTTTATGTATCGGTCAGCTTTACTAACAGTAAATCATCCGAGTGATTTTCGACATCATCAACAGTTATTTTTAAAAGTTCATTGCCACGACAAGTTCCATGTAATCCGAAAATTAAAGCCACCTGTAACAAAACCGAATGTGAATAAGACAAGTATCTATCAAAGTACAGGTTACAATAAAATGTGCATTTTTATACACTATGATTATATTTTACTAATCCACCGTAAACATAGTTACCTACTTACTTTTACGGCAAGAAAGACTTTGTCGGGTGCCTCATTAAGGAAAGTCTCCACGTTTTTGACTGAGAACACTTTAGATTTTTTAGGTTTAAATCCATCAGACTCTTCAGGTACGCTATTAATTTCGAATATGTGTCCAGTTTTACATCGTTATTAGAACTGACTGTTGATTTTAGCATTGAGTATGTACTCCAAAGAGTGGAAGGTTGTTTAGTTTTGGCTAAGTACTGGAAGTAGGCCAAAAACACAGATTCTGAAAAATTCTTGGCGCTTCTTGCATTTCTCCATTCAATAAAATTACCATAGGCTTTCATATATTTCTCCCGGGATTTTGCAGGTAATAGATTATCCATCACATTTCTTGCGTCAGTTCTAATGCTTTCAGGAGTTAATTCTATACTTTCACTGTCACTTGAAGAACTCATTTTTCAAAACAAAACAAAACAATGAATTTCTAACAATCCGTGAAAATTTACGAAAACGCGGGCTGTAGTTCGCGCTTTTTTCATTTGTTTTTTTTTTTTTCATTCATCCGGCGGCGTGACTATGGGCCGTCGTACCAGCCAGTCTTTATTCAAACAATATTTGCGTTCGATTTCTTTGGTGCTGAACACTAAGATGTTCCAAATTCAAAAAGTGCGCGGCAAAGATAATTGCGGCGCACTTATAAAGAGGATTAAAAACTCATTACTGCCCGCTAAAACTTTCTTATAGAAAACACCACCTTTGGGTGCACATAAAGGCGAACCAAGCCGTCCTTTTCGAATAGATGGGATGAAAATAAGCTTTTTAGAGTAGGAATGGTATAAAAGATATTATTTTGCTCTTATTACGTTAGCTCTTATATTATATTAGATACCATTATCACCAAATAGCGCTTATAAATGCCAGATTGAATAAATAAAAGTACAAAAATTACGGTTTATCATCCTCATATTTTGTATTACATACAACACAGGTTTTTCTAATGATTAATAACCAGGGTTCGAAAATATCCGATATTTATGGTATATATCTGATATATATCAACAACTTGATATATATCGGATATTTTTTATGACAGCCGTATTATTAATTTATTGTATTATTTATATAAAATATATACTGTTTGCATATCTGTTTTATGTATTTAGGCTGGTATATAAAATCAAAATATGAAATCTTCTTATAAATCGGGAAACTCAACTAAAAACATTTAATCTTATACATCAGGAAATATTAACTCAGAAAGACAAAATCTAATAGATTCCAATCAGTCAATGGCTTCATTAGTTTCCATAAGTACCTAATTTGTACCAAAAAATAATTATGACTAATATCACATTAAAAAAAAACACATATTATTATGCGAGTACCTCGACAGGATCCTAGAAGAACAAACTACGTACGAGTAGATAATGCCATTATCATATGTAAGTGATCATTTTCTTGAGTTGGTTTCAAAACCCTACGTATCTCCTTGAATTTAACAACAAAATCGTCGTCATAAAAACCTTCAGTGGAGTAAGACGATCTTTATTCATCCGAACGGCCAATTAAACTGATAATGTATCGTAACCCGAGGTTATTAGCTTACTTGACACTTTACTCGACATTTAGTGCTACACTGTCAAAGGAAAGCGAACCTTTCTGGTCAGTATTAGAGTTGGTTTGGTAAAATTATAGAAATTTTAATGTGGCGCTTTATACAATGGGAGAAACCATGGAAGAATGACCTTTCCTCGGTCTTTGAATTAATAAACAGATTTTCGTAACACGATATTTAGCAGAAAACGATTATTATAATAACTTGTTGAAGTCGGTATATTGCGATAGTATGTACATTTGAACTACCATGGTACCAACTTCAGCAAGTTGCTTCAGACTTTTTAGTGTTGAAGTCGCTTTAATTTTATGGTTAAACTTTTCTCGCCCTTTTTAGTGACTGTTGCTAATTACGGGATCGCTTTTCATTCACAATCATAAGATAGGCGAAATACTTTTCAGTTATTGGAGTGTAACTCAAAAATATCCTGATCGAATTTGATGAAATTTAAATGGGACCACCTCAGGAGTATAGTCTTTTAAATATCGGTCCAAATATGGGGGAGAAATATATATATATATATATATATGGGACAACATCCACACAAAGGTCTTCAGGTCCCAAATTAGGCAGAGCCTGTACTATGGTAACCTGATGACTGATATACATATTTAAATCAGTGCATACATAAAAAAATACATAGAGTCGAACATAGAACCTCCTCCTTTTTTGAAGACGGTTAAAAACTGAGCTTCAACTGAAACTTGAGTAGTAATTTTTATGCTAGTAAGTGACGGTAAGGGCAAGCTGTTCAACTAATAGTAAGTGTCACGCTTATCCATGACATTTGCAGTACGACCTTTTTTTTAACAGGTGGGGAATGCACTTATACATCCCTACCAAACCCGGGGGGATTCAATGTGGTATGTCAGACTCGTCAACTACGCGTTGACATCTACTTCAACTGCATCCATAGTAGCGAGCAGACCATACCACTAAAACCACTCGGTGTTTCTCCGGGCGCCCTAATTTCAGGGTTACGGGAACGCTTTTGTACTTTCGTCCGCGGCCCCGGTGGCGTTGGCCCTCCCACGAGAACCCCATCCCGGTGGGATGAAGCATGAGCCGCTCTACCCCAACACCCTTGAGAGGCACGCGGAAACACCGCACGCGCCATCTCGGGGTCTTTAAAAGGTGACGGACACCCCCTTGTCCATCACCGGGGTCCTGTGTTATGGGGGATGGAGGAGATCTTGATACGGCCTCCTCCTTCCTCCTCCATGAAACGTTTTCTTACTTTTACAATATCCTTAACATATTATTGTAGGCATATATTTCTAAAATATAGTTTATACTTTTAAATAACTTGTACATTATAAATACATTTATTAGCATATACCAATGATATTATATATATATTATATAAATCTTTGGCATATACTCAATTTAATATTTCTACAATAAAGAACTTATGCTACTTTTCCGGAATTATTCACTTGTCACTAGTCATGAATAGCGTCTTAGTTAAAATCAGAAAAGAAGTCAATAATGTGCTACTTAATTCTGAATATAAGCTGTATATACTATACTGTACTACTATTTATGTTTACTAATTTAATATATTATTATTTCTAACACAACTCTTATCTGCAGCATTTACACAAATAAAAGTTAAATTAGGTGGACGCGTTCTTTAAATAGGTACACATTACAATAGGTACACATTACCTACCTTCACATCAAAGAACTGTCTGAATAACATGGAAGACTGTAAAACATTTTCTTCTTGATTACATGTAGGTAGATAAAACAGTGAAAATCCATTAAAATGTAATACAGAAAACAATATGCGAATGTTTCATAACTTGCAAAACAGGATGCCATCGCGGAAATGGATAGGATGTCGTGTGAAATACCTACTTTGTGATGTAAAATCTGCCACAGGCTTTATTTAGAACTCTTTGTGATCTTAATTCCTTGCGATCGTGAAGAGCTTTTTTGTGAACTTAAGGCATTCTTTGTAAGCTTAAGAATTTGCTATCATGAATGTGAAATGTTAAATATATAGGTAGCATTAGTGTACGTTTGGACGATCGAAAGATCGAATCACCTGAAAAGCAAGATGCCCATGACAGCATTATACCTAAAACAAGAAGTTGACAAGAAAACTGTTTGCTTTAACCCTTTGTGTCCCAGATACGTAAATATACGTCTGTTTCATTCATAGCTCTTTTGTTTTAATTATCACGGTATAAGTAGGAAGGATTAAACGTGCGATGCCGAGAAAGCGCTATGCCTGAAATGCTAAATTGACTAAGAAACGATTTGTCTAAAATATTGTATCAATTTACGATTATGGAGTGGACTAATGACAGATTGCTAATGCTCATAGAGTTCTCTAAGCAGAAACCAAGGCTTTGGGATCCTAAACATGCTGAATACGAGATAAAAGTAAAAAAACGACGATTGTACATTTTTATATAATTTTTTTCGCCGTTTTCTTCTAGACCGAGTACTTTTGTTTATCACAATGCAGCGCTAGCTAGTAGAACATCGTTGTCGTACATGATCACTAAAATACTAAGTGAGTAGCGTTTCGCCGTGGTTCGCTGATTATCGACGAACTTTAATGCGTGAGTTTGACACATATTAAACTGATAACTGACAAAACACTCGCGTTAATCGAATACGTCGACTCGGGTTTCGAACAGTGCTTGTGCCCGCCGGGAGCTCGCAGACGCCGCTGCGCACTCACCCTGAAGATGAGCATCGGACATGCTCGAAACTTGGGCCAACGTATTCGATCCCTAACGTGAGTGTTTTGCCGGTTAACAATAATAGTTTAATATGAACTTCAATGCGTTCATTTAGTGTGGACACAACAGCGAAAGCGAGCGAGCGTCCGGTACTGATTCGCAAATCCGACTCGTTAGCATTTGCTTGGTCTGTACCCGGCATTAGGGGCATAGCGACAGATTTTCAAACTTTCCAACCATGCGGACACCGGAAGTGCCCTGCCGAAAGCTCAAACCTGAAGTGGGATTCGATTCCGTTGCCGTCCTCTCAGCGGCTGACCCTTGTATCCTGGGCTATCATCGCTTCATACCGTCATCTCATCATCATCAAAGTTCTCAAAAAAAGTTGTAATCGCTCGCTCGAAACGCTTGCAAATGTCAGGCAAAACTTATTGCAGCATCAACTTTGATTAGTTACTTGTCGAGGGCACATTGCAGTCCTGTTGCTGTCTTATGGCCAATTTCTATATGCATAATATATAAATTGACAATTTTTTGGCTATAAGCAACAAGAGATACATATTTGACACTATCTGTATAGAACTGATATCATAGATAGATAGATAACATTTTAATCTAACATTAATCTATCTATCTTCTATCTACTATCTTCTTCTATATATATATAAAAGCGAAAGGTCACTCACTCACTCATCACGAAATCTCAGAAACTACAAGTGCTAGAAGTTTAAAATTTTGCATGCGGGTTCTTTTTAGGTTTTAGGTGCTCACTAAGACGGGATTTTATGAAATTCAACCCCTGAGGGGTTTTTTTGGGATTGATAGTTTGTATGAAACTTCGTTACTGCGAGTGGTAAAAGTTTAAAATTTTGCATGGGGGTTCTATTTTGGACCTATGTACTCACTATGACGGGATTTTGTGAAATTCGACCCCTAATTGAAATCTGACCCATTGGAATCTGTAATTACCGTATCCCGCGAGGCCACGCGAGTGAAGCCGCTGGCGGGTCAGCTAGTGTCTAATAATAATATATTAATATTAGTATTGGAATTTAAAAAAAATGCAATAACTAGGTGCAACTATGGGCGATGTCTTCCAGACAACCCATCCCCCATCCAACTTCTAACTCAACACGACTAAGGTAAACCATTTATAGATTTCGAGAGTAGTGAGGAGACGGAGTAGATTCCCTCCGCCGTCAGGATGTAAATCGAAAGAGGTGGGGAAACTCAACCTACTGGTAGGCCTCTTAGGCCACAGCCTGTCTTGGTTGGCACCACCACAGTGCCAGATATTCTGCCGCAAAACAACAATGGGCTCACTGGAAGCGAGAGAAATTAGGAAAAATACTAATAATATAAAATAAAAAAATAAATAAATATATAAAATACTAAAAATACATTCATACATACATTAATCCTACTGCGCGAAAGAGACTCAAAAACAAATAAATTGATAAGCGTAAATTGCCGCGCAAAACTACAGTTCTAGGTGGCACTGCAACTGTTATGGGCAAAGGAGATGCTAAAGGCGAAATGAGTGACGACCAAATTACATGATTCGAGTTCGCGAAAACTTAGTTTTTTGGCGCTTAATAACCGAATACCGATAACCGAAAAAAAACCGAAAAAAAATAATACCGAAAACCGAATAAGAACCGAAACCTAATAACCGAAGTTCGAAAAAACGTAGTGTAAATTGAATATACGTTCTTATGAAGTATGGGGAGCCAATACACGATTGAGCAAACTTGGCTCGATAGGAAAAAAACAGCAATATTTCCTAAATTTTGCAATTTTTCTTACGTGCTTCGTGGGAAAAAGCATTTTAATCCAATTATGGGCAAATTTATTTCAATGAATGTATCATATTCGAATTCCCAAAGAAGTTTACTAGTAAACTATAGACTCTTTTACCATTAAAATTTAATCATTTTAATGAACGAAATAAACATAAAAAGTATTAGCACGTATTCAATTATATCTTCGCATTACATCATTCATAAGAAGCATTGTAAATTGTTTTAAAATTGGGATTGGACCGCGCCTTAACCACACACGTTGCAGTTCCTGGAAAAGTAGGTTTGTATTATTATATATTATTACTATTGTATTATTCGCCAAATATGGTGAATCGCGAGTCAACGGGTTAATATCAGACGCAGATTTGCTCGTCTTGTCAGATAATTACCTATAGTAGACACCGGCCGTTGTAGGGTGACAGTCTGAGTTAGTTCATATCGGAGGCATTCGGGTGGACTGAAAACTTCGATTACAGGACTGGCCACTGTACTCACGTGGTAGAATCTATCGTATTCTCTCTGAAAAAAAGCCCTGAAGCCGTAGCACAAACGATTTGCGAATAAGTATTCATCAGCGTCAACGCGTCATGTTACAAACTACGAGTTATCTGTGTCACAGTTGCCCTAGCTACATGACAGTTTGTACTGTTATGAACGACACGTTACGTTACACTTACGCAGTTATTCGTGCTAGGCCCACTGGTCCCGCCAGTGAACATTTGACTGAATATGCTTACCTATATACAGTCATAGAATGTAAGCCCATTGCAATTCGCTCACGGCGATTCATAATGATCACCGTTCATTCGCATAAATAGGAATTAAGAAAGGAATATATAGACGAGCGCAGCGACAAGCGGAGCGGACAAATATCAGCCGTGCGATTCTCTAATGATACGTCGTTGCGATCGTCGACCGCTCAGCGATGTCAAATACTTATGAGATATCGCTCGTGTACATAAGGTTGTTTTTTCAACGTTCCTTTTTATGTCGTTGTTGTTTCACGGATGTTGTCAAAGATGCAACGATGTTGGCTCTTAAAGAGCGCGCAGCTGTTCATTTTTGGAATAAAAAGTTAAGTTACACCTGTGTCTTAACACACATAACAATGGTACCTATATTGCTTTCCTATAAGCTAGATTAGAAAATAATGTAAAAAAACTCTATTCATCTCTTATGAAAACTTAAGATTACTCAGTTTTATACCTTGGATCTCAGGATGACTGGCCATAATTGATAAGCTAACCTATTGTTGTCAATTAATGTAATTATTGTTTTAATCATTAATGATGCAATGAATCTGAATATCGTCAGCATCACGGACTCATGCCGAAAGTTAAGAGCTGATCGACATACTTATGGGTTAATTTCAATTGTTAAGGAAAAGTCTGAGGTATGATTCGGACCGACGACCGGCTGTTTTACAGCCAACCGCCAGCCAAAGTTCTTTTACCCTTGAGCGTTCATCGTTTCAAACACAGTTCCCTATATTTTGCACAACATTTTGTCTTAAGTTAACATGACATACTTTTACTTATCCTAGTAATAGTTACGCACAATATTAATTTGGTATAACATTTTGGCACAATTGTTTAAAGCTACTATCAGCATAATAATTGTTAAGCATATCATTCTAAAAAAAGAAAAAGTAAATATTGGAAATTTTGTGTTTTCATTTCATAAATTGATAAACTGAAACTGTGTAAAACAATTATGTAAAAATATGCGTTAAGCGAAAATCGATGTAAAAATTAAAAATTTGTTTAAAAAGGGATCCATCCAAAAAATTCTCAAAGACTTTTTACATAATACTGTGCCTCTGGTACAGCCAGGTGAACTATGTAGGTGGACCACGGGCAGCGACTGGTTTTATATTATACTGTTTCGTCGAGAACTGAAACACACCACAATTACAACCAGCATTATGCTGAGTTGGGGAACATTTTATGACATAGCAGTAAATTGTAATTCTACTTTCTTACTTTTATCAATCAATGTTATATGCTGCCGTCATAAATAAATTATATTTCATTTCATTTCATTTCAAACATGCGTAGTAGTTAAACTCCAAGATAACATCATTGTTTCGTACACAAAATACTTTTTATTTATATCTTGGTACCTACCCACTAAAGTGGTCGTTAATATGCAAACCGGCAGCCTAATGGAAAGCACCTCGTGATGCAAAAACCTTTTTCCATGTAAGTACACACCATTTTTACACCATTACACCATTCGCAGTTTACAAATCTCTGCGGCTTAGCGGGCGGGAAAGCTCCGAATCCCAAACGAAGCTCATTTTTAGTTTTCTGGCTGCAATTCTACGAAGAAATAATATCAGGAAGTGTAACTGCCTTAAAAAATAGACCCATTATAAGTCGTGCTAAATCAATAACATCGTTCACGCCGCTATGACTCAGCTCTCATAGGCTACGTTCCGGTAAGCGCCGAAATCACTCGCGGCGCTCGCACACCCATTCCCTTATAAGCCCACGATTATCGTGAGCGAGCTCGTACGTCATCGATGACGTCACCGAAAACGCTCACGTCACCACAATGCTCAATGATCGAAGGTGGGTTTTCGCGGTCGTTGCGAGCTGTCACTGTCAAAGCATCAAAATAGTATATGATTCTTTCGATTTTTGACAGAAAATTTGGCGCACATTTCGCGACCGCGTAACCGTTCCGCTTGGGTTGAACATTGCAAGCATTGGTCCATAGCGGAACGCTAAATCAGGGCGCGACAGCTGTGAGCGTTGACGGCGCTTCCCGGAACGTACCCATAGTAGACGTTGCAGCACGCGCGTGGAACAATCCCTGCTTACCTTCTGAAATTTAAACCAATCACCGAACATGGCTATTTATGACTTCAGAAGTAATACGTATTTGGAATCATACGTCATTTTGGTTTGAAGGACCACTTTTTGTGTGGAATTTGTTCTGAGTTAAACTTCCTAACATTATTTCTTCGTAGCTGCAATTGTACTTATTTAGTAATAGAGCCATAAGGATTTCAACATATTTTTATTGCATTTGGTGTTCAATTGTTAAAAACCGGTGTTATTAAACATTTCTTTTTTTCCGTTAGTCATAGTCATAGCTATTTAATAACTAGCAACTACCCGCGACTACGCGTATCGTCCCGTAGTAGGCTCGACCTTCGGCCTCATCATAACCTCCCATCTTTTCTAGATTTTTCTTTCACAACAAAAAAGAATTAGCGAGAATTTTCCATCCGTTCTCAAGTTATAGCGCGACCAGGAGAAGTAGGTATAAAATAGGGGTATATATTATATCAGGGTAGGTATCATAGGGTATAGACAGGGGGAAGTAGGGGTATAGATATCACAGATACAAGTCTAACAAAAATAATACTAGCAGTACCTTCACCAGTACAAAGTTATAAATGCCTTTAATACATATCTTCCTCATTCAGAATTAAAATTAGAAATTTATGATTGAAACTATTTAAAATCGGTAAGTCCATTGTGTGTCGGTAAGTCCACATGTCACAACCAAATTATATTTAGTAAGTTAAGCGTGGAGTCCCAGGTTCATTCACTGGTTGGGGTAAATATTTATGTGGTGAGCAGAATGTTTGTCCTAGGGCCTAAGACAAACAATAGTGTTTACTTAATGACTCCTGCGACACAGTGTCTCCCGTAATACATAAAGGCCTATTCAAACCTGGGTGTTATTCGCTACCGCGAGCGATAAAGACATCCGAAAGGTTATGCGTTAATTTCACTGTTCACACCAAAGCGGATATCTCTACCGCGCGCGGTAGCGATATTGCAAACGGTTAGGGGGGCGAGGGCAGGAAGCATGTCGCTCTCGCTACTTGCTCGCTACGCTTCGCCCGGAGGAACTATAGTTTTGCAAAACGAGAGAAAATAACGCCTCACTAGGCGGTACAAGTTTCGCTGTAGTTATGGAACTTCATACTATTTACCCATCGAGTTCCGCGTGGTATTTTACGCTACTCATAGCGGTAGCGAATAACGCTCAGGTCTGAATAGGCCTTAAAAACTTACCGCTCTGTTAATGAACATACACATAGCCGTATACAAACGAACAAAGTTTGTCAGAGGCTGCATTATGATCAGCATCGGAACTCTGCACTGATTAATGACTGATGACGCCTTTCATCATGGAAATGTTGTCCGCTGGGAATGGAGGCAATGGTTCATCTCTAATGTGATAGGGATGGAAGGTTAAGGAATAGGCATCATAATATAACACACGGATAAAGTAGTTTATTATTATTAGACAAAATTAACTTGTAATTATAAATTCGAAATAAGTATAATAATTATGGTATTACTTTTTAAAGCACTAACGCCTGCTTTAGCGATCCTCAAACATTGAAATTTGTAGAGAGAAAAATTCACATCCTCGGACGGGATTCGAACCCGCGTCTTCAATCCAAGTACTATCCAAATGTTTGAGATCGCTAAAGCAGGCTTTAGTGCTTTAAAAAGTAATACTATATAAATTACAAGGTCTGCGATATGAATACGAAAGTTTAAGTACTTGTATTTCTAAATAATGCTACTTTCGGTTGGATGGTACTGTTAAACTGTCCAATAGATATCGCTCCGTCCCCGCAAGACGGTTAGTCAAATAGAGAGTTAAAATTCGATGCTTGGACCCGAACCTCGGTGGCCTAGTTGGTCAATGGCGTCTGACACGGAGAGTCAGAAGACGCGGGTTCGAATCCCGTCCGAGGATGTGAATTTTTCTCTCTATAAATTTCAAGTATAATAATAACAAAAGCATTTGACTTTAAGAGGATTGCATAGCTAGTACTTTCCATGCTAAAAGAGAAAACTTTTTTCTACCTCTTAACATAGTCCGATTTCATTGTTTTTTTTTTCCTGGAATCATGTAGTTGTTTACTATGCCCGTACGTTTTGATTTTTTCAGTTTTTTAAGTTCTAAAAAAGCAAATGTATAGTACTTTGAAATACTCAAAAAATCAAAACGTACGGGCATAGTAAACAATCCCACAATTCCATGAAAAAAAAAACCACTGAAATCGGACAATGTTAAGAGGTAGAAAAGAGTTTTCTCTTTTAGTATGGAATGTACTAGCTATGCAATCCTCTTAAGTGAGGTGATTACTACATTTTGTGGTACCGTCGAGAATGGTATCTTATATAGGATTGGAATGACGACTGGAGATCTGTCGCTAAGCACCTAGCAGTATATTCTGCCGTGCGATTCTCTAACGATTCGTCGATGCGCTCGTCGACGAGCGCACCGATGCCAAATACTGTATGAGATATTTATCTTGTACACAAGGTTGTTTTTCCAATGTTTCTTGTCAGCTCTTCATTTGTTTCACGGTTATTGTCAAAGATGCAACGATGCTTGCTCTTAGATAATCGCACGGTTGACAGTTGTCCTTAAGAGCCTGTCGTTATTCTAGCTCTTGTGTGGTACAAACCTTCGACTGCAAGTGAGTTAGTGGTCGAGCACTTGTCTATCCAGTTAAAAAAATATATACACTTAAACATATTTTCATGCTCGGCCCACGTATGTCGAAATTTACAGCACTTTCCACACGACGTTCAATTTTGATGTGAAGCAAAATTTCAAAGAACAGAAAGTTACGTACGTTAAACTAACTTGTCAAGTAAGTAATTTTCCCAGAATATTGTCTCTAACTTTGAAATTATCACCCAGTTGCAACAGCACAAGAAGTTATAACTATTTCGATGCAAATTCTTATAGCAACTAGAAATGAACTCGGGGTTTCATTTCTCTTCAATTATCTCTAAACTTTGGATTGGAATCATTGTAACTTTTTTATGTAAATCTTAAAACGGTAGATAATAGTTTAGTAGAAGAGTGGTACCTATATATATATTGTATTGTTACTTTGTAGATTTAAATATAACCGCACAGTACTGAGAATGGCTTTAAAGACAATCATAGTTTCCTACCTAAGTACAACCTTACTTTCTTGGGGCCTACATCTACAACAAACTTAACAAAATATTAAACTTTTATCAAATGACACGTCATTATTGTAAGATTACAGTGAAAAAGTGGTTACTTCAACAAGACTATGTCTCTACAGAATCTATTATAACGATTCTGTCATAAATTATTAATCGGTTACGCCTTATCATAGTTTAATGGAATCCCTTCACTGTCAATCACCAAATGTTCTACAACACACCCCTATACACAATAATCACATACATATACTATACAAACTGACATTCACACATACACGGTCATTCATAAACACATATTCTTAAGTACGCGCAGCATTCACTTAATATGGGAGGTAATTGGTATAGCTGTGTACCTAAATTAAATATCTCTCTTGTAATTTATTTTATATAATATGGTATTGTATTGTAACCTTATGTATACATAATGATGAAAGTTCATTTTACTCGTATGTCCGGCGGAGGGCATTGGTATGCCATACCACAGGTCTCACCTAGTTTGGGTATCAATGTATTCCTTTCTCTATAAAAAGTTTGTTATTATTATAAGTTTTAAGGATGTTTGTGTTTAAGCGATGTTTGTTGTTGTTATATTCAATAAATTCAATTCAAAATTCAATAGTAATGGCGAACGCGGTAGACATACACTTACACAAAGGTACTAAGGCACTTTTAATACGCGTAACGTCTATGTAATATGCTAGTTCTAGATTTTTGTCTATATACAGCAGCAGGGACAGCGTAAGTACCTACGTAAATAACATATTAATTAGCTAGTTAAGGCGAAATGAGTTCCAAATTGCATGATTCGACTTCGCGAAAATGTTTTGCAACGCCTAAACGTAGTGTAAATTGAATATACGTTCTTATGAAGTATGGGAACCAATACACGATTGAGCAAACTTGGCTCGATAGAAATAATCGGCAATATTCTCTTAATTTTGCAATTTTTCTCACGTGCTCCGTGGGAAAAAGCATTATTATTCAATTATATTTCATCATATTAGAATTCCTAATAAAATTTACTAGTGAACTATGGACTCCTTTATCATTAAAATTTAATCATTTGATTGTACGAAATAAATATAAAAAAGTATTAGCGCGTATTCAATTGAATTTACGCATTACATCGTCCATTCTGGTAAGAAATACTCAACCTTATAAGCATTATAAATTGTTTTAAAATTAGGATGGGACCGCGCCTTAATATGTTATTACTTACTTGCGGGGTACTCACACTGTACAGTATTGTAGAGTACTGTATTATTGTAAAGAACAATACCAACGAGTTTTTAACAGACTTTAAAAAATCAAATGGTACTCAAACAAAACTTCTCAATTTTGCTTTTTCGTTTTATACCCTAAGGCCTTTATTAATAAACGTTGCGTAAACCTATATTAGGCGTAACATGCTTTGTCTTGCTTTCACGCGTGACATTTACTGCAAGCGAAAAATTGACAGATAGATGTTTTAACTACTCCGGGTGTAAGCCAAGTTTATTAATAAGGCCGATAGTGTTTACGCTGTTTATTTTATGACATTGTTCTGCACCGTAAAGGCTTTATCTAAATTTAAGCAGCGTTTACAAGTAAGGCCGTAGGTCGGAATCCGCGTTCGAGGCATTACTTGGCCCAACGAAATTCGGTATAAAATTCCGCCAGATTGATGGGTACTTTCGGTAACATGGTCGGTCGCGCTGGAATAATTATTTAGATTAAGTTTTTTTACATTTGTAAGTTAAATATTAAGTAAGACAAAGTTTGAAAAAAGGATAAAGATAATATTTAAAAACACTAGGAATGTTACCCGAATAATCAAATTACTTGTAAAGGAATGTTTAATAAACAAAAAAGGACATAAAAGTATGGATTTATTAATTTTTCGTAGGATATTCGTGGCTTACGGAACGACAACCTCGTCAAAACCGCAGGGAATCGCTGGATGCAAGAAGCAGTAGCCGTTCCAAGTGGCATTCTATGTGGGAGGCCTATGTTAACAGAGGACGTCTTCCGGCTGATAATGATGACGATGATGATTATATATTCGTCGCTTCATTTTTCAGATATATTATAATTTTACCAGGTAGTCCCTTTAACCTACAGGCAACATCGCACGTTTTTAGAGTTTAAGAAATCGATTAATGAAATGTCAATCGATTCCTGTCATTCGGATACTACCCCGCCACTAGTGCGGCCATCTCTGCCTCATTCCTTTTTCGTGCGAGGCAACGAGTGCACGCATTTCAAAAAAAAAAAAGAAAGGAAAATGCCTAAACGCAGTGCCGAGGAAAAGTTAGCGCACTACCAACGAAAAATAAGAAAGATACAAGATGAAGTGAAAAAGAAACGTCACATAAGACGCTTTCTGGACTCGTCAGACGACGAACATATTGAAGGTATGTTACAATTTCAAATATGGAATTAAGTGTTACATCGGAATTGACTGCGAGTCAATTACGATAACGCAGGCGACTGCGTTACTCGCTCATGTACTTACCCTCGTGTTTACAATAAAATCGGGATCGACTGCGAGTCTATCACGATAGCGAGCGTAGCTGCGAGCTACCCTCGAAAACTTTTAATGCAGTATATACGCAATATTTTACTTAATTGAGCGTTAATCCGATAATAATTGTCTGCGAGACACTTAAAGCGACTGTTCTGTGCATATACCCGCAATTATTTTTATAATTGCAAAGAAATAAGTTAACAAATGCTTCATCATAATCATTTGTTTCTAGAAACGATTGGCGCTGAATCCTATACGGGCGCGCCCATAATGGATGGGTCACCCGAGCCATTGGAACCAATGCCCGATGACCAGACAGAGGAAGCTCAGTCTCTGCCGGCGGTACTGACACAGGCTTCGCAGCCGCCGTCATCAGCTCCTGCCTCCGGCCCCGATTTGGAACAGTCACACACGCAAGTAACAACGGCACCTCTTATGGAAGCGCCAACAGAACCACCCTTAGACCCAGAGCTATTATCTGCGCTGGGTACGAGTACATCAGATACTCCCGATTTTGGAGAGCGTATCCACGACAGCTTAGCCAATCTTTGGCTTCCCCTGTTACGAAAAGGGTTGCCTAAGGAAGAAAAAGACAACCTGACAAAAGAATATCTAGTACCATCAAACTGCAAGCTTTTACAAGCACCAAGGCTCAACGCGGAGATTTCAGCCGCAGTCTCGGATGTTGTCAGGGGTCGCGATAAAAAACTTACAAGTTTTCAACAAGTGCTCGGCGGAGGTATATCAGCCATAAATCGAGCTATGGATATGATGCTCAAATCTGATAATAAAGTACAAGCCCTGAAACACTTAAGCGACGGCTGTCGTCTTCTATCAGATCTGCACTACCGTTTTACTAAAGATAGAACAAAACTTATTGTACCGAGCTTAGAGAAAATTTTTTTACATATCATTCAGGATACTGAACGTGACGACACCTTATTTGGCAACTTGCTGGCCGAAAAAATTAAAGCCTGCAAAGCGATCGAAAGGCAAGGTCTTCAGATACGAAAAGCAACTAACCTGAAGAGTACTGCGCCACAGACATCGGCCAACCGTCCCACTCATCACCAGGGAAACTGGGCGGTACCTCCTCGTTACCCGTCGAACAGGGGGGGGGCGGGGAGGTCAGCGAAGACCAGCGTCAGCACAAGCTCGCCGATTCTACCCGGCAGCCACGGCTCCAACGTCCTCGAAGAGTTCCAGCCAACCGAAATCCCGTGCCAACGTACATTAGTGCAGGTACATGCAGGTCGACTTTCCTATTTTTACAATTGCTGGTTAAATATAACTAGCAATCGAGTAGTATTGACTTGGATACAACAGGGTTGTACGATCCCCTTTTGTGATACTGTGATCCAACCCGTAGCTCCACGATCAAAATTTAATCGTGATGAGAGTCGGGATATGAAAACGGCCATTAACAAATTAATAAAGCTAGGCGCTGTAACCGCCTGCACTCCACGCAACGACCAATATCTATCCAAGATATTCTTGGCCCCTAAATCGAATGGTGAAAAAAGATTTATACTTAACCTAAAATCGCTAAACAAATTCATTTTGCATACCTACTCATTTTAAAATGGAAGATTATAGGACAGCGTCCAAACTATTACCTGAGCATGGATTCTTAGCCACTATCGATTTAAAAGAGGCTTATCTCTTATTACCGATCGATGTAGTTGACCGAAAATATCTTAGATTCGAATTCCAACCTATAAACTCACCTGAACCGATTACATACGAGTTCACAGCAATGCCCTATGGACTCTCAGTAGCACCAAGGGTATTTACTAAAATAATGAAGGAAGTAATTACTTATCTTAGAAGACAGGGTCACAAGTCGGTCATATATCTTGACGACATCTTGTGCATAGGAAACAGTTTTGATGAGTGCAAAAACAACGTAGATGCAACATTAAAATTGTTACACTGTTTAGGTTTCGTAGTAAACTTTGAAAAGAGTTCATTATATCCCGAACAAACTAAAAAGTTCTTAGGATTCATATACAACTCGACGGAGTTGACTCTATCATTACCATTAGAGAAGCGCAACAACATAGCCCAATTAGTACAAAGATTTTCTTATCCACCAAGCTGTACAATTCGCGAATTCGCCAAATTGATTGGTGTTCTAATTGCGGCTTGCCCCGCAACTAAGTATGGTTTTTTATATACAAAAATTTTAGAACGACAAAAAATTCTTGCCTTACTAGAATACAACAACAATTATGAAGCCAAAATAAAAATCCCGGACATAGTCCTAGAAGATTTGAATTGGTGGAGAGATAACATTTTCATAACTTTTCATAGCCTTAGAAAAAATATCTATAAATATGAAATATATACAGACGCCTCCATGACAGGCTGGGGAGCGGTCTGCAATAACAATAAGGTTAATGGTAAATGGAAATCGGTAGAAAACGAACATCATATCAATTATCTAGAATTACTAGCTGCTTTTCTCGGTCTCAAAAGTTTCGTTGTCAATGAATCTAATTGTACAATATTGCTGCGGATCGATAACACCACAGCGATAAGCTATATAAATAGAATGGGTGGCATTCAATTCCCACATTTAAATAGTCTAACTAGGGATATTTGACAATGGTGCGAAAGTCGCAATATTTGGTTATTCGCTTCTTACGTCAACACCAAAGATAATTATGCTGACGCAGAATCTAGAAAAGTCAACCCAGATACTGAATGGGAGTTGTCTGATATGGCTTTTCAAGACGTAGTGAAACTATTCGGTTATCCTGAGATCGATTTATTTGCATCTCGCAGCAATGCCAAATGCAATGCATTTGTTTCTTGGAAACAAGAACCAGATGCCGTCGCCGTTGATGCTTTTACCATTAGTTGGAAGCCTACATATTTTTACGCCTTCCCCCCATTTTCGTTGATTTTGAAATGTTTACGGAAAATTGTTGACGATGAAGCCACCGGTATATTAATATTTCCATACTGGCCCTCACAACCGTGGTTTCCACTCTTACAAGACTTACTCGTAACTAAAATACATTTTTTCAATCCAAGTAAGTCTCTGTTGCAATCTAATTTCAGGGAGCATCATCCCTTGCACGCCAATCTTACCCTGGGTGCCGCGAAGCTCTGCGGACAGCGTTCAGACGTCGCGGCGTCCCAGAAGCCGCACTCGATTTGATGATGGCATCGCTGTCCGACAATACTCTCAAACAGTACAATGTAACGTTAAACCTGTGGTGGCAGTTTTGTATGCTCAGTAATGTTGACGTATTTAATGATTCGGTATCAGTTGTGTTGTCGTTTTTAACAGAGCAATTTAATAAAGGATGTTCATATGGCTCTCTGAACAGCCACCGGTCAGCGTTATCACTATTTTTGGGTGACACTGTTGGCTCCGATGATCGTATTAGGCGTCTCCTAAAAGGAGCTTATAAAACTAAGCCTAATTATCCTAAATATACATCGACCTGGGATCCTCAAGTGGTTCTCAACTTCATTTCTAACTGGTATCCAAACTTAGAATTAAATATCGAAAGAATCACTAAGAAATTAGTGATACTTTTAGCACTGTGTACAGCACATAGGGTTCAAACTTTTTCCTTGATCAAACTGGAGAATATCACTATTACAGAAAATGGTGTCAACATAGCTATACCGGACACAATTAAAACTACCGCGCCCGGTCGCGATCAACCGGTGCTTTTCTTGCCACATTTCCAAGAAAAGCCGAGTATTTGCCCTGCTTCAGTCCTCAAGGACTATATTTTTGTAACAAAAAAATTGAGAACTTCGAAAGTAGGTAAACTATTCTTGACGATAAAACCGCCACACAAGTTTGCCACAGCCCAATCGATAAGCCGCTGGATCAAAGCGATACTGTCGGAAAGCGGTGTAGATACACGCATCTTTAGCGCTCATAGTACACGCCATGCGTCCACATCCGCCGCAAGCTCCGCGGGGCTTAGCGTGGATGTCATTAGGAAAACAGCCGGCTGGACAGCTACGTCTACGAGTTTTGCTCGCTTTTATAACAGGCCTATTATTAATACTAATGAGGCTGATTTCGCTAGAACTGTTCTATTTAATCAACATTTGAATAAAAACTAATTTTGTTTATTGATTAAGAAATGGTTGAGTTAATTATTACCTAATTATATTAATAAGAAAGAAGAAATAAAAAGTTTTGTTTGTATATAACGGTTCTATTTATTCATTGTATATGACCCTGTACCCAGAATTGTCATATAAGACAATTCACACCTAATATCAAAACAATACTTCATTCTCTAAATATCTACCTGGTAAAATTATAATATATCTGAAAAATGAAGCGACGAATATATAATATATGATCAAACGAACTTGTAAGTGAAGTTCGATCATTATTATATGAGTCGCTTCATTTGAAGATATAGTTACCCAAAACCCACCCAAAGTAGAATACAACTACAGCGTATTCCAAACCCATCTTGAAGCATTGTTTTGCAAATTTCTCTAAAAAGAATGAGGCAGAGATGGCCGCACTAGTGGCGGGGTAGTATCCGAATGACAGGAATCGATTGACATTTCATTAATCGATTTCTTAAACTCTAAAAACGTGCGATGTTGCCTGTAGGTTAAAGGGACTACCTGGTAAAATTATAATATATCTTCAAATGAAGCGACTCATATAATAATGATCGAACTTCACTTACAAGTTCGTTTGATCATATATAGTATGGCTATTACTCGTATTAAACAGCTCTGATGGGCGAGTTTATGTACAAAATCAACTATTGTTTGTGAACATGTTTCGATAGTATGTATATTTGAATAATAACTATAACCTACTTTCATCCCACACTGAACTCTGAAAACAAATGGCACTGCCGCATTGCTATGGTTTACAATCAATAAACTAGATCGGCCTTGATACAACTAACATTGCACAACGTCTAGTCCCATTTTATATCGAGCTTCGGAGTTCACCAGTGGCTTCGCTCGTTTGGTCCATGGGATATGAATCCACGGAAATAAAATGGATTCTAATAATAAAATGATATGTCCATAATCCTTGCTTAGTGGATGCTTGCAGCATAAAAAGCATCCGCTTTGATCAGTAGGGCTTTTATGTATATCAGATGCAATCAAATGTTGATTCAATCAAAATGGCGTCTGTATGTCAGTTTTGACAACTCCAGTAAGCAAATATGTTAGTATGTTGATGACTGGATTGAGAAATTTACCAACTCTGTGTTGATGAATCAATCAGTCAGTCCAGAAAAATAATTACTTATTATAAATAATATAATAGCCTACAATAGGCACCCTATCATACAAGTACCTAACTAATTTTCAGCGCCCGACTTGCTATCTATCCCCGTCTTAAGAATGGTAGCTAAAGCCACTGCATAATTGTTTTGAAACCCCATTACATCGCAACTATATACAGCGTTATATAGCCTATTATATAGTGTTGTGTTACAGCAGCTGCCATGTCCTAGATAAACATTCGACGATCTAGTGTGCTAAGACCGTTAACGGCATAAGAATAGCTATTGATTGTGACCACAAAGCGGATTAACAGTAGCATATCAACTACATATACTACTGCTAGTTTCTAAATACCGCACATTGGCAAAATAACAGTTTTCTAGGGCGCATTAACATTACGTTAACATTCCAATGGAACCCTTATATAAAACTTCTGACAGGGTGACTAACTTCTGTTGCATAGGCTGTTACTAAAACGAGATCGCCTGCCCTTTATAATAGACTTTAAAATAAGTTTCTATGTTTGCCTGTGTGTACGTTTATGTATGTTCACAGATTACTCCGTCAACTGTGGACCGTTCCAAGTTGGTCCCATCCAAAAATCTTCATTATTTGTTTGAAAACTCAAATAAGGTCTCTTGCGCTAAGATGGCCCGTGTTTTTACATAATTGTATAAAATGTCGAAAATAAGTTATTAATGAATTTAATAACATCCACGATGTAGCTTGTATATATGACAAATCAATAGTGTGTTCCTTTGTTTCTTATATGTAAAATACGTAGCTACTAATAACATTTTATTAAACATGGACTGTGGGCCATCTTACAAACATAGCGACCCATCATGGCCCGCAATAAAAATCTCAATATTTACGTTAAATTTACGACTCTTTCATATTTTTAAATAAATAATAACATTTTAAAGCAATGAAATTTAAGTTAGAAGACCTTGTATTCTTTATTAACAATTTATAAAGAGCTGGGCCATCTTAAATTTATCAAAAATAAAAAAGATTAAAGAGCAAAAATTGTTTAATTAAAACTAAACAGTTTTCCGTGATGTATAGTTTTATAACTTGTTTTTATAATTAAACGAAAAGAAAGCTGAATTCGGATCATTTATTTTGAAACGTAATTTTAGGTGGGCCTTCATAGGAATATGATATTTTTTTTGTGAACTTACCTATAAAAAAGTATGACAGCGTTTTTTTTTAATACTTTGAACTGTCTTTATCAAGCATTTAACTATGTAACTATGAGATCTATAAACAACAACAACAATTAAAATAAAACAGTGGGCTCTTCAATCAACATCAAAAATAATTACTGACTGAGATGGCCCGGGCCATCATAAGTCATTATGGAGTGGGCTATCATAGGGATATTTCACAGATGTAGGTAAAGACAACAAAAATATACAATGATAAGATAAATTAAACTTACTTACATGAAACTCGATGCTAGAAAGATTGTTTTTTAAAGTCCACTAAAAAAAAAACAACTGAATATGCACTTTTAAAAGTCAAAATGGAAAAAAAGTTTGTCGCAGTATTGTTATAACAGGCACGATTTTTTTGGGCGTCTCGCGCGTTATTGTTCTAAGTTGCCATTTTGTGTACGGGTGTGTTCGGAGATTACCATGGAATCTGATAATTTTTGTGTTAGTGGAAGTTCGTTTTATAGAGAGTGGGCTATCTTAAGCACTGGGCTATCTTAGCGTTGGAAGTCAAAGTCAAAGTCAAAATCATTTATTCAATTTAGGCATCAAAGACGCACTTATGAACGTCAATTTTTCATTAAAATGTACTTTAAAGCCTACCGCCGCGTTCCAAAATACATAGAGCCAACCGAGAAGAAGCGGCAAGAAACTCGGGGCCATTCTTTTTATATAGATGTTTTTACAATGTTTTTACTTAGGTACTACAAATATTAGCTCCAGTGTGTTGCCTTACAAAAGAGAACATAATAATGGTATCAGTAGGGCAAGACACGCTACACTTTGACATCTTAGTACACGAGTAGATAGATCCTGGAGTGATCAGTCCCAAGCTGTTTTATCCTCCAAGTAATCCGAAATTTTGTAATAACCTTTTTGACAGAGTTTAGTTTTAATAGCAATTTTAAACTTATTAATAGGCAAATCTCGGATACCTTATATATATGAGAATGACACCTATAAAGTAGTTTCAGTCGAAAAACTAGCACGTTCTAACGTGTCAAGTCGGTTTCGTATACATCAAATAATCCTTTATTTGAAAATATGTTATCCCCTCAAGTGTCGATGTGATTATAACAATGAAATTTCTATTGTGTCTGGCCGTCTGACCTTTGATAGATTATACTAGCGACTGCCCGTGATTTCGTTCGCGTATTAGGCCCGGACTTCGGCCTCGCCACTTTTCTTGAATTTTCTTTCATAAGAATTTTCTCCCGATAATAATTGACACAACAAAAAAGATTAGCGAAAGTGCTCCATCCGTTCACGTGTGATAAAAAATTAGCGAAATTGCTCCATCCGTTCACGTGTGAATCGTGTGATGCAATGACCAAGGGAAATAGACATTAATTTTTATACATATACTAGCGACTGCCCGCGACTTCGTTCGCGTAGAAGACTCGGCCTTCGGCCACGCCATTACCTCCCATATTTTCTTGATTTTTATTTTATAAGAACCTTTTCGTGGCAATACTTAACACAACAAATAGAATTAGTGAAATTGTTTCATCCATTCACGCGTAACTCGATGACCAAGAGAAATAGAGATTCATTTATATATATATAGGGTGTTTGGTAGAGGGACCGACATACCAAATGAGCGTGTTCGGGGGCCCACTTGGAGAATACAAGTTGGCCAAAAAAAATCCCAGACGCCCCAATTTTTTTCAACTTTTTTTTTGTGAAATTTCCCTTTTTCTCCGAAATCGTACCTATTTACCACCATAGCATTTGTAAAATCTGTTTTAGACAGGATGTTTTTAGTTGAATTTGGTCTCTATACACCTTCAGGCCAAGCAAAGCAAAATTGGATACAAAACAGAGCTAACTAACTGATTTAGAGCTCATAGAGTGAACAAATGAAATAAATTTTACCTCATTGTTCAACTTTCAAAGTGATTTAAAAAAACCACTATCAATTCTGGAGGTAATACTCGTATGTATTTAAAAACTTCTCTATTTAAAAAAAATTGGGGTGTCTGGGATTTTTTTGGCCAACTTGTATTCTCCAAGTGGGCCCCCGAACACGCTCATTTGGTATGTCGGTCCCTCTACCAAACACCCTGTATTTATACATAATAAAAAATATATATAATAAAAATAAAGTATAGGTAAGAATTTGTAAGAATTCGGACAGTATCCGCATACATTTTACACTAGGAAAAAGGATAGGAGCAGTGTCCAGATTTAAATAGTAAAGGCTTCTACTCTACTACTACTATTTCTTCTGCATATTATAATTAAATAAAATCTTTCCGGAACAGAAAGTTGAACTCTCAGAAAAAAAATACTAGGTTATTATTATTATTAATTATTCTTTTTAGAGATTTCTGTGCGTTGGACTGTTATCTATCACAAAAGACAACAGAAATCAAGGAAATAATTCAAGTTTACAAACTTGATTATATTTGCTTGACAAAATATTTACTTATGAAAAAATACATAGAATATCAACTATAAGAGAAAGATACTGGGAACACTCCACTTTTTCAAAATTGTCGTCTGTCTTCTTCGTGTAAAAATAATAATTATAATAACAAGTACAATTTCAAAAATTTCATACCGACTTCCATTCTATTTAGTTATTGGAGTGTATCTCAAAAACCACTGAACCTAATTTGATGAAATTTAAATGGGACCACACGGGAAGCACCAGCTTTCAAACAAAAAAAGATTTCAAACAAAATAATTTTGAGAATCGGTTCACCCAGTCGAAAGTTATGTGGTAAAAAATATAAAAAAATAATACAGTCCTCCTCCAGAACCTCCTCCTTTTTTGGAAGTCGGAAGAAAATACATGGCAACAAATTTTTTTTTCAAAAGAATATATGAAACTTTAGTTACGTACTAATGAAGTATGAAAGGATTTTATAGTGGTAGGACTTTTGCAGAGTCCTCCTGGGGAAGTACCACACATTGCCAGTTATACAACCGTGAAGCAGTAGTGTGCAAACAGTGCTGTGTTTCGTTGAAGGGCAATGTTTCAAGCGACATTACAGTGCAAGAGATTTAACATCTTATATCTTAGGGGGACGAGTGCAGTGAATGCAATGCAGGGTTTTTTAACTGTTATAGTTTAAAATTCTAAATGGCACTGAAATGTTAAGGGAAAGTGCGACGCTTAACTTCAGGCGAGAGAGTTACTCGTCTCGTAACTTGATGAGGTCGGTACTTGATAATTCAAAAGTACCTAATAAGATATATAAGATAGGGTTTATTTATCACTTTTCAGTTATTGGATTGGTCTAACTCATAAATCGCTTGACCGAATTTGATAAAATTTAAAATGGGGTCACATCTTGAAAGTATACTCTACCAAATAAAAAAAGAACTATCAAAACCGGACTGTACGCTGTAAAAAGTTATGCGTGATTATGTAAAACAAAAAAAATACATACGCGTCGACTTAAAAACCTCCTTTTTGGAAGTCGTTTGATTAAAATAACAGTTATTATGACATTGATTGAAGTATTTCAGGTGATAATCTAAAGTTATTGAACGTTTATCAGATGATTTACTTTGCGAGTGTGGATAAAAAAATATCAATTACCTTTCCAAAAGCTTTCAAAGGAACTCCAAAAATAGTTCCACGCCTAAAGACCTGCTTAACTTCACCAACATTTCTTCCCATCCATCAAGAGATGAATGCCGGCAATCTGTCATACTGGATCGGATTCACGGAAGATTTGACGACAATTGCTTTTGTACTGAACCGAATAAGTGAATATACGAGGGTTTAGATGTGTGAGTGTGCGTATAAAAGAGGGTGTGAATGTATACTCGTAGATATTGTGTAGAACTCTTCAATACGTTTGTACGATTCAATTAAAAAAGACCTGTAGGGGCCGTCCATTAATCACGTGAGGATCGAAAAGGGGGGAGGAAGTACGACAAAAATCACGAAATATCACCAGGGGGAGGGGGTTGTAGTATGAGACATCACGTGTATTTATTTTTTCGTCAAACGCAATACATAAAATATTACATGTCCTATAGTGCAATATATATTTTTCACATGATTACACCATTCCTTTAATATTCATTATTCTAGTCAAAAACAACCTGCAACCTTTTTATCTAGATTTTGTATTATGGTCTAAGTAGATTATACTTTATACTTACCTGTATTTAAAGATAATATTATTCTAAAAAAAAAAAAAAATCTTTGTAGGTACTAAAAATACACGTGATTTTGGATGGGGTGGGGGGTTAGTCTTAAAACTCACCACGTATCACCGAGAGACAAGGTAGGGTCAAGAAATGCTAAAAAAACATCACGTGGTTAATGAACGGCCCTAGGGGCTGGCAGGAAAACAGCCTAACAATGGCTGTCGTTTGTTTTTGTTTAATTTTCCTAGATTTGTGTTTCTTTTAGTTTTGACATGTAAAGACGTGTAATAGTGATGGATTGTTAAGTATTTCTAATGGTGCACAAGTGCTGGCAAAGCGTACAGTATATTATGAAACATTGTTATGTGTTTTCCCCGTCACTCGCTATTAGACATTTATAGTAATTCATCTAGTGCACTACTGGAACGTGACTTAGACAGGACAGTGATTCAATGACATACTTAATTATGTGACTGACTAGTTGATTAAATATCTCACTTTATGCAAGGTTATATATTTTATTTGGCGAATGGCAAATGTATAAACGTAAGAGTCCGCTTATAAAGGTTAAAAAATAATGCTAGTATAGTATCTCTCTCTCTGTGTGTGTGTGTATTGTATTTTTAAACAATAATATAAATAACTTTTTAAAGAAGCGCCGGTAGCGGAGTTGACTTGGCGATCGTAACCGATCAACAAGGTAAGCAACACTTGCTGCGGTCAGGACTTGGATGGGTGTGTGCTGGTGGCATTATTCAACTGAGCGTTTCCGTGCTTTGGAGGGTGCCCTCCATTTAAGTTAAGCCGTCGGTCGCGGTTGTTTGTTGGACAACAGTCGTTAGGTTATGTCGAAGGCCTTCGGGCGGCCTGAAAACTTCGACATGGGTTGTACACTAACCTATCTACCAATCCGCACTGGGCCCACGTCGTGAATTATGGCCCAACTTATCTCACGGAATCAATTCAAATAAAGTCTTAGTAAATACGTATGGAATTATGTCAACAACCACCTTACTGAAAGTTGTCAAAAACAAAAGAAAATACAATTTCAAAAATAATATACAGTCTCTAATGACGTGTGGTATTTGCAAGCCCTGGGTTATGCCGCCAAAAAGAAACGAAATAAATTATTTATTATTCATACTTGTCATTTGGATCAAACGCAAAATAACATAAAACGAATGTATGAATTAACCTCAGGGCATGGGGGTATCCTGTCACTGACGCTTATGGGTTTATAAACAGCCGTTAGAGACACAGGTCACAGAAACAAATGACATGGTCATTCACCTATAGAACCTTTTCTAAAACCAACAAAAAGGACTATTCCTTTTTGTCGGTTGAGTATTATTTCAGCATTTCATGCGAAGAACATGTATTAGCAAGAATATTAGAAAAGCATCAGCTCTGTTTACTTAGGTCTACTTTATGTACACCTACAGTAAATCTACCTAAAAGCTTTAGAAAGGTTGTGAACAATCTACTATCGTACTAATATTGTAGATGCTAATGTTTTTGGACACCACCCACACAAGGTCTTCAGGTCCCAAACTAGGCAGAGCCTGTACTATGGTAACCGGAATGAAGATTGACTTATACATAATATACCTACAGGTCAAACAGACATCTTCATGAACATTGTTAGACCGGTACGGGGATACCCGTTAGTGAACTAAAGTAAAAAAAGTGAGGAAATTGGACTAAAATCATCACGTAATCATTTGTACGGTTAACGCTACAAATTGATTTGTGCGTATGGTAAGGTTATACACACCTTACTTGTGACCTGTATTTTGAAGGACTTAAAAGACATCGCCTGGAAGACTACGGCTGATCCAATTACAGGCGTGTATGGATTTTTGTCATTCCTTTGTTCACTGGACTGCAAAGTTGCGGCACCTGCGGTTCACTGACATTATAGACTAGTTTAAAAAACAAACCGTCTCACTCGTGCTCGAGAGTTTTTTACCATTGCATTTTGATACTAGCTGCGCCCGTTGTTTTACCCACGTCGTGATGGATGATGATGATGATGTGGAAAATTATCCTATGTCCTTCCCCGAGATTTGAAAAATCTAAAAACACAAAAATCATAAAAATTGGTCCAGCTCTTCGTGACTAATAAATGGAGTAACTATATATATATATATAATTTAGTGTAAGTCTAACTCACACTCGGCCGGTTTTAATTATTGGTTATTATACTTCACAGTTTGTAAACCATAATTGCACCAAATTTATAAAGAGCAAGACGTTCGTAACATTTATTTTATATAAAATGTTATAAATATAGAAATGTTATGATAACACATATCGTTGTGAAAATGTCGACCAATCACCGATTGCGGTATTAATGTGGTACATAATTGGGTCTCATTTGTATAGTTACCCTAAAATAACACTTAGTCCAGTTAAATTAGGCGATATTTAGCAAAAGAGTGGAAAAAATTCGAGACAGTGGATTTTTTTTATTTTATTATGGTTTATTTAATATGCTTTGAGAATCATGCCTTACTCAATCCCTACGAAACTTAACCTCCGGAAGGGGGTTAAATCGAGTAAAAACTTTGAAATTGCATAACTTCATTCAGGAAAGCGTGGCGATCGTTATATTTTTATACTATACTTAAAGTTAATTTATTGATTCAGTTGTTACTTTGCGGAAATCAATTATCAAAAAACGATATAAAATAGTACATTGTTCACCGAGAGGAGAAAGTGACCGATTACCGTCGAGGGTGTCGTTTGAAGCCCGAGCCGTAGGCGAGGGCTTTAAAACACCCGAGATCGGGAATCGCACTTTCTCTCGAGTGATACATAGTGCTTTATACTACACCTACGAGGAAAATAAAAAACTAAATCTTTACTAATTGAAATTTATATTGAAATTGTTGCAGTTAGTGAAGCTTAATGTAACACTTTTTCCATTAATGTTTGTTTGAGATGTTTGCGATAATGTAGGAGGAATAACTGGCTGTGCTGTTGGCACTGCGCTCGTAGAAGGCTGTGGTGCCAAAGGGGCAACTGGCTGCTGAGGGGCATCTGGCATCGCCGCGCTCGTTGATGGTTGAGGAGATGAGTCTTGATGCACATTAATCGATCCCGATATTTGGTTATTTATTCGTGTTTTGTTTTCTACGGAATTCCCTATGTAGCTTTCTGCAACAGCGGACGATTTCAAACCACCGTGACGTTTTTTTGTGGTTAAATCAGCACCAGTATTGGCAAGAATAGTCGCTGAAGTTCTGCGAAAGCAGTGGCCAGTGTATTCTAGTGGATTGAGTAAATTAAGGTACGAAGCTATTTCTCTTGGCACAGTACTTATTTTGTTTTTCCCAATTACTTGTTTCGTACATTTTTTGTTTTTATATTGTAGTAAAAACCGATTGGTTTTGGGGTCACTGAGGCGAATTTCGTTATATTTCTTCACTATCTCATAAAATAAGCCCGATATAACAAATGATCGCTGAATTTTGGTTTTTGTGTTAGGAATATTGACGATTATTCCATTTTCGAGGATTCCGATATCGTCTGTTGTCATATCCACAAGTTCTTGCGAACGACAGGCCCCATTTACTCCTAAAATCAAAATAACCTGTAAACAAAAATATCAAACATGAAAACCTAGTAGATTTCTACTCATAAATAGGTACGTAATAAATTTTAAACCAGTGCATTTTGTTCATAAACTTACCTTCATCAACAAATATTTGTCATCTGGAGCATTCTGCAAAAAGGAATAAACATCCTTTGTAGTAAGCACTTTTGATTTCTTACTACGGAATCCCTCCGACTTTCTTTTCAGAAATGCTGTAAGTTTTGTATTCTTGAATATTTATGTCGTTTCTTGTCAATATAGTACTTTTCAACATTGAGTACATAGACCATAACGTACTTGGTTTGTATTTTTGCGCTTTTTCACTGAAATAAGCTAGCAAAACAGTTTCAGAAAAAGATGCCGCATTTTTTTCACTTTTCCATTGCAAAAAATCGTCATAAGTTTTATTATATTTTTTAATTGATTTCTGTGGTAAAAGGTTATCAATCAGTATTTTTGCTGTTTCCTTCAACTGCGGCTGTGTTAAAAAATCTTCATCATCACTATCACTACTTATCATTTTGATAGTTTTATTTTACTTTTCTACGAAAACTGAATCCTTAAACAACACACAAATTGAAAATGGCGCCAATGGCGTCTGCAATTTTCACATGTTCTTTTTTCAAATTGTTTGACACCATCCAACACACAGCTAGTGGCCAGTGTCATTTTGCGAACTTGGAGATAAAAACTCACTGTAAAAACTTTTTGGCTTTTGATATTTAGGTTACCAGCGCATAGTCTTACCCAAAATTAAAAAAGAAAAACCACGTAGGAAATGGATTTTCATACACTTTTCTCTCCCGCTCAGATGCGTTTTCTCGCCGCATATTTGTTCGATATGCAATGACGTACTTTCTACCGTAAATTTGATAAAGTATCAAGGTACTTTCCGAGCAGGTGTAGTATAAAAATATTTAGTGACACCTACAATCATTTTGGCCTATTTGAGGGTGTGCACCACCCTCCATCCCGCACAAACTGCTAATAGGAAGAATACAAAATTAAAAACACACAAGAAAACCCAAATAAACCAAAAACGGCCAATAATAGGCCAAAATCATTGTTTTTTTCAGCAGAAGTGTCACTAAATGTTTTTTAATATCGTTTTTTTTATACTTAAAGTATATATTCTACCTTCTTACTAAATATTTTTCAACCAACTTCCAAAAACAGGAGTATTTTATCAAGTCGAGGTGTATTTTTTATGTATAAAGACGAAAAACTTTATGCGTAGTATAGAGTAGTCCAATTTTTATAACTCTTTTTTGTTTGGTAGAGTATACGTCTAAGGTAGTCTCATAGAAATTTTATCAAATTCAGTCCACCGATTTTTGAGTTACAATCTAATGACTGAAAAGAGTTTCGCACATCTCTATGATACCAATTACGACATCATCGAAGTAGGTGAAACATTTTCCTAGAGCCGCAAATTAAAAAAATTACAAATATTCTGTATGTCGCACGACTTTTTTCAATTTAAATCACTATACATAAAGAAAGTCTATATTCATAAATACAATAAACTATTCCAACTTCTTCAAATTCTTCTAATTAACGGCCTGTTAAAGTTTATACCTAATATTTTACATGGTTCCGTAGGTGGTAGAAACGGTGCAAACCGGGGAGATACTCCTAGCTGTGTTTCCTAACGATTCCAGAAGAATTTACTACTGTCAGAATTATTTCCATACTTTATCCTAATTTGACTGGACTAACTGACAAATGTACAAGATCTCAATTTATCTAGTTAAGAAAATAACTATATAAATTAGTGTTTATATTAAATGCTGTTCGTAAGCAATAACTCGAGAGAGATCGGACTGATTATTTATAATATCGGTTGTTTTTTGTTATTTGTAATAGACATACATTTATGGGAACGACGAAATGAAAAAAGCACGTATAATTGACATATTCAGAGAAAAAATAAAGTATATATCTGTACAACTGTCTATCGTTAGACTAGAAGAACATGAGATGTATCCTGTAGCTGGTAGTAAAGAAATAACCTTCTATACGCGCGTAAGTATTTAGATAACTAAATGCAAATCCTCCGTCGTTACCCATTATCATAATAAGTAAATAAGTGAAGGTCACATAACTTAATATTATTTTATCATCCACGATAGTGATTCGTACAACTTAAACATATCGACGTATCGTTGGCCGGCGACTTACATTAATGACATTAACGTAGCAAAGCTAATAGGGATGGGATATCTGCATACTAAATTTTATCGATAAAAGTATTTTTCTTAGCAATACATACAGCAAGTAGTATTAATAATACTGTTAGCTGTCATTATCACCTCTGAAGAAAGCTGGTTTGTCATTAAGTCCTCCAACCGACTGATTCTTTTCCAGCTGAGGAATTTGCAATATCTACCTACATCGTTATTACTCTGTAATTGTTATTCCATTAAAATTAATTTTGTAAAACATTTCAAATAATCATTTGTAATGGTTAAGAACGTATTAGGTAGAACCCAAGACAACAATTTATATTTCTCATCTGTCATGTCCGGCTGTCGTTTTGTCTGGATTTCTGTTTGTTCATGCATTACGCAATAACTACTGGATAAATATTTTTATGGAAGGTTGACCTGTCTTAATCACAAAAAAGTTGAGTTAGTTATATTTATAAAAAGATGAAGCGTTTGAATAAAATATATTAATATAATTAAGGTATATTGTTTACATTATTACAATTAGATTACATTAGTGCTTGTAATATATACTATGCTTGTAATATATAGGGTGTTTGGTAGAGGGACCGACAAACCAAATGAGCGAGTTCGGGGGACCACTTGGAGAATACAAGTTGGCCAAAAAAAAATCCCCGACCCCCCAATATGTTTAACTTTTTTTGTGATTTTTCGCTTTTTCTCCGAAATTGTACCTATTTACGGTTGTAAAATCAACACAACTCAATTTCAAATCAACAAAAAACATTTGTAAAATCTGTTTTAGACCGGATGTTTTTAGTTGAATTTGGTCTCTAATACACCTTCAGGCCACGCAAAGCAAAATTGGATACAAAACAGAGCTAACTAACTGATTTAGTTAAAAAAAATTGGGGTGTCGGGGATTTTTTTTGGCCAACTTGTATTCTCCAAGTGGGACACGCTCATTTGGTTTGTCGGTCCCTCTACCAAACATCCTGTATATAGGTGAGTTGGTGTTCAGACAAAAAGTAATATTTTATCCGAATAGTCCTCTGATAAAAAAAATGTTCAAGCTTAAAATATGTTAAGCAACTTAGCTTTTTATTCCGTGGACCACTACAATCAAACTACGAGCAGGTCAGCTAGTCGATAATGAGGGTTTTATCGACATTTGCCGTTAGCACTACGCAACTAACAACGAGCCCTCTTTGAAAATTCGATTAACGGTTAGTACATACAATACTGTCGCTCCAGTGTCCCGTAGGAGCTGGCGGTTACCACTCACCACGTATGGAGTAAAGTGATAGTGAATATGAAAATTGGCTAGCTGAAAATACAAAACCGGTAAGTTTTCATGTAACAAAATTTATTTAATTTCCTTATTATTGCATGTGCAAATAATGAAGATTGTATATACTGATGATACACATACATGGCTTATGTGGCGAAGGCGTGAGGATTTGCAAAACAACATAAAAGGAAATATTTAGTTCCTGCATCACCATGAATGGGGAAAAAACTTGTAATGTATGTTTTCAAAGATACCAGTATAGGACCAGTACGTCTAAAATCTACCGATCCTATCGCGTGGTTTTAGACTCTTGAGATTGGAGGTTAAACACATTGCTGCCTATGGCAGTAGTAGCTAGTCGTTCTTACCTATATAGGGGACATGCACTGAAAAACTTTCAGCTTTTATAAAATAACGAAGGTCTGGCCGTCGTGGGCTCTTGCTATATAACATGTTACCCTTAGTTTTATTAGTGTAGTTTTGCGCGATGCTACACTGTCTTTGTCACTAAGACAATGGCTGTAATCACCACTTAATCAGGTACCAACATTAGAAATGTTGGTACCTGATTAAGTGGTCGTGAGTTCAAATCCTAACCCGCAATAGAGGCGAGGGTGAAAGGATGAGAAAATTGTCTATGGTTGTATTGCAGCTTTTGTGCCTACATGCCTATAGCTAACTGACTACAAGAAAAGCCCGCTTAGCACCAAATGTATTCTAGCATCTATCTTTGAGGACCAACTGCTATTATTGCGTAGTGTGTCTCAGCAGTTTTCTCATTGACCATCAAGATATACAGCAATCAAACACGATTATAACATGACAAGTACAATTTGAAAAATGTAATACCTTCCACTTACTTCCATTGTATTCAGTTATTAGAGTGTAACTCAAAAACAACTGGAGCGAATTTGAAATTAATAAGTGGGACCACAAGGGAAGCACCAACTTTCAAACAAAAAATTTGAGAATCGGTTTACCCAGTCAAAAGTTATGAGATAACAAACATAAAAAAAAACTTACAGTCGAATTGAGTACCTCCTCCTTTTTTTGGAAGTCTGTAGAAAAAACATAGCACTTTACCATGTTTTTGCAAGTCTCTGGCTCTTCGCGTATATTTCATATTATTTATGTCCCAACGTTTTGAACACTTTTCAGTTAACATGGTCACGTAGGTAATGTAGGTATTGACATTTATAGAGAGAAAAATGTTCAATGTTTACGAGCGCTAAAGCAGGCGTTAGTGCTTTAAATACAAATTTGATATTAAACAACAATAACCGACTATACCGCGTATATATTGTACATCGTTTTAAAATTTATAGTAAAAAGTATAAAGATGTTTGTTAAAAGCTATTATGTCTCAGGTTGTTCAGTGCAGTATCGCTTATCGTCAGGCGCGAAATCGTCACTTCAATGTAGAAACAAATTAATCAAATACAAAACGTACACTGATTGACACGGAATCAATTAGTATGAACAATGTTTTGAGCCACTCGAGGACGCGTCACGCTCGTAAATCCACCCTCATCACTATAAAATAAGGCGTGCTAATTACATTAAGTAGGTACATACAACTACACTATTCAAATAATTAGTTAACAATCTGCAAGCTGTTTTTTTTTCATATACGATGAAAAACAAAATCACTGAAATCGGACAATGTTAAGAGGTAGAAAAGAGTTTTCTCTTTTAGCATGTAAAGTACTAGCTATGCAATCCTCTTAAGATCCTGGTTTACCTCGATACATTATTTTATTCAACTTTGCTGAACGGGCGTAGTAGACTGTTCACTGAAAAGTATTTATTTTTGTCTTAGTTTACCAGTTGATCCAGTACCAATATAATTTTATGTTTAAATAAAGATGGAGCAACCAGTTAAACTCCGCGATTGAACCACGGGCAACAAAAGTAGCTGAAAAATAAAAATATGTTGCTGCTAATGTATTATTAAAAAGTTTTTAGTTTTTTTATGTCAATCAGTGACGAGACAGGCAAATCGCTCGCCTGACATTAAGCGTCACGCTTGCCCAAAATAGTCATGTGCTATTCAGCATTTTAGACACAGCCACAAGATATAAAATATCAAATCTCCCTCTTCTTCCCTCTGTGTAGTTTCACTGGAAACATTGCCCTACAAGGAAACACAGTAATGTTTGCACACTACTGCTTCACAGTTGAATAACTGGCAATGGTGTGGTTTCCCAGGTGGACTCGACAAAAGTCCTGACTACAAAAGTGCTTGATTTACGCATACGTATAACGCGTGGATTGAAACGTTTTATGATTAGACACTTTTATACAAAACAGCATTAAATTATAACCTTACAGATTTCAACACGTTAAGACTGTGTTATGACTCTTTTTGAATAATTTAGTTGAAATCTATCAATACTTTCTTTCAGTAGTTTGTTATTTACAATCCTACGTACCCGCAATAAGAACCATTATGGGCCTGGTGGTAAATACCTACTAAGAAAGTATACATTACGCTGTCAATACATTTATCATGAGCATCAACATCTGGGGAGCACTTCTGCTATTTGAAATGTGTCATAGTGTCATGTGTCGTTCCGGAATCTTCGCAAAGTCTTCTCGTCACAAATACCCCAGTACCTCAAAACAAGAGTCTGACAATGTTGTTGCTATTGATGACTTATGGCACTGAAACGTGGTCTCTTACTATGGGTCTCATGAGTAAGCTCAAAGTCGCACAACGAGCTATGGAGAGGGCTATGCTCGGGGTTTCTCTACGTGATCGAATCAGAAATGAAGAGATCCGTATATGAACGAACGTCACCGACATAGCCCAGATAATTAGCAGCCCAGTTAAAGTGGCAGTAGTCAGGGCACATAGCACGAAGAACAGATGGCCGCTGGGCCGGAAGGTTCTGGAGTGGAGAGCACGGACCGTCAAGCGCAGCGTAGGTCGTCCACCGACATGGTGGACAGACGACCTGATAAGGTCGCAGGACGACGTTGGATGCAGGCCGCTTCCAACCGGTCCTTTTGGAAAATTATGGGTGAGGCATATGTTCAGCAGTGGACGTCCTACGGCTGAGATGATGATGATAATATTGTCATAATGTTATTGAATTCGAATCAAATAATTTATTCGAATAAATTTTGGGTATACGTATATAACATATTACCAAATTTTGCATTTATGACCGTGGTATTGAGTTAACCTTATTTCAATATATCTTCGATATTTGAATGAAACCCGCATAAAGCGGCTTGATTAGTTAATAATAAAAAAATGTGTTCATTACTATTATTAATCATGAACACATGAAAATATCGATTAACTCACACAATGAAAACAGTTAAAATTAGAACCTACCCCTTGGTTGGAATATGATTGAAAAATATACAAGGCACCGTAATACAGATTCTAATGGACTATTCTTACTATTACAAATACCAACTTGACGGATGGCAAATGTACAAAAGTACAAGTCCACTAATAAACGAAAATACTTCCTTCCAAAGTTCTCCCAATTTAACATTACTATTATAGTGTCGAGGTTCGTTGGTACGATCGATAGTTTTTATTCAATGTTAGGTACTCCAGAATGTTTAGTAACATTGAAAAGTAAAAATAGTAGAATTGATACTTAACTTTTTTTAAAGAATATACTCGCGTATTCCAATCATCTTGTCAGATAGGATAGCAGAGCTTTATGTTGTAAACGAGTAGGATAAAGAAAAGTTTCATCGCAGTCGTGTCGGGATCATACGTGTAAAGTGGCTCTTAAAGATTTTACCGGAAACAATGGTAAACAATTATTATGATTTTGATAATGTTATATTATAAATTATAATTAGTACTCACGGGATGTACACCACGATTGGGCAGGTTTTGGAGTTCCCCATATTTTGGCGTAGTTACATACACCATCTACCCGTGAACATGGTTAATAACCGCGAAAGTCAAAACAGTGTGTTATATTATAATGCCAAAAAAGCGAAAACTTGCGATGTGTTGTGCTACCGAGCTTATTACAGTGATGATAATGTGTACGTTTTATAACTTGTTATTACTACTACTAAGGATTTTAGAGGTTGAACTTATACTTTTGTATTGCTTGTTAACGTATAGGATACTGATCGAATTCTAATGATTACAAATTTGAAGCCGACGTTATAAACGCCATAAATAAGATATATTTTTTGGTCATAATAATTATACCAATAGGAAAGGAAATGTGCGCGCTCCAAGTACTTTTCCTATAGAAAACCAAGATAATCTTGTTTTTCTAAAAATATCTTATTTATTGCGTTTACAACTTAGTCTTCAAATTTGTAATCATTAGGCTTCGATCGATAGATGTTACAATTGAATTATTTAAGTATTGGCTGTTGTTGGTCAAGAAGTAATATTAGGTGCGGCATAATTATTGGTCATAGTTTTGACAACGTTCTTTGAGTCAAATCGACCTTGCCGTGCTATTCGAAAAGGCGCCCGCGTAGTTGTATGGAATTTCATTGTTTTGCTGAGTTTTAGCCACAAGGAATGTCTTTTGAAAATATAATATTGTCGAGTTCTGTTTCAAAAAACTCGGTGCAAAAAAACTTATATTTAAAATATGATCATGTAAGAGCCTGTAGAAAGACCCCATTTCCTAATATAAAACAAAAAGAAAGCGCGTGAGATAATGTAAAAAGGCAGCGCAGTAATTTTTTTGCGTAATCGCAAAGACATTTGCCTATTTACTTAAGAGGATTGCATAGCTAGTACTTTCCATGCTAAAAGAGAAAATTCTTTTCTAACTCTTAACATTGTCCGATTTCAATGGTTTTTTTATGGAGTCATGCCATTATTTACTATGCCCGTACGTTTTGTTTTTTTCAGTATTGTAAAGTACTATAAACTTCCTTTTTTAGAACTTCAAAAAACTGAAAAAATCAAAACGTACGGGCATAGTAAACAATGTCATGATTCCATGAAAAAATCACTGAAATCGGACGATGTTAAGGGGTAGAATAGAGTTTTCTCTTTTAGCGTGGAAAGTACTAGTTATGCAACCCTCTTAAATCTATGGAAAATTTATAGTAATTGCATTATTATTTATCATTATTCTAAATAATTTTATTCTAAAATACAATTGTAACAGTGCAATAATTGATTTTCCAACAAAAAATCTTCCAACTCAATGTGTTTAACAAGAGCAGACATTCAAAATTAAGCGACATTAGTGATTGCAAAATTGTCACCGAAGACAAAGGAAAAATATGAACTTGACTACGAAAAGCATGCGCAATGGAAAGTTGACAGTAATAAAATAATGATTTTATTTAGTTTATACATTACATTACATTAAGTACATTACATTACATTACATTAAGTACATTACATTACATTACATTACATTACATTACATTACATTACATTACATTACATTACATTACATTACATTACATTACATTACATTACATTACATTACATTACATTACATTACATTACATTACATTACATTACATTACATTACATTACATTACATTACATTACATTACATTACATTACATTACATTACATTACATTACATTACATTACATTACATTACATTACATTACATTACATTACATTACATTACATTACATTACATTACATTACATTACATTACATTACATTACATTACATTACATTACATTACATTACATTACATTACATTACATTGCATTGCATTGCATTGCATTGCATTGCATTGCATTGCATTGCATTGCATTGCATTGCATTGCATTGCATTGCATTGCATTGCATTACATTACATTACATTACATTACATTACATTACATTACATTACATTACATTACATTATTACATTACATTACATTACATTACATTACATTGCATTGCATTGCATTGCATTGCATTGCATTGCATTGCATTGCATTGCATTGCATTGCATTACATTACATTACGTGCACTGACGGCGACGCTATGATGCCTTCGAGCTAAGCATTGTTCAGCCTTCAAGCTTGGTCATCATTGTACCTTAAACTGTTTAACCCTTGCTGTCCGTTATTCAGCTGTTCTTATTTATTGTATTCATAATTATCAAATAATATGTATTAACCCGTGTACTAAACTCTCGATTAACATCTGCTCGAGAAAAAGAGTAAACTGAAAACCAGCTCTGCGTGGACCATCAGGTCTATACAGTAACTGTACTGTATAGACCTGATGGTCCACGCAGATCATACATTTTAGCCATCAACGACGTACATAATAAACGTAAATTATAAATAAATATACTTTAAAATACTCCACTGCCGTTTACCAAATTAAATAGAACAACTACCGAGAAAAACGGACAAAACCTCGTGATCATTTTATAATAAAAAAATTACGGTAATTATATTATATATATATATTATTATATACGTGACAAATGGGAACTTGGCGGAAAATTCCACTTTTGACTTAATAGTGTTTATTTTATGATATTTAAAGCACTTACACCAGCTTTACGACACCAAACTTTGCAACTTTTTTTAGAGAGAAAAATTACACATCCGGACGTGATTTAAACTCGCTTCTTCCAAAGAGCAAACATCGTTGCATCTTTGACAACCTCCGTGAAACAAAAGACGAGATGACAAGAATCGTTGAAAAAACAACCTAATGTACAAGGGCGATATTTCAAAGTATTTGACACCGGCGAGCTCGTCGACGAACGCATCGACGAATCATTAGAGAATCGCATGGCTGATAACTCATAGTCATTACGTCGAAGCGTGACGCGTTGGCTTACGATACGAATACTTTTTAGCAAATTGTTTGTTCTGCGGTCTCTAGTCGATTTAAACTGTCGTAACGTCCCGTAAATTCCGTCCGAGAATGTGTAACTTTTCACTCTAATATTGCAAAGTTTCTTAATAGTTTACCAATATTATTTTTAATGCCATTATGAGACGGTATAAGTACGAGGCCCACATAGTATAAAGTGGTAACCTCTGCCTAGAACAAATGCATTTCCTCACAAGTGACAAACTGATTACTTCTAGTGCTCAAATCATATTTGCTTCATTACTATCCAGTGTTCGTTCGCCGACTGTTTCTTTTAGGCTGAGCGCACATTGGAGTCACGACAGTTTTAAGACAGACTTTCCTCACATAGACAAGTCTGTCTTAAAACTAAAACCAAATTGTTTATGCCGATGACACGTCGCACATCTAAAACGAAACTGTTTTGCCTATGAGACAATTTTGTCTATTAGACGTTTTGTTTGAAGTGTGCGCGTCTTCATAATGTTTGTAAAGTCTGCGCTCAGGCTTAATATATCTATGTGTGCATTTCTAACTGCTTTTGCAGCAGTAGTAGGTTCTCTTTGGTACACTTAAACTCACGTAGTATTAACATAATAGTTAGTAATTAACTGTTGTAAGTAAACATTACATAATGTAACTTAATTACATTGTACTGTTCAAGATTATAACTAGGTATAAAATAAATCTGCGGTGATCGTTATTCGTACACTAACCAGCAATTTTTTTAAACTATTTCTTTTTGTGTACTGTTTGTTGATCTTAAAAAATAAATAAATAAAAACAGCTCTGCGACCGTAACCCTGAGACATGAAGTGTGCCTGTAATTTCGCCGGCAATCATACCATTCAAACCGAAACACAGTATTGCGAACATTATTGCTTCGCGGTAGAAATAGGGTTTGGTGACAATACTTCCCAGGACGAACTCATTCACGAAGAGTTCTACTGCACTTACATTTTAGCGCCACTAGCTCCATCTATTGCAGTCTATTGACCTGCCGCTGGCCCAGGCGTCAATTCCCAGCGGTGGGTGTATATCTAACCAACATTACGTTTACCGTGCAAACTTCATTAGCGTAAAACCCAGCTCTAATACGAGTCGTATCGTGCGGGAACAAAGAAAAACGCACCCGTGGGGAATCGCGTCTGCGCTATCTTTTGGGGACCTCGTCTTATCGTGTGTTATTCTGCAGGTATACGACGGATATAATCGAGCTAATCAAATTGATTTACAGACCTTTTGGTTTTAAAAATACTACCTAGTTGTACCTGGGTGGCCGAGCTTTGCTCGAGTTAGATCCGAATACAAAATAGCAATACATGTTTCATGCTAGGATCTGGTCACCGCGATTCAGGATTTTGCAATGCGGCTGTTACGCCATCTAGTTTGAAAGCAACGAACACGACATTTGAATAGAACTTGATTAATAGTAGACTTGACCTCCAGTTTTCAAACGAGCCTATATTAGAGCTTGTACTATAGTAACCTGATGACTTCTATACACACACTTAATTTTATGATTCACATCCCAACACTGAAAAGTTTTTTTATTTTTTCGCCCTCCACGGAATTTGTCATGGGTTTCATTGGCTATGTATTCAATCAACTTCCTTTCTGTCCAAATTCCCTATTTTGTCTAATTTTCTACCATTTTCTACAATAATTTTGACTTTGGAGCTTATTGCATTCAATTCCATCCATAGAGTTATCTAAACTACACATCTACTCGTAGCTCAAATCTGGGCTATTTCCGTCGAGTAACAACCGGTAGGTGGCCACCGCAAACACATCAAATAGTTTGCAGCATTGCCCCTATAAAACCGTCTGGGTAGACGTGGTGACGACATAAACTAATAACTCAGACTTATTAGTATCATATCGCAATAACAAATTTACAGTTTCCTGAGAAGTACATACATATGTGGTAGGAAATGTATTGAGAAAAGGAGATGGAGTGTTTTTGATTTGGTTCGGATGTAGCTTCTTGCTTAACGTTAAGTGGTTCTGTCTGATACAGGTTACAGATAAAGGATTACTTGAGTTTATTTGAGATATGTTAAACTTTGGGCTTATACACCAATACACTTCTTACTAAATTGATAGTTGCATTATAGTAGGAACATTGTACATTGAGGGGAGAAAACGATCTCGAGTTTCCTTTATTAAGCATCAGCAGCAGCGTTTCGCAAGAGTTCAAAGATATCTTTTCATGGTGGCTTCATCATTATAAAATCGTCACTTACACTATCAGATAAAGATGAATTGTATACAATAATTAAAAGCATACTGTTAAATTATCAATTTAGAAAAAAAAATATAACAAATGGCCGCCATCGTTTTTCGTAGAACACAAAAAGGTTGCTAGCCTCCTTTCATTGAAAATCGAGTATAATTAAATAATTCTCACCTCGTTTTTCTAATTATTCGATATAAAACCGTTTTGAGATTTGATCTTTGTATACTTTTTATGTTCGCTGCTAAAAACTAAATCGCTCGCTACCAGCCTTGCGATTCTCTAATGATTGGTCGTTGCACTCATCGACGAGCTCACCAATGTCAGATACTTTATGGGATATCGCCCTTGTACATAAGGTTGTTTTTCCAACATTTCTTGTCATCTCGTCATTTGTTTCACGGACGTTGTCAAAGATGCAACGATATTTGCTCTTAGGGAATCGCACGGCAGGACCGATATGGAAAAACAAGAGAATGCTACCAGGAATGAAATGGAAAAACAAAAGAACACTACCAGGGCTGAAATGAAATTCCATATATGAATTAATAATAATAATGAACGAGTAATGAGACACTCTTTGAGTGGGTGTGGTATAATAGTTATTTGTTATACAAGAGCAAATTTGCTTTTTAACTGCGTGCTCTATTTAGACGGCCGAGTTAGCGATGGATTCTAAAATTGAATCGCGAGCGCAGCGAGTGAATTTCAGTTTAGGTATTAATTACTACTACATAATTACGTTTATTACAGAATATCTTCTTAAAATTATAGCAAATGAAGATTTTAACAATATGACCTGAAAAAAAAATGGCGCGCGCAAAGCTAATTTAAAAAAAGTACACCAAGAAAGTTCTGAGCCTAAGTTTTTAACAAATTAAAAAAGGTTGTATGTTGAATTCGGCACCATGGAGGTAGAAGTAAATAGGTTTTCTAAAGCTTGAAACTTTGAAATTAGGATTGTTTTAAAAAAGTTCTTTAGTTCCCCTTTTCAAACGATATGCTACATCATAAACGAGGGATCGACCTAAAAACTACTTGGTGGCTAAAATCAAGACTCAAAAAATCATAAAATCAAACAAAGGGGCAATTAATTGAAAGAATTCATGCTTTTTTGCATAGATGAAAGACTGGATGAAGTTCCGTATTATAGTACGACTTTTCAAGCAAAAGAGAGGAATCGAACGCAAAATATTTAACCCGTCCGCATCAGCGCAAAAAATAACAATAGATTTATGAATGAAACTTAACTCGAATGAGTCTTGCTGATTCGGACAGATTAAGACGTACTAAGCCTTTGACATTAGAAAAAAACACTATGAGATACCATAATAGGTACTTTTTCTACGCCAACCGCTTCTTTCCACTCTTTGTACACTTGCTTTTAACTCCTTGAGCAATTAAATATTTTATTTAAGATGGTGCTCTGTTTAACGTAAAATTCTTCAAGAAAACTCGACAATACAATGCATCATCATATTATTTATACTGAAATATAAACGTCTGACTAACAAATAGCTCACGCACAGCAAATTATAATTCTGACGCGGTTATTGAGCAATTGGCTTGCCTCATCCCGAAAACATAATCAAAACCCACACTTTTCTTAAAAATTATAAAAGCTTTGCAAAACCAGCATATTTTCCGTTGATTTATTTTCAATTTTAGAATAGATGACCACACTGAAGTGCTAAATGAATTTCCTGATATCTCACTATAGCTGCATAAACATCATTCACAAAATCTTAAGATTAACGTTAGGTTAAAAATATCCAGTTGCAAACGTGAGTCGCGTGAGACTGTACTCTTAAAATGGTACTCATGAAATACTGTTACTCTCATCTTGGTATCATCGATGTAAACGTCTTTCAAAGGTATTAAAGAGTTTGATCGCCGATTAAAAGTAATGTTTACCTAAACAGAGTGTTGCGAGATGTTAACAGATTTTAAAATAGTGCGATGCGAACTCTCCGGCGAGTTTCAAGTGAATCGATTGAGTGATGTGATATGAAAGAACAGTGATTTTGTTGAACAGGATTTCGATTCAAATGCGTTTTTCAAAATTGTGTAACCTTTTGGAAATTTAAAAATGTTTTGTGATGGAATGACACCAGGTCAACGAACATTTCGAAATAATGAATTTAAATAGATAGTTCGTTTGATAATGGGTTAAAAACTTAGCAATAATGAAGAGGCGAAAAAAAGACAGTCGGGTTCGAATTCGATTCAACATTTCCAATGTGGTAAGTTATGTATCGATGACATTGACCCCAACAATATTCTTGCAAGTTTAACACATATGGGTATATTGCCTAATGCAGGAAAAACTAATTATATATCGATGACATTAACCCCAACAATATTCTTGCAAGTTTAACACATATGGGTATATTGCCTAATAAAGGAAAATTTAATTATATATCGATGACACTAACCCCAACAATATTCTTGCAAGTTTAACACATATGGGTATATTGCCAAATGCAGGAAAAAACTGATTATATATCGTAAATTAACCCCCACAATATTCTTGCAAGTTTAACACATATGGGTATATTCCTGCATCCCCCCCCCGCCGGAGGCCTTTAGTTTTTGAGTAATAATTTTTTTAGTACTTAACCTCACTTTCGGCTATATCAGTATTTTTTACCTATTTTTTGTTTCACACCTAATCTATTAAGGCGGTTCGCTTCTGGCACTTCGCCGGCCGCTGCCGCGGCACGCTCGCTTCGCTCGCTCGGCTCGTGCGTTGTTTGTCATGTTCTAACCTAACCTAACCTATTTTTTGTTTCACACCTAATCTATCAAGGCGGTTCACTTAACATTGTATTATATAACAACAATAACATATCCAGTCCGTCTCAGAGTTATGTTGATAGATGAGAAAAACTTAATGTTAAAGGGCTAGGAGAGACACAATTAAACAAACATTTTAATACATTACTTGTTTATTTCATAAACATGTTTAATTGCTTTCATTAAATGTACAAAAGAGTCTCTTTTATATTTATACACGTCTCTTCGCCACAAATATTCAACAATTATATCACTAAAGTTTTCTGGGTTGTTATAATTTTGTTTTTTGAAAAACCTCTTCACTGCTCGCCACTGGGATTCTATTCTTTGGGTGTGGATTCCATCTTTACCCACAAATGGGTTCTCTGGGTCTGAATGATTCACTTTTTTGTGTATGTATCCATATTCAGACAGACAATCGTATGCCCGCCAACAATCGGTGTGGATTGTTGTTCCAGGTAAAACATGCTTTTGAATTAAAGGTATGAGAGTATCAGCATCTCTTTTATTGTCCGGGCATACTTCCAATCTTAAGTCTTCAGACCCATCTTCTATTAATCCCAGCACCCAGTGGCCTTCAATGTGACGTCCTTTGTTATATTTCCTTTTTCCAAATTTACTTTCGTCTATTTGCACTATTTTCCCACAGCCTCCAATTTTACCGCTGTAAAGATTTTGTTTTTCCAAATAAAATATCACAACTACTTCTCTGCAGTAATTAAACCAATCGGCTATAGTATTTGGGCTTAAACATTGCTTCCTTTCTTTTTTATAAGGGTCTTCGTGAATTGTTTGGTCGTAGGTCCATCCTTGTGAGTATGCATATATAAGATAGTAAACATGCATTATGTCGATAGCAATATTTTCGAAAAATGTGCCAATTCTGCGAGAGATCTTGGCACCGCTGCCCGATTTAGATTTGCATGATCTTTTTGAGCACACAAATGTACCAAAACTTGTGCATCCGCATGAGTATGACACTTTCATGGATGTCCTGTGGGTTCGACACCGTTTCTCAGTTGGTATGAGACCTTGGTCTTCACTATATTTGATGCATTGGTCTTTAGTGCCCAATTTTCGCACAACGTCAGTTAAATTCCAATGATCAATCACTTCAGTGACGCAAAGTTTTCGTTTGGTTATAAGCTCGTTGTCGTCGTCGTCATTACTCGAAGAAGGTCCGGCGACAGGTTCAACGGGCAGATCAGGAGCCGAAGAAGGTCCGGCTACAGGCTCGACGGGCAGATCAGGAGCCGAAGAAGGTCCGGCAACAGGTTCGACGGGCAGATCAGGAGCCGAAACCGCGTCCGCTTCGGGTATTGTACTGTAATACTCCATTACAGCCAAGTGCAGTCCAGTTTTCAAGCCAAGTTCAAGTCGTAGAGCAATCCAAACAAATCCGGTAAGCAAGCCAAGTTTCAAGTCGTCGCGCAATCGAAGGAAGTCCAGGGAAAAAGCCAAAGTCGTAATAAAAATCGAAAAACAAGAGAGCACACATTCACGAAACTACGAGAGAAACGGAATGAATGGATGACAGTCCATCTGTCAGTAAGACAAAATGGCGCCTTTTTTTTTTCTTACGTTTAACGATAACGATACGTTTCGTTTAACTCAGTTTGACAACTTAATTTGACAACTTAATATTGTACCATTTTCTCAACATTGCGTTCCATTTCACTTTTTTTTATCAAATTTTAATTTAATCATAATTAATTTAAACTACGTTTCCGGCAAAAAAAAATTGCTGGAAGGGCTTCAGGTGGACCCCAATGATACCCCTAAACTCGCACCTTCATCAAAATCAGGTACCGGACGGCTATAGCCAACCCAAAAAACTAATTATATATCGATGATATTAACCCCAACAATATTCTTGCAAGTTTAACACATATGGGTATATTGCCTAATGCAGGAAAAAACTAATTATATATCGATGACATTAACCCAAACAATATTCTTGCAAGTTTAACACATATGGGTATATTGCCAAATGCAGGAAAAAACTGATTATATATCGTAAATTAACCCCCACAATATTCTTGCAAGTTTAACACATATGGGTATATTGCCTAATGCAGGAAAAATCTAATTATATATCGATGACATTAACCCCAACAATATTCTTGCAAGTTTAACACATATGGGTATATTGCCTAATGCAGGAAAAAACTAATTATATATCGATGACATTAACCCCAACAATATTCTTGCAAGTTTAACACATATGGGTATATTGCCTAATGCAGGAAAAATATAATTATATATCGATGACATTAACTCCAAAAATATTCTTTCCAAGTTTAACACATATGGGTGTATTGCCTAATGCAGGAAAAATCTAATTATATATCGATGACATTAACCCCAACAATATTCTTGCAAGTTTAACACATATGGGTATATTGCCTAATGCAGGAAAAACTAATTATATATCGATGACATTAACCCCAACAATATTCTTGCAAGTGTAACACATATGGGTATATTGCCTAATGCAGGAAAAATCTAATTATATATCGATGACATTAACCCTAACAATATTCTTGCAAGTTTAACACATATGGGTATATAGCCTAATGCAGGAAAAATCTAATTATATATCGATGACATTAACCCCAACAATATTCTTGCAAGTTTAACACATATGGGTATATTGCCAAATGCAGGAAAAAACTAATTATATATCGATGACATTAACCCCTACAATATACTTGCAAGTTTAACACATATGGGTATATTGCCAAATGCAGGAAAAAACTGATTATATATCGTCAATTAACCCCCACAATATTCTTGCAAGTTTAACACATATGGGTATATTGCCTAATGCAGGAAAAACTAATTATATATCGATGACATTAACCCTAACAATATTCTTGCAAGTTTAACACATATGGGTATATTGCCAAATGCAGGAAAAAATTGATTATATATCGTAAATTAACCCCCACAATATTCTTGCAAGTTTAATACATATGGGTATATTGCCTAATGCAGGAAAAAAACTGATTATATATCGTAAATTAACCCCAACAATATTTTTGCACGTTTAACACATATGGGTATATTGCCAAATGCAGGAAAAAACTGATAAAAATCGCAAATTTACCCCAACAATATACTTGCAAGTTTAACACATATGGGTATATTGCCAAATGCAAGAAAAACTAATTATATATCGATGACATTAACCCCAACAATATTCTTGCAAGTTTAACACATATGGGTATATTGCCAAATGCAGGAAAACTAATTATATATCGATGACATTAACCCCAACAATATTCTTGCAAGTTTAACACATATGGGTATATTGCCAAATGCAGGAAAACTAATTATATATCGATGACATTAACCCCAACAATATTCTTGCAAGTTTAACACATATGGGTATATTGCCAAATGCAGGAAAAAACTGATTATATATCGTAAATTAACCCCTACAATATTCTTGCAAGTTTAACACATATGGGTATATTGCGTATTGCAGGGAAAACTAATTATATATCGATGACATTAACCCCAACAATATTCTTGCAAGTTTAACACATATGGGTATATTGCCTAATGCAGGAAAATCGTATGATCTACTAGCTGCACCCCGTGGTTACGCCCGCGTGATGATGATGAAAAAGTGTCCTTTATGTTATTCCAGCGCCTTATCCGCATACCAAATTTCTATAAAATCGATTCAGTAAATTTTGCGTGAAAATTTAACAAACATCCATACATCCATATACGTACAAACTTTACATCTACCTTATTTTTCTTTTAATATACAAGGTACTATACAACAACACTTACAAGGTATAAAGTGAGGTATCCATATACTATATCTGGAGTATAATATCAATGTTTACAAATCTAGTCACCAAAAGTTAAATCCAGCACTCTTACCTATTAGTTGATACGGATGCAAAAGATGGCTGTAGTCTAAAAGCACTCACGCTGTTGAGATTGTAAGGACCTATACAGCTAGTGAAAGTAGGAACCTACTAGACTTTAAAGATTTAATGTCTGGGTTGCACTACAACTGCACTGTCAAAGCTAGCATGATGCTGATTTATTTTGCACACTAATACTTATATACTAGTGTATAAAATAATAGCTAAACAATACTTATTGAAAGTACATTACTCCCTAGTACAAGTACTCCCTAGGTACATTCCTTTAGCTTGTTTGAAAGTACTCGTAAGTAACCACAAATCAGTGTCAACACTGTAGTCACGTCTGCCTTTCTTCTGTGACCAGAATGGCGTCATATTCTACACTCATTCTGATTAACGACGGCTTCTCAGGTTTCTGATCCTGGGAGAAAGGTTGTGGCAACATTATTCTTATTAGGAGGCGTTAGCGAATGACAGGACACGTAATATTCAGTGCGTGTTAGAAAATATCTAAGTAGGTACTAATATCTAGTCATATTTATTAAAATCTTACTAAGACTGACTTCCGTTACAATGCTCTTTTTTTAAATAGCCACAATCTTGCTCTTTGTTTTTTTATTCATATTATTTTAGAAACAAACTGGGGCGGGATCACAACAATCTTTGGTAGATTTTAATTTCATCGAGTTTCGTCGTAATCGCATTAATAAACTTATGTTTAATTTACGTAGGTATATAATTACTTCATCTGCAAGTTAATCCACTTAATTCTTCTTGAATGAACGATTGCCTTGGCTGGTACCACAGCGAACAACCACTATTTTGTTTGTTGTAATATTGAAGGGGTATTGTGTTCTTCATAAAGTTTATGATAATCAAACAGTATTGTGAAAAACAAAGTTTGAAGTTTTTTTATGTTTTTTTTTGCATTTGGTTCCCATTTTAACATTCTTAAATTTTCAACCCCTCCTTTTACAATCCTACATCCGATTTGGATCATATATGGTTATAAGTTTTATTGATACGAACTTACCCTTCTGCCAAAACACATAAAGATTCGATCTACTGTTCAAAAGTAATCATCAAAAAACATACAATCGCCGATTTGTCCCAGTATAGTCGGAGATCTCGTTTTTCTCGATCAATTAACTAAAAATATATAATTACTAGCAACTGCGCGAGACTTCGTTCGCTTTTTTTGGTTTTTCTTCCGTAAGAGTACCTTTTCTTGTCTATAATTAACACAACAAAAAATAATTAGCGAGATTCTTCCATCCGTTCTCAAGTTATAGCATGACCAGGAGAAATAGGGGTTTATTTTTATATACATTTTAATTTTATCTTTTATAGATCAACGTATTCTTCATACGTAATAAATAAAAATTAATTCTGAACTGTCGGTCGCTTGCGAAATTACTACAATTAAAACAAAAAAAAAAACGATTTTTATTCTTTTATACCCGATGAATTATTATCAAAAAACTACCTACTGGTCAAATATTCATCAAAATTAATCGGGACCACATGAGAAACACCAGCTTTCAAATAAAAATAAAAACATAAAAATTGGTTCGAGGTAACAAGTTATGACATAAAAAACAAACGAATTGAGAACCTCATCTTTCTTTGAAATTCAGTTCATATAATAAAAGCCATCCGAAAAAAGGCAACTTTAATACAAATCTCTACGAAGCCTCTGTTTCATATACTACAAAGTCTGTTGCCTACCTATAATGGATTGGCAGGAAAGCTGTTTGTTCCACGTAATATTTGTATATCGTTCTGTATGTTTGTTTGAGCTCTTGACCTCAGTACGCGGCCGGTCATTTCTTTTTTCACCTTCATAAATTCAGTATTTTTCTGGCATCCATGAAAATGGTCCTAATCTTGTGCAATTTCGATCAAAAATTGTGAATATAAACAAATATAGCTTTAGTATGGTAAAAGTGACAAGAAAATATTTTACAGCTTTAAAATAATGTGATTACACCTATGTGCAGTCGTTGTGTTGTGAAAATAGAACCAACATAGCCATATATTAGCATAGCATAAACAACATAATACATTTTCTTTGTTATAAATAAGTGCTAAGCGAGACGTCATAGACGCGGGCGTCCCGAACACTCCTTGAAAAAGACCACCGAATGTGGTCGAAACTATAGTCGGACCTATCCGACAAATATTACGTGAGTAATCCCGTATATCTAATTATTAACATAACAAATTTTTGTAAAAAAAAGTGAGATACAAAACACAAAAAAATGCCACAAAAACATATCGGGACTTTGAGAAACAGATAAAAAATTACGGTTTTAAAAATCTATTTGTGTGTTGCTAAAGAACTACTAAATAAAAGTCAGTCTCGCTTTTAGTTATTATTTGCACTAGGGTGCGTTTTTATGATGACTCCGATCCTATGAGGCTGCTACCTGAAAATAAATTATATAACAGTTACAGCTAGTCCAATCCTATTCTAGCGCTAACGTGACTTAAAGGAAGTGTCTAATTATTGACTCACCAGGGTGACATGCTAAATCAATGTTACTTGGTGTTAATATTCTTATTATAATTCGTATTCGGGTTTTGTGCAATAAGACCCAGGTTTACTTACCTCCGGTTATATTAATATTAATTTAATTTCAATATGTTTAAACCAGCTATCCCAACTCCTTAACGTAACGGAATATAGCCTAAACTCTAAAGTCACTGGCACAACTTATCCAGTGATGCTAAAATTGTCATGTTAGTGTTCCTATCTGTACATTAGAGATGCACAAGTCCCATTCTGGTGGTAAGCATCACGGTTACCCGTTACAGGCTAGAGTGATCCTTAAGCAGCCCGTTGTGTACATTATTATATATATAATTTCCGAAGATGTGCATTACAACAACACGTGTACCATGGTCTTGTTTTCCTGTAATCTCTGCTCAGTGGACCATCTGTTAACCTTGTTTTGGGTAGATGTTAAGTTTAGGTTAATTCTTTGCTCGCACTTATCAGATAGTTAATTGCCGTATATGGTTCCAGACCGCTATGAACCGCGGGTCGCGGGAGGAACTCCTGGGCAGCTCCCAGGAGGCCCTCCGAAACAGCAGCGTAGACCTTCGTCACGTCTACGAGCGACCTCTGACCCGCGAGGAGAAGACATACTTGCTGCACGCTGATCGAGGAGACTATGTCACGGTCAAGAGGTACGTAAGGTCTAAGGGTTTGGTGTGTCAAATTTAAAGCGGTTTCATTAGCTACTTCTGGTGTTCGTTAACACTTCAAGTGTAAGACTGTTCTTTAACCTCCTATAATCCTCCAGCTGTCACGGAACCAGTCACCATAGATAAACCATTGTTATCAATAACTATGGTTTAACTATGGATAACAATGGTTTATCTATGGTGCCTGGTTCCGTGACAGCTGGAGGAATATAGGAGGTTCAATAACAGCCTTACTCTTTTTTTTTTCAAGGCAATACTGTTCGCCAAAATGGCAGTGTACTGTGCTCGTCTCCCTGAGACATAACATTCTTAACCCCCACAGTCAAAAACGACGAAGTGCTATTTAAAAAAGAAATTTTGACATTATTCTAGAGTAGAATAAAATATAATTTATACTTAGCATTTTTTTATGATACTGCGTAGGTACCTGTTTACACAAAAGTATGAAACTATATTACTTCAAGTAAAATTAACATTCAATATTCAATATGGCGACGTTGTTTAGATCATAAACAGCAACATCCCCTGCATTAAGATTCAAACACATAACAATATCCAAGTACAAACACTGCAATCTCCAAACTAGATTTGGTGTTATTTATTTTATTGAAATAGTACATATTAAATTATTATGTATAATGTGTACATTTTTGTCTTGTGATTACATTACAAGAGTATTTGTGTGAAAAGTTATCTGAACTTGTTTGAAAAGAGTATTTTTCTTTTTCCCAGAGACCATTAGAAATGGATGTTGCTGTTTATGCTTTTATTGATTCATTTAGTTTGACGTATCTGTGTGTGTGTGTGTGTGTGTCTGTCTGTGACATCGTACCGAACGGATGCTCTTTAACACTTCAATCCTTGGAGCTTTTTATTACTTACTCATTCGTCTCCACCCTTGAACAGCCGATCAAAGAATGTCCAGGTCTTTTGCCCGGTATACAACGGTGAAACAGTGAGAAATGTTACTATGTTTCGGTTTGAAAGGCAAAGTTCTCAGTGAAATTACAGGGCAAATTTAACATCTTATATCTTAGGCTACGAACGCAGTGCACTGCCATGCAGGGTTTTGAATAGTTTAAAATTCTGAATGTCTCTAAACTGTTGTGGGCTAGCGCAATGCTTAACATAAGGTTTGTGAGTGCCATATTTGTTTTGTCACCGATTATCACTAAACAACGTCAGGGGTCTCATTCAGGCCCAGGGAGAATCAGGGTCCACGGTGTAGCCACGTACCGGTATTTAGCCCCTCATTATTATATTATAACTACTTTCACTAGAGTTCTACTACTACTTGATTGGCACTACCCTGCTCAAGCGGAAGGATTTCCACCCTACGAACTTAAATTAGGTACTCGGCCCTGAAAATGATGCTATACACTTCATCGATCGATCGATTGATCTTAACTATTTAGAATGTAGGAACAGTTATATGAAACAATTTCTTTGTGAATCATACTCACATTTCATGTAACTATTTCTTTATACTTCTTTGATCTAGCCATCGATCTCGACAGATTTATAGTGAATTCTTTGATCGATAACGTTTGAATCGTAAAATCAGAAATACATGTTAGTTTTTTATACTATCAAGTGACGAAGCTTTCAAAATTCAAAAAATTTTAAGCCAATATTTGCAGTTGCAGTGCCGCCCAGAGAATGGAACTGAAGTTTTACGCAGCACTGCATTGCACTTGTCATCACGAGGCGTTAGTTTTTGTGTCTCATTTATCCGGTTATTTCACTTGCTATAGTGCTCTTTATACAGCAATACTGAGAAGCGCTCGTAGCGGAGCTTGACTTCGCAATCTTAACCGATCAACAAGTTAAGCAACACTTGCTGCGGTCAGGGCTTAGATGGGTGACCGCTAGTGGCATTATTCAACTGAGCGCTTCCGTGCTTCGGAGGGCACGTAAAGCCGTCGGTCCCGGTTGTTTGTCTTAGGACAACAGTCGTTAGGCTATGTCGATGGCTTTCGGGCGGCCTGAAAACTTCGACATGGGTTGGCCACTAACCTATCCACCAAGCCGCACTGGGCCCGCGTGGTGGATTATAGCCCAACTCCTCTCTCTGAGAGGAAGGCTGGAGTCCCAGCAGTGGGAACAAAGTGGGCTGATTATGATACAGCAATACTTGTGCAGTATTGCTTATTGGCAGAAGATCTGATACTGCGATGGTATCAACCATGACAGCTCACCCAACCACAGGAGACCCAACCCCTAGTGATTCGGCATTCCTCGCCTCTTACGTTTGCCATCTGACGCTGGAAACCGATAGTGAAGCGCAACTGACTAACATTTTCAACTGAAAGAAGATTTAGTTGTCGATTCCCGTAGGTGTTACAGAACAATAGTAATAGTAGAGTAGTAGACCTAGTAGCGGTTTGAAAAAAGACAGTGGGACTGAATTACTCGCCAACCTACAAGTTACTTACATGTAATTATATACATGGTTAAATAAAAAGTGCGTTTAAGTCAGTGGTAATTAGTCGTCCCTAGACGTGGTCCGCAAAACCGTCCAATTTGAAAGATACAATCGAAAATAATTTTGGCGCTAAAATATATTTTATTTCACAAGATTCGAGATATACTAATACTGAGAACGGAACAAAGGATTCAGAAGTTAGTGAAGAGTATGCATTTATAATGATATATAAGTATTTGTGATTGCATACCTTTTATTTGCAATAAAAAGAAATAAAAATTAATTTTACTTTATTTTTTTTTGTATTACAAAGGAATGGCATGTAGGAACGTATATTATTTCAATAATTGCATATTTTAACAAGTAATTATTTCTTACAATTAGAAAAACTTGAAACACTTCCATTCTATTCAGTTAGGATTGGAGTGTAACTCAAAAACTACTTGACCGAATTTGATTAAATTTAAATAGGACCACACGGGAAGCAGCAGCTTTTGAAACAAAAATAGAATTTTGAGAATCGGTTCACCCAGTCGAGAGTATGGGGTATAAAACATTTTAAAAAAACACAGTCGAATTGTGTACCTCGTCCTTTTTGGAAGTCTGTAGAAAATTGTTATCAAGTATTCAAATACTTTGAATAAATATATATATATATATATATAGAATAACCACTAATTTTTATTTACTAAATATTACCTCCTAGTATATAACGATTAACACCAAGGTACGAATATTGTGGCCTAGCTTGTACCGGCGTTAATATTGCATATTTTAACACGGAAAGTACTGTGACATAGCTGTAATAGCTAGACATATGGCATTTCATACTTTTTGTAGACATCGATGTTTTCTATAAAACTATAAAGTCAAAGTCAAAGTCAAAATCATTTATTCAATTTAGGCATCAAAGACGCACTTATGAACGTTAACTTTTCATTATAATGTACTAAGACTCTACCGCCGCGTTTCAAAATATATAGAGCCCGCCGAGAAGAAGCGGCAATAAACTCGGGGCCATTCTTTTTATATAGATGTTTACAATGTTTCTACTTAGGTACTACAAATATTACATTTTATGGGTGGCAGAGTGACAGCTTGCCAGAAGTGGAGTATTCCAAGCATCTTTATCTTCTATATAATGTCGAACTTTATAGTAAGCTTTTTTTATTAAAACGTTTTTTACAGTCAACTTGGATTTGCCCTCTGTGAGCTCAGTTATGTGTTTTGGGATTTTATTGTAAAAACGCACACAATTTCCTCGGAATGACTTATTAGTCTTCGCAAGTCTAAAACTAGGTACAGCTATCCTATTTGTATTTCTAGTATTAAAAGTGTGGTGATCACTTTTTAACTTATATTTATGTAATTTTTTACGAACATACATTATATTTTCAAATACATATAAGGAACGACGTTATACGGAATACATATAAGGAACGACATATAAGGAAGGTACGTTAATATATTGATTTCTTTAAATAAATCTCTCAAAGATTCACGGGGACCCATTTCGTATATAGCTCGAATAGCACGTTTAATACCCTGAAGGATAAAGATGGTCTCTATATCAGCCGCTGAACCCCATAGCAATATCCCATATGACATTACAATTGGAAATATGCAAAATACACTAACCGCGCCGTAGTTCAAGCATCTGTTAGCTCTTTTTATTTTACGTACTGCATATGCAGCAGAACTGAGTCTCCCAGACAGGGCATTTATATGAGGTTTGCGTAATTTGTAATTTTGCGTGTATATATATATATATATATATATATATATATATATATATAGTACATCACTTTGCTCTACTTTGTCAATAGTTTCGACCGTGTACGCGGTATAAGGATTTTTCGGTGTTAATATTGCATATTAACACAGAAAAGTAGTTATTGTGACATACCTGCAATAGTTAGACATATAGTATTGCATATTTTAATGTAGATATTGATGATATCTATAAAACTACTATACACAACTTTGCTCTGTTATTTTTTTTTGAAAATAACGTAACAGAAAGCAGCGTGGTCGGTGAAACTATTTGGCTAAGCCTTATACTACGGTATAAGGCTTAGCCAAATAGAGAAAAAGCCATAGAGCTAAAATATGTCACTAAATGTATATAAAACAACATTTCAATACTCACGCTTTCGACACTGGCCCAGTAGATAGCACTCACACACACAAATAAAAGGGATATAGGTTAATAAATAGGATTACGTACAGAACGGCGCTGTTGTAGTGATTCCTTAATCGTCACGTTCCGACAAATACCTAAATACCTACTTAGTCCCTCAACTTACCGCGTGATACTTGTTACAGAGTAACAAATGAGTGGATTGCGAAGTTTATGACCGGTTTTGTCAGAGTCCTTTAGCACTGGGGAGAACTGAAAGCATTTCATCCATTTCTTTATGCTGTTACAGATTGATTTATTAACAAGAAACCTCAAAATTTGCGATAGGTACTTCAAAAATAAACTTTCGGTTCAAGACGAATGCGGTCGCCAATTGAGCAATTTTGAGTGGGCAAATGCAATATATATATATTTATATAATATATATATATACGTTTCATTTTCATACAAGGTGACTGACATCCAAAACCTCGGCTGTAAATGTACGGCATTATTAATAAAGAAAATCTTTCCAAATTAGCTTACGCATTTTAAATATATTATAGGTACATCAATTCCAAGTTGTTTTGATAGAAGGAATTATTTTACACCTGGCCTATGGATTTTGAGGAAGTTTTATATTTAAATATTCACAATAAATCAGAATTATTTCAAACGTAATGTAATTATTTAAAGCGTAATGTAATTATTGAAAACGTAATGTAATTATTTAAATCGTAATGTAATTATTTAACACGTAATGTGATCAATAAAATACAATGGGTGGTGATAAAAACGGCTATAGATTTATCAAAGATTGCATTTACAGCTCTTGAACTTTCTGACAAAAACGCTTAGACGGTTTAACACATGACACGGGATAGGTCGTGTATAAAAATATCAATATTTTTATACTTCCCTTATCTTTTTTATGAATAGTTAAATACTATTAAGTGACGAAACGGGCAAAATGATCCCTTGGTGGAGAGCGTCATTCTGGGGTTGGTTTCATCTGTGTTCTTGACTGAAAGTTACAGTGCAACGCAGATCTTTGAGCTAGATAGTTCTGCGCGTTCTGTACTGCGCTCTACACCCCGAACAAATCTGCTGCTAATTTACTTTGAGAATAAGAATAATTCACGCAACAAATGTCTAACATCTATTTGATGGTACGTAAATGATTTTTGTAAGGAAGAAAATTAACGTGTGTGTAAGAGCTAAAGACAGAATATGGTTATGATTCTGTAAGCATTCTTTAGACTTAAAATCTCTAAATTATGCCAAAATAAACAGAATAAGAATTCTGTTTAGGCTAAAATTCAAATTATTATAGCACTTCCGAATGACAGCACTAAAATTAGACATTTATCTTTATTTGTATATTTCAGACAGATTAGTCGTTCCGTAACTTAATGCTCGCTAAACTAACGTAAAATATCCAAAATTTAATAGAATAAATCTATTTTTAGAAATGTCATTCAAAGTGTTACGCGAATTTGGATTTTAGATTTGAGAGAATAAGGACTAGATACCATAATTTAATTTTAATTCACTAGTTTTGTTTTTTGAACAAGTGAAGTGAACGCTACCTATATCTCTAAAATTTGTCTGGCCTCTCTATTCCTGTTACTAAAACTTCCTTAGAAACGAATTGATACTGTAATCAATCTGAAAATTTTAAACCGTTGTCCATTCTGAATATACCTCCTCATTAATATCATACTAATATCATAAAAAGGAAAGATTTGTTTGTCTTAATTGAATAAGCTCCGAAACTACTAGACTGAACTTTGAAAGATTCTTTCACCATTAGAATCCTACATGATCCTTGATAAACATAGGCTATATAGGATATATATTTTCATTTTTTATGATCGGCTATTCTTTTTTTCTTATTATAACTCCTTTACGTACATTCCACCTTGCTATTTAACGCGTTAGCTAAAATATATTAGGTGCACGCTGTGTTTGCTTGTAAGAGGTGTTACATGTGATTTTAGTTTTCCTACCTATTCTAGACTAGTAAACACATAATTACTGTTGGCAGACTAAATAAATCATCATCACGAGAGCGAAACCGCGGAGCGCAGCTATAATCCACTAAGAAATATTTTTACAACTCGGTTTTCATAAAGTTTTTCCGAACTGTCACTAAGAAATTGCAAAAACCTTTTGCTACCCGAAAATATAAATATACGTATATAATAAACTTATTCAAATCTGCATTTCCTCTGGCTCATATCTCTGTATTTTGATTGCATATTAATACCCGCAGATATATCCAGAAAAATCTGGCACGGAACTCTCGAAATGAAAGATTAAGAGTAGGTTACACAAATAATAAAGAAATATATCATTCGGCAAAGCAATTAACTTGCGTAGAAAGAAAATTAAACTGAAATTGTAAATATTGAACAATACTGAGATTAACTTCTAAAAGGAACTTTGATGTTCAAATATAAAACTATAGCAAGAGAGTATGCGAATAATAAATGAATTCTTTAACCTTACTTTTTATTTATTAAATTTCAATGTTTGAGATCGCTAAAGCAAGCGTTAGTGCTTTCAAAAGTAATATGTACTATAAAAATTGCAAGGGCTGCGATGTCAATACGAAAGTTTAAGTATTTCTAAATAATGCTACTTTCGGTTGGATGGTACTGTTAAACTGTCCAATAGATGTCGCTCCGTCCCCGCAAGACGGTTAGTCAAATAGAGAGTTAAAATTCGATGCTCGGACCAGAACCTCGGTGGCCTAGTTGGTCAATGGCGTCTGACACGGAGAGTCAGAAGACGCGGGTTCGAATCCCATCCGAGGATGGAATTTTTCTCTCTATAAATTTTAATGTTTAACCTTACTTATTTGAAAGTAATACCTACGTAGATCAATCTACTTCTTCGAATATATATAAAAATGAATTGGTTTTCGTAAGTCTCGCTAATATAATAAAACGGTTTGACTGATTTGAATAATTCTTTTTTTGTTTCATCGCTCTGACACCGGGGTCGTATAGATATAAAAAAATCTTCATCAACATCATCCATTACCACGCAGGACGATGTATGCCAAAATTTACATCAATGCATTAGTTGTGAAATTGCATCTATGACTTGTGAATTGTACTTTTTTTAGAGATAGCTTGATTTCATTTTTATTATGTATTATCTAAATCAATCAATCAATATGTCAATCTATATTTTTAAATTTTGATGGAGATAGCTGGATTTCAAAAATAATGTGAGATAGTGAATAGAGTGTTTTTATTTTATGCTATGGTGCTAGAGAACGTATCAGCTATTATAACCCCTTAATATTTGCATCGGCCTGTATGAAGCTAACTAAAACGAATCCCAATAAAACTTCTAACCCTCGAACACCATCGTAAAGTAACTGCTTGTAAAGTCTGGTAATTTTTTACCGGATACATTTCAGCGAATGTGTGCAAGAGCTTCATGACCTTACCCTACCTTTCCCCTTCTACTACAGGACTAGCAGAGTGACGTCGCGATACCACCGCGATAGGAACGGAACTCCTTCTCGTCTTATGTTTTAATTCTTGCGAGTCTTCTGTTTTTCCTGAGAACTTCTGCCGTGCAATTCTCTAATGATTCGTCGATGCTCTCATTGACGAGCTCACCGATGTCAAATACTTTATGAGATATCGCCCTTGTACACAAGGTTGTTTTTCCAACGTTTCTTGTCATCTTGTCATTTGTTTCACGGATGCTGTCAAAGATGCAACGATGTTTGCTCTTAGAGAATGTGACAGCCGTGCGATGATGATGAACGATTCGTCGACCTGCTCGTTGACGAATCATTACAGAATCGCACGGCAGTCTAGAGTAAATAGATTGTTTCTAGATTGACGTGCTCCATTTACTGCCACGCCATCACTTATCATCAGGTGAGATCGTGGCCAAACGTTGATAACGAAAATAAAAAAAACTGCCATGGCGATTCTATATGCCTCAAGACGCAGATAAACCTCGAATCAATGCGTCTCAACCAATTGGAGTTTTGCTGTTAACAAAAACTTGTCAAAAACTTTTTTATTTGATCTTTCTCCATGTTCTAATTATTGTTACAGACTTATCGAGAAATACATAGCGAACCCCGAGATTCTCGACATCAACTGCGTAGACCCTCTGAACCGATCGGCCTTGATTGCTGCCATAGAAAATGAAAACATAGAGCTCATCAAATTGCTGCTGACGTCGGGAATTAAAGTCAAGGTGTGTATTTTTTCAGTCTTTATGTAACTGAACAAGTATGAGGCCCACCGGGTGCTAAGCAGTTACCTGTGCCTATAATAGATGCATGGGATGCACTGCCCCAAGAAACATTAGTTGTTTATAGGGGATTTACACGGCAATAGTTTTAAATGCAGCTGACTAAAGTCGCAAACCCCAAAGTAGACAAGTATTGTCAATGAGACGATTAGAACCCAAAAGCACTATTGAAGGATCCAAGTGAAACACCTCACACTTTGCCAACAGATGTATTCGTAACAAAATTCAAAATAAGACTAACTTAAAATAACGCTGTAACAACCTCAACGGCTTGTATCATAAAATAATGGCACTTCCTTTCCCCTACAACATGGCGCCACAACTCGCACAGTCAACTCAAGTCAACTCAAATACTTGTAACTTAATAATATCAATTAATGTTTTTACATACTGTTCAGATGACTAATTACTGTTAACTTAAATTAAGGATACGATTTATTGAGGCTTAAAAGGGGTGGTATATTAATATACGGTAACGCAAGCCTCCAACTATAGGCCGTGCGACAACGATCGGATGCGACTGGTGATTAAAATAGACCATATTAGCGTGTGTATGTAGGTGTTTTTCTCAACAGCTGTTCGGCTCAACATTTTCGAAGAAAATAGTGTAGTCGCTTGCGATTTCAGTCAACTGTGTTTAAATGGGGTGGTAATACGGATTTGTGAGGCGATTTGTGAAGCGATTAGCTGCACGGTGAAAACCGACTCTTGTCAATCCCCCAGTCTAAGTCCAAAAATTTCACCGGCAGCCATACCATAGAAATAATCCTCACTTCAAACCGGAACAGCCGTAATGCCATCATTAATGATTTGCGGTAGAAATAATAAAACTATATTAAAACATAAGTTTTTAAACGATCATGGTCACACACATTAGAAATATTTAAATTATCAACAGTATAGTTACCATGTATATTTTCTGTGAGACAACCCAAAGTTCGAGCTGATACGTTAGTGTTGTGTGTAATGTTACAAAAATTAACAGTGCGAACAATAGTAGTGGTGCTCGCATAACAAACGAGTACGGAAGAGGGTAGACTCGTTCGTCTGCTCGTAAACATTCACCCACCCGCAAGTCCTCAGTTCATCCGTGATCATGGCGCTTGCAACAGTGCCGAAATATCGGAAACTCATATAAAGTTATATATTAAAACGATTCGCTGATTGAAAAATGCCTTCGGTCCGCTATCTTAGATAAAGGTACTATCAGACAGAGAGCGGTCAACGCGTTTACGCGGTCAGTTATGCGTTCGTTGTGTCGTATTTAGTTAAATAGATATACCCACAGTTGACCGATGCAGTCAGACCACTTCCTGTTTGGTTATAACGAATACAACACAACGAACGCAAAACTGACCGCGTGAACGCGTTGACTGCTCTCTGATAACAACCTTAATACGGAAAGCAAATATATTGTGTGCTAGCACGGAACAATCCAACTCGCACTTGGCTGGTTATTTCAATGACTAGGACATTGTAAACAACGAACAAAACACGAACACACACAAGGGTTGACAGACTGCGTAAGCGTCGTTTGCACAATTGGTAAGTAAGTAAGTACTAATCGTGCTTTAGAAGTGCGTTGTCCCATGTTCAATCCCTGGGTAAATATTTGTGTGATGAGCAGCCGAGATTCATTAATGATTCGTGGATGCGCTCGTCGACGAGCTCACCGATGTCAAATACATTTTGAGATATCACCCTTGTGGTTGTATTTCCAACGTCATTTGTTTACCGGATGTTGTCAAAGATGCAACGGTGTTTGCTCTTAGAGAATCGCACGGCAGAATATGCCAGGTCATGAGTGTTATGATGTGTTATTGTGTGTGTCCATATTATGCCTTTTGCGACACACGGATTCCTAGTGCAGGGGTGTGAGTGTGTAAACGTTATTAAGACGTTATTACACACTAGGATGTGTGTGTGTGTGTGAGGGAGATCCCTTCTTTTATTAGGTACTTCAAGTCTAATATATCATTCAAAAACTTTCCCGTGCCGAATAACTTTTCTTAGACTTTTGAAGTAAATGTGGTTTACAGGCAAAAAAGTAACTTACAGAGCCATTGTTTCCAGAAAAAAATACTCACCCACGTTCCGTCTCGCGGGAAATCATTCTGTTCGTAGTTTGCATGATCGCATCTAACGTATATTTTCATAAGAAAATGCCAATACCTACTTACTTACTATTCCAAGGCTTTTACGCTCACAGATTTTTGAGTAAACTGATTTACGAAACTAAATCTATTTTAAAAAGCCTGTATAAAGATTTGTATGTACTGAGTTTTAGTAGGTACTAAGTAGGTATTTAGTGTTTATATTGTGTTTAATTATTTACATTAAATACTGAAAAAACTGCATGGATAATAAACTACCGACCTATAATTATTACAAAACTACTTATGTAAACAATGACCAAAACACAAACACACACAAAGGTTGGAGGCTTATTTTTTAGCTTATTTTATTTTATATAATTATTATTATACCATTACTTAAGAGGCCGCCATAAACAGGCAGCGTTCCGAAACTGCTGGCAGCACGTTGAATAGCAAGACTAATTCATTGTTCAAGATTAGTGCACTTTATCCAATACGATAAGCCATATTTGTATTATTTTAAAGAGCAAATTCCAAAAACTATTTCTTTTTTATACAAAGAAGAAATTGTTTTTGGAATTTTCACTTTTTTTCATTGTTATAACCACAATTGAATGAGATGTCCCAATCTGAAAAGTACACCCAGCTTCAACGCATTAAAACTCTCCATAACAACTATTCATGCTTTATGACGTCCCAAACTATGAAGTCGTAAAATGTATGACTCTTCAAGAGAAAACTATAACATATCGTTACAAAACATGTTTTGCGCGTATATTTCCTGCAAGATAGATTTACACACAAGATTATAAAAACATCAACTTTAACCTAAATATATTTTTTTTAATTGATCTTTTTGCAAGCTATGCACGATATTGTATTGCTGTTTATTTTAAATTAATGCTTATATTTTTTTATATATTTTAAAGATAAATTTTAAATTATTATTTAAACAAATATTATAAAAGGTACTTACAAAGATTACAAGTGCCTACAATTTGAAAAATTTTACACCGAATTCCATTCTATTCAGTTATTGGAAAACTACTGGACCGAATTTAATGAAATTTAAATGGGACCACACGGGAAACACCAGCTTTCAAACAAAAAAGAATTTTGAGAATCGGTTCGTCCTATCGAAGGTTATGAGGTAACAAACATAAAAAATACAGTCGAATTGAGTACCTCCTCCTTTTTGGAAATAGAAAGACACTTAAAAATTTATTAAACCGTTTGTTGAAGGAAAAGTGCCCAGAATGCTGGCTGCATTTCCACATTGAATAACTCTGCTGATTTTTGTGCAAAAAATTAGTTCAGGTCACCTGACGCTTCAACCAAACGTTTGCCCAGGTCTCTGTAAATTTCGTATGCACCTAGACCCCACGGACCCAAAGTTTCTACTACAAAGGGCACAAATATGTAACCTTAATCTTTACTTATCACTTACTTAAGTATAATTCGTGCGGTAAAAACTTAACCGGAATTTCAAAAGGAAGAATAGTTTTACCAATGCTACTTAACATTGATAGGTACCTCTGAAGCCTTATCACCGTCTATGACGTTTGTCTGATATACGTACACCAATATACGGTTTTAACTGCTATAAAACTGTCTACGTTGAGCCATAAAACGAATTGATATTGCCTGTTTCTAGCTCGCCTGAAACCCCTGAAAGCGTGATTAATTTGAATCGTTAAAAAGTTCGAATGTACAACCGGAGTTAGTAAACAGACCTTCAATATTATCGATCGAGTTTATTGTTTTTGAGGAAACTGAGGACACATGATCCCACACTTTTGTTAAGAGTCATAACTACTTTATATTTGATCGAATTAAGGCCCAGCTAAAACTAAATGTTGGATACTAAACTTGTTTATATATATATATAGAAGCAAAAACTTAATATTAATAACATTCACAAAAAATATTGTAGATATAATAGTATAGTAAAAAAGATTTTGTACCCTGTATCCCCTTATACGGGAGACATGATCAGTGCGGTTGGGCGACTTGATCCGGGGGAGATCAAGTGTCCCTATATTGGGAGATATGGTACCTACACTTGATATAATATCTACATTAATAAGAGAAAAAAACTACTTATTTGAAATAATTACTAAGACATAAAATCATGAACTCTTTTTACTATGCTAATTAAATATTTATTATTTTAAAACTGACTTTAGTTTAACAGCTACTCATATAAAAATAATTAATCTTAAATTCTTATTACGGTAATTTTTTTTTTTGTTTTTTCCTCTTTGAAGTAGAAAAAACTTTATTAAATATATTTTCTCCTGAATACCTTTAAAAAAATAGGAACTATTATTTAAAAAAAGGTACATACTTACAGCTATTAAAAGACACTTAAAAATGTATTAAACCATTTGTTGAAGGAAAAGTGCCTAGAATGCTGGCTGCATTTCCACGTTAAATACTAATCAAATTTTTGTGCAAATTATGAACCAGTATTCTGGTCTTCTGACGTTTCAACCAAACGTTTGGCCAAGTCCCTGAAAATTTCGTATGCACCTGGATCCCACGGACCCAAAAGGCCCAAATATGTAACCTCTATCAAGATTGGCATATTTGCGCCGTTTAAAGTTTTCGGCATTTGTCGCTGCCATACCATCATGAGCGTAAGTTTCTGGAAGATGCAACGGTGCCAGAGTATCGACACAAGTAGCATCCCACACAAGAGGCCGTCCCATCTTCCAAGGAAGAAGAGTCATTCCAACTGGTACGGTAATTATGTATAATTTTCTAAACGTCATGGATTTGACAGATGAATTTTGACTTGTGGATTGGGCACTGCCTAAATAAGCAATGTTGCTAGTTAAACTTATTAAAGCGGTAGTAATTGTGTAGTAATAAAGGTGTACCATGTGTACCGTAAGGATCATGTGTCCTCAGTTTCCCCGAATAACAGCCCTGATCTGGCCATCTGAGTTCTTTGATCTCAAATAATTCTAGAACAGCAGGAACAGCACGTGATGACAAAATTGATTAATGCTAATATTTCAGGCAAACTAGAACGTCAATTATAAAATTGTATAGTTGTTGTGCCAATACTGTCGATAGGTTTTCTAGGACGCACCTATGTTAAAAAGATTAGCCGTACCAGCCTTGAGTCTTTCCTTAATAATTTTTCCCTATTTATAAATGCCGCTACGTACGAAAACTGGTTGACTAAGAAGAAGAAGACATTTGGAGACAATTCTTTTGGCTTATTTACTTTGTTATATTGTTATTTGCTTTTGTTTTAAGATTGCATACATTTCAACAGGATGCTCTACTCCACGCTATCAAGGAGGAATACGTAGAAGCTGTGGAACTGCTGCTGCAATGGGAAGAGGAGCATCATGTTCTCGGAGAACCATACGTGAGTAATAATAATAACAATTTATTTCATGACCAAAACATATGATGATTATGTAGCACGACATTCATTCAACATAATTAAAATGTAATAGTAATCATAGTTAACATCAAGGCCCCAAAAACCTAAGCTAAGCTGGGAAGCTTCTATTATAGGGATTATTTAAGAAACGGGCAAGTCATGTACCAGAATGTAAGCACGTACAACTTTGCAGTCTACTTTTACAGTTTCAGTGCCAGAGCAAAAAGAATTGTAGTTTTGCGTGGCACTACGCTTATCATCTCGGGACATTGGGTCTTTCACCCAGTAATTTCACTTTCTATAGTACCCTTTACGCTTAACACAATAATGCTTGTGCACTATTGCTTCGTGGCAGAATATGTGGCTCAGTGGTAATAATAAGGCACACGACGCGTACCACCTAAAAGTCACGTTTCCACAAAGAAATTATTTTACTCCGTTATACAGCCTGACTGGTTGAACACATTACATAAACAAGGACATGATAATTCATGGTCACATGAAACGTTTAAAAAAATACCGTTAAACTACAGAGGAAACCTTCATTCTATGAATGTGCTATAACTCGAAAATTATGGACACCGTCCGAACGGGGTTAATGACCCAAAGCGCCGCGCCGCGTTCAAAGGAATCAAGCTGCGTCCGAACGGGGTTAATGACCCAAAGGGCCGCGCCGCCCGCGCCGCGTTCACAGGAATCAAAGGATGCCGCGATCGTCGGCCGCCCGCCCGGCCGCGCCGCGCTTTTATTACTACACGCGCGCCGCGAGTGACCATGTTTATTGTTTTGAGTAGACAATTAAAGTTAAATTAGGTAAATATTAGGCACCTATTTTTTTTTCTTAATTAGTACGAGAATCGAGTACTGAGCACTATATATCAATATGTAAAGTGTTCAACCAGTCACCCTGTATAAACGAGTAAAACTTTTTAATAAACTTTATTTAATTTTTATGCACTTCGGATAGCTCTTATACTCAACAACGCTAGCTATTTAAATGCGAAGAATTCTGGTCGAGAATTCGAGAACTCCTAGAAATGGGTTTGAGAATGATCTTGGAGTAATTTTATTAGTTAATATGAGAAGTAAGCCAACTAAATTATTTGATGAAACTAAATAACAGTGGGCTCACTAGGATAATCTATGTCAAGGTTGAACCCGGCTTTTTTCGTGCCAAGGTCACTACTAACTAAGCTAAACGGATTATCAGCAAATAATAAACAAAACAATATCCCACCTGAAAGTCTCCGACATGGCCTAACAACTGTTTTCTAAGACAACAACCGTGATCGACGAAATAACCTGGACCCTGGTAAAGCACGGAAGTGCTCAGCGGGATCAGTGGTCACCCATCCAAGTATGCAGTGACTGCAGCAAGGTGTTTTAATAATCTAGGTGAACATTCTCTCGTATAAACGTCTAGAAGCTAATCATACTACCTATAACACGCCTACAAAAACGAAAATCCTACAGCGCTATGGGCATACTAATCTACCCGTGCTCATTTATTTCAAGAACCAAAATATAGCAGACCAGAATAATAATGTAGCATTGGGTGTATCGTTATTGGTGGATTAAGACATGTAGGTCAGTTTCAAATCTCGACTTGAGTGGAGATTTTACGGTAAAGGCCATATAAAATTTTCTCAGATATATAGACTCACGTGTAGATACACTACTGAGAATCTTACTGGAATACCGGCCTTAGACTCTTTCAGATACAGCGGAGTCTCTGCACTTTTTGAGTACGAAGGCTAGCGTGGTTGGTAAAATAGTTATGAGAATAATAAGAAGAAGAATCACCACAATGCCTTTCTAAGTGGCACTGGACTGTTGTGAGCAAGCGTGATGCTTAAGACGCGGTCCAACCCCAATTTTAAAATAATTTACGATGCTTTACGTAAGGTTGAAAATCGCTTGTTATATTGGACGAAGTAATGCGAAAATGCGTTAATTTTGTACGTTTTCTTTATATTTTTCGATATATACTAACACAATTGAAAAAAAACTGCTGGTTACCACTTTAGTACTATACATTGGCTATGTATTACCTAAAAGTTTGGAGAGTTTGGACGTGAAAGTTTATTTTTGTGGACCTATTCAGGATTTTTTTCTTCTGAAAGAGTGTTATATTTATGAATTCTATTCGGTTTTTACTCTTTTCCTATTCCTTTTCTAACCTTTGTATTTTTTTCATAACATATTATCGATCCGTTTCGTTTCACTAGGTGCTTAAAAATTCTGCTTTTTACTATAATCAGGATACGAGCGCACCTTAATATCAGGCGAGCAATTTGCATGTTGTCTTATAGCTTTTTGATGTCACCGATTGACATCAAATAGCTCCTGAAGCTTTCGAAGCTTCCTTTACGTAATAGTGTTGTTTTTTTCTTCGATAATAATATTTCTATCTTTTATAATAGTTTTATTATTACTTTTAAGATGGGTTTTCTCTCTTTTTACAGTGCATTAAATTCAAATAATTGGTTCACCATGTTCGGAAATGGCAGGATCGCCATATAGCGTTAGAGGTGATATAAAAACATGTAAAATCGTCAAATAGGTTTACTCATTATACAAATAATTAAAGTACATTAAAGGTAACTTATTCTAGATCAGCACAACGTAATTTAAAGTACGTACGAGATGCCTATCCGTGCGCTGAGTACAAAATCTGGTGTCGCAAGCAGCGGCCGTATGCCACGATTCAACGTATTCTGTTAGCTTCAATAATCATTATCCACTGCGTATTAAAACTTAACGTTTAAATATTCGTAAGTACTGAGCAAGCATTGTGGAATGTTTACATGCAATATGGCGACTGGCGTTCAGTCACATGTCCCTTCAAGAGTCGATGTCATTATAACAATGAAATTTCTATTGTGTCTGGCCGTGTGACCTTTGATGGAATAACACAAAAGTTGCGAACCGCCGTGAGCAATGTGTTTTGTTTTTGGGCATATTGCTGCGACACCGGCCCCTTTTTCATATCTCCCTTGTTTCTGTGATCTGTGGGAACATATGTAACCTAGTTTGACACGCAAACTCGCGCTAAGAATTTAAGGTGACATTGGTATATAAACAACATATATGATACATTTGTATCATCATTACAAGACTGAGAATATCCGAGTATTATTAATGGTGTAACAGATCTCTCTAAGCGACTTCTGGAGGAAACGCCTGTTACATCCAAGGGGGAGCTTAACTCTCTGTTGATTCAGATGGGGCAGTGACCTTATTTGTCTGACTGAGGATGAGTTATTGTTATCCGACATTTTGTTTGTCTGGGAAACTAAACATATAAACTAGAACAGTGAATGGGACAGTAAATTATCACTTATCATTGATCCTAGGACAGTGCCTATATATTAATTTAAGTTTACTGTATTTTTGCATTCTATACGAACGCAATGGTCAACAGAAAAAAATATGATCTAAATTAACAGCTCGACCACATTCACAAGAAAAAAAGCTCTGACTCAGATATTCGCAAGAAAAACTTGAAAAAACGTGACCTGGGCCCCGTTTCGTAAAACTACAAGTAACAATTATTGTTAAATAAAATAGCAGAATTGGCTAAAGTGGCAACATTATTCAGAACAAGTGTTTCACATAGGAGATTATCTAAAATATAATGTTGTGTATGTTGCCACTTTAGGCTAATTCTGCTATTTTATTTAACAATAATTGTTACTTGCAGCTTTAGGACACGGGGCCCTGAACAATAATAATTTATGGTTAAAAACTGTTATCAGCTTATTTAAATGTTAAAAGCCGAGTTTCGATTAAAGTAACCCATTTTCATATTTTTAAGTATACTTTGAGGATTTTCTACTTCTTCAACTTCTTTGGCTGTCAATGGACGAAAGACTTCTATAACAGGTTTTAAAATGCATCGGGGTGACGTGGATTATTAAAATGTCAAATGTGCTACATCATATGACGAGAAGAAAAGCGCTATCTGATTATGTGAGATATTCCTATTATTTTATATCAAACTTTTGAGGTCACAGAATATGTGTGAATTACAGAGGTTACTGCACTCATAGGCGGATGAGGAATAGGCAACTAGTAACTATTCAATGCGATACCGAAAATTGATGACAAATTCTCATCATCATCATCATCTCAGCCGTAGAATGTCCACTGCTGAACATATGCCTCGCCCATTATTTTCCAATAGGACTGGTTGGAAGCGGCCTGCATCCAACGTCGTCCACCTTGTCAGTGGACGACCTACGCTGCGCTTGCCGGTCCGTGGTCTCCATTCCAGGACCTTCTGGCCCCATCAGCTATCTGTTCTGCGTGCTATGTGCCCTGCCCACTGCCACTTTAACTGGCTAATCTTCTGGGCTATGTCGGTGACTTTCGTTCTTCTACGGATCTTCTCATTTCTGATTCGATCACGTAGAGAAACCCCGAGCATAGCCCTCTCCATAGCTCGTTGTGCGACTTTGAGCTTACTTATGAGGCCCATAGTAAGAAACCACGTTTCAGTGCCAGAAGTCATCACTGGTTACACACATTGGTTGAAGACTCTTGTCTTGAGGCACTGAGGTATTTTTGACGAAAAGACTTCGCGAAGTTTCCGGAACGCTGCCCAGACGAGTTGGATTCGGCGATTGACCTCTTTCTCGTAGTTGGATCTGCCTAGTTTGACTGACTGTCCCAGGTAGATGTATTCGTCAACAACTTCGAGAACTGAGTTCCCAACTTATGTTGGGGTAGGCACAACATGGACATGTTCTACAAAACGCACAAATTCTACAAATCTGGTAATTTCGTTCTCCTATTAAAAGTACTGAACATTTAATACTGCCGTTTTAATGCAATTTTAGAGAGATTAAACCCGCGTCTTACGACAATCCTTGTCTGACGCCATGACCACTAGACCACCAAGGCTTACAGTCCGAGCATCGGATTTTACTTTCTATTATGATATTAACAGTCGTAGGGGGGACGGAGCGACATCTATTGAACAACCTGACAAACATCATCCAACAGAAAGAATACACGGGTTCGAATCCCGTCCGAGGATGTGAATTTTTCTTTCTAAAATTGCAATGTATGGTATTGCTAAGCAGGCATTGGTGCCTTAAAATCATATTATAAAAACTATCGTTTTATTTGTATGTGAGATAGTTTTATAGGATTTAAATATACTGCAAATATAAGTAGGTTTTTATGAAATTAACTGATACTAAGTTTTTTTTCTATCCAGAGTTGGGAATCCGTAGACGCAGCTGCAGCGACCTTCACGCCAGACATCACGCCGCTCATCCTGGCTGCTCATAGGAACCACTACGAGATCCTTAAGATCCTGCTGGACAGGGGAGCTACCCTGCCCGTACCTCACGACGTCAAGTAGGTACAGGTTGTTCTGCACATCACAGGATCATCCTCAGGCTGAATGGGTTCAACAACCGAGCAGCTTTCTATGTATGCCGATACAAATATCGAAAAAGTTTCAGAAAACGCAAAAGGGCCATATCAAGGTCACCTTTTAGGCAGGTCTGAAAGCTTTTGGATATTTTCTCAATATTAGAATATTATAACACAATACACTGCGAACAATTTAAGGAATACATCCTTGGACGTGGTTTGAACCCGCTTCTTCTGACTATCCATGTCAGACACCGAGACACCCATCCGACCATCGAATTTACATCTATATTTTTTAACCTTCTATATTATCCAGTTGATTATAAAATTTTATTTCGCTTCGCAAACGTCAGTGCTTCAAAATCATACAAAAAACACAAGGTTTACTCCCATTCAAACTATTTCCTCAACTGTAAAAAGTATAAAAATATTTTGAAGTGTTCGAACTTGAACTCAAGTACTACGCGATCTGGCAATATATACCATACGGACTGAATTGCGTATGTGTGGTAATGACTTTATAGTTGGTCTCTCACCTGGAGCATTCGCCTGTAATGTAACGTTACAGAGTCAAGCATTACCTCAGTGAGGGAGGAGAAAGGAGAACCGAGGATTACAGTGGGCAAACTTTAACGTTACAGACCCGGGAAAACTTCGCACACTGCCGCGAACCCGCCGCGGCTCGCCAGAATACATGGCACCCCACTACCGCCTCGGGGGACCAAACCCGCAAATGGACACCAGACTCCCCCGAGTCTGGACGCCCTAAGTCCCCCTAAGTACTATTACGTTGGTGAAGGACACCGAGCATTACAGTACGCAACTTGATGATACAATGTGTAATATTGACGCGGGCGCAGGTCGCAACACTTACTAGTGACTAGACTAATGGGTCACGGTGATCGTTAAGACACTTTAAAGCGCTTTAGTCGATATTATGGTACAACTTGTAAAACAACTTACAACTGAATGCTCGTCTAGTCAGGGAGGCAGTATTGTAATGCAATGCTCAGAATCTAATTGAAAATATTACATTACAAGTGAATGCTCCAGGTGAGGACCACCTTTAAGTTGTAACGTTGTACTTATGCTTAGCATACACAATACAAAATGTATTGTTTCCAGTTTCCCAGTGATATACAGATTACATAACTCTATACCAGCCTTTACCAAAGTGGGCGATAAAGCCCCCTTATGGGGGCTGCAGGCCTAAAGGGGGACAGTAAGAGACCCAGAATTGGGAGTTGAGGAATATAACGTAAAGGATATTACAGTAAAAATTAATATATGTAAAGTATTTTATTGACCGATCAAGTGAAGCGAACGAAGCCTCTCTGCTTTAACTGGCCAAATTGACGCATCTGTCCGTATATTTGTTAGGTTGTTTGTTTGCCTTTCTGTACAGGTCGCAGTTTTCAAACAATCTTCACGAATCTTGGTATGCAAGTTTTACTATTATATATAATTTTTTAGTCGTTAGTGATTTGGAGTGGATGGCGCACCTTTCCTATATAGAGGGAAGTTTGCTGTAGCGCTATTTACGGACTGATTTTGATAAAATTGGGCACACAAATTAGGTTTAAAGAATATGAGCATAATTGCTCACGTGGTTTCCGAGATAATATGTTATGAAGCACTGCGAAAAATTGTCGCTGATAAGACTACGTGCTCGCGAGGTCTCTGTTCGCAGAACTACTAGTTTTAGTCTTATTAACTCTTGTCCTAGAAAAGCATATATAATTAAACCACGCGGACTACACTCGTGGTAGCGACTGGCACAAATTCTTGCAACGCAATTCTCGCTTTGTAGTTCTGTTTACACGAAGACAGTTTATATTCTATGCGAGGCAGTTATCGCCCAAGAGGAAGGGCGAGAATCGTGAATGTTTAGACGAAGCAACTTTTTATGTTCCATTCGATAATCGTATGTTCGAGGAGAGAAACTCGCTCCATCTAAATGGCCCTTTAGAATGCATGTTCAACTCTCCGCTAATATAGCTCACACTAATTAATTTAATTTGAAGTTATAGTGGCTTTTAAGTAGGTGACTAAATGGGGGTGCTAAAAAAATATTTATTCTCAAAGTGGGCAGTAGACAAAATAAGTTTGGGAACCCTTGCTCTATACAAATAACTGTCCCGAAGTGAACACGACGCTTGCAAAGATATATCACAAAAGACAGTTAAGATAAATGGATTGTGAAAGATCAATGTTCGCCTTCCCATAACAATCCTCGATACATTACCGACAAACTCGACCTCCCCTAAAAATACAAAGTGAAATGAGACGATCACTTTCGACACTTCGGTTACTCCACGAACACGGAACGGTAATAAAAGGTAGGAACAGCTCACTGGTTTGAAGCAGTGGGTTGTTACTACCTTTTTCAAAATTTTGGAGCAAAAATATAAAACTGTCGTCGAATGTGTGTGAGCGCGTATGTAAACCATAAAAATGGAACATGCAAATGTTATCTGAGAAATAAAATCAGTTCAAATAACCTTTTATTCATTAACTCTCAATAAAAGACAATAAAAAAAAAACAAAAAAATGCTCTTGAATGATACTTGTAACATGGGTATTTAAATCAGATTAGGAAAAATACACATATAGTCTTGTATTAATCAGCTACGCTAGTACAGTACGATATGATCCTGGCATTCGACTACAACATAGTAACTTTTATAAATGGTTATCCATCAGGTTCACATCGCCATGACCGATAACAGGTTTGAACCTTTAGTCCAATATTTCTAATGTGACATTCCAATTTTCTCCTATATAACGCAACGCTAGTAGTTCTGCGAACAGTAGTAAAGTCAGGTACCTAATTTGTGTACCAAATTTTATGAAAAGCGCCGCAGCAAGCTTCCCCCATTTTTAGGAAAAGTAACTCCTGCATTTAAGTTTCCCGCATTCACAAGACCTTTCTAACGTTAGTACTTCAGTTTCTTGTGGTATAGTCACTACTATCTAATCTGTTCACGAACTAATGTTATTTCTGGATCATCGTTTTGACGGAAGACATACATTTAAATCCATTACTGCAGATACGATAGACGTTTCAGCGTAAACAATAAACACTGAAAAATTATCAACAATAGGTCAGAAGTGTTTGTGTTTAAATATCAAAATATATTTAAAAGCCAATAAAATATCGATAAATGAACAGCTCGTGGAAAATAACTTTCCAGAAAATTATAGATTTTGATATAAAAGATTTGTATCTAGCTAAATTAATATTGTAATACAAGTAATAATACCCTATATTTTATGTAACTAAGCTAAGTTTATGATATGATATGAATAATAATGTATATATACATTATTATTATTATTACATATATTAAATTTTTATCACGGACTTAATCCGGTCCTTTACAAAGGCATAAGTGGGGCTGTAGCCAACACTAAGAGGCCTGTTTGGTATAGCAAATACAATATAGTTTAAAAAAACAGAAACATTTTGGATGGATGGTGACATGGTATATCTATTACAAAAATGGGTAAAATGGCAACGCTATTGAGATGAACTTATTAGTGATAAGGAAGATAGTGGGCTATGGAAGAGACTACGGCACCTGCCAATTTCAGTCTCATTTTAAAATATTTAGGCAGGTGGTGACTTGCCACCCACTAAACGCGCCCCCCATAAGGGCAACCATCAATGGTTATTACCTAAATTATTATAATTATATCGCTCATGTCACATACAAATTATTTATACATATACTGCCTAATCTGTGATACAAATTGAGACTGGAAAGTCGTAATTACATGCTTTTACTTTTTTTTCTTCTTTTAGGTTTCTATGAAATCTAATGATCATATATAATATGATTATATTTTCTAATCTAACAATTAAAACCTCTGGGTTGCACTGCAACTGTCAAGAGCGGTCATAGCGCTTACCATCAATCGCAACACTTGCCTGCTTTACCCCTTGATAGCATGAAAATGTTAATAGCGATAATTGTACCTTAAGTAACACTATTATATGCGTGCGACTTCGTGCTCTTGAATTAAATTATCGCCATCCCTCGGATACTACGCTTTGTATCAGGATATATTAATCGCGAGTACAAACTATCTACGCTCTAAATTACATCCAAATCCATTCAGCCGTTCAATTGAGTAACAAACCTTCATCAAAAATTAGCATTATTAATATTTGTAAAATAATAAAACAAGCTGTACCCCACGGATTCACCCGCGTAGGATGATGATAATGATGATGATGCTGAATAGTATACTGTGTTAATTCAGTGCCTCATCTACCTACCAAATTTCATCAAAATACGTTCGCCGTTTTAGCGTGATTGAGTAACAAGCATCTATCCATCGAAACATTGACATTAATTATAATATAAGTAAGATTGTATAGTGTGACTTTAGTACATTATGGTACAAGTGCGTAATGTTGGTGATTACCGCTGAGGCGCCATTGAGACCCGAGCCGTTAGGTGGGGGTCTTAAGAGAGCCGAGGACGGTAATCAATAGTACACACGACGTTATTCAACACACTTGTGAAGAAAATAATACTAAAAAAAACATTTTCTTCATAATGACTACTTGTAGACATTTTAATTAATAGATTACTGTAATTTAACAGTGAAAACGAATTGTGAAAAACAATTCGCAATGAAAAAAAAATGAGCAAGCAATAGGAACATTAATTTATTTGTTCTATTGAACAAATAAATATGATATTTATGATATTTTTTTTGAATAAAAACTTTTTTAAGGACAAAGCACCTCAACCAATAAGATTTTAAAAAAAATCGATAACTCACTAGTGAGTTATAGCAATGAAAAAGTCACAGTTTGATTATGGGTGTCATTCTGTGCGTTATTGCGGTGACCATAGAGCCACTTTATGAGCAAGTGTGTCGAAAATATAATTATATGGTGTGATTAACGTGGTGGCGTCTGCCTGCTCCTTAATATGTACTTCACAAATCAAAACATCAAAGTCATATTGCTGAAAAACCAATATATTATTTGGGTCATAATTTGAATTGAATTCAGAACTTCAAAATTCAAACTTCATAAAATGAAAACTCGTGCATTGTAAACATCTCGCTTCACTCAGGACTCTACGTACCTCCCTCGCTACGTTTAGATGCTAACTCTAGAGCCTCTCTTTACGCAGGATCCAATACGATGCCGAAGACGCTGCTTCTCTTGTTGCATAATCTACTGCTATCCGACAGGTGTGGCTGCGATGAGTGCGTTAAGTCATCCCAAGAAGACTCCCTCCGTCACTCACAAGCCCGCATCAACGCGTACCGCGCTCTCTCATCACCATCCCTCATCGCGCTCTCATCAGCTGACCCTCTGCTCACAGCCTTCCAACTCTCCTGGGAGCTGGGCCGCCTCAGCAGGATGGAGACTGAGTTCAGAGTTGAGTATAAGGTAAAATATTGGTACAGGACCGGTAAGGATGGGGCCATTGGTGTTCGTTGTGCATATGCATGATTATTTTGGGCACGTGTTTCCTGTCATGTCGTCTCCTTCTTTCATGGCTCTTTTTTCAACTGACCTACTTCTTACACACTCTAACTCTTTTGGGATATAGGTAGGCAAAGCATGAAAGCGACTGAGTCCCCTCGCAAGTCGAGCATACACCATTTGTAGTCGCTTGGCTTAGCATTTTTCGATAATACATTTGTATTACACATTTTATACCTCTTGTTTATAACAAATTTTATCAGATCCAGCGCAGTCCACCGGTATAAACTTGCTTTTTGCTTGGTCAATCTATTCGAGAGTAGTATTTTTTATCTGAACTATAATGCGTAGTTCGGAAAGAAACCAAAAGAACTAGACATTGGACGGGTTAGAATTAACTATGGCTAAGATTGGTCTTTTGGTGCATATGCATGACTGTTTAAGCAAGTGGTTCGCGTATGTTATTTCCTTTTCTCATTGCTATTTCTTCAGCTGACTGGCCTCTTCTCATACTCTCCTGGTAGCTTCATGCTCTTTTGGTACAGACTAAACAAAATAAGCTACTCGCTCGGAGTATAACGGAAAATATTTGATAAAGACCGGTCAGAACTCATTTAAACTGATTTCCTTTAACATTCAGTTTGTTTCATGTCAATCGGTTCACAAATAAAAAAGTTATTGAAATAAATCTCTCACCACTACACAAAGTCTAAGCGAGCGAAGCCGCTGGCGGGTCAACTAGTAATATAATAATGGCTACGATGGTCGTGGTACTTAATATCTCGGTCCCATCATAGCTGGCTTTATCATCACTTAACACTCTATTCTCCAAGAGTAACTGAGCAGAGTAACGGTGGGTTGATAGTCTAACGTGAAATAATGGACATTGGTTTGTAATGCATGATCATTAATCTTTCTTATTTCATAATTGATAATATATTCAGCACACTATGGTCTCCTTTTCTTACCACTAAATCTATTCATATACATCTTCATTTCAAAATGTAGAGCTGGCGGTAAACTTTCAAATAATAAACATAAAAAAGCTCACATGCCTTCCGCACCAGGATTCCCTGTTTCGCAAAAGGCATGGACACACTCATTAACTCATGAGAAACATACCAGACCCAAGCACAAACATTTCCGCTCACTAAACAAATATTTGTTTACTGGTACACACTGAAACTTATGTCATAAGATTCGTTATAACTTTAAGCCAATAATGGAGTACAACATTCTAGACTTCAAGTCACCTGTCTAAATACAAATTTCTCTATCAAACCTAGGCGCTACGTCAGCAATGCACTGAGTTTGCTACCGCCCTGCTAGACCATACGAGGACCTCAAAGGAGCTGGAGATCATGCTGAACTACAATCCATGGGACATCGATTGCTGGGAGCCAGGAGAAAGGCAAACCTTGGGGAGATTGAAACTGGCTATCAAGTATAAGCAGAAATTGGTAAGAGATTGGATAGATTGATGTCATCCATCTATCTAATACCTTTAAACGAGCAATTCTGCTAGAATTGCTCGCTGCAATTGCGGTGCAGCAATTCTTCTCAGAAACGACGATAAATCGATCTACCTAGGTTTCATTTTTAGAAAACGTCGTTTTATTTGTGTTTCAGGCAATTAAAAACTGCTACAACAAATTGTTTTACCGACACAGCAACACCAAAGCTACTTGACTATAGATGGCGTTGTTAAGGTGATTGCATAGCTATTACTTGTCCATACTAAAAGAAAAAACTCTTTTATACCTGTTAACATTGTTCGATTTCAATGTTTTTTTTTCATGTATTCAACACATTGTTTGCTATGGCCGTACGTTTTGATTTTTAGTTTTTTGTTTAAAACAAATTATATTTTTTTGAAATACTGAAAAAATTAAAACGTACGGGCATAGCAAACAATGTGTCGATTGTATGAAAAAGAATCACTGAAATCAGACGATGTTAAAAGAGGTAGAAAAGAATTTTTCTTTTAGTATGGACAAGTACTAGCTATGCAATCCTCTTATGCAACACTAAGTCAATAAGTGTTTGGTTTGAGGTTAATCCAAAAAAAAACAATTGTTTACATATATTATTGATAATATATGTGTCTTTTAACTAGTGGGTTCACTTTAAAATGCTTAAAAATCTTTGAAGAAACGCTTATAAACAATTTACCTCCACGAAGCCGCAACTGGTCTCAAGAACACTTTGAAGAAAATCGTCATCAAACTCAAACAGGTCAGGTTTCTCAATAAAAACCAGTCATCCAATTACTATAAAATTACATTTTAAAAACTGGATATATCATATATCTAGAAATATCGTCAGCTGATTGGATATTTAGTTTCTGTATATACTGTGGCAGGAGGTTCTGCAGGTTTTCTCTACATTCTTGATCCCCGTAGTATTTGTCTATTGCTCTTAATTCAGCAAAAAAGTGTCACGGTTGTTACGTTTCTTACTGTTTTCACTTTTTATCAAGATTATTCGCAATAACGTGCTCGATTTGCAGAAATAAAGTTTTTCGATCCGGGATCCACCCCTTTTATATTTTTTTCTACATACCTACTAGAAAATGGACTCTTATTGAACGGTAATTAGAATCATAATGCAGCGTATTTCGAACGCGTACTTTTTACTGTTCATTCCCCCACGAGTGCAAAAATGAAATTTAAGTTTTAAAAATAGCAAAAAGTTCTAACCTTAAAATTAAAAAAACTTTTTGCAAATAATAAAACTGTATTCGTCAAAATACAATACAAAACAATTACATTTTAGCAAATAATTCATTGATATGATTTAAATGTATGCATCAGTTTAAAATATTTAAAAAATAATTTTCGGAGGATTAATACGCCCGTCGTGAGAAGTGCGAAGCGTGCTAACAGAAAGAGTTTGATTATGTGCGATACTCAGATGCGAAACCTCTTTGGTCTCATTTTATCTGCGCGCGCATGTTTGCAAGCGCGGGAAAATAGAAAATTGCATTTTCTGCTTTTGCTCTTGGGCTACGTTCCGGGAAGGACCGAAATCACTCCCGGCGCTCGATACGTCATCAATGACGTCACCGAAAACGCTCACGCCACGCTCACAACGCTCGCGGATCTTAGGTGGGTCTACGTGATCATTGCGAGCTGTCACTGTCAACCAAAGGGAACGGCAAACCGGGGCGCGAGCAGCTGTGAGCTTTGACGGCGCTTCCCGGAACGCACCCGGATTTAATGCAGGACAGAAAGTTAAACTTTAATATATATACATATATATATTATTCTATACATAAATTCTACGCTATTTGTGGCTATTTATTGTGAAAAATGTCAGCTTCTAGCCTCAAACCAAATAAAAAAGTCAAGACAGAATGTTGTGAACAGAGCAGTGAGGCCGGTTTTCTATGCATGTAGTGCGTGAATCGGTGCTGCCATGATAATTTAAATTACCCCATAAAAATAACGTTATCAAATTATTAACGTTATAAATTTAATAAAGTTATAACGTTATTAGTTTTAATATAATAATAGGGTTCCTACATTAGGTGTCGGTAAAAAGTAGTGGCATTGGGTAGTGAAAGAGAAAAGACAAAGAGTTTCAGAAATAAAATTACTCGGTGTAACTGCTAGTTTTATTTAAAAACCTTTATGCTGAATTAATTTTTTGTACGCTTGTCGTTTACTTTGCACTGATTTAGAAATACTTTCTAATTTAGCAATATGGTGGAATCTAATGTTTAAGTATTTCTCAATTACACACCGTATTAAATTAAGTTTATGTTCCTGCCCAACATATTCATGTTTTGACTCTAAATTGATAAAAATCTGATTGTTTCCAATGAATTTCTTTAATATGTTCGAGACTATAGTTTGGTGTTGATTTTCTGCGGTTATTGCAATATTTTCATTCAATTATTTTCGAACAACTGCTTCACAAGTGACACAAATGTCAAAAAGATCCTTAGACAGGAAGCGAAATCCGCCTTTGTTTTTTAAACTAATGAGCTTGTGAAAATAAAGTTTCTCATCAGTCTGCAAGGCATCTTAACATTTAGAGCATTTTATGGTTTTAACAAGATAGTGCACTGTACTTCCAGATATGTAACCAATTATAATTTTTCTGTAGTCACCATAATATGAATTGTCATGTAAACAGCTGGCCCAATCAAATGATTCATTAACAATTTCATTAAGAAGTTGCAACGAAGAATTTTCAATGGTTCCTTCTTCTTCTTCGTTTCTATACGACGATGAAGTACTATTTATAATTATAGTTGTTGAACTGCAATTAAGTATTGCTATGTGTTCTAAAGGAACACAATTACTTTTTGCAAGACATTTTAATTCTAAATGACATAGTATTTTTTGTAGCTTGCTTGTAAACTGTCTTACGTTAGGGTTATCGTTGAACCCTCCATGCATCCTAATAGACGTAAATAGAATCTCCAAATGATCCTGGCTTAATTTATAAGTAGATAAAAAAACAGCCTTTTTTCATATTCTATGTACTTCGTATAAAGCGCTTTTAAACTTTCAATATTTATTAATGTACCTATGAATCCTGCTTAGCATTTTTCTTCTACGACTGGTTTATAAAATCGCGTGATGACAAAGACTGGTCGACCATCTCGTATAACTTTCCGCATACTAACTACACACAACAACATTCAATAGAGATACACCCTAAAAACAAAAGACTTCAATAGAAATATGGTTTATTTTTACAAAAATACATAACCGCCTTCAATATGTACGAAATTGAAAATCCAGTGTGAAATTAATGCGAGTCCATATTAAAGGTATCAGGTTTCCAACAAAAAAATAATTGTTCAAATCGGTTTATAAATAACGGACTTCTGAGGTAACAAGTATTTAAAACAATAGAACCTAATTGCGAACCTACTCCTTTTAGATGTCGGTTGAAAATAAACTAAAAATAAAAAAAAGAATTGCCTATTTTTTTTTATTTGCTTTCAAACGATGAAACCGGTTTTGTATAAAGATATTGCGTCGAGTGTCATACAATATTATATTTAAAGAAAAGTCTAATTGAGAACCTACTTCTTTTTTGAAGTCGGTTAAAACACGTTGATAAACTATTATAAAAACGTACCCGTATTAACGTAACATATATACTAAATATTAAGATTACCCAATAATAGGGTAAACCTTACAGGCTTTACCATGGCAACACTTTCTATGTTCCAAGCAATAACCTTTATTTTTATTTTATTTATTTAAAATATTGCTTTCCAAGTTACTTACGTGTGAAATGTGATTCCATCCTTCTTTTTATATTTTGATGTTTGTTTTAACACCGTTTCACGACACAATTCGGCATTTTGACTGGTAAATTTGTTGATTTACTTTACGTGTTGCTTCCACGCGCAGCTTAGTTCGACTGACGAGTCAAGGCGTAGTTTCGTTGTGCGTGTGTGTGTGTAATTGTGTATGTACACGGCGAGGCGTAGTTTTGCCGGCTTCACTTTTCTGTTCACAACATTCTGTCTTGACTTTTTTATTTGGTCTGAGCTTCTAGCAATGAAGATGAAAACGAACTCAACAATATGATATAATCTACGCCACCAGAAATATTATCTGAAGCTCAAATTGCAAGTGAAAGCTTGTTGCCATGTATATCTAAAGATAAGTACATGATTTCCTCTCAGACAAAATAAAAAAGATTTCCTATGAACATTTCTTAGTATGGAAAAACAGCAAAAACGCCAATCCGTGCTCAGAAAACGTATGTCATGGCTTATTTTAATGAACTGGCTAATAAGTACAAACCTAGTACTTTGTGGTGCGTTTATTCAATGTTGTAGAAAAAGTACAGTTATCAAGCAAGTAAGTGTGTTGATATCTCTACTCCATTTAGGCTAAAACTCGCCTCGATTGTAATAAACTTCGCGCACTTGTTGCATAATGTACTTACTATTTTAATATTAGGCTACCGATGTATGGTGAGGCAGAGCAAACGTTTAGGAAAACTTGTATAAATAAAATGTAAAATGTACCTACAACTTTGCATTATTTGCATACTACTATGTACCATGTTAGCACAATAAAGATTAATAAGTTATTTACATTTAATTAATAGAATGTATTAGTGCCTACTGCATATAACATATCCATGATAACCTTAGTTCTAAGTATATTCTATTGTAAACAGTGCTTTAATATTTGTTCAAATAAATTATTATTTTTATTATTATTTCTTTCATGAAATCGATTTACTTACTAAATTTAATCACGTATAATTATCTGCTGGACATATGTCTCTCCTAAAGTACGCCACAGAGCTCGGTCTTCAGCTCTCTGCATCCAGTTACTGCCAGCCGCGTTTCGCAGGTCGTCTCTCCACCTGGCCGCAGGGCGTCCTAAACTCCGTTTGCCTAAACGTGGTCTCCTCTCAAGAATCACGTATATATTATGTACTTTTCTACTGACTTCCAAAAAAAGGAGGAGGTACTCAATTCAACTAATTGTTTTTTTTTTATGTTTGTTACCTCATAACTTTCGACTGGGTGAGTCGATTCTCAAATTTTTTTTTTGTCTGAAAGCTGGTGCTTCCCGTGTGGTCCCATTTAAATTTAGTCATCAAATTAAGTCAAGTACTTTTTGAGATACACTCCAATAACTGAATAGAATGGAAGTCGGTATGAAATTTTTCAAATTGTACTTGTTATTTAGATACTTTCTTGAAGCTTCGAGAAAACTATCGTAACTAAAATTATAAAGTGTAGCACAAAGAGTAACCCGCAAGTATTTTCCGAAATAAGATTTTTCTTCTTCCAAAGGTCCTATAACTTAGCTAGCTTATACCACGTGTAAACAGACAACAGAGCTTCATATAAAAGGTTCCATATGAAACCATCTTTATGTAACTATCTTAGAAATCAGAACTTACGATACGACCGCACCTTTTCATTTCATGAAAGTTTACAGATATGGGAGAGTTTTCATCTATTTTCATAATAAACACAGGCTTTTAATTGTCAATTTTTATTAATTAGTGTTGAGGTTTATAATATTTATTTTGCGCATTTATTTTTTTATCCAAATAGTGATTTATGGTACAATGGCGGTGTCAACTTTACGCACGTGTATCATACGACGTTTTACTATGCACTGTGGGAGCAAATATTTATATATACACATATATATATATATATATATCGCCCAGATAGATAAGATATTTGAAGGGCGTTTAAAACAGTCAAATTCATCGACTAATCACCCCCCTTTTATAATAGTTATAAGTTATAATTTTCCAATGTCAGTAATAATAGTATTATTGTCTATTCATGAAAAATATGAATCAGCGTTACAAAAATATTTAACAAATAAATATAATTTCATTTCATTAACATAAATTTAACCTAAAAATTTATATCATTTAATTTTTCGCAAAACCTAGCTGCTTAACGTACATTTTTCATTGTTGTTATTGGAAGCACTTTAAACTACCTGGATAATGACTCTAAAATTACTACTCTAAGTGCCATAAATGGGAAAAGCCTGTAACAATAATTCTTACTCTAAGGAACTGCCACGCTGAACTTTGACTCTCCATTTTACGAGGTCAATGTCCTGTCTTCTTGCGATACTTTTCGTACTGGCCACAATATTTATGAGATCGTTGCTCTACGGAAACCAAAATATCCTTGTTCAGTTCTTGGTAAATTACCACTTAATCCTCGGCCTTCCTCTCGATCGAAAGCTGTGATTTTTTCAAAGTGTATGATAATACTAAACTGTTGAGTTCCACGAGTATATAAAATGATGAACTCATCATTGTATTGATAGACAATATATAAAATGATTCCTTCCAAAGATATGGAAGCAGTTAAAAGAGGCATTTTCCAAAAGGCAAACAGACGCAAATACAATGTTTGACAACCAATACTACTAAATATCTGAATAAAGGCTTATATTATTATAAATAACAATAATAATAATATGGGACAACATCCACACAAAGGTCTTCAGGTACCAAACTAGTCAAAGCCTATACTATGGCAACCTGATGACTGATATACATACTTATATACATATACACACCCAGACACAGATCAAACAGACATGTTCATGCACATGCACATTGACCGGTCCGGGGAACGAACCCGGGACTCAGCGGCACAGAAGGCAGGGGTGCTACCAACTGCGCCAACCGGCCTGTCAAATTAAAAACAATGATGATGTGAAAGATGGAGCATACCAAAGGAGATGTCACCAAAATTTACGATGAAACGACTATGCAATGTTACGCGTATTACGTACTGTCATAACTTTAGTATAAATGTAGAATATAATCTAAATGTAAAAATATAGTTACTGCACACATTTACAAGAAGAAGTATCACGAATATACATGATAAGTAGTTGATGTTATTTAAATGAGAAACGTAATTATGATTATAATCTTTTTTTAACTACTTGCAAAAAAAAATTCTTATGCTCATGTACTTTAAATTATTATTCCTATTTATTTTGGGGCGTTTCCAATTTCAGTTTCTCAGTCCAATCGTACCCTAATAGTACTGCTGTTACCAGCTATCTCACAATTAAGTACTTACATAAAGTCATATTTAGGCTACGAAGAAATATAGTCGTAGTATTTAGGTTATACTTACGGTGATTTTTATATAGACATTTATTTCTTATTTATAATATATAACAAATTATTTTTTCTACCGACTTCCAAAAAGGAGGAGGTAGGTAGGTACTCAACTGTTTTTTTTTTAAATGTTTGTTTACTCATAACTTTCGATAGGGTAAACCGATTTTCAAAATTATTTTTTGTTTGAAAGCTGGTGCTTCCCGTGTGGTCCCATTTAATTTTATCAAATTCGGTTCAGTAGTTTTTGAGTTACACTCCAATAAATGCATAGAATGGAAGTCAGCATTAAATTTTTCAAATTGTACTTGTCATTGGATATGTTTTTTACTTATTATTCTTTTATTTTTGACCTGGGTAGGTCATAAAATAATACTCGTAATTTCACCTTTCGAGGTCGTTCGAGGTGAATCACTAAATCTTAAGGTGTTGATCAGATTTGGGGAAGAATCGGATTATCGCCTGCACCGCTGATACTGAAGACTCTCGTTTGTTATATATTGCTCATATAGGTATTGTTTCTCTGACAGTTCGTGGCCCATCCAAACGTGCAGCAACTGCTTGGAGCGATCTGGTACGAAGGCCTGCCAGGGTTCAAAAGGAAAAACATCATTGGGCAATGTGTACAGGTATGTAAAACACACAAATTTTGGAAAATGGACAAAATCATAGCCATCATTGTTGTTTTTGCCGCCATCCTCCAGAAACCAAATTAATTATGATAGATTTATTGTTTCCGATATTTTGAGAAAACGAACTATTCCAGATAGCAGCATCAGACATTCCTCTAAACAATACTGTGAAATTATTACTAAGTGGATGCAAATATACCAACTCATCAATTCAATAAAACTATTTGTACAAAAAGAAAGACATGTAATAGGCATGTAACTTGAACTATGACCTTGAATGCGCAGAACACGTTATTTTGAGACAAAAAAAAACGTTTATAGGAATCTATAACTGTTCTATTCAATAATACCTAACGATCAGTTCCACACTTTTGTTCGAGAAATACGATGATTTGAAAGTAAATCCAAGATTTTATGAAACTTAGTTTTCGGTTCAACTTGTGTTTCAAGATTAACGACAGCGGAGTATTCGTCTATCACTTTTGTCCATTATTGAACCTGCGCGGACGTCTGCCATTTTGGTTCAAGTTATGTGCCGATAGCAATACGACTGCCGTCGTAGTGTAGGTAATTATTATTTATATTGCGTCTTTAGTATGTGGGTGTATTGGTATTAGTAGTTAGTATTATATAGTATCTAAGAATAAAAATAAATATTTATCAATAATTGCATCAATATATGACAATTATCAGAATAATTTGTAACTAAAGTACCTTATATTAAAGCACGTTAAAGTAAGTCTTACCATTACAATCATCGTAGATATTACCGTATCTATAATAGTTTAAATAAAGTAAGTAATAATAAGAAATAATTCCATTACATGTAGGTCAACATTAGAATCAAACCCAAATCTATTAAAGAATCTAATCTAGTAATAAAAATCTAATCAAATCTAGTAAAGACATAAAAAAGGTCGATAACGGACGCAATACGTCATTAGCATGTCGGTGACGCAAACGCAAAAGTTTTGCCCTTACGAAAAAACTGCTCAACGCGGCTTAAAAAGTTTTCACTCCTAAAAACTCTAGGTGGCAAGACTCGGCGTGATGTTTCCCGTGTACTGTACGATCTACATGCTGGCTCCAAACTCGGAGTATGGACGGTTCATGAAGAAGCCCTTCGTCAAATTCATCTGCCACAGTTCTTCCTACATGCTGTTTCTGAGTAAGTACTTAGCTAGTAATTATTGATGAAATTAAATCCAAAAATAGTTGTGTCATAGATTCAACGGTGTATGTACATGCAAATTTATAATATGACTATAGAGGTACTCTGGTTATGACGATCCCTCGATAACTTTGACTAGCCATAGATCGGGATTAAGTCACCAAGTATTATTCATAACAATGATCTTTTTACAATCCAAAACTGAGTAAACTGTTACGCCAGTAAAAATTGAATTTAACCTCGCACTAAATTTAAAAAGAATTTATAAGGTTTAGGGCCACTTACTGAGAATATCACAAAATGCTGACAGAACCAGCTAGCTAGTAGCTCAAGCGCCGCCTCGAAGTTTTTGTACGATATCTCGGATACTATTTACTTTAGGCCAAAAGTTATTGAAATCATTATTGTAGAGGATGAAATTTCGCACCTTTTATTCCTTGTAAACTTTTTTGTAAAACTAACCGTTTGATTTCACTTCCAACTGCCATTCGCCGTTTATAGTTAGCCGCAAATAGGACCCTTAACAATGGTCCTTCGAGTCAGATGCGACAAGCAGCCCATCCGTAGGGATGCTGGTTTTATGGACTAATTTAATGACCTAATTAATTACTAATTTAATTAATAATAAGTTGAAATCACAAATAATTTTTCTAATGAAATTTAGTCTAAATCTACAGAGCATTTATATAACTAATACGATTATACCGTATTGTATTCGTAAATTGTTATTATATGACATACATATCTTAAAACTGACTAAAAAGAATGCCCTACTGCTTTTAGCCCCTTACTCACAAAAGTGTTTTTGGAAGCTTTCATTCAATAATCTTTTGTTCTTTATACGTAATTATGTCCTCACAGGTAGGTACTTGATAGCTGAATAGGTGACTGATTTGAGTTTTAATTTAGTACTTTATTTTTTTTTATTCCACAGCTCTTCTTTCCCTAGCATCCCAACGAGCAGAGTTCCTAGTCCTAGAGTGGTCTGGAATCAGGTGGCTCCAAGAACTAGTGGAGTACTGGAAGGAGCACGAGCGAGGGGCTCTACCTGGTTTGATAGAGTTCACCGTAATCATCTACATAGCAAGTAAATTTGAGTTTGTTGGCATGCTTCTTACGTTGGTGTATTTTTTGCCGTGGTTTTAGAAAATATTTTAGTAAACTTTAATACTGCAAAGAAAACCTGCGGGAACCTTAGCGTTCTTTAAGCGTTTGTCACTTGTTATTTATATGAACTTCATTGAGGTTTTATTTGATGGTTTACTTTGAACTATTTATGTTAGTCAATATCTTACATGACTTGTAACTCTAAGGTGTTGCGTGAATTTAGTAACAATGTGTAAATATGATGTTATAGTTAGAGATCGTCTTTTTTCTTTTTAATTTGCTCATGAGGTAGGGATTATTAATGTCTGGAGTCTCCAAAGAGAACTGTATAATTTAAGAAACATTAGTAGACGTGTCAAGCACCATGACAATGGTGCGTTGTCAATTGACATAGGTTCTAATTAGTTACATATAAATGGGAGATTAAAAATCTGTTAGAATTCGGGATCTGTTAGAATTTGTTGTTGGAAAATATTTACATAAACTGCCGTTATGCGGAGTAGTGGCGTCGTCCCAAGACGTCCTTCTTACATCAAGCTTGTGTTTTTAACTTCCGTGTGGTAACCTGATGACTGATATTCATAGATATACTTACACACACAAGCATAGTTCTAACATGTTCATGCACACAAATGTTTGACTTATCCAGATATCCAGCGGGACTAGCGGTTCAGAAAGCAGGGGTGCTACCAACTGTTCCAACCCCTTCTAAATAGTATATTCAATTCAAAATCAAAATCAGTAAAGTATATATGAAATGAAAATAATGAGCCGACTGGTGTTAATGAAACAATACAGTAATAACATACGTTAAACTTCATAACATTGTACAGCTCCAGTTATTACTAAAATGTCTGCCATTTTATATGATTCATGAAGAATCGAATGGGTTACTAAAACCATGCGCAAATTAAGACTTAGTAGCTTTTTTCAATATATATGTAGACCTCCGCCTGCCTCATACATTTTCTTCGTTTTAGGGATCATTTTGACTATCATACTTCCAGACATGAGCAAACGACTTGTAGTTTGTCGATACCAATCATAAAATATGAGACATGCTCACCAGCTCCAATTCTATTATAATGTAAAAAGTAATTATATTAAGTTAGTAAAATAACCCCTCCTTATGGGTTAAAAAACCGAAAGACATCTCCTACATAACATCTAATTGAAATCTATATTTTCCTTTTTTCATCTTAGATTTTGTTTAATAAGAACAAATGCAAATCACTGTAAAAATGCTTAGAGCAGCCCTTTAACAGTACTGTTATAGTGTATGCAGTTGTGTTTTCTTGTGATCAGCTGTCAGGTCAATCAAACACGTCTACTCTCTAACTTTAAATTCAATTCGTATAGGAAAAAAAACACTTCCGTAAAATTTTTTTATAGTATATGGCAATCCATCTAACAAAAATAATTTAAGAACCGACTACGACTCGCGTGATACTTATTTACCGGAAAGTTTCTCCAACCTGTTTCGAATTTATTGTCACTGTTGCGTACAGCGGCGAGCGCGGGCTTCAACACTTTCTAATATGACGTGATTCTTAGTCGGTTTTAAAATATAATTGACATTAATAATATTTATAGGTTTAATATGGGCGGAAATAAGAGCACTCTGGACTGGTGGCCTCGTGGAGTACATCAGCGATCTGTGGAACATTGTGGACTTCATCACGAACATGTTTTATATAGCCTGGATCAGCTTGAGGATATCTGCTTGGTATATCGTTCAGGTAAGAAGCACAGAAACACACAGAAAGAAAATCGCAAATACCACCCTCCTACCATATCTTAAACCTACTGTAGAATCAGTTCATAACATTCACTCTAAGGGACTGACGGACTCACGCACAAGTAACTTGGAAGTGCCGCGCTGTGATGCTATGGGTCACAGCCAAATGGGCCGGCACGACCGGAGAAGAACCACTCTCCCACATAACACCGACATGAAGTAATATAACTTGCTATTGCGATTCAATCGGTTTGTGGGAGGTTCCGGAGGTGCAATCCTCCCCTTCCCCTCCTCCTTCCCCCTCCCGATCCCCCACTACCCTCACCCCTTTTATTCCTTCTAACTTCTTTAAAATAACACTAATTCCTTTAAAACTTTTCTCCTCATGGTTTAATATATCGGCTAGAAGTCAACAATCATTTTATGACAAGTATATTTATGATATGATGAATTTGCAATATGAATAAGGTAACGACTACACCACACAACCATCGAACATATTGGTAGTAATTCGCTTGTTCTGAACACCAAACTAAACTAGCGAACTAAAATCTATTTTTAGTAAATTGTGGTAGTTCTTATTCTGTTCATGTTAAAGTTCAAAGTAGTGTAATGCTTGCAAATGACAATTCTTAAATTTGCTGTTCTGTTTAATTGTGGGTATGTTTAGTGCAAATTTAATCGTCATGTAAGTTCGTGCTCTCTAAACTAGTCTAAACTGATGTAAAACTACCCACTATAATCATATGTTTAGAATTATAATTCTAAGTGTTACACGAATGTGGATTTTAGTGTTAACATAATAAGAACTACCAATAGTTTAGAGAATTTTAGTTTAGTGTACGCACAAGCGAATCAGTACCATTATCGTTCTCGTTTCGTCCCATAAGGTCCATGTCTCAAAATGACCAGACCACATCATAAATTGACCACAATCCAATTTTTATCCTAAACTGCTACTGTTGTCTCTTTTCATCCGACTTCCACAAAAAAGGCAGAGGTTCTCAAGTCGAAGCGTATATTTTTTTTATGAACACGCATAACTTTTTACAAAGTAGATCAATTGTGTTTTTTTTTTCGATAGAGTATACTTCCGAGGGAACCACCGTTTAAATTTCATTGAATTCGGTCGAGCAGTTTTTGAGATACACTACAATAACTGAAAAATCTTGATGATATCGTAATTGAGAGTGAATGACAATAGACCCAGTAAGAGCAAGGTATCTAAACAAGGTGAAAATAAATTGTCCCGAATTTAATACCAACACATTTTTTTTTATTATAAATTGCTGTTTATTTTAGCGTGACTACAAGATTGGTTTAGACCCATGGTACCCTCGAGAGAAATGGGACTCCTATGACCCAATGCTGCTGTCTGAAGGTGCCTTCGCAGCCGGCATGATCTTCTCATTCCTCAAACTGGTGCACATCTTCTCGATCAATCCTTACCTTGGACCACTTCAGGTTTCTCTTGGAAGAATGATCCTGGATATCTTGAAGTTCTTCTTTGTGTATATGCTGGTTCTATTTGCTTTTGGATGTGGTAAGTTGTTTTGTTTGTTACTTTGTTGACTTAATTTTTCGATGTCATTGACAGAGTAAAAGTTATCATACACATTTCAGAACTTGAGGTATATCTTTGCTAACTGTACTTTTTAGGGTCCTGTGCTCAAAGGGGGCACTATTACTAAGACACCATTGTTCGTCCGTCTGTCTGTCCGTCTGTCACAATATGGCTGTGTATGTCAGTTGACAATATAGTTTAGGATAGATTGAGATAAATATACCTAATAGAGACGTCATAGGATGAGTACGGAACAACCCAACTCCGGTCTCCAAGTGTTAGAAAACTGTTTGAAAGGGGTGACTAATTATGGACTCAACCCTTAATTAGCTAAAAGAAATAATACAGCAAGACCATACCACAATAAAGGATTAGGACTGCACATATTACATTATTATATATTTACTAGCAGGTGACCGCGACTTCGTCTGCGCAGGATTTGTACTTAGAGTAGCTTATTATCTTCTCCAAAGGCATAATCTATCTTATCAAAATGTCATAAAATATGGTCAAAGGCAATTGCTATTTTGTATTATATGAGTACATTTAAATACTTACTCGTAGTATACCAATCAGTAAACATTAATAATAAAATACAGGACTTACGTACATGCAAATATAAAATTAATCACCATGGAAAAAACTGTCCTTATATTTCATCACCCTTGACGGTTGCCGAGCACGTCTAGTGTATCAAGCTGTCAAATTGACTTGACTTTCGACTAAGCTATCAGAAACTGACACAAATTTTCACAGAACTGTCATCATTAAGATCTTGACGTAGAGCGAGATTTTATTATTTTGTCTATGCTATGCCCAAGCATATTATGCTTTTTCACCCTCTTGGTGATGATGATGATGATGATGAAAAGTATCCTATGTGTTAATCCAGCGCTCAACCAAATCCCTCTCATCTACCCCTATACCAAATTTCATCAAAATTGCCCCCGCCGTTTGTGCGTGAAAGAGTAACAAAGATCCACACATCCATACTCACAAACTTTCGCGTTTATAATATTAAAGTAGGATAGTAGTATTTGATATTATATTCTAATATAGAAATGGATAATCATATATTTGATTATACCATACTTTTTCGATTACTTACAATATTTTTTATGAACACACTTTCCTACTTCGTGGCACAAATGTGGTCATTATATACGAGTACATAAAATGTTTACAGTACTTTTTATAGTATTACTTTTTAAAGCACTAACACCTGCTTAGCGATACCAAACATTGCCAATATTTTTAAAATAAAATTATAAAAACAACATAATAAAAATTGCTGTTTGGTAACTCTAAGCTTTTAATTAATACCTACTTTAAATATTATGAAGGGATGTGACATCAATACGAAAGCTAAGTAGTTGTGAAAATTCTTCTTTCGATTGGATAAGACTGTCAAGCTGTCCAATAGATGTCGCTCCGTCCCCATACGACGCTTAAAAACAGATAGAGTTAAAATTCGATGCTCGAACTTAGAAAGTATAGAGAGCACTGTAAATATTACGAATTTATTATAATTTGTATGTTTTTGACTGTTTTGAAGATATGGACTAATAACACTGTATTGTATTTCAATAAGGTAGACAATCATATAAATTAAGCATATAGTGAATTTTAGATATACATATAAGATGTATAATATTTAAGAACGAACTTTATAATTTTTGCATACGATCAAGGTGGAATTGTGGAGTACTATACCTTAAGATGTTACCAACTTTTTATGACCTATGGTTCATGCAAATAAAGATATTTAATGTTTGATATTTGACTTCGAGCATCGGTGAGTAAGTTGTTCATGGCGTCTGACACAGCTTGTTGGAAAGAATTCGGATCCCGTCCGATGATATGCATTTTTCTTCTATTCTTTAAAAAAATGCAATATACAGTACAAACATGAAAGTTATTTGAGTCGGCAATTTACTTTTATCTTCGAAAACTGAGGCTTTAAAAACTCCATACACTCCCGAGCTACCGCCTATGAAGCTCGTTAGTGGCTGACAAGGCGCCGCCACCGGACTTAATATTGGTTGCATGGTCTAAGCTAATTCAGAAACACTGGTTGAGACTAATACTTTTATCACAATAATTGTTATTTTACCTATTCTAGGGCTGAACCAACTCATGTGGTACTACGCTGAACTTGAAAAAAATAAATGCTACCACCTTCCAAGCGGTATCGCTGATTTCGACACCCAGGAACGAGCCTGCACTATATGGAGACGATATGCAAAGTGAGAGCTTAACGAATAATCTATCAAAATTTGTCTTGTTTCTATGTGTAGATCTAAGGCAATAGATATAATTTTATTGTTATTACTATTGCTATTTGTTTAATTATAGATGCTATCAGTCTTATCTTATCTTGGTTTATTTTGATATTTTACTCCCCTAGAGTTGGACAAGTTGAGCTCCTGATCGTGCTTCTAGTATACAATGCTCGTTACTAAACGTCTCATAATTTAATAGTTACTAATTTATTTGTAACCGATTTCAAAATAGGAGGAGGTTCTATGTTTGGCTGTATATATTTTTTCTCATGTATGTTCACTGATTTCTTTCCCATTTGTGGACTGATTCCGAGTTTGGCGAGGCAATTGTCTGCTCTTCACAACAAGACATTTTTAGAGTACCCTTCATGCCCAAACACAGTATTGCTACGTGACAGAATATTTGGCACTCCAGGGTTACCAACCAAGACGGCTTCCTGCACAACATCCCTGACGCAAATCTGGTTTCCTCTCTTTTCATGTTCTTAGATCTCTAAATACAACTGCATTTCACTATTTCTATGCTCACCTACAATTATCATTTTTCAGCTTATTTGAAACCTCTCAGTCTCTGTTCTGGGCTTCTTTTGGCTTAGTAGACTTGACTACCTTCGAGCTGACTGGCATCAAGAGTTTCACGAGGTTCTGGGCGCTTCTCACCTTCGGTTCCTACTCGGTGATCAATATTATCGTGTTGCTGAACATGCTTATCGCTATGATGTCTAACTCTTATCAAATTATTTCGGTAAGTCCTCTTAACTATATGCCATGTTCTGTTAACCTTTTGTTGCGACTTTCTATAAATACTAGTATACGATATGCGCAAGTCTTCCGCCGATAGCCTACCCTAAAGTTTCAATGCCACTCAGATGTTTATAAAGCATCAATCTGTAACTGTACAGACCCGTTCTCTGTGTGTGTATTCTCTTTTTGTTGCTGCAGTACCCTTCAAACCATAACAGAGTAGCACAAGTACACTAAAACTTCAAGATAGAATATCTGGCGCCACGGTGGTACCTGCCAAAACGGATACTTGCAGAAGTGTCCAAAAGCACCCATTTATTGTACATTCTCACATGATCACATGATTCTACAGACTTGGCCAACGCGGGGTCTCCTCCGAGGGCTCCGAGGGATTGGTCTTGGGATGACAAAAGTAGTAGTCATGAGCAGGCGCGTTTACCATCATGCAAATTACTTGCTTGTTTGCCAATTTGATTGTGTTACTAAAACTATTTTATTGGAATTAAAAATTTCTCTAGGAAAGAGCAGACACAGAGTGGAAATTTGCTCGCAGTAACCTTTGGATGTCGTACTTTGAGGATGGCGACACCGTCCCCCCTCCCTTCAACATCATCCCTACACCAAAGCAGTTCGTTGGGTGGCTCAAACATGTATGCGCCAAACGGGATAGAGGATCTATTCTGGTAAGTACCTAGTAACATAACTTCATTGAATATAGATGATATATGTTTCCATTCCAATTGAACACTAGTATAATTCAGTCTAGATGGGTCTTGAGAAGAAAATGATTCCGAAGACTAAACCAGTTGTACTGTGGCTTTCTTAGTACCTATACCTACCTCAATTAGCTGCATCTGGTAGTGCGTTATGGGATATACAATTCTCCCCCTTAGCTTTCTTTACGTATACTTTTTTACTCCAGCAACTTCTGTTCGTAAATTTTTTGACCTTTGCTTTTTTGGCTTTTATTCTCTGCCGGACTGCTTTACCTCGAATTTTGTCCATCACAGTAAGCTCCTAAGCTCTCGCAACAGTTCTCTGAACGCTAGTCCGCATGCCCATAAAATAATTCAAATAATTTTATACATCACGTGGGATGCTGTTGAGAAACCCAGCAAGCAGCTATATAATAGGTATCTTAGACCTTCTTTCTCCGTCCAGTGACGCTGTAAATGCCGATAGAGGCACAAAATATGTAGCCCGTTCAAAAAAAGCGGCCGTGATTATACAAATATCGACACTAAGATAAAATCACCACTCTCGAGAATAAGTGGCGATATACTCGAGGAGTCGTGATAGAATTCTTTCCTTAGTTAGCCACGTCACTCAAAGTATACGCGTCCAGCCGCAAGCTCTAAGGAGGGCATGACTTACTAAAGCAAGTTAAGGTTAAATACGATAAAATAAGACCAGACGGATATTTTGATGGTGATGTTTTTGTAAATATTGGTAAGTACTTTTTCAATTCAGTTCTATTTTGAAAAGAATTTCGGTTTCAACTAATAGAAAGGATAAAAAAATAAACCTTTACATGAGACAAAATACTTTTTTTGAAATTATTGTTTTTGTCCGTACAGAACAAATCCCGTGAAAAAGCTCGTCAAGAACACGAAGCAGTAATGCGCGTTTTAGTCCGGAGGTACGTCACCGCAGAACAGAGAGCTAGGGATGAAGTGGGTGTCACTGAAGATGACGTCATGGAGATCAGACAAGACATATCCACTCTCAGATACGAGCTGATCGATATACTGCATAATAATGGGATGAAAACTCCGAGAATCAATATTCAAGATGCTACTGGTAAAGGTTTGACAATTTTTTTATATTTCCGATAAAATATAATATAATAATAAAAACAAATTATTAAGATAAAACTGAAATTGGCAGGTGCCGTAGTCACGTCCATAGTCCACTATCTCCCTTATCACTAATAAGTTCATAGCCGTGCCATTTTATCCATTTTTGTAATAGATATACCATGTTACCCTCCATCCAAAATGTTTCTGTTTTTTTATACTACTTTGTATTTTTTAAACCAAACAGGCCTCTAAGTGTTGGCTACAGCCCCACGTATGTCTTTGTAAAGGACCGGATGAAACCCGTGATAAAAATTAAATAAAGACAATAATAAATTAAATATAATGTTCCGTCCTGAGGTTTGGCTACTGCTAAACCGATGGACCATGGGCCTAGGTCTCTTAGCTATTGAACCGCGTTATCGTGACTCAATCGCATGAAAATTGACGTTTTTGACAAATTTCGTAGTCTGCTCGCTATTTAGGTTCGATCGCGGGCCAGCCATTAGCGACCGATAGTCGATTTTGACGTAATTGCTATTCTGTAAAATATTGTGTTGCGATTGCGTTGTTATAGTGGAGTACATTGGCGGTCTGAACCATAAACTAAGTTTCCGTGATTCTTTGAAGGTTTTGAGGGAGCAAAATAATTGAAAAAGTATTTAGTTATTGTGTTTTTTAAAAATCCACTGTATTGATGACTGACACAAGATAGGCAGAATGTTTTCAATCTTATTACAGCGGCAACATTCGCAAGCCGTAGCAAAGCCATATGACAGCGATGTGATTGCTATACAACTGCGATTGAGAACTATATCTAACAGACTACCGAATTAAACAATATAAGCAGTTTAATCTCAGAAAGAAGCATCGTTCTAGCGTGACGTTTGTTAATAGCTAAGAGACTGGGCCCCAGGTGACTGAATATTTTGTACATACAAGAGCCTGCGTTGGCTACATCAGATACGGAATACAGGAACTGACTCTAAGTAGGTAAGGTGCCGTCCATTAGTGACAATTCATTGCGTCACAACCTCAGACAAAATAAAAAAGTCAAGACAGAATGTTGTGAACAGAGAAGTGAGGCCGGTTTTCTAAACTACATGTGCGTGACTCGGTACTATCATGGTAATTCAAATTATATTTAAGTTATTAAAAAAATATCAATTATTAATAAAAATTAAATTAATGTTAATTAAAACTTTACGTGTTGCTTCCACGCGCCGCGATAGTTCGACTGACGCGCCAAGGCGTAGTTTCGTTGTAGGTTTTGTATGTAAATATGTATGGACACGCCGAGGCGTAGTTTCACCCGGCCTCACTTCTCTGTTCCCAACATTCTGTCTTGACTTTTTTATTTTGTCTGAGGTCACAACTATAAAACTCTTCTAAAAGTTGAATATAAACTCACTTATAATTTTGGAGTTATAAGGTTAAAACCCTATTTATTTAAAATATCTTTGTTTAATAATGAATAGCAATAACTATAAGAACATTGAATTTATATAACATCAAAGGGCTTGTGGTTAACCTAATTGATAACTCGATCTTAAGCGTATGGAACTTGCCAACCATATTCTATCAAAATTATGATTTAGTACCTTCTTACCTTTGCAAAATATTATTGACATACCATTATTTTGGGCTATTATCTAGACCATGTCCTGGGTATTTCTCTCTAACTCACGAATTGGTGCTACCCGAACATTTTAATACCAATGATTATTATTTCAGGCGTTAAATATATACATACAAATAAATAAAATGAAAATGTCTGTTTGTAATTCCAAATAAATAGCTTTTTACTAAATGCATATGATGGTACGTACAAACAAAAACAATTATTAAATTTTTTGTCTGTCTGTTCCTCTCTGAAATGGCTGGACTGATTTTCACAGGTACATAGCTGATGTTAGAAGGAGTAACTTAGGTTACTTTTATTTAAACATCATCATCCATCACCACGCGGTTAAAACTGCGGGGTGTAAAAATATACTTACTCTATTTTATCCGTTTAAAGATGTTCAATTGTAATATAGTCTTAGTGATAATCTTGTTGGAACGGTCCTATGGCATGTAAATTCACTGACTTTAGAATAATTAATATAAAATGACTGCTCGAATTTCATGGCTACTCCACAAAACTTTCCTACGAATTATTATAATCACCTTAACAAAAGCTTGCTATATAAAAATTTAATACTCTCCCACAGTGTCCGGCAAAAAAGGAAAGGTGATGGAGAGAAGAATTCTCAAGGACTTCCAAATAGGAATAGTAGAAGGAATCATAAAAGACGTTATATCTAAGGAAGCTAAGCCGAAGGATGTCTTCAGCCAAATTGCCAAAGCTATCGTACGAAGAGGAAGCACTGATAGGTAAGGTTTTAGGAAATTAAAAGTTTTCAATTGACATACAATAAATGCATAAACTAATGACATAAAATAATAATATGCTTGCGCTATCAGCTGTTGAGTGTAAAGGGCACTAAAGTATCTTTTGAGCTTCAACTAGTGCCGTAGCATATATTATCGCAAAGTGGTTAAATAGTAGGATCGAGTGAACGTAATCGTTGCAAGGTAAGCGTCCCTTGCAATGACTCCGTTCACTCGATCCTACTTGGCGAACCTTCCAAAATCAGATTCATGACGTTCTGAAGAAGAGTCAGGTCAAGACTACCTTTTTTTTTGACGCTGGGAAAAATGCATTACGCATCCCCCCCATTGGGGGATAGGGGTGTATGTGGGACTCCCCAGTACGACCAATATACCCACTTAACTGACCCAGCGGCTTCGTATGTGTGAAGGAGGACTGGGGAGTTGGCCGAGCCTTTACGTCCAGTCCCCCAACGACGACCGCCCGCTTTTACAGCGGGGCCTGCTCGCCTCTCCTGCCAGGAGGGCCCGGGAATGACCAGGAGTGCTCAGCCATTCCCGCCTGACGGAGGTGGTGAATAGGTGCAAGGTGCCCCCGCGCGTTTCTCTCGCTACTCACCACCAGGAGGGAGAAAGCGACTATCATTCAGTCGCCTTCTTCCACCCCTTCTTCATCTACGCAGTGGCGCCGCAAGGGGGTCTTCCTCCCTTGCTAGCTCTGCCGCCTCCTTTTGGGACATCACGTCTTCGCAAAAGGAGGAGGTCAAGAGTACCCTAAACCGACGCTCATGTATGAAAGGGTTGATGAATGTGGATAAAGCGGAAGAGGTGTCAGGATCGTAGCAAGTGGAAAACTGTGGTCTCTGCTTAACCCTACGGGACACAGGCGTGATTTTATGTTATGTATGTTAAGTTAAATACTGATGGTAGTGTAGGTATAAGTATTAGTCCTCTTATGCAAAAAACCGTCTTGGTTGGCACCAATACAGTGTCAGATTCCCCCGGAGCTGTTGATTGCAAGCACTACCGTTCCTGGGTATGAAGGGCACTGCTAAAAGTGCAACGACTGGACGGTTGAGAAAATAAGAACCAATGAATTGTGGTGATGTGCACGGTGCTTTGGCACGCAGCTCTGGGTGGTACTGCAACCATTATGTGCATTGCATTATACATCTACACGTAAACTTTTCCTACACTCGTGCACTATTACAAACAAAACGGTTAATAATTCACCACTAGTATAAACATGAAAATTTGAAGAAAAGTTAATAGTAAAATTAAACTTTTTTTAAATGTTTCCCACCATCCTTTGTTTTACTTTGTAGCAAGAAACGCGATTGGAACGCTCTGGTCCGCACCAATACAACACGACGCGACCCGATTGGCACCCGAGCGGAGCAAGAGATCAGGCGAAGCAGGCAGTCGCTCAGGGCTCACATCTTGGAGAATGTGCATGACAGGACCATTGATCCGCAGAAACTGTTGGGTAATTATTATATTCGAAACAAACATACTTGAGGCACAATTATTCAATTAGTCAGGAAAACAATCGTAAAAATATACAGCGTGTAACAAAAAGGTGTAGTACTACTAAAACTACACACGCAGAAGGTTGCATGCAAGTTAGAAAAAACCTAACCTACGCACTGAATACTGCGCGAAGATTATTACCGTCATATTTAGAATACAATATAATATATAGAATTCACCCTATACAGCGTGTAACAAAGAGTTGTACTGAATACTGAAAGGTGTGCATAAGTACATAATCTATATTCGCATGGTAAAATATCAAAATTTAAATTGCTTATAATTTTTATCATACAAAGTTTAAAAAATATTATCCGAAATGTTTTTGGACAGCTCTATTACACATGCCTATTCTTGAAGTGCATATTCAGATCCGTCCTCCTACCCGACGCGCCCTTTTTCCGCGCCGCACCTAGCGCACCTTTTTGTTACACGCTGTATAATATATATACATAGTAAAGTTGAGGTACAGAAAAGATTTTAAATACCATATTATTTTCTTTAACTTCGTTAATGCGGCACTTCTCAGCACTAGCTAGGAATTCCTACCTAATGGGGGATCCAAAAACACTAGCAAGTCTGCGATAATCAACGTTACCAGGCAGCTTCTAAGAGCTCACATCTTGGGGAACATGCAATATAATTTTTGAAGCACTAACGCCTGCTAAGCGAAACCACTTTAAGCAAGTCATTCTCGGACGAGATGCCGTTTTTTTTCGAACTTAAGTGGATAACCATTTATTTTGTTACAATTCTTTCAGAATACAACCCCAAGCTGTCATCCGTGACTCCAACAACCCGAGTGGCGTACGCCAAGTTCATGAGAAGCAAGATCAGGTCAGACTTTGCGGATAGAGAGGAACAGAAGAAAGCAGCTGAAGAAGGAGAGTTTACGTTGGAAGATGAGGTCTTCGAGACTCCGAAGAGAAAGGACAGTAAGCTTGGTGAGTTTGGTACAAGAAGTGAATTCAGTATTTTCATTACAACCCTTCGCGCACTGCTGACAACTGTTAAAGACTTTAACCCCACCATCAGTTCCACACATTTATCCTAGACTTGTGGAGCTGGTATCAATATGTATTCCTCTTCCACATTTGTTAATACATACATACATATAACGTCAAGCTTGTTTCTCGGAGGAGTTACCAGAGATCACAGATTCCTCTTGGAATCCTTCATTGGAATACGTTCGCCAAGCTCTCAATTCACTACCTCTTCCATTCACTCCATCCACGCTCGCCTTTTAAACTTGTTTTGTCAGTCTTCTCTCATCCATCGTTTCTACATGCCCAAACCCACTAAGCATGCCTTTCTCATCTCTAGTCACTACATCTTCATTCACTCCACACCGCTCTCTTATAACGCTGTTTCTAGCTGTACCTATATTTCAAATTCACACCACAAATACTTCTCAAAGCTCTCATCTCAACTGTATTCATTCTACTTGCATGCTTTTCCTGCCATACCCAACTTTCACTACCATACATCAGTGTCGGCAGTAACACTCCTCTATGCACGGCCGGTCTTGCCTTATGTCACTCATTGCAGCCGCTGATAAAAGCGTGTAGATTTATTTTAAATAAGTAATTATAATAGTATTTATAAACTATATAACCATACAAAGAAGGGTTACCATAATATATTAGTCGCATACTGGTGTAGCACCAGTTGCAAAGCTACTACAAGTATGTAATATGTACATATCACACATTTTCATTTGCCCATTAATGCCTTTTTTAATTCGTATTCATCCTTTGAGTACCATTGGCGTAAATGTTCGGGCGTTTCATTCATAAATATTTTGTTTTAATTATCACGGTATATGAAGGGTTAAACCTCATTTTAACCCTTTCCGTCCAAGATACGTAAATATACGTCAGTTTAATTCATAAATCTTTTGTTTTAATTATCGCGGTATAGGAAGGATTAATTGGCCAGTAGATGTGTTAATTTGAAAATAAGAACATATTACATTGACGGATTCAAGCCAACAGAGAAAAATCCAAAAAGCGAGGATTCCAATTTGAGATCTAGCGGAGCGAATATTCTAATTTGGTGTCATTTAATCATAGCTATTAATTTCTTTCGTTTTGATTTCCTAGGCTTTCGTGATTCTTATAATACTGATATGAATATGAGTGACTTTGATTAAATCGCGTATATTTTCTGTCTACCCGTGAACGTGTTCACCGTATAGTGATTCAAAATGTAGAGAAATATAATTCAAAATATACGCAATTTAATCTGTCCGCATCAGGACAAATAATAACCATAGATTTATGAATGAACCTTGCCTCTAATGAGGCTTGCTGATTCGGACAGATTAATCCGGTTAAAGTTGTTTAATACCAGTATCTTTCGTTTTGTAAAAAAACTTCATGTTTTTATCCAATGGAAAAGCAGTTGAATCTGACATGTCAACCGATATATTGTTGTTTGAGGTGAAATCCATTTAGATTATCATTCAAAATTGATTTACTACAGAAGCGATAGAGGGTAGTTGCGCACTATCTTATACTTAATTTATACTTAATTATACTTAATTCAAAATCATTAGCCATTATTATACTTAATTATTTGTTTTAAAAGCAGTCCTGCCTCTATTCGTATATTGCCTATATAGATAATATATATTTTAAGGAATTAAATTGTCTTTAATGGCGTAAAAAGAACAATAATTACTTTATAGGCAATGATTTGGTTTAATTTTCCCAGACTTGTGTTTCCTTGATTTCAATGGCAAAACCTAAAAATTCTCGGACTCTTCATGCTCTTTGCATTCAGCTTTGATCATCGGTCTTGGTCATGGTCGGTTATGATCTATGTAGTGCACGATTACCCTTACTTTATACATTTACTAATTGTATAATGGTTAAAGCTCTAAATATTTAATTATTTATAGTTTAAAATTGAGTGCTTGTTTCCATTTTGCTGTATTACTACCAATTAAGGGACTGCCCGCGACTTCGTTTGCGAAGTAGGCTCGGCCATCGGCCTGTCCATAACCTCCCATATTTTCTTGGTTTTTCTTTCATAAGAACCTTCTCCTGACAATAATTAACATAACAAAAAAATAATTTGCGAGATTGGTCCATCCTTTCTCAAGTTATAGCGTGACCAGAAGAAATCATGAAGATTGACATATATATATATATATATTTTCATTTTAAATGACTAATTAGTTAGGATTTTGTTCTAAGGACTGATTACATGTATAATTGCAAAAGCATTCATATTAATAAATAACTTAATAAATCATTGTAATAATTAGAAGAAAAAAACCGCCGCGTTTTTTCGTACACACTATGAGTTATCTGTTCCATAGATGACAATGAATAGTTTGTACAAAAATTAATAGTTTCACCTCAACGATACAATTTCGTTATACTTACCATCCTTATTTTCGTGCTATTTTGTATTTTTAATTTAGTATTATAGGTATAAGTCATATTCTGTGGTAAGATTCTTAATAATACTAACAATAGATAATTTATACAAACCTACATTTTTCCAGATCGTTCGTTCCGCAGCCGAACTCCGATCCCTGAGTTATCGGATGATGAAGGGTTAAGGGACAATGAAATACAAGTAGAAGCGGATATTGAAAACAAAAGTATCGACACGCTGTCCAAAGGTAAATTAAAAATGTTTTTAGCGATAGTGTCCAAGTATTATCATAGTGACGAGATTATTTTAAAACTAGTTTGGGTTTTAAAAGAAATTTTTGAGAAATCTCTCTTTTTGTATGTACTTCAAAGAGCATACAAAGTACAAAATAGAAACGAAAGTATTGAATATATAAAATGAATAATTTGAAACGGTCCTTCCATGCTATTATTGTAGAAAAAAAAAATATGACCCCATTTTAATGATAAATAATTACACAAAGAACTACGGGTCAGATCATGATCAAACTTAAATGGGACCACAGAAGCACCATCATTCAAATAAAAAATTATAATTAAAAACGATTCACTTAGAAAAAAGTTCCGAGGTAAACATAATATACCAAAATATACAGTCGAACTGAGAACCTCCTCATATTCATGACTTCGGTTAAAAATAAGTAAACATAACCACGAACGTACCTTGAAAACCACGTCTTGCATAGCTGGAAACTTATCAGGCATCAGAGTAATGACAAGTATTTCATCAGAGGATAACCGAAATTACCATAACCGAAACCGAAACCCGGAGCAGCAATTTCCCTGCTCAACACGAAACAACAAGTCCACCCACAACATTGGTTCGGCAAAGTTGGAATTTTGAACACCGATGTATCTTGATATCTTTATTGTTTACTAAACCATTATTATCATTCCCCCTCCTCACGTGGGTCGTGACCTCTACGGAGTATTTTCTGGTGGACCACGCCACGTTGATCTATCCTCGGTAGCGTTAATGGCTTCACATACGGTGGCGTTGAGTACGTTGCGAATCCTAATGGGAATTCAACCCCTCGATCGTTTTCCTTCCACTTGACCGGTCAGCAACAATTTCTCCATGTAGTTGTCACTCTTACGTGCTATATGGCCTTAGAAGTCGAAAATTCTTCAGAGGCTTGTGGTGTGGAGTCTTGCATTGATTTTTAGTGCATCCAATATAGATTCATTGGTGCGGTGTTCTGACCAATGAATTCTTAGCATTCTTCTCCAAAACCACATCGCAAAAGCATCAATCCGGGTACGCTCGGCATTCCTCATAGTCCAAGTCTCCGCGCCATACAGTTCTTGGCCATACCGATGCATCTCTTTATATCTAGTTCACAGGATCCATTGTTGGTGTTTGTGGATCCCAGGTTAACAAAATTGTCTACCTCTTCCACGTTTAATGCGCCAGTAAGCTTATGTGTGCCACTTCGGTCTATCACCATTATTTTCGTCTTGGATCGATTCATCTTTAGCCCCAGATTGTTGCTGATGCGCTCCATCATCTGGAGGAGAATAGCCATCTCGGTTTAATTCTTGGCGAACAAGGAATGTAATTATTATCAGTACAAATTAGAATATAGGTATAATACATCTGTTCTAAAACTAAGATTTCTTGCATCTAGGTGTAGAACGCCCAAGACTGCGGGTTACGTGGTCTTACCCAGTACTGAGTGAAATTATCCAAGACGTAGTATGTATCAACTTGAATATGATCAGTTTGTGATAAATAACTAATACAGGAATGATCCATATTAACAACCTGCCAGAAACAATTCAATTTGGTTCGTAATTGTGAGTTTGTGTAGTTAATATATGTTTGTTAATTGTCATTAAATTCATAACACTAATGTATTACAACGCATCTAACTAACAAAAATGTTTAAACTAACTAAATTACTTTATATAAACTATCTAATCTCTAACTTTTTCTAATCTAAATTTAATATAATAAACACAGTCTAATTAATTGTTGTGTGAACTTACAACAGTTAGTTTTTAATAAATATTGAATTGTTATATATAAATTTAGATATTTTAAAATAGCTTAGAATTAGAAACCTAGCTTTGCTTTCATCCCTATAACAGACAAAAGTGCAACAAAGAAATGATCAAAGTTTATAAATATTCATGTTAGGTTTTACCTAAAATTAAAAAACAAACCAAGCATGAGTATTCTACAACCCTTTCAAAATTATCAGCATCTAATTAGATACTGAAAGTTTTTAAAGGAGCAATTGCTCCTTTAAAAACTTTCACCACTTTCGCATGCAATTTTATAGGAGGATGTAGCAGACTCACTTAAAATAAAACATATTAGCAATCTCCAAAATCATAATTGCTTTATTTTGTTATCTAGATTCCGAAGGAGGCTCCGAACAGACGCGTCCTCTCAAGTCCTCATCTCAAGAACCATCCGAGCCTAGCACTCCAGGGTACGACCCAGTTACCGACCAGCGGCTACCACCTCCAGCAGAATTCAGAAGCGACCACATCATCCAAATCGACCCAGAGGATTCCGAAGACTTGCCTGAAACACCGATCAAAACCCTTTACATAACGAAGGAAGAAGATTCCCAATTACAGAAACCTATTACTCCTACCCCAAGCGTACATTCTCAATCGGAACAGATATTGTCTGCAGCGTCTTTAGAAGCTCAGTACAAGCAAATGACGCCTCAATTGACACCTCAAAAGATTCCTCCACCAACAGCAATGACACCGAGTGCACCTCATAAGACTCCAGAATTATTTACACCAAAGCCCCTTGAATGTACTAGTATCTCTACAACCCCTCCAACTCCCCCAGTAACTAAACCTAAAAAACCTGATGTTATGTCACCAAAACCTCTTGAAGCTATTTCTAAACCTCTACCTTCACAACCTACTATATCAAAAACTCCCGAAGTTATCACACCGAAAACTCCCCAAGTAACGACACCAAAACCGGAAACCACGACGCCTGTTCCTCAAAAACCGTCTTCTTCCTTAGCCCCTAAAGGTTCCCCAAAGAAGGCAACTCTTAGAACCCCAAAAGTCAGTCCATGTCCATCGCCCACTCATTCACAGTCTTCTATGGCAAGTGGCAAAGGGAGATCAAAGGTGACCGGCAGGATTGTGTCTGGATGGTTGTAAAATCAGCTATTTGACATCTACATAAAAAGCTCTCAAAAATACGATAAATTTAGACGTTTTTAACTCTCAGAAGGCCATAAAAGATAAAAAACTGAATTAGGTCGGAACGATCAAATGTATCAAGATAGTATTTAAATCCCCTACATTTCTAACTGTAAGTCCCTTTACTGAAAGTTAGAAGTGCTCAACACTCATTCATGCCGCAAAGGCTGAATGGATTTAGTCGATGTTTGGAATGGATATAGCTTATAGCCAGTAACAAAACATAGCCAATTATAAAATAGGTTTTTATAGCATAAATGAACCATACGAACTAAAACAGCTTTTCATTAACGAAATAAAATAATAAATACATTTCTTCCTTTTTTAAATAGAGGACCAATCTACCTACCTAATGAAAATGCATAAATACTTGTTTTACCGCCTGCGTTCGGGTGTTTTTCCATTATAAACTCGTATAGACACGAACTCCACCAAGGATTTTTTTATACCACTGAAACGTGTTTCAAGAATAAAAATATTGGGTAGTCAAACAACGTTTCTTTTCTGATCGATAGTTACTTTTAAATATAAATATAATCGTAAAGTCAACGTAAAACAATAAAGTAGAATTTTTAGTTGTTAGCAACTGATTGTTAGCATGACGAAGAACAGTGCGTTATCTGATGGTTTATAATATGATTATTTTTTATATTATTAGAAAACGGTACCAGCACGAGGCCCAGCTGATGTGAAATGGTAACCTCTGCCTAAAACAGATGCATTTCCTCATAAGTGACGAACTGCTCTGCAGCCGTCACCCAGAGATATTAAGTTGTCAAGTCTCATGTGCCTGTAATTTCGACGGCAACCATACCTAGACAACACAGAGTAATTGCAAACTGCTTCACGTTAGTGGTATGGTGGCAGATCTACACCGGACAAAGTCATTCACAAAGAGTTCTACTGCTCTTAATCATACTTCTAAAATAGTTCATGCTATTCTCTCAGTCCAACTCGGTCCAGTCGGGGAGTCCGTGTCTACACAGGGAAATGGTGAGGCTGGGTTCTAAGAGCCATTCTAATTCTTAACCCTAATGAAGCTATTGAGAAATAATAAGCAATTTGTGAATACACGAGTTGTGGTGCGTCAGCGCCCCTATTTGAGGAATAATCCGGTGTCGCCCGGTTATTAAAGAAATATTGGATGGAAATCGGCATGGATCGCCGTAGCCATGCAGTAGGATAATGACGTGATAGTGAGATGTCTTGAATAGCAATAATTAAATACGTAATAAGCATTTTAATTATAGTCTATAGATCTGCATTTACTCATGCATTGTATGCCTTATAATGTAAACAGTAAAAGATACCGATTTGGTGAAGTTTTTAATTCTAATTTACATGTACATTGATTGAAATGTTTTTCAAATTATGCCTACCACGTCTAGTCAACTAATGATAGTCTTTGCTATTTATTTATTCATTTTTTTATATATTGAGATGTCTCAGTAACACAAATAATGCATTCAATATAACAACACACAAATATACCGTGAAACTGTAACTATTAAAGTTTTATAGCACTCGTCATAAATAGATTTAAGCTTATAGTGAGAGATTATATGAGTTTTAATTGTAGTTTTAATATGAGGTAGGTGTCTCGCATTTCCAATATGTAATTTTACAATATAGGTTTTTTAAGATTAATTAAGTCCTATAGGGCTATCAAACCTGATGACGTGCACTAACCCCGGGTTCCTAGAACTCCTTATCACTTCTTAAAAGGTTCCTAGCTATTTGATTTTGATTTCATCATCATCATCATTATAAGCCGGAAGACGTCCACTGCTGAGCATATGCCTCCCCCATAGAACGCCACTTGGCACGGCTACTCGCTTCCTGCATCCAGCGATTCCCCGCGGTTTTGACGAGGTCGTCGGTCCACCTAGCGGGGAGCCGGCCTACACTTCGTCTTCCGGTGCGTGGTCGCCACTCGAGAGATTTTGATTTCTCTGATAAAAAATGTGCGAGAACCAATCCTTCTTTTTCCACGATAAATTGGCCTAGCACGAATAACCTCGTAAGCATATGTCGTGTCGTTCACGTAAAACAGTACAAAGTGTCATGTATCTAGGGCAACTGTGACACAGATAACTCGTAGTTTGTACGCCGATGCGTGACGCTTTGCGAATACTTTTTCGCAAATTGTTAGTGTTACGGACTCTGGTAAAATAAGACAATTGCAGATTTTTTTAGTTGAGTTCTTTCCGAAGCGATAAAGCACTATCGTTTCGAAATCTGTGTAGTATTCAGGTTTTTATCATAATTAACATACTTTACCATAAAAATTGCCTTAATTATACAATATCTCTTGTAAGTTATTTGATAAGTATATGAAGGAACAATAAATGGTTTAATAAAAACGGCATATTTTGTTATTATTTCTTTCCCGCCTTTGCTTTTTTATACAGAATGTCAACAGGTCACAGAAAAGATCATTGTATTAGCGAGTAGCGGTTTGATCAAATATATTTTGCAATGGAGTCTTAAACGCTTCCTAAGTACAAATGTAAATCTAAGATGTCAAAATGTAAGAGTACGTGTAAGAATTCAACTTAGGTAAGACTTAATAAGTAAAAGTAAATGTAAGGACAAAATCGACAATTCTAACAATACGAGACTATTATAGATTTTTTTAGAGAGTAACACATACCTTCGGACGGGATACGAACCCGCGTCTTCCGACAATCCGTGTCAGACCGTTCAATGAATGCCCCTTCATCCCCATACGACGTTTATAGTCAAAAAAGATGTAAAAATAATTGGATGCTCGAACGGCGAGCCTTGGTGGCCTAGTAGTCATGGCATCTGACACGGATTGCTGGAAGACGCAGGTTCGAATCCCATCCTTCCGTACATAGACTAACATATATACTAGGAAACTACCGTAAGAGGATATGTATTTTCTCTCTAAAACATTGCAATGTTTGATTATAATATAATAGTAGTTTATGCAACTGTCATATAATAGAGGGTATTAAAACATGAGTGTAGTTTTCTGAAACGAGCTGCAGGCGAGTTTCAAAATAAGATTACACGAGTGTTTTAACACCTAATTATATGCAGTTGCATACACTACTTTATTTCACTTTGTTTATATGTTTATACACTACTTTGTTTCATAGCTAAGTTTATGGATTGGGACTTGTGCGGTAGGCCTAAGTCCGGTTCTGTATATAATGATATGTGTAACAGTAGAAGGGTATTCAAATCTAGATTGAAGTGGTGTCAAGATCACCAAGATCAGATTAGAAGGGATGCTCTCGCTGAAAAACACCGTGAAGGCGACTTCCGTGGCTTCTGGCAGAGCACTGCCAAAACTAACGTTCGACCTGGACTTCCTGCGAGCGTCGGCGGGGTGAGTGATCCTAAGAGCATTGCTAATCTTTTTAAAGAGGATTTTGCTGTTAAATCGCCGTAAGGCCCAGCCAGTGAGGTGCTCAATGCTGACATGAGCGGTCATTTTGTCGGCACGAGATTTAGTGCTAAAGAGGTTGCTAGTGTCATAAAGCACATGACTCGAGGAAAATCTCCGGGTCACGATGGACTCAGTATTGAGCACTTCCTGCATGCTGGACCTCACATCTCGCGAGTATTAGCAATGTTTTACTCCCTGTGTGTAAGTCACAGCTATTTGCCGGATGATTTTATGAAAACCGTGGTAGTGCCGGTAGTTAAAAATAAGACGGGTGACTTAGCCGATAGCAATAACTATAGGCCTATCTCTCTCGCTACCACAGCGGCTAAGGTTTTTGATGGTCTGCTTAATTCTCAGCTGAACAAGTACGTAACTCTCCACGACAACCAGTTCGGGTTTCGTCCGCAGTTATTAACGGAGAGCGCCATTCTGTGCCTTAAGCACACCGTCAACTACTATACAAAGAGAAATACACCGGTATGCGCATGCTTCCTGGACCTCTCCAAGGCTTTCGATTTAGTCCAGTACGAAGTCCTATGGCGTAAGCTAGACCAGATTAACTTACCAAATGAGATTACCACCATATTTCGTTTCTGGTATGGTCATCAAAGGAATCATGTGAGATGCGCAGGGGTGATGTCAGAGCAATATAAACTTGAATGTGGTGTCAGGCAGGGTTTGACATCTCCTACGCTATTCAACTTTTACGTTAATGACCTGATCGTGGCGCTCAGCAATTGCCATGTCGGCTGCCGTATTGATGGAGTGTCTGTGAATAATCTCAGTTATGCAGACGACATGGTGTTGCTGAATGCCTCGGTATGTGGTCTGAGGAGGTTGTTGAATGTATGTGAAGACTACGTTCGTGACCATGGTTTGTGGTATAATATCACAAAAGGCAAGTTTATGGTATTTGAAGTCGGTGCAAAATTTGAATAAATATTTGAAAAAATATTTGTAGTCTACAAAATGTTCCGCCTGTTAGACTGAACGGAACATCTCTGGAGAGGGTAAATAAATTTAAATACTTGGGACATATCCTAACACCTGACCTAAGTGATAATGAGGATGTTGAGAGAGAGCGGAGGTCGCTCTCGATACGAGTCAACATGATAGCCCGCAGGTTTGCTAGGTGTTCAATGGAAGTGAAAGTCACGCTATTTAGAGCCTATTGTACATCGCTGTACACCTGCAGCCTGTGGGCTAGTTACACTAAGAAGTGCTACGGCGACCTACGCGTTCTGTACAATAATGCGTTTAGGATTGTGTTGGGGCTGCCTCGGTTCTGCAGCGCCTCGGGCATGTTCGCGGAGGCCCGCACCGCCTGCTTTTACACGACAATGCGCTGGCGAAGCATCTCCTTGGTGAGCGGAGTACGGTCCAGCTCCAACGCAATCCTGGCGGTGATTGCTGACAGGCTGGACTGCCCCTACATACCACTACATACGGCATTGCTGCAACAGACATGTTCAGGTGGTGCCGTTTGTCAGGTGCTATTAATTTATGTATATGTGTTTTGTATGTGTCTTAAATTTAAACATTGTAATTGTAATTTTATAATTTTGAAATTTATGTTATATTAGTTATGAATTTTTACTTTTAGTAGGAAATGAATAGCTTTAAGTATTATTTTTATGTAATGTGAAATGTTTGTCTTAAAAATGTAATTGCCTGATATGGTTCTAGTTGCCCGAAATAAATGAATTTTATTTTATTATATATTTATTTATTTAATCTCATTACATTTTTGCTACTAAAGTTTTATCCAACAAAATATTACTCAAACTCGCATGTACGAAATAGCGCCAAAATGGAAAAAGTCTTCTTCTTCTTCTTGTTTGTATGGCTTGTACGGCGTAACCACAATTTTGCCAATATCAGTGGAAAAAGTCTGTTATTGGTCTATTGGCTCGGAACCAGCGCGCTCACCACAGATAATGTGTACTTAATTTGAACTGAAACCTCCTTGGTCGGGAGACATTGTACTTTAATAATTAAAAGATTGTTTTAAAGCATTGTTTTGTTAGGAGAATAATGCTTTAATTTAATTTTCTTAAAGAATAATAAAAAGTATGTAAATAAAATATGCCAATAAAGGTCTGTATTTCATTTCATAATTAGAATATTACCGAATGAGATTATATAGTACATTATAGTACTAATGTGTAATATTGGTGATTACCGACGAGGCGCCATTGAGACCCGAGCCGGGTCTTAAGAGAGCCGAGGGTGGTAATTTATTAAACACGTACTAGTTAAAATTATCTATTTAAATAAGAAGTTGCATGAAATGAGCAGGCAATAGGAACATTAATTTATTTGTTCTATTGAACACGATCTTTTTTTTTAAATAAAAACTTTTTTAAGTACAAAGCACCTCAACCAATAAAATTTAAAAAAATCTAAATCACTAGTGAGTTATAGCAGTTAAAAAGTCCCAGTATGATTATGGGTGCCATTCTGTGCCTGATTGCGGTGATCATAGAGCCACTTTATGAGAAAGTGTGTTGAAAAAAATATTATAGCATAGTTGGAAAATAATGTAAACGGTTCATCATAATCCCATCTGGCTGACACTGGATGCCTAGCATGCATGATTTTAAATAAAACCATCCATCGCTCTACAACTCGAATCGGGCAAGAACAACCCTAGATCGAGCTGCATCTGAGAGATCAGATACTTTCGTCAAAATGCCACTGCATACTTCACAAGATGCTGAATAGGCCTGATAGGCTGCTAGCTGTGGACATCGGCTACACCTTTTTTCTGTCCCTTTCTATACATGACTATTCCTACGCTTGTTTGTCTTTATATTATAATTTATTTATATTATTATATATTATATTTTATATTATATTATTTATCTTTATATTATTTTATATTATATTTAGTTTAGTTATAGTAGATCCAACCGTTTATCCTCTTTTTGACAGCACCAATAGAACGTAACATGACGATGTTACGCAAAAGTTAACTTATAAATGCGAGGTTTTAAAAATATGACAACTGCTTAAATTTGCTCCTTGATCCCGTATAATAATCATCTTTCACAAAATGAGTCCATAAGTGCAGTAGTTTTTTTATAAATTCCATAAAATAACAAACGTTTTTAAAAAATTACGTTCTATGGCTATCAACATAGTGATGTTACGAAGTTACGATTGAGATATCGATATTGTTTATGAACTATTTTTACACGGGTGTTTTCCGTTCTCGGCACATAATATCGGATTTATTTTTATGTAAAACCGTTATATTGATGCGCCTCAGGAAAACATACAGCATTATTTGAAGACGTGTTTATCTCCTGGTGTATATCCAAAAAAGAACAAGGTTATGATGACTATGATGATTACAAGTACAAGTCATACTTGACGAAGCTGTTACCGGTTAAATCTGGGATGGCCAGCGAGCAACACGGAAGGGAGTAGGCATACACAGCGTTTCCCCTCTGTCAAAGTACAAGTCCGCATGGACCATGGAGTTTGATAATATACTGTGGGGTGAGGGCGGGGCTAGATTTGTGAATGGTGCTTTATTTTTTATGTGTTAGTGATTTGGTTGTGTGAGTATGATCGGCAATGGATCGGTACAGGTATGTTTTGTATGTAATAGTGCGGCTTTGCGCTAGTGTGCAACTTCCCCTCCCGCAAGAAATGACAGAAAGATTTGAACAATATTTTTTAGCTAAGGCTACTCCCTTCCGTGTTGCTCGCTGGGGATGGCAGACATTAAAGTCTGCCGTTTGGTACCAGAAAATAGTAAAGTTTGAGCAACCCCAATTCCAATTTAAGCAAACGAAATCTAATCTTTTATTTTTATTTATTTATTAATCAAAATCAGATTCATCGTTGCTGTCACTCGAGCTATTGCCGACATTTATAATTAATTGTTGACTCATATAATCTATCGCCACGTGTTTATCCCAATCTGCCATTATAGTTTCTTGTGTTTTTTGAATTACATTTTGCCAGCTTTCCGCAGTTACTTTCACACATGCATTTTTTAATAAATTTACCATTTTGTTTGCCGTGAATGGGGGTTTTGTGTTATTTCTAGCAGCGTGTCCTTTAACTTGAGCCCATATTAATTCAATGGCATTGTATTGACAATGATAGGGTGGAAGTCTAAGAACCCAATGACCATGTTCTGCAGCTATTTCGTCGATCACATATCGTTTTGGGAAGTGTTTTTTTGTTCGTAATATATTTAGTAATTGTACTTTTAGTAAGGAGTTATCAACATTTTCACCATGTCGTTGAAGCCAGTCAATGATTACTTGTTTTTTGTCGGCCTGGGTCGGCATTTTATCAATTTGGCGTGAGTGATAGGATGCGTTATCCATAATAATAACTGACGGTTCTTCCAATGATTGTACCATTTCCTTAAACCAACTTTCGTAAACCTCAGAATTCATTTCTTCGTGGTACTCAACTGTTTTTTTGGATTTAAAGGCCAACAAAGCATCTGGCATGAATCCTTTCACAGACCCTGCATGGCAAATGATTAGACGTTCTCCTTTTCCCATCGGTACTGAGGTAGTGGAAGCAGCGGTGTCATCAGTCCAGCTCTTAGACACTGTGTGGTTCGCATTCAGCCAAGTTTCGTCAGTGAAAACAACATTTGACCAATCTGTAATTTTTTTGGCTTCGCTCAAAAATTCGCAACGAGCAAAAGCTACGTCGCGACGCTCCATCAATATTTTGCGTTTGTCCGATTTTTTATAAGTAAATCCAATTTCATTCAAGACCTTTACCAATGACGATTTTTGACCTCGGAACAAATCACATTCACGCAAAGAAGCAACAAGTTTTTTAAGTGTTGGAACTTCTTTACGTAAGTAATAGTTATATATATGACGGCGTATAGCGTCTGCGTCAAAGTTGTCAACCGAAGTCACACGACGTGGTTGGCGTTTTTTCTTCGGCGTACGAAGCTTATTCTCCTGCATGCCGCTTGTTCCGTAGGCTTCGGTAGTAATTTTTGTAATCGTAGATGCACTAATACCTAACGCGGCCGCAACGCGCTCTCTCACTTGCGACAATGGTAAAAGCGGGCCGCCATTTTGATACTCTGCTTCAAAGTAATTACGAAGCTTGATCACCATTTCTCTCGTCTGTCCTTTCAGCACTGATCCTTTCGGCATTTTATAGTTCCAATATAAAACTCAGCAAATAATTACTAGCACGGGCGTCTTGTTGCGAGTGACAGTGACAAATACAAAACGGCGGTGGACCATTGAGTTTTACTACCTTGATAAAATACTACTGCTTACCCATAGACAAAAAAATTGGCAGTCATAGGAATTGCCGATAGAAGTGAAAACTTATAACTCAGAATTTGATAGCTTACCTTGGAAACTACACGGGTGTAACCGGACGGCGTGGCCTCGCCATCTGGGCATGGCCATCTAGAAATGCGTCAGCATTTCCCATTGGCTGATGCGTTTCTAGATGGCCATGCCATGACGGCCTGTCCACGCCCTTTCAACATTCCCCATTGGCTGACGTATTTCTAGATGGCCAATAGCCATGGTCATGGCGCCATTCCTAGGACTATTCTCTTTCCGCACAGACTCGATAGAAAAATGAATCGAAATCGTGTCCACTATAATCACTTGGTCACAACACTTTAACTGACAAATTAGATCTGTCAAAAAGAGGATAAACGGTTGGATCTACTATAACATCTATAATTTTGTCTTTGAACCTTTGTTGGTAATAAATGATTTGACTTTGACTTTGACTTTATATATCAATATCAGTATTGAATACAATCATTATTCATAAATTATTTTAATTTTTTTTTTCCGTTATTTTATTCCGTTATGTTAGTCACGCTGTCCTCTATCAATATGACCAAACCTTTATCACCTTAGGGTTATTAACAATACCAGCTAAAGAGTAAAGAAGCGACGTTTTGATAAAGTGTCCTTGATTTGAGTTACCGTTGTCATGTTCATGGAAACCGAAATGCCCTGGGGCCGATGTTTGATGTAAAATCCGCTGCAGTTGTAGTTTCCTGCTTCCTAGCTTACAAACAACGAATTTAAGAAAATATTCTTTACATGTTCTTATTTACGTGAATGCCAAATGTATGAAAAAATAAACTAGACTAGTTTGAGGTGACGGGTTACAGAAATGCTAGCGCCTACTAGCCGTGCGATTCTGAAATGATTCGTTGACGAGTTCGTCGACGATATCACCGATGTCAAATACTTTATGAAATATCGCCCTTGTAAATAAGGTTGTTTTCCCAACGTTTCTTGTCATCTCGTCATTTGTTTCACGAATGTTGTCAAAGATTCATCGATGTTTGCTCCTAAATCACAACGCTGGGCATAAAGTTAGAATTGCCATTCAGCGTGGCAATGCTGTCAGCGTTTTGGCCACTTTTCCTCTACCTGACCAATTATGCTCATATTTGAAATTCATCTTTAAAGTCAGGTACCTAAAACACATGTTCTGTACAGGAAGACAAACGAATAACCTAACACAGATACGGACAGACGATAGTCATTTTGGCCAGTTAACGCAGAGACGCTTCGCTCGCTCGGTCAACTACATTAACCCTACTATCCTACTCGGACAAGTCTATGACTAATCAACTTCATTTTATCTGACATGGGTGCGTAAAAAAACTCCATAATCTAAAGAAATAAGTCGAAAATTAATCACAGAATGTCTAACAGTCTATCTCAAGTAAGTACCTAACTACATATCGCTTTTCACAGATAGGTTTGAGGCAAAAACGCTTTGAGAATGAAGAAAAAAGCTTACTCGATAGGACGTGAAAAGGGTCGCTTTGCTTATCTTCTCCATTAGAAACATTTTGTTTCATGTATTTCCTGAATACAAAAAGTTCTTTTTCTCTTATCGTACCTACCAATACCGTAACTGAGCTGTATTTGTAGGGTTAAACACTTAACCCCAAGAAATACCTGACAATTTGTTCAGGTAATAGCTTTACCTATGATATTACCAATTTTTACACTCAAACTCAAATTATTTATTGCGTGCCAAGTTAGTATACCTACAATGCAGGTCTTGTTTCGTAAGGTTCACAATATGTACATATCACACATTAATAAGTGTTGCGATTGTGCAGTGAGGACCAGTCTATTTTAATTCGTCAATATTAGAGTAACACTTCTGCAAGAGTAATTTTTAGGTGTAAATTTGAATACGTTCATTTTATTTTCGTCTTTTATTTTGTTAGATACTTAGGTAGTGTATTATATGTACATTTTAACTGCCATTGCCTTGGCACCGGAACTGTGCATTTTCAATCTAGAAGTGGGTATTAAACGTGTATATTTCCGTGATAGTAGAAGGGGGTAATTTCTCGTCTGTTCACATGCATTTAAAAAGTATTGAGGACATTTTCGAATAAACATGCACATTTCCAAGATGTAGATGGAGGCGACGGTCAGCATTTGATGTTTATGGAAATGATGTACCTATTGTTAAATCTGGATATTCGATGTTAGCAAGTATTCGTAGGCATTTCTTATGTGCGATAAAAAGGTTATCTACGTTTACACTAATTCCCCATAGTAAGATGCCATATCTTAACCATAAGTATGCGCGTATGCGTAATAAGTGGTCATAGCTGCATCAAGTCCAGCTGCTCGCCGCAGTTCCCTTAGGCCATACATAAAAGTTGATAATTTTAATTGGTTTTTTAACATGCAATTTTCAATTTACACGCGAGTCTAGTTCTAAACCTAGCAATAAAGCAGTGTTCTCACATTCTATTTTTGTATTATTATAAAGACAGTTTAGGTATGTCAATAGGTGGTTCTTGATAGGGGCGAAATTGCATTAATTTTGTTTTTTTTTTATATTGAGGGCAACGTTATGGTCATTCATCCATTTAATTATATTATTAAAAATGTCGAATTAATAATGAAATGGGAAAAATAAGTTTATTTTTTTGGCAATCAACTCATTTTTTTTCATTTCATTTCATTATTTAAAATGTTAGTAAGTTTTTTATTTAAATTAGAATTATTATTACATGATGTCAATATAGAAATGTCATCCGCGAGCGAAGAGTCACTGGATTCGTCAATACATTTAAGCCCATCACACACGACTAAGATAATATATATTATAGCGTCGAATATAAAAGTTATGTTAACTTAACCACACACGGCGCAGATACTATAATATATAGTATGCAAGCGTACATTCTATCGGAGTCCGCCTCGGGAGCGTTCACACTGTAATATACAGAGTGTTCATATTTTTTTATTTTGCGATGATTCGTATTTTGTTGCTAGACCTGTTGGACAGTTCCTCAGATGATGAACGGGACTGTGAATATGATATAACCGTCATACTAGCTAAAAGTAAAAAACATAAATACTGGATAGAAGATAAAATTGACATACCGCTAGTTCGGTTAGTAGATAGAAAGTCTCACTTTGTCGATGATTTCCTTTGTTTAACACATTCGCGTTAGTCAGACGTTAGTTTCATTTTTATTTACAATAAATATTTCTACGGGTTCGAAAAAATATTGGTACATAAGATAATGTGAAGCTTTATTAGTTTTTATTGTGAAAATATTTTATAATATTGATAAATTTGTTCGGTAACTGAAGACCAGACGTTCATTTACTGCAACGGTTTTGTCAAAATCCTGTACTTATTTGATCTTAAGATCAGTCTCGGACATGTCTTCATGATCTGCAGTAGTCTTAGCGTATGTTATGTACATGCCGTTCGAATATCGGTGGCATCTTAAGCTACTCTAAGGTAAAATATTATAGTATATTCACCGTGTGTGGTCGCTCATTGAATTATATGGTGAGCGATATGTCCGAATCTGCTCTAAGATAATTTATATTTTATAGTATCTTCATCGTGTGTGATGGGCTTACGGCATATCATTTTATAATACCTACTAGCTAGCGTAAAGTTTGATGTCTGTCATTCTACTTAGAATTACGAATTCATCGGGTTCATCAGAACCTATAATACTGGGTGTCCCAAAAAATAGTGTCATGCGGAATTCCAGAGATAAAACATCCCTTAGGATATCCAAATCACCCCTGTGTAGGTACCTATATTCTATTTATACCTATATCCTGTACCTATATTCCGCGACTTTTTACAGTTTTTAAATTATGTTTTTTTTTCTGAATTTTTGAAATTTTGTTCGTTGACAACTTTAAAAAGGAGTAAGTAGAATACTTTTTTGAGTAATTTTTGCTACTGAAATTGTCATGGTTCTTCTTTTATCTATAAAATAATCAGATACGCTAATTGAAGCGCTCGCAGCGAAGCTTGACTTGGCGATCTTAATCGATCAACAAGTTAAGCAACACTTGCTGCTTTCAGGAGTTGGATGGGTTTGTGCTAGTGGCATTATTCAACTGAGCGCTTCTGTGTTCCGAAAGGCACGTTAAGCCGTCGGTCCCGGTTGTTTGGGTTAGGACAACAGTCTTTAGGCTATGTCAAAGGCCTACGGGCGGCCTGAAAACTTCGACATGGGTTGGCCACTAACCTATCCACCAAGCCGCACTGGGCCCGCGTGATGGATAATGGGCCACCTCCTCTCTCCGAGAGGAAAGCTCGACAGCTCGAGTCCCAACAGTGGAAACAAAATGGGCTATGAATCAGCTACGTGATTTAAAACTTCTAAACAACTACGTGATTTAAAAAAAAAAAATTATGGAATACTCGCCACGCATGCAAATCGGATGTTCAGCAGATTGAGGGCATGAGATGTAGGAGCATGTTGAGCGGTCCGCGTACGCACGTCTGGTGGTGCCGCTAGTAGGCGTCGCACGCGTGCTGGAGCGGTGATAACCGGTCCGGCATGAACAGCGTACAGCGAGCCAGTGCACTCTAGTTAACCTATTTTGCCGGTAGCAAGTTGGAATGCGTCAACTACGTGCACTAAGTCTCAACTTTAACGTGTGCTCACCTACCATACCGGCGACGAACCAAGACAGATATAAGTAAGGATTATAATATCCGTATTTTTTTTACAGATAACGAGTAAATTTATTTTATACCCGTTCTAGCATAACTGTATAATTTTTCTCTTGGGTATCCCACTATAGCGAATTATATTGCAGCTTAATAAAAAAATGCATAGTACAAAGTAAAAATTGTAACATTTTTATCTTGAAATCTGTATGTTTGGCGCATAATGAGTCCTAGAGATTTAGAAGAGTTGTTACATATTATTATGTATATTATTTGTTGATAAAGTATTAGGTCCATATTGAAGGATATTCAAGAGGTATATTAAAAGTCAAGGTGTTTTTTTTTTTTATTATATTACAATTAGTAGGTACAAAATATATAAGGGATACAATCATTATCTTATCTAATCAGAAATGTATGACTTTAAACATATTTCAATGACATTGTACTGCACAATTATGTTAAATGTATAAAAACAATGTAACCATAATAAATTAAATAACGAATTACAAGAAGAAAAACTTTTATAAATCGTAGTAGTAGGTAAGAATACGTAAATAATAACAGGAGAAAACATAAAGCATATTACTCATATATTAATTAGCATTATACAGAAGTTTTTAGTAAATTTTAATTTTAATGTATTACAAATATTACATCTTACTTCAACAAATACAAATAGTTTTTTTAGTACTTTACTGTTGGAAATACTTCGAGGTAGGCATGTTTGGCCTATAGACCTTTCAACGGAATGTAGCCTAAATTTGTTTTTATTTGTATTTTCTTAACTAGTCTTCTTCTGATATATTGATATCATCTGTAAATTTTATTTCAATAAAGCGACGTTTTCGACGAAGAAAAATAATATATTAAGTTTGTTTGCAACAATATATGAAAGTGTTGAACCTATGCATAACGATCCGGTACAAAACTTATCATATTTTTTAATTTGGATTTGGTGTCGTACTTCTGTACAATTGCCATTACAACCATACCATTCAATTATAAATTACTCTTTTTAGTATATAAAACGCAATTCACCGGATTGTAATTATTATAGCTCTATATATTTTGGACGCGGCGGTAGCCTTTAAAATATATTATAATGAACAATTTACGTTCATGATTGCGTCTTTGATGATGATGTCATTCTAAATTTGATTTTGACTTTTGACTTTGATAGTCAATATGGTGGATGCATCTAATGGGAGTGCCCTTATACCCCGAAAAATAATAGCTAAAAAAAGCTATATAGACATAATATATATACGGACGGTGAAAGTATCGAAACAGCCTATGCTAAAAAATTAAAAAATACAATCTTGAACAAGATTTAATAAGATAATAAATGAAATTAATAATACAACGTCTAGAAAATAAACATAAGAACCAAAAAAGCTGATATTTTTGTTATTCAACAAATACACATATTATAAGGTTGTAATAAGTAAATTAAAACCGTGAAGTGAAAAAAAATCTAAAATAACGTAGGTACTCGTACCTACCTCAGTAGCTCCAAAATGTAAAACTAGACAGAAACTCAAATACAAAGCAAAGCTGAAATCGATAAAGAATCGGATAGCAGAGTGAAGGCGACGTCGGCGGTCTATCAGACATTCACATTAGTCATGAATTTGACGCTCTGACACTACGCGCCCGCTCGCCGTATTATTGGCCATTCGATTCTCTATTGGTTTCCATTTTCCATGGCCGGCGTAGTATCGGAAAGGCGAAACTATACCCATTGTACCTTTCCACAAATAGGTAATCGGTATACTTATACGTATTTGTTTATTAAATCCACTCCACATCAATATTGTTTATTAATAGAAAATTGAATAGAAACCATTGTTTTAAATATATAATAAAGTAAGTTCACAATTCACAAGTTGCAACACAGCAGTACTAAGAAGCAATTTTTTTTCTTCTTTGGCGTTTCATCGTTGGAAGACGATAGTCTGCAGCAACTAGTAGCAAGCACAGTTTTACCACCTCGAAGAATGCACGGTATATAAGGTATTTGTTAATTAGTGTACAATATTGAACAGGGTGGTGTGGAATCGATAACTGGTTATGAAAGTAAAAGAAAAAATTACATATATTTTTTATTATTATGAACCAATATTCGCCGCTCCACGTCCAAGAGCCATAGTGCGACTGACCACGGTAATAGTATCTTACCGTGGCACGACCCAACGCACCGCTACATCACTGAATAGAAAGTAGTACCTAAATACGCGAGACATACCTATTCTACTTATTATTATTATTATATACTATACTACTACTATACTATTATTATATTATCGATCTGTTTCGTTACACTAGGGCCTTTATTAATAAACGTTGCGTAAACCTATATTAGGCGTAACATGCTTTGTCTTGCTTTCACGCGTGACATTTACTGCAATCGAAAAATTGACAAATAGATGTTTTAACTACTCCGGGTGTAAGCCAAGTTTATTAATAAGGCCGCGTGGGTATTATACCTGTATCTATTCTAAGTGGGTAGATGTCTTGCGTGGTTACTGTTGTCTATTCTGAGATATACCGGCCTACGTTCAGTCGCGCAATGGTTATTAGCTGCGGAGCAATGAACATGGGTTCACAATAATAAAAAACAGGTTTTTTTCCTTCACTATAATGACCAGTTATCGATTCCAAACCACCCCATTCGAAATTGTGCACTAATTAACAATGACCAATTAATACGCCTCAACCCATTTTTTTTTATAAAAGTACCTTACAAGTTCTAGTCAATGGGCTGCTATAAACTTGACAAGTATCAAGACGTATTCTCTTTAATTGGTGATTAGATTTAGTTTCACTAATTGGAATTCTAAGTTTGCAAAAGTTCTAGAGGAATAGAACTTATGGGTTTGTGTGCAATATTAGTTTATAATAAAAATGTCAATCATGTTACCAACAAAGTTTAAACAAAATGAATGAATAACGTTATATAATATTGGCTCTATATAAACATTTCGCAAAGATGCTACTGGCAGAATAAAATATTAGCGATCCATTATAATTCTTGGTGTTTTAAAAACACACACAGATTAAATCACATAAAATTAAAGTAATATAGACCTACTTCTTTACAAAAAAGAATATATAAGTAATCCTGTTTTAGAGAGCAAAATTACATCTTCGGGCAAAATAAAATAAGGTTTACTAAATTAATTACTGTTGAGATTTTTAATAGTTTACTATTATAAAAGTATTTTAGAGGGAGATAGGAATTAAATATAAACAAGATACCCAATACATGATTAAAAAAGACGCTAAATAAAGTCACGAACAAGAAACTTAATGTGAGCCTCAAAATCGATTAGTCACGTTTTTACATAAACAATTAATACGCACATACAGAAATTAACGGAAAACATCACATGATTTTTTTTAAATCTTTTATGTTTTCTTTTCCTAAGAGTCGTCCTGTTGATATTCTAAAAAAAAACCTCAAAATACATGAATAAGGAATAACATAAGTACTTAATACTTTCATAATTTGCGGACGTATTATCATCGAATATTCAATTATTGCTTCTCCTGTACAGTTCTAAAGCCAACCAGTCTTGGGTTGACGCTTGATGGTTTTAACTTCGTCAATCTTCTTTGCCGCTCGGAGTGGATCTGGCGAAGTCGGTGGGATCAAGTGCTCTGTGCTTGATGTGGAGGTCAGTCGTTTGGGTGGTGAAGGTGGGGTTGGCGGATGCTGAGAAATAAAAATAAGCACTGCTTGAAAACTAGGAAAAAACAGGTTATTAATATAATTACAATATAGAAAACCGCTGCTTCGAAGCGGATGACTTTAACCATAATGAATATTAATTGCGTGCACAAGAAAAAATCCAGTCTATATAAAATACTATTATCATGATATCTTTCAAAAACATTTATATCTTTCAAAAACAGTTGCTATTGAAAAATCTGTGTTTATCAAACTTTCATATGCTAGAAAAACAATGTTATTAATTTTACTTAATTTTTTTTGTACTTTTTAAAAAGTCGTAGCATATTACATTTACCATGTGTATTGGGGTAAATGTAAAAATCGACCATAGTTTTTGAGCAAATCAATACAAAGTGAAAGCGGGGCTAATGTAATAAAACACCGTTTTTTAACCTACACTTGGGTATTTATTTCAGTGAGATCAAAGGACAACTTACAAAATTAGGAACTTTTCGAGCGAATCTGCTAATAGTGCTACTACACTTTAGAATTAAATACTAAGAAATATTCATATTTCTGAACTAATAATCAATGGAGATTCCTCGTTTATTTATATAGTATTGTTTGAGGCAGTCTTTCTATAATATAATCATTGGTGATGAAGTAGATGTCACCCATTTGGGGCCAGACATGGCAATTGGCATTTTACATTTGCCCCGTGTTTTATTATTACAATTACCCCAACAGTGTTAATTCAAGGGGCAAATGTAACAGCAACATTGGAAATTTCGATTAATAATATTTTAATTAAATGTATACACAATACACTTACAAATGTGTCCCAAAACACAACAAAATGAACTCATCGCAAAAACTTGCCTTGTTTCTGTGATTATTTGAGATTAAAAACTCAGCGCTCAATTCGAAAAAACCAAACAACAATGGCCGCTCGCTAATTGAAATTACATTTTGAACGTGACTGCAAAATCAAACGTACAAGTAGTTATCTTGTACTTGAAGAAGTACTCTATACTTTTGAAAGATGGTAGCACCAGTTCGATTACTATCTTATCAGATATGGGACATTATTACTTTAGCCCCGGTCTTACAATTACCTCATATTACCCTATACTCGTATTGCGCTAAGTTCTCAAACCAGATGATAAAGCAAGCGCCCTTATAAATACGCCAGATTGGATAGAATGATGGGAAAAGATGGGACAGCTTCTGGTTTGCTGAATGCTACATAAGTAGACACATTGGCGCCGTCTTATCTCCCTGGGACGAGTAATCGGACTGGCACTGCCGCGACTAAAGCGGAAGACCTCAAACGTCATAAATATGTGTGTTTAGACATAACGTAGATTTGGGCAGTTTGGAGTCGAAACTTTAGGCCCGTGGGGACCGTTCGCTCTCAACTTGTACAGGGATGTGGCTAAACGTTTGTTTGAGGCGACGAGTGACCGATATGCTGGCGCCTTCTTTGGGCAAAAAGCTAGCATTGATATCCAGCGTGACAAAGCTGCCAGCATTTTAGCCATATTTCACCCCACCGTGGGCGTTATAGGTAAGTTTTTATTTCTACTATTAAATTTCTGTAAATGTTTGTATCTATGTCTAATACGCGAGTATTTAAAAAACATTTCATGAATATTAATTTATTAATTAAAAATATTAATTAGTTTACTTAAATATCCCTTGTGCACATTAAAAATCTATAGATATTTATTGCTTTATAATGTTAACATAGATTACTACTTCAATTGAACTCATAAACTCAGAAGAGTGTACCTACAAAACAGAAAAACAAAATTTTACTTAGACTAATTATAGAAATATGATTTTCCCTACTATAGATTTTATTGTAAAGCATAAACATACTACTGTTGTAGGTATCCATGTAAGTATTACTTAAGTAATGTTGTTGTTACCATAGAATACTGTATAATACAGATACAATGTTTTATCACAACACGTTAGTACACTGTGTTTGCTTCGTCTCTGATTTAATGTGTCCAAAAAGAAGAGTTTCATATGAAAACGACCCTACATAATACTTACAACAGCAGATGAAGTGGAAGGTTGTGGAGATGCTACTCTCGAAGGAGGTTCCGGTGATGCGACTCTCGTGGGAGGTCCCGGTGGAGAAGGTTTAATGGTAGGCGTGCTCGGTGTTACTTCCATCGATGGAGTAGGAGCTGGGGCCTGCGGAGAGAACAGCCAATTTAAACGTTTTCTTTTTTTATGGCAATCGTGACGAGACGATCAATTAGCTCGCCTGATCTTAAGCGTTACGTTAGCCCATAACAATTCAGTGTCATTGAGAAGACAAGAGTTTAAAACCCTGCATGGTAATTCACTTTGCACTTTACCCTGAAATATAAAATGTTCAATCTCTTGCCCTGTAATTTCGCTGGAAACATTGCCCTTCAACGAAATACTGTAACTACGCTGCTATATATACTTCCCCAGGCGGACTCTGCAACTCCTACCACTACTTATATTCTAATAGTCTGGTTTTATTTAAATTATATTATTCAACACTTACTCAAAGTCAACACTAATGATATCTAATAATCACTTATCCTTACTATCACCGACATTAACAATATATAATACAATACCGACATTACAACTCATTAATAAACAACTTATGAGTTGTGACTCATTATTCTCTTTGGGATTCATAATAATAGGATAATTTCAAAACCCATTTTACTTAAGAGATATTTATTGAATGTTTGTGTTGTTTGTTTCAATTTATAACAATAATATCAGAAACACTAGAGATACATTTTTAATAGACAGAACCCTTCAGGAAACATCTATCTTGGTGGGCACCACTGCAGAGCCAGTAAACCTAGCTCGATATTTAATAATTTAATAAAAAATAAATATATATATATAAGTTTTCATAATTATATTAATTATTATTTGCCTTGGTCACGAAGCAATGCAGCAAGACGGATAGTGTCGCTTGATATCTGGACCGAGTGCTCTTAGGAACTTGTTTATTCCAAAATGGGAAGCCATATGATTATAGAACTTATAACGTTATCATTTTGCCATAAAATACATTTACATTACTTAGTCATCATTAGTTATCATCACTAGTTGATGAAGATCTATTAAGTGTATTCAAAAGAGAACCGATGTGATTTATAATCGGTTGCTTACATTACCTTGGTACCTTATTTTATCATGGTACTAGGTTTGAGCTTCGGGCTAACTAAATGCAGTGTCTTCAGCCGATCGCGGTTAAAATGGACAATCAAACACGGACCGGTTCAACAAAATGTTTACCTTAGGTTTGGCGGGAGGTGGTGGTGGTGGAGGTATGGCTCCCACAGTTGGTTTGATCTCTGGAGCCACTGGCCTTGGTACTGCTACTGCAATATCTTCTATTGGCTTAGCTTCGGCATCCACCGGAGCTTCGGTAGCCTAAGACAAATATATAATCGCTTAAAATATTCCTTTATCTTAACATATTTTAATGCAAAATCTTTCAAATGATGGAAAAACATGGATATATGTATAAATTTAAATAAATAAAATGTTAGTAATACAGGTTCTGTCAAGGTTTTGCCAATCATGGTTAAAGATTAAAAAATAAAGAAAGATTTTATAGTTTTAATTTATTTCGACCGTCAATTATCATGGCGCAGTCGGTAGGATACGAAACTACAAGACATTACGGATAAAGAAATTAAAGATAAAGAAATCAAGACACATATTGGTTTTATTTCCAGGTTAAGCCCCTAAGCCAATATTTCAGAATACAGGCACATTTCTATTCAATTCAAATATAATGGTCTGATTCTGTTGTCAGTTTTTGAAATGAATGAGCTATTCCAATGTTATTTGGTACTAATAGTTTACCTGGTCATCCGAGGTAGGCGAAGTTGAAGGTGCTTGCGGTTTCCTCTTGATCACTTTCGGTGGAGATTCCCCAGGCACACGCTTAGCTTTCAACGGACTTGGCTCTAAAATGCGTAAATCTTATCAGTTACAAATTTATAAATTACTACAACAATAAGAATACCCGATTTACATTACACACCCGAGATTACAAAATAATTATAAAGATTTTGTGGCTTAAAAGTTTCGTTATATGAGTATTGAATTTAAAGTTAGTATTTTTTGTTATTTTTGCAGTTAACGTATATAAAACGTAAAAAGCCGAGAAAATCGGACTTGTTCGCGAGACTTGTCTTGGAATCATGACTGCAATGCTTTCGGCCTTTGCAGTAGTGTGCAATCAACACCACCGCTGTGTACCATTTCAAAGTGTACGATTACCAGTCAAAATCTCACGCATAACTTGTATCGAATGTCTGGTATTAAGAAAGATTTAACGATACGTTGCCATATTTTAAAAATATAAATATAACAAAAAATAAAAAAATAAAGTAGGCAAAGTACCTGGAACGATCTATATTATGATTTTCAATTATGCTCACCTGCGCTGTACGTTTAACTGAAGATTACATAACTAGGAAAACGAAGCAGGAGATGAGAAGAATCAACTTGACACTGGCAGATGCACTCGTCATGCAAAATAAATCCTCTAAACTAGAGGAAACGAAAAAAGGAAGTTAGGATTGAACTTACCTGGTTGCTTTGCGTTCTCACCGATAGGACTGGTGGACTTCGGCACTGGACTGGCGCTGCGTGATGCTGCAGCTGAGGGGCCTCTTGACGGCATCTAGTCAAGTCAAGGTAGATTTACATATTTTTAACTGTTATCAAGCGCTCGTAGTGGAGCTCGACTTGGCGATTTCAACCGATCAACAAGTTAGGCAGAACTTGCTGCGGTCAGGATTTGGATGGTTGACCGCTAGTAGCATTATTCAACTAATCGTTTCCGTGCTTCGGAAGGCACGTTATGCCGTCGGTCCCGGTTGTTTGTCTTAGGACAACAGTCGTTAGGCTATGTCGAAGGCCTTCGGGCGGCCTGAAAACTTTGACATGGGTTGGCCACTAACCTATCCATCAATCCGACTTGGGCCCGCGTGGTGGATTATGGCCTAACTTCTCTCTCTGAAAGGAAGGCTGGAGTTCCAGCAGTGGGAACAAAATAAGCTGATTATGATTATAATGAACTGTTATCAAACAATATTAAATATTCGCCTTTTACTGAATGTAAGAGAAAATAGATAGCGAACTAAGCTACTTATTGTTTTTGCTGCTTTGTTTGTAGCTCTGGGTGCGCGGACGATATGCGTTTGCGTGAATATGTTTGAGAGAGAGTGTGTAAGTATATGTGTGAGTAAATAAAAATAAATAAACTCGGCTAATTGCGAGTCGGACACGCACGAAGGGTTTCGTACCATAATCTATAAATCTCCCAAAAATATCATGTCTGTTGTAGACATGATTATTTTGCCATTTTATAGATAATGGTGCGGAACCCTTCGTGCACGAGTCCGACTCGCACTTGACCAGTATTTTAGAATTTAATGTTATAGCGGCAACAGAAACACATCTGTGACAGACGGACAGTGGAGTCTTAGTAATAGAGTTCCATTTTACCCTTTGGGAACGGAACCGTGAAAAGGGGGTTAGTTCAATTCCCGAGATGCCTTCTGTATATAGATTTTGATTTTGTGAGTTTTTGGCTAACTTTTTAAACATACCTTTGATTTTTAAGTAAATTTGACAATATGTAGTAGTTGATACCTTGACTTTGGCTGGAGTCTTAGGTAGGGGCGAGACGGGCCGACTGTGCGCGTCGGGAGCTGTCAGCAGTGGACCGGAGGATAAAGCACCCGCGTCACCTGATGCAATACATTTGGTCAAAAAAACGCGAGCAGCGGCAGGCAAAGTTTATTTTTTCTTTTTTATACAGAATGTGTGCCGTTGCCATTCGTCAATCTAGCATTGCTTGAAGTTAAAAGTAGAGATAACACATATATAAAAAAATATACAAAACCAAAGAAAATTTGGACTATTTCCCGCCAATCTCAATCCAAAGTTAGTGTGAAAATCTATAACTGTCATGTTTATCAGGCTGAATAAAAAAAAGCATGTTATACTCTGACAACTGTCATGTTATTTTAAAATGGAAAAGTCAAAGTCATAATCATTCAATTTAGGCATCAAAAACGTACTTATCAAAGAGAATATAATAGAGAGTACTTATGAACGTATTTTTTTCAATATAATGTACTTTAAATAATAATAAAAATTCTTTATTTCACACTCATAGATCCATAGATTCCAAAAAATACAATTAACACAACAAATTTTTACACGTTTCAACTCTAGTCATAAATCTAGCAATTCGACTCCGCTGTATAGCTTTGAAGGAGTTAAATTGTGCGTCAAAGATCATACCGGAGGCACTTTAAAGACTGAAGCCGCGTTCCAAAATATATAGAGCCTACCGAGAAGAAGCGGCCAGAAACTCGGGGCCATTCTTTTTATATAAATGTTTTTACAAAGTTTTTACTTAGGTACCACAAATATTAGCTCCAGTGTGTTGCCTTACAAAAGAGAACATAATAATGGTATCAGTAGGGCAAGACACGCGACACTTTGACATCTTAGTACACGAGTAGATAGATTCTGGAGTGATCAGTCCCAAGCTGTTTTATCCTCCAAGTAATCCGAAACTTTGTAATAACCTTTTTGACAGAGTTTAGTTTTAATAGTAATTGTAAAGTTATTAATAGGCAAATCTCGGATAACATTGGGAACTTAATTATAGAATCGTATACATTGTCCCATAAAATAATGACTTATTCTGTGGAGACGCGTTACATGTACGGATAGCTTGTGCTTATTTCGCGTGTTGATGGAATGAGCATCACTCCTTTTATCAAAACTGCAAATGTTTTTCTTTACATACATTTGATTTTCATAGATAAACTGAGAGACAACAGTTAGAATGTTTATGTCTTTAAACTTCTGTGTAACGGCCGGTCCCAATAATCTATCTATCGCCGGTTTACCTTACTAGAGTTAGATATTTGACACTATTTGTATGGAAGTTATGTCAAAGTTCTATCGGTAGTAAGGAAAACCGTGGATAGATAGATTATTGGGATCCTCCATAAGGGAAACTCTGGGAGCTAAACTGTAGATCGCTCGTATAACCTTTTTTGCAGTATAAAAATAGAATGAATATCTGCAGAACATCCCCAGAGCAGTATGCCATAAGTCATAACGCTATGGAAATAACTAAAATAAACTATTCTAGCTGTGTCTACATCAGTTAATAGTCTAATTTTTTAAACAGCATAAGCCGCTGAACTGTGTCAACTGGACAGTTTTTTGCAATTTAGCGTCTATAGTAATTCCTAAAAAGACCGTTGACTCCACAAGGTCCAACCCTGTTGTTCCATTTAATTGTATATTGGATTCTACTTGTCTCACATTTGATGTCGAGAACTTTATACAATTAGTTTTCTTCTCATTGAGAAGATTATTTGTATTGAACCAATTCACAACTTTAGCTAATGCATTGTTAACATCGTCATAGTTTAATAACAGCCTTTTAATTTTAAATAACAGTTCACTGTTGACATGACACTTCAGTGTCATCTGCAAACAATACAATCTCGTGATTCTTCTCTACATAATAAGGTAAGTCATTAATATAGATTAAAAACAAGAACGGCCCTAGTATTGAACCTTGTGGAACGCCCATTGAGATTATAGAGCCGGGCGATTTTTTACCGTTTATGTCAACCCTTTGAATGCTATCGTTTAAATATGAAGTCAAAAGGTTGAGAGCCATGTTCCTAATACCGTAGTGTTTTAATTTCCTGACAAGTATATCATTTCGCACGCAGTCAAATGCCTTAGATAAGTCACAAAAAACACCTAAGGCATCCTGAGAGTTCTCCCAGAATATAGAGTTTTGGTTGTTAAAGAAGGAATATTAGTGAAGAAAATCTCAAACTCGGAACTTAACTCCGAACTGAACTAACTTTACTCCGAAACATGCTGGTGAATAGCCCAGCATTTGATTCTCTTTTTATTGGTGAATTTCTTAGGTTGTAATACCAAATTCTCCACTAGCAACGCTGTCAACTGAAAAGATTAAATTAGATTCTTTGTGTATGGCCCCTGCGACTTGTTTGAGTGTCGCAACTTTGCCAATATATGTTACATGATAGTTTCATAAACTGCAGGAGAAATTAAAGTAAACTTTTAGAAGATGGTCGGTGATTTAGAAGAGAGAATTAAAACAAACTGTTCCACTCCAGTGATTACTCTAAACCAACTGAACAGATAAGATGGTGGGACTGTACTAACATTTCTGATTTCTAAAGTTGCCAAAACTTACATAGAACCATTAATTATTGGATTTCAATCAACATTTGATTGCAATTGAGATACGTGATTCCCCTGCTGGCAACCAAGTTGATAACCAACGAAATTGTACTAGCGACGATAAATTATTGAAGAATTGATTCATAGTAAACAATACAATTAAATTTACTGACATGTAAATTTATTCGAGATTTTATTATTGTTTTCACTGATTTGAAATTTTTAAAATACCTCCGTGAGTAGTCCACCTTCAAGGTAGATAGAGGTTGCGTTACCTGTCACCATCTCGCCATATTTTGGGAAGTCCCTAAATCAAGGATTAAAAAGAAATAGTTTCTGAATTATAGCCTTGACGTTATCACATGTAAATATGTACTTACCAGGTGGTTTCCAAGGAGACTTCGGCACTGGTGTTGGTGCACTAGGTTGCTCTGCGTTCACTTCTTCAGAGAAGTCCTTAATCAGCTCAAGTAGTGTATGCCCTGGACTTAATGGCATTTCTATGGGAGTGGTACAGCGTGATCCTTCTAAATGAAAAACACGTTAAAGTCGTCCATAAAGACTAAATTAAGATTATTTTCTAATGACGCCACAGAAATGTGATAATGAATTTTATAGTGCTTGCCTGGCTACCTTCAATATCTATTGAAAATCTGTCACGAAGGACTTCACGGGGTGTTTTGGCAGTTTTCAGCTTTTTTTGGGATAGGTTGGCAAACGATCAGACGGCTTACCTGATGGTAAGTGATACCGTCGCCCACGGACATTCGCAATACCAGAGGTATCGAGGATGCGTTGCCGACCTTTGAGGAAGGGATATAAGGGGTGGGGTTGGAGGGGGAAGGGATCGGGCAATGAAAGGAAGAAAGGGGGATCGGGCCTCCGGAACCTCCCACAGACCAACTTAAACGCAATAGCAAGCTATATTACTTCACGTCGGTCGTTATGTGAGAGTGTGGTGCTTTCCCGGTTGTGCCGGCCCATTTAGTTGCGAGTCATGGGGTTACAGCGTGGCACTACCACCATCAACCATTGAAAAAAAAAATTACAACATATCTTGTTGTTAATTATTCATTCAGTTAACTATATCTCATCTCACACACAAACACACATACACAAACCCTCACTAACACATACACACGCACACCCACATGCAGTCACCCTACTTTAGATATATTTATACATTTTCACACACACCTTCATCCTTTACCTAAATTCGAATTTACGCGCGTACCTTCTTTTTAACTAAGTACTTTTTAATAATTATATACTTTATATTTAGTAGTTATTTTGATAGGCGATATTATTTTAATGTATAAAAAGAATGAACCTGTAATTGGCAGTAAGTGTTAATTAAACAATATTATAAGAATGTTTTCCTAAGTGCTGTTGGTTCTACGACAATAAATAATTACAATTAAAAAAAAGCTACCACTATCGAAAACCTCATCGTTGCATTAAGGGCCCGTTTGTCTATTACATGTTTCGACGGTTTATTATACTAAATCTCTATTATTCATAATATACTAAAGGAGATAATTGACACAAGGTCGTCAGTTCCTAAATTAAACAGAGACTGTTACTATGGTAACCTGATGACTGATATACATACTTATATATATGTACAAAACAATGCAGACACAGGTCAAACTAACACGTTCATGCACACAAATGTTTGACCTGTCCGGGGATCGAACCCAGGAGCCGCGTCTCAGAAGGCAAGGATCTACCAACTGCACCAACCGGTCTGGGCCGTTATTCGCTTCGACCACTCAAACAACAATGCGGCGCGCTATGATATCTTCAAGGAATGACCGCGAAATCCATACAAATGTGCGATCATTCCTTGAAGATATCATAGCGCGCCGCGTTACTTGTTTGAGTAGTCAAAGCGAATAACGGACCAGACCGGTTGGTCCGGTCCCTGTACTAGTAAGGTAATCTGTCGTAAGAAACGATATAGAAACCGGACTGTAAGTAAAGATAGAGGTTAAACCCGCGTGGTGATGGATGATGATGATGAAAATTATCCTATGTGTTATTCCAACGCTTCATCTATCTACATACCAAATTTCATTCAAATTCGTTTAGCTGTTCTGACGTGATTGAGTCACAAACGTCATTCATCCAAACATGTACCTATAATATTAGTAAGATTTAAGAAGCTCAGCCGAATTAACATACCTGGCAAAGGAGAACGCAGCACAAGTTTTCTGGCCTCTTCCATAGCGCGTTGCAAATTCTGCTGGTTCTTGAAAGACTCACGACTACGGCAGCGTCCAATCTGAGACCTGTATCAAAATCCACAATCAACATCCACAATCATCATCATAATCAGAACAATTCATCACAATACGTCATTAGGTTAGGTCATTTTCGTGCTTTTCTAAAGCTTCTAATAATATAGTTTTTTTTTTGGCAGAAAGTGCACAGACTTGTGTCTTTGTGCGGTTAAATTGGACAAGATTTTGTTGTCAAGAGAGAACTCCTTGGAGGACTCCAACTCCAAGGAGTTCTTCACTTCAGACACAAGTCCAACCCGACTCTCTTCCACTGAGGATCTGGGGATACCTGCACGGCCAGTATATCTGGCGTCACAAGTGCTGTCATCTGCATAGCAAAGAACATTTTCAATAAACAATAGGCTATTGTATACACAGTGTCGGCGACAGCACTCTGCCTTGTGGCATGCCAGAATTGATAGATTTAGTGGTTGAGCAGCAACCGTCGACAACGACTTTAATGGTGCGCCCACCATTAAAGCTGCAGAGCAGTTGCAGGCCAGTTGCAGAGTCTCACTGTTATCCCGTATGAAGACAGCTTCGACAGAAGTGCCCGATTCCTGACCCGATGAAATTAACGACGTCAAGGCTAACTGCCTTAGCCTTCACTTACTTTCATAGGCTTCAGCCCAATGGTGGGTTAAGTGTACCAAGAGGTCTCCAGCAGAACGACCGTGGCCGAAGCCATATTGACGGTCGTTGAGAAGTATAGAATTCTCAAAGTAACCCAAAAGCTGTTCGTTGATGATTCGCTCGATCACTGTTATATATATATATAAATAAAGTTATCGCTATAGGCCTGTAGTTGGACGGGTCTGACCTACCACCCTTTTTTTGAGGATAGGATGAACTAGGGCGATTTTCCACGAAGACGAGACACAGCCAGTACTGTAAGAGAGGATGAAGAGACTGGTCATAGCTGGAGACAGCTCAGGTGCACATGTCGTTAGTACGATTGCAGGTATACCGTCTGGCCCGGACAATTACTTCACATCGAAAGAGCTGAGAGCTCTACGAAGCGCTGTATAAAGCGGATCTCATCAATTGAGCTACGCCCTCATCGTCAAGTGTCGAAGATGTTGCCCAGAAGTTTGGCTTTATCGGTTGCAGTGTATGCCAATTTTTTATCAGTTGTGTGCTGTTAAAAAGATGGAACCTGGTCACTAATGTCGGAACACAACTCAAGGTATAAGGTCATGGCGACATACTCTAAACCAGTGGTGGTAGCTATCCAGGCGGACAAGCGCCCTACCACCAAGCTAAGGGATATTTTGTCGCATCTTAGAGATTGTATTCTTTCTCCGTCCAAACACGGATAAAAATGTATGACCTCCCATAACTTTTTACAGGATCGTTTCATTTTGCTGATTCTGCTCCGATAGACAGCATATACATCTAAGTTGGTCCCATTAAATTTTTATTAACGTCGATACGAGTACAAAACTATTTTTCTTGTCATTTAGTCTTCAATTTCATATTCATGTCGAGTGCAGATAATAATGGTGAAAGTATTGTAGTGTTACGGTCTCTTTAAACACTTACTTTCGACTTAATTGTAGTTAATTGTAACGAATAACAACAATGTCATTTATACAACAAAAAATAAATGTAAATATTTTAAAAAAGAAATGAAAGTAATCAGTAATTAGCCGCACGTGAAATATTAGCCATTTTGTTTTTTAAGCACTTAAATGTTACGGACGGGCAAGAAGGATATGTTAAATTAGAACGTAATTAGTAAGAAAGTCTTATTGATTATATGTATTTAATTCTTATGTTTGTATTGCTTAAGCATTTAACTTTCGTAATTGAAATTGAAATTAAGCAAATAATTATATTTTCTTTCACCTACAGTATTTTTTTGAAAATATGCCTATTATCTGTATTGCCCGACTATGGCGGGCTAAATGAGTACATAGGTCGGGCAATGATCTATTACTTATCAAAATCTGTTGAGCCGTTGAGTTCAGTTACAAGCGGACATCGAAACGTGCATACAGGTCAAACATAGCGTCCTTTAGGGCTTCGTCGCATTCGGGTAATAAAGATTGTTCAATATGCAGCCTCAAGTAAAACTTACGCAACAGTAGCCTTTAAAGTCAGGTCCCATTTAGCATTGGTGGTGGAGGCCACAGCCAACTTGGCGATCCTCCGGAACCGAGAGAGTCCATCTTCATTGGCCTTCTTCTCTTCTTCGTCAAGAGCCACTGGGGCCACGTGGAAGTCCTTCATGAGGCGCCGCTCCCATACCTTCATCCGTTTGCCCAGGACCACTGTTGGCGAAACATATTTCGTGACTCTATTAACTTATTAACTTATATTATGAAAACTAACGTGGTTTGTACATATTTATTAATTACTAGCTGTGTTCCTCGGTGAAGCTACGTGGTGAAGATGATGATGATGACTCACCCATGTATAACCTACTGTTTCTACTAAAAGTATGTATAACTAGTAGACCCGCCAGCGGCTTCGCTTGGTCTTGGTGCAGTGGTGTTATATTTTCTTTAAATTTCAATAACCTTTATATTTATGAACCCATTGACATGAAACAAATGTTAAGTGAAGCTTTCCACAATATAGTAGTAAAAACCACATCTCAATCAGATAAGCCGTTTCTGAGATTAGCGTGCACAAACGCACAGACAAACAAACAAAAATACTAACAATCGTTTTGTTTATTCATTCTATGTTCGTTTATAAAAGTCCCAATAATATTTTTTCTCATATAATATCTTCCATGTACAGACAGCGATCCATTACATTTTTATTATTATATTTATAGATGAACTCACTTTTCTCCTTCCTATCAGTGAACGAAACATCCATTCCGTTCTTTTCAAACACTTCTAGCAGTTCATATCTCATCGCTGAGACGTCTCCCTTCAGTTCGTTGATGTCATCTTCAGTGACAGGTTCGTCATCCATCTTTCTGTGCATGGCTGACACGTAACGCCATACTACAGCCCGCATTACTGCTGTGTAGCGGACGTCGAGTTCTTTCTCTTTCTGCTCCTGCAGGATAAAAGAGACAAAAGCTATTGAAAAAATAATGTGTTTGTTGCATTGAACCGAAACAAATCCCAAGTTAAATATTTGACCGAGCGTGCGAAGCGAACGAAGAGTCTCTGCTTTAACTAGCCACATTGACTTTTATCTGTCCGTTCGTATGTTTGTTATTTATAAGTATATTATTCGTTGGTCTTCCTGTACTGTAGGTCTAGACCTTAGATTAATAATTGGTCTCGCTCTCGCTTCGACTAGTTACAGATCGCGCGGTGAGAGTTTGGCTTTGACCTTCGGGTGGAGGGGATTACTGCGCATGGGTACTGTCGCGCCATGTGACAGAGAAAGACAAGAGTCCCTCGTCTTCGATGTGACAGAGAGAGACAAGAGTCCTTCGTCCCTCTAGCCACCCTGTGATACCCAATTTTTGACTTCTGCGCAATAACGGTCAAAGCCAAACTCTCGCCGCGCGATCTGTACCGCGCTATTTAAAAACAACGGCTCCGTGAATGCGGCAACTCAATATTGTAGTGTGTGTAATGAAAATAGGGAGGATGCTAGTGTGCGTGAAAAATTGTGTTGCTAGCTACTAACTGTCACCCAATTAATGGGAAAAAATATTGTATGTTGTGATTAAGTATGTATGTTACTGGTTATAAATGTAGTTCTGAAAAATACATTAGCCTCGTGTATAATGAGAAACTTAGCTCACTTATATCATAGTATACTATTAATTAACTATGCATTTATATATTTATATGAGAAGACAAATAACAAGTATTTAGTAATACTCGTATCTACAGTGCTTTCTATTTCCATTCTACCAGTCAGTAATTTGGTTCTACCTTATGTACGTAACGTCTTAGGTTAATTTACAATTAATAACTGCGTAGAAACAAAAAAAAAGAAATAAAACAATTATCTTATAAGCATAGTTAAACCTACTATTATGTACAGGTACTATTATGTACAATGAAGAGTCTAAAAATCATTATTATTAATTACATATCACATTCAACTAACTTGTACTAGTTTACGATACATTTGCCTTTTGGAATTTACACTATATTTCTATCTCAATTATAATAGTATATACGAGAAGAATATCGAAAAGAGAATTTGTTTCAGCTAGTGGTTGAGAAGTGAATACTTGGTTAGCCGAACCATTTAATTTTATATATAGCACCGTTATTTACTCCTCACGTAATTATATGCAGATAGAGAGTAAAAGTTTAGAACATAATTTTTTGAGTTCGTCCGTATAATATTTCGGTTTCGTATATTTAGTAGTAAAATATAATAACAATAAATTCACATTATAAATATCTCAACCATAGGTACTTGATTCTTATATTATACGGCAACAATGAATGGCGTTTAAGGTTGATGTTATTTTATGTTGAAATTTTGAAATTATATTGTATTTACTAATGGTATATGATCCTAGTGTATTTATTATGTCTTGTAGTATTATTTTTACACATTTTCACTTTGCAAACAGGCATTTTACTTTGGATTACGACCAAAATTACGAAAAAACACTCGGTATGTTGACACCACGCTGCTTGGGACGTGACTAGCTCGAGCGGGCTCGAGTACGCCGAATTCGGCGTAGTATTAGTTGCCGCATTTTGCAAGTACGCCGGCGGTATCTAGTCGAAGCGCGCGCGCGGAGACTAATCATTAATCTAAGGCCTAGACAAAATATGTTTCTATTATCGTTAACGCCGATATATCGATAGCAGTTTCTATCATGCTACCAACCAATTTGTAATCTACCCTCATTTTATAGAATTGTATGCGTTCTCGATGTTAGTTTTGTATTGTTTCATGTTTTTCGAGTTAATTATTCGCCTAATTAACTATGATCAGATATGCATGAATAATGCATGAATACCTATATTACTATAAAAGTATGTGTTTATGCGCGTATAAGTATGTTAGTATTTGTGCCATGCTTATGTTTTATTATGTGTTTATTGTGTGTTGTTCTTGCATAATTATGTAGTGCGTAGGAAAATTGTATTTCAAAATAGTGTTATATTTGCCATAACTTGATTGAAACTTTCGTAAGTATTACACATTTTAATGTTATTTTGACGGTTTAACTTACCGGTCGAGATATTCGACTATACGTATCGCGTAAGTTAAACCGTCAATATAACAATAAGTTATTTGCTACAAGCTTTTGGAAGTCGAATGGCAGCGTAACACAGGTTAAACCTACTACGCTGCTGAAATGATATTGCATATTTTGTACTTATAGCTATAAAAATCTTTTGAATTATTTTATTCCTGTAGAATTATGATAGGAGTTATCATATAAACAGTGAAAATATTTGTGTAAGCATGTAACTATGGTAAATAAATAAATAAATAAATAAAATAAAATTCATCACATCCCAGGAACACTTTACCATAGATTCGAAACTTCCCTCTCTCTCTCTCTCTCTTGCAATTTGTGTTTCTAGCTAGTATTTTAATGTTGTGTAGTAAAAGAGGTCAGTCGATGTCTCTAAAAGAATCTGAATACTTTTATCACATCATTTATTCAAGCAGAAAAAATACAAAGCATTATATTATAATGTTTTCCGGGAAATTGTTTTTCTTATTATAACCTTTCAATAAAAGGAATAAAAAAAGAATAGTTTTCTTGTTTTAGGTTTATTTCCCATTTGAACTTAATAGCATGAGGGTCGCGCCTAAATTGCGGGTCCCGAGTTCGAGCCTCAGGTTGGACAAAGTGTTTTTGGTTGTTTATTTGTTATAACTGTAGTTTGCTATAGTCAGAAAAAGAATTGGTTGTTGTTGAATAACAAGATATTCTTAAAAAGAACAATTACTATTAATTTTAACTAAACTTTTGAAACCGACTTACATTTTATTATACTTATAATAAATATTTATATAACAATATAGCAATATTTATGATAAATTAATAAGTATCAAAAGAAAATTACTAGTTAGTCAGTTTTTGATCAAATTTATAATGGAATACATGAGAAACACCAGCTTTCGAATAAAGAAATGATAATCACAATCGGTTCACAAAAAGTAAAGAGGAAACGCACATTGAAAAAATAATAATATATCGTCTAATTGAGAACCTCCTGATATGATTTCGGTAAAAAAATGCCGCCTTTAAGGTTAAACACTGACGTGTACGTATCAACCCGTTCGTTTTCTTTCCTACTTTGAACCGAAAACTAATGGTAGATGTATTGTGTCCCACATGTTAGTTCACACCTACGAAGAAATAATGTCAGGAAGCATAACTCAGAACAAGTTCCACACAAAAAGTAGTCCTTCAAACCAAAACGACGTATGATTCCAAATACGTATTACTTCTGAAGTCATAAATAGACATGTTTGGAGATTGGTTTAAATTTCAGAAGGAAAGCAGGGATTGGTCCACGCGCGTGCTGCAACGTCTACTACGACAGCTGAGTCATAGCGGCGGGAACGATGTTATTGATTTAGCACGACTTTTACTGGGTAATTTTTTAAGGCAGTTACTCTTCCTGATATTAGTTCTTCGTAGGCTCACACGCAATTTAAACGTAAAAAATATGCCAACTTACTCCATCCTTCTCTTTTCTCTGCTTATCCTTCTTCCTGAGCCCCAGCATCTTGAGGATAAGTTTAGGCGTGGGCATAATATTGAAGGGCGGTGGCAGAGTAGCGCTCTCTTCAAAGTAGCTCATCCACAGTCGAGTGCGAGCGAATTTCCACTCTACGTCCGAGTGTTCCTGAAAAGTTCAACTGATTGTATTCGAAATATGGAGAGAGAATTTTGTTTGCCTTAACATCATCACTATATCTCAACCGAGAACTTCCACTGCTGAACATATGCCTACCCGATAATTTTTCTCCAGAAGGACCGGTTGGAAACGGCCTGCATCAAACGTCATCCTACGAGCTTTACCAGGTCGTTTGTACGACCTACACTGCGCTTGCCAGTTCGTGGCCTCCACTCCAGTACCTTCTGGCCCCATCGGCCATCAGTTTGTCGTGATACCCTGCTACTACAACTGTCAGATCTGATCTATGTCGGTGACTTTCGTTCGTCTACGGATCTCTGTCTTATTTCTGATTTTATCATGTAGAAAAACCCTGAGCATGACCCTCTTCATACTTCTCATTGTGCGATTTAGAGCTTATTTATGAGGCCTATAGTTAGAGGCCACGTTTGTTAGTCTAGTACAGTTCAATGTGCGTTAGGTTACTTTACAAGCGCAATTTGAAAAATTTTATACCGACTTCCATTATATTACTCTGGTAAAAATCAGTTATTGGAGTGTTACTCAAAAACTACTAGACCGAGTTTGATGAAATTTAAACGGAACCACACGGGAAGCACCAGCTTTCAAGCAAAAAAAGAATTTTGAGAATCGGTTCATCCTATCGAAAGTTATGAGGTAACATAAAAAAAAAACAGTCGAATTGAGTACCTCCTCCTTTTATTGGAAGTTGGTAGAAAAGAGCTTTATTCTCATAAGAAATACATGTTTCACTAACAAGATACAGTAAGGAATTACTTTAACAATTATTATCCGTTAAAGTTGTCGCAAGATGTAATGTAACTATAGTTTTTTCTTTATGTTTTCACTAGCTATGACGTCATTTGGTAACCCATTAAACAGCAATGCTCTCAGTCAATAAAGTCTTCTTTCCATAGTGAGTTCTTGGATGCAGTATACCATAACTTACTTTGAATTTTTAAATTACTTACTTGGAGAAACGGGATAACACGCTTGGGGGTCGGGGTGCACACGAAGAATGTGTGTGCCAATGGTCGAGCGAATACGTGGGGTCGCATTTGTTTCGAAGATTGTGCGTGTTAGTTTTTTTTAATTCTATGTTAGATGTAAAGGTAGTAATTTTTCCCATTACCATCTATATATTGTAGTTGTATTGTTGGGATTTATTAAATATTTATTGTTCGGATTATTCTGATCTGAGTGCATCCGTACAGAAGACACATGAACACGTCGCGTCGTTAGTCCGTGTCGGAGGCATTCGATGGGTCTGATACTAAACCGATCGCCTAGGTATCAGCCAAGCCGCACTGAGCATGCGCATTCTGGATTATGGTAATCTCGTTGAAAGAAAGGTCCACATTCTAGAAGGCGAACGTAATGGACTGTTTTACTATACCTGACCCACACAACTGGCGAAGTTATTAGATTTTGTCTATTAAAATTAATCACAGGAAGAAGAAAATCATCTGTATTGATATAGTGGATAGTGTTATTATTGCGCAAATCGGCATACCAGCTGTTTACTCTGGCGTTATATGGATGATGGATATATTTAGTATAGGTTTTACAACCGCTTTGTTTGGAACAACTATTATATTATTTGATGTTTGATGATGACGGGGCTTTGATGGTAGCATATACGGCCTATAATGGCGGCACTTGTACGGTATTTTTAAAACTATAGAGTGAAAACTAGCCACCAATTTCCTCACGACGACATTTACCTTCACCAAAGCTAAAATAAGATACGAACCTGTGATATTAAATAATTTAATAAATATCTATGAAATACAGTCTAAATTTTTGAATTACAATCATCACTTGACACAAAGTCAAAGGAATCAAAGTAGCTTAGGAAGTTGAAAGAGCTATTTGCAGACGCGACTTGTCTCAGAACTTTTAGCAACTTAGAGTGATAAAACTTTTCGTACTTCCTGTGACTTATTTTGTCCTTTGCTTTGAATCTTGTTGCAATTCATAAAATACATTTGATTTAGATTTATATACAGAGTTTTCCCTATTGTATTCCAAATATTCTGAGCAACATTTCAGGGGAAATTGTCTGCTTCAAACAAACAACAGAATGTATTAACGTACTTAGATAATAGGTAGAGTTGATACACGTCGCGTATCTCTGGTTACATAGATGTCCCGTAAAACAAAAATGTGGCTCACTTAGTGCATAAAAGTGTAGTTAATTTTATTGTAGGTGTTTCTGTTACTGCCAAACCTCCACAAATCAAGATTCCCAACCGGAAGTCCTTCTGGAATATACGGGCAGTAGTGTAATATAGATAGTAAAATGTAGTAATAATAATAATATGATAATGAAATCGTTTATTTCGACCACCTTGGGCCATAACTTATTAACAACAATTCATATAGTTATATTTCATTCAAATTAGATAAAAAAATAACTTACATACATTATTAAATTTAGTAGGTACCTATACAAAATTAAATTAAAAAGAATTTTGATTATTTATATATTAGTCAGTACATGAACCATGCAGCAATGGTTCAAGTACTGACAGTCAAACCTTTCAGAAAATACCTTCAGAATGCTGTTAGAGCTGGCCCTAACCTGTTTTAAAATTTAATTTATTTTATTCATGTAATAACCTATACATAATAAATAATATCAAAGTATTTAATGTACTTACTCGTAGGTATTAATGAATACTTACCGTAATCATAGCGTAAGAGTTGGACATCATAGCGATGAGCAAGTTGAGCAGGACGATGACGTTGATGACTGAGTATGATCCAAACATCAGCAGGCCCCAGAATCTCGTGTAGCTCTTGATACCGGCCAGCTCGAAGTTCTCCAGACCAACCATGCCAAAGGAAGCCCAGAAGAGAGACTGAGATGCTTCGAATACGCTGATAAGAAGGTAAACATGCAGTGCTCAGTCCTGATACATTAATCATTCGTTCTAGTATTAGAAACGGGAATCCAATACGTATACTAATCTAATCGTGTGAATCATAACGGGTAATTTTTATCAAGTGTGGCACGCTCGAGGCTTCATTTCGCCTTCCAATACCCTGAGCACTGTTATTCCATACTTCGTACAATACCTACTATTGTATGCAGCCCTTACTGCTTCCATGGAAAGCTTTGACTTATACAGTCTTTTTAACCCAAATATTATGCGTAGCTTCTGTTACTTATCGTATCGTTGTCGTAAAGCATTTGAATTTAGTACAAACAACATTTATCGAACCAATCGTTGACCCCGATAACTTGTTGTGTACCAAAGCAAGCCTCGTTTTTTAGGCAAAAGGGATAGTTTATTTATTACAAATGGAAAAAATATTATGTTATGATGATAACTGACGTATATTTAGGTCTCGGGGACGCAAAGGGTTAAGCATTATTATGTACCCAGTTAGACTAGCGCCATTAAGACGAATCTATAGGCGTATCAAGCGATAGGTCATGCACATAAAAATCCTTTAGAGTTTTTTCCGCAGTCGGCTAAAACACTATCCCAAATACGTTCAAAGAACTCCTTCCTCGCCACCACAATACACCCGTGGACACACACATATTGAGCTTTAAGGGTGTTAATTAGACTAGCCAATTGTTTTACTATCTGGTTGGACTTTGCGGTGTAATAATTATTATTATATATTCTTATTAATACCTACTTAATATCCAACAAATGCAATTTGAAAAATTTACATAGTAACCTACTTAATATCCAACAAGTGCATTTTGAAAAATTTCATACCGACTTCCATTCTATCACTTTGGTAAACATCTGTTATTGGAGTGTAACTCAAAAACTACTGGACCGAATTTGATAAAATTTACATGGGACCACACGGGAAGCACCAGCTTATAAACAAAAAAGAATTTGGGAAATCGGTTGACCCAGCCGAAAGTCATGAGGTAACAAACATAAAAAAAACAGTCGAATTGAATACCTCCTCCTTTTTGGAAGTCGGTAGAAAGTACAACAAAAGATTGGAAAAAAATAGTATTGTCCTGTTCTTATATTTGCACCAAGGCACGGTAATATTATGTTGCCGTGACTAAGGACAATAATTATGTCTACACTTAAGCAAGTGTGTAAAAAATAATGCTCGTTAATTTGTTTTTGATATAATCATGAGAATAAAGTTCACTATATAAGCGCTTTAGCACATAAATCCCCCGAAACTACAAAACGTGTTTGATAACAGTAAGTAGCAAATAAACTGTAGCAGTCTATGGGTACTATAAAGAAAACAAAATCGTCCTAATAAGTTTCAGTAAGCGTGGAAGTCCATGGTCTGCCTCAATGTCATACAGTCCACTTCGTCGATCTTCAAAGTATTCATCTTGACATTGATGTCTTCTTCTAACTGAATCTGAGTCTGGAGAAGGTAGCGGAGAGAGGAAGTAGCCTCTTGCAGCATTTGCTGCAGTTGCTCTGTGCTGTGTCTCAACATCTCACACTCGTAGTACAGTGATTGCCCAGCGGGATCACGCACCAGCTCAGCCCCGACTCTCTGAGCTCGTCTACCGAGTCTTGTATGAGCTAACGCCACGTTTCCTTCTTTATCCACAAGAGCTTTCTGTAACTGCAGTATATTATCTTGCATTTCCGATATTTTCTGCGTCGTATCTCGATGCATGTCTTCCAGTTTCGCTTTCGCAAGTTTGGTCTCTTTGATTCTTTCGTTAAAAACGTGGTTGCATTTATTGTACGCTTCCCAAAGGTCGTTGATCACTTGCTTCAAAAGGGTATCTATGAACATACGGATTGGTCTAGCACTGGTGACTTCTCGGGCGGCCATTTTGATGTTCTGCGCCGAATATTGGTTGTATTCTTCCGCTGATATGTTTGCTGGATCCAAATTAGCATAGCCTTCGTATATGGAAAGGCATAGGTCGGTAGGTTTAAGTGATAAAGAGCCTTTGTCGAGATCAATAGCGCCTTGTTTGTATTGAAGGTCGCGATCCAGAAGATAGCGAGCAGATCGCAGACGTCTCATCTGCTCATTCAACTGCTCCAGCACTCGTTTAAGCAAACTTTGTCCACCAAGTATAGTGGTTATCTCCTGTTGAAGACATGATTCTACTTCATCGACTACAAGATCGATTCCAATTCTTCCATCTCGCAGCATGAGGCATTTTCGGCAGATGTTAAGAGCGTTGGACGCCAATGATGAAAGGCAGTCTTGAAGACGAGTCTTGTAGACGCCGAGAGCTTCCAACTCCAGACACATGTCCTTTCGTTGAATTTGAAGCTCTTGCTTATTAAACTCAATGTCCCCGATGCGTTCTTCGATTCGTCGGTCGGAGGTGGCTTTCATGATCTCAGCTCGTTCTTTCGTTTCTGCTCGGATTCTGTCGCTCTCGGACATAACCCTGTCGGCCAGTTGCTGCTGGTCTTCGGTATTCCGGCATCGCTGGTCGTTGCTCAACTTCCATTCTGAGAGGGTGAACTTGGCAGCTCTTGGAGGCATACATACCAGAGCCTGCTCTGAAAGTCTCGTCGTAGCTATGGGCGCACCGATGACGTGGCGCACGCCAAACTGGGCTTCGCTCATTTTTAATTTAAAACTCAGTGATTTTATTGAAAGACAAAATTGTAACTTATATTTGAAGTTTGGCCATAGAAAAATGTTTACTCTAGTTTGACACTACTAAAAAGTGCTAATTAGGTACGTAGTATTATTATTTTCTTTGAGTGCAAAGACTAAGCTCAATCGAAATGTATTCTCTTTGGAATGGTTGATAAAGTTGATTGACAAAACATGTTGCCAAGTAACACTTCCTTAGCAACAAGGCAAAGCCGGAACTAAAAAGTATAGAGATACATGTACAAGGAGGCTTTGTGTAATATTTATTGATCGATTATGCAAGGGCAGACTTGTCGCAACTTCAATTTTTAAGGAAATATAACCAATGTTAGTCAAACCAACCCTTTATGATCGAATTACCCGAACACCAAGCGTGCAATTTACTTGTCAACCTTCCTTGAGCATAACTCTGAAATATATTACCATCAAGGATAACCATATTCTCTAGATTTGTTCTCAATGCTTGTAAGCAGAGACTAAACTATATACTAGGAAACTTGTAAGTTAACAGAGACAATACAAGAGTTCTTTATATTAGTCTGATTAAATCTCTTTTATATTGATAAAAATGAATAATCTTAATTACTCGTTTGAGGGTACCTTTATTTATTTTAGTATTAAGATGTTCTACTGCATGTTCCACGAGCATGTAGGTACTGATGTTAACCTATATTTAAAACTATCTGCGCCCCGCGGTTTCACCCGCCAGGTGACGAATGATGACGATGATGATGATGAAATAAGTAGCCTTAGTTACTCCTTATAACATCTGCTAGCTGCGCAGTATACTATTTATTGGCCTTTCTTGACCAGGGCTCGTAAAGTTTGGCACGAGGTTTATACAATGTACAAACAAAAAAAATACAAACTTAAAACTATTTTAACAAAGTTTTTATAAAAGAACTAACTACTTCTAGCATAAAAAAAACATCCCAATAGTTCAATTATCTTCCGTTCTAACTGTTCTGGATTAGTATTTCTAGCGTCTACTAGCCACCCAGGACTTACTTCCCAAAGCTTCTCCATTTCATGCAAGAGTCTCCAGCATTATCCCAGTCAGGAAGACCGCCAGGCAACACGTAGCATTTGCGTTTCTCCAAGTCGGCAAAGTACCAGAGCAGTTGGTTAAGACCTGACGTAAACTTGCGTATGATTATTTTACGACAATCATAATTGAATTAAGATTTAATTTTTTCATAACACGGAATCAATGTCCCTTTCCTATAATTCTTTTACCAAAGTCACTGATTTCCGAAAATAATTATTACGTATTTTTTATGTCACGGGTGACAGAAATTCTCATACTGTTAGATATCGGTGACTGGCGACACCGTGGACCCCGAATTTTTCTGGGGGCCTTTTATGAGTTCCCTAACCCGTGGCTTGTCTTAATTGGCTGTCCGAGGGTGGAGTCGCAAGAGCAAGTACAAGAGCAAGTACCAAAAAGTTCGAGACTCCTTAACCATCCACGCCAACGTTGACCCTTTCCTCGCCAATAATGGCGGCACTTACCTATGGCCCGTTTAGTGGGTGGCAAGTAACCACCTGCCTAAATATTTAGGATTAGACTGAAATTGGCAGGTGCCGTAGTCTCGTTCATAGTTATCTATTTCCCTTAACACTTATTAAGGCACGCTCGTACCCTGATTAAAGAAAAAGCAGAATTTTTAAACGCTTAGTGTAACGAAACAGATCGATAGTATATTATGAAAAAAATACTTAGATTAGAAAAGGAATAAGAAAAGAGTAATAACCGAATAGAATTCATAAATATAACTCTCTTTCAGCAGAAAAAAATCCTGAATAGGTCCACAAAAATAAACTTTCACGTCCAAACTCTCAGAATTTTCCGCGATAACACTATATTTTTTAGGTAATACTTAGCCAACGTATAGTACTAAAGTAATAACCAGCAGTTTTTTCAATTGTGTTAGTGTATATCGAAAAATATAAAAAAAAACGTACAAAATCAACGCATTTTCGCATTACATCGTCCAATCTAACAAGTGATTTTCAACCTTACGTAAAGCATCGTAAATTATTTTAAAATTGGGGTTGAACCGCGTCTTAATTATGTCAAAAGCATTACCATTTTCCCTATTATTATAATAGATGTACCATGTATATTTTATACCAACACGGCCTCTACGTGTTGGCTACAGCCCCACTTATACCTTTGTAAAGGAACGGATGAAATCCGTGAATGAAACATAATGAGATAATAATAATAATCAATTAAATAAATGGAATAATAGTAATAAAAATATGTTATCCACATGGGTAGCTTTAGAGAAATAAGCTTATCCTAGCTATACAGAGTGTCCGACGTTGTTATACTACTCATAAAACTTAGTCTTGAACACGGTCTTTTGTAATACTCTGATATCAAGGAGACATGAAACATGGCTTCGAATTTATGATAACCTGTCAGCTACTGAACAGAGAAAATTGTATAAAAACATTTCAAGTAGCCTACTTTTAATTTCAAGTAGTTAATTTACCTATATTTTTTAAATTTTCATCCCCTGTTCCAGAAGAACCCTTTCGTTTTATGGGATAAAAATATCCTATATGTGATTTCATATTCATAGTTATCACTGTGACAAGTTTCATCAATATCTGTCTCGTATTTTCAGAAAGAGACAGACAACAGACAAAAATTGTAAAAATTCTATTTTTGACTTCTATATCGATAACAAAATACACACCTCGATTACAATGTTACCTTTATGTTCTGATGAGACTGAATTATAAGTTTGAAAAATGCACATTAAATGAATTGTCAAGATGGCTCCGCCAAATTTACATATCAAAGAATCAAACTACTGATGTACCGTAGGACATAATAATGTATCTCAGTTGTTAACAAATATTCATTAAATTGTTTTCCAAAAATGGCGGCTCTATGTGGTAAAACAAAAAATGTAGGCACTCACCACAAGCAAATGCGAAGAGTACTAAGCTGTATATGAAGAAGAACTTGACAATATCGATGACCATCCGTCCAAGTGAAATCTGCAGAGGTCCCAGGTGGGGGTTGATGGAAAACAGATGTACCAGCTTCAGAGCACTGGAAGATAAAAGACAAATTAGACCGAGAGTGCTGAAATGCAATCTTACTTATATAATCTTTTAGATCATTATAATAGCTCGTTAAACACAACTTCTTGTCTTTTACGAGGGTACCTAATCGTATATGCCATGAGGAAGTTCTCAGTACTTCTCAACTTTAACTGCCTGATCTATATGAACCAAATTCATCTTTATTTTACTATTTTTAAGGTTGTTTGATTTATAAACGAAGAGACGAGATGAAGTCTCAGTAGTGAGGGTCAATGGTCGACCATGCAGTAGCTTGTCCTATCTGGGGCCTTCAGTAAAGGTATCATCGTGAGCTGGAGAGTGATCGAATCAGAAATGAGGAGATCCGTAGATGAACGAACATCATCAACATAAACCAGAGAATAAGCCAGTTGAAGTGGCAGTGGGTAGGCCACATAGCACGCAGAAATGATGGCCGATCGGACTGATATCTTTTGGAGTGGAGACCACGAACCGGCAAGCGCAGCGTTCATCCACTAACAAGGCAGAAAGAAGTCCTGATAAAAGTAGCACGACGACGTTGGATGCACGCCCGCTGAGATAATGGTGATGAATATCGTGATGAAAGCAATAGTTTAATGTTAGGGCACTTTCTTATGCATAACTGACTATCTCAAGACTGAAATTTGTCGTAATTGTATTTTCTTGTAGTTGAGAGCCAGCCGCCACTTTAGGTCTCTTCGCATAATCATTGATCTTCGAGTAAGTTATTGTCAAACGCTAGGGTAAAGTTCACCCAAAATATGTTCGTAACCAATAACGTATATTGCTAATGGCTTTGCCACACAGTCCGTTAGCGATCAGCTGAAGACCGAACGCATCCTGTTAATCTTCGGGATAAACTTGGACTGCTGGTTCAAAGATATACCCGGAATAAAAGCAGTAATGTGTAAATGAAGAAGTATAATAGAGGACAACATCCACACAAGGTCTTCAGGTCCAAAGCTAGACAGGTCCTGTACTAATGGTAGTCTGATGACCGATACACATACTTCTATAGACGCCCAAACACAGGTCCAACAGGCAAGTTCATGCACATGAATGTCACCCATGCCCCGCAGTCATCTAACTCGGAAACAGTGGCTCAGAAAATACGGTTTCATCCAACTGTACCAACAAACCAGTTAAATACCTGAATATATTGGCTCCAGCAAACAGACCCTCGGCGATCAGTTGCGGGTCGAAAGCGTCCCAGTTTTCCCTCGGAATGAACTTGGTCTGCGGATCCCGGCGTATCTCCGTGATTTGCTGCAGATACGCCGCGGTACGCAACATGGCTACTGATACGTAGAGGAAGTTCCTCGTGAAGTCTATGAAGTTCCACATGTTACGAAGATAGGAACGGATGCCTTCGATGTAGATTTCTTGAGTCTCTTCCCAGATGAAGCCTGAACATCACAAAGTATAACTTTAGAATAATAAACAAAGGTTTTATGTTAAGTAAGTTATCTGCTTTGACAATGACAAATTAAAATATGCCTCTATATGAACAATTGAGTTACACAAGGACACAAAAAGCATAATAAACGAAATAAAAATTCAGGTTACAAAAAATCTATAAAAACAAGAATACTCAAAGTAACTGCTCGTAACATCAGCTATCTCTATTATTAGCTGTATTTATTTGATACTTCTCTGCGAATGGTTTGTCTGGAAGAGATCGCTCTGAGCGATAAGACCGCCTATTGTTATACCTTGTTTTTAGCATTGTTGATTCTAATAGTCATTAATTTGGTGTCTCAATAAAGTCTCAGTAATATCTGCCAGTGATAGTCCAATCAAAAGCGGTCCAGCCGTCTCGAAGATTAACCGGAGCAAACAGACGGACGAAAAAAAACTTATTTTTTAGGCAAAGATTTTTTTGTTATGAGATCGTATATCCACATCCATACAAGTATTATAAAAACGTTTGTTAAGTTGCAAGTTACATGAAGCCGCAGCAAACGACGTGTCGCAGCGACACTACTGGTTATTTGTATTTGTATGAAATACCATTAGTAGTTGGCAACACGAAGCTAGCGACGCGTCGTCGAGCGGCAGACGACGCTGTCGCCCGACCGCAGATCGGTAGTGCCGCTCGCGGGTACCAATCTACCTAGTAAAACAACTGAAAAGCTTTAAACTAAGCCTTTCGTATAGCTTTTCAAATGGTTGATACTATCTGCTGTTGCCATCTGCAGTCGTGTTCGAAATCATGACTGCAGCGACAGGACGCAACGACGTGTCGCGGCGACATGAAGCGACGACACGACGTCTGCTGCTGCTACGTGTAGCCGGCTACCAACTTGCACCTTAACTCTGTCTCTCTGTCTGTTTGTTTCCTTATTTATTTGGCAAGGAGATATATTACATCCCGGGGAAGAACATGATACTTGTTATCATTATCATCATCCATAAACATGCAGGTGAAACCGCCTAGTATTTTCATATGCATATCGTAAAAAAGTGTAAATTTGACATTTTATTTTTATAAAATAATTTATTTCACTAATGTTATAAATGTGAATGTTTGGATGGATGGATGGATAAATGGATGTTTGTTACTCAAAACGGCAGAACGGCTGAACGGATCTGGATGAAATTTAGCACAGAGATAGATTATAGTCTGGAGTAGCACATAGGCTACTTTTCATCATCATCATCATCATCATAATCTATCACCACGCGGGTGAAAAAGCGTATTATTCTTAGGCACAGCCTTCAACGAGATCGTAATGATGACAGTTCTGTCAAAGTTTGTGTCAGTTTCTGATAGTTTAGTCAAAAGCTATCATTTTGACAGCTCGATACACTAGACGTGCTCGATGACCGTCAAGGGTGAGAAAATGTAATGACAGTTTTATTCCATTGTGATTAATTTTATATTTGTATGTACCTACGTAGGTACTGTATTTTATTATTAGTGTTTATTGATGGATTTACTAAGTATTAAAATTTACTAATACTATTATGGCAATTGCGTTTGTCCATGTAAATATTTTATGACATTTTGGTATAAAGATATTTATGGCCTTGGAGAAGATAATAAGCTACACGAAGTACTAATCCTGCGCAGACGAAGTCGCGGGCATCAGCTAGTTCATATATATAGCATAGTAGAGCGACTGGTCAGAATTTGCTATGCAATAAAGTAAGAGTAGTACATCTTCAGCCACATAATCGCTCACCAAGGACATAAACAACGACCGCCAGTTCCAAGTAAGTAGGTCCGTTGCCTCGTTGCTTCAGAAGTTCTTTCTCTAACTCCTTCACCATCCATTCTGGCCCGAACAGCTGTATGACTTGGACTTCTGCTCTTTGAGACACGAGGATCAAGATCACTGGAAACAAAGAACATAGATAAGGCACAACAATACTTAGATGACCTACCTATGACCTATTATGATTTAAGTAGGTACTAGTCCTATTGCAGACTCGTAGTAACTGATGACATCTTGGAATTGGAGCATCTTTTGTAGTGGTGGACTTTGCAGAGTCTGCCTGGGACCTTTGCCCGTTATTCAACCGTGAAGCATACGTTCTTGTGTTTTGTTTAAGGGCGATGTTTCCAGGGCAAGAGATTTAACATCTGATATCTCAGGGTGCCGAGCACAGTGCAAGTGACGCAGGGTTTTGAACTGGCCGTCTTAATTTAAAACGTGGACTAACGATAATCCTGAGTTCAAACCATGGTTTAAGAAAAATTCATATATAAAATTTGGGACTATCTTCAGTTCACGTTTTTTAATAAGACGGTTTTAAGTAAACATACAATACTTTATCCTTATGTTGCCAAAACGAAGGTAATGTGTCGACCTGTATGCACAAGTTAGTCCGTTGTGTCCCCTCATAACTACTCAACGGTTCAACTCATTTCGATAAATGATACTACGTTAGATTCGTCTTCATGGCACGAGTGCCTTTTTAAAATTTATATGCCCGTTTTCACCAAAATTTTAGGTAACACCTAAGCCAAGTTAGGTGACATTTTTGTACTGCTGAGTGTTACCTAACTGTCTTAGGTGTTACCTAAAATGTTGGTGAAAACGGGCATGAATGCAACTGAGGCCGTAGCACAAACAATTGCGAAAATGTATTCGTATGGTAAACGTCAACGTGTCACGCTTCTGCGTACAAACTATGAGTTATCTGTGTCACAGTTGCCCTAGATAAATGACAGTTGATATTGTTTTACGTGAACGACACGTTACGTTACATTTACGCAGATATTCGTGCTAGACCCACTGAACTGTTTATAGGCAAGCGTGAGTGACGCTTAACATCAGTTTCGATTTACTCGTCTCGTCACCAATACAACTTGTGGGCCAAGACATATACTAAGTATAACCTTTCCGTGGTTTGAACTAGCTAACCCACCCGCGGCTTCGCGCGCGCGGTCTACGGTAGCTTTAGAATAAAAGCCTAAGTTACTCCTTATAACATCAGCTACCTGCCAGTGATAGTCTTTTCAAAGTCGGTGCAGCCGTTGCACAGATTAGTATTCTCATATTCTCATATGGTTTATTGTACGCAAATAACAGATACAAAGGAAGCATTAGAAAAAGGCATGTACAGTCGCCTGCAATAAGATGTATACAGTATGTAACAGTACCACATTTTATAAAAATATAGATAAGTATTATTTTAAACAATAAAGTAATATAAATAGCTTTATCTTAGAATAATTTTGGTGTCCATTTTTATGAACCGGATTGCTGCGGCACTTTAAAAAATTGTGAAATGTATACTTCTTATTGCAGGCGACTGTACATAGGCGAGCTTAACCCTAAACAGAGTTTTATAGTAGTATAGGAACAAAAAAACAGAAAAATAGATAAAAAATATATTGTTTAAAAGTACTTACCGTAATATGTACTAACGCATGCAATAAACAAGTAAGTAATAACAAAATATTTACGATATTATTTATTTGTATAGATTTCATATGGATAAGTGCGTTATATACTGCCTATAAAGGGCATCATGTTCCTGACTTTTTAGTATAGATACCCCGCAACGAACTCTTGCTTTGCCTAAGATCTATCAGTTTATTACATCATACACTCGTGAAAAACCGGCCAAGTGCGAGTTGGATTCACACACCAAGGGTTCTGTACATTAGAAAAGCATCTAACATTATTGATCTAATTATAAAACAATCTAGGTTAAAGGACAAACTTAACTTTGCCGTTCAATCCCTAGACATGACTATTGCACCAACCGCAAATAATAAGTGTGTTATAGTAAACTCGGTTTTTTCGCTATTAATGTATGTGCTGTAAGACATTGCTCCTTACAAAACTTTATGATTCTAGGTCAGCGGTAAGTACCCTGTAGGTTTTGATTCCCTTGTGAAATTGTAAAATTTGCGCAAATGTGCAATATACGGTCATATAATTATATTGATCGCGTTTTTCACAGCTGAAAGAGACCCGAGTATTTGAATATACATTTCAACTTGATACTTCAACGCGCACTTGAGAAAAGGGGCCTTGACAGACAAACAGACAGACGGACATGACGGGCACACGGACAACAAATTGATCCTATAAGGGTTCCTTTTTCCCTTTGATGTACAGAACCCTAAAAAATGCCTTAGGTATAGGTAAGATTGACGTCTCAACAGCATGTCTATGTCTATTCCGGGGTTGAAATCATCTCTTATCCAAATTTCATCCAAAACTGTTCAGCCATTTTTTTGTTTGAGTAACAAACATGCATACTTAACATCTAACCTTCAACATTTGTAATGTAAGCAAGAGGGCAGTAAAATTATACCAAACCTAACTGCCTAAGGTGCAGTAAATATTTGCCGATCGCTTGATGGAAAAGAAACGTGAACGCATGTTCACATAATTTAATAAGTAGTTATTTGTTCATGCATTACAAGGATTCATTTCAATTTAATAGGTATCGGGTAATTACAAGTTAATACAACATTATTGCTACATTAATTCCGGTATAAAAAGAAAAGTAATATCTTTAATCCGGCCCATTCCACACAGTGAAGTTGCTAGTGTGTTGTATATAATGAGTTTCGTAACTGCTGTCGTTTTTTTCGTGTTTACTTTTAAATGTATCGCTGAAGATACGAGTATGTACAAATTGGAACACTTCGATTTGGATCATGCCCCAGATTTATACGTGCAGTTCATAAAGGACCACTACAGACGCTTCGAGAATCCATATGATTTGCTAATTCATTACGACGCGTTTGTGAACAGTTTGAGTTTGATTAATGAATATAATACGGCAACACATTCTGAGGAAGACTTCGCTCGACGGACGGTATCGTACTTGGCCGATTGGACTCAAGACGAGTTAGACGTGATTATGATGATGTCACAGAGTCCTTATAAAGATACTCACATTGACGAATCAGTTATTACATGATACATTTGATATAAGTATTGTAAATGTTCAAACTAGTTTATTATATACATTAAGTACTGATATATTTTGTATAGACATGGAGTATTATTCGCTTATCTGTACCAATAAATCAAATATTTATTTTTATTTTTATACCTGGTATTAAGTGGTCTGCCTAGAACTGATGCATTTCCTCACAAGTGGACAAACTGTATTTCGACCGTAACCTTGAGATATTAAGTTAAGGGTGTTATTTAAATGGTTAGCATAGTATTAGTATTTTTGAAAGAAGAAAAATATTATCTGTCAGCAGAAATAGCTAATTGTTCAGCAACTCATGGCCAGCAAACATTTCAAAATCAATCAGCAATTTATGTCATTCTGGATGGCTGTAATTATTTTTGTACAGCATATTAATTATATAAGCAGCCATAAGCTGTTCCTGTTTTATAATATTTGGGTAAGCACTCAGTCGCCGGCCGCTGCACGCTCGCTTCGCTCGCTCGGCTCGCGCGTTGTAGTCACAAGTAACCTAACACTCCTCCTCGCTATGCTATTCGTCGTACCTATATATGACTTTGCCCTAGACTAGTATAATTACATATGGAACATATAGACATGTTTTCTCTGCTGATCAATCATAAAATCTTGCTGACCAAGTAGTTATTTTGCGGACCGAATGTTTATTATGCAAACTCATGGTATTGTTATGCTGCCTATTAATGATAAAATTTTTGACCATTATCAAAATTATCTGCGGAACAAAGATTGCTGCCTGATTTTTATTATTGCAGACAAAATCTTTGTATGCTGACTAAATCATTTCAATGCTGGTTTTGGTGGGCTCACCAAATTTTATAATTGCGTATCATTTAATTACTTCTCTTAAGTCTCATGTGCCTGTAAGTTCGCCGGGAACTATACAACCAAACCAGAACGTAGTGTTGTTGTATAAATAGAGTATGGTGTCAGTACTTCCCTGGACAAACTCATTCACAAAGAGTTCTGCTTATCTTAAAGGGAGTAGGAAGTTTGCAGTATTCCGAGCACGTACAAACGCAGCTGGCTGCACGACAGCTCTATGAAGAAGTGGCCCGGAAGGTCATGAAACCGTTCAATATACTTGACGACCATACATAAGCTAAACCGTCTAAAAATTTGTGACAGAAATCTTATTAATTATGTAGGTATTTTAATGTCTAGTAAAATTATTATGCATTAATGTGTTTTCTGTGACAAATAAACTGTATTCTATTCTATTCTAAAATATTAAAAATGCGTATAAAGTAGTTAAAACAAATTTAGCACGGTAGAAGGGGCATATATCAGTCTACATGATGATGTTACTATCATGATGCCAATAAATTAATTATGAAGGGAAAACTGTACATACGACTATTTCTTATTAAATTATATAAAAATCTTTTAGTTAACTAATAGAATGGTCATCATGCTGAAGAGGTCCTCCAAGCTTCTATGACATGGCTAAATATAATAGTACCCAAAACTTCAAAAAAAAAACAACACCTACCAATTAATTTTCTTAGCAGCCGTCTCAACACAACCCATATTGCACATTCTTAAAATAAATACGTGTAGAAATAAAGGAACAGACGCAGAACTCACTGACAGTAGTTAACTAATTTCGCATTAGTAGTATTAATTTAAGCACTAAGTGCGCCTGTGTCAGAGATTAAAAACGCCTTGCTTCCAAAGCAATGCCATTACCAACTAGCTGACGAGGTCGCCAAACCAATTCTGAGGAAAGATGACCAAGGAATTAAAAAACGGATCCAGTTTTCAGTTTACGTACACTCTTTAAAAATTAACTGCAAAGTAATATTTTGTTTTTGATATATTCAAGAAATCAAGTATTCTCATACTTATATAGGTTCGCAACGAGGTTAACCAGCTTAGTTAATTGTAAAAACAAGTATAACTATAATTCAAAAAATGATTAGCTAATTGAACAATTTGCACATATGAAATATAAGTATATGTCGGCGCATCGGAAACTGACGTCATCAACAGTTGTGAAACGACTACGACACTACGTCAATCCCCTCCGCTCCGTGAATCAGGCGACTAGTGGTATTGGTGGGAGGCGGGCGCATGCGGGCGCAGCGATTCATTCTGCGTTCGATCGTCGAGCGAACCACAAGTCTTAAACGTGAAGTGTTCACGCCTGAATCATTAGTTATAATATTTAAATAATTTTGTAAATTAAATTAAATAAAGTGTGATTGTGTAAATTAAATATTCGCAATAACAAAAAAGAAGTGATTTTATTATGGAAGACGATGACCGAGAAGATACTGCGTCCCCAATACTGCCACCAGCTTTACCAATATCCGACATCAGAAGTGGGATGAATCAACCGTCTGCACCTGGACCAGCCAACGAAAATGTGAGAAGGCTCGATAATAACGACGTAGCTTTATCAGCCTTAGTGCGGATAGTGGAAAGTTTGACGCAACAACAACAGAGGAGTTTAACGGCTAATAATGAGTTGTTTACAAACTTAATTGCAAAATCAACATCTGCATCGAACAGACCAAGATTAAGTGACGTGTATATTGCTTCATTTGATCCTGACGGTGATATACCAGTGCGTGACTGGTGCGAACATGTGGACCGCGCTATGGAGCATTGGAAGTTAACAGATTATGAGGTATGTACAAAGATAGCTGGTTTACTTCAAGGCCGAGCCAAAACCCTTGGCGACTCATGGCTAGTTAGATCACCAGTATGGAGTGACATGCGTGACGCTTTAGTGCAAACATTTGAGCCAGAAGCACGATATTCTAATGACGTTATCAAATTTAGAAACTTTAGGTTTGACCCATTTAACCCAGCTGCTTCTATAACAAAAGCTTGGAACATTTGGAAACGGATTATGAACGGTGACAAAGATAAAGACGCTGTTGAAGCCGTTATTGGCTGTATAGACAATGAGAATCTACGATTGCGGTTACTTTCAAGCAAATGCCAATCTGTTCCGGAATTGATATCCGTTGCTGCCACTACAAAATCGAGAGAACCCAGACTAGGTGAGCCACCAGCCAAACGTCCAAGAATGCGAACAAATAGATTCTGTTATTTGTTTTAAATGTGGGAAAGTGGGTCACGTTCAGAGTATCTGTTCGATTGACAAAATAGCAGAACCAAAATCAGTGATTACCAACACAGAATCCAGTTTGAACAAAGGACAAGGCAGCAATAACAGTGAGTACCGACATAAACCTCAGTGCACCTACTGCGATAAGATAGGCCACGTGGAGTCGAGCTGTTTCAAGAAGATGAGTGATGAAGCTAATAAAGTGAACTTAGCTAGTGAAGCTCAGTGCATATCTACGCCGATGGAAATTCATGTTAAGGAACGGAAACTCATTGCTTTATTTGACAGCGGCGCTGATCGCTCGCTAATCCGAAAATCTTTAAGTCTGTCAATCCCTGGAAAACACAAAGAGTGCACATTAATGCTGAAAGGTTTGGGTGCAGCTGTACCTCATGTATCATATCAGTGCATTACTACGACCTGTGAAATCAACGAGATTTTCTTAGAGATCACTTTTCATATTGTGGAAGATCATGAAATACCTTGTGAAGTCTTAGTTGGATCTGATCTGATCAAGATACCTGGATTGGGTGTAAACATCACGAATAGCGGTGCCACAGTTATGAGAATTTCTAATATTCTAAATGCAGCACCGGCAACATCTTTTATCGAAAAGCTGGACACAGATCTAACTGATGTTAAAAAAATTGAAGAACTCAACAACTTGCTACTTAAACACTCTGACGTTTTTACTGATGGAGTACCGAAACAAGTTGTGACAACTGGAACTATGCGAATCGACCTCAAGGAACCTAACAAGGTAGTATGCCGACGCCCTTACAGGATGGCACCAATTGAACGACAAAAGGTAAAGGCTATAGTGGACAATTTGATACATCACGGAATAGTCCGAGAAAGCACCTCCGAATTTGCGAGCCCAGTTATTCTCGTGAAGAAAAAGAACGGCGACGATAGAATGTGCACCGACTACAGGGAACTAAATAATAACACTGTGCCTATTAAGTATCCGCTGCCAATCATATCGGACCAGATAGACAGATTGTCAGATGCCGTATTCTTCATTTGTCTGGACATGGCACAAGGATTCTATCAAGTACCTATACAGGAAGAATCAATACCTAAAACTGCTTTTATCACGCCAGATGGATTATTTGAATACACGAGGATGCCATTTGGCCTAACGAATGCTCCAGCTGTTTTTCAACGTGCAATCATGACTGCGTTGCGACCGTATCTCAATGACATACTGATTTATATGGATGATGTTCTTATCAAATGCAAGACGTTCTCGGAAGGGATGATTATGCTTGACCAAATTCTGGAAACCTTGAAAAACACTGGCTTTTCAGTGAATCCCAATAAATGTTCCTTTTTTAAAAGATCCATAGAATACCTTGGAAACGTCATATCTGAAGGGACTGTCAAACCAAGCCCTAGAAAGGTTGAAGCGCTTGTTAACTCACCAGCACCGTGCTCAGTGAAAGAAGTCCGTCAATTCTGTGGACTAGCAGGATACTTCCGGCGTTTTATACCTTCCTTTTCTGAACGTATGATCCCGCTGTACAACTTGACCAAAAAGGGTGCAAAGTTTAATTGGACAGCGGAATGCGAAAGTGCAAGGCTTGACATAATTCGTCGGTTGACTTCCGATCCCGTTCTTACAATTTTTCAAGAGGAATTACCTATCGAACTTCACACAGATGCGAGTAGCACTGGATTAGGAGCAGTACTTATCCAACTAAAACGAGGCCGTCAACACGTTGTAGCGTACATGAGCATGCGCACAACAGTACCTGAGAGTCACTACCACTCCTATGAATTGGAGACTCTAGCTATAATACGAGCGGTAAAGCATTTCAGACAATATCTTTACGGACGAACCTTTACTATCGTGACAGACTGCAATGCAATAAAATCATCAATGCACAAACATGAACTTTTACCCAGGATTCACAGATGGTGGTCGTACCTTCAACACTACGACTTTAAAATTGAATACCGTCAAGGAAATCGGATGAAACACGCCGATTTCTTCAGTAGAAACCCAGTAGCATGCATCAATCTGGCAAGTAACACAGACTCCTGGCTCAAAATCGAACAGAGACGCGATCTTGAACTGGCCAATATAATAAATACTATCGAAAACGGAAGTCAGGTGAAAGATTACCGATTATATGACTCCGTTCTTCAGAAACAAATTCTGGAAGAAGAACCTGGACGCAACAAATGGAAAAAAGTGATTCCGAAGTCGTATCAGTGGAGCATTATTAATGCTTATCATACTGCTTTGAAGCACTTCGGATGGGACAAAACTCTTGCCAAAATTCGCGAAGAATACTGGTTCCCTAACATGACAAGCACGGTAAGGCTGTTTATTGGCAATTGTGTGATATGCAAGACAAGCAAAGGATTATCAGGAGCCAAACAGGTACAGATGTATGCGATTGAGAAGGAACCCATTCCATTTCACACTATCCATATTGATATGACGGGCCATCTTACTAAGAAAAACGATAAGCATGAATACGTCGTTGTCATCATTGATGCTTACACAAAGTATGCCACATTAACATATGCCACGAGTAAAACAGCCCTTTCGATGTTAAGTGCACTCAAGAAAGTGATTGCGTTATTTGGCGCCCCGAAGCAAATCATAAGCGACCAAGATAGTGCTTTTAAAGCGGAGTTCCAGGAGTGTTGCAAAGAATATGGCATACACCAACACTTTATTGCACCGGGAGTCAGCAGATCCAACGGACAAGTGGAAAGAGTGATGGCAGTTGTCAAAAATGGTCTCACGATAATCCGCAACTATGAAACGAAAGATTGGAAGAAGGGACTGGATGCACTTCAGCTGGCCATTAACTGCACCAAAAATAAAACTACCAACGTGAGTCCACTTAAAGCTTTGACTGGAAGACAGTATGCAGTACCCCCAGAGCTGCTCTATATAGTTGACGAAACAGAAGCAACAGTAGACAGAGTTCAACTAGACAATTACATGCAGCAAAACATCGAAAATAAAGGAAAGCAAGATAAAATACGTTTTGACAAGGGCAAAGCACAAATCAAAAGATTCCAGAAAGGTGAAATGGTGCTATTTAAAATAAACCCAAGAACACAAATAGGATTGGACCTTAAGTACCCAGATGCATATGAAATTTGGAAGTTGCTGCCTAATGACCGTTACCTAGTAAAAAAAGTACTTGGAAGGGGAAGACCCAAAAAGGTAGCACACGATCAACTTCGACTTGCGCCAAAGCCTGGGATTCTTACCCCAACCGTGTCGGCGATGGCAGAAGATGCAACAGGATGCAACCAAAACATGACAGTTAATAATAATACTGAACTAACAGGAAGTGATTCTGGTAAGAGTTTTAATATTTTTGTTCAACATAATTCTCGACGTGAGACCCATAAGGTCTTATGTCCGAATCATCAACTTTTCAGGAGAGGCAAATAAAAATCTGGTTAGTATTTTCAAATAAAATCACATTTATTGTTCTTTTACGTAAATCAACGAATGATGATGTTACAACAAATTTTTGTGCCTATCATTTTTAGGGATAATAATATTAAAAATATTAGTATTAACTATACTTTTTATAAAAAAATGTATTATCCGACCTTATGCTTGTACATTTTGAGGTGTAGTCAAAAAGTTGTATTTCTAATTGAAGATATTACTTTATGCTTGAATATTTTTTAAGTTATACTATTGGGTTTAGGGTTCTATTACAACATCAAGCATTATGTCTTGTTTGAAAAATAAAATTAAACTTAGTCTTATTTCCGTTTAGATAAGGTCAAAGTACCTACAATTAAATAACATTTCTTGTGAATTTCTCAAAATAAAAATATTAAAGTAAAAGTAATCAGTTTTTATAATTATTTATCTTAATTTTAATCGTCAGCTTCAGGGAAATCTGACTCATTGCTTGAATGAGTCAATTTTTTATAGAACGGATGCAATTCCTCCGGTACCCATTGCAGCAATGTCATTAAATCATTGTATTTAGCCGTCGATATGGGTTTCTCATTTAGTCTCAGTCTCGGTAAATTTTCTGGAAGCCCAATCTTTTTGGATACATTTCGTATAAGCGATATTTCGGAAAAATCCTCAGGAAAAGTATTTTTGTAATACAAGATTCCGAATTGCTCTTGTCTAACTTGCAACCAAACACATTCTGATATTTTAAAGTCTTTTCCTTCCTTATTCTTTTTTCTTGCAACAAATGGCCCATTTTTCTTGTACAATGCAGTCAAATCTTTGAAATGGTGCGATTGCATTTCAAAGACATCAAATTTCCTCTTTCCTCCACAAGTTCTAATGAATTGCGACCAGTCTCGTGGTACAGCAATCTGCATTGTTTTCAGTCGTTTCTTTTTTTGCTCTATTTGGGAGTGTATTTGGTCTACCTCCATATGAGTATGACCTTTCAGCATGAATTTGTGGTTTATTACTCTTAGATGTGAACATTTATTAAGTAACCACATGTAAGCCAATACCACCATTAAGTTACGATTTTGACCCGCGCAATTATCAGACCAGAAAGTAAGCTCTCTTACGTGTGCAATTTTGTCCTTGTTTTCATCCGCCCAGCGAATCAGACAAGATGCTACCTCATTTCCTCCTCGTCCGCCTATATTTTCAGACCATATGACATTTGTTGCAATATTAGATGTTGAATCAAAAATTGTTAAGTTCAATGTCCAAAGTTTTCTTAAGTAAAAAGACTTACAATTAGTCAAGTTTGGTGTTGCCATACACTTTTGCAAGTCAAACATTAAAACTTTTTTTTCGCCTGAACTTTCGTTTGCTTCATTTTTGTCTTTCTTCTTCAATTTATATCTCTCTTCAGCAGCAATATCATGCCCATCCTTAGCTTTTTCTATAATAACTTTGGTTTCTTTATCTTTGGCATCAAGGAGCTTCCTTTGATAAGCATCGCAGTCATCACAGGTATCTATTGATGGAAGTTTAAAGCTTAAATTAAACTTTGTATTAAAAACATTGCGGTATAACCACTCCTTTGCTACTAAATTTGAAGGCATATCTTTTTCTGCCATCCACTCTTTGTATTGTTTATACATAGTAGGAATGTTTAAGTCTGGGCCTAAAAACTTTCGTCTGCTCTTTTCCCTTGAATAATGGCTTTCGTAGCTGGGGTACATATTGATGTGTTCTATTACCGATTGAATTACTATCGGAGGAGATTTATTAGCAGGCGTATGCTTTCCTCTTCGGTCAGGGGCCACTAGCCCACCGTCAAGCAGTTTTTCCAAACTAATCTTCAAAAATTTCTCTCCTATATTAAGTGTGTTAAGAAACATCACCCTGCACACTTTTTTGCATTCTGAATCAACAATGAGTCTGTATTTATATGTAAATTTTCTTCTGTCAGTATCTAAATTTCCATTAGTCTTCATTACACGTTTTTGTTCTTTTGTTACATTATTAGCTATAAACTGTCGACGCTGATCCCAACTAGTGCATGTTTTCCAAAATTCGTTGAAAATTTGAAGTCTTTTCTCATGAGGGATTTTTTCATAACATTTATCTCTACACGCACAAGGAGGCTTAAGCTGTCGACCTTCAACAACTGGTTTCTTTTTGGCAACAGTTGAATGATAAGGAGATCCTTTTAGTCTAGCAGCTTTTGAAGCCACTTTCTTCCATTTATCAACGTTTTTCAGCCGTTTTCTCGATTTGACTTGTACAAGGGTGCCACCAGGTTGTTGAGTAGTATTATCATCTGAAACTATTTGTAAATAAATTGTTCCATTCATGTCTACGACCATAATAGGACCATGATGCCTAATATTCTCACAGTTCTCTAGAGGAATATTGTTTGTAGCTAGTGGAATACGTTCGTTCATTGTTGATAGGGTATCATTATTCACATTGTTAGGGTATTCTTCGCATGTATTATTTATGATATCTTGTGAAAAATCCATTGGGACAATTTGTTCTGCGATTTCTATTTGATTTTTAAATTCAATAATATCATAATTTGAGGTACTAGGTTCTTGATAGTCTTCACTGTTCACATTAAGGTCACTTAAAGTGATGAGATCGTCGTCAATTGCGTGTTTTTGGGGTAAATTGTTTGGTGTAAATAGTTGTCTTTTCACTAGATTTTTGCGACTTAGCAAAATATCGTGATCCGGCGAATCACTACTATCATCATCTGAAAAATCTTTGCTTGGATCGTACGTTTTGTCTTTAACGCTGTCATCACTGTCATAGCCAAGAATATTTTCTTCACGATCTGAAAATATCAATTGAAACATAAAACATTTCATACCAATTAATTAAATACAATCACACACATAATAATAATTTTAGTTCATGACATACCTTTACTTATATTCATATTAACATCATGACCCATGGAAGTGCTGACTTTAATGTCGTCATTTAGTTCTAAAAAAAAGATTTCATAATTTAGCTACATAATAAGTTAACCTTAACACACATTGCATTGCTGTAAGTCCGAAAATACGTTTTTTACATTGACCCGACCGAGAATCGCACCGGGAACCTCAGAAATGTCGACCAATGATGAATTTCGGAATAAAAACTATCCAGTCCTTTTATAGTATTTAATCGCTTTTCACGCCAAAGTTCATTAAAATCAGTTCAGTACATTTGGCGTGAAATCGTAACAGAAAACACACACTCACACAGTTCATTAGCTCCGCAAAATACACAACATACTTAGTTATAACTAGGTACCTAAAAAGTTATTTGAATTTTACGGGTTTAATAGGCGGACATTACGCATGCCTATCGTAAGACTTAAGTTAGTAATAGGACTCGTACTCACCTGCAAATGAATTTGCGTTGACCTCATTATTTGCATGTTCTTGATATATTTGCACTGACATAAGTTCGCCATCCGTATTCAAGTTATCTACAACCACAAAACAAATTTAACCAAAATAAAAACCAGTTTCGATCTCCACACTCGTAAAATTTAAACGGACTTACCAATTCCAGCGTCTTGTAATCCCTCATTAGAACACATAATTTGTTCTCTGAGATTAGCTAATTTACGCCGCTTATTAATTAACTGCAGATATAAAACTTTCTGGAATATAACACAAGAGAGCAAGTTTAGGTTAAGGCGAAATAGTACTTACATTAAACTAGCTTCCATCTTATTCAGATTATTATCTTGACTTACCTTACGTTCTTCCTCCATTTTTTATCATGTAAATGTTATAATAATCACATCAAATACACTACAACCACAATTAAACCACTCAAAATGAGTACCGCGTTCGACACTTCTAAATCAAAACATTAATAACAATAACAAATGAGCCGGCCGGCACGCGCTCGGACGACTCCTTAACGCTGATTGGTTCGAGGCATAACGCCACGACGACAGCCGATTATCGCCGAACGTGTCCTATGTCATTCAATTTCAGAGGGGAATCGGCAATAAATCTATAACCATAAGGTTGCTTTTTCACTTACGCCGGTCGGAGCACCGATGAAACAATACAATATACTACCATAAGGTGTCATTTTAAAATAAAGCCTAATAATTGTAATAAAATGTACGAACCAAATAGTTCTATATTAAGCTAGTGCTGTTTTTTACTTTATTTCGAGAGGCATAAGGTTCTATGTATTCATACATTTATTTTTCTACACAATAATTTAGAGGCAAAAAGTCGAATGTTGAAAAACGCCCTAAGTTTGGATTAAAGTATTAAGAAGCATAAAAACTCTAGTCAATATTCGTCGTTACAAGATCCGAATTAAAAAAGCATAAAAACTGATGTTAATATGAAACTTTATTACTCAATTTGATTCTGTAATTTTGCGACATACGACTTTATTAATCTCAAAAAACTACACAAAAAAAAGTGACAGAAATATGATTCTAAGTTTGTTAGAAAGAGCTCGAAGATCTTAGTTTGGCTGTGTAAAAAAGTGATTTTGGTCTAATATTGACATCAGACCATATGGGTCTCACGTCGAGAATTAGGTTCCAAGTTTGTTGAGGGCAGGGACCTCCAAACTGGGTTACACTATAAGTTTGTCGAGGACAGGGGCCTCCAAACTATTTAACATCTAAGTTGTCGAGGACAGGGGCCTCCAAGCTATTTTATATCAGTTTGTCGAGGACAGGGGCCTCCAAGCTATTTTAAACCTAAGTTTGTCGAGGACAGGGGCCTCCAAACTATTTTACATATGAATTGTCGAGGACAGGGTCCTTTTTACGTTTTACAAGTTTGTAGAGGAAAGGGGCCTTCAAACTAATTCATATTATTTCCAATTTGTTGAGGACAGTATCTATCTAGCTATCTATTCCAACTGACAGCAATATTGAAAGTTTGGTCAGAATTGAAGCCGAGCTAGATTCATGTCTAATGCATTGTCAATGTTTTGTGGTTTTACAAGCTCACGTCGAGCGCGACATGCAGCAGAATGGCCGTGTCGGCGCATCGGAAACTGACGTCATCAACAGTTGTGAAACGACTACGACACTACGTCAATCCCCTCCGCTCCGTGAATTAGGCGACTAGTGGTATTGGTGGGAGGAGGGCGCATGCGGGCGCAGCGATTCATTCTGCGTTCGATCATCGAGCGAACCACAAGTCTTAAACGTGAAGTGTTCACGCCTGAATCATTAGTTATAATATTTAAATAATTTTGTAAATTAAATTAAATAAAGTGTGATTGTGTAAATTAAATATTCGCAATAACAAAAAAGAAGTGATTTTATTATGGAAGACGATGACCGAGAAGATACTGCGTCCCCAATACTGCCACCAGCTTTACCAATATCCGACATATATGAAGTTTCATTGTATTGGCACATGCCTGCTGGTTGCACATAGTTGTAGTTTGAGGCAGAAAGTGCCGTCGGAATCGCACGGTTGTGGACTCCCAGACGTCAACATGATTTCTATGAAATTTCATATCCTGTCGTGATGTCCGATGGCAAAATTCAGCTGCAGGTATTAGACCGAACAGTTCCTCAGAACACTCCTCGTGATAAAAATAAAAGATACAGAGTGATCCAATATCTCCACGCAGTGCCAAAGAGTCGAGCCAATCGGAGAGAGCTGGATCGTCGACAATTCGAGCCGCTCTGCGTTGAATGCGGCCAAATGGAAGGAACTGGTACTAGGGTAGGTAAGGACAGTTCTCCGCGTGAGGCCGAACTTGAGCCTAATAAAATCGAAGGCGATGGGCAAACGTGAAGTACCGTCTCGCTTTCCAAGCACACCAAGCTTCTTAGAGGCTAATTATTTAGTTTTAATAATCTAATATTAGTCTTCCCTTCCAATTGACAGCGAAACTGAACGACTCTCGAAATGTCAATGTTAAAAACTCCCATACTGGTTGAGGCAGTTAGGGAAGATCCTCAAAACGGAGGGTACCACAAAGGTAGATAATTCAGCAGTAAACGCGCAAACTTATGTCTTCTTAGGGTTAAATTAGACTAAGCTTAGTCGGCCCCACTTCGAGACACTGGACAGAATTTTATAGACAGACTCGAATCCAGACACAAGTTTGTTCCGACTCGCGGCAACGTTTGCCTGAGCAGTTTAAGCACGACCGGTTTATTAGGCTCCACAGTGCTGTCATCCGCCATGAATGTCGCTGAATGTACCTTTTATGTGTGATTCCACCATAGATGATTAAAATAATAATAACTAAAAAAATATTATTATTGCTAATAATAGATCAAATAAATACAATTCTTAGTTAGTGTTGTTAACAATTTCTTAGTTAAATTAGCATAGCTACTAGCGACCCAAAGTCCTTCGTTAGGCACATTAAGGAACTGTTATGATTTGAATAAAGGATGGCTGGAGGAAATTCACTTAACACCCTATGGGACGTCAGTGCGGGACTTATCGTCCACATATAGCATAAGAATAATAATAGAGGAGCTAATTTTACTATCATCACAATGTGCAATGTTTATTTAAACAAGATCTTAGTTGAATGAATCCACTAACTTATGTATCGTCAAACAAGTATCCATGATACGGAGTATCATGTTCATGTACCTCTTCGTATAATACACGTTTAATTTAATTATGATGAAAAATATTGATAAATTAATATAAGATCGAGAACTTAAGTCTTATCGATGTCATAAGGAGACATATCTTACGTCACAGTCTCTTTTAAGCAAGCACAATTTGATATAGTTAGCATCATCAAATAAAAAATAACTAAGATCATTCGTCAACGTCTATATGCATCGATTATAGTAAATCAAATAATGTTCATACAATTATTGGCGACAATTTAAATAGAAACATTACAACAAGCAAGTAATATACGCTAACGCCTTATCAATGACATGTAAATTCAAAATTGTTTTTTTTATTACTTTGTTATTGTTTTTAATAAAAGGGGAAAATGGATTAATATTAAGTATTCGATTCGAGTTGGACCAAGGTTTCACACAGAAATGAAATTCATTTTCTTGTTCTTCTTTTTTACTTTTATCATATCGACGTACGCACTTAAAAAGCCATATTATGACCTCGCGGACTCGGCATCACTATTTGTTAATTTCATGGTCAAATACAATAAAAAATACGACAGTGTTTTAGAAATATTGAAGCGTTACGACAACTTTAAACGAAGTCTCAGAGAGATCAACGAACGTAACTCGAGTAATAGTGCTGTTTTCGACATCAATACGTGGGCAGACTTGTCTACCAAAGAATTTGTAAATAGTCATACTGGATATCGACCGCGGCCTGGTTGGATGTATGGTAAATATCGCACTTAGCCTTTATCTTTTTGAGGGGGACAAATCCAAGTGGGGCTCAGAACCACTAAGACACCCCCTAAGCAGTCCTCCGCCAAGGTGGGGTCGCGCTAGCATTCGCCATCTTCATCATTCGAAGAGGGTACAGTGGAGTTATGTGAGGTTCTTTGTGTCTCTATGAGGACTCACTAACCCCCCCGGTAGCCAGCCTCAATGCAAAGCACTCCGAGATCACCTGAGGAACGCACCGGTGCCCTTTTGCGCATAGGGCTTGTAGCACATCCCAGGGGTAGACTTGCTACCCCCAAAGTTGCTTGTGATTTACGATGGCACATGCCACACTGTGTGATCGCCCTCCCTGGATCTGCTAACGGACATTCAGGTCCCCAAACCATCACACTTAGCCTAGCTTACCCTAGCATGAAATATTACGTGGGTATAGGCATAATATATGTACTGTATATAAATATTCCCTTCGTTTAACACAAAATTTTTAATTTTAGGCTTTATGCTCTCTAGAGGGTGCTAAATCCAGACGAGTTAGCTCGAAAAGGGGGCAAACCTGGAAACAGTTTTAAGTAGCAATTTTTCTTCGGAATTTGTTGGGGAAGGTCGCTGGCAGACAATATCTTGCTTTGCGTGAACTCGATCGGTCGCGTCATCCGCCATCTTGACTTGGTGCTGTGCCCACCTACGTAACGTGACACGTGATCTGACAAGTGATCTGAGATGTAACTGGCCACTAGCATCAACATTCAACGAAACTGTATGTAGTAGCGCCCATTCACGTGGCGTAGCGTGTCACGACCTAACCGTGCCACTCAGCGTGCTACAAGTCTTGTGACGCAATAATCTACAATGTAATATAATATTAATTTCTTTATTCCTGGTTCACGAAATCTGGTTACTGTATAAGTAAATAAGGTCTCCTTTTTTTAGTAAAATAAGGGTATTTTTCATTCTAAAATGTTTTAAATCTGAGAAATTCCTTCATAACGACGTATGTGCCCGCAGTTTTCAACTTTTATTCCACATAGAAGAATTTAAAATTTGAAAATAAGCAAGAGCATCTTGCTCTACATCAGACGACGGTAGTCTCGAATGCCATTGTACTCTGAAATGTTTCTTGCATGTCTCACTGGCCGGTCCATCGAATGTCGTGCCAGAGTCATGCTAATGCCAAAGGATCATCACGTTTAATAGGTGAGCACAGGGCCTTAGGCGCCATTCAATGTACCAACTAGAGTGACATGCCAGAAACATATCAGAGTATAAGTACGTCGTCGTCTGATGAAGATCATGAGGCTCTTGCTTATTTACAAATTTTAAATAGGTATACGAAATGGCCGAAGACGCTTCTGGTGGCACATACGTGTTTATGCTGGTATTAAATAGATATCCTCACAGATTTAAGATATTTTATAGAGTGAAAAAGAAACTTATTTTAAGATACTCGAAAAATGTAGACTTTATTTACTAGAACAGTAGTCCAGATTAGGGAACCAGGAATAAAGGAATTAGTTTCATACTAAATAGTAGATCGTCCTTCATTTTACTAATAACTTACAACAAGTTTCGTGGCACGTATCACTTCATTGCGTTACTAATAGCAGGGCTTGTCACTATACGTCACGCGAATGGGCGCTACTCCATACTTGTACTTTGAATGTTGATGTAAGTTAATTTCTTTTTTAAAATTTGTTTATGGAAAAACTCGTTTATTTTTATTTCACACGAAAAACGTTTATTACAAAAGTTGTTCAGAAATAAATTTTCTACAATTTTGATTCTCATTAATTTATCTTAGGATCGATATTTCCCGATTTATACCAGAGAAGAGGTGGGGGTAAAATGTTACCATTACATTATTATGTTTATATTTATACTTACTTTCTTTGTTAGGATCGATACTTTCGATTTATACCTGAGAAGATTATGATGATTACAATTTGATCTCCAAAAGCACAAATTCCGAAAAGAAAATTGCTTTAAAATTATTTCCTGGTTTGCCCCTTTTTGAGCTAATTAGACTGGGCTAAGCACCCTCTAGAGGACACCAAGCCTAAAATTGTAAATTGAGTGTCAAATAAGGAATTAGTTACACATTTCAAAAGTATATTATTAGTAGTTGTTCACGGGTTTGCACCTAGCCTAACAAAACAATACATTCTAACAGTATGGAACGAACAGAAATGACCACGGATATCCTCCGAGCATCACTATGAATATGTTAAAAACATTAAAATATGTACGTAAATAGTTTATTTATTAGGCGATAAAAATTGACAAAAAACCTGTTGAGAATATTTTCTTTATTCTTACTTTTTAGAGAATGACTTATGAGTTGGCGGAGTTTTTATTAGGTTAGGTATACCATAGTTAATTACACTGTGATTATACAGACAAGTTATACAAATTAAAATTTTACGAACGTCAATTGAAAAGAACTTTATTTATGCACAACTATAAAAGTATATTTTTGCGTAATTCATACTAGATCAGTTTACCGAGGAATTCATACTAGATCAGTTTACCGAAGAATTCATCATACAGCAGTATAACACATTTTTTAAATAATATATAATTTTATCTCTGGACAGTTATATACTCGTACCTATTTATGCATGGGCATTTATATATTTTTTATTATAATGTGTCATATTACCGACTTAATTGGAGGTAAGTTTATTAGCAATAGAACTCTTTGTGTAGGAGTGCTTTCGAGGAAGTACTGCTACCATACCTATGTCTAGTACGAAGCAGTAATATTGGCATTGCTGTTTTATGTTTTAGTTTGTAGGGTATGTACTAACAGGCGATTGACTCGTACCGTTACTTACTAGGGTAAAAAAATATCCAGTCAAGTATTGTATACTGGCGGAGAATTAACAAAGACGTGAGACAATAAAAACCTCGATTATTTGTTTCAGATGTCGAACCGAAACTTAAATTGATTCCTATGGCGGCTCCTACACATCAGTTTATTTCTAATGACTCTCCTGGATTTGAAGTTATTTAAATATAGATTAAATCATGGTCATTAAAAATTGATATATAAATTCGGATATTAGCTAATATAATAATATATAACATTAATTATACTGTATTACTTATACACAAATTAAGACACATGTATTGGGAAAAAATATTTATTATAAATTTCAGATTTACTTATGTGCATTTTATTTTACTAAAATTATAAGTTTATTTTTATAATTAACAACTATTATGTGTATATCGAGACTCTACTCTACTAGAAATAGCTAAGATCCTTTGGAAGAATTACGTCTTAAACTGGCCGAGAAGATTCTGTAGGGTTAAAAAATTCAATGTTTTTTGTTTGTACACTACACATTTGGTTGTAAAAAGGGGCATGAAGGGGTTGAAATAAGAATTAAATGTATGGGCGTTCGTACCACGAAAGTTTAAAACTTAGTGTGTGAATGTACCGTACGTACTCTTACTTACGTAACTACTATACCGATTTTAGTAAAATTTGAAATGGAGAACGTTTGTTCTGGAATCAAAGAGGGTGCTAAAGTTTGAATAGAAAATGATATTCCTTGTTTCGATTCACTTAAAACTCCATTTAAGTAAATTGGTAAGAAAGAAAACTATAACAAAACTGTGTAATAAAACACGTATTATTATTTTTTTCAACTATTCCGAGGGTATAAATAAAATTATGAATATATAATAGGAAAAAATATACTCCCAGGTTCAATTAAACCAAAATTTGGTGAAAATAAACTTTGACGTAAATAAAGAGTAGATTTTAAACATAACATACCATACAATTACACCTATATATCTATATCTAATATAAACGATCAATCCTCAAGCTAGGTTTAATTTTTAGATAACGTCGTTTTATCCGTGTTTTCAGGCAAATTAAAAACAATAGTTTGTTCATTGCGTTGAAACTAGATGGCGTAAAAGTAGCATTGCAAAATTCTGAATCACGGCGACAAAATTCTCACGAAACATGTGTTGCTATTTTGTATTCGTATCTAAATCGGGCAAAGCTCGGTCATCCAAGTACTTATACTGATACTCTTCTCTACTATGACTCTTTACATGTAATAAAACTGTAGAGGTCGAATTTCTGTACAATGAAAATAAATGCTAAAAACCGAGTCAGGGAGATGTAACGAGTGAAATCGAACTAATTTAGTTTATTTCTTATTTTTTTGTTTCTCTGTTTGTATGTTCTTCTGTCTGTTTGTACGGGCTAATCTCTAAAACCACTGGACCGATTTTAGTCAAACTTTGTATCGTGGTAGCTTATATCCCTGGTCAACATATAGGATACATTCGATCCCGGTAAATTAATGAGTTCCCGTGGGATATTAAAAAAACAGTAATTAAGCGTATCCCGCGAGCCACGCAAGCGAATCCGCTGACGGGTCAGCTAGTAAGTATATAGATCTACCGAATCTTTCATTTGCAGACCGTGCCGTATTTATTTACATGTACATATTAATGGTGCTAGACAACTTTTAAAGTTTAATTTTTTACAGATTAATTAAACCTGGGTTACGTTCAGTCGCCTTCGATAAACAAAGTGCGGGAAATCAAAGGCTACCTCTACATTGCTTTTTTTTCTAATCTAACTATTGCCTACTTAATTATGATGTACTGTTAATTGAACAAACGCCGCAAATCTATTTCATTAATTAAATTAATTCATCTGTGACGAATTCATTTTCTCTAGTAAAGCCTAGAGGGATATAAGACAGCCGATTTATTAAACCATTGATACTTTAAACAGTGAAACCGAAAATGAAATTTGTGATAGTGTGTCTCGTTTTCATTGTCGCTACAGGACATGGGAATAAACCCCATTATAAGCTTAAATATGCACCGAAGCTTTACGCCAAATACTTGGAGGATTACAATAAAAGTAGAAACTCTGTCTTTGATATCGTGACCCATTACGAAGCATTCAAAGACAATCTAAAGCAGATTAATCAAAGAAATGCCGCCGATACTGCCACATATGACATCAACGAGTTTGCTGATTATACTAAACAGGAAATTGAACAAATGCGTGGTATACTACAAGCATATATTTAAAGGTATAAATTTAATGAATTTGTTATATAATAATACAATATACAAGCGATATAATCCGGCCAACTTGTTTGATTTAAATTATTAGGTACTTACACTCGTATTTATAAACAAGTAGTTACTTTTTTAAACTATCACGGTTGTTCTCTAAAGTTATATGATTATTAACGGGATATTTACCGAGGTAAGGTTGTGGAATGAGCTCCCGATATTTCGACGCAGTTACATGCACCATGTTCACGGGAAGACTGAAGAATGCGGGGTTGGTCAAAAAGTTTAAAAGTTAGGTGCAGACATAACGATCTACCCTCTTTCTTAGTCTTTTGCTACGGTTATCACTGGAACTCGAACTCGATCCTAAGTCCCGACAAAACACACTCACTGTATCACTGCGTATAGTATGATGCCGCATCAAGGAACACATAAAGGCAGTAAAAAACAATGAAAGACACAAATCTGCCATAGCTGAGCATCTGCTGGACGCGGGTCCTAACCACTGGATTGAATTCCATAACCCTAAAATCTTGTCCACCGAACGCCATTACATACCAAGGCTAGTAAAGGAAACTATTGAGATCTCGAAATGCCAGAATTTCAATCGAGGGGATGGTTTTCAACTCGCCAGTGCGTGGAATCCAGTATTAGGTAGTTTTCAAAATAAAAGTCCGTGTTCAAAATACTATACGCAGTGATACAGTGAGTGTGTTTTGTCGGGACTTAGGATCGAGTTCGAGTTCCAGTGATAACCGTAGCAAAAGACTAAGAAAGAGGGTAGATCGTTATGTCTGCACCTAACTTTTAAACTTTTTGACCAACCACCCGCATTCTTCAGTCTTCCCGTGAACATGGTGCATGTAACTGCGCCGAAATATCGGGAGCTCATTCCACAACCTTACCTCTGTAAATATCCCGTTAATAATCATATAACTTTTAAGTAGTTACTTGTTACTAAGTAACTTCTCAATGAAGTAATTGCTTGATGATAGAATACTTTAATATGAATATTTATTATATAGCCGAGCAATGAACGTTAAATACTAAATTAAATGCTTACCTATGTAAGTAATGACATAACCCTATCAAAATTGGTAGTTTCTTTTTACACTTAGGTTGTTGTCATGGGATTTTAATTTTTACAGCATAATAGATCCTCAAGAGCAATAAAAACGCAAAAATGAAGAGTTCGAGTATTGCATAGCTAGTACCTTCCATGCTAAAAGAGAAAACTCTTTTCTACCTCTTAACATTGTCCGATTTCAGTGTTTTTTTTTTTCATGGAATCATTACATTGTTTACTATGCCCATACGTTTTGATTTTTTAGTTTTTTTAATTTCTAAAAAAGGATAATTTAAAGTATTTTGAAATACTGAAAAAATCAAAACGTACGGGCATACTAAACAATGTCATAATTCCATGAAAAAAAAAATTACAGAAATCGGACAATGTTAAGAGGTAGAAAAGAGTTTTCTCTTTTAGCATGAAAAGTACTAGCTATGCAATACTCTTACGTAAATGAAATAGTGACTATTACTCGGCTAATAATTAGAGCCTTTGATAGTTCTAACTTCAGCCAAATACTAATCTATAGAATTAAAATCATTGCTTTTGTAATTACTTTATATACACATTAGGGCCTTTATTAATAAACGTTGCGTAAACATAGATTAGGCGTAACATGCTTTGTCTTGCTTTCACGCGTGACATTTACTGCAAGCGAAAAATTGACAGATAGATGTTTTAACTACTCCGGGTTTATTACAAGTTTATTAATAAGGCCGATATAGACTATATAGACATAGTCTATTTGACATAGTTATGACTATGTCAAATAGACTATGTCAAATTTAAGGGATTTTATTCGCAAGCGTTATTAAGAATCCTGATTTTAGTACGAACAGAATAAGAACTATACTATAAATTACAAAAAATTTGGATTTAGTTCACCAGTTTAGTTTTGTGTTTGCACAATCGAAATAACTATTATCTACTTATTTCTATGTCAGTATTTATTGCTCGCGAACTTCATTGAGTTAAAATCTTTAATAACAAAGGAATTTAATAACAAGTACCTACAATTAGAAAAATTGAATACCGACTTCCATTCTATTGGAGTGTATCTCAAAAACTACTGGACCGAATTTGATGAAATATAAATGGGACCACACGGGAAGCACCAGCTTTCGACCAAAAAGAATTTTGAGAATCGGTTCACCCAGTCGAAAGTTATGAAGTAACAAACATACAAAAAAACATACAGTCGAATTGAATACCTCCTCCTTTTTTTGGAAGTCGGTAGAAAAGAAGTCCAAAATGAGGGTTTACTCACGTAAAAAGAAAAGATAGCTCGAAGCATGTATGATGAACTTCATGAACGGTTTCCTCATCAGCTTCCCGGTTGAGCAGTTAGGAGCTACCATGTACAGCGAGCAGTAGAACGGGAAAAGAAGAGCGACCCGGCAGATGATCATGACCTTTTCCATGGCGGTCTTCCGACGGAAACCAGGCACACCCTCGTACCAGATCGCGGCTAGTAGCTGTTGGATGTTGGGATGGGCCACAAACTGTTGGAGGAGAATGAAATGACTTATTACAAAATGAAATTGCTTTGAACCTACAACGCAAACGAAGCCGGGGGCAGTCGCTAGTTTTTAATAAAATAAAAGACTTATACAACAGAATTTTGATATTAATTTCCACATGTACTCGTATATCTAAACCAATGCTTAACCAAAGGTTTATCGCAAAGCATGCATGAGAGGTTTTAAGCAGATGCTCTTGAGTTCCTACTTAGGGGCCGTCCATTAATCACGTGAGGCTCGAAAAGGGGGGAGGGGGTTCGGCAAAAATCACGAAATATCACAAGGGGAGGGGGTGTAGTAAGATATCACGTGTATTATTTTTTTCGTCAAACGCGATACAATAAATATATTCATTTACTATAGTACAATTTATGTTGTTCGCATTATTACACTATTCCATTAATATTATCTTTATACCAGTAAAAAACAACCTGCAACCTTTCCGTCTAGACTTTTTATCATGGTCCTTAATTTACTAGAATAAAATTTGTTTATACTTTATACCTGTATTTAATGATAATATTCTAAAAATTTTAAGATTCTTTGTAGGTACTAAAAAATACACGTGATTTTCGATGGGGGTGGGGGGTCAGTCTTAAACCTCACCAGGTATCACCAAGGGGGAGGGGGGGTTAAAAAATGATTAAAAAAACATCATGTGATTAATGGACGGCCCCTTACGACTATTCTGGTATTACTCTTATGCATTATTCGCTTTCGTCAACCTACGTCAGCCAGCCAATCGACGTAATAACTCTATTTTTAATGATTGTCGTTGTACTCATATGTCGATATTTACCTCCAAATATCTCGGTATCGTGACACTTTAGTTAGGGTACCATGTTACTGACATTTTTTATTCGTGTATGTGTCCACAGTTCTCGTGCGCAGCGATTCAAAAATATATCAATATGGCGGCGGGTCGATATGCCAGCTTCCATACAAAAAGGTTCAAACCCCTTTTTTAATGTAATTATGTGACGTGAGGAGATGTAACTAAGCGTTACACTTGACATGACAGTTGCAGCGCCACCTATAGCTTAGAACTAAAGTTTTGCGTAGCACTTCACTGTGCTCGTCAACCATATGTTTAGTCCAGTAATTTTACTTAATTCAGTGCTCAGCTAATGCCTCTTGCACGCAAGGCTATAGTACTATATAGTTATCATCTAGAAGTATTCTATAGAATACGGCACAAGTAAAAGTAGTGCATGTAAATTTTATTTTTACATACCTATACGCTTTAAATAGGAACGAGGTATACTTTCAGAAGAACCGCTTATATCACCTGAAAAATCTTCCTAGGTGGGAGAAAATAAAAGAAAACTAGAGTATATGTATAAATTGTACTTTAGAATAATCTACCTTTTTCTGCTTAAAATCGATAGCTAACTCCAATCTCGCCAGTTTCATATGTTCACCTTCAACGAAAGCCGGTTCTTCGGGGTCATGATTGAGGATGATGGCCAGCTCTTGGGAGCTTCTAGACTGGTCCAATAGGTCCACGGCGAACTGCTGGGCTTGGCGACGCAGCTCGAGGTATTCAGCTTTAGATTCCTGCGATTACAACAGCTTCTTTATAAACCATCAAGCGAGAAAGAAGGCGTACGGTTGATCGCAAGCCTCATGCTTGCTGTGACAGATTGAGCGCTACCGTGACGTTTATGCTGTTTGCGCGGCACTTTTCTTCGCTCGTCATCGCATTGATTTTGAATTCGCATTCGCCCCGTAATTTAAATACGACTAATCTTTTCTATACCATCACAATAGTCCTGGGATGCTATACTTCCAGGCAGAATGTGATTAATAAACGTTACATAATTAGCCTTGCATCATAAAGGCCGCACGGGCGAAGGCATGGCGGCTCAGTCACACTTATAATATTATGATACGAAAGTATGGATAAATAGATTCATCCGTTTCGACCCGTTACTCTTCCACGCCAAAACTAATGTACCGGATTGACTGAAATTTAGACATCCTAGAATACAACAGATCGACGTCGTTTTGGAGAGGGCCATAGATGGTCAGACTAGTATTATAAATGCGAAAGTAAACAAGTAACTGTGTATGTATGTTTCTTAAAAATGGCTCAATGAATTAGAGGATAATGTGCATTTTTACATTTGAGAGGCTACCTAAGACGCTGTGCCCACCTAAGCAACGTGACACGTGATCTGGTAAGTAAGTAAACGAGATCTCAATTTTTCGAGTATCAATAAATAAGTTTCTTGTTTCATTCTAGAAAACCATTTAATATTAAAGTTTATTCATTTATTCTTGGTTCCCTAAATCTGATCTACTGTTCAAGTAAATAAACGAAAACGGTCTCAATTTTTCGAGTATCAATAAATAACTTTCTTTTTTTTATTCTAGAAAATGTCTTAGAACTATGAGGATATCTATTTATATATCCTCAATACCCACAAACGTCTTAGTCCATTTTAAATACCTACCTATTTAAAATTTGTAAACAAGTTCAATTTGAAAAAATTAATACCGACTTCACTCTATTCAGTTATTGGTGTCCAACTCAAAAACTACTGGACCGAATTTGATAACATTTAAAAGGAACCACACGGGAAGCACTAGATTTCAAACAAAAAAAGAGTTTTGAGAATCGATTCACCCAGTCGAAAGTTATGAAGTAACATACATTAAAAAACAGTCGAATTGAGTACCTCCTCCTTTTTGGAAGTCGGAAGATAAGCAAGAGCATCATGATCTTCATCAGAAAATGACATAGTTGTACTCTGATATGTTTCTGGCATGTCATTCTGGTGGGTCCATCGAATGTAGTGCCAGAGTCATACTACACGGCAGAGGCTAATCAGGCTTTCATCCTGTATCGACAGATAGCTGCCTAAAGATGCACCTTGATAATTGATTATTTAGTGAAGAATACATATAAGCTTTAGTGTTAAGTCACCTGTTCAGCGAATGCCAAATTCCGTAGTTCCCAAGAGAGCTGGAAAGCCGTGAGGATAGGATCAGTAGAAGACAGGGCTATGAGCGAAGGCGAGGCCAGCGCCCGATACTGATTGAGGCGCGCCAATGAGTGGCGTAAGGAGTCTTCCGTTGAATCACGGATACACTCTTCGCAACCACACCTGTTAGACAAAGGAACCATAAATAATGTATATTACGAAAGTCATTTGAAAAGTTCTTAGCCTAACATGGTTAAAGTCATTGGTTTTTTTTATAACTGCCCTCATTTTGTAGTTACATTATTTAGCAACAAGTATGCACAGTTAATTGCATTCACAGTAACTCATTGTTCGTTAACACGTGATACCGTAAGTCAAGTCAGAGCTATTTTTGAAAATGGATAGAATTGAACATCGTGCAGTGATAAAATACCTGAATTTGAAAGGTTTAACTCCAAAAGCTATACATGAAGACATGTCTGCTACTTTGGGTGAGTCCGCTCCTTCGTATGCGACTGTTAAAAACTGGGTGGCAGAGTTTAAACGTGGTCGTGAGACCATTCAAGATGAGCCCCGTAGTGGCCGGCCTTCGACTGCTTCCACTGATCAAAACAAAGAAAAAATCTGTGATTTAATTTTATCTGATCGAAGATTGACTGTCGAGGAGATAGCTAAGACTGTAGGCATCAAAATAAACTCAAAATCATGTGGTTTCATTAAGTATGTTAGGCTAAGAACTTTTCATATGACCCTCGTACAAGCACATTAGCATATTTTGGTGCACCTAAATGAGCACCAAACGACTGCGTTGTTTTACTTACTTTTTCTCGAAACTATCCATATTTTTTCTTTATTTTCGCGTATTACGATTCACGTTTTATTTTGAGGATATTTTTTACTGAATAAATTAGACGGTTAAACTCTGAAATGGTCCCATTTTATCATACACGTTTGTACACCTACTAACGAAACATGCTAGTCTGTAGACATACATATCGGAACAATATAATTAAACACAACACTTACATAATGTAAAATGAGTTTCATATGGTAAGGACCTAATTGATAACATTGATTAAAATAATTTCTGTGCTCCTGGTTTCTCTACGTGATCGAATCAGAAATGAGGAGATCCGTAGCCGAACTAAAGTCACCAACATAGCTCGGAAGATAAGCCAGTTGAAGTGGCAGTGTGCAGGCCATATAGTACGATGGGGCCGGTTGGTTCTGTAGTGGAGACCACGGACCGGCAAGCGCAGCGTAGGTCGTCCACCAACAAGGCGGAAAGAAGACCTGATAAAAGTCGCACGACGAGTTTGGATGCAGGCCGGCTAAGATGATGATGATAAATATCGTGATGAATGCAATAGTTTAATGTTAAGGCACTTTCTAATTCATAACTGACTAGCTCAAGACTGAAAATTTGGCATAATTGTATTGACGTTGAATGCAGGCCGCTTCCAACCGGTCCCTTTGGAAATGTGTAGGGAGGCATATGTTCAGCAGTGGACGTCCTACGGCTGAGATGATGATGAATTTCGGTGACTAATCATATGAGTTACTGTAGGCTTTACTAGGCAGAACTGTCACAGGCAGGAGTCTCATCAACCCGTCTCATCAATAGATCCATTAAACTATTAAAGACTGTTGACATTCTTACCTGACGTCATGAGGGTTGGGTATGGCTGCTCCTCGGTCGAGGAGTATCTTGATGATCTCGTAGTTGTTCTTATGTGCGGCCAGCATTAGAGGAGTAATATCAGAGGTAAACATGGCCGTGTTTGGGTCCACTTTCTGCCAACTCTGTGTAAGTAAACGAAAAGAATAAAATTTATCTGTAAATTAGTGTGGAAAAATACACGTACAAATTAAAATTAATAATAAGAATTTAGTTAAGTGTTCTGCGTGGTTAAAATCAAGTTCTAACATATTTCGTACGTGCCAGAAACCTGTGTGATAGACTTGTTCAACTATACTATCTCAGCGGATGTTAAGTAGACGGGGGTTGATGCCTAGGCTACACACATTTTTGACTTGAAAACTGTAATATTGTAGGAAACACAGACTGATAGACCTGTGTTCGACTGATGCCTAGACTACACATACTTTCGACTTGATAACTATAATATTGTAGGAAACACAGACTGATAGACTTGTGTTCGACTACTATCTCAGCGGATGTTAAGTAGACGGGGGTTGATGCCTAGGCTACACATACTTTCGACTTGATAACGATAATATTGTAGGAAACACAGACTGATAGACTTGTGTTCGACTACTATCTCAGCGGATGTTTAGTAGACGGGGGTTGATGCCTAGGCTACACATACTTTCGACTTGATAACGATAATATTGTAGGAAACACAGACTGATAGACTTGTGTTCGACTACTATTTCAGCGGATGTTAAGTAGACGGGGGTTGATGCCTAGGCTACACATACTTTCGACTTGATAACGATAATATTGTAGGAAACACAGACTGATAGACTTGTGTTCGACTACTATTTCAGCGGATGTTAAGTAGACGGGGGTTGATGCCTAGGCTACACATACTTTCGACTTGATAACGATAATATTGTAGGAAACACAGACTGATAGACTTGTGTTCGACTACTATTTCAGCGGATGTTAAGTAGACGGGGGTTGATGCCTAGGCTACACATACTTTCGACTTGATAACGATAATATTGTAGGAAACACAGACTGATAGACTTGTGTTCGACTACTATTTCAGCGGATGTTAAGTAGACGGGGGTTGATGCCTAGGCTACACACATTTTTGACTTGAAAACTGTAATATTGTAGGAAACACAGACTGATAGACCTGTGTTCGACTGATGCCTAGACTACACATACTTTTGACTTGATAACTATAATATTGTAGGAAACACAGACTGATAGACTTGTGTTCGACTACTATCTCAGCGGATGTTAAGTAGACGGGGGTTGATGCCTAGACTACACATACTTTCGACTTGATAACGATAATATTGTAGGAAACACAGACTGAAAGACTTGTGTTCGACTACTATCTCAGCGGATGTTTAGTAGACGGGGGTTGATGCCTAGGCTACACACATTTTTGACTTGAAAACTGTAATATTGTAGGAAACACAGACTGATAGACCTGTGTTCGACTGATGCCTAGACTACACATACTTTCGACTTGATAACTATAATATTGTAGGAAACACAGACTGATAGACTTGTGTTCGACTACTATCTCAGCGGATGTTAAGTAGACGGGGGTTGATGCCTAGACTACACATACTTTCGACTTGATAACGATAATATTGTAGGAAAAACAGACTGATAGACTTGTGTTCGACTACTATCTCAGCGGATGTTTAGTAGACGGGGGTTGATGCCTAGACTACACACTCTTTTGACTTGAAGACTGTAATATTGTAGGAAACACAGACTGATAGACTTGTGTTCGACTACTATCTCAGCGGATGTTTAGTAGACGGGGGTTGATGCCTAGACTACACACTCTTTTGACTTGAAGACTGTAATATTGTAGGAAACACAGACTGATTTTTGACTTGTGTTCAACTAATATCTCACCGCGTGTTAAGATGAGGTTGATTCGTAGACTTCATACACTTTTGATTTGAAAACTGAAATACTAAGGGCCGCCATAAGAAACATAGACTCGGGCAAGGATCTTTATTCTTTGGCGATCTGCATCCTTACTTACTGAGTTCGATTTGAAAATACGCATGCAGAAAAATGGCATCACATGGGTTGTAAGTTGTTACACACGAGTTCCATTAAAAGGAGTATGCCTTCATTTCTGTCCTGTATATATTTCTTATAACCTATATCCTATCTTTAAACTAAATATAGGTTTAAAACTCACGTAAGGTTCTCCCTCCTTAAATATCAGCTCTTCATGCTCAAGCAATAGTTCTACGGCCTCTACGAACTCAGCATTGATAGCCTGAAGCAAGGCATCTTTCGTATCCACACCCATGATGACCAGAAGTTCCACCATCTCGAGGTTCTCTCCATCGATGGCCAGAGTAAGCGCGCCGCGGCCGAGCGAGTCTCTGCTGTTGATATCTATGTGCTTTTGACGATGGGCTTTCTGGAGAATTCTGGTGGATTGGACATTCATTCATAAAAATTTTCATTATCATATTTTTGTTTTCTTGAAAATAATAGATATTGACACCTTGATCATATTCTAATTTTTGCACCTTATACAAGTATGAATAGAATCTTATAAAAATATGAAGGGTTGCGACATCAGTGCGAAATTTTAGTATCTGGTCTGGATAAAGCTTGTCAAATTATTCAACAGATGTCGCTTCCTCCCCATGGGATGGTTAAAATCAATTAGCTAGTTAAATTCAATGCTCGGACGGATCCTCTCAGTGGCTTAGCAGTCATGGCATTTGACATGAGATGTTGTAAGATGCGGGTTCGAATCCCGTCCGGGAACGTGTTTTCTACCGACTTACAAAAACGAGGAGGTACTCAATTCACATGTGTTTTTTTATGTTTGTTACTTTCGAAAGGATGAACCGATTCTCAAAATTATTTTTGTTTGAAAGCTGGTGCTACCCGTGTAGTCCCATTTAAATTTCATCAAATTCGGTCCAGTAGTTTTTGAGATACACTCCAATAATATATATAATAGAATGAAAGTCGGTATTAAATTTTTAAAATTGTACTTGTGTTAAAAATTATGGTTACATCAATTGAGATTATTGATATGTTTGGTATGATTATTGATTGATAAATTGTATATACTTACTTAGGATTATTGAGTGTAATTAAACTTGTATTTGCCATGCAAGTGACTTAGGATACCAATTATTTATGAAAAAGTCAATGTACCGTCATAAACCACCATATTGCATTACCTCGACCTCGGTGGCCTTGTTGGTCATGGCGTCTAACATGGATTGTCGGAAGACGCGGGTTCGAATCCCGTCCGAGCATGTGAATTTTTCTCTCCAAAAATGCAATGTTTGTTATCGTTAAGCAGGCGTTAGTGGTTTAAAAAGTAATACTATAAAAACATTTACATTTGTATATTAGCCGCAGTCGGCGTGTTTACCGTACAACGAACCAGCCGCGATTCTCTAAGAGCAAACATCGTTGCATCTTAGACAACATCCTTGAAACAAATGAAGAGATGACAAGAAACGTTGGAAAAACAACCTTATGTACAAGGGTTATATCTGATAAAGTATTTTACATAGGTGAGCTCGTCGACGAATCATTACAGAATCGCACGGCTGTCACCACTGAGCTGGCGGGATGAGCTTATCAGCCACTAGTTGACTGATAAGCTGATGCTATGGTCAATGCTGTCTTTAATGATCTAAGAATTTTCCGTTCCCATTCGTTGTTGAAAGCGCACTTTTAATAATGCACTCACTGGCACAATACGCTGGTCGCGTCATGGCCATAGAAGAAAAAAATGCACTCTGTGGTTATTGTCTATGCCATCTTTGTTTACGTAAACGCATTCGCTACTATTCGAAAGTTAATAGATAAATTTTGGTTACCTGCAAAAAGCAGTGAGATCGATTTTGAATTAATCAAGATTAAGCACGAAGGTGAGTTTTTTTTTTTAATTAATGCAAAACCGTACAAACAGTACTCTTTTGTATGCGTAAAGAGTTTAGCTCCAATTAATCGTGTTTAATTTCAACGGTGAATTCTGGCCTAATAATGTGCACAATTATATGTAAGTACTACGTTAATATGTGTAGATAAAAACAAAGCAGAGTGCTATCAACATTTTGGCAATCATCTTTTGACATCATTTTGCGGGGTCTCTGCGAATTACCTATTGTGTACTGGTCTCTTAACTTTGATTGATGTTTATTTACACTGAGTTTAAATTAATTACATTTTTCTTGAAACGTGCTAAAAACAAAAACAGGAGCACTTGGAAATTATTCGTTTCCAATAATTGGTTATGATTTAATTTCGCAATTATTTCTATTTTGGTTTGTAGGACGTGGTCCAATTTCAAATGATGACGCAAAACTGCCCGAGAATCGAAAGTATCACCACAGATTAAAATGGAATCTCTATCAGTTTAGATTCCAAAGAAGTACCAGTTTAGATACAAATGGGCTTTTGTAGATCACGCAACTTTTCTGTCTTTAGACGTCTAACTGAAGTAAATAAATCGAACAGAAGGGCGGTGGTATTCATCCCCGGAACCTGCTGATTGGCAGTCCACAGTTTCTTCTGCTTCTTCTTTCCTTTTTATGGCTTTTATGAGATGTCGAAATTTCGCCAAAAGCGCGTGGGTAGAGCAGAAACCAGTCCATAGTCTACGAAGAAATAATGTCAGGAAGCATAACTAAGAACAAATTCCACACAAAAAGTGGTCCTTGAAATCAAAACGACGTATGATTCCAAATACGAATTACTTCCGAGATTTCAAATAGACATGTTCGGTGATTGGTTTAAATTTCAGAAGAAAAGCAGGGATTGGTCCACGCGCATGCTTCAACGTCTACTATGACAGCTGAGTCATAGCGGCGTGAACGATGTTATTGATTTAGCACGACTTTTATTGGGTCATTTTTTTAAGACTACGTTGTTCCTTGTCACTATATTTCAATAGGTACCTAATACGTCGTTCTTTTCATTGGGCGTTTTTATTATCGTATATTTTAATTGTTGGATATTATAATTATTGTTTGGACATTTTTATTAATGGACTCAATTATTTTTGTACATTCCCTTTGTACAATATTCGTGCAAATTGGTACTTCCAGGTTGGTAAGGTAAGGTATTGGTTGCTGCAGTTCTAAGTAAACCAAAACACACAAGGTCTCGCACTGAAGCCATGTGACGAGTAGACCTTACTATATTACTGTATAAATAATAATGTACTCGTAGTATTTATAAAAAAAATGTAGCTAGAAATGTACGTTATGTTATTGAAACTCACGTGCATTATGATTTAGTAAAAATAAAACGGGAGTAACACGAGACTTACGCGTTGTCGATATCACGATCGATAATTGTTTCGGCTTCATCCGGAAGCCTTCTTCAGGATCTTGATCAGATGACAGATCCTGAAGTATCAGCGAGATGCGGGATGCAACGACGAGCGCACCGCACTCAAGATAACTTTTACATCCCCCTTTTCACCCCCTTAAGTCATCCCTGTCAATAAATATTGAAATCATCACTTTAAACTGTCCAAATGCTAATTTTCACCACTGTATGTTCGAAAACAAAAAACTTTCCATACAAACTTTCGCTTCTCCATTTCACCCTCTTAAACTACCACTATCCAAAAAAAATTATCCAACATTTTTTTATTTTGAATGACCTATCCAAATACAAATTTTTACAATTATAAGTTCAAAAACAAAGGAGTTTTATAGAAACGTTTTCACCCCTTTTGACCCCCTTAGGAGTATAATTTCGATAAACCCATTCTTAGTACACCTCTACGCATCAAGGACAATACACCCTCCAAATTTCAAGTCTCTACGATCAGTGGTTTAGGCTGTGCGCTGTCTATATATATAGAATATGTTGTTTATATATATAGAAGATAGATTTGTCCACATCGAGCTATCGCTTAGGAAAAAACTTAGAATGTAGTTAAGGTATTGTTTCAAAGGGAATGCTTTGTACAAAAAGGGTGTTCAATACTTCTATACAACGAATAGGTACTGAGGAATCAAAATTATACCACAATTGCCAATATAAATAGAGATCTTCTTAGGCCAAAGAACTGGGTTGCAAAGCAAGTATGGATGAACGACAAAATATATCACCTCATGGAGGATGGAAGACTTTGTAAACACACTGACAAGGAAAAGTACGATCAACTTGATAAAACCATTCAAAGAGAGGTGCGATACGCTCGAGACACCTGGTATAAAAACAAGTGTAAGTATGTAGAGGACCTACACAAAAAGCATGATGCATTTAACTTGCATAAGGAAATCAAAACTATGACGGGGACTAAAATCCACATGCACCAGCAACCTGTGGATAAAAACAACTTACCGGTTCTGGAACTGATGAAAAAGAAAACCCTGTGGGAAAAGTACATCGGATCTATGTTTCGGAATTCTGCCTGGCCACTCCATATTGCGTGAGGAAGTTTCTAAGGCATTACGCAAAGCCAAGACCGGAAAAGCGACAGGACCAGATGAGATTCATATAGAAATCCTGAAACTTATACATGAAGATCACATTGAATCCCTTACCAATCTTTTTAATCTCGTGTATGAAACCGGCTATATACCTGAGGATTGGCTTACATCAACATTAGTTACTATCCCTAAAAAGAAATATGCAAAAAAATAAGAAGGATTCCGCACCATTAGTCTCATGAGTCAAGTGCTCAAATTATTTCTGTCCATCATACATGAGCGAATAAGATCTAAGTGCAACGAACAACTAGGAGACAGTCAGTTTGGTCTAGGCACGCTGGAAGCACTGTTTGCGGTACAGGTACTAGTCCAGAAATGTCGGGATATGCAGCAAGACGTTTTTCTCTGCTTCATCGATTATGAAAAAGCGTTTCATCGAGTGCAACACGATCGCTTATTAGCAATATTAAGCGATGTAAGCCTGGACGAAAGAGACATTCGCATAATACGAAACCTCTACTGTAGTCAACAAGCGACTGTTCGAGTGGAAAAAGAAAAGACCAAAGCGGTTTAAATTAAACGGGGAATTAGACAAGGGTGTATATTGTCGCCTACGCTTTTTAATATCTACTCAGAGGCAATAATGTCAAAAGCTCTAGAAGATATCGACTGTGGTGTCAAATAAAACGGACGTCTCATCAACAACCTGAGATATGCCGATGACACAGTCCTCATAGCATCTTCAGAGTCCCAAAAAGTCATTTAATACATAAAAGGTTTGAAATTCCGATGCTATATTAATTTCTATATTTTTTTATATTACTTATAACTGTAACTGTAAGGACTGTAAGGAAGTAAGAAACGCTAGTCGTAAGTTTAGGATAGTGTTTGTAAGAATAAATTTAACAATTAACTTACCTATTAAATTTGTGTACTGTCGTGTAGGGAGGAAGGTATGAAGCACGTATGAGTGTTAACAAACTCCTGTTTGGTCAAGTCAGAAGTCGGTTGGATGTCAAACACTGCACTCCATGGCCGATCATCATCATTCCCGCTATTGATTTCCTTTAGGCTGTTTTTAAAGTTTTCGTAACGTGTCAATAATTCATAATTATTACTAGAGTAATGTTTATCGTAATCGATCATAAATTTTGCAAATAATGCCGGAGCATTATTTAAGTCATAATGCGGCTTTTTTTAGCTGAAACGCCGAGAATCGATATAATTAAAATTATTGCAAATTTCATTTTTATTGCTCACTTGTGAGATCGTAGAATGCTCGGATCTAGCCTAGAGTAGCTGCCTTATATTATTTTTTAAATCAACTGAAGTGAAATAATTAGATTAACTTTAGGCACGCTACCATAATATTAGGAAATATAACATTTCTTTAATTAAAACGAAGGGGGAGTAATCATGCAAGAGTATTATAATTTGGTAAATATTTTCATTTAAGTAGGTATTGAGAAAAGCAGAGAGCAAGATAGAGTCATTTTGGGGTAGAACTGCGGGTTGATTTAAAAAAAAATTGGTTGGTCATCCCCAACAAAATCTGCCTACAAGTGTATAATACACGTAACTTAGCAACAAAACAATCTGGCAACACTGATCCGACTGGTCCAGTAGTGGTGACGATTCGAAAAGTGGTCGCATCAGATCTCAACACTCTAGACGACCCCGGATTCGCCGTCCTCCTTGCGACAAGTAGTATTTGCTACGCAAGTAGGTATACAGCTACGCAAGTGCTAACCGTTGCGCCCCACGCCGTCTCCCCGTTGTGGAGGAAAAGTTCGACAGAGTGTTTTATTTTATTTCATGAAAATCATTTTTTTGAAGCGCTCGTATCGGAGCTTGACTTACTGATCTTAACCTATCAACAAGTTAAGCAACACTTGCTGCGGTCAGGAGTTGGATGGGTGACTGCTTGTGGCATTATTCAACTGAGCGCTTCCGTGCTTCGGAGGGCACCGTCGGTCCACTGTCAGTCCCGGTTTTTTTTCCTTAGGACAACAGTCGTTAGGCTATGTGGAGGCCCTTCGGGCGGATTGAAAACGTCGACATGGGTTGGTCACTAACCTATCCACTAATCCGCACTGGGCACGCGTGGTGGATTTATAGCCCAACTTCTCTCTCTGAAAGGAAGGTTCGAGTCCCAGCAGTGGGAAGAAAATGTGCTGATTATGTAATCATGTTATGATTGTTTTTGTGTTCTCGTTCAATTGGTGCTACAATGCTACACTTACTACTGCCACACGCTTCAAACCTAACAATTATAGACAAGTGCATGATCAGAACTAACACTAGAAAATAAAACCCTAGAACGTTCTAGTAATGCATCCACCCCTTTACTAGAGCCCTAGAGCCCGACTTAGTGACTTAACGTCATTTATCTTAAAGTTGATAGTGACTATTAAATAACATTTTCACTTGATGCCACTTTATCTATTTACCCCTAGAAAGATAACCATATTCTATCTTACATAAAAGATAACCATGCGCTTCGGAGGCGCCACGGTATTCAAATGCTTATATTTAAATTATTTTGCAAGATTGGTGTGATTTGATTTTACAATTTAAATGGTATTATAGGTGACACATTTTTATAAACGAAAAATATTATACTTTATATTTGTTTATTATTAATAATTGAAACCAAATGAGTAGACCTCTAAAAAACTAACAAAAATCACGAATATCGCTTAACTATCATAAAATATTGTATTTTACTATTAATGTGTATAGTATAAGTTAAATATAAGTATAAAGTCTATAGGAAAGCTAATCAGTACCTTATTAATTTTTTTTTACACAGTCATACATACGTCGATCTTGAAGATAACCATACGCCTCAGGAGCGCATCAACTCGTTCAACTCGTCATAACTCCAAAACAATAATACTTACCGCACAAAAACAGCTGACCCTCGACGCGGTTGACCGACGACTGAGTTGGCTGAGAAGCACAGATATACACGGGTTTCGTATTAAAATATATAGTACTATTTAATTCGCGCGGGCGCCTCTGAAGCGTAGGTTATCTTTCTAGGGTTAACTAACTCGAAGAAATACATAGGTACACACTGTACGATATAGAAGGGAATAAAGTCGCTCTAATTTTTTAAGCTATTGCATAGCTTCTATCGCGGGCCTTGAGCGTGGAGACCGAATCCAGAAATTCCGTAACGAAACTAACCTAACACCCCCCACTCCGACTCCATCTATCGATGAATAGCAGAACTTTTAATTACTTTTTGAAATATCACGCTTGTCTCTTTAGTTCAGCAACTCGCCTCTAGATGGCATTGGTTGAATAATTATAATTGCATAAGTTGATTTGGCATCTATCGATGAATAGCAGAACTATTAATGACTTTTTGAAATATCACGCTTTTTCTCTTTAGTTCAGCAACTCGCCTCTAGATGGCATTGGTTAAATAATTTTTTTATTACATATGTGAATACGCTATTTTAACTCCTGGAAATGCACAATTGTTGTTGTTGAATTGTTCAATAAGATGTCCATGAAAATTTTCCTTCCAATACGAGCTTTAGTTAAACAAAAAGTGGCACTAACCTTCTGACATTGCCCATATCCCCCCTCTCAACAGCGAGGAGGTACTTCTTCTCCTCTAAAGTGAGAGCTTTTGGCAGCGTCGGCAAATCCATCGGTTTTCTGATACATTCCAACTCGGCATCGCCCTGATGGACAAATAGATCACATTGAGACGACCTTTGATAAGATACACGTTAAATATTTATTAAAATATCTATTCCGCCAGAATACAATATAAAGAAAAGGTTAATCTTTAGGCTAAATTTGGATAAATTACTAAATATAAACATTAGAAATATTTTTTATTATTATTTAATTATTTCATAGGAAGTCCTACACTACAGCTTATATAAATTAAGCTCCAGAGAGCCAATTATATGTCCTACGTATGTGAGACAGATTTAAGAATAAATACATATATACTTATATATAAAATAAATTCATCCTTATAAATGTATGTACAAGCGGTCATTGGTAGAATTTAGGATGGCGGTTAAACGTATAGCTTTATATCTATAATTTTAAACAAAAGATAATGATTAATTACTACATAATAAACCTTCGCTTGCTACAGAGAGCCTTTCTCTTTTTTACAGATTCTCTTTTTCGTCACGTAAGGCACATTGTCACGCTGTTAGTCTTTATGTGGTAGACTCCCTATTATTAATAAACTTGGCTTACACCCGGAGTACTAAAAACATCTACCTGTCAATTTTTCGCTTGCAGTAAATGTCACGCGTGAAAGCAAGACAAAGCATGTTACGCCTAATATAGGTTTACACAACGTTTATTAATAAAGGCCTTAGGAAGTAAGTCTGCTCCAGATACACGATAAGCCACGGACTGCTTCAAGCTGCGACTGCAGAGTGTACTACAGTCTACGTACACACATACACGAAACCACTCGAGCAGTTAAAAAATGCTTCAGGCGGTCGACGCTCAAACAGTCACCAGACATTCACGGACTGCTCGGGCTGTCGACTGCTCTCGCGCAATTACCTCCGCCCGCGCTCTTTATTCCACGTCCAGCACACTTCCCGCTTCCGAATTGAAAATATGACTTGTTGAGCAGTTAATACCAACTGCTCGAGGAGTTATCAATGGCAGCTTCAAGTTGTTGACTATGACTGCAAGAGCGGTCCGTCTATGTTGATCACTGGCTAACTGCTCGAGCAGTCCGTGTATATAAGCTCAATCAACTACGTAAGGACCTATATCATATTAATAGTATTATTTCATTATCAACACGATGGATTCAAATCAATAAATTAATATTTGTTGAAACCATACCTTTAGGTAAAATTACAGCAACAAAAGCCTGACCTGATTGCCAATGTTAGGAAGGTATATAGAGGTATATATGAAACTTACGCATTCCAGGTCCTTTTTCTCGCCCATGATGGTGGTCTACCCGGGTGGTCCCGAGCTGATGGCTGGAGAAGGCACGCCCCCGCTGACGAACTGTTTTTCTGATTACTATATGTAACATTAAATTATTATTATTACAATTATACAACTCACATAAAAAAACACAAATAATATACTCTAATCTAAACTATGACAAAAAGGATTGTGAAGCATTTTAGTTTACACATAATGTTACTTGTATATGAATATGGAAGAGCGGAGGTTCCCATTACGGGCATTTTATGCTAAAAAGGAGACTCCTGATACTTGTAATAATACCTTTGAAATGATTTTTATTTCTTTTTATTTTTTTGTATATTTTGTATTATTACTTATTACTAGTATCTGCCCGCGGCTTCATCCGTATGAAAGAACGCTATCACTATCCCTCGTGATACGGTAATTGAAAAAAAAATGTGTCTTTGTAAATGTCATGTTAGTTATCAAACGTGTTATAAAAAAAACATTTTTTAAAAGCAGAGCACTACTAATCATTGAGTATTAAAAAATCATCAGACCTCTGCAAAAAATATAAAGAAATCCCTGCCATATTGACTTGACTCTATAATCGATATCATCAAGATAAGTAAATGCTACTTTAAAAGCAGTAACTCGAAATGAAATTCAACCGACATCGAAAAAATGGATTACGGCTTTAACGTTCCACCAAAAATAGATCCATTAAATCGGAGGATCAAGTAAAAAGTTAGACGTCTTAAACTCTCCTTTTTTGAAAGTCTGTTATAAACATAAGCAAAGCATTTTAACTAGGATCAAGAATACTCGATCCTAGACTATTAAAGAACTGAGACTTAATAGGCACAGTTCACTTCTAGCAACAACAAGCAACCAGCCAGTTTGCCGTAGAGGCCACGCGAAGCCATACATCCAGCCGTCTGCACTGGAGATCTCGTCGTTAATCCGTTTTGACATGACCATTATGGCCGTCACCCACATACTGACACAACCTTACGTACAGGTAATTCAATTGGCACAGTTTCTACCATTATATACTATGACAATGGGGAGCTTAGGCGAGACAGAGACCTAAATTATGAAGAGAGAAATACCTGTTATGGATCAGCCACATCAATGAGAAACGCCGTTGATTATCGCGATGATAAACGTTAAGAGTAGATGTAGCCACCACTTACCGCGATAATTTGACAACGGAATTAACATTGCCGATGAGGTTGGGCGATAAATTGGATGGCGGTTTTGGCCTACATCAAAGACTTCGGTACTGCGGTTATACCTGTTTCTACCGCACAGCAGTCATGTTCGCATTATTGTGTTTCAGTTTGAATCTTACTTTATGTTTCAGGATGATGAGCGCGGCGCAGCGCGTCAATTATGTCGAAACGCATCTGTCATAGGCTGAGGTTACAGGTGGGCCTCGTGCGTGTTCTGTAACTTAATCACACGCAAGAAACACTGTATTTGAAGTCAAACGTTTGTAAATGTAAAAGCACAACTACTACTTACAAGATGTGGCAAACATTGGCGAATGTTTGTAATGTGTCTCTTTTTATTGAAATTAAATGAAATTAAATTGTTTATTCTGTATAGGCCTACGGGAGCACTTACAAATTGTCATATTACATTTATTATTTGTTAAATCGACAACCGGATCGGAACGCGACTTACGCGACCACGACTGCGAAGATCTGAGAAGAAACTCAGCGGGCTTGTCTTTTTACATTTTTTTATCGCCAATTTCTTAATGTATATAACAAATGTTCGTTTATTTTTAGTTCCAGTGTGTTGCTTTACAAAAGATACCATAATACTTATACTATAAGATATCAGTAGGGCAAGACACGCTACACTTTGACATGGTAATACACAAGTAGGTAGATCCTGGAGTGATCAGTCCCAAGCTGATTTATCTTTTTTTTAAATTGTTATCCTTCAAGTAATCCGAAATTTTGTAATAACCTTTTTGACAGAGTTTAGTTTTAATAGTTATTTTAAACTTATTAATTGGCAAATCTCGGATAATTTAATAAAACAGCACCTTCAAAATAAATGTCACAACGTCTACTGTAACTTAGCTTCCCCGGTGAATTACCCCAACTAATAATGCATACCAATTTCTAAATTAATACCAATCATTGCCTGTTTGGATGTCAACTATTAGCCTACCGGTGGCATCCACCTAGCTAAATTTAAAGTAATGGGGTATTTTATGTTTCTGTTCCACAATTTATTTAATTTTTTTTTCTCTCAATCACGTCCTTATTCCATAATAACGTCAACAATTGTTAGGTGGATTATCGCAAAAAGTGTTTGTTGATTTATACGGATTCTATTTAATAACTGGTTGAACGACAGTAGATTGCACTAGACTAGACGTTCGATTTAAAATTGAAAAGAACAAAAGAATTAATGAATAAAAATGCTGTTACGATTGGTTTATTCTACACTAGCTGCTCTCCGCGGTTTCACCCGCGCGGTGATGGATGATGATGATGATGATGATGAATCTTATGTAGCCTATGTTACTCAAGGCAAATGTAGCTTTCCAATGTGGATAGAATTTTTGAAATCGGTCCAGTACTTTTTGAGCCAATACATTACAAACATACATACAAATCTTTCCACTTTATAATATTAGTATAGATAATCTATCAAATCGAGCATTAGACTGAATAGAAACGTGTGCCACTTTACGTAATAGGGAATATAATAAGAATATATAGGAATATATATTATACTTACGTTTATATTTAATACTGAATCGAATAATATTTCAAGATTATAGAAATCGTTATCTTTTGACATAACAATCCCTCGACAAAGAACTAGAATTACAAAATTAAAAATTTACTTAGTTCCACGCTTACTTACTTAAGTTAACTTAACTTCATTATGCAGTCAAATGAATAAAATTTACAAATTACCTAACATTGTTTTCAAAGTCTGAATTTCTTTTGCAAACTAATTTTTGTATTCTGTACAAAAGTAGGTTTGTATTGTATCTTATTATAACAAAAGTACTGACTTCTCAAATAGTTAGTACTTAAACAATTTTTCTCTGGGTTTCAATAGTGGAGTCAAGCCACAAAGTAGGTTATTATGATATTATATTGACTGGCCGGTTGGCACAGTTCGTAGCACCCCTGCCTTCTGAGCCGCTGGTCCCGGGTTCGATCCCCGGACTGGTCAAACATTAGTGCGCATGAACATGTCTGTTTGACCTGGGTCTGGGTGTTTATATGTATATGTCGTAGGATAATTTGATACTTCGAATCTTCGCGAAAATCCTAGGGGTTTTGCGAAAACGCGGATAATTAGACATAGGCGAAAAATTATCAAATCTTACTGGACAAAGTCAGGATTTTTGCGAAAAGTGCGAAAAGTGCCTAATACCTAAAATTAACGTAAACCAGTCTAAGGCAAAGTCACAAATAGGTACGACGACGAGCGAAGCGAGGAGGAGTGTTAGGTTACTTGTGACCACAACGCGCGAGCCGAGCGAGCGCAGCGAGCGTGCGCTGTTCGCAAAAATCCTGACTTTGTCCAGTAATTAAGATAAGATAATTTTTCGCCTATGTCTAATTATCCGCGTTTTCGCAAAACCCCTAGGATTTTCGCGAAGATTCGAATTATCAAATTATCCTACGACATATATAAGTATTTAATATCATATATTAGTATGTAATATCAGTCATCAGGTTACCATAGTACAGGCTCTGCCTAATTTGGGACCTGAAGACCTTTAATATATATATATATATATATATATATATATATATATATATATATATATATATATATACAATAGGGAGGTATTAGGAGGCATTTTGTCACGGTAATGATCGAGTGAGATTGTGGCTCGTTCTATCCTTGGCGGGCGAACGCCTTTATTTTAATTTAAGAAAATTACAACACTTAATTAACTATGTAAGTTTTATTGCATTTATACTAACCTAATATGGATCCCAATTGTTGTCCAAATAAACAAATTTTTAATTGAATTAGAAACATAACCCCAAGATAACTTGTTGATTCAAGTAGACACTTCAATAACATGAATTTAAGGAAATTTTGCCATAATAATAAAGCACAAAATAATTATACAAGAGAAACATTAATTACATACCTACCTTATTTTCCTTACACGATCATTTCTGCTGCATATCCCAGTACCTACGCTATTTATATTAGAATTTGAGCATATATATGGAAATACAAAAACAACAGCCGTGTTTCAAACAAATTTTACAAAGCATCGCTTATAATTTTGTATGTTAAGCCGTGCTTTAGCTATAAATTAATTATACTATTACTTAACACAACACAATTAAAATTAACCACACGGCAGCAGTGCCTGTATAACTAGACAATTTAAGATTTTATGAACTTTTTTCACAAGCAAGTCCTAGAGCATATCGAATTTAAATAAAGTAATCCTTACATAGTTTTCATCTTGAATATTATGTTCCATACGACAAATGAAAAACGTTATTTTGTCATTTGTCTTATGTAACAAAACCGAGAATTTTCATTCACGTATCCAGACAAATATTTTAATTTGTAAATGTAGTGCAGTGAATAGACCTCGCGAAATCCGCTTTTGAATCAGCTTTGTGTGGAAAGCTGCATTCAGATAACTTTTTGATGCTTTTGTTTGTAAAATGGAAACGTGGATACAATGACGTGGAAATAGAATTGAAAGAACAATGAGTCCATTGATGATAAGACCCTCACGTCCTCTAAAGACCTGCTAGAGGACGTCAGAAATTATGTTGACCTGCTAGCTATTTGTTTAGTGTAGTTTTATTTGGCTAGTTTTTTTGTTGGTATTGCCACATAAACAGCTGCAAGTTTCGAAGAAAGTTTCATTAAATATAATATACCGTTTACAATCGCGCGCTGCAAAGTGGCTTCTACATTATCCAGAGCTCTATCCGTCTATTTTCGTCATAAGTTTATTATAAATACCTACTTTGTAAAATAAAAACTATGGGTCACATAAGTAAACTCAAAATCGCACATCACGCTATGGAGAGTGCTATCATGTTTGTCTATGTGATCGAATCAGAAATGAGGAGATCCGACGTTAGACAAAGGAAAGTCAGAAGTTAGACAAAGATAACATAGCATAGCCCTGGTGATAAACCAGTTAAAGAAGGCTGGAGTCAGGGCATGCGCGCACATCACGCTATGGAGAGTGCTATCATGTTTCTCTATGTGATCGAATCAAAAATGAGGAGATCCAACGTTAGACAAAGGAAAGTCAGAAGTTAGACAAAGATAACATAGCATAACCCTGATGATAAACCAGTTAAAGAAGGCTGGAGTCAGGGCATGCGCGCACATCACGCTATGGAGAGTGCTATCATGTTTCTCTATGTGATCGAATCAGAAATGAGGAGATCCGACGTTAGACAAAGGAAAGTCAGAAGTTAGACAAAGATAACATAGCATAGCCCTGATGATAAACCAGTTAAAGAAGGCTGGAGTCAGGGCATGCGCGCACATCACGCTATGGAGAGTGCTATCATGTTTCTCTATGTGATCGGATCAGAAATGAGGATATCCGACGTTAGACAAAGGAAAGTCAGAAATTAGACAAAGATAACATATCATAGCCCTGATGATAAACCAGTTAAAGAAGGTTGGAGACAGGGCATGCCATCTGTTCGCAAGTCTTCACACGCACCCCTGTAGATTAGGTAAGTTAGGTAGTTATGTACTTACAGTATCACCAACTCTTAATGTCACAAGTCCAAGAATAAATAAATATAAATACATTTAAAAAATAAACTCACAGAAAACTATCGCCGAGGCTGGCGTGCCGCCACTCCTGCGCGTTACTGTCCCTCCTGCCGTTATATACCCACCCCATCTCCCCCTTTATCCAATTAATAGGGGGTGCGCCGGTTTCAAGCGGTAATTCGTACATTTGTTTGTATACAGGGGTGATTAAACATAAGCCACTTGTACACCGAAGAAGCCCTCTGGTTAGTTACAGGGGTGACCGTGCAATTATTCCATTTGATCTTACCATTTTGACGTTTCATGTAAAGATAACCCGTTGCCTTCCTTTACTGGTGGCCTCACTTACAAGCTTAAAGTCGGTCAACAAGCAATGGAACTAAAATGGGGCAAAGCTATGCTTGGGGTTTCCCTGCGTGATAAGATCCGAAATGAGGAGATCCGAAGGAGAACTAAGGTCACCGAAATAGCTATCAAAATTTGCAAGTCAAAGTGGTAATGGGTAGGCCTCATCGCTCGCAGAACCGATAACGGATGGAGAAGAATGGTTCTCGAGTGGCGACCACGCACCGGGCGACGAAGTGTAGGCCGGCCCTCCGCTAGATGGAACGACGACCTCTTCAAACCGTGGGGAATCGCTGGATGGAGGAAGCAAGTAGCCGTTCCAAGTGGCGTTCTATGGGGGAGGCATATATTCAGCAGTATGGACTTCTTCCGGCTGATAATGATGTAAATATAACAAATATACAAAGCATAGGCGTCAGTTTATCTTATTTCTTATGTAACTTCTTGCGTCTCGTCAATTCCCCAATGCTAGGGATCTTAACTGACCTTTATCCAATCGATGTCATGCAGACTGTACCAGCTTTCTGCGGCAGGGGGCGCTTCGGAGACATTGAGAAGGAATGCAAATCCCGTCTGTCCAGTGCATCAGGGTCCTTCGTCTTGGTCTCTTGCCCTTGAGCTTTTGTCATACGTGTAGTACCTATACCGATATATAGGCACCTACCTAAGGGATAAGTAGAGATGTTTTAAGGTCGCAGGACGACGTTGGATTTAGGCCGCTTCCAACCGGTCCTTTTGGAAAATTATGGGGGAGGCATATGTTCAGCAGTGAACGTTCTACGGCTGAGATGATGATGATGATGATGAGATGATGAAAGATGTTTTTAATATCATGACTTTCTCAGTCACGTTTTTATAGAGGGTAGGTCTTACTCGCTTAAAAATATATTTTGACAAAACCCAAAAAGGAGACGATTTTTAGGGTTCCTTACCCCAGGGTAGAACGGGACCCTATTACGAAGATTCTGCTGTCCGTCATTCTGTCACCAGGCTGTATCTCATGAACCGTGATAGTTAGACAGTTGACATTTTCACAGATGATGTACGTATTTCTGTTGCCGCTCTAACAACAAATACTAAAAACAGGCAAAGTGAGAGTCAGACTCACGCACGAAGGAGTCCGTACCATTATCATAAAAACGGCAAAATATCATGTCTTTTGTATGGGAGCTTATAAATAACGGTACGGAAGCCTTCATGCGCGAATCCAATTCGCTCTTGTTTACTGTGAAGAGATGGAATCAAAGAGTAGGTACCTATTGCCTTCGTCGTCAGGATACGAAACGTAAGATGCGAAGAAACCCTACACTTCAAAAAGTACAGTAGCAAGTTAACATGCGACATCAACGAGTTAAGTTGTTATTGTCAGTTGAACGGCAAAAGCGAGTTAAGTAGTAAGTTGTTGATTAAGTTGAGTTGAAAATCTCAATCCTATTTTTTGGCTAGTCAAGTGCGAAGTAGGCCCCTCTCACGCGTCTCCCGCACCCCGCGAACTTAACTGGCCGGCATGTAGACGGGCGAGTTTAGTACAGTCCATAGATTTGTAGACAATTTTAAGTAGTAAGTAGTAAACAAAACAACCGACGCGACTAGTACACGAAACGGTAACTTATGACTAGGTACTTACTCGCCTACGTTTGGAGGCTTACAACTTACTACCTATACTTGTTACTTAACTGACTGATTTCTTAACTGGCTACTTATAGATGTGTAAATCGGGCTTTAGTGTGACTGTAGCAAAAGTTAAGAGCAGTAAAACTTTTTGTATTGAAATTCTCGTGAGTTTGACACATATTTAACTATTATTAGTAACCGGCAAAACAGGGCCTGCCGGGAGCTCGCAGACGCCACTGCGCACTCGCCCTGAAGATGAGCATCGGACATTCTCGAACCCGGTCGACGTATTCGATCCTTAACGTGAGTGTTTCGCCGGTTAATAATAATAGCTAAGCAGTAGAACTCGTTGTGAACGAGTTTGTTTGGGAAAGCAATGCTATACCTATTTCTACCACGAAGCAGTTATGTTTGCGATACTGGTTTCCGGCTCTCACTGCTGATGAGTTTACAGGCACTGAGACTTAACAACTGTATGTTTCAGGGTAATTTATGCAGTGCAGTTCGTCGTGTGTGTTTTGAAATGTGTCTGTTACAGGCAGAAGTTACCGCTTAACACCAGTAGCTCTACCATGAGTTGGCAACATAAATGTCATCTATAGTCGATACTCGATCTCGGCTACCTATTACGCTTGTGATTGGCGTACTCGCTGTCAATTTTAGTTCTACAATTGACCGCAAGGTGGCACTGCTCATTTTGTCATACAGTTTTTAACGGCAGTCGTTAGCGAGCATGTGTGTCAATGTTTTTAGCTCATGGTAGGCCTAGACGGCCTCGTTCTTGCAACATATCCAGGTCCTAATGGAGTTTAAAAAAAAACATAATATCAACTATAATATCTCGTGATGACGAGCTCAGTGTAGTGATACGCAAAACTGCAGTTGTAAGCTCTGGATGACACTGCAACCGTCATGGGCAAACGTGACGCTTACCATCAGAAGCGCAACTTGCCCGTATCGTCGCATATTTGCATAAAAAAGAAAGAAAGAAAATGCTTCTATTCAAAAAAGACTTGATTCATCAAGCTAGCACCTTTTACCAATCGATATCAAACATAAATCATGTGTAGGTTTTGAAGAGCACTGTACTGACTGTCTGATAATGCTATTTTATACATGGCGCTCCGTCCTCAAGCGACGACGACGATAAAAAATAGAGATAAATTCGAAGCTCACGCTTCTGTGGCCATGGAGACGCGGATTGTCGGAAGACGAGGGTTCGAATCCCGCGCTAGGTAATGATTTTTTTCCTTAATATCTCAAAATTAGGTGGTTTGTGATTTATTTCTAATTCAAATATTTCTTTTTACTTTCTTACATAATCATTTCCATACCTACACATTCTTAATAAAACTCGAAACGACGGACTCGAAACGCCTTTATGAAATTTTGTGTGTAAGTATATTCAGTAGGATTCAGTCCTACTACTTTAGTACTACTACTTTAGTACTTTTCATCCATCACTACGCGCGGGTGAAACCGCGGAGCGCAGCTAGTTATAGACTAAAATTTTCCTTGAAACGAATTTCTTTGGTTTTTTCTTGTGCAGCTTGTGCATATCTTTTGTATGCAATCTCGGGCAGACGAAGCGCTAAGCTCGCTGCGTTTCGTCGCATAGAGGCTAATGGGGGATCCCAATATTCTATCTATCCACAGTTTTCCTTACTACCGATAGAAATTTGACATAACGTCCATACAAATAGTGTCAAATATCTAACTCTAGTAAGGTAAACCGGCGATAGATAGATTATTGGGACGGGCCGTAAGTAGGTACCTACCTCTGAGTAACACTCAGTGACACTCAACTGTTATAGAGAACGATAGCGATTAAAATCAAGGGAACCACTTGCTCGACTAATCACTTAATAGATTTTTGACGTGATAACGTCTTATAAATTGATGAACACCGGCTACACGCATGAAAAAGTATCAGTCACGTTCCGTTGTCACGTTCCGACTGAGCCGAGCGTGCAAGCGAGAGCGCAGAACAAGCGATAGAGAAGCACGATAGGCCGAAGCGTTAAGCTTGTCTTATGTCGTTATCACATAAAATATTATTAAATTATTAAAATGATCGTCCGTAAACTGACTTTATATTTTTTTTTGCATGAAATAGTTATTTATTTTTTCCGTAACTTATTGAAATGGTAAAATAATAAACGAAAATAAAAATGTAAAACTTTATTACATGTCAGTTACATAACTGCCGTTCTTGGGATAAACACAGTAAGTCATCTGGACCAATTTTGGAGAAAATGGCGGTTAAAGTTTTTTTTACATTTTTTCTTATATCTTCTGTAATAATATATTATTCCAAGATTTTCTTAGTTTGTGTTGTAGGAACATATTTGTTCTATAAATTTGACACCTAGTTTATCATATAAATAACATATTTATTTTTTTAACTATCAAAATGTGTTTAAGCTTAGGAGTGACATATGAAGTAACATTTTATATCCTTAGCATTAGTACCGTATGTGTGTTATTTACTGTAATAATGTTTTGAGAAAGCAAATTACTGTAACTATGCTTATGAATAAAGCCAATTTTGTTAATCCGACTAGTAAAATAACATTATTTGCTTGAAAACTTACTGTGATTGTAATTAGGATCGATAAATTAATTTAGGGCTAACTTACTGTAAAACAGAGCGATTACAATCACTGTGTTCACTAAACTGTTTTGTGAATAAATGTACAGAAATGGAATAAAAAATATAATAATAATAATATAGTCATCATTTATTATCTAAAGATTAAATATTTAAAGCATAAAGACAGATTAATTGTACCTACATTATTCAAAACAAAAAAAATTTAACCTCGTAACAAAACATAAAATGAATTTAACACCTTTTGCGTCTTAGAATAACAATTTCTTCTTATTGATTTACGATTAATTTGAATGTTTCATCATACAAGTAATTATCAAAAAATTAACACACTTTTCATTACAAAAACAAAATATGTAATAACTCAGGTCATTAAATTCGTAGCACTTGAACAACTTAACTTATAATTAGTTTTTAAGTTTTAATTATACCTACATTTTAAATATACTATGAGATCGTAGTTAAGAAATTTAAAAAACAATTAAAATCAAAATTAAGTTAAACTTTAATAATATAATCAGTCTAACATTTAACGTTTTCAACGCGTTTTTGTCCGCGTTTTTCTCTCAGTCTGTACATATATCATCTCTCAGTCTCTATATAGAAATATTTAAACATCTTCAATAATAAGATTTGTTGCAGAATTGGAAACCGGAATGTTAAGCCAAAATGCCCTTCTATTCTCAGGCATTAAAGGTACAAGTTTTTGTATTATTTCAGCTTTACGCTCTTCAGTTACACCTCTTGGAGTTCGTTTAGCCATTACTTCTGGGAATTTTCGGGTCTTCATAATTTTGTTCTGCAAGAATTCTAGAGTTTTAAACTCCTCATTATGTCCTGTTTTGTATTTAAGGTCAAACTGACCTCTTTCTGTTTTTACTACCATTATGTCTTTCAGGTAAATTCTCTGTTCTTTGTTGCGGAGTTTGTATTGGGATGAGAAATCTTCGTAAGAAAAGAAGTCGGAAATATCCATTGACTTCACAATATTTTTCCCATTATTAGCCATTTTGACTCTGCTGGTGAAATCATCGAAATCATATACTTTTCTGTTTTTCATCATTTTTTCCACCTGGTGATGAAAATGATCTGCTGACATGAAGGTATGTCCCGGCTCAAAATATCGAACCTCAATTGTTTTTGCAGATATTAAGGTACTGTTAACAATATTGACCAAAAACGTCATCATGGCCCAATTTTTGTTTTGAGACGCACAATTATCTACCCATAATATGAAATTTGTGGCGTCTCGTTTGTGAATGAAAAAAGCTCTAAATGTAGAAATGATTTCTTCTTGATGGCGTCCTGCAACCGACTCATTCCAAACTGCAGCAAATGGTACATCTTCTTTGGTTGTTTTTCCCAATGGCACGAAACTTTCGTTAAATGCTATTATTCTCGGGCAGAAAATAGCGGCCTTAAACTGCTCCATTCTAGGCAACATGACGACCTTTTGTAGGTCTACAGAATAACGAATGGTGGTTTTATCAAGAGCAGCCAATTCCACATCTTCCTTATATTTAAGTCGGCTTTCTGTGTACCTTTTTTTGTGAGTGCTGTAGTTCTTACATATGTCACAAGAGCTCTCCAGGTTTTCTTTATGTTCTGGGCTATGTAATTGAAATATTGCGCACAATTCACATTCTTCATTTCCTAGATGTGTAAATGATATGTTTAATTCTTTTTTAACGACGGTGCGGTAGGTTTCTTGGGACATTTGCAATTCAGGAAATTTGTTGCGGAAATTTTCGTACATGAGTGTTACATTAATATCGCTTGGAAGGTATAATTTTTTTGGAGCATGCTCTCTTCTATAATGGGATATGGCTGGGTTGTAGCTTAAAACGTGGTCTTTAATAACATTTCTGTCTATTTTGTTAGTTCTTTCATAAGAACCTCTTTGATCATTTTGCTGGTCAACGGGTCTTTTTAAAGCTGCAAGAATTCTTTGATCATTTTTAGGGTGATACCCTAAAGTTGTTAAAAAAAATGTTTTGCAAACTTCTATTCTTGTTTGATCCTCATTATCGAGAAAATAGCAGTATGTGACTTTTCTTTTTGGTGTTTCTTTGCTTGTTTGTTTCCTGTTACTAACTTTTCTCATCTCAACCATACCTTTAATAAATACACCTTGACATTCTTTGCTGAGTTTAGCATAACTATCGTTTATAATTTTTCTTTGGTCTTCAGTAAATTTGCTTGTACATTTCTGTCTACAATTTTCATTACATGCGTTTTTAAGTGAAAGCTTTTCTATGTTAAGTTGCTTTTTAAGGTAATTTCTTTCGTTTAATGGCACATCATATACACGTCTTTTTCGTGGTAAGCCAGATTTAGTAAATCCTTTCGCATCTTGCACGGGGCTGTTATCTGGATTCAAATTTTCTTGGTTATCTAAAGTAGTATCAGGAACTAGCTCAACTGGAATTCGGTCTTGAGTTGATATATTTTTATTATTTTGCAAGTTCTCGGAATCAGGTGTTAAAGTGAGACATTTTTCCGATTTATTTTTGTCATTTTTCCGATATGCCATAATAAAGTCTTCTTTATCCGTATCAGTAGCATCAGAATCAGGTACGTAATCTTTATCTTTTACACTGTCATCAGAATCATCAAATAAAATTGGTTCATTTTGAATTACTGCATTTTCGTCTTCTTTATCAGAACATGATAGGGTTTCATTGCACATTAGGAAATCTTTAGTTGTCTTATAATCAACGGATTCTTTCTGAAGCACTGCATTTTTTAGATTCGATATGTCTTTTGATTTTACAATGATTTGCGAATTTTGGTATTCATTATTGTAGTCAAATATTTTGCTATGATCGTTGTAATTCACGTACCGCTGCCATATTTTGTCAATGTCAGTAACTACTGTTTCTTTGATATTAGTATGCTTAGAGGAGTTGGAAGATTGTGGTATGCTAGTTTCATTGGTGCTACTACTACTTGCTGCTGGCAAGTGTGTGAAGTGTTGTGCATCACATGAAGGATTTAAAACAGGTTTTTTTCTTGCTAAAATCAAGATACGATCACTTCTTGATATCATTTTACCTGAAAAAATAAAATAAATAAGTAATTGAATTAATTTTGAATAAGGTGAATTATGTAACTAACAATAAAATTTGACAAGTTAGTCTGCTGGAACCATAGGCGACAAGCAAGCAGTAACTCTACCACTATGCTTACTAACATTATTTAAAAACTAAAACCCGGCAAAGAAAAGTATTAAAGCATACAATCATTTTATACACACTTATTTTTTAATTACTTACTACCAAAATTTTAAGAGGCCATTGTACACATCATCATCACCAACTTCTAGAATGAGATTAACCTTAAAATTGCAAAAGAACCTGTTCAAAACCACCGATTCGACACCAATTCACTAAAAATTCACAGAAATCTAATACTGATGAATTTCTGTGTAAAAATCAATGCCAATAATTTACAAATAATACGATATTGCTATTCTTTTACTCAACGCATTGACAAGACTTACCGGTTGTTTTGGCGCGAATTTTGTTACTTTGAGGCGTGTCCATCCCTGGTAACGTGTGGCTCACGACTGCCGAATTTTTTGGGCGACAGCAAGTAGCAACTCGCAAACTTACCTCGCCCCGCACCACACACACATCTCTTACGATTAATACAGTAAGTATGTAGCATGATTCAACATAAAATTTTGTCTGGAATTTAATTTGTGTAGATTTCTCTAAGCATAGTTACAGTAAGCATTTATACTGTGATTATGTTAAGGCATCAAAAAAAAATTGAAATGTTATACTTAGTATAACTGCAGCAATTTTACTTACTGTATTAATACTTAGATGACGATCACAAAATTGTAAAGGTATTCGCAAGCATTTAAATGGTAAGTACTCTTACTGTGACTATGTTTAAAGCTTGGTAAGACATCGTTCAACTAGGTTCATAAGGTATATCCAGTATGTATTACTTACTGTATCTATGCTAACTTAGGTTTATTTACCTGATCTATCATACTTTAACATTATTAAGGCATCATTACTTACTGCATTATTTGTTTGGAAATGGTTGTTAACTCCTGATTAAAATGGACAGTAGGTCCTCTTACTATACTTATACTAAGGATACTGCGTCGTCAACAGTGAGTTACTGTGGTTATGATTACGCTTATCTTTGTTTGTATCTATAATTTTAAAACTTTGAATAGACAGACATGGAGATCTTGATTTGGAGATTCCAAATATGTATGCAACTCAATACCGCCAAAAATGCGACTTACTGTGATTATCATAAGCACGGCAGATAAGGTCTGTATATACTCGTACCAGACTACTTACTCGTTTAACTTGACTAGTGCAAAACCGGATATGTCACAATAGGTCACAATTATGGAATAAGGCCCTGTTTCACAACATCAAAATTAAAAATAAATAAAAATAACCTCTATTACTAATAACATACAATAAACTTGTCGAATAACTATAACATTCACAATTTAAATTTATATCATGTCATATTTAACGCTGACATTTCCAAAGTTCTTCCGTAGTTATAAAACAAATGTGAAAATTGTAGTAAACAGTATGGCAACACTGAAAGGAATAAGTAACAATGAAGAAACATCATGAATGCTCCTTTTAAAGCGGGAAACTCAAAGTTTAAATATTTATAGGTTAGATAATCATTCGACAAGATTCAAGCGAATTAATAAGGAATATTCTTTCCATTTCCTATTTACATTTCTAACACTAATGCAAGTAATCACTTAATTATCAAATTACATATTAAGCAATGTGCAATTTGATATATTCAAAAATAATTGTGCTAAAAAGTTTTAGTTAACTACAAAAAAATACCAAATTCGAATAACGCAGTCTACCAACTCCAACACAATAAAAAAGCTGAATTTCCCGCCAAAAGCACGTATGTAATACCTTTATTCTATTTATCCTAATACCGTTATAAAAACAGTTTTACTAATGAAATATATAGGTAAAACATAATGACGAAGTATACGAGTATGCGTTGTTTCAAGTCCATTGCTAATTGTACACTAAAACTATTCACAATCTGGCCAACGAATGGCGTAATGGAGTATCACGTATAACAATATTCTCCAACGATGCGTGGTAATACAAACTCTGACATGCGGTAGTACTACAATAAATGTCTTTAGGACGGTGGGAAAAAAACGGTGGCAAATTGCTGAGTAAGCTTAATTTTACTAGATTTGTTTGTTCAAGTGTAATAATTAGTGGAATTATCAACCGTTAAGTGTTCGTAATGTTAGGGTTGCCATTTTCGTTTATACACTCGTCGGGACGCAAGAAGACATAAAATTATAATGTTTTATTTTCATTTAGGTAGTACCTAACAAATTCCGACTTATGGAAGCAGTGCTGGACATAACTTGATCATGGTCAAATTTGGCTGTAGATTTTACTTTATTCAGTAATTCTTCTTGTCCTCTTACGTATTTGTAAAACTCCACGCAAGTCATGTTGAAGCTAACTTGGCACTGTAATATGGATTACACTTTGTTCTTCTCGACCTATTTATATATATTTTTTTCAAACTAATTTAGATTGGTTGTTTATGCATTAGCGAAAACAGAAAATAAATTATGCTGATTGGACTTTAAAAAAAATCTAAAAGATTTAAAGGGGTTACCAGCGTCAAAATAGTTTTAGTGGAGTCTACAGCTTGAGGATTCTTTCAACTGCAGGCATCAGTGAAAGCCAGTCCTAAGAGTATATGTAGAAAGTAATTAAATATTTTGAGGATGATAACTTCGACACCCACAGATAAGATTCCAGCTGCTAACAGAATGTAGAACATGAATATTTTTGTCAATTGCTGTAGCCATTGTTCTAATAGTAGACTGCTTCGCGACGATCTTTGAGCATACATATATGGAGACACAACGAATGATTTAGCGCTAGTATTTGAATCGCTGGCTGAGACCGGGCAAAAGCGGGACGTATTAGTACTTTTTTTGTACTTTGTCGGGACGTCGGGACGGGTAGACCAATGACGGTGACGGTCCCGATATATCGGGACGAATGGCTACCCTAGTAATGGTGCAATAAGTGTAGGCAAAGTGTACAAAATCATGAAAAGTTGTTATTGTTTTCCTCGTCAAACGCCTGAGAAATGTTTAAGCAATGTATCTACCGCTTTTCTAGAACGTCACGGTGTTTTTATGACAGATTTAAATATAGTGACTGTGACTTGACTCCGACTACTTGACTAAAATCTCAATAAATGTAACTATAGATATTTACATAAATAACTTGAGGCATGGCAAATGTACAAACGAGTCCGCTTTTAAAGAAAAAATACAATAAATCCCGGCATCCTCCTCCCTTACCACATCCCTGGTTACCTCAGAGTAAGTATCAACAAATAGAGTTGTCATTAGCATATACCGGTAAGAGACACAAATGCAAAACACCCACAACCAATTTCAGAAGTATTCATGATGCCTAGGAAAAGTCACCTGGATTCATTTTACTTACCTACATAATATATATAAATGGGTGGTTAATGCTACAAAATTTGATTGTTTTCTTAGGCCAATTTACGTATTATTTCGTATTTTTATACGTTGTTGCAGTCATGCGAGTGATCTATATTTATTTATATCAAAAAGGTAAAAATAAGATCAAAATTGTAAGCTTAAGAATGAAAGGTTATGTTTTCGTCTTTACGTTCACTTCGGCTTTTGCAGACTAAGCACAACAATGAACCATTGTTGATGTGTTCTATACACACAAACACATCACCATAACAATACAACGCCGTTTTTTTAATTGTAAGCTCAGCTTTCACTTGATTTACAAAAATCTCTAACAACTGTTGGCCACACGCAATATAATGTGAGACTACAAGCAGGACAAAAAAATATTCTCCAGCTCTGTCACTCCTTGGGAATAGTGTATATACTCATTTTGCTCACTCATGGTATTATTACCACCGTGACAACTCTTTTTCTTGATACTTACTCTGAGCTGGTTACCCACTCTCACTACAAAACTGTCAGCCGACTTTGTCCTATGAAATATTTTATTTGCTATAATTAATACAAGTGTTGTTAGCGCAAGCACTTTGTTTCAAACATTACATTTAGTCAATGCAGACAGACATTCCTTGGTTTTTAATATACGCCCTTAGCAAAAGTAAACTACCCCACAAAATAACAAAAGCACAAAATATTTCACACACATACAGTAGAAAATATCTAAGCAAAAGCAAGTGCCTACAATGAAAAAGAAAATATTTTCTGCAATTTATTCCCACGATTTACTTAGTTTATAAAAGAATATACTTTAGACTAATTATTGCTGTTTTAAAGATAGATAACAATTATTAATGTAATTATTTACATTCACAGTTTACAGCATTTATTATACTTAAGAGGATCGCATAGCAAGTACTTTACGTACTAAAAGAAAAAACTCTTTTCTACCTCTTAACATTGTCCGATATCAGTGAATGTTTTTTCCATGGAATCATCACATTGTTTACTATGCCCGTACGTTTTGTTTTTTCAGTATTTCAAAGTACTTAGAATTTCCTTTTTTAGAACTTAAAAAACTGAAAAAGTCAAAACGTACGCGCATAGTAAACAACGTGATGATTCCATGAAAAAAAAAACAATAAAATCGGACAATGTTAAGAGGTAGAAAAGAGTTTTTTTCTTTTAGTATGGAAAGTACTAGCTATGCAATCCTCTTTATAGGGCACTTTATACAGTTTGTGTGATGAGCGAAATGTTTGCTCTTTTAGATGTTGTGATAGCTTATTTGTTTGTCCATGCTTGCACCCGCGACACAGAGTATCCTAGTTAAGGATTATGATAACGTTAATATTATTATTTATTTTAAAAAATCACGAAAGAATCGTATCAAATGCAATATACATATATTGAAACATGACTCCCACAAGTTCCATAAAAATATGTTTGTCCATACGTCTACCGCACTGGGGCCTTACTATTAGCTTCATAAAAAACATGCGAATTCCGTGCATTTCTTAAACCAGGCATAACCAATTTTGGATGAAATCATACCATGACGCTCATTTAAGTAAACTGTTTGAAAATTGTTTTCTCAAAGGTGAACGGATAATGTTGTGTCTGGCATTCTAACAATTTACTAAAACTAACATTGCAGACGTTTTTAAGCTCATAAACCGAGTGGATTAAGAACGACATGTTAAAGAGAGTCCATACAAAAAAAAAGGTAAACGGTGTTTCTGCTGTTCTTGAATAGTAGGCCTGGGCAGGCCTGCATTAACGTTGTCATGGTACGAATAAGCCGGGCAGTTTTCTAGAAGTCCTGCTTTAAGAGCTCATAGTAAGGTCCCTGTACTTATAACAAGTCTGATTCCGTAAGGTTAGTGTTTTGGATTTTTGGTGCTTCATAGCCAAGACTGAAGTGATCTCTTACAATTTCTTGTGATATAGGCCAGTAAAAATAACCGCTTTTTGGTCAACCACGCACTTCCGGTCCAAAATCACAAAATGGCGGTAGATCCAGGTGGAGCTTCAAGCGCCATCTTGAAATAAAGTTTTTGGGCGATATCTCGTAAACTATGCACTTTAGGGCAAAAGTTATTGAGACTACAGAATAAAATTTCGCATCTTTTATTTCCTGTACCTACACATTTTCCAAAAACTTCCAGTTTACGGTTTATGGCCCATTTAATGAACCGGTTTTCTATTAAAGAAAACAAATAAAACTTTATAGTAGCGTAGAAAAAATTTAAGTTAGCAAAATCCATCAAAACTTCAGTGAGAACTCAAGAGTTAAATGGTAAAACCGGCAAAACGCGCGGAGTGCGGGACAGCGGCCCTCGCTGCTAGACCACGCTCTCCATGAGGATGGGCATCAGTACTGCCCGAACACCGGTCGGAGTATAACGACTAGACGATAGACGTGAGTGTTTGCCGGTTTTACCATTTGACTAGAAATAGTAGATTGATGTAGGCATGCTTACACTCGAGCTAACTACTCTGCTTTACATCTCGATTGTGAAGTAAGTAGAAAAAAACCGGCATTACAAAAATAAAATTGATGACTATTATACTCATACGAAGACAAGGCTGAATAGCGAAGCGACCTCTTTTGTCATTGGGCTGAATGCATGATGTCTATTGCCAGTATGATGGTTAGATGTACGCGAACTTTTTGAAAGAGTAGTGTTTTTTTTATTAATTACCGCCCTAGGGCTTTTCTTGCTACATTATTACCCTAGAGCGCTTATTGGTCACCTACAAGCCCCATTTGGGAGTAATAAGGACTTACTAACCGAATATGAGAGATGTAAACCGCCCTAGGGCTTTTCTAGCTACATTATTACCCTAGAGCACTAATTCGTCACATACAAGCCCCATTTGGGGGTAATAAAGACCTACTTACCGAATATGAGAGATGTAAAATCCATTGCATCATTCTTCCCATACCCTCCGGTCCCATAACCGGTTTATTAAATGGGCGATAAATCGTAAACGGCAAGTATTACAAAAAAATTTACAGGCAATAAAAGATGCGAAATTTTATTCTCTACAATAATGGTGTCAATAACTTTTACCCTTAAGTGCATAGTTTTCAAGATATCGGCATAAAATGTTTTTTTCAAGATGGCCCTTGAATCTCCATGTGAATGTCAGCATTTTGTGATTTCATACTAAGGCTTATAAAAAAATGTATACTTAGGAAATTTAGTACGAGATTAAATTCATTTTTACTGGCCTAATAATCTTATATATTAATAATAATCTTGTTTTGTCAGTAATCTTCTACCTCGCTTAAAAAACAATACAAATGTAAACAAGTATTTTCTTATAATCTATTGATTTAGGCCTTACTCGTACTTTGCGAAAACCGATATTAATAGAAATATTCAGGGACATTTAGTGGTGCACACTGAATCTCTGCCATAGGTAAGCATTTTTCCAACAGAAGTGTCACTAAATATTTCTTTTAATATCGTTTTAAGTATTTTTTTCTTTGTAAACATGTTATTCGTGTCGCTCCAACTAAAAAACATAGATTAAATAAAAGCTACTAACAAGGACCGACCACTTGCAGTATGAACTGCCGAGTTGTTCCTGTTCGTCGAGTTCCCGTTATGTCGAATTTCTTTTAGCTAATTTATTTATAGGACAGCATGACAATATTTCACTGCATTATGTCCAGTTAGACAAAAACATATGCAGTGTTTCGCTTCGTACGTTAAAGAAATGGAGATAGGAGATTATAGAAAAAAATGTATTGGTATTAAATTAAATCTATAGGAATCTAAGGCGAGGTCATCGTTTGACAAATGTGAGACTTAGGCAACAAATCAACTTATGCAAATCATTCCTAAGTTTTTTTTTACGCCAACAAGTTTTTATAATAATTATAATAAGGATGTTTGTTACTCCATCCATTCAGTTCAGAGTGGGAGAAATAACATATATATAGAACTAAAAATAATTAACATCAAGAAAATGCAGATTTGTTCATCATTAGATTTCACAAACCATGTAAAACCTGTATAATTATGGTTAAGCAAAATAAGTACAGTCAGCGACAAAAGTTTTTTTCAAATTTTTTTTCATTGTTGTTATGTTAATAGAAAAAACGCCACTAACTGTTATATAATTGAAGAGATTTATAGAAAGTATAACATTGCCACTTCGTGGAATGAACTTTAGCAGCTGTCTGTACTTGAAAAAATCACAATTGTGCTCTATGCTAAATCAACAGATAAAAATATTACAAATAAATATTTAACAAAATTTAGAAACAAACGATAATAAAATAATATTTTATCACAATACTGAGTACATTTACATTGTTATCACCCAACTTATTTAAAATACATCAATTTAATTTTGTTTGGGTAATAGACAAAACTCAAACAGACAATATTAGTCATATTATAAAACACTTGGTTAAATAACAAATAATAATATTTGAATAAGTTCACACTCTTAAATATGTACTCTTTATCTCTAATAGGTAGGTAAGTATTTATTGTTTTAATTATACTTCATTAAATCGTAGTTATTGTAGGCATGAATATTTTACTATTTCCATGATTATCTACCTATCTAATTATATTTAGATATTATGTATAGGTATTATTAATTTTATAAGTATTTTTTTATGAAAATATACTTTTCTAGACGAATTTTAAATGGAACCAATGTACCAGTAATCTCAAATATATCCAAGTGCATTAAATAAAAATCAAAACGAAACGTTATGCTTAAATAGTAACAGCCAAAATATATTGCACACTATATTAATAAAATTATATCTTGGTGGTCGAGCCTAAAATTACGTCATTTACTTATAAGGCATAAATCTTTACATCTAGTCGCTTAGCAACGAGCCTTACTCTGCTTCTTAAATTTCTTAAACATCTTATTAATTCCATTTTTAGAGCAAGACGACCATTTAGCCAAAATTATACCCTCATGGCCAGCAACTCAGACAGATATGTACTTTGAATATAAAAAAAATGACTTTAGGGCTAGTCTAATTTTAATTTGTTTATTCTAAATCCCTAAATAAATTTAGAATAAAAATAGACATTGGTTTCAACCTGAAAACATACTACCGTAAAATAAATGTTCCACACACCTATCAAACGTCAGTCTACTCACCTTACTCTTTGTAGTACACATATTTATATACACACATTTACAATATACTCAGTTTTATCAGCATCACTTCAAATCTGCTTCCTCTTCATCCTCAACGTATAAAAGATCATCCATCTTTGTCATGAACTTGCTGTCGAGTTCATCTACAATTGGTTGAGGGGAATCCTGCGGGACAATTATAAAGGGTAGTAAATAGTCTGCTACGTGAGATCATAGTAAGATGCTTCGAATCTACTGTTGCTAATAAATTCTACCATTCACCCCACCCCTCCCAACTCTAGCATTCTTATTAAACTTCACATAAGTTAGATATCGAATACGTCGACCCGAGTTTTCAGCATATATAGAAGCCGCTGCACACTCGTGAAGATATTATATTGTATCTACTCTTCCGGCAATATTAATCGACGAGCCTATAGAACTACACATAGGTCGTTATAGAAGTCGGGATTATAGGTGAAAATTAAGTAATAATCCAATCGCTCGAACGCTGCGATTGAATCACATTTCTTCTAGAAATAATCACACTATAGAAGTATAAGTTACTAGCGGCAAACTACTGAACCGATTTATTTAAATAGGTAGTACACGACTTGGAATAACAAATCCTTGCTTTTTATCGAGGAACATACGCATGCCCTTATACACGCGGGCCGCAGGTTGCAGCTATAAGTATTATGAATTATGTTAACGTGTAGACCAATCGAAATCACAGAATCAGTCATGAATTATAATAACGCGTTGACTGTAGACCAATCGAAATCACGGAATCAGTTACTATGAATTCTGTTAAAGTGTAGACCAATCGAAATCACGTATTTAGTTATGAATTCTATCAAATCTCGTATGAGGCGATGGGAGTTCGAAAGGATACCAAAATAATAAGTAAATCATGCGACTTACCTTTCCCACATTGTGAAATAAAACACACACACAACACATCAACGTCCACATTCAGTTACAATAAGTCCACCATTGCCGGCGACAAACGTTCCACAGCATACTTTTCTTAGAGATTTTGAAATTTGAGTTGATTTTAATATTTAAAGTAAAGAAATTACGTATAGTAGTGCCGAAAATACCGGCAGGACAATTACGTTTTTTTTTAAATCCTTAAAAATGTGGCAGTTAGTTTTGACGACTCCAGTCAGCAGAAATGTTATAAAGCCCCTGACTGGAGCTGACAAATTGAAATGAAGCCGCTATTCTTTTAGGCCGCTTTCAGTGCTCGACCGACCGTCAGTGCGTACGTCGCCCGCGCTTGTCATTTGTATGAAAACTCACAAGTGGTTACAGTGCTCGACCGACCGTAAGCACGCGTATATCGTACGATCGGTTGTACGTATCGTCAGAACCGACGGTACGCACGGACGGTCGGTCGAGCACTGAAAGCGGCCTTAGATTTCAAAGAACATTTCATTGGAACTGAGATACGTAATGCTCTGCCGGTATTTTGGGGACTATTTAACCTTGTTAAGCCTACAATGAACTTATTGATCACAGACAAAAAAATATGCAGTGGGTAGACTGACGTTTGCGTTGAGCCTAAACAGCCTGTTGATTCCATGCACTTGGTTCATGCTAACAAATGCCACGACAAAATAGGAGTCAAATGAAAATACCACAATAATAAGCAGTATTTATTAAAAAGCAACACAGAGTGATTACAAAACCGAAAGCAGTATTATTGCAAAAATTAACACGTTAGAATAAGCCAGCGATCAAATTTAATACAAATAATATTTGATTTGGACGTAGATAGGCCAAGATCATACCAACACGATTTAGTCGACTCATAATTTCTTGATTTTACTTGAACATAAACAAAGCAAGCTTCATGTAAAAAAATTATTATTGGGCCATAAACTGTGCACATATTTTTTAATAGATGTTATCATCAAAAAGCATCCTGTTCTCATTCACTTTAAATTATATATGTAAAAGAGACATGTGTGTAGGAGTGTGAGAAACATACAAAATGTTAAATGAACAATACTTAATAATCATGCTATTAATTTGTAAGTATCGAGTTACGTAATGCTTTATCAAAGTCCCAAATTAGTTTAACAACTGTACAAATGCTTTGATGTTTCAATCTATATTTTGCTCCAAATTTCGGTTTTTATGTTTTTATTCCGGACAGCAGTACGATCATTTGTAGATCAATAAATTCGGTATATAACATTGATTTAAGGGTTTTTATCTATGGATATTGTCAATCATTTATAATTAATAAAACCGATTATGTAGACGTCGAATTGTCGAAATTATTGATCGACAAAGTACCGACTGCACTGCTGAACTGTGATAAACGTAACATGCAAAAAAGTAACAATAATAATGACATGCAAAGAAAAAAAATGTATGTTGCGATAGTAAAAGCTATATAAATTATATTCAAACACATGCAAAAATCATATTTTTAATATTTAACTTGATAAATTTTCCGTTACAAAAGCTTAGAGTACACATTCATCTAAAAAACAAAAAAATCTAATCTAGATATCAGCACTGCGTATACGGATTGTTGTCATAATCAAATTTGACAGTAATTATCGGTAAAAGACACTAGATGACAAAATACACCAGAAGAATAGATCCATACTAGAGACAAGATCCGATAGGTAAACAAATCAGTATATCGACAAGACAAGTTTATCGTGGATCCATACTTGCACTGCTGATACGACGATAAGACTGATAGGTCTTAAGCCGGGTTCACATCTTACATGCATATAAAGGCGACAGTCGATTTCGCATCAATTCGTACAACTGTAACTAATTTGAAACTCGTTCCAGTTGTTTTAATGCACTTATTAGTTATGCGCTATCTGTTTTTTATAGATGTGAAACCTACTTTAGGCTAAGATTCCAATATCATATATTATGTTTCATAAAATTATATTTCACATAGTCATCTTGCTAAAAGTAGTATGTGTGTTACAGCCTTACTTATGGCACGTTTACACATCACGAGTTAGAGTGCGAGTTGAAATGCTCAGCAGTATAGCTACCGTCATCTACATCATGTGACACTACAATTTACATTCATAAATGGACTCTTGTAAATTAGGTAGCCAGCACCTGTAAGTGCGTAAACTAGCCATAAGACAAATAATAGCATTGATACAAGACATAAAGCAAATGGAAACATGATTTTTAAACATGCAAAAGTTAGTACTCATTCAAAAACACATAGTTTAAAAAACCACAGGAGTTTATTTAGTCAAATGCAGAAGAATATCACGACAAAAAAATTTATAAGTTACGATTATATATTTAGTAAGATAGAAACCAAAATATATTACCAAAAGATGTACAGAAAAGCTTATTTTTGAAGCCCCGTTCAACACAAAAATAAATTTTAAATACGCATATATTTTAAGACGACAGCTAAAGCAATATCTACACGAAAGTAGTAACGACCATATCATTGAAGTAGAATGCAACATTGCTTGTTAAAATTGACAGGCAATTAATAAGACTGGTTTAGCGAACTTGCCTCAATACTAGCTTCGTGTAAATACACCATAAAAACCAGTACCTTTATAAGAAAATAGCACATTCCTGCATTACTTTATATCCTTTCATAATTGAAATTTACCATAATTAAATGATAAATTAATTGATTATTTTTAATAACTTTAATTTCATGGCACAAATCAGTCTTCCTGCAATTTATAGTAGGTTTTTTAATACAAATTTCATTACTTATAAATTTAAATATAAATCATACCGTGTAAAACAATCACAGAAACGTAAGTATCATAGTTTGGAACGACTTAGCTGTTTATTTATAACCTGGAATTACTGTAAAGGTTTTCAGAAAACTGATCTAACCCGATTTAATTATTTTCGTGTTGTATTGTACGTACACTATCATAGAAATAAATTTCACAAATAATAAAACAAATGAATATTTAGGTAATTTATTACAAACATATATTTTCATTATCTGATAAAATCTTCTTAAAAGAAAAGTTTCGTATTAGGACGGCCAACCTCCAGAAATGGAGAGGCGCCCAAAGAAGACATTTTAATATTTGAACCTGCTTTCAGGCTGAGATCTTAAACTATACAACAGGGTATTACCAAACTGAGAATAAGTTTTTTTTTTTTATCTTTGAATGCAGTTTTTCTTATCACTATAATTAATGACATGATTCCTAAGCAGAGATCTTTGTATGTCTTATAGTTTCAGACTTGCCTGTACTGACCGTTTCTAAATGGCCATCCTGTATAATATTAATGTACACTCTTATAATTTTGGAAGATACAGCTTTGATTTGAGTTATGACATTTCTGTCTGAAATATATAGCAGCTTATTTGGTACCCGAAATAATCTTAGTTCATGTGTAAAAATGGGTTTCATATTACACTTGGATCTTCTAATAAAACTAAAATTAAGTATAAATAACAAGACTTATTGCCATTATAAATTAAACAACCAAGTCGCACCAAACAAACAACATCACATCACAGTATCGGAAGGCACACCGTATAATAATTAAAGCTTGTGCATTTTGAGGGTAGGCAGAGAAGAATAGGGTTAACAGAACTGCCGACGAGATGGCGTCATTGACCAGTACTTGCTCGAACGATTATCCAGGTACGAGCACTGTTGAGTTGAAAAAGTGTTTAAAAACTTTATAACTGTCTATGATTTTGGTTTCAACCCGTACAGTGTCTACAACTTTCGGTGTATTTCCGAACTACGCATAAAAGTTCAGATAAAAAATACTACACTAGAAAGTTTGACCAACTAAAAGCTAGTTTATAATGGAGTGCATTTGATTTGATAAAATTAGTTTTTATATTAGTACAAGCCAGAGGTATAAAAATGTGTATACATTAGGTGTACGCGCAACATGGCATTTTCTATTATACCTTATAATGCCTTATCAAACTGACTAGATATAGGTATATGTTTCTAACGTTAAGATACTATATGTTATTTTTTAAGTTGTTGCAATTTAGAACTGATGTAAATTTGACTTGCCCAGTGTAACTACGAATGTTATAAGGCCAATAAATTCTATTCTATTCTATTCTAGCACTTTTTGTACGTACACATGGTGTACACGGGAGGGTGAAACGGTTCGTTACGTAACGCGTTACGGCGCCGGTCTGTCTCGCTCAGGTTTTTAATAGTGCCATATAGTAATAAGTACAATAACTCCACTGCATGAAAAGTGTTCTTACTACTGGAACCACCATTCATTCCAAGCGCGTATCGGAGTCAATAGTTAAACATAATAGCGTAAGCTTTAGTCATGCAACCACACACAATTTAAACATGCACATGCAAAACATAACTGATAAAAATAAAACCTCATAAGACAAGACAATGTAATTTTTTGTAAATTAAAATTTGTGATTTAATATAATTTAATACAGGTGTCCCGTTACTGAACGTTAAGCGGGAACGGGGAGAGAGAGGGGGTCACACCAGTATCGGGAAAAATAGAAAAAAAATCCTTATCAGTTAGTTAAAATGTATCTAGCAAATTTATGAATATGAGGAAATCTGCACTTTACCCATCTTTAGGTCCTGTGACCACAAATTTCAATTTTACGGAGATATTTTTTCACTGGCGTGGTCCCAAATAAACATACTAACCAATCGCAATCACAAACCCTATAGCTATCTAAAGCTAGTCTAAGGTGTCGATTGTCCTCATATTCATAAATTGCTAGTTAAAAGACTGAGAAGGTTTTTTTAGATTTCTCCCTGGACTGGTGTAACCCTCATCACTCCCTGTGCCCGCTTGACGTTGAGTAACGGGACATCCTATATACAAATAAATTATGATTGTAAATAATAAACAATAAATTAGTAAATATGATTGTTGATTAGATTGGTATTATTAGATTAGATTTGTACATAATCCACCTGGGCAGAGGACTGCTTATGGAGGGTTTAGTGGCTTTGAGCCACACACCTCCATCACTCCCATAGCGGAACGGTAGTGGACGGCATTTTCCCCCCAATAAAAATTGTCCGTACAGATTACATTAGATTTGGTTTGGTTCGATTTATTTGTTTAGATTTGTATAGATTCAATTATATTTGTTTAGTTTTTATCTAAATGTGTTTACCAGCGACCCTTTGAAAGTACAGATTACATTAGATTTGGTTTGGTTCAATTTATTTGTTTAGATTTGTATAGACTCAATTATATTTGTTTAGTTTTTATCTAAATGGGTTTACCAGCGACCCTTTGAAAGTACAGATTACATTAGATTTGGTTTGGTTCAATTTATTTGTTTAGATTTGTATAGATTCAATTATATTTGTTTAGTTTTTATCTAAATGTGTTTACCAGCGACCCTTAGAAGGTACAGATTATATTATAAAAACTGCTGGTACTTATGTACATTTAAGATTGAGCTTTGTTCGATCCTTGGGCTAAAGTGAGAACTTTGAGTGGTAGCAACAGATGTAGGAAGGTAAGAATTTAATAAAATCCACAGCACTATAGTAGGCCCCTACTTAGCCCAACTGTCTCATCATATCATATCATAATCAGCCCATTTTGTTCCCACTGCTGGGACTCGAGCCTTCCTCTCAGAGAGGAGTCGGGCCACAATCCACCACGCGGAGGCCCGCGACTGGAACTTGGCAGTGCGGATTGGTGGATAGGTTAGTGGCCAACCCATGTCGAAGTTTTCAGGCCGCCCGAAGGCCTTCGACATAGCCTAACAACTGTTGTCCTAAGACAAACAACCGGGACGGCTTAACGTGCCCTCCGAAGCACGGAAGCTCAGTTGAATAATGCGACTAGCGGTCACCCATCCAAGTCCTGACCGCAGCAAGTGTTGCTTAACTTCTTGATCGGTTAAGTTGGCTATGTTAAGCTCCGCTACGAGCACTTCAACCCAACTGTCTACTACCTATAAACTTGAAAATCTGTGAGGCCCCTAATGGTGTGTTTTCAGACAGATAAAGAATTTCTGTGTGTCGCCCTTGAGAACCAATTGCCACTCTAGGTCCATCACACTAGGTAACCTTCTAACAACACTTACATACAATACTTCTACATCACTGGCCATCACGTGATACAGTGGTGAAACAATGTTAGGTTTTGGAATTAAACAGGGATTTCTAAGTGTTACTAAATCCCCTCTTCGCAAAGAAAGAGAGAATAAAAGCATCGGTCATGGTTGTCGCACCAGAGTTCGCCTTTAGTCTCTGGTCGCAATCATGTGTAGAACAGTGAATGTATAGGTATCCAAAACAGTGTGTATGTGTATATACAACGTGTCCCAAAATTCAACGATAAGCGTTGGCTTACATATACTACTACACAGCTTTACAGTACACCGGAGGATAGACCTGCCCCGGAAAATCGGGGAAAAAAATAAAAAAATAAATATCCCAATTATATTTTAAGTTTTAATAAAAAAATTAAATTCTTCAGAAATTGAGATCGTTTATGATATTTTTCACTACCATGATCACAACTTTTTAAATATTTGTTGCTTTTTTTTATACGCAACCTGAATAGCACTGCTATCTACCACAATTCTTAAAAATTCCAGAATAACTCTAACTAAATCTACTTAATAACTAAAGTATGTACAAAAAAAGTAAAAAAGTGTATGTATAAGTAACCGAGTGTGTTTGTGAATGTAGAACTATGTATCAGTGTGTTTGTGTATATGTTATGCTATGTATATGTTAGTTACCGGGTAGTGGGATCTAGGGAAAGGCGTAAGACAGACTAGCAGCACAGTATCGTTGTCGCGCCAGAGTTCACCCGTAGTATATTTGTAAAATTTTGTAGGGCGTGAGTATTTATAAAAACAATTATGTATATGTATCTGAAACAGTGTTATTGTGTATGTAGAATGATGTATCAGTGTTTTCGTGTAACATATGTTATATGTTAGTTATCGGTTCGTGGGCACTAGGGAAGGGCGTGAGATAGACGCGCAGCACAGTAATGTTGTCGCACCTGATTTCACCCGTGATATGTTTGTATAAGTTAGTTATGCACAAGTATGTATAAAAAAGTGAATGTGTAAGTATCAGTGTGTTTGTGTATGTAGAACTTGTGAATGTTTTTGTATTTACCGGCGCGATGTTTCTCGGGAAGGGCGATAGACAGACGAGCAGCACAGTCATGTTGTCGCACCCGAGTCCGCCCGTGGCGCAGTTTGGCGCGAGACATCGGTGCATTAGCGACTCGCAAACCGCCGCCGGCTCCCAGCCGCTCAGCAATCTAACGCGGCAGAATGATATCACCTCCTAGAAATTATATATACGATAGTTGAGTCAGGTTAGATAATATAATATATCTATAATTATATTTGTTACTAGTTGAACCGCCAGCGGTTTCGCTCGCTTGGTATTGGTGTAATGGCTAGAGATTTACTATTTAATTTTCAATATTTTATTATTTATGAACCGATTGACATGAAACATACACTAAATGTTAAGTGAAACTTACAAAAACATATAAGTGTAAACCACATCGAAATCGGAGGCGCCGTTTCTGAGATTAGCGTGCACAAACGCACAGACATAATGTACACGTACATAAACAGACAAAAATTCTAACAATATATTTTTTATTCCATTTTCATTTATAAATGTTCCGATCTTTATTTTTATACATCTTCTATATACATACTGCAATCCGTGACACTTTTATTATTTGTATGTATTATAATTTAACACTTTATCCCACCAAAATAACTACAATGTTCCTAAAAAAGAATACATCTCAGCAAAACAATTTGTATTCTATGCTATATATAAATTAAACTCAAAATGCGATAATTACCTCATTAGATAAAACCTCCCAGATGCCGTCGCAGGCGATGACGATGAACTCCCAATCGTTGGTCAGCTGTCTCACCTGCACATCTGGGAATGCTGTAAACACATAATAGTTTGTGTTACACATAAAACGACTGATAATACTTTGTGTTACACATAAAACGACTAATACTTTGTGTTACACATAAAACGACTAATACATTGTGTTACGCATAACACGACTGATAATACTTTGTGTTACACATAAGTCAAAGTCAAAGTCAAATCATTTAATACCAACAAAGGTTCAAAGACAAAATTATAGCAACTGTAGACCGCGCGCCGCGCGACGCGCACCACGATTGGGCGCGGCCGCTGCTTTGCGTCCTCTCCAATTCGTACGGGGCTGACGCGGCGGGCCTCCACCATGTCACGCTCATCCATATTCACGCCTATCTTGTTCATTATCAGTCCTGTTGTATGCATTACATTTTCGCCGCTGTGCTCAGTTACGCCACTAATCTCTATATCATTTTGCAATGCTACCTGGTCTCTGGCCTGTAATTTCTGCTTCAGGAAATGAACCTCCAGTTTGAGGTCCTGTGTCTCCTTGACGCGATCCTCGAGTATCTGAACCCTAGAGTCGTGGTTATCCAGTAGCACGGAGAAGTCGTCTAATCTGCTATTGCAACCATTATACAAAGCCCTCAAATCCTTCATCTCGTCCCGGACTTCCTGTCGAAAACATCCAAACTCATTACGGAAGCTGTTCATATCACTCCTGAGAGCTCGTATTTCCTCTAGCACCAGAGATTGCTGCTGATCACTACCGCCGTCCAGTCCCTGAGGAGATTCCAATGACCCCTGTTGTGCCTGCCTCTTCAAGGGCGTGTTTGTATTATCTTTCAGAGGTTCACTGGCAACACAGCAAGGACATAGCCAGTTTATAGGGGTATTATTAGTAGTGATGTTGACGCACCGCCTATGGAACATAGTTTTGCATTTTGAACATGCAGCGCCACCTGATAAAAACTTGCCGCAACCGCCACACTTACTCATTGTAATATAATTCAGGCGCTCAAATAGATCGATCGTTACGTGTATATGAGGTATTGATGTTACTTAATGATTTTAGTTATTTGAACCAATATAAACAACTGAGCCCACTAACCAGCATGCGACGTAGGTACGTAGGTATTCTATGTTGAATCTTCCTTGTTTATTATTACGGCTTTTTCGCGCTTATTGCGTAAGTTTTCGGTCAGGGTAGACGATGTTATCGTGTTGTCTGTTATTCCTGTTGTTATTAATTGCTTTACGCAGATAACACTCTCACACAAAAAACACAGTATTTGCTTGTTTATTATATGCACTAATCACAGTTTTACGCTCAAAAACTATATTTACTAGATTAAAACACAATCAGCTGTTCTCTTCACACGGCCTACCCGCTTTTTTGCCTCATAAAAAGACTAAAACATTGTGTTACACATAACACGACTGATAATACTTTGTGTTACACATAAAACGACTGATAATACTTTGTGTTACACATAAAACGACTAATACATTGTGTTACACATAAAACGACTGATAATACTTTGTGTTACACATAAAACGACTAATACTTTGTGTTACACAGAAAACGACTAATACTTTGTGTTACACATAAACGACTGATAATACTTTGTATTACACATAAAACGAACAATACTTTGTGTTACCCATAAAACGACTGATATAAAGTAACTGGTAGTAAAAGACTGGTAAAAGTGCTACACATAGAACATTATATATGATAATCTTATATTTAGAAAATACAAAAATAGTGTCACAATGGGCGGCAATGAAAGCAATTTCTTCCATGCAACCTTAGGATTAACCTTAAAATGTATATTAGAAAAAAACCGAGAAAAAGGATAAATTTATAATAGCATAGAGAGATAAGACAAAAGATATATGTCAACACGCATTAATTGTACGGTATGACGCGAACTTGCAGTTAGGAAAAATGAGAATATGTTGCCTATTATAATAGTTATTTGCTTGGTTTAGTATGTAGCGATAAGTTGTGAGCAAGATGGCAGCAAAGGTCGCTACAAGCAGTTGGATTTTGTTGTGTGTTTTCGAGCGGTCTAATAACTAAATAAACGCGCCCTATTGCGTCGTGGATTATGACCCATACTTTTCTCTCCCTACGATGAAGACTTAGCAGAACATAGAAAGGTTATAATATTGCGTATATCCATACATATAATAAAAATGTAACGAATCGCTGTCTGTACATATATGAGAAAACATATTATTGGGAAATTTATAAACGAAAATACGAATAAAAAAATATTGTTAGAATTTTGGCCTGTTTGTTGTGCACGCTAATGGCTAACCGCTTATCCGATTTAGTTGTGGTTTTCACTAATATATAGTGGTAAGCTGCACTTAACAGTTAGTGTTTATTTCATGTCAAACAAATAAAAAAGAGTTATTGAATAATAAAGGTTACTTTTACTTTAAAGCCGCCGTATCCCGCAAGGTCAACTAGTAATCAAATATTTTCAGTTATCACTGATGATCAAAATCAACAATACTTAAATAAGTATTATTTTATAGTAATTTAGACATCACGGACGCTTATATGGATGTTATAAAATAATTACGAATTATCATTGAAATACTGATCTGAGATCTGACAGAGCGCGCATTCGAAGTTCAGTGTTGGCCTTGTTAGCTAGCTAGTTAGGCTAAGCGAGTCGTCAAACAACCACACAGATATACACCAAGATCTGCCACGCTCCGTATAATTAATTAGTCATCATATCATCATAATCAGCTCATTTTGTTCCCACTGCTGGGGCTCGAGCCTGCCTCTCAGAGAGGAGTTGGCCATAATCCACCACGCGGGCCCAGTGCGGGTTGGTGGATAGGTTAGTGGCTAACCCATGTCGAAGTTTTCAGGCCGCCCGAAGGCCTTCGACTCAAAAGACTGTTGTCCTAAGACAAACAACCGGGACCGACGGCATAACGTGCCCGTCGAAGCAAGGAGGGCACGTTAATTAGTACATATTGGCATCTCAGTAAATTGTTAAATCGTGAAGTGCATCTTACTGGAGCAATTAAAATTACACTTGTAAGCGTACCAGTCTAATTAGCAGTCAATCAGTTGACAGAACATTGGTAGTGAATCTCTTGTTCAACAAACTTAACTTAAATAAACTAGCGAACTAAAATTAAATGATGGTAGTCCTTATTCTGTTAACACTAAATCTAAATTCATGTAACACTTAGATTTACATTTCTAAAAATAGCATAATTCTAGTCAATTTTGGGTACTTTTATGTCAGTTGCATGACGACTAATCTGTCTAAAATATACCCACAATTGAAGAAAAATGTGTAATATTAGCGCTGTCATTCGAAAGTGTTATACTAATTTGGATTTTAGCCTAAACAGAGGCCGTAGGACAAACAATTTGCAAAAAAGTATTTATAAAGTACGCGTCAACGCGTCACGAACGGCGTACAAGTTATTGAGACAGTCTTTGAGAAATTAATAACAGATCGATGGTGACAGTTGCCCTAGATAAATGACAGTTTGAACTGTTTCACGTGAACAACACATTACATTTCACATTACATGCTAAGCCCACTGAATACGAACTGCCATAATTTTAGAGATTTTTTAATTAGAGAATCGTCCTCACTATCTAGTTATTAGCTGGTGTATGTGAATGAAATTTAACCACTTCCACGATGGTCCTTCGAGCCACAAACCCCACCTGTGACGATCTGTTGCTGCGGTGACAGCCTGTAGTTCCTCTTGAACACGTAGTCCCCCAAAGCCCGAGACAAGGCAAGGTTGCCATTCACACGGTTGAGTTGTACCCAGCCACCACCTGCTGTGATTCTTCGGAGCTCCTCTTCATTATTTGGTTTGTGGTCATATGACAGTACTTCCACCTGAAATAGCATCAACAAAATGAATGAATGAATGAAGGCTTTAATGAATGCGGGAATGTATAAATGAAGATTATTAAGTATATCTTCTTCGAATATATGAAATTCTCGTGTCACAGTGTTTGTAAAAACGGAGCCGAAACGGTTTGACCAATTGTTATGAAATTCTGTATGTTCAGCATATTCAGCAGGTCTGTATAGATAGCTAAAATAATAAGCTCGTAAAGTACTTTTCATCATCCATTACCACGTAGGTGAAACCGCGGGGCGCAACTATTAGAACTATAATGCAAAAGAAAAATATATATATATTTGTGTATTTTGTATATGGTAGTTAGTTCGAGGCTTTAAGGAACGTGAGACATACGAGCAGCGGTAAATTAATATATGCATGAATAAATGTAAATATGCATGAGTTATTGAATAAATGAAAGATTTAAAGAAAGATTTATCTAGACAATATAAGAAGAAAGTTAACATTAAAATAATAGTGTGGAAAAAATTACAACACATCCTTGTTCATCGTTTTCTAATGTTGGTGATATGTAATAGGTCAGTAAAAATAGCGGTTATTTTGAACCTCCACCTGGATATGTCACAGCATTTTGTGATTTTATGCTCAGAAAGTGACCCTAAACCTTATAAAAAAATAGAGGTTAAATTCTATTTTTACTGGCCTATAAATGTAAAATGGGTAGGGTAGTAATTCATCATCATCTCAGCCGTAGGACGTCCACTGCTGAACATAAGCCTTCCCCACAAATTTCCAAAAGGACCTGTTGGAAGCGACCTTTGACCTTTATCAGGTCGTCAGTCCACCTTGTCGTTGGACGACCTACACTGCGCTTGCCGGTCCATGGTCTCCACTCTAGAACCTTTCGGCCACATAGGCCATCAGTTCCATGTGCTATGTGGCCTGTCCATTGCCACTTCAACTGGCTTATATTGAATGGTAACCAATTAGTTTTTAGTTAATTCTAATACATTATAATTCTAGTATACTAACTTGATTCTATTACCTCGTAATAAGTGTGCAAATTAAACAATTGTCATATATTGTAATTGTCACATCACTACTAGTGGGTCCCAACCCTACGTTGTGTCGCCATTACGCGTACTGTCATTTTCAGCCAGCAAACGGTTCACAGCTCTTCTATTCTATCATATCAAGACGAGAATAAATACGCATTGTGCCTGAAGCAGTATTTTATTACAATAATGACACTTTAATTAAATGCTTAGTAGACTAAATTTTACATCGTATTTTAGTATTTCAGTTAGTGTGAAACTCCTCTGGGATAAATCTGTCTTGCTGTTTTGGCTTTGCTGCGCTCACTCTAGGATGTTTCGTTGCGCTCGGGAGCTCACTCTAGGATGTTTCGTTACGCTCGGGATTCAATATGATAATGAATATCCCCTTGGCGCATAGTCTGATTTGTAGATAAGTTATTTATTAAGTTATATATAATAACTTATTATAAATAATATAAGTTAATTTACCTTAAAATAAATATAGCGCTATATTATTTTGTGAACATTTTGTAAACATGTTTTAAAATATAATCTAGTCTGTATTCTGGACTAATATAAATAATTCCAATAATGTATTTTTTTCTGGTGTTTGCCTGAATCCATGTTTCTTTCACGCAACCTTATCCGGAGCATAGCTCTTTCAATCGCATCCAACAAACAAAGAAACAAACAAAAGAGCAAACACTCACCGCGCCCCTGACGCTGGCTATGGCGCGCGAATCGCCGACGTTAGCGCAGTACAAAGTATTGTCCTTCACGAGAACCACCACTGCTGTGCTCCCAGCCACCTTCTCTTGAAGCATGTCTTCTTCTAACATGGCCTGGTCCAGGTCTAGAAAACCCTGAAATAAAGCAGTAATAGTTTGTAATATACTCAAACTCATCAATTTTTAATTAATAATTATTTTATACATTTTTGTATTCTTATATCAAAAACATATTCATAATTGACCTGCGATACGTGAAATTTGAGCTGTCCAATCGCTTCAGTGGACGAGATGAACAACAGGTTAGTAGAAAACTGACCATACAGTGGGTTCCAAGTTATTTAAACCCCACCATACAGATAGGCCACAGAAACTCTCCAAAGATATCCTCAACCTCATGGCTGAACGACGCTCATTACAACTGCAGTCTTCGGATGATGATGAAGCATATAGGCTGCTCAATAGATGAATATGGAAATCCTTGCGACACGAAATCCGGATCATTAATACTAATCGTATTAAAGAGACGGTAGAGCGAAAAAAGGCTCCAATTTATGATTTACAACTCCTGTTAACATGTAAAAGGGTAAAAGAATGGATTCACGTGTTCATTGACTTTATTACTACTTGTCATTCATGCGATGACACCTCAACACTAAATCATCAGAAATCTTGTCAATGGTTTTGTTTGTTTTGAGTTGACTTTAGAGACTTTCACAACAGCAGTGCAAGCATCTGTCGAGGATAAAATTATCGAAAATCATCGGTAAAAGACAGCCCGCCTATAGCTATCATATCTAGATCCATACTAGTGTCAAGGTAAAATAGTTGTAAAAGTCAGTCTATTGACTCAACAAGTTTAATGTGTGATCCATGCTCGCACGGCAGGTGGTATTCAGAGACTTTGCATTATATGGTACTTCACTGACAAACAACTTTGCATTATATAGTACTTCACAGACAATCAACTTTGCATTATATAGTACTTCACAGGCAATCAACTTTGCATTATATAGTACTTCACAGACAATCAACTTTGCATTATATGGTACTTCACAGGCAAACACTCTCACTTGTTTCATCGCCTCCTCAATATTTCCTAGGTGGTACTCAGGTCTCGCTGTGACGAACTTGTGTAGGTGCTTGCCTGCATACTCCGCAATGTTTGCTCCTGAAATATTATTGTTTAAATCAGATTTTAATTAACGTTAAAACATTGACAGATTGCTATAGCGATGAGGCTGCCCATTGGCCAGTCTACTGTAGCGCTATTTTTTATTTTATATTGATTGTGCGAGCACAGCTTCTCTACTTTAACTGTCCTAATTGACTTTCATCTGTCCATATGTTTGTATTTTGGTCCTGCTCTACAGGTCACATTTTTCTACCAATCTTTACGAAACTTGGTATGCATGTTCTACTATTCAGTATATTTTTTTGTGGTCGGCGATTTTTGAGTGGGGGGTACTTTTACTAAAAATAGGAGAATTTTGCTGCGGCGCTGTATACCGACCGATTTTAATTAAGTTTGGTACATACATTAGGTACCTGACTTCAAAGAGGAATTTCGAATATGGTATGAGTAATTGGTCAAGTGGTTGCCGAGATAATAGCATGTAAAGTAATGCGAAAAACTTAATTAATTAATTTTAATTTTTTTAATAAAATTTATTATTAAAATTTATCATTTAACATTTAAATTTTTAATTAAATAATTAGGTTAATTGTTCCCACACAATAAACGTGTTTTTATTTTTTTTAAGGTTCAAATATTGAAATGGTTCACACCACCAACACCAAGGTATTGTTATGAATATATTATACCATGCCTTAAAAGTTCCAGATACCACTCCAACCACTCCGGAGGAAACCTTTAAGGCTCAACAAGAGTGTTTTCCCAAAACAACAACTGGACAGAAACCTATGGACACTGCAAAAACCACTTGGCAATGATTAGATTATCATAAGTATGCAAAACTCAACTAACCTCCATGACCATCGTAAACGGCAAAAAATGCAGTTCCAGGGTCATCAGGCAGCGATAGTATATGCGTGTGAGAATCATCCATGGAAACGCGCCAGCCCTGCATGCACGACGATCCGACCAGGTATCTGCTGTCTTGACATGTCGAAGATTGCTTCTCTGTCACAGGCTCTGATAGAGTTTGGCCCATTACTCTGCAAGTAAAACACAGAACTTTTAAGCAGTAGTACACCAGTTGCCATTGTTGGCCTATAATACAATAGTTTTCTTAGAAAACATACTACGATTCCAGGATATGCGACGTGTGTGGTTGAGGCTTAGGTATTTTTATTTGAACTTCCTTCACACATGCTCATTTTTCTTTTAATGAAAGTCGGTGACAACCCCTGTAAGTTGATCGCTTGATGTTAAGCGTCATGTTTACCTATAATAGATCAGTGCCATTCAGAATTTTAAACTTACAAGACATTGCAGTTTTAAAGAAGAATTTTATAAGCCTGCTAAGGTTCTTGCTGGATCTTCTCAGTCGTGATCGCATTCCGATCCGGTTGTATATTTAAGAAAAAATATATGTGAAATGACAATTTGTCCCCGTAGGCCTATACAGAATAAATAATTTGATTTGATTTGATATGACAGACAAAAATTCACATCCTCGGACGGGATTCGAACCCGCGTCTTCCGACAATCCATGTCAGACACCATGACCACTAAAGCCGCTGAGGCACGACGTCCGAACATCGAATTAACAACTATTTGATTTTAACCGTTGTATGGGGACTTACTTGCAAGAGTTCAAAACCTTGCTTGGCAATTCACTTTGCTCGTCACCATGAGATATAAGATGTTAAATCTCTTGCCCTGTAATTTCAAGGGATACATTGCCTTTTAATTAAACAAAGTACGCACACTACTGAGATGTTGTACTTCTCTAGGTGGACTCTGCAATCTGCCCTGAAAGTCCTACACTAGCTTGTGCACTACTTCTTTCAATAATACTTAATCAGCCAAACGACCCAGACTCAATAGAAATTTCATTGTTATATTGACAATCGACACATGAGGGGATAAAGCAACACAATCATTATTGCACCAGAATCTTTATTAATAGTGAGCTAATGATTAGGTTAGTACTTAATTGATTATTAACATAACATTTTTTGGTTCATTACTCATCAATTATTGATGAAAGGCACTATTGTTAAACATTTCATAGCCTGAATAAATATTATGCAATTTTGTATATACAGGGTGATTCATCATACCTGGATCAAAGCTGATTGCTATTGCTGTCCCTTTTCATTGCAGACCCTTTATTATTACCTGCTCCATTTGACCAATCAACTTCACAACTCTGATGATCTTAAACGATGTTTTACATAATTTTTTTATTATTGACCTGTTAGCTCATTTTACTTAGTCAATTTCAAAGTGAACCCAATAACTTAGACAAATGAAATTTAGAGGATCACTAACTAGATACCTAATAAAGTTTTTAAAGTAGTTTCCATAAAAAAATATTCTGTGAATATTTTTTTTTACTTACCTTTGAAACTTGTGGTGATGGATGAAAACTACTGGGTTTTTTTAGTTTTATTTTTATTGCAAAAACGGTAACATTTAAAGTGACAAAGTGATACTGTTATTCGATAGGCCTACTATTGAGCAATGTTTCCTGCAAAAATTAACACTCCAGCTGAAAAGGTCTAGCCAAAAAAAAAAAATTTCTGCTCCAATCTGGAGATTGGTTAAAAATGCAAAAAAAAATTATAACTCCCAAACTATCGAAAATCGTAGAACATACATGGGGGTTCATTGGATGCACCCAGTTTCCACCCACCACCCTACCCGCTTTGATCCAGGTATGATGAATCACCCAGTATAGAATGCCTGCAAGTACTAATACTTACTAATTTAATCATGGGTTATAAATTGGACCTGAAAAGGGAGACTGGAGGATGAAATTAATATAAAACTGAAGGAAATTACTCAGAATTAAAAGACTCATCATAACATATTTTTTTTTTTTTTTTTTTTTTTATTTATTTAGTTATCCATACAGCGTTACAATTAGTATTTACATATGTGACACTTCTTATGTACAGTATGGCCAAAATAGGATACAATTAATTAGCATACTAATATATCCGTACTAGTATCTAATTATTAAGTAACATTCAAATAATAAAGTAGTACCTACTTGTTTCAAATGAGTATGTACGAGTAAATGCCATTACCCGTACTGTATCAATAATTATGAAGTACTCATTGCCGCTTTATAAGTAATGGTTTTGTTTGTTTGTTTGTGTGTGTGTGTGTGTGTGTGTGTGTGTGTGTGTGTGTGTGTGTGTGTGAAGTTTGAATTTTTTATTGGTCAATATTATAAATGCAAAACTGTGTTTGTATACATAGAGATAGTACATAAAAAAAATCAGAGACCTGACAGAGTACTTATAAGTAAGTACATATGAAAATGTTTAAGTACATAGGTATTATAAATACTCTTTTTCCACAAAATTACGTAGCTGCACAGGAATATATCGAGGGTTCGCGGGCGAAATGTATGAAGCGACATCCTGGCCGATATCGACTTATATACATATTCGGAATCAGCAGATTTTTCTGCGTCTTTTGAGCTCGGTTTCGTGGCGATCTGAGCACTTTTATGTCGCTTACACCGTCCTGGATTTGGGTCCATTTTCTATCTGCGTTGACTGATGCGACACAGATTTTGCACATTTTTCAAAAAGTTGTAAACAGTGAGCGAGTGAGGACGTTCGTCACGAGACCGAAAATTTTGGCCGCGAAATATTGCGCTGTCGCGGTGTAAAGTACTGAACTGGTAAGTAGTAAATCATTATAGTGCTTTTTGTGTTCAATTACAATGCTTGTTATGAACATAGTGTTATTTAGAGATATTCAATTTGAATATTTTAAAGCATTTCATTACTTGCTATTTTGCTACTTTTTCAACAGTGATATAATTATCTTATTGACTAATCATTTATGTTTTCACGTTCTGACATTGATTTCTGGGATCACTTGGGAATGAGATGCTTTCTCGCGATAAAAATTAACCCAAATAACTTTCCAGACCACGCAATAATGTTTATGGTTATACAATAATCATGCTACCCCTATACTCTGTTACTACGTGAAATAACAACAAACAAGGAAACATAGGTACTTTTGTTCGTATTTGTAATAATTATTGGTGTTGATGAAGTGTTGATTGATAAGTTACGATATTTTTAAAACATATCAATTAACTGGGCATCGACAAAGATTATTACCAATGATTAATTTATTTCAGAAAGTCTTAAAATGTAATTTCTTAGTACAGTTTATAGTGACTTTTTATAGTTAAAATTATAACCATTTTTATTTATCTCTTTGTAATGCTATATTCTAATGTTTTTTTTAATATTTAACGACTTTATAAAAAATTAATCATAGGTACCTAGTTTGTTGTTATTCATTAATTTGTTGTTCGTAAAACTGCCTAACTCGTGGTCTAAGAGCTTATTTGAAATTAACACTTAGTACATTCGTATGAAGCTTACTTGCTTAATCTTTTCAGTTTCCAGTTACAATAATGGAGTCAAAAAGACGTAAAATTTTTAAAGCTAAGATAAAGAATATTGTATCAGTACAAGATACTGAAAAGAGAAACCTACAAAATAAAAATACCTGTCAAAAAGTACGTAATGATTCACGTAAGAAGATAAGCACCAAACGACCTTCTTCTTCAGATTCGGATCTAGGAGTTACACTTTTAGGAAGTCGTTCTTACCAGGAGCAAAATAAAGATCTGCAAATTCTACAACCAACACCAATTGAAAATAGGAAACGAGTTAAAAGGAAACTTTTTAACGATATGCAAATCGAAACACCGAAAATTTTAGAAAGCGATGATAATATACATGAAAATAAAGAAAATGCTTTAGAAGAAGGATACATAATTAGCGAAGGAAAAGATGTAAGTTGTCTATTACTGGTAGTATGGCCTAATTCCGTAGGTATAAAGTTCTTTTTTCTAAATCAAGATATTATTTTTTCAGAATCCTACAGACCAGTTTACACAAAAAAAGACAAAGGCGGAATTGAAAGAGATAACCCAAACCGAAGGAAAATCCATAGAAAAAGTATCAGGACAAGATGAAAAAGACGAAGTTCTACATAATATGTTTGAAATAAACATTGAAATCGAACCAGAGGTATGTCTTTGGGTAGCATATTTATAATTAGTAGCAGTTTTCATTTTTTAACTGATGAAATATAGAGCGTATATTTTATTTTTTACGTTCAAAATTAGTCAGATTATCAACCATTTGTTTACGCTTTTATGTTATGTTTTATGATAGATTATGATTTTAGATAAAATATTTATAAATAATAGCTAAAATTGTATATTATTATATTTCAGGCAGAAGATGAAAATATGTATATAGATAAAATATCATCTGAAAAACAGAGTCAAGAAGTACAAAATTCAACATATGAAAAATCGGACAAGCAAGAAACTAACGAGCGTCTTACACCATCAATTAGAGAAGAAATACCCGAAAGAGAAATGGATGAGTTAAGAAAATCTTTAGAAGAAGACGCGAATTCAGAAGAAATAAACTTACCTACTCTGGACGATAATTTAGCAGCTCCGGAAAAAGGCGAGAATACTGTAATACCCTCAGACCGAAAAGTTGATGACATACCAGCTCCTGTAAAAGACATTGACACGGAGTCTCTCGAAAAAAATAACAAAGCAGACCCTGGAAACTACTATCATGAGACAGATTTTGAAACTATTGACGTAATTACACCTGAATTTGACACTGGCGTAGCACAACCTGAAAAAGATAGAGTCGTAGCAGTTCCTGAAATAGTTGATGACGTCGTACCCCCTAAAAAAACAGCTAAGAAAAACAGTCGTAAAGCTACAATAAACAAAAATTATGTTGATTTTTATCTGACGAAGAGGACTTTATATGGGACTCAACTTCGTGGAAAGATACTGATGAAGAATCTAGTTCTAGTGAACTTGATAGTCAAGAGAAGAAGAGAAAAGATAAAAAGAAAACATCAAATGAAGGCGTGGTTGGTGAAGATGGTCTAAAAAAGAGGAAAATAAACAAAAAGAAATTAAACAAAGCAGCGAAAAGTAGCGGGAAAGAATACAAGAAAAAAGATGGTTCAATAATAAGAGCAAGAGAACTACAACCAAATCCATGCATAGGAAAAAAATGTGGAAATGATTGCGATAAAGTAAGTGAAGAGAAAAGAAAAAACATTTTTGATCATTACTGGAGCTTATCTGCGGAAAGAAAGAAAGACTGGCTAGTGGGAATGTCTGCAAAGAAAGAAATAAAAAGGAAAAGGTCGAAAGATTCTACACTAAGAACGCAAACATTTGATTATTTCATCAATGATGGAGAAGGACGACGAAAAGTATGCCAGCAATTTATCTTAAAAACACTTGATGTTACCCAGCGTTATGTTTACTACACTCTGTCAAATGCTAGTTTTGGTTCAGCAAAATGTGACCAAAGAGGCAAAACTGTACCCTCAAATAGAACTTCGGAGGCCGTCAAAGCATCAGCTGTAAATTTTATTAAAAAGCTGCCAGCTCTTCCTTCACACTACTCGAGAAAGGATAGTACCAGGTTATACCAACCAGTCGAGATGAAGAACATTAAAAATTTATACCGTATTTATAAAGAGGAACAGTTAAGCCAAGGTGTTGATGTAGTGTTGGAGAAAATTTTTCGAGCAATTTTCAACAATGATTTTAACCTTGGATTCCACGTTCCGAAAAAGGATAAATGTGTTAAATGTATGCGATTTGAAGGCCAAGACATATCACAAAACGTAGAGATGAAGAACCACTTGGAAGAAAAAGAATTTTCAAAACAAAGGCTTACATGTCATCGTGAAATAGCTAAAAAGAATCCTTCTGTACTTTGCACTTCATTTGATTTGCAAAAGGTTTTAAATACACCTTATGGAAATAGTATGCTCTTATTTTATTCCAGAAAATACACAGTGTACAACTTATGCTTTTATGAGAGCGTGACAAGAAACGGTTTCTGTTATCTTTGGGGAGAATCTGAAGGAAAGAGAGGTGGAAACGAAATAGCAACAATACATAAATATTTAGATACCTGCGATCAACGAGGCACTGTGAAAACACTGATCTTGTATTCGGACTCATGTCCTGGGCAAAATAAAAACAAAATAGTGCTCGCTGCAGTTCATAATGCACTCCTGTATTCGAAAAATCTCGAAACAATACAAATGAACTATCTACTTCCCGGTCATACTGAAATGACGGTAGATCGTATCCATTCTACAATTGAGAGTTCCGTCCGTAATACAATAGTGTGGGCTCCGTCACAGTGGTTGACAATTTGCCAGGTGGCTAGAAAGGATCCAGGACCATACAATGTTGAAGGCTTAGACCATGAGGACTTCAAAAACTATGAGGAGTTTTCAGAGAAGTATTTCAAGGGTAATCTTGTTGGGAAGATTAGTAAGATACGAGTGGCAACGTTCAAGAAATCTGCCCCAAGTGTAATGAAAGTGAAATACACTATGAACAGTAACGCGCCCGAAGAATCTATTGCTATAATGGCAAAGCCAAAATCTTTGAATCCCAAATATAAGTCATCTTTGCCAATAACCAAAGCAAAATACAACGATCTAAAGAAACTCTGTGATACAGGTGTAACATCTAAAAATTTTCGTTCCGAATATTGGATCTTTCATATAACAATGGTAAAGACGAACTTATTGACACTGATATAGAAGACGAGATAGAAGAAACAGATTGAAGAGGACTATTTGTTTTTGTTACATTTTTAAGAAAATAATTATGAAGAAGATTATTAGATTAAGATTATGAAGAAAGGGAGAAAAATAATAATTTGTGTTACTATTTAGAGTTACTGTTTTTGTTTAGATTTTTTAATATTCTTAGAAGACTGTTTTTGTTAAACGATAAACAAGTTATTACTGTAATTAACCAAAAATATTATTAATTGTTGATTTAATTTACATAAAGACTGTTTTTATTACATGACTGACATAATAATATTATTATTAGTACTCTAATTAAGCTAATGCTGTGAAGTTTTGGTTTAATTTTGATTGTTAAGACTGAATATTGTTCTAAAATTATTACTAACTGTTTCTTTAAAAGAAAATGTTGTTTTCAAGCATAAATAAGGGCAATTATGATACTGTTTATTTAATACCCTAACTGTGAAATAAATGTGCCATCAAATACTATTTTGTTTCAATAAAAACCTTCATTTAAATAAATAAATGGATGACATCAATATAGAAAAACTCCAAATTGATTTTAGTTTAACCACCCATGTATATTTAATGAACAAATTTATTGTCATTTCAACCTATTCACTTTAAATGCAATGTGCTTCATTCATGTTCATTTTCATCTCACACTAATTCATGATATTCCAGGTGTTTAAGATAAATAACCTGCTTCTAATTTATTACTACGATGGTTTCAAATACACTTTGCCTTACACTATAATAGTTACTTACTGTAGCTTAAGTCGTTTTTCCTGCTCCTACAATTACCAGCACCTGGCGTTTGAATCATTTAACCTGTTTCTAAAAACAAGTGATTATGGGTCATTTTGTATCAAGCAACATTTATTTCTGCCAATAAAAGCTTTACAATATTCAAAACTAGACTAAATTGTGTGGATTTTGTCTAGGAAAACAGTGTAGGAAACGTTTTTGATATAAAACAAAATAGTTTTTTTGTAATGATTTTTTTTCTGAAAATAAAAACTTTGATCGGCTCTCCTGTAAAGTTCCAAAAAGGTCGCTTCATACATTTCGCCCGCGAACCCTCGATATGTATTTTAACCCTTTGCATCCCAGAGACGTACAAATACATCAATTTCATTCATACATCTTTTGTTTTAATTATCACAGTATAGGAAGGGTTAAACGTGATTTAGATAGAACACATGAAACTTATCAACCATTATTAAAAAAGTAAGCAACAGATGCTACGACAGACAGTTGCCTGACCTAGCAGGTGATACATAGGTATAATTATATAGGCTACACTCTCTCGGTCTCTCTTTATAGTAACATAATCAACACACAGAGTGCATCATGCACCAGATCAAACAATCAAATTCATTATATCTTATTGACAAGCCTTTTAGCCAAATTGTTGAATGTGATGAGGAGCAATATATATATATATATTAGCAAAAGTATGTAGCAAGCAAGCACTCAGCTAATAAAGTTCTATCACACCATAGGGTGCAATACAATGATTGTTTTTGCATCCTTATGAGGAAACCACAATGTATTAGGGCGTCGGGCATATTTGCTGAAACACGGCTTCCTTTTTTTCAGTTATTAGATCAAGGATACCATCCTTCTGGGATGGGTTGCGGAATTTGCAAAACAGCATACTACAATGTTTGGGTGAATATCTAAATAGTCCAATATTTAAATTTTGGTTGATGGTGCACCAGAGTATGAACAAAATTACTGTAATAGATCTATTGTCACTTAAGTGTTTATAGTAACATTTTGTATTATGTTTTATTTTATTTTTATTTTGTGTATATACATACTTAATCTATGGGTTATACACCTGAAATAAAGACTTATTATTATTAATAACATCAAAGTTAAAGCAAGCCCCTCCCTGCAACAAAGGGTGGTGACAACAACAGATAATCCGTAACACATTGAACCATCTACAGTGAACATATCATAGTGAATGTTTCAGCTACTATCATAATCTTATCTATGTTCTATCTAATAACAGCCAGACCTCAGCTACTAATAATATGATACTGATCCACTTGACCTATTTGTAAAATTGTTAATGAAGGCACAACTTGAAAAGGTAAGTAAGAATTATTGTTTCAGAATTGTCTTTTGAAATCACAAAACTTACGAAAGTATCCGAAAGTAGCTGAAAGTTTATCAAAGAAATCCGTAGGTATATTTTGATGTTTCTTATATATAAAAGTGGTAAATATAGCCACAGCAACGTTAGATACCTATGACAAACAACTGATGTCATTCTCAGTTTTACACTCATTCTTGAACGTTAGTTGTGGCTTTATCTCCGCACTGATACTCGCAACAACGAATCCAATAGCCAAGTGTATTTAGCAGGTTACAAACTTCTAAAACCACAATTTAAAGCGAAAAACTGACGAAATCAAAATGATATTTTGGTTTCGATAAACGTTTACTGGAATGAGATATTACAATAGTATATCGTACAGATTAAACTGTCTTGTACTTACAAAAGTTTTGGTTACTCCTTCTTATTATAATTACTTCGATTGTTGTCTTTTCGTTGTCTTAGATTGCACAACAGAGCATGAAATTGAAAATGCGCAGCTTATCTGTAAGCTAGTGTACCATGTAAATACCTACCTACCGAAACAAACCAACCAAACCAGCAGCGTGACCAGATTTAATTTGCCAAATCTACTACACAAAGAAGCAAAAATCTACGAAAGTCTCTCGCAATTACAAGCCTCAATACAATGTGTTTTTTTCTGAAATAGAATCACCATCATCATCATCTCAGCCATAGGACGTCCAATGCTAAACATAATCCTCCCCCAGAAATTTCCAAAAGGACCGGTTGGAAGCAGCCTGCATCCAAGGTCGTCCTGCTACCTTTCTCAGGTCGTCAATCCACCTTGTCAGTGGAAGACCTCCGCTGCGCTTATCTATCCGTGGTCTCCAAATCCAGAATCTTCCGGCCCCATCAGCCATCTGTTCTGCGTGCTATGTGGCCTGCCCACTGCCACTTTAACTGGCTAATCTTCTGGGCTATGTCGGTGACTTTAGTTCGTCTACGGATCTCCTCATTTCTGATTCAATCACGTAGAGAAACCGCGAACTTAGCCCTCTCCATAGCTCGTTGTACGACTTTGAGCTTGCTTATGAGCCCTATAGTAAGAGACAACGTTTCAGTGCCATATGTCATCACTGGTAACACACATTGATCAAAGACTCTTGTCTTGAGGCACTGAGGTATTATTGACGAGAAGACTTCTTTGAGTTTTCAGAATGCTGCCCAGCCGAGTCGGATTCGAGGATTGACCTCTTTCTCTAAGCTGGACCTGCCTAGTTTGACTGTCTGTCCTATATAGATGTATTCGTCAACAATTTCGAGAAGAGTTCCCAACCGATAGGTACTGGGGTAGGCACAACATGGGCATTAGACATAATTTTCGTCTTGTTCATGTTTATCTTAAGGCCTACCCGTTGGAAAACTCAATGGAGGCTTTCGAGTATTGTACTGAGATTTTCCATGGATTCTGCCATGACTACAATATCGTCGGCAAATCGAAGGTGAGTGATATATTCGCCGTTGAAGTTGATGCCGAGTCCTTGCCATTCCAGAAGCTTGAACACATCTTCCAATGCAGCGGTGAACAGTTTTGGAGATATTACATCTCTTTGTCTCACTCTTTGCAATGGAATTGCCTTCGAACTCTGCTCCTGTACTCGGACTGACATGTTGGCATTATTGTACAAACACTTCAACACTTCGATATACCGATAGTCAATACGGCACCGCTGGATAGACTCAAGCACTGTCCACGTCTCGATCGAATAAAAGGCCTTCTCATAGTCCACAAGCGCTAAACAAAGAGGCAAGTTATACTCTTCGGTTTTCTGTATTACTTGGCGTAGCGTGTGGATGTGGTCTATGGTACTATAGCCTTTTCGGAAACCAGCTTGTTCCGGAGGCTGGAATTCATCAAATCTGCGACTGAGACGATTCGTGATGAACTTCGAAATAGAATATCTTGTGTAAAATAGACCCAATACATACAAATAGGTACCAGCATTATTGATTCATATTTTATTAGTGACGAATGATTGAGACCCTGATTATAATAATCTAAATTTAATTTGAAACTTCTGTCGGGCGTCCCAAGAAGCACACCTTTTTTATATTATACTCGTAATGTTGCTGAATTAGTACTTCGTAACTTTCAAAGAAGCCACGCTACTACGCAAATAAGCAATGAAAGTGGGTTGTTTTGACCTCGATAACGAGTAAGAAAATATAGGATACTCTCACTCTGTACGATAATTTTGTCATTTCTTTTTCATGATATATTAACATGGCACAGTTTCCTGTTGGTTTCGTAATTATTACGAATTGACATTACCTGTTAATATTATAGGTTAACAACACACAGGGGAATAAAGGGTTTATTTAATTTTGATAGTTAAACTTAAATTCATTTGGTACATTTTACTTTGAAACGTTATGTAGGTACTTAAACTGTGGTGGAGGTTCCCAAACCACAACTTTAACGGTCAGCTCCACGATATTTTATCTCTCAGTTTTGGCTATGAAATATCACTGACGAATAGAGAGACCGATAATAAACCTAAATTTCTATCATTAGACAATCTACCAATAAGTAGGTACTAACATTATTTCCACTACCAGAATATGTTCTAAGAATCTACAACAAAATCTACTGAAAATGTATAAATGTACTAAGCCTGGTCACACTGCAAACCAGTAACTAACCATCTATTGGTCGCCGCTGTAGAGACAGATGTCAACTTGAAGTTTTAAGTACGGACGTTACTCTGCCACTTGCCAGTGTCAAGTTTCAGGTTATGTCAACACAAGATTTTATGTGGATACAAAAAGTGTATAGTGAAGGGCGAGAAAAACCCCAACAAATTGCTATCAATGATTTTGTTTAATTTTCTTAGATTTGTGTTTTTTAAGCTTTGACGTGTAGTGGTGGATCATTAATCGTTGTGTTCGTAACAAAATCATGAACATTGATTTTGTTAAATTCTCGTCAATCATCTTATTAATTAAGGCACAAACAAAACAAGGGCGTTCGATTTGGGAATCTGTGGGTGTAAATGTCGTTTATGGCTCATTTGTTCAGCGTTCGGAGAGCTAAGAGTTATTTTTGCCACCATAAGTACAATTTTTGACCCACGCCCGGAGGATGGTTGTTTGTAGTCGTATTATTTCATTTATGTATTTGACAACATAATCATGCTATTTTAGGTCTTAACCACACACGTTGCAGTTCCCGGAAAAGTAGGTTGGTGAAAGTAACAAAAATAACGTTTTTGAGCTTTACAAAACGCTTTAAAAAAGAGCCAACAATAGTAATGCCACCAATGCCCTCATTGTTAAACGATCGCACCTTCTATAATGACAGGCACACTTATTCGTGTGACGGACTGTGACTGTAACTTGACTGACTACTAGAGTAGAAATCTCACTTTATGCAACGAAAAACTTGAAAAATGGTAAGTAAATGTACCTACAATACAGTGTACGTCGGTGGGACAGACAACGGGGCGACTTCTTGGAAATTTAGTTATAAGTATCCTAGACATGTAAAAATCGGAACAAGTCATAATCATAGACCAAACTCTTAGATAAATGATTAGTCTCCGCATGCGCGCTTCGACGCGAGAGCGAGATCAATGATTAATCTAAGACCAAACTGTACAGAATCCATAAAGGCTTGGGGGTTTTTCAGAACGGCAATTATTTATTTCCTTTCCATTTTTGATCTCGTTGGTACTTCTGTGTCTTCTATGTAATTCTCATTCCTCAAATAATCTAAGTACATATTTATAAATTACATCAAGTTAGATGGTCATTGGGTATTCATCGTGTCATAATGGTAGTTTACTAGCTTTTTTGATGGCGGAGTGTGCAAAGACGTGTAGGTACAAAATGAGGAAACTTGTGGTTTTTTTCTCAATCACCTCCGCAAATATAATACAGGCCAACGACTTACTCGAAATGACTCCAAGCTCAGCTGAACTTGACAAACTGCAAATGTACAAAGCATACGAGACCACTGCGTATAAAAATGCACTTTTGACACTAATTAATGCTGAAAACTCAAATCAGATGTAGTATCCTATAGTCTGTGCTCAAATGCGCTTAATACATTGAGCTGGGCCGTGTTCATGACTTCAGAGTGGGGTTGTTTAGTTGTTTTTTAACTCGCTCTTAGGTACCGAACGGACCCGGTTGTTTTATAACCTCAAACAGACTTTGACAAATTCGACATTGACAAATCACTTTCTACCTAATTTTCTTTGAGAAGAAAGAAGAAGAAGTTTGTTGTAGTCTGATTGGTCAAAGTTATGTCAGATGCGGTTGCAACCGTTTACCGCTCGATTTTAATGGGAAGTTGCAACGCTACGAGGTTCGGAACTCTCGAGTTGAGAACAACTGAGTGCTTTTACCCTGAGGTTCTAAACGGCTAGTGCGAAAAGTGCACTCCGAGTGCGCTCTCACCGAGGTTCGAGGAGAACGCGCCCCTGCACTACTTGACGTCCAGTCCACCTTAACTAGGCTTGGGTTACCAGCTTGATGAGGCGTACTGAGCCCGTACGACTATCACGCACGGTTGGTACCTAATAATGACTCTTATCCTCATCAACTTCAACTCATCATTATACTCAAAATCAAAATGGCGGATTTCGCTTTTTTTTCGCAACCACTACAGAAATACCGATTGTTTCAAAACGGTTCATTACTTATATGTGAAATAAAAAGAGATAAACAGAATAAACTATGATTTACATTATTATCCTGCACTATTTGTATGTTTTATAACATATTGAATTTTATTTCTAGCACTAAGTTATGTTTACGAACAAAACCGTTACGTTTCATATTTGAATATCATGTCTGAGAATAAACGAAATTCTTTATAAAAGATATTGAAATTGTAAAAGTTCATATTTTATAATGATAAAAATAACAATTAGCTAACCTCCTCATTACTTTTCCACTTCCTTTATTTTTTATTCAATTTATGTCAAACAATCATCTTCGCACACTGACAAGCTGCACATACTTAGGTACTCTATAGGCCGACTTGGAACACAAAATATTTTATTTTTTTCATGGTCCGGTTTGTGATTTTGGATTTTATAGGAAGAACATATCTAGCTCTCTTCGCCTCATACATTTTACCGATCGAAAAAGCAAGACAACAACAATATAATGCAAAAACGAACCACAAGTCCTCGAGAACAGATTAGTTCACCTTATGAGCTTACTAGTACAATGTAAAATTGGACAGTATTGTTGACCTTACATCTCAGCTACAACAAAATCGCATTTTTCACAGAAAAACAGTCGCATCGCTATTTGCATTATGGCAACGTTCCAGTAAGCGCTGAAATCACTCGCTAAATTCGATTTTCGTTCTAATCCTAATTGATGTGAGCGTTTTTAGCGTTATTTTTGCTTAAAACGCCCTTTGGCAACGCGTTTTAAACGAAAATAACGCTAAAAAAGCTAAAAAAGAGGTGCAATTTCTAACCCGCGTCCGGAGCATGGTTGTTTGTGATCGTTTTTTGACAGCTATGTACTTATTTGATAGCATAATCATGCGATTTTAGGTCTTATATGCTCAGTTGAGCGTTCGAATGGTGTGGACAAAAGTGGCAAAAATAACGTTTTTGAGCTTTACGAACGCTTAACAAAAGAACCATCAATAACAACGCCACCAATGATCTAAAAGCTAAGCGAACGCACCCTAGATGTTCATGAAACTAATAGTGCGTTCGAATAGGTTCTTCGTGAGTGTTTTTAGCGAAAATAACGCTAAAACGCTCACAAGGGGCGTTCGAATTGGGAATCTGTGGGTAAAATTGTCGTTCATGTCTCTTTTTGTTCAGCGTTCGGAAAGCTAAAAAAGAAGAATTTTTGCCACCAGAAAGTGCAATTTTTGTCCCACGTCCTGAGCATGGTTGTTTGTGATCGTTTTTTGACAGCTATGTATTTGACAGCATAATCATGCGATTTTAGGTTTTATGCTCAGTTGAGCGTTCGAATAGGGTGTGGGCAAATGTGGCAAAAATAACGTTTTTGAGCTTTACGAACGCTATAATAAAAGAGCCATCAATGACAACGCCATCAATGCCCTCATAAGTTAAACGAACGCACCATGTAATGTAATAGACAAAACTTTTTTTGTTTTAGACTCTTACGTTTTATTCGTTCGTATGGGATATGGTAATCAACTAATCACCACCATCAAGAAATAAAGTTGAATTGGGATTTTTATATAGCTATTGGCCATCATCCTCCAACTTACTTAGTAATGTCCTATTTATAATTGATCAATCCTGGGCCCTTATATAATTCCAACTCATTTAGTCACGTGTCGTGCTGAATCCTTATTAATATTATATAGTGTAATGTGATATATTTCTACGCTAGTAAATAAAATTGAATAGAATGCAAACTTAGCTTATACCTACAGGCTAAACATTAATCAAATACAGATAAACAACAAACCATAACCCTATTTTTCCATAAAGTATAAAGTAGGTATACTAAAGCAGTACGCTAAATTACTTCTATGGTAAAAATTAGGTAGGTTAGGTATTATGATACAATACTATTAAAATAATTATTTATAATAATATTTTCTCAAAAATATTAGGTACACTATAAGTATATAGGTATCTATCTCTTTGGTTAGTACCTAGGTACATATCTTACTAAACATTATCGCAACTTAGAGCCTACCTAGTAGGTAGGTACCTACAATAGGTGATATTTAGGTACATGCTGGATATGATATTATAAGTACCTACTTTAGTACATACGTACCCAGTTTCAAACTAGTTGAGTCTAAATTGTAATTATATTCTATAATGATGATGCACAAAACAATGCAAGTCAGACATATAAACATAGTTCGTACGAACCTAATTATTTTTGATCCAGTTAACATTCCGATATCTAGAGCTTTACAAACTTCCATGCAGTTGTTTTACTAAATAGTTGTAGTCAATTATCAATTTAATATTTACGACGGGAAATTTAAACAAAACATTTAAAAGTATAAAATAAAATACCAAAATACCGAGAACCCGTCTCGTTGGTTGGATTATCTTTGACAATCACATCACTTTCCTTTCAATTTACCATAGACGAATAAAATGACGTCATCTGTCATTCATATTGCTTAAATCCATAGACGTTTCCTTTAAAAAAAACAAGACCATGAAGACGGACCAGAAACCATAGATCTCGTGGCCACGGATCCCGCTAAGCGCCGCCGCTATTTGTTGATGTTTATGCCCGAAAGATCCACAATGAGGTCACGATATTTTACCGTGACAAGGCCTAGCGCAGAAGACCAATTTTATTAGTTAAGTATGAAGGTTAGTCGGCGGTTGTTGGTCTCTAATTAACCGAGCGAGCGAAGCGTCTCTACACTGGGTCAAATAGGTTTGTTGACCTTTTTTTTAATGTATGTTAAATTAATCAGGACACCGAAATACACACCCAAAATTATTTAATATTTTTTTCAACAAAGGTTAGAAAAGGGATAGGAAAAGAGTAATAACCGAATATAATTCATAAATATAACTCTCTTTCAGCAGAAAAAATCCTTTAAAATCCACAAAAATAAACTTTCACGTCCAAACTCTCAGAATTTTCAGCGGTAACACTATATTTTTTTAGGTAATACATAACCAACATAATTATAGTACTCAAGTAATAACCAGTAGTTTTTTCAATTGTGTTAGTATATATCGAAAAATATAAGGTAAAACTTACAAAATTAACGAATTTTTGCATTACATCGTCCAATATAACAAGCGATTTTCAACCTTACGTAAAGCATCGTAAATTATTTTAAAATTGGTTGCATTGTTGGACCGCATCTTAATCTGTCCGCATCAGGACAAACAATAACAATAGATTTATGAATGAAACTTGCCTCTAATGAGGCTTTCTGATTCGGACAGATAGCACCCATTTTAAAAGTTGTAATAAAAACACTAGTTTTTTTAGTTCGGAGTTCTCTAAAAAAATAAAAAAAAATGCTAGTTGTATACCTAATTCGGTATTCTGATTAATAACATACATAAAAAAAGGTCAACAACCCTATTAGTCAAGTGGTTGCCGAGTTAATAGGTTGTGAAGTACTGCGAAAACTTGACTTAACTTAACTTCCCCCCCGAAGGGTTCTCGCATTGACGTGGCGGGGGGGCTCAGTAGCCGTGGCTTGGGTCACCACGGTGAAGCCAAGAAGAACCCAGGGGCCGCGCCGGCGTTGGGGTGCGCTGGCCGGCTCAGGCGGGCCGCTCCTATGGGCTTTGGCCGCCAAGTCCATCCGGCTCGAAGGACCAAATTCTATGTTGAAGCGATAAGCCTACGAACTTACTTGGGACATCCGTTTGGATGGTTCAGGCCTTTGTCCAGGTGTGCAGTCAGCGTTGGTTAAGTTTCCATACGTCCTGGGTTAGTGTTTTCTTCCAATCCCAGCCACCACGGCCCACAATGGCGGCGTGGCCAGGCTCGATATAAAACGTAAGTATATGCGAATGAAACACAGCACAAAGTGTCTTTCCTCCTGTAGCTCGTCTCCAGGAAGTATGCCACGTTCTTTAGATGAAGCGTAGGCGCGATGGAGATTTTGAGGTACAGGCGACCTTGACGTCTGTTCGCGGCGAGTTTTGAAGGACGACTCTGAAGGGCACGACGCGAGCGCATGCAGCAGTTTTGTTCGGTTGTGCCAACCGAATAAAATTGGAAGCCCAATGTCGCGTGGCTTTTCTCGCTACCAACTCTCAAAAAAGGTGGTGTTTTTTTGTGCGGTCACATTCAAAGTTAAAGAAATATTTAAGCTAAATAAAAATATTATAGGTACACTAAAGAAAATATTGTTTCGCTACGAAACATGCCGCTCACCTTAAAATAATGTAATGTCTTTTAAAATGAAAAACAAAAAATAGAACAAAAAAATCATACTGATGCTCTCAGTCGATAGTATGAACTCTAGCTAAAGGAGTGGCGGGGTCCGGGCGCTTTGGCGCAGACTCGAGGAGGTGGGGCCCGGGCGCTTTGGCGCAGGCTCGATGAGGGGGGCCCGGGCACTTTGGTGCAGGCTCGAGGAGGTGGGGTCCGGGCGCTAGGCGCAGACTCGAGGAGGTGGGGTCGCGGGGAGGTTATCCCCTGTGGCTGACGTAGCAGGCGGTGGGGCTACGTATCCGACCCACCGCAGGGAGATCACGGGCGTCCAGACACGGGAAAAGTCTGGCACCCATTGTTAGCGGGTTTGGTCTCCGAGGCATTTGCGGCGCGCCATGTGTTCTGGCGTGCCGCGAAGAGAAGGGTCCGGCAACGGACAGCCGCGGCGGGTTCGCGGTCGTGTGCAAAATCTGTCCCGCGTTCCCACCAAAAGCGGCAGTGACTGAACACCCCGGGGTATTGGTGGGTATACGGACTCTCACATAACCACCTACCTCCCCGTAGTAGGTGGTATCTATAAAGGATTTCACCGGGACAAAAAAAAAACTTAACTTGAATGATAAATAGTCTACGGACAACCGCAGACCGTGTAACAAAGCAACGATTGTGAAGAACACATCATCAAAATCCAAAATTTGCGATGGTACTCGTATTTGATTATAAAAACACAGATCAGACAGGTTCACGGCTTATCCGGATGTCATCTGAGTTATATTATATTTATATCGCATCACTTGTACCAAAGTAAGTACAAAAGAAGAAATATTATTTCTTCGTAGAGATAAGTAGAACGTCTCCCTAATAGTTTTGATTCACGCAGGTTTGGCGCGAGACGTGTGCAGGGATGTCAAAATCGCTACAAAACAAGTACGACATTCTAATCTACGTTTTGTTGGTACCTATGCAACACAATGACGTTTAAAAACTGCCAACCTTGACCGCTTTGCCATGGTATAAAAATAATTAATCAAAATAATATTACCCTGGATGGATATAAGGATGTCTGCGAAAGTCGATCATACTACCTCCTCTTCATCTCTTCATGTAACGTAAACAACAAAAAGTGTTTTATGAAGTCGTTTTAAAAATACATAAAAACAAAATGATTATCAGATTACAGGGCAAATTTAACATTTTTTTTAAAAATAAACCGATTTCTACACTAAAACGAATGAAATAAATTTTTGAAGTCGTTAGCGTTACCATGATAGTTCAAAAGTACCTATTATCACAATATTGTAGGCATGGTACCGACTTCAATTAGTTAGTTTACACTTTTTAGTGTTGAAGGTGATTCTCTTTTCTGGTAAAACTAAATTTTCACCCTTTTTAGTGACCCTTGCTACTTACGGGATCGATTGTCATTCACCGTCAATAACGATATCATCAAGATTGGTTTAACCCGTTTCAGTTATTGGAGCGAGACTCAAAAACAGCTTGACCGAATTTGATGAAATTTAAATGTGACCACCTTGGAAGTACCTATATTCTACAAAACAAAAATAGACGTGTGGCACTCGGAGACTGCCACGATAAAGCTATTGCATAGCTGTTTTTATCAACTTATGCAATTATAATTATTTAACTAATGCCATCTAGAGGAGAGTTGCTGAACTAAAGAGAAGCGTGATAATTCAAAAAGTCATTAAAAAAATTGCTATTCATCGATAGATGCCAAATCAACTTATGCAATTATAATTATTTAACCAATGCCATCTAGAGGCGAGTGGCTGAACTAAAGAGACAAGCGTGATATTGCAAAAAGTCATTAAAAGTTCTGCTATTCATCGATAGATGGAGTCGGAGTGGGGGGTGTTAGGTGTGTATTTTCGTTACGGAATTCCTGGATTCGTTCTCCACGCTCAAGGCCCGCGATAGAAGCTATGCAATAGCTTGCGTTATATAAAAAATATACTTACGCGTCGTATACCTTTTGGAATTCGGTTCAAAATGTGTTCTGCTAACTATATTGTTATATACGTAACAGTCAATTCTCCAAGTGAAAATGTTTTGCAATAGGTTAACTAGTAAATACTAATTACGTTACGAAAAAACACGTTTCAGTGATACAACTACAATTTAACTATGTTCTTATTTATATTCAGATTAGGGCGATAAGTACTGGGGCCCTACCTACTCCCACCTCTTAAATTAGTCATATTTAAACCTACCTGTGTGAAGTTGGCAGCCAAACTCAGCAGCCATTATAAACCGACCAAATTAAGATGTCGCGTGTGGCGGGTGGGTTATTCCGGTGGATTTGACCATGTTCCGGGACTTGTTTTGGTAATAATCATACCTCGTTAGAAAGCTACTGAAACGATCCTTCAGACGTAGTATTCAGAAATTACTCGCGACATTTCAGAAACTCTCAAATCAGAAATAACTTCTGCGAGAGGTTTGGCTGCGGGATTATTACGGTTGTTTTGACCATGTTCCGGGACTTGTTTTGGAATGAATCTTACCTCGTTAGATAGCTACTGAAACGATCTTTCAGACGTAGTATTCAGAAATTACTCGCGACATTTCAGAAACTCGCAAATCAGAAATAACTACTGCAATAGTTTGGCTGCTGGCTTATTACGGTTGTTTTGACCATGTTCCGGGACCTGTTTTGGAATGAATGGTACCTCGTTAGAAAGCTACTGAAACGGAACCGTACCGTAACGTGCCCTCCGAAGCACAGAAGCGCTCAGTTGAATAATGCCACTAGCGCTCACCCATCCAAGTCCTGACCGCAGCACGTGTTGCTTAACTTGTTGATTGGATAAGTTCGCCAAGTCAAGCTCCGCTACGAGCGTTTCTTATATAAGATACCTTATAATATGCTAATTATGGTGTAATATTTACTAAGTTATATTATGTATTTACCTGTTGCGTGGCCGCGATAGCTTGGCTGGCGGCGGCGGCAATGGCACTCCCAGCGTGCCCCAGGGAGTAAGAATCGCGCCCCAACGCTGCCTATTACAGAAATGACTACTACATTAGCTATAGACTAAGATCCCGACTAATTGACTATTAAAACAAACTGTCTTTCATCGGGGGCCTTATTCGCTATGACCAGAAAAACATCTTCATGGAATGACCGTGAGGTCTATACAATTTTATTATTATTCCTTGAAGATATCGTAGCGCGCCACGTTACGCGAATTGGGGCACCTGATTACAACAGAAAAATACTCTTTAACGAACATCATGTTAATAAATAACGATATTAAAAAATATTTAGTGACACATCCGCTGAAAACCGGACACATACATTATTCTATATGTAATTACGTTATTTATTAGATTATTTATTTATTAGATCCTGATGTAAAAAACTTACTTTGCATTTACTATTAGTTAGGATCTTGTACTATTTCACTATTATTTTTAAATAGCAGGTGTGGTACACTGGAGTAACAGGCACACCCTACTAATTAATAACAAAAGTGGATTTGATAACAACATAAAGTATAATATATATGCGTCGCATTGAGAACTGCTTCTGTTACGGAAGTGACGTTACGGACGGTATCACGATAGTTGCGTGCGAGTACATTTGTTAAGTTTAAATTTATAAAACCATAACAATTCGTTCAAAAAGTGATTTGATTGCGTTCAGATTAGTGCAGGGAAGCAGTGAGAGTGTTGGTGTACAGTGGCGGCACGTTGTTGTTGATTAATCCAGAGTTTATAAGATAAGATCTTTTTATCTAGATATAGTGGGTATCATTCACTGCAAACGATTCCTACCCTCATCATTCTGAGTGGAATATAAAGTGATCCATACCATCTAGCGGTCACGGTCGACATTACGGCACACATTGTGTACACTATATTAACTTGACACTGCTTGCTAGGTCTATCTGTTGAAATAATGCCAAAGAAATGCAACGGGTGCGGTCGCTTCACGAATGCGGGAGAGGGCGCTAAATGTACTCAGTGTGGGAACTTGTACCACAAAGCGTGCGTTAAAATCCCAAATGAGGCCCAGGCTGTATCGAATTGGGTATGTCCCGAATGTAAGGCGCAGACTCCCTGTAAGAACAACACTGAAACCCCTGTACGGGGGGAGCGGGCGGAATACTCCACGCTGCAGGTAGATCCGTCGCATGTCGAGTCCACAGAATTATTAAATGAAATTAAATTGATGCGTAGAGACATGCAAGCGTTACGCAGCGATTTTAACTCACTGCGAGATGGTCTCAGCGCGGTACGCAGCGCCGCCGTTGAGGGATTAGGTGGACGGTTGGACGGTATGGAAGCGCGTCTGGACGCTCTTGAAAGCAAACATTCACAAGGTAACCCGGATACAATCAGCCTGCTCGAGACCATCGAACAGCTGAAGTCACAAATACACGAGCGGGATCAAGAGTCGTTCTATAACGATGTGGAGATCAGCGGGATCCCGGAGGAGCAAGGCGAGAACGTGCTACACCTGGCCACTACCGTCGCGGAAAAACTAGGCGTGTCCTGCGAGGAGCGTGATCTAGTCTCGGTGGAGCAAGCCGGGGTGCGCCGCGCGCTGTCTGGCGCCGAGAGAGCGCCACTACGGTCGAGGCCGTTGGTCATACGACTCGCGCGCCACCAGCTGCGCGACGTGTTCCTGCAAGCCGCACACGTGCGACGCGGGGCCACCACTGCGGGCATGAGACTCAAAGCTTCGCCAACTACGTTCTACGTCAACGAGCGGCTCTCCAAGCATAATAAAATGCTTTTTTTTGAGGCGCGCGAGAAAGCCCGTACCCACTGTTGGAAATATGCTTAGACCAGGGACGGGCGTATATTCGTGCGTCAAGAGACAGGCAAATCAGCTTTTCGGGTGCGGTCACAATTAGACCTAACAAAGATTTTTGGCAGCGAACTGCCTGCTGCAAAGTCAGTTTTTCACTGATTGTTTTATTTATCCTAAGTCTACTACAAATGTTTTCGTTGTGTCAAACAGACATTAGACAATCCTACTACCTAATCTATGTTAATAAGAAAATAGTAAGTCGCATGTTATTTTAATAATTTAAAGATCATCAATTATTTATACGTTTTTCTACGGCTGTTTTATATAACTAAATTTAAACTCTTTTATGTTAAACCATCAGTAGACACTTACCTAGGTGCACTGTTATTTATTTTTGAAGATAAAATCTCGCACGCATTGTAATGGCCAACAGAAATCTTAAAGTTGGACTGTACAATGCGGGTTCCCTCTGCACTAACCATGACAACATAGTAGCGTCGGTTGCTCGGAGTGGCGTAGACATCTTAGCGATAAACGAGACGTGGGTCCACGCCGGGGAGGAAGGACGTGCGCCCGAGATCCCAGGCTACAGACTGAGGCACAAGCCGCGTCCGCGCGTATCTAATACTGCGCAATCGCGTTAAACATCTGAAGTCAAAAGATATTTTAAAACGTGTGACAGATGATGTATCCATAAAAAAAGTTATCAGAGAAGATATCTCCGACATTTGCGCAACTGTTGCAAGGACGGAACTTTAAAAAGAAAAGTACTGGTCGAAGGTGGAATAAAAAAGAAAAATTTACTGCACTAAGAATTTATAAAAGATCACCAACTTGTTACCGTTTGCTGCAAAGGCTTTTTCAGTTACCATCACCCAGTACATTAAAAAGTCTACTCAATAGAGTACCTTTTAATGCTGGAATCAATCAACCAGTTTTTGAAGTCCTTCAAAATTACACAAAGACACAAAAGCCTTCAGACAATGAATACACATTAATGTTTGATGAAATATCAATAAAAAAACATCTCAATTACAACCCTAAAGAAGATTTCAGGATTTCAGGACCATGCTTCACAGGGAAGATCCCCACTTATTGCAGCATATGCATTGGTGTTTATGGTTGCGGGGATACGGAAGAAAGTTAAACAGCCAATTGCCCATTACTTTTCAAGTGGGTTTTCTACTGCAGACAGACTGGCTGTGCTAATTAAAGAGGTAAGTACATTTTTTTTAAACACCTGCCTTAGAATGTCTTAAAAGGCGACTGAAGTCTCATAGGCAGAAAAGTGCGTCTAGTAGGCAGCAGTCAGCGGTGTGGCAAAACCCTATTACCTAAACTAATACTAAAACCAAATTATATTCCTTGTTGTGTCCATTCATATTACAGAAAAACATATGGTATCGATTGACCCTACATGTGTAGGGATGATGATGACAACCTTTATATAATACTAGCTACGCTCTGTCTGCATGGTGATGGATGATGATAATGATGAATCAAAATATATATATTATATAGCCTATGTTATTTAGGGATTACATAGTATAATGGAGAAAGATTTTTTGAAATTGATACGAGTTGTTTTAGAGTCTATTCATTACAGACATACAAAAATGCAAATATTTCTTCTTGATATTATTATTAGTTTCTAAATTGTTCACCGTTATCAATACTTTTGCATAACAGACCCAATGTGAATAGTTATCACATCAGTTAGAATAAATGTTCATTATTTATCATTTCAGGTTCTACAAAAGTGCCATGAGGTGGGAGTAAATATTGCGGCCATTGTGTGCGATATGGATGGCGTAAACAGGCGAGCCCTCACTATCTTGGGTGCATCACTGCAACACCCTTATATACACCACAATGGCAAACAAATCACAGCACTTTTTGATGTACCACATTTATTAAAATGCTTTAGAAACTTGTTTTTAAAATATGATATTGAATGTGCTACAGGATTTAGATTTTTTATGAGTGTAGGTCACTTTTTTTCCGCCGCCCCATGTACCTACTTTTCTAAAATTATAGTTTTCCATTGCGATTACATTCACTCACGCAGTAATCTATACTTATTAATATAGAAGTGAGGCCATGAGGTCTGTACTTGGAAGAAAAATAAAAAAGTGGGTCAGAATACGTAAATTTATGTCTGAACGAGCAAGCAGCTATATGACGCAGAGGTAGCAATATGACGATTTGGAAATAAAAAATTCTGTCTGTCGGTCGGTCAATTTGTATGTATGAGCAAGCATAATATAAAAAAAATCGCACAGATTTCGATGAAATTTGGTATATAGATCGAATAGAGCCCGGAGTTTTCAACTATAACATTTTTATGTTGTATCGTCACATAAATGGCAGCTTGATATCTCAATGCTACACGGTCTCGTATAAAACTGGGGTCTCGATTGAGTGGTCGGCGCGCATAAACTCTGTGGAACAGCTGAAAACCTACGCTACAACACATGAAACCAAGAGATCGGTGCGTGTATTACTAGGTAGGGGTGGGGGGTAGAGGTGTATTAAGAAATCTCTCAAGGTAGATTTTAAAAAATGGGCGTTTATTTAGATTTAAGAAAATAGTATTTAAATACAACAAAACAAGTCGTAACGTCTATATATCCTCGATGGGGTAGGCAGCGGTACTTTAAGTACCTACATTTCGCCAGAGGGATATGCTTTTACTCCTATGTAATAGGGTGTGAGCGTATTAACCATCTACGTTGTACTGTTCCACACACCAGACTGCTATTAATAATTTCTTTGTCAGAAAACCTTATAACTGTCCGACACGGGTATCGAACCCTGGACTTCAATATTCCAAATTTGAGCTTCCTTCCCTACACAAAGACCGAGCGAGCGAAGCCGCTGGCGGGGCGAATAGATAAAATAGGTAAAATAACAGTAGGTGGACTTGGATTATTAATTTTCGATAGGAATGATTTTCTATAGGGATTTAACGTACCTATTAGTATAAAAACCATGAGAAAACCAGTGAACTTGTTTGACTTTTATCGCATTTGAATTAGCTCAAAAAGGGGCAAACCAGGAAAAAATTTAAAGTAGCAATTTTCCTTCGATATTGGCTGGTCGTAAAATTTACGAGTGACTGCCAGTGACCAGGTGACCACTGGCAGTCTAAATTTTTAATTTGTAAATCGATTCGTTGCGTGATCATCAATTTTTGTTTACAAAATAGTTAGTTTATTTTCATTTGACTAAAAATGGTTTTACATAATTTGTTTAGAATTTAATTTATATTACTACAATTTTTATTCCTATATATTTTTCCTATAATCGATATTTTCCCATTTATATCCAAAAAGGGGACGAATATTTGTTTGATTAACAAAACTTAAAGCAACTCGTTTATTTTCAAGATTAGGTACATGAGAAATTGTAATAAACAAAGTGGTTTAGCTTTAAGTTTTATGCAATTTTGGTTCTAGTAAATGTTTTCTACGGATCGATATTTTTCTATTTATACCTGAAAAGCGGTGGGGGTTAAATTATATCATTGCATTATCACGTTTATTTTTAATTTTACATGGCAAATTGCTACGAGCAAAGTTTTTTGAAATTAATTATCCTACAATTATACCATATAAATCCATAAATATCGATTTGACTAACAAAATACTAGATCAAAATTGTAGAAAATTTAATTCTTAACAACTTTGATAAAACAATTTATTCAACTAAAATTGAAAATAAACGAGTTGTTGAACTAAATTCGCCCCCATTTTTGGGTATAAATCGGAAAGTATCGATCTTAGGAAAAAAGTTATAAGCATCTCAATTGTGGGAAATTAAATTTTAAACAAATTTCGTTACATCTTTTTTCGTATAAAATTGAAAATAAACAAGTGATTACGTAAACAAAAATTTACCCTTAAAATCAAGAAGGTGGATGAATCATCAGAGCGATTACCACGCAAAACAAAATATAGACTGCCAGTGACCTTTTCTAAGGAATTCTATAGAAAAATTGCTACTTTTAATTTTTCCCAGGCAAATCCTAATTTGACCGGGCTATTTATCCTCTGAAACCGAGTGATCGAAGGTCCTCTAAAATTTGCCGCCCCTAGGACGCCGCCGCCCCTAGGCCGCGGCCTATACGGCCTATTGACAAATCCAGGACTGTACAGACATTTTATCAAATGACAATGAAGGAAAAGGTAAAGGGTTCTCATACATACTTTTCACTCTTGTGTGTTCTTATCTTTTGGGTTAACTGTTGCATATTGTTTTTTTCTAAAACCCTTAGCAAAATTACGAATCTGGCCCAATGTGAATCAAGTGAAACTCAAACAAACAAACAAAAAAATATGATATTGTTATGAAATTACTGCTTTTATTTTGGTTTGATAACTATTTTTCTACATGATACATATTTATTTTTACAGGAATTGCTAAATGGTCTCACATAAATGAATTTTATGAAATTGATAATACCACCCCAAACTTTGTGTATGCACCAGCTTTGAAGAAGGATCACTTAGAGCCCAATTCAAAACAAAAAATGAAGGTTAAATATGCAGCACAAGTTCTTAGCCATTCCGTAGCAGGAGGAATGTTAGCCAAAGTAGCTAACGGTATGTAAACTAGATAGGTAGGTACTTTCTTTATTGCATGATAGCATGGTGAATGTTTATTTTTAATGTTTTGAAGTGATGAAGTAGAGAAGACCGTACCTGATAGGATGCATCATGCCTGTTCATTACAGTTGCAGTATCACCGTTCTGTGGCTCTAAACTGTGCTCATCACTTAGAGACATTAGTTCTTAAATCTCATGCACACAGTAATTTGATTTGTAGGATATGTACCTACATCTTTAGGCTGACTAGAGCCTACAGCTGTCATGGCTGTCCCCACATCTTCGGCAACTTGAGAGCTTAGTTCAATGTTAGTAAAATGTCAATGACCCCCAACTACATCAAAATATTAACAGTTACAGCTAGAATATTAACTCAAAAATTTGTAACAATCAAAATAACAAAGTTCATTTGAAGCAAACATTTATTTAATCACCTTACTCTTATTTTCAGGAGACCTTACTGTGGACGCAGCTGTAACAGCAAATGTTATTATAAATATGGATAATCTGTTTGATTGTCTTAACAGCGATTGCTCGGATTTGCGCAGAGGAAAAGCTCATGCAACAAATTTAAAACATTCAAGTCCACATTTAAAATGCTTTGAAAAAATGAAAAGATTTTTTTCGTCTATTAATTATATTGGAAGCCCACGTAAGCCGCCATCACAAGAAGGTTGTATATGGACTCTCAATGCCATTGAGAAATTGTGGAGGAGCTTGGTGCAAGTACGCCGAGGTGGTACCTGAAAAGCTAGACTTGATAGAAGTTCGGAGCAGTCAATTTTGCTGGTTAATATATCGTGCAATAGTATAATGTCATACTGCTTACGTCTTTGTTCTAGAGATAGTGCTTACATGCTTTAGAATAGGTCTCAAAAGATCTATAGTTCTTATAACTCAAAAATTTTATAAACTGTTTTTGTAGTGATTCAATTCTTTGAATGTGCACTATATAACTTGGGGACCAGATGCTACAACCATACTCCAATATACTTCGCACGTAAGTAAAGTCAATACTTTGATGCATTCAATGCTGTTAAAAGTGTTACATACACGTTTTATGAATCCAAGTTGTTTATAAGCTTTGTTAATAATGGTGTCTATGTGCTCAACCAGTGTCAATTTTGAGTCTAATATTATGCCAAGATCTCTCACGGAGTTTACTTTATTTATAGAAGTTTCATTGATTTGATAGGTATACCTTATATGGTTAATTTTTCGAGTAAAAGATATCTGCGAACATTTTTCAATGTTAACAGTAATCCTATTCATCAATTAGAAACGACTCAGATTATTTAAGTCTTCTTGAATTTTTAGACAGTCATCGATGTTTTTGACTTTTAAGAAGACTTTTTTATCATCGGCGAACATAATGAACTTAGAGTTTTGAAAATAGTTTCCTACATCAAAAAGATATGCGTTGTATAAAAGAGGACCCATGGTTGAACCTTGCGGTACTCCAGAGCTAATGGTGATGTAATCACTACACGCACTCCCGATTATAACAGCTTGCCGCCTCATTGAAATGTATGAACTTAAATATGAAGGTCACCACGTATTCCCAAGGCATACAACTTGTGGAGAAGGATGATGTGATCAACTTTATCGAATGCTTTTTCAAAATCAGTATAAACTGCATCAACCTGCTCCCCACCATCGATGCAACGGAACACGTAGTTAGTAAAAACTGTAAGGTTGGTTACAGTTGAACGCTTTTTCATGAAGCCATGCTGTTCTTCTGGGATAGATTTAAAAATTGTCGCACCTATTGTTTGATAGACAGCTTTTTCAAAAATTTTGCTGAATACATTAAGAATTGAAATCGGGCGGTAGTGTTCAATGTGGCTAAGTGAACCACTCTTATGAATCGGGATTATTCGTGCTTCCTTCCATTTCTCAGGGAATATACCAAATTTGTTTACTGATAATATAAAAATTGCACACAAAGGTTTATAAAGGGATTTAGCGCATTTTTTTATAAATATTGGTGGTATGTTATCACTTCCGGGGCTTTTGTTAATGTCTATTGATTGAAGTAATTTGTAAACAGAGGTTTCAGTTATATGTAGCTTAAAGACACTATCGCTTGGTTCGGGGTAGGTCTGTAGGATGCGACCATATGACTTGGCCGGTTCCTGAAAAACGCTCATGAAATAATTACTAAAACCCGTGCAGACTTCCAAGTCATTACTGAATGTTTTATCGCCTAAAGTGAGAGTATTAGGATACCCCGAACTATGACTTACGTACGTAATGACTTTACATACGTCCAGAGATGATTAGGATTTTTTAGTAATCGCTGTATATTATCTTTATAAGAGCTATGACATTTCTTTTGTATTAATTTCTGTCTAGAGCATAGACTAAAATATATACTAGGAAAAAATATATAAAAAAATATAGTAAATATATAGTATATAAAAATATACTAAAATATATACTGGTCTAGAGCGTAAAATAGAAAATTCATCGTAATCCCTTGGGTTGCCGTATAGTTTCCATCGTTTGTGCGCGGTAAGTTTATCTTTAATTATATGTATAAGTGCAACAAACACTTGCGCGTGTTAGCGACATACAGCGCCATCTATGTAAAAAATTTGGTACTAATTTTACCTAGCAATTTGATGTGAACAATTACAGCTTCAACACACATGTACACGAAAAATTACTATAATCGTGAAAAGAGAGTTCTGTCAAAACACAGTTAGGTAATAAAATATATTTTCTATTTTACTGCATTATAATAACGACCATTAAAGAAAAGGACAATAAATTGGACAACAATTATTTATTACAAATTTATTGATTATACATTTAAAACGCTTAAGGCAGTAAAACAAAATTGTAGTTCCTTCTAGAATAAAAATTAAAGCTTTTGAAACAACTATGAAATCAGAATATAACATTATCATCAAGATTTTCAGACACATTTGTAATATCATATAATAAGAACATATTCAACGGCGTTTACAGTATATCTCTACACATGATCCCATGTAATAACATGATTCCATCTCTCTCATACTATGTGGGGAGCACCGTTGCGATACCAGGTATTCTGCCTCTATTTATTAGCATGCAAACACAGTTACTATTTAGATTTATAGGATATCGTAGCAGACAAAATCATTAGAAATCACTGCGGTGACTAAATAAAAATTGGGTGACAAACGTAGTGTAACATCGTGCAGAGCTTTAGAGATTTGAGACATACAGCAATTGTTATGGGTCTGTCACTTAATATCAGGCAATGGAATGATAGTATTCATATATACTTTTGTTCATATACATATAAACGTACGTATCATACATTAGAACATTATTGGCCATTAATGCTATACATGCATAGATCGTTTATCGCCCTAGGCTCAACTGCGAAGCTCAACCAGTTGAGCCGTTCGGACTTTTTTTCCCGTAGGCTCAACTGGTTGTGCCTAGGGGAAAAAATGTGTCGAAGGCTCAACTGGGACCTAGATTAAAACACGAGGCTTAACTAGTTGAGCCTTTTGAACTTTTTTTTCGCGTAGGCGCAACTGGTTGTATAGATATATTATATCTTACCTGTGACAGCTGTCAAAATGACAGTTGGTGTCATATTTTATGATTTTGATTGCACATTTATATTAAATTTTGTTTACAAATAGCACCGATATAGCTCTTATACAGGCTGACTGGTTGAACACTTTACATATTGATATATAGTGCTCAGTACTCGATTCTCGTTCTAATTAAGAAAAAAAAATAGGTGCCTAATATTTACCTAATTTAACTTTAATTGTCTACTCAAAACAATAAACATGGTCACTCGCGGCGCGCGTGTAGTAATAACGGCCGACGATCGCGGCATCCTTTGATTCCTGTGAACGCGGCGCGGGCGGCGAGGCCCTTTGGGTCATTAACCCCGTTCGGACGCAGCTTAATTCCTTTGAACGCGACGCGGCGCTTTGGGTCATTAACCCCGTTCGGACGGTGTCCATAATTTTCGAGTTATAGCACATTCATAGAATGAAGGTTTCCTCTGTAGTTTAACGGTATTTTTTTAATTTTATTTTTTTAAACGATTCATGTGACCATGAATTATCATGTCCTTGTTTATGTAAAGTGTTCAACCAGTCAGTCTGTATATGACACCTGTCATAGTGACAGTTGACGTCGTATTTTATGATTTTGATTTCATACTTAGATAACATTCGACTTAAAAATAGCACCGATATAGGTCTTAGCTATGACAGCTGTCAAAGTGACAGTTGAAGTCGTATTTTATGATTTTAATCTCACACTTAGACTATATTTGGCTTAAAAATAACACCGATATAAGTCTTAATTGGGACTGCTGTCAAAGTGACAGTTGATGACGTATTTAGTGATTTTCATTTCACACTTAGATAACATTCGACTTAAAAATAGCACCGATATAGGTCTTTGCTATGACAGCTGTCATAGTGATAGTTGAAGTCGTATTTTATGATTTTGATTTCATACTTAGATTACATTCGACTTAAAAATAGCACCGAGATAGGTCTTAGCTATGACAGCTGTCATAGTGACAGTTGAAGTCGTATTTATTGATTTTCATTTCACACTTAGATAACATTCGACTTAAAAATAGCACCGATATAGGTCTTGGCTATGACAGCTGTCATCGTGATAGTTGAAGTCGTATTTTATGATTTTGATTTCATACTTAGATTACATTCGACTTAAAAATAGCACCGAAATAGGTCTTAGCTATGACAGCTGTCATAGTGACAGTTGAAGTCGTATTTAGTGATTTTGATTTCACACTTAGATAACATTCGACTTAAAAATAGCACCGAGATAGGTCTTAGGTATGACAGCTGTCATAGTGACAGTTGAAGTCGTATTTAGTGATTTTGATTTCACACTTAGATAACATTTAACTTAAAAATAGCACCGATATAGGTCTTAGTTGTGACAGTTGTCAAAGTGACAGTTGATGACGTATTTAGAGATTTTGATCTCACACTTAGACTATATTTGGCTTAAAAATAACACCGATATAGGTCTTAGTTAGGACTGCTGTCAAAGTGACAGTTGATGACGTATTTAGTGATTTTGATTTCACACTTAGATAACATTCGACTTAAAAATAGCACCGATATAGGTCTTAGCTATGACAGCTGTCATAGTGACAGTTGAAGTCGTATTTTATGATTTTGATTTCATACTTAGATTACATTCGACTTAAAAATAGCACCGAGATAGGTCTTAGCTATGACAGCTGTCATAGTGACAGTTGAAGTCGTATTTAGTGATTTTCATTTCACACTTAGATAACATTCGACTTAAAAATAGCACCGATATAGCTCTTATCTATGCGAAAAAATAGCACCGATATAGGTCTTGGCTATGACAGCTGTCATAGTGACAGTTGAAGTCGTATTTTATGATTTTGATTTCATACTTAGATTACATTCGACTTAAAAATAGCACCGAAATAGGTCTTAGCTATGACAGCTGTCATAGTGACAGTTGAAGTCGTATTTAGTGATTTTGATTTCACACTTAGATAACATTCGACTTAAAAATAGCACCGAGATAGGTCTTAGGTATGACAGCTGTCATAGTGACAGTTGAAGTCGTATTTAGTGATTTTGATTTCACACTTAGATAACATTTAACTTAAAAATAGCACCGATATAGGTCTTAGTTGTGACAGTTGTCAAAGTGACAGTTGATGACGTATTTAGTGATTTTGATCTCACACTTAGACTATATTTGGCTTAAAAATAACACCGATATAGGTCTTAGTTAGGACTGCTGTCAAAGTGACAGTTGATGACGTATTTAGTGATTTTGATTTCACACTTAGATAACATTCGACTTAAAAATAGCACCGATATAGGTCTTAGCTATGACAGCTGTCATAGTGACAGTTGATGTCGTGTTTTATGATTTTGATTTGACACTTACGACTACTTGAAAAAAACACGGATCTTTGCTGTTACAGTTTAGACCTTGGCGTTTTTTTTTTAATTTGACATCTCTCAATATAATTGATAAATATTTCAAGCATCCTATTTTGTGATCTATCAAATAATTATTTTATTAACAATTCATTGTTATTAAAATAATAATAATCGAGTGATTTCATAATATGGAGCTTGCAATTGGTCTAAAATTTCAGGGCGATTCCAACCATCATTATTGCGGATGAATAATAAATGAACGGTTTTGCAGTTGAACATTTTATTTCAGCTGCTGTCCACTTAAATAATAATAATTAAATATGTACAATTTACGTAGTTATTCGACTGATAACAATAAGTGTAAAAGTCTTTTTTTATAATTTTATGCCATAAAAGATAAAGACAGTTGATTTTTACTAATCTTAACAATAATTAAGGATTGTGCTGATATCTATTGCACTGCTATATATATTGTATATACTGTATTACTAATGGTAACTTAATTTTCATGCATGTCTACACTTATTACCTACAATAGACAATTTATTTTTCGCTCCTATCACTGCGTTACGGTATCAATTTTAAAATACAATAATTACACTGTGCCTTTTATAGCATTTAACAGATATGGGCATGCAGATTCATATTCTTTGAAAATATTGCATTTAAAAAAAATATTTATGAAATTATCGACCTATCGTACTGGTTTAAAAGGTATTGTGCTGCACTAGACATGGTCTTTATAACCGCCTGTATTCTTGTAACACACCTGTTGCAGTATCTCAAAATATGGTGCTGCACTTATGGTGTCAAACAATAATTAAAAGTATTGTACTTAAACATAACGATCACCTGTGTCAACTTAACAAAGCAATAAATGTTATTGCAAAAACGATTTCTAGTTTTTAAAATAAACTGTTGAATAATCCGATCTTCCAATGAGTGAGTTATATAATGAACAATAATCTCATGAAATGCGATTGCAGATCTGGAAGATTTAGCCATAAACTTCTAGATAATATATCTCTCTATCCAACGTACAACATTGTCTGTATATTTTATAAAACATGTAGATAAATTTCACGAAAACAGTATTTGATAACCAAGGTGAGGTATAAATTAAAAAAAAAAAACAGTTTGGAAGACCATAGATAAGGAGACCGAAAAAAAACAAAAGACATTGCATGCGTCCTTGTAAGTAATAATCTAACAGTTTCAGAACCAATACATCGATATATAAAAACATTTAAAAGTTTAAACGTTAAAGCAACAGAGGATTTATGGGGATTATCCGTAAAAATGCTAGAGTCAATAATAGAAGTTATAGCGCTTCATTTGATGATCATATTTAATTTATGTATTGATAGAGGTACATTTCCTGACCTAATGAAAATGAGTAAAATCACCCCTATTTTTAAATCAGGTAGTAAGGCCGACCCCTCAAATTATAGACCGGTCTCTGTGCTTCCGGCTTTGAGCAAAATATTCGAAAAGATAATGCTTCAACAACTCTTGTCTCATTTTAATGAACATAGGATTTTACACGAAAATCAGTTCGGTTTCACGAAAAGCAGATCAACAACAGATGCAGGAGTCCAGTTAGTCAAGCATGTGCTGGAGGCTTGGGAGAGCTCACAGGATGCCATTGGCGTATTTTGTGATCTCTCCAAAGCTTTCGACTGTGTAGAGCACCGCACTCTAATTTATAAGCTACACCACTATGGAATTCGTGGAGCTGCTCTGAATCTTGTAGAATCATACTTATCAGATAGGCAGCAAAAAGTTGGCATTAATGGCGTGACATCTTCTGGATCTTTGGTCAGAATGGGGGTTCCACAGGGGTCGATCTTGGGTCCGTTCTTATTCTTAGCATATATCAATGACTTACCACATATGGTTGAGGGCCTTGCTGACATAGTTCTTTTTGCGGATGATACTTCTCTGATTTTTAAAGTAGATAGGAAAGATAGAGAACTAGTTCAAGTCAACAACGCGTTAACTATTGTTTCAAATTGGTTCGCCGCAAACAACCTGCTTCTCAACGCAAAGAAAACGAAATGTTTAAAATTTTCCATGCCTAATGTAAGACATATAGAGCCAAACGTATTACTCGACAGAAATAAATTGAAAATTGACAAGGCAATAGTCTTTCTAGGTATTAGCATAGACTCTAAATTACAATGGGGTCCTCATATTGATGCACTATCTGGAAGACTGAGCTCAGCTGCATATGCGGTTCATAAAATTAGGCAATTGACAGATATAGCTACTGCTCGACTGGTCTACTTTGCTTACTTCCACAGCATAATGTCATATGGTATCCTGCTGTGGGGGTCAACGGCGGACATAGAAACAGTTTTTATATTGCAAAAGCGGGCAGTTCGAGCCATCTACGAAATGGGTCCCCGCGAATCCTTAAGATAAATGTTCAAAGAAATTAATATATTAACTCTTCCATCTTTGTATATCCTAGAAAATATAATGTACGTTCGTAAAAATATAAAGAAGTTTAGAATAAATAGTGATATGCATAATATTAATACTAGAAATAAGGATAGGATAGCTGTATCTAAATTTAGACTCACGAAAACTAAAAATAAGTCCTTCTTAGGAAATTGTGTACGTTTCTATAATAAAATCCCGAAAGACATTACTGAGCTCACTGAAGGGAAATTCAAGTTACGTGTCAAAAATATACTAATGAAAAAAGCCTATTATAAATTGAGTCACTACTTAGAAGACAAAGATGCCTGGAAGCTTTCCACTTCTGCCTAATAGCCAACTATTGAATAAATTTGTTATTTTAATACTACTCATATGTAACCTCAATGTACAAAGACTTGAAAAAATAATGGCCCACGAGTTTCTTGCTGCTTCTTCTCGGCGGTGGTTCTTTTCCGAAGACAGCGATAGAATCATTTAAAAATTTTGACGTTCATAAGAGTGTCTATGATGCCTGAACTGAATAAATAATTTTTGAATTTGAATTTGCATAAATGTTGCAAAAACTTTTGATTATTACTTCTCTAATTTACCTCTAGACTAGAAGTCACCAAGTCACTGAATTCTTGTCCTAATGCAGCAGAAGCTATTCTTAAAGCTAATTGTACGTACAAAGTACCCAGTTTTTCTTTTAAATATACTTCAACTTTCGAAATTACAAAAACATTCAAAAGTTTAAATATAAAGAACGCTGAAGACTTATGGGAAATGTCGGTAAAAATTGTAGAGTCAATTATAAGTTAGATGTCTTCTTATTTGTTCCGCGTATTTAATCTTTGTTTAGATGGAGGTGCCTTTCCTGATTTAATGAAATATAGTAGAATTCAATTTTTCAGGCTGGAGAGAAATCAGACGCATCAAATTATATACTAGTCTATCCTACCTAACTTTGTGTAAGATCTTTGAAAAAAATATACTCAAACAACTTTTGCCGCACTTGAACGAGCATTAAATACTGTGCGAAAATCAGTTGGACTAAACGAAAGCAAGGTCAATTATGAATTCCGGTGTATATCCGGTTAACTACGTATGTCGTTTGTATATTATTGATATTGATACCATCTTTATCCTACAAATACGTACTATATACGAAATCTTATAGAGATTTGTTTAAAGAAATCTATATAATAACTTCGCCTTCATTATATTTGTATCTGCAAATATAATGTATGTTCGCAAAAATTTTCATAAATATAAGTTAAATAGTTATCACCACCCTTTTAATACTAGGAATACTAATAGGGTAGCTGTACCTAGTTTTTGTTAAGGTTGATGTAGAATAAATAAACGAAAAATAGAAATTGAGATATGTTTACTATAATATAAAATATAACAGACTTTTACTGACAAACAATATATATGCAACTATGGTTACACTATCTGTCAAACTGGTACAAAGCACTAAAGATCACTAAAGAGTTCCTTACTCTTAACATCTTCTCTCTTTGTCCAGGTTGCTCATACCAATTCCTGCACATAGCATAACCAATCTTGGTTTATATAGAGGTTTCGTCATCATATCGGCTAACTCAAATTCTGTAGAGACCTTCTTAACACATAATGTACCTTCAGCCACAGTCTCTCTTACAAAGAAATGCCGAATCCTTATATGTTTGGTTCTCTGATGCAGTTCAAATGAAGGATTGTGTGCAAGTTTAATCGCTGACTCGTTGTCTACATACAACACTGGGAGAACATCAGTCGATAAATCAATGCTTCTTATAAGTCTCTTTAACCAAATCATTTCTCTAGCAGTCTCACTTGCGGCTACTATTTCTGCTTCAGTAGTAGAAATTGCGACAGACGTCTGTCTGTGGCTCCGCCATGATACAGCTCCCCCGGCAAACATACAAACCATTCCAGTTGTAGAACGTCCTGTCTCTAAATCTCCACCGTGATCCGCGTCACTGTAGCATTTTAGATGTTCATTACAATTTCTTTTGTATTGTATGCCCCAATTTAAAGTTCCCTTTAAGTAGCGTAGTATACGCTTCACTTTCACAACATCTTCTCGTGTTGGGTTTTCTAAATGCCTGGATGCAACACCTACAGAATAAGCTATGTCAGGTCTCGTACCAACCATTAAATATGCTAAGGCACCCACGGCTTGCCTATATGGAAATTTCTTCTCGATTTCAGAAATATCTTCTCTTTTTCCTGCAGTATTATCTTTTATGATAGGTGTCGCTACTGTTTTACAACCTTCCATACAGAATCTTTCTAGCAGTTTCTTCGTATAGGCAGTCTGTGTCAGATTTATAGAGCCATCTATTTCCCTCCCAATTTCTAGACCTAAGAAGTAGGTAGCTGGTTTCGATTTAATTTTAAATCGTCCCTTCAGCTCCTCTAAAAATTTGTCTAATTCTTCTTGGTGGGTAGAAGCTAGAAGCCCATCATCAACGTAAAGTGCTAGTATGAGTCTTCTTTCTCCTCGCTGCCTCATAAATAGACATGGATCAGCTTCACTTGCGAGGAATCCAGCCTTTTCCAGAAACTCTGTAATGCAGTTATTCCAACAACGAGGAGCCTGTTTTAATCCATATAGACTCCTTTTTAATTTGCATACATTATTAGAGCCATCGTTATAACCTTCGGGTGGTTTCATATATATTTCCTCACTCAGGCTTCCATACAGAAATGCTGTAGACACATCAAATTGGGCTAAGAACATATTATCTCTCGCCGCAATACTCAAAACCACTCTGATAGTGCTCAATTTAGCAACGGGGCTGAATGTATCATAAAAATCTATGCCCTTTTTCTGCGAATAGCCTTTAATCACCAGTCTAGCCTTATAACGCTCAACTGTACCATCTGCATTCATCTTCATTTTGTATATCCATTTACATGGAATAGCTTTTTTATTCTTTGGTAGTGGTACCATAACCCACGTCTCATTTTCATTTAGTGATGAAATCTCATCATCCATAGCCATCTTCCACTTTTTGCTATTTTTACTGCGGATAGCTTCATGATAAGTTTGAGGTTCCTTGATTTCATTCATACCCTCTACCGCACTCATGATAAATTCCTTAAATCTGTCTGGAGGTCTAATAGTCGACCTGTTTCTGAGTGTCATTCTACCTTCTTCCTCTATTTCTAATTCAGGTAAAACTCCATCCTGTACAGGTTCAATCAATTCAGCTGTGTCCTCATTTGAATCAACAGATTCGTAATCACTTTGAGTTTCAGGCTCATCAACATCCTGTATGTTATCTGGTTCGTCTTTGATATCATGACTTGTGAATGATGATGATTCTCCAGATTCATTTAATGGGGATGAGTCCTGAGCCGGTGCAGAAATTGATGATTCTTGAATTGACGTGACATTATCTGATATGTCACTATTTAAAGAGATAGGTGTGTTGTTGTAATACATAGGTATTGGCACGTCAAAAGTCATTGGACTTGTATTTTCTATTGGTATTGGATCTTGATTAGTTGGCAATAGAGTCTTCTCTTCAAATAAAACATCTCTTGAACGTACTAGTTTGTTGTTTTCTTTTATCCATACTCTGTAACCTTCATCATTCTCATATCCAATCAATATACCCTTCACGGCTTTTTTGTCCAATTTTTTCCTAGTGACCTTTGGCACATGTGCATAGCAAGTACTACCGATTATTCTTAAATGTCGGATCCTTGGCTTCTTATTATACCATATCTCGTATGGACTCTTGTCCAATGGTGTAGGGCCAGTCCGATTTAGAATGTAGACTGTAGCATTAACTATCTCAGCCCACAGCCCTTGGGGTAGCCCTTTTGCATGCATAATAGCCCTCGTGGCTTCGACAACTGTCCTGTTATCTCTTTCTATACAACCATTTTGTTGTGGAGTATGTGGCATAGAAAGTCTCTGTTTAATACCATAATCTTCGAGTATTTTCCTAACTTCCTTATTATCGAACTCTCCTCCGTTATCACTCAGAAGCTCTCTTACTGTGTGTCCATTTGCTTTTATCTCAGCCAACACTTGCTTCAGCTTTTGACTTACTTCTGACTTTTGTTTCAGACAGTATACATAACGGAATTTCGATAAATCATCCTTGAAGAGAACAAAGTACTTGCATTTGCCTATAGAGTACCTGAAGGGTTCACATACGTCAGCGTGTATGAGTTCACCCGCTCTTGTTGCCCTTTCTCTTGAATCAAATTTAGTTCTATGTGTTTTACCATAGATACAGCCTTCACATATTTCGCTGTCAAGTTTAACTTTAATCCCAAGTTCTCTCTCAATAACTTTCTGTACATGGGCTTTACTTTGGTGTCCCAATCTCTCGTGATATAGCTGGAGTAAGTTTTTTGTTGCTAGGGTGTTTATTTGTGCGGGTCTAACAGGTTTGATGTTGGTCAATTGTAGTTTGTATAGACCTCCTTGTCTCTGCCTGTTCCCAATAATCATAATGATCCCGTTCACTGACAACTTACATGATGTAGCTGATGACACAAAAGTACTATTTGAGAGTCTATCTTGAGCTGATAGTACTGAAAATAGGTTCTTTTTTACACTAGGTACATACCATACATCATTTAGCGTAATCATTTGCTTGCGACCTTCTACGTCAGCTTCAATTTTCAATGTTCCCTTGCCAACTGCCTGAATGGCTTCTCCATTTGCTGTTGTCACAGTGTGTGAATCTTCAAAGTAATCGAACGTCTCAAACAGATCACACCTATTTGTCACGTGACTTGTAGCACCATTATCAACAAACCAGGAATCGTGATCTTCGTCTATATTCGTATTAACTGCCATAAGACTCATATGCACACTCGTATTTGGTACACATTTTGACGTTGACGGTTTCGGTTTCGGTGGGCGTCCATCGGATATCCATTTCTGGCATTGCTTTATTCTGTGTCCGATCACACCACAATAATGACATTTCTCTTTATCTCTCTTATCGACATTTCTAATGATCTTCTTCGGTTTAGCTTTCGTTCCTTGAATGTTGAGAACCTCTGTTTCTACTTCATTCCTACCGGTTAAAGCTCTTTCATACGTACAAAGTTGACTTGTCAAGTTTTCAACCGTTCTCTCAGACTTCAATATCAACAACCAACTAGATTTGAATGAAAAATAATCTTCAGGTAAGGTGTCTAAAATTTTGCATATCAGGAAAATTTCTGGTAGCTCACCTTTAACTTCAGACTTGTTCATCTCCTGTGTCAGCTCAAACCAGATATTTTTCATTTGGGACATATGAGTTGACATATCATGGTCAGGTTGTTTCTTGTAGCTAAAGAATTTCATGCAGAGGTCATAGGCTCGATCTTGTGACTCACCTGCATATAGTCGGTGTAATTCACGCCATACCTCCCTTGCAACGGTATATCGCATGACCTTTTGAAGATTTTCATCAGATAAATTCGTCGTAATTAATAGTAGTGCTGCATTATTGGCCCTCTGGTAGTTCTGCAACTCTACATTAAATTTCTCAGTCTGTTTAGGATCCACTAGCACTGGTTTGCTAATCCTTCCTTCAATTATATCAAGCAGTCCTAATCCTCTCATTGCTGCCATTATCTTATATCTCCAAGTCGCCCAGTTCGTTTTCTCTAAGAGACCAACCTGAATTTTCGTAGCTTCGAAGATAGCTTGTTCCATCTTGCTGACGAAAAAATGTTTTCTCTTACTGAACACTCGACTTTCTTCTAAATTCGCTAATTTTATCCTTTAACCATGCTCTGCTACCATGTTAAGGTTGATGTAGAATAAATAAACGAAAAATAGAAATTGAGATATGTTTACTATAATATAAAATATAACAGACTTTTACTGACAAACAATATATATGCAACTATGGTTACACTATCTGTCAAACTGGTACAAAGCACTAAAGATCACTAAAGAGTTCCTTACTCTTAACAGTTTTGAACTTGCGAAGACTAATAAGACGTTCCTAGGAAATTGTGTGCGTTTTTACAATCAAACAAAAATAATTCCAAAACACATAACTGAGCTCACAGAGGGAAATTATAAAGTCTGATATTATATAGAAGACAAAGATGCTTGGAATACTTCACTTCTGGCATGTTGTCATCTGTCACTCATAAAATTTAATAATAGTAGAACCTAAGTAGAAACATTGTTAGGATCTGTATGAAATTAATGGCCCCGAATTTCTTGCCGCTTCTTGCACTTCGCGGCGGTAGAGTATTTAAAGTACATTATAATGAATAATCGACGTACATATGTTGCTTCTTTGATGCCTAAATTTAATAAATAATTTTGATTTTGACTTTGAATCACTGGAAATTGTTTACTTACCTACCTTTCGTTTAGGCGTACTATTTTTATGAAGGTACATGGATACTTGTTTTGTGCTCAGTTAAAGCGAGAGAATTGATTCTAAAAATAAGCTTTTACTGACGATACATTCAAATCCTGCCCAAAGCCCTTCGCTGAACTATACAATATACTTGGTGATATAGATAGTAAATCAAAGCATACCAAAGTTGTACCTTTAATCTTTGCATTTTATTCCACTAAAAATACATTGCGACTATTAGATACAAATTTCAATAAATGACGTTTCAAAAGTTTTTCCTGGATTAAAAATCATAAGATGCTACGAGTATTATTACTGGACTCGAGCAATTTGGCGAAAACCAAAATCATTGAAAGTGTCGAAAAGTAAACAACAAAAACGTATCGTTTCCTTAACAGCAACTTTGCCATTGCTACCAGCTGAGCTAGCTTTTAGAAGGATGGTCCTATATAAAACAAGAAAACATAACTACTGATATTGTAAAAATTGTGCATTATGTTGACAGAACATAGGTTTACAAAAGAAATAGTTGTATTAGTAAAAAAAAAAGCTAATGCATAGCTGTTTTTATCAACTTATGCAATTATAATTATTTAACCAATGCCATCTAGGGCGAGTTGCTGAACTAAAGAGACAAGCGTGATATTTCAAAAAGCCATTAAAAGTTCTGCTATTCATAGATAGATGGAGTCGGAGTGGGGGGTGTCAGGTTATTTTCGTTACGGAATTTCTGGATTCGGTCTCCACGCTCAAGGCCCGCGATAGAAGCTATGCAATAGCTTAAAAAGATAAATTTCAACATTGTGAGTAGTAATACTGATGGAACGTCTGAGAAACTAAGAGACTTGTCTTTTATTTATCTCGACTCAAATGTATTCATCGTAACTGATCTAATGCATGCCCAAGTGAAATTTCACCATTTATATATTCCATCTGAATAGTCCTTATGACATCATCATTCAATATTTGATTGTTTGCGCCCTGATGTGTTATATTTATACAATTGCACTTCTGCGTTTGAAACTGTTACTTTGAGTATATTAAGTAAACGTAACAAATTTACAGTATTTTTATTGATGGACTTGTTGAGCTTTCCATGCCATCCTTCCAAATAATTATTTGTTCGGTGGCGCTCTCCAAATACCCCCAAAATTGCAATGAAATTCTTTATTTTAAACCTTTTCTCAATGTAACTAATAAATTTAGACATTTTTAATCCTTTCTTTTTAATTTCGTTCTTTACAAAATTCCAACCTTCTAGTAGGTATGCTATCTGACGGCAATAAAGGCAAAGCAGCTGTAAGGCCGATTATACGTTTTTCGGGTTTTATTTTGTAGCCTTGTAATTTTGCCTTCTTCCATATGTTTTTATTCCAGTGATAATAAACACGCTTTAACAGTAGCTTCTGGAAAAACTTCTGTAACGGCATTTATTATTCCGATTTCAAAATCACAATGAACTTTGGAAATATCCCATTCGGGAATTTGTGATTTAATCATATCTAGTGCTAGAGTGTAACTAGACTGCCTTTTGTCACTCATCAAAATAAATACTAGTGGTTTAATATTAATTGTTTTGTGTGTGCTCCCAAAGTCACTATGTATAGTAAACAGTTGCAAAAATGGTTTTGGACAGCTTTTGAAGGTGCCATCAATAAAATATTCTTTTACTTGAGGAAGCAATGTTCGCGATTCAGGTGAGCAAAAAATTAAAATTAGATTGTCGTCAAAATAATAGTCGCACAATAAAAAAAAATTAAATTGAATTGGAATTTCCACTTCTTCGGAGTTCTTATATATTTTTTTTTATACCAGCTGCATTTCTCCTCGTGTCATACAATGCATGTTTAATGTTCTGCAAATCTGGCAATTTTGTGACAAAATTCAAACCTTCATCTTTTAATTTATCTATCGCCTCTGCATAAAGTTTTGGAATCGGATGGTCTGAATTTTTCACAACTTCCTTCAGAGCTAACTTTTCAATTATAATTGTATTTTTGTATTGATCGGGTGCACATGTATGTACTCGCTTTTTGATTACAACATTACCCTTAAACAAACAATTAAATTGGTGAATGAGCTAAAAAAAGTCTACAAAATCTAGAAGTGAAAAATTTACATATTGGGAAAATAGAGGAAACTTACGTTTTCTGTTATAGTACCACGACATTTTGTTTATTTGTAACTAGAACATCTTAATATTGACGAACCGTTTTTATAAGTCTTAATCCTGTGGTACTGATATATATCGTGCAAGGCGACACTGCCCCCATTCAAATCCACAAAAGTTACCCTTTCTTCGGTGCCGTCTATTATTTTTTCCCAGTATATATTTTAGTCTATGCATTATTTAAAATGAAAAATATCAGTATCCCAATCTCAAATGGAAACAGAAGGTCAAAGAAAGTAAAAATGTCAAAGAGAAAATCTTTTGAAAATTAATGACGTATAAGTAAGCAGAGGTTATGGATCCTCGTTATTATGAAATGAGCTCTTATGTCTTTAATAATGTTTCTAGCTATGGGAAAGTAGGTAGCTGAGCCGTAAAGGTACGATAAAACAGTGACCGACCCGTGGTACAACTGCGATGTCTAACTGGTTGTACTACGGAGAAATAAAGTTACCCATGGTTCAACTGGTTGTTCTATGGGGAAATATCTTTACCAATGATTCAACTCGAGTGAGTTATTCTTTCCTTGGTTCAACTAGTTGTACTACTGGGAATTGAATTTATCTATGGACCAACTACTGGTAATAAACAGGAAAAGTTTATCTATCAATTCTGAAGTGCAATAAAATTACTACCTCTTTTGATTAATTGTCTTTTGATGATTAAAACGTTGACATTGACACTTAGGTTAGGTTAGGTTTGGTTAGTTAAATGAATTAATTATTTTAAATGAGTTGAATCATTGGTAAAGATATTTCCCCATAGAACAACCAGTTGGACATAACTCCACCGTCGTACCATGGATCATAATCATAAATATATAAAAAAAGAGTTGAACCATGGGTAACTTTACTTCTCCGTAGTACAACCAGTTGGACATCGCAGTTGTACCACGGGTCGGGCACGGATAAAACTAGTGGTGCCGTTGGTTGTTTCGCGGTTTGTTCGATTCTCAATATATTCAATATGTTTGATTTAATATCACTTTGTCTGGTAGACCTGTTTTGAAATAATAATTAATTTTTTCTCGTTTGTCTGGGTCTCATTTCGTAGACAGAGTATGTAGATAGAGTAAGCTTCTAATGCTGAATTTAATTTTTACCAGAAAAGTCACGTGAAACATATCATGGTGTACCAATTATTTTACAATTGGCACTTTGAAAAGGTGCTAAATTTTATTCTCATACTGTGATATTGTCATATTTTATGAAATTATCAAAAACAAGATAACCGAGTATCATTTTTCTTAAATGTTTGTTATACCTATACTTAATCTGTAACACTTTTATCGCTGGTAGATCACAGAAAATGAACAGTTGTATGTTTCACAAGAGAACACATTTTTTGTATATCTCGTGCCTTTACATCACTCACTTTGCATAGTATTCTATATTAGAATCACTCGCTACTGTGAGACTTATTTGCTAGTTCGCGATTAAGTTAGCACTCTGTCATTCCGCCAAGGCTGATTTGGATTAAAAAAAGTGGTTGTCTATAAAGTCTGTTTACGGACGGTAATTTTACGTGATAACGTCATAAGACAAAATGAACAATTAGGCCGATGGTGCCTCTCTATCGCTTCTTCCGCGTTCTTGCTTGCACGCTCGTCATACTTATAATAAAGTAGAGGTCTTAGTGTGAAATCAAAATCATTAAATCCGTCATCAACTGTCACTATGACAGCTGTCATAGCTAAGACCTATATCGGTGCTATTTTAAGTCGAATGTAATCTAAGTATGAAATCAAAATCACTAAATACGACTTCAACTGTCACTATGACAGCTGTCATAGCTAAGACCTATCTCGGTGCTATTTTTAAGTCGAATGTAATCTAAGTATGAAATCAAAATCATAAAATACGACTTCAACTGTCACTTTGACAGCTGTCATAGCTAAGACCTATATCGGTGCTATTTTTAAGTTGAATGTAATCTAAGTGTGAAATCAAAATCACTAAATACGTCATCAACTGTCACTATGACAGCTGTCATAGCTAAGACCTATATCGGTGCTATTTTTAAGTCGAATGTTATCTAAGTGTGAAATCAAAATCACTAAATACGTCATCAACTGTCACTTTGACAGCAGTCCTAACTAAGACCTATATCGGTGTTATTTTTAAGCCAAATATAGTCTAAGTGTGAGATCAAAATCACTAAATACGTCATCAACTGTCATTTTGACAACTGTCACAACTAAGACCTATATCGGTGCTATTTTTAAGTTGAATGTTATCTAAGTGTGAAATCAAAATCACTAAATACGACCTCAACTGTCACTATGACAGCTGTCATACCTAAGACCTATCTCGGTGCTATTTTTAAGTCGAATATAATCTAAGTGTGAAAACAAAATCACTAAATACGACTTCAACTGTCACTATGACAGCTGTCATAGCTAAGACCTATCTCGGTGCTATTTTTAAGTCGAATGTTATCTAAGTGTGAAATTAAATCACTAAGTACGACTTCAACTGTCACTATGACAGCTTTCATAGCTAAGACCTATATCGGTGCTATTTTTAAGTCGAATGTTATCTAAGTGTGAAAACAAAATCACTAAGTACGACTTCAACTGTCACTATGACAGCTGTCATAGCTAAGACCTATTTCGGTGATATTTTTAAGTCGAATGTAATCTAAGTATAAAATCAAAATCATAAAATACGACTTCAACTGTCACTATGACAGGTGTCATAGCTAAGACCTATATCGGTGCTATTTTAAAGTCGAATGTTATCTAAGTGTGAAATGAAAATCACCAAATACGACTTCAACTGTCACTATGACAGCTGTCATAGCTAAGACCTATCTCGGTGCAATTTTTAAGTCGAAATTAATCTAAGTATGAAATCAAAATCATAAAATACGACTTCAACTGTCACTATGACAGCTGTCATAGCTAAGACCTATATCGGTGCTATTTTTAAGTCGAATGTTATCTAAGTGTGAAATCAAAATCACTAAATACGTCATCAACTGTCACTTTGACAGCAGTCCCAACTAAGACCTATATCGGTGTTATTTTTAAGCCAAATATAGTCTAAGTGTGAGATCAAAATCATTAAATATGACACCAACTGTCATTTTGACAGCTGTCACAGGTAAGATATAATATATCTATACAACAAAAAACATTTATTAGTAATTAAAAATTAAATAAAGTAATAATAATAATAACTATCTAATCTATAAGCCCCATGGTGGGGGGAAAAGTGGCCAAAACGCTGGCGGCATTGCCACGCTGGATGGCAATGCTAAGTTTTTGCCCAAAATAGTTAAGCCTCGTGTTTTAATCTAGGTCCCAGTTCAAAGTCAAAAATCATTTATTCAATTTAGGCATCAAAGACGCACTTATGAACGTCAACTTTTCATTATAATGTACTTTAAAGACTCTACCGCCGCGTTCCAAAATATATAGAACCCACCGAGAAGAAGCGGCAAGAAACTCGGGGCCATTCTTTTTATATGGATGTTTACAATGTTTCTACTTAGGTACTACAAATATTACATTTTATGGGTGGCAGAGAGACAGCTTGCCAGAAGTGGAGTATTCCAAGCATCTTTATCTTCTATATAATGTCGAACTTTATAGTAAGCTTTTTTTATTAAAACGTTTAACTTGAATTTGCCCTCTGTGAGCTCAGTTATGTGCTTTGGGATTTTAATGTAAAAACGCACACCATTTCCTAGGAATGACTTATTAGTCTTCGCAAGTCTAAAACTAGGTACAGCTATCCTATTTGTAAGTATTTCTGGTATTAAAAGTGTGGTGATCACTATTTAACTTATATTTATGTAAATTTTTACGAACATACATTATATTTTCAAATACATATAAGGAAGGCAACGTTAATATATTGATTTCTTTAAATAAATCTCTCAAAGATTCACGGGGACCCATTTCGTATATAGCTCTAATAGCACGTTTCTGAAGGATAAATATGGTCTCTATATCAGCCGCTGAACCCCATAGCAATATCCCATATGACATTACGCTGTGGAAATATGCAAAATACACTAACCGCGCCGTAGAAGCATCTGTTAGCTCTCTTATTTAGTTGCGCTTCGCAGTTGAGCCTAGGGCCCTAAACGGCATAGATATAACAATATTATCATACAAACTTGTTTACGTAATGTTACCAAAATTGGAATGTAACACAGTTAGGCTTTTAGCTTTATGATTGATGTAGGTACTTCAATTTCATTTCATGTTTAGTAATCTCATTTCTACCTGAAAAAAAAGGTAACTGTTTATGAAGGGCAGTATAAAATATCCATTAAATTTATAATTAGCAGAACATTACCTACAATAATTATATATAATGTTATGTTATGGAACCCTTCGTGCATGAGTCCGACTCGCACTTGACGTATTTTTTTTACTTTACATGAAACCATTTTTGTTAATCTCTTGAAAAAAAATACCGCATTGGCGAAACATTTGTCACACAATCGCTCATCTTTACTTTATGCTAAATTAATCGACTTTAATATTATTCTTCTCATCATCTTTTTACATTGACGTTAAACACCGTGCTTTTAAAGCAAATAAAAATATCATAAACACATTTTATTAAAAACTTGTCACGTGCTAGACTCGCGCACGAAGGCTATTTTCTACTTGCAAAAAATACAACCCTGTCAAAGACATCCTAACTAATGTTGCAATTTTGTTTATGTGTTACGCTCTCACGCCTAAACGGGGATTTCGGGAAAGATCGTAGGATCCTTGTCATCGTCATCATAATTATCTTCATCATCATTTATCACCATGTGGGTGAAACCACGGAACGCAGCTAGTACATTATAAGGACTGGTGCGAAGGTTAGTAATACGGTCTCGTAACAGAAAAACCGGAAAAGAAAATAATAAACACAGTGTCATTGTGTTTAGTTCGGCCCTGGAAAAATCTAAGTACCTAAGTCCCATGTTCCAGAATGCAACTCAAATACAGTTTGATATCTGATCATCTAATCAATACTTGAGATTATAATCTCTGCTTGAGCATTGTTTATAAACTATTCTCAGTTGAACTAGTTTCAAACCGATACACAATCAACGATTAGTTTTTTCTACGGAACTATCTGTTTTTGCTTAAATTTGATTACATTGACAATATTGGTGCCGTTCTACACAGAATTTGATAACGAACCAGTTGACTCAACAGCAGCTTCGCTCGCTTGGGTTTGGTGTAGTGAAGGAAGCATCTTTTTGGAATTTCAGGGTCCTGGATTGTCCATTTATACTAAAACTGGATACTTACGTATTTATCGTTCTCTAGATTTTGATTGTTTTAGTGCACATGACTAGTAGGTAACGAGAAAAGTTACCAATGTGTTACGTTATAATACTACACTTAAATAACGTGTTACATTTGACTCTCATCGCTGACGACTGATGCTAGTTTCATCTCTCATCCATGCCGCCTTAATGCGTGCCGCAATGTCGTGCGTGATTTAAGAACATTTTATATAATACCTGGCTTAGTTAGGTTAGGATTGGATGGACGACGGGCTTTGTTTTTTCATAACCCACATTCATAATCATTATTTTGTTTACTGATTCGTGATGAGTACTCCTTTCTGGTCCTAAATCAATAATAAATGTTATAATAATAATATAATAAAGGGATCTATAATAATATAAGAGATTGTCACTCACTATTAATCAAATAACTATGATGGTTATATCGTAAAAAAATGTTTGATTGGTCGCTTGGCCTGCCTTAGGTACAATCAACTTAGCTCACTTGTGTAATATAATATACCAATATGGTCTATGGTAGCATATAATATGTAAAATTATCATTGATAATAACATCATATAAACTTGATAGACATACATGAGACATTATTTACATTGTTACCTTTTTTATGAAACAGGCCTATATTAAAATCACAAACTGACAACTATACTGCAACTGCAGGCTTAACAACTAATGTCACAATATAGGGGGCAGACGAAATCACTGCACACATGAATCTATTAATGCCTGGTTGCAGCAGACTAAAAATATTAACACAAGCATTATAGCAAAGCATAGTTTATATGAACACATTTTATTTATGTAATAATATATTTATTTTGCGTTTCAGTGCAGCTGCAGATGCTTCGCCAGCAAACACTCTATTTTTTAGAACACAGTATCTTCTTATACATATAGTAAAAAAACTACTAATTATGGTGCATACATTTGAGTTCCTGTGCTCCATACAAATGTTCAGGAAATAGAAATTCACATTTGACATTATGTGCTCAGATATGGTTTTTTTTTAAGTAAGTCGTGTGAGCCTTTTCTCTGAGAAATTCATTTATCAGGGCAGCGCAGTGTTCTACACAGACAACCATTTCTTTTGTAACATAATTTAAACTTTTTTTAAACTCTGAGTACTCTCTAAACTCCACAAACAAATGAAAGTTTTCAACACTTGTTGATATTAATGCTTTTTTACAATCCTCACAATTAGGCATCCTCTTCATTACGAACCCACACACATATGCACATGCCTGAATTTCTGCATTGTTGTCTTGTATGGCATCATCAATTTGAGGTAATTCAATTGAGGACAGAAATTCAGGCGCTGTCCTTGCAAATGTATGCTGTGGTGTGGACTGTGAAACGGATAATAGTGTTTCAAAATTGTTAATTATGACGCTATTATCAGTTTCACAGTTTCCTGAAGTGCCCATGTGTGAAATATTTGTTATATGGCAGTTTTTAAGCCAGCTACAAATTGGCTGCATGTTGGATTGGAATTGGATCCACAGTTGCCACGAATGCAGCCAAAAAGATTTTCAATAGGGTCTTGTTGTAATCGCCTAGTGGCAAGGCTAGTGATGTGGTGTTTTTGCACTAAGCTCCTCCACAATTTCTCAATGGCATTGAGAGTCCATATACAACCTTCTTGTGATGGCGGCTTACGTGGGCTTCCAATATACTTAATAGATGAAAAAAATCTTTTCATTTTTTCAAAGCATTTTAAATGTGGCCTTGAATGTTTTAAATTTGTTGCATGAGCTTTTCCTCTGCGCAAATCCGAGCAATCGCTGTTAAGACAATCAAACAGATTATCCATATTTATAATAACATTTGCTGTTACAGCTGCGTCCTCAGTAAGGTCTCCTGAAAATAAGAGTAAGGTGATTAAATAAATGTTTGCTTCATATGAACTTTGTTATTTTGATTGTTACAAATTTTTGAGTTAATATTCTAGCTGTAACCTGCTATCACATCTGTTAATATTTTGATGTAAATGGGGGTCATTGACATTTTACTAACATTGAACTAAGCTAAGCTCTCAAGTTGCCTGAAGATGTGGGGACAGCCATGACAGCTGTAGGCTCTAGTCAGCCTAAAGATGTAGGTACATATCCTACAAATCAAATTACTGTGTGCATGAGATTTAAGAACTAATGTCTCTAAGTGATGAGCGCAGTTTAGAGCCACAGAACGGTGATACTGCAACTGTAATGAACAGGCATGATTCATCCTATCAGGTACGGTCTTCTCTACTTCATCACTTCAAAACATTAAAAATAAACATTCACCATGCTATCATGCAATAAAGAAAGTACCTACCTATCTAGTTTACATACCTTTAGCTACTTTGGCTAACATTCCTCCTGCTACGGAATGGCTAAGAACTTGTGCTGCATTTAACCTTCATTTTTTGTTTTGAATTGGGCTCTAAGTGATCCTTCTTCAAAGCTGGTGCATACACAAAGTTTGGGTTGGTTCAATATCATATTATAAAAACAAGTTTCTAAAGCATTTTAATAAATGTGGTACATCAAAAAGTGCTGTGATTTGTTTGCCATTGTGGTGTATATAAGGGTGTTGCAGTGATGCACCCAAGATAGTGAGGGCTCGCCTGTTTACGCCATCCATATCGCACACAATGGCCGCAATATTTACTCCCACCTCATGGCACTTTTGTAGAACCTGAAATGATAAATAATGAACAATTATTCTAACTGATGTAATAACTATTCACATTGGGTCTGTTATGCAAAAGTATTGATAACGGTGTACAATTGAGAAACTAATAATAATATCAAGAAGAAATATTTGCATTTTTGTATGTCTGTAATGAATAGACTCTAAAACAACTCGTATCAATTTCAAATATTCTTTCTCCATTATATTATGTAATCCCTAAATAACATAGGCTATATATTTTGATTCATCATTATCATCATCCATCACCATGCAGACGGAGCGTAGCTAGTATTATATAAAGGTTGTCATCATCATCCCTACACATGTAGGGTCAATCGATACCATATGTTTTTCTGTAATATAAATGGACACAACAAGGAATTTAATTTGGTTTTAGTATTAGTTTAGGTAATAGGGTTTTGCCACACCGCTGACTGCTGCCTACTAGACGCTTTTTTCTGCCTATGAGACTTCAGTCGCCTTTTAAGACATTCTAAGGCAGGTGTTTAAAAAAAAATACTTACCTCTTTAATTAGCACAGCCAGTCTGTCTGCAGAAGAAAACCCACTTGAAAAGTAATGGGCAATTGGCTGTTTAACTTTCTTACGTATCCCTGCAACCATAAACACCAATGCATATGCTGCAATAAGTGGGGATCTTCCCTGTGAAGCATGGTCCTGAAATCCTGAAATCTTCTTTAGGGTTGTAATTGAGATGTTTTTTTATTGACAATTCATCAAACATTAATGTGTATTCATTGTCTGAAGGCTTTTGTGTCTTTGTGTAATTTTGAAGGACTTCAAAAACTGGTTGATTGATTCCAGCATTAAAAGGTACTCTATTGAGTAGACTTTTTAATGTACTGGGTGATGGTAACTGAAAAAGCCTTTGCAGCAAACGGTAACAAGTTGGTGATCTTTTATAAATTCTTAGAGCAGTAATTTTTTCTTTTTTATTCCACCTTCGACCAGTACTTTTCTTTTTAAAGTTCCGTATCTGTCCTTGCAACAGTTGCGCAAATGTCGGAGATATCTTCTTTGATAACTTTTTATGGATACATCATCTGTCACACGTTTTAAAATATCTTTTGACTTCAGATGTCTAACGCAATTGCGCAGTTGGCAAATTTTTCGCATATATTTGCTACATTTGGCATACAAAAACTTCTCCTTTTCTGAAGTTGGTTTAACTATTGTTTGCACTTGAGCATCTAAAGATGTCCCAACATTAGGCTCACTATTTGCACCAATGGTCACTTCCTGTAAGACCCCATGTGAAGGACCAGGCTGATTGGTAGGTCTTGTGTTTGTGATATCCTGTAAGACCCCATGTGAAGGACCAGGTTGAGGCCTTATTGTATACTCGGGCAATTGTGGTTCATTCTGGAATAAAATAAATAATGAGTTACAGATGAAAAGGTATTGAAAATATATAACTAAACTAACAAATACAGATAGATAGGAACTCTTTAGTTAAAACATAATGGTACAAAAGGCAGTCTTATCGCGATTCCTTCCAGACAACCTTTGCATAGAAAGTGTAATATTTTCAGGGACAGTGGTAAATAGTATCAGCGTAAGTATAGAAAAGGAAAGGCGAAGAATTCCCAATTGGTAGAGGTGTCAGGCAGGGGGATCCTCTGTCACCCAAGTTGTTTATAGCTGTGCTTGAAAGTATTTTTCACCACCTAAACTGGAAGGAAAAAGGAATAAGAATACACAACCAATATTTGAGCCACATTAGATTTGCCGATGATATTGCAACCTTCGCTGACTCTGCTACAGACCTAGAAGAAATGACCTGCCAGTTTGCACAGAAAAGCAGTAAAGTCGGCCTTAACATAAACATAAGCAAAACAAAAATAATGACAAATTCTGTTACAAAACCAATCATAGTAAACAACCAAAATATAGATTATGTCGATTCGTACATATATCTAGGAAAACAAATATCATTTAAAGAAAACAACAATGAAGAGGAAGTAGAGAGAAGAATCAATACAACCTGGAGAAAGTTTTGGGCACAAAAAGAGATCTTAAAAGGACCCTATAATTTAAACCTCAAAAAGATAGCACTGGACACTAACCTTCTACCTTGCTTAACATATGGCAGCCAAACCTGGGTATATACAAGCAAAGTCAAAAACAAAATAACAACATGCCAAAGATCAATGGAGAGGAGCATTCTAAAACTAAAAAGGATAGATAAAATCAGAAGCACTGAAATAAGAAAAAAGACTAAAGTCATAGATGCTCTAAACTTTGCTATGAAATCTAAATGGAAATGGGCTGGACATATTGCCAGATATAAAGATAAGCGATGGACGCTGAGAACAACAACATGGAAATCCAATAGGAAAACGCAGAGTGGGGAAACCAAAGAAAAGATGGTCAGACGATATAAAACAAATAGCTGGACCAGAATGGATAAATATTGCCAAGGACAGGGAAAAATGGAAGAGTTTGGAGGAGGCCTATACCCGAAAGGGATCTGTTAGTATGTAAGATAAGATAAGATAAATGTTAAAAAGAAAACCTGTAATAACGGAAAAATAAAGGCTTTATTATTATTATTATTATTTATTATTAAGTATAGAAAATAGTGAATAGGTACATACCTAAATGCCTGATAACAAATGTAATATATATATATATATATCTATATATTACATAATATATATATACATATACTGCCTAGTTCAATAAGTAACAAAAATAGATTTGAAATATTTGCAAACACCAATAATATTTAAACCACAGATATAATTTTTTAATTTGGTCTTAATTGAATTAGGCGTTGGATATTGGAGCTGTGGTAGCCAAGTGATTACACCTATTGACTGCTAATCAGAAGGTACCTGGTACCCCATGGCAGTAGAACATTTTGCGAATGATGATCTAGCTAGCTACATACTACCCTCAAGTAGCAAGTATACTTCTGCCCTACCAATTGAAGCAGCAATCATGGATGGAACAGTATGGACTACTGAGCAGCAATACCATGGGTTAACTCTCTTTCAGCTTGAGCCCCTCCTCACTGGTGGAAAGGCATTGTGTGTTTGTAACTCTGCCTATTTTCCATTGTCAGTTTAGTAGGCTGTGTTATCGCTAAGAGCGATCTGTTCAGGAAAACCGTTGGATAAATACCAATAGGTGAGACGGTGATCAATATCTAGCTTACAGTCACAACATAAATTTGTTCTAATACTGACTTGCAACTAACATCACATGGAACCACAGATCTCCGTAACTTCTGTAGAGTATCATCAGTGAAGTCAGCTTCAAGAAAATGATTTTCACACAACATTTTATGCTCACTGTGGAGTTTCATTTGAAATGTTCTTGATGAGTATGTATTGGGCCCATAGTTCACAGCTGAAAGTTCAAAAAAAATACTTAATAAAAATTCTATTTGGGTTACTTATATTGTTTTGATTCGAAAATGGGTACTGTAAAATATTTGTTGCAGCCAAATGCTAATTGCCTAACCGTTTTATGAAACACCACTGTTCTATCAATGCCGTGAATATTTACCATTTATATCATATTTATCCAGCTACAAATACAGCTTTTAAGCCCCCACATGCATGAAGTACTATGACACAACTAGATTTGTGTGAAATTTTGTATAACTTGTACAACATACACATCATTTATTTTAATCTTACTTCCATGGGGACTCAGGCTACAGGTAAGTTAGAAATATTACTCCCAATGGAAAGCTACATGGATGCAAAGACGAAATATAATATTTAGTGCATTCAAATAGATCACTTCTGATCGTTTTTAGCGAAAATGCTAATAACGCTCATAAGGGGCATTCGAATGGGAATCTGTGGGTGAAAATGTCATTCATGTCTCGGAATGCTAAAAAAGAGGAATTATTTCCACCAAAAAGTGTAATATTTGACCCCCACGTCCAAAGCATGGTTGTTTGTGATCGTTATTTGACAGCTATGTATTTGATCATAAACATGCGATTTTAGGACTTATGCTCAGTTGAGCGCTTTTTTGTTAAAGCGTTTGTACAGATCAAAACTGTTACTTTTGTCACTTTTGCCCACACCCTATTCAAACGCACTATATGTAGTTTCTGGATTTCTTAGTTAGGTCAATTTTAAGGATTCAGAATTAACCAGATTTGCTAATTCATGTTTGATTTGACTCTGATAAAATGCTTAAAAATAGAAGTTCTTAGAGGCTTCTGTCTGCAACTATTGTCATAATTGTGCCAGTGTCTGTTGTGCTAGTTCCATAAACTATCAGGAGAATTAGCAATTGTTTAATAATATGAGGAGTGGTACATATGGAGAGTCGCACTAAGACATGACCATAAAAATATCAGTAAATATACATACCGTATAAGGTTATTTATGCCAGGCTTTGGAAATCTAAACGATTTTGCGTTGTCTGCGAACGGTGAGCGGCCGCATTTAAAGCATTTCCTTTTGTTTTCTTTCTCCGACATGATCACAAACTAAAATAAGAGTCTCTGCTCAAATTATTATAATATAATCAAGAGTCAACTTCTCACATCACACACAACTGAGTCAATTTCTCGAAGTTCCTAATCGCAATTAACATAACTTTTTGAAGGCACGGAGGAACATAAGCTCAACTCGACGTGGATTTAATGCTATATTCAAGGAACTTTAACAACGAACGAAACTGAAATCACTGAAACCGGCACTAAATCCGAATGAAAACAATAACACACCCACCAAAGAGAATAATATTTTAGCATGCCGGATGTGACATCAAAATATTTAATGTGTTACCACCTTTGAATAATATTTTAAATGGTAATTTCATTTGCCCCATACAAATGTGCCATCCCGTCGCCAGTGCGACCGCTTTTATAGGTTACGGCGTACTTGAACGTGGTCGTTTTAAACATTAAGATTGCAATACAAAGTGATGGCATGTTTTATAATTAATTGTACGTAATAAACTTAAATCATTTTGAGAATAATTATATTATTAATTTTAATTGGAATAATTTACTGTAAACAATTTCAAAAATATGAGTCTATGTTTTATAAATCAATTCAAATAAATCAATTTAACAAATCTAATTGTTATAGACTAATTATTATTGGCTAATTATTGTATCCGCGCCGATATATATATTGTTGGAGACGAAAATAGCCTAGTAGACCGAAAAGTATAAAAGGCAGCGCGCAGAGCGGTCGTGGCTCACTCTGCCTTCAACCGTCGACGAGTCAACATCTCCGAGTTCGTTATTGCGGTGACGTCAATCCTTGTCGTGGTTTTGTATAGTGCAAACACTGTCATAATGATTGTCGGGGTTTTTTTTTAATTTTTTTTTATTTTTTTTTTTAATTTTTTTTTTCCCTTTTATTAAATTAATGTTCTGCTACTTGTTGAGATAAATAACTGTAAGGTTAATGTAACCGCTGTTTTAATACTTTTACGGCAAAGTTTTGTCTTGTATAACTTGTATGCAACACAGAGGTATTGATCATTATGATTGACACGTCACTGTGGTATGGACGTACTTCAGGTTTTAAATAAAACAATTTTCAATATGAACCCTATATGAATGGGTACCAATGGAAACTTGGTAATGTATGTAAGGCATGGAATGTTTTTCTTTGTTTTCATTGCATGGTGTGGTGCGGGTGATGGAAGTCCAGAATTGTATTGTAGTACGTCGACAGATATTAACACATTCATTTGTTTTTCAGCTGTCCCGAGCAGGTATCCTGAGCGGCTGCCCAAACTGCTGCGCTGGGCTGCTGCGCTGAGCAACCGCCCGTGCTTCTGCGCTGAGTGGCCGCCCAAGCCGCTGTCCCGAGCAGTTGTCTGCTGGAAGTCAAGATTACCTTGTGTGGTGTCATGCAAAGGTGGTATCGTGAGTATGTCGAGACATTCGACAGTTAATCTTCACAAATTGATATCATGTGCTAGTTAACTTTGGTATGCATTAATAAAGAAAAATATCACTAAACTGTTAAAGTATGTAAGGCAAGGAATGTTTTTCTTTGTTTTCATTGCATGGTGTGGTGCGGGTGATGGAAGTCCAGAATTGTATTGTAGTACGTAGACAGATATTAACACATTCATTTGTTTTTCAGCTGTCCCGAGCAGGTATCCTGAGCGGCTGCCCAAACTGCTGCGCTGGGCTGCTGCGCTGAGCAACCGCCCGTGCTTCTGCGCTGAGTGGCCGCCCAAGCCGCTGTCCCGAGCAGTTGTCTGCTGGAAGTCAAGATTACCTTGTGTGGTGTCATGCAAAGGTGGTATCGTGAGTATGTCGAGACATTCGACAGTTAATCTTCACAAATTGATATCATGTGCTAGTTAACTTTGGTATGCATTAATAAAGAAAAATATCACTAAACTGTTAAAGTATGTAAGGCATGGAATGTTTTTCTTTGTTTTCATTGCATGGTGTGGTGCGGGTGATGGAAGTCCAGAATTGTATTGTAGTACGTCGACAGATATTAACACATTCATTTGTTTTTCAGCTGTCCCGAGCAGGTATCCTGAGCGGCTGCCCAAACTGCTGCGCTGGGCTGCTGCGCTGAGCAACCGCCCGTGCTTCTGCGCTGAGTGGCCGCCCAAGCCGCTGTCCCGAGCAGTTGTCTGCTGGAAGTCAAGATTACCTTGTGTGGTGTCATGCAAAGGTGGTATCGTGAGTATGTCGAGACATTCGACAGTAATCTTCACCAATTGATATCATGCGCTAGTTGTCTTTGGTATGCATTAATAAAAAAAAATATCACTAAACTGTGCGAGTGAGATCTTGGTAAAGTATGTAAAGCATGGAATGTTTTTCTTTGTTTTCATTGCATGGTGTGGTGCGGGTGATGGAAGTCCAGAATTTTATCGTAGTACGTCGACAGTTATTAACACATTCGTTTGTTTTTCAGCTGTCCCGAGCAGGTATCCTGAGCGGCTGCCCAAACTGCTGCGCTGGGCTGCTGCGCTGAGCAACTGCCCGTGCTTCTGCGCTAAGCGGCCGCCCAAGCCGCTGTCCCGAGCAGTTGTCTGCTGGAAGTCAAGTCCGGAGTAATCGACACCAAAGATTACCTTGTGTGGTGTCATGCAATAGTGGTATCGTGAGTATGTCGAGACATTCGACAGTTAATCTTCACCAATTGATATCATGCGCTAGTTGTCTTTGGTATGCATTAATAAAAAAAAATATCACTAAACTGTGCGAGTGAGATCTTGGTAAAGTATGTAAAGCATGGAATGTTTTTCTTTGTTTTCATTGCATGGTGTGGTGCGGGTGATGGAAGTCCAGAATTTTATCGTAGTACGTCGACAGTTATTAACACATTCATTTGTTTTTCAGCTGTCCCGAGCAGGTATCCTGAGCGGCTGCCCAAACTGCTGCGCTGGGCTGCTGCGCTGAGCAACTGCCCGTGCTTCTGCGCTGAGCGGCCGCCAAAGCCGCTGTCCCGAGCAGTTGTCTGCTGGAAGTCAAGATTACCTTGTGTGGTGTCATGCAAAGGTGGTATCGTGAGTATGTCGAGACATTCGACAGTTAATCTTTACAAATTGATATCATGCGCTAGTTGTCTTTGGTATGCATTAATAAAGAAAAATATCACTAAACTGTGCGAGTGAGATTTTGGTAAAGTATGTAAGGCATGGAATGTTTTTCTTTGTTTTCATTGCATAGTGTGGTGCGGGTGATGGAAGTCCAGAATTTATTTTAGTACGTAGACAGATATTAACACATTCATTTATTTTTCAGCTGTCCCGAGCAGGTATCCTGAGCGGCTGCCCAAACTGCTGCGCTGGGCTGCTGCGCTGAGCAACTGCCCGTGCTTCTGCGCTGAGCGGCCGCCCAAGCCGCTGTCCCGAGCAGTTGTCTGCTGGAAGTCAAGTCCGGAGTAATCGACACCAAAGATTACCTTGTGTGGTGTCATGCAAAGGTGGTATCGTGAGTATGTCTAGACATTCGACAGTTAATCTTCACAAATTGATATCATGCGCTAGTTGTCTTTGGTATGCATTAATAAAGAAAAATATCACTATACTGTGCGAGTGAGATCTTGGTAAAGTATGTAAGGCATGATTTTCTTTGTTTTCATTGCATGGTGTGGTGCGGGTGATGGATGTCCAGAATTTATTGTAGTATGTAGACAGATATTAACACATTCATTTATTTTTCAGCTGTCCCGAGCAGGTATCCTGAGCGGCTGCCCAAACTGCTGCGCTGGACTGCTGCGCTGAGCAACCGCTTGTGCTTCTGCGCTGAGCGGCCGCCCAAGCCGCTGTCCCGAGCAGTTGTCTGCTGGAAGTCAAGATTACCTTGTGTGGTGTCATGCAAAGGTGGTATCGTGAGTATGTCGAGACATTCGACAGTTAATCTTCACAAATTGATATCATGTGCTAGTTAACTTTGGTATGCATTAATAAAGAAAAATATCACTAAACTGTTAAAGTATGTAAGGCATGGAATGTTTTTCTTTGTTTTCATTGCATGGTGTGGTGCGGGTGATGGAAGTCCAAAATTTTCTCGTAGTAAGCCGACAGATATTAACACATTCATTTGTTTTTCAGCTGTCCCGAGCAGGTGTCCTGAGCGGCTGCCCAAACTGCTGCGCTGGGTTGCTGCGCTGAGCAACTGCCCGTGCCTCTGCGCTGAGCGGCCGCCCAAGCCGCTGTTCCGAGCAGTTGTCTGCTGGAAGTCAAGTCCGGAGTGATCGACACCAAAGATTACCTTGTGTGGTGTCATGCAAAGGTGGTATCGTGAGTATGTTGAGACATTCGACAGTAAATCTTCACAAATTGATATCATGCGCTAGTTGTCTTTGGTATGCATTAATAAAGAAAAATATCACTAAACTGTGCAAGTGAGATCTTGGTAAAGTATGTAAGGCATAATTTTTTTTTCTTAGTTTTTATTGCACAGTGTGGTGCGGGTGATGGAATTCCAGAATTTTATCGTTGAAAGTCGACAGATGATAAAACAATAATTTCTTTTTCAGCTGTCCGAGCAGGTTACCTGAGCGGCTGTCCAAACTTCTGCGCTGGGCTGCTGCGCTGAGCAACTGCCCGTGCTTCTGCGCTGAGCGGCCGCCCAAGCCGCTGTCCCGAGCAGTTGTCTGCTGGAAGTCAAGTCCGGAGTAATCGACACCAAAGATTACCTTGTGTGGTGTCATGCAAAGGTGGTATCGTGAGTTTGTTGAGACATTCGACAGTTAATCTTCACAAATTGATATCACGTGCTTGTTGTCTTTGGTATTCATTAATAAAAAAAAATATCACTAAACTGTGCGAGTGAGATCTTGGTAAAGTATGTAAGGCATGGAATGTTTTTCTTTGTTTTCATTGCATAGTGTTGTGCGGGTGATGGAAGTCCAGAATTTATTGTAGTACGTAGACAGATATTAACACATTCATTTATTTTTCAGCTGTCCCGAGCAGGTATCCTGAGCGGCTGCCCAAACTGCTGCGCTGGGCTGCTGCGCTGAGCAACTGCCCGTGCTTCTGCGCTGAGCGGCCGCCCAAGCCGCTGTCCCGAGCAGTTGTCTGCTGGAAGTCAAGTCCGGAGTAATCGACACCAAAGATTACCTTGTGTGGTGTCATGCAAAGGTGGTATCGTGAGTATGTCGAGACATTCGACAGTTAATCTTCACAAATTGATATCATGCGCTAGTTGTCTTTGGTATGCATTAATAAAGAAAAATATCAGTAAACTGTGCGAGTGAGATTTTGGTAAAGTATGTAAGGCATGGAATGTTTTTCTTTGTTTTCATCGCATAGTGTGGTGCGGGTGATGGAAGTCCAGAATTTTATCGTAGTACGTCGACAGATATTAACACATTCATTTGTTTTTCAGCTGTCCCGAGCAGGTATCCTGAGCGGCTGCCCTAACTGCTGCGCTGGGCTGCTGCGCTGAGCGGCCGCCCAAGCCGCTGTCCCGAGCAGTTGTCTGCTAGAAGTCAAGTCCGGAGTAATCGATACCAAAGATTACCTTGTGTGGTGTCATGCAAAGGTGGTATCGTGAGTTTGTTGAAACACTCTACCGAGAGAAGAAGTGTAACTGCTATACAGACATAATGCGAATTACACTGATACTACTAGCGCAACAGAATCCGCACGGAATGCTAAGGAACTAACTTAAGCGCGAATTTTAAATATCCACCCCATGCTTTTCTATTTTCATTTATTTTATTACCTATCAATTCAGTCTGCGGATGGAACAATGTTAAAACACAATTTCGCCTCATGAAGTAGGCAGAACCTTATTAGGTGAATAATTAGGTACTTATGTTATAGAAATAAAACAATTTTTAAGAACATTTATGTATTTATTTCATAAATTTATTAAAGTTTAACTAAATAATGGACAAAAGTTTAAAAATATCAAATGTCATAAATTATTTGTTGGAGGCAAAGTGTCCAGAATGCTGGCTGCATTTCCACGTTGAATAGCTATGCAAAATTTCTTTGCAAAATATGAGCCAGCATTCTGTTCACCTACGCTTCAACCAATTGTTTGGTCAAGCCCTGAAAATTTCGTACGCGCCACTTAGAGTAAGTTTCTACCCCAAAAGGCACAAATGTGTAACCTCCACCGAGATTGGCATATTTGCATCGTTTTAAGGTTTCGGCATTTTCACTGCCACACCAGCCTGAGCGTATTTTTCTGGACTGACTTTGTACTTTCTGGTCTGTCTGGAAGTCTTGACTGTCAGCATTTAATGCATCAAACAGCTGGAAGAATTTGCTCAAAAGTGTAGCTGTGGCGAAGGCTTCTGAAGGAAGTTCATCTGAAATTAAACAAAAATAATAGAAGTTTAAGTAACTGCTACAAATCAATTTGAATAAGCTAATATAGGGCTTTTATTTGAATAAAAGGTATTTTATGTATTTCTACATGAAACCAACAGATTAGTCTGTAGAAACAATTGTATTACTTTTAAAATATTCATGGATTTGATTTTTTATTGTTTTATTTTAAACACATATCTACTACTATTGCTTTACTAAAACGTATTTTAGGCAGGACAGTGACTTAATGATACATTTGTGTACGTGGCTAAGTCTTTACTCGCGATTATGTCAATAAAAATCATGCATCATTGAAACTATAAATATTTACATATACATATTAAATTAACTTGTGAAATGGCAAATGTTCAACACGTACGACTACACTTATAAAAGAAAAATGAATGTGCAATATCTGTTACAAATAAGTATGAAAGCTATATTTATTCTCTGTGCCTCCACTATAGAGTTTTAAAATCTCAAACCCTTATTAGAATATTCTGTGGTTGTTTCGTTCTTTCACTTCACTTACATCTGGTCGTGTTCCTTTGAGAGCCAAAATCGATCGCGTCGTTCGCATAGCCGCCCAACCGTTATCTTTCAAACTCGCAATTATCATAACTGAGCTCGGTACATCATCGATTACATCACAGATCACGCTCACGCCACGACTACAACACTTGCGGATGGAAGGTTTTGGACTTGCGGTCGTTGTAAGCTGTTACTGTCAAAATATCAAATAGGTTTATGATTCATTCGATTTAATTGAGAGAAAATATGACGCGCTTTTTGCGACCGTGTGAGTGTTCTATTTGGGTTGGGCATTATAGGTATTCATCCTAAAGGAAACACGAAACCGCAGTCGTATGTATTGGCGGTGTTTACTGGAATGCACCATTAGGGTCGATTTCGGCTTAAAAAGGAACACGCCGTAAATAATATTGAAGTAATATTGTTCAACCATTTTTTTTTTTTTATCCTGGGTTCTATAATACGGGTCTCGAGCCTAGTTTAGAAACCAGGTGCTCCTTTACATTTATTCTGTAACCTATATGTTTGACCTTAATAAATTTATTATTATTATTATTATTTTGTGTTGGTACGATAGTAAGTACGATTATTTTAAGCTTATTACAAGACGCTCCTGATTTATAATAGTTTCGTAAAAGGTGGGAGTAGGCCCCGTTGTGTCATCCATCAGCCCAAAAGCAATAGTAATTACATTACTGCAATCTGACTAGAGAAAGATAGGAAATATGGTAGACGAAGGTACAGGCACATAGTACCTATATGATCTTATTATAGGTATCACATGGAGATCAAAGTTAAATTACATGTTTTTAACTAACTGTAATAATAATACCTACTGTAGAATTGAGAACGAGAGTAGGTACCTCACTATGCTATTAGTTTTTCAATATAAGCAAGATAAAGCATATATGAGCATAAAAATATATATGATTAACATACCGTTTAACATTCGTTTTACCAGTAGGCCTACCACGAGTTTACAACATTGACACCAATCGACGCTCGCTATCGACTGCCGCTAAAAAATGTATGGAAAAATGAACAGTGCCACCTCGCGGTCAATTGTGGAACTACAATTGACAGCGAGTACGCCAATCACAAGCTTAATAGGTAGGCGAGATCGAGTATCGACTATAGATGACATTTACGTTGCCAACTCATGGTAGAGCCACAGGCTTAGGGAAACGGTGAAATGAGACCACACCATCTTGAACAGGAGTTGCTCCACATTTTGCACATTTTCTGTACATGTCCGTAGACATACTTAGATTTTATAAGTTTTTAAACTATCAGGATCACTTTTGCAAGAGACAACATTAGAAAAGGGATATTTACCGTGTAATCCATTTTATTTGAGTTCGCGATTTATATTCCCGACAACATGGATTACACGGTAAATATCCCGTTTCTAATGTTACTAATACTTAGATAGTTCTGCGGAAGCTTACATTAAAGGAGGGTCACTATAATAACATGAAATATCCACGAAAATACGAAATATCAGCAATTTAAAACTAATTTATAACGTAAATGTTCAAATTGAATTTGATCAACTTGCTGACATACAATTCGAGTGTTGCAAGATGAATTAAAAAATTGGAGCTAGTTTTATAATATTGTTTTTAACAAAAATGTTAGCTTCTTTTATGTATTTTGTACAACAAAAAAAAGGTAAAAGAAAAAAACATATAATGAAACGTTTGGTGGCAGTAAAATATGTATTTTATTAAAAATGTACGGAATATTTTTTTATGGAACGAATTTGCTTCCCTATAAATGTCTAAATTTTATCGCTGTAGCAGTACATACAATTCCGCTACACACATCTAAATTTTGCTCGTGTGTGCAATGGTAAAATCTAGTACATACAGGATACCTCCCCTTGGATAGATGTTTTCTAGTATATATTTTAGTCTATGGATAGATGTCGATAATAATAAAATACAGATGGTCACAAGAAAAAAAAAACGATCATTTAGCATTGCTTTTACTTCATTTATGTCATGTATATGTTATATTATGTTAACACATATATATGTGTTAACAGGTCCCAATTTCAGTTTAAAATTAACATGTGGACCGGAATTTTAAATGGAAAAGTAGTTGGACCGTTCGAGCTTCCCCGCAACTTTAAATGGAGATAACTACTTGGATTTTCTCCAAAACCATTTGCCAGACCTCCTAGAAGATGTGCCCCTAAACATTTACAGGGCGCTGTGGTTTCAGCAAGATGGTTGCCCAGCGCATTATGCTCGTCACGTACGAGAGTATTTGGACACGGAATATCCCGGAAGGTGGATTGGGCGCCTTGGTCCAGTTTCATGGCCCGCTCGTTCCCCCGACTTAAATCCAATAGATTTTTTTTATTGGGGCTGCATAAAGGAAAAAGTCTATTTTAAACCAATTGAAAATGTTGCCGAACTACGCCAGAGGATAACCGAAGCAGCGGAAGAAATAAATGCAGCTAGTTACGCAAGACTAATCAAGAGGTCATTTTTAAAAAGATGTAGAGCCTGCATTGATGCAGGCGGCAAACATTTCGAACATTTGATTTAATAAATTATCAATCACATACAACAGTTTGTTTTATTTTTAAATTTATTGATTAATTTAAGTCAAACAATTAGTCACAACACTTGAGTTTTTTAATTACAAGCCGTTTTTTGTTTCGTTTCGAAGCATCTGTGTTAGCATCCATCTCGCTTACTCATGTTGTAGACCTATCTATCTCGCTCTGTCATAGCCCTTTAACGCGGTGTATTTGTCGGTGACCACCGCATACTATTCATTGTTCTATTTCTCCGAATTTTTTAAGGAAAACAAGTATTGTGATGACCTAATTTAATTTTTTAAATGAGTATGTTTTGCGATAAAAATTGGCAATAAATGTTATAGGTAGAAAAGTTAAAAGTATTGTATCATTTTGAAATCTTGACTAAATGGGCCATCTTTTGAAGTAACTTGCCTAGGGTAGTACCATATTTTTTTTTTACTGTACCATTAAAGTTAGTTGATATTATTTTTTCAACCACAACTCAAAGAAAATGCGATAATTTTAACAAACATAGCAACTCTTTTTGTTTAAATAGTGATTGCAATTGATAGCATGTTCATTAAAGACCCCGTTAGTAAAAAAAAAAAACACTGTAAAATAGTTAACTTTGAGGTCAGAATAACTAAAGATATGAATAAAGGTGTCGATTTTCCTCTTTTTCATAAATTTGCCAATTATAACTTAACCAACTGATATAGAATTTTTATTTTATTTTTCCTGGTACTGGTATGACCCCCCGTCTTGCCCCGTGCCCGCTTGACGTTGATTTCTGGGACATCCTGTATATACCTGATTGTTATTTACGTATCCAGTATACAGTCGTATAAACAGATTTCATAAGCAGATCTATTAAAATTTATACTCATCATAAAATCATTAAAACAGTCGTACTAGTCACGTGGGCTCTCCCTCAATCCATATAATGCTTTCCGAAGCTTGCATACTTTATGTGGTTCAATTTTGTAACCATCAGGTGGATATATATACACCTCCGACTTAATATTGCCATTAAGAAATGCAGTTTCAACATCCATTTGTTCAATATTCCATCCATTCACACAAACAGTAGACAACAAAGCCTTCATGGTAATAATTCTTGCAACAGGTGAATATATTTCTTCATTCTCATCATATTGTTGCTGAAACCCTCTAGCTACTACACGAGCCTTGTATTTTCCAGTGGTTTTTACTCGATATATCCATTTCACTTCTATTTTATTTGAATCCATCAGTTCATTAACAATTTCCCTTGTGTTATTCTGTTCTAAGCTATTAATTTCGTCATTCATTGCATTAATCCACTTTTTTGAATCTGGACAATTTATAGCTTCATCGTAACTATTTGACACTAAAGCATTAGCAAAATTCACATAAACAACATGATCTTTAAACTTCTCGGGCATTTTTCTACCCCTTTGTGGGCGATCGTTTGAACACACTCCCTCAATATTAGAACTCTTCTTTTTGTCATTTTCATCATCCACTGTATCATAAAATTCTTCTTTTTCATCTTTTTCACCTTTTTCACCGTTTATTATTTTCATCATTATCATCATCATTGTTGAATTTAATCACTTGACCTTCTTCTGCATTAATGAACTTCACATAGATATTTTACTTGACTTTATTATCTATTAATACTCTATATCCATTATCCGTATAGCCAACCAGTACAACTCGAACGCCTTTTGGGTTAAGTTTCAAATTTCTACTTTCTTCAGGTACTTTAACGAAACAGGAACTGCCATATAATTTTAAATTTCCAATATCTGGTTTCCGTCCATTAAATATTTCAAATGGTGTTTTCTTTTCGGCCGTGTTAGTCAATAATCTATTACCCAGATAAGCCGTTAATAAGCCGCAGGCGCAGGCTTTAAAAGAATGCCCTCTTCTTTGGAAAAAATTAAAAAATCTCTGTTTAGGTACTCTCCTCCGTTATCACATCTGATTTCCTTAACTCGTTTCCCTGTTTGTTTTTGAACCAATTTCACGTACGTTTTAAAACAATCAATGACATTGCTTTTATTTTTAATTACACAAACATATGCATGTCGACTATAATCAATAAAAGTCAATAAAAGAGACAAAATATCTTTAACCATTATAACCTACAGGAGTCAAAGGACCATTAACGTCTGTAAGTACGATTTCAAGCAAATCCGTTGCTCGGCGCCTATTATTTTCAAAAGGTAAATTAGTAATTTTATTTAATAAACAAATCTCGCATTGTATATAATCATTAGGTAATGTTTGAGGTAACTGATCCAGTGATTGCAGCCTACACATTTCTTTAAGCTTACGAAAATTTACATGACCAAAAATTCTATGTAATTTTTCTTTAACTGACATAGTTTTCTCACTTGTGTATGTTACATTATTTTTATTATTTTACCTTTCCTTCTAATTCATTACAACTTGAGTATTTTCCTGCCTACAGCTACTAACTTTCTGTTTCTATTATAAATATCTGCTTTGTCACTATGAAATTTAATAACATTATGTTTATTTATAATAGCAGATACGCTTGGTAAATTTCTTTTCATATTTGGAACATAGTACACGTTTTCAATGTCTTTTTTCGTATTCCTACCATTGACCTCACACAACATTGTTACAGTTCTCAACTTTTCTGATTTCAGACAAAAACCGTCACCTACTTTTATGTTGACAGGAGAAGATAAAGTTTTATACTCACAGAAATACTTGTCATCATTAATAATATGACACTACAACCGCTGTCTATTAGCCATGTGACCTTTCCATTCGTCAATGCTTCTACTTCTACATTAAAGCCAGCCGAAGATTCAGCCCTATAACTTCCACCTCTATATGCTCCTCTACGTCGACCTCTTTGTCCTCTACCTCTATGATAAGAACCACGTCTACGGTTCACAAGTTGTGGACAATCCCTTTTATAATGTCCTGGTTTATGACATTCATAACATTTACTTTGGGGTTCTTCACCTTCAGTTTGTTTTTGATTTGATGTGGACGTGAAAGACATAGGTGTTGCATCGCTCCCCTCCTTTTGAGATTCCAGTAAAATTTTTGATTTGACATATTCAACAGTTTGGTCCGTTTTTGGTAATGCATCAATAATATTTACTATGTGATTAAAACTCTCAGGTAGGGAAAGCAGTAAATAATTTAATTTATCCTCTTCAGCCATATTTTCTCCAGCACTAATTAATTCATTAATCTGTTTTTCAAAAATTTGCAGAAACTCAATAGGTTTATAATATAATATCCTTTAATTGTGTCTTTAAAATTTTCCTTTTTAATAACAGTCTATTAGCGCTACCTTTCTGCGCATATAAGCTATCAAGCTTTTTGATCATATCAAATGCGGTATTCTCTGTTATTATTATGTCGAGCTGAGAATTATTAACACTGTTTACTAGGTAGTTCTTAGCTTTAATATCTAGCTTTTTCCATTCTGAATCTAACATACCTTCAGGTTTAGTTGGTGAATTGATGACCAAATCGCAACTCTTCATTTCCAAAAATAATTTCAATCTAAATTTCCATTTGTCATAGTTGGTACCATCAAATATCTGCAACCTCGAATATTCATCCTTACCTTCCATAGTTTTACTAGGTACCGATTTATTTATTTTCAAAAACCATGCTCTGCTACCATGTTAAGAATCGCTAAAATCTATTTAAAATATACACCATTATTTCTTGTGACCATATGCATTTTATTATTATCGACATCTATCATCGTATGACATACAGAGAAAAACAGTTCGTCTATGATAGACGATCAAAACACTCTAAAGAGCTTTTTACACAATCACTATCTCAACAATTTCATGCTTACCTAATGTTTTATTTTACTTTTTAGGGCTAAGTATTAATTTTATTCTCCACTGTCGCCTATGAAGATTTTTTCAATGCATTTAAATAAAACCCTAGATTGTTATACCTCGTTCGAATAATCCCTCAATAATCACATCAATATTTTTTTATATATCCCTTAAAGAAAAATAATCTTTATAATAATTTTTTTAACCAGCCAAGAGTGCGATTGATTCATTGACTCAGTCCGAGGTACAGCTTTGGTTGTGATCAGGTAACTCTCTCACGAGTCGTGATTGTAGCCCCAACCAAGGTAGCGATCCCGTTCGAGCTGGCTTCGGCCAGTATAGACAGTTAATCATCGCCGGTGAGCTCAAAGCAAACATTACATCTTGGCTAGATTCTCTACAAAGAGTTAATTTCTTAACTTTCACTTGTTTACTACGGCCTATTCAATTAACTTATGCACTATTTTAACGATCGACGTCCTCAATCATCTTATTACAATGTAAAAATGCAATAATAATAATAATAATAAAACACACAAAATAAACAAAATTAAATTTAGTAGCCTAAAAATCGTAAATGTTCAATAAAAAAAATTAAAAGTTGAATACCTATCTCGAAAAGGGTTACATTTAGGGTAGGGTATTTCATAGTGAAATAGGTAAGTCAGAAATGATGGGTACTCCACGCCCTTAGCGGATCTAGCACGACTTTTCCTGTAACCCTGTATATAATTGAAGATCTTCAATTATACAAAGATTTATATTTAATATATATTAAAGATTGATATTTAATACATACTACGAGTACAATTAAATGTTATTCAATTTCATAAAAATTTAAATCTTAAATATTTGACTGCTTAAACTAATCCTCCATCAACAAATCCATGTTATAATATGAAGTCATATTATATCAATACAGGATAATATATGGACAATACAATAAGGGTTGGTTGTTTCATAGTTTTGAATGAAATAATGAAATCGGAGAAAAAGGGAAAAATCACAAAAAAAAATTAAACATATTGGGGTGTCGGGGATTTTTTTTTGGCAAACTTGTATTCTCCAAGTGGGCCCCCGAACACGCTCATTTGGTTTGTCGGTCCCTCTACCAAACATTCTGTATATTTGAACAGTTAACGTTTATGTTCAGTCCTGATATGGGTTTTGACTGCGGTACACCGGTGTACCAGCGTCGCTTTATGCAATGTATAGATTTGGCCACCGGTGTACCGGCGCGTGTTTATAGGTAATCAGTTCACCCAGTCGAAAGTTCTGAGGTAACAAACTTAAAAAAAAAACAGAAGAGTCGAGAACCTCCTCCTTTTTTGGAAGTCGGTTAAAAACCCGCTAAGTGCGAGTCGGACTCGCGCACGATGGTTTCCGTAAAAACAGCAAAATATCATGTCTCTTGTATGGGAGATTTATAGATGGTACGGAAACCTTCGTACGCGAGCCCGACTCGCATTTGGCCAGTTTTTACTGAGGCCAACGACCACCGAACCGTGTGCACTTGAAGGCGTACGTGAAGCAACTGTTCGGTTCGGTTCGTAGCAGCATAGTCCGCCGGACCAAGTACGACCGTCTGTTAGGGCTTTATTTCTAAAGAGCAGCCGGTTTTCACTCTCACAGTGAGAATCTCACTGTCACTTTTGCAATTAGCAGTCCTGGATTTGTCAATAGGCCGTATAGGCCGCGGCCTAGGGGCGGCGGCGTCCTAGGGGCGGCAAATTTCAGAGGACACTCACTCACTCGATTTCAGAGGATAAAAGTCAAACAAGTTCACTGGTTTTCTCATGGTTTCTTTTATACTAATACGTTAAATCTCTATAGAAAATCATCCCTATCGAAAATTATGAATCCAAGTAAGTACCTACTGTTATTGTAGGTACCTTTTTTATCTTTTATCTTTATTACTGCGTGAGTGGTTTGTTGGGGAATGTCACTGGCAGTCCAAATTTTGTTTTGCGTGGTAATCGAACCGTTGCGTCATCCGCCATCTTGATTTTAAGGGTCAATTTTAGTTTATTGAATAACTCGTTTATTTTTAATTTCACACGAAAAATATTTACAAAAGTAGAAAAGAATTGAATTTAAAATTTATATTCTGACAATTTTTTTCTAAGATCGGTATTTTCTGATTTAAAACCAAAATAGGGGGCGAATTTTTGTTTGATAACCAACTCGTTTATTTGAAATGTTACATGAAAAATTGTTAATTATCTAATCAATTCAACAACTTTGTCCATAGCAATTTTTCATGTAATATTGAAAATTAACGAGTTGTTAATCAAAGAAAAATTTGCCCCCTTTTTCGGTTATAATTCGGAAAACAGAGATATTAGAAAAAAAAATGATAAGAATCTTAATTGTAGGAAATTCAATTCTTAACAACTTTTGTGTAACTATTGTTCGTGTGAAATTACAAAAAAACTAGTTATTCAGTAAACAATAATGTACCCTTAAAATCAAGATGGCGGATGATGCAACGGATCGATTACCATGTAAAATAAAATTTAGACTGCCATAGTGACCTTCCTAACGAATGCTGAAGGAAAATTCCTACTTAAAATTTTTCCAGGGATGCCCTTTTGTTGCGCTAATTCGACTGGGCTAATTCGTTTATTTAACTTTAGTGCCTTCCTTACTACAATTTTTTTGTCTAAGAGTTTTTTAAGATCTGGGTTCTCTCTGGAAATCTGGGTTGCATATTACTAGTAATCTTATTAACCCCTCCAACTAAGCTCAATATGCTTGTGTCTGGAGTTTGAAGTAGGTTCACGTCGATAGTGAAATGCATCCATTTCGGATCGAACTCACGATCTCTCGATCGCAATTGAAAATTATTATTTTAGACCTGTACATGGGGCGTCTCAAATAAAGTGGCCTACACTCATAAAAAATATAAATCCGGCACTGCAATTAAGTAAGTACATAATACCCCACTATGTAGTCTGAGATGATACCGCACCATTACTAGCTTCTGGATGTATAAAGTATAATAATTATATAATCCAGAACAGTAAGAAGCATTTTAACCTAGTTAAAATGCTTCGAGTTACTATAATGGTTAAAAACCCCGAAATCTTAAATTCTCGAAAACTCAAATTGATTCGCAATTCAAGTTGCTGACCTTGAAAAAACGGGCACGCTGCGAGACGAAAACAGCGTAACTGCATCCCTGTTGGGAATTTCTTTCCTGCGGTGAAGAAGATGTCTCTATTGGATACTTACTCTACGGTTGTAGTCTGATTGGTAAATATATAACAAAAAAATCGATCGAACAGTATTTAAAAATCCCCCATGATGATGACTAAACCAAAAGATAACACAAAAAGGCATTGATTTACCTATATCTATGCAAAAAGGGCTAAAAATTGACACAAATTTAGTAGACCACAATTGAAGGGATTTTTACAAAAAACTACATTTTAAATATTTTTTGTTACTTGACTTGTTGGTATTTACATTTGTAACGGTTATAGAATAAAAAACACATATTTTGCAAAAACAATCCATATCTCAGATGATAGTAGATAATTTTGCTTAGGGAGCAAACAACTAAGTATTTTTAGCTAGTGTCCATGGTGTCTGACACAGAATGTCAGATAAGGCGCACTCGTATCCTGATAATAGTAAAAAGCAGAATCTTTAAACACCTAGTGTAACGAAACAGATCAATAATATTGTATGAAAAAAATACTTAGGTTAGAAAAGGAACAGGCAAAGAGTAATAACCGAACAGAATTCCTAAATATTACTCGCTCTCTGCAGAAAAAAAAACCTGAATAGGTCCATAAAAATAAACTTTGACGTCCAAACTCTCAGCATTTTCAGCGATAACACTATATTTTTTATTAGGTAATACATAGCCAACATATGGTACTAAATTAGTGACCAGCAGTTTTTTCAATTGTTTTAGTATATATCGAAATATATTGAGAAAACGTACTAAATTAATGCATTTACGCATGACATCGTCCAATATAACATGCGATTTTCAACCTTACGTAAAGCATCGTAAATTATTTTAAAATTGGGATTAGACCGCGTCTTAAGTGGGTTTGAATCCCGTTCAAGGTTGTGATATTTTCTCTTTATAATTGCAATGTTTGGTCTCGCTAAGCAGGTGTTAGTGCTTTTAACATCATATTATAAGAAAATATGAAGGGTTGCGACATTAATATGAAAGTTACAGTATTTAAAAAAAACTTCTTTCGGTTGGGTAATGCTATCAAGTTGTAAATGTCGCTCCGTCCGAACACTACGGTTCATGAGATAGAGTTAAAATTCAATACTCGGACGGTAAGCCTCGGTGGCCTAGTGGTCATGGCGTCTGACACGGGTCACTGGAAGACGCGGGTTCGAATCCCATCTGAGGATGTGAATTTTTCTCTATAAAATTGCAAACTACTGAGATATTTAACTTCCCTTGCACCCACTTACTCAACTGATGATATAGACAATGACGACAATAGCAATGACACAGAAGAAAATTAGATAGAGGGTTTGGTGTGTACCCAAGACATTTCTTGTTGTATCCAACATGTTATATCCAACCTGTCTCTATCTAATTATCGTCTGCGCCACTGCTATTGTCGTCATTGTCTATATATCAACTGATATATCAACAATTGAGTGAGCAGGTGCAGGGGAAGTGGTCATTCTTGTACAATTGCTTACAAAAAATATCATTCTCATAATTAGCTAATGTTTTTTTCACATAAACTATATAAAACAACAAAATTTTACAGAAACTGCTTATGTGACAAAACAATTTTATTACTTATAGCCCTCCCCTGGTTGACCTTTAAAAAAACATAGGTTATCATTTAGAATCTATGACACACTCTAATATCTATGAAAATATTAGAAACAGCGTTATATTATATTTGAGAACAAATTAAGTTTTTCACTCTATATTATGTTTTCACTCTCCTGTAAAGTCACATGCAATAGAGTTATGTTGTTTTTGTAAATAACGCTTCAATTATAAGATTGTTTTAGTATACACGCTTTATAACATTTACAGTTTCACTGTGTTCATTCACATATTTACAGAGAATATGGAGAGAAAAAAGGTAAGAGAGCAGGCATCCATGATAAAGTTTAGGGCAGCTAGAGAAAATGTGCTAATGTGTGTAAACATTTAAAACTCCGTCTTCATACTATTATCTCTCCTTTTCACCATAGAAAAAAAAAACTATTAGTATATTTTCACTCACGTCACAGAAAAATAATTATGTTTTGACAAGAATTCTACCAGTTTTTTATATTAATAGTAAAAGCTTGTTTCTTGAATAAAACGAGGGGTTAGGTCGTCCTATACGTAAGTCTCTCAATGCGGTTAGGTGTATTGTCTTTGATCCAAGGTAATACACATATCTAATAACTTACACCTACATACTTATTATGTAGGCATGTGCAAGGCATCAAATATAAAATAAAAAAAACACTTGTTTATTGAAACTTATTTACTAAGGAATGAGGAGTAATCATCTAAATACAATAGCAAAGCTTTAAGCGCCCTACATGATAATGGTATACAGTTTTTATATTTATTAAGGAATTTAATTCTTGCGGTGGGCTCTGTTGCGACGCATGTTGGTCTGACATTGGGGGCAGTACCACTTGCCTTTCGGTGGGGCCGTGATCCCCACACATGGATAGTGGAACCATTCGTATGGGCACTGAAACAAACATAACTATGTAAAAAAATTGTAAGAGAGATCTCAAAGTACTTTTAAAGTGTATTTGGGACTATAGACATCCTAATACGTAGGCTAAAGCCGCGTATCGACTACGGGCTCCTGGCGCGCGTGCCATGAATGACCGCGCCGAGAACGCGTTCCAAATATTTGGAAGAAATCAACTAAGGTCGCCTGGCGCGCGTGGCAGCTTTTCCAGTGTTTGATCGTTCACATGCAGGCCAGTCATTTACGAGCAGCAGCAGCGTTTATAGTTATTCATAGTATTCATCATCATCGTCATCTCAGCTGTAGGACGTCCACTGCTGAACATAGGTCTCCCACACAAATTTCTCAAAGGGACCGGTTGGATGCGGCCTGCGTCCAACGTCGTCTTGTTACCTTTATCAGGTCTTCAGTCTACCTTGTCGGTGTACGATCTACGCTGCGCTTGCCAGTCTGTGATCTCCACTCCAGAACCTTTCGGCCCCATCGGCCATCTGTTCTGCGTGATATGTGTATGTGGCAGTGTGCCCACTGCCACTTCAACTGGCTTATCTTCTGGGCTATGTCGGTGACTTTCGTTACTCTACGGATCTCCTCATTTCTGATTCGATCACGTAGAGAAACCCCGAGCATAGCCCTCTCCATAGCTCGTTGTGCGACTTTGAGCTTACTTATGAGGCCCATAGTAAGAGACCACGTTTCAGTGCCATAAGTCATCACTGATAACACACAATATTCGAAGAATCTTGTCTTGAATCCATAGTATTATATACAAGAAAAAATAGAAACGAACAGCGCGTTGGCGGATGACAGAGTTGTACCGAAAAGGATGCAGTATAAAACTCCATACTACATCCTTTAAGAACTGCTATGCCACATCAGTTCTTTTGTGCCATATAGTAGTATTGAATTATCCATCGCTCGCAACGCAACAAACACAAAACACTATCGCGTCCGTCTTAAATAGCGCGCGCGCCACAACCGAGCTGCCTTTGATACGCGGTTAAAAATCGACACCAGATGGAACGGCCCGCTCCACGTTCGAGCGTTCCAACGAACACATTGCCGCGCGTTCCAAAATGGTATCGATTTCGCGCTGCCGGCGGAATGCCCGTCAATGTTCGTCCTCTTGGAGCGCGAAGTCATACGCGGCTTTAGTGTGTTGTTTATGTTACTCTTTCTCTTTATTTTGTAAATGTTTATTAGTTTTGCTTTCGTTTTGTGTATATAAACCAAATAAGTAAACATTACTTTCAATATGCGAAAACATGTAAATAGTTTTAAGTAACTAGCTATGTATCACTGTTCGTTTTCCGAATAAAATCAAATAAAATAAAAATAGTAATTATTGTATATTGTATTCATACACAACGTTTCACGGAAATAATTTTTTGAATTATTTTGGAATTAATATTCATTCTAACTACACACTAATGTTATATTTAAGCGAAAGTTTGTAAGTGCATTTTTATGTTTGTTACATTTTCACTATCCAATTTTGATGAAATTCGTTGTGGAGGTAGATGAGGCGCTGGATTAACATAGGACATTCATTTCATCGTCATCATCATCATCCATCACTACGTAGGTGTAACCGCGGGGCGCAGCTAGTTATCTATACATATAATAAATTTGTAACTGAGCCAAATCTGTACATTTAATATATTTTCTTTCAATTTTAGCAATTTAAGCGCAATAAAATAGGCGATAGACGCGCTATTCGATTCACCTCAGTAAGTATACACTTATAACAAGAAAATAATACTATTACCTAATACGTAATTAATATTGTATCTCTTATTTATTATTTTTGCAGTACTACCCTTAAATAATGTGCAGTAAAATTCAGAAATTATTACCCCTCACCAGTCGATTGTCCATATAACAATGAAATTTCTATTGTGTCTGGGTCGTTCGACTGATGAAGTAATATGGAAATAAATATTTCTTATCCGATTCACTCAAAACTTGGTGAAAATTAACTGAAACTTAACGAAAATAATGCAAGCCGGTAGAGTCTGCCAGTTGAAAGGGTATATGTATGTTATTTTAAAACACAACATAACAAATCGTCACTCATATATAATTATATTATTACGTATATCCTCGAAGGGGTCGTTTCACTTACTAGTGCCCTTCACTTAATGCATTACAGGTTTCTGCCTGTTATGCATTAGAAGTTCTGGCACTGTTGTGGTACCAACCAAGACGTCCGTTAGCACAAAAGACCTACCAACTAGTAAAATATTTTATACATAATCAAATCAATCGGTTTTTTATGAATCCCGCGTCGGTTTTCTTTTCGAGCAATTCCTACGATATGTTACATTTTTTACGATATCGATTGGAACATTCTTTACGTTTACAAAGTATGTTTCACATAGACTGAACAAATGTATCTGATTAATTTCAGAGTCGAAGAGTTATTGTAAGGTTCTGGAATAGAAGTAATCTCAATATTTCTGGCCCGATCAGTACCGTCGGCTAATCATCGACACCACACCACAGCCAAAATGGGCTTACTTATGATTAGACAACTTAAGTTTTTAGATTTCAATGCTTGGAGACAGACATTTTAAAATGGTAAGAAACCGTAATAAAGTAATAACAATTAAAAAAAAGGTATGGACTACGGACTATCAATCGTACTGCATAGAATTGTAATAATAGTAAAAAAAAAATTACATATGGCAGTTTTTAATGAATTATTTTTTGGCTGTGTATATGGTATTGTACCTACGTCTATAAATTTGCCAATGTAAATATTTATAGTCGCATCAAGTTAGATTTTCATTTCAAGCAAAATCAGACTCAAGTCACATAAATAATTCTCTTATTAACTCACTGTCCTGTCTAAGTCACGTTTTACTAAAGTACGAGTACATTACTAAAGTACCGTATTACTAACTACTGAAGCGGCTCGTGCAGCTGGACGCCGGAATAGTTGGAGAAACATCGTACGGGAGAGGCTAATGCCATGATGGGTCACGACCCCCAGCATTGGGGAATCGACGTAGGGAGGAGGACATTACTAAAACGTTTCAAGATTTGTCTACTTTGCCCACACGCGTGCAAACGAACACTTAACTTGATTGAAACTTTCGTAAGTATTACACATTTTAATGTTATTTTGACGGTTTAACTTACGCGGTAGGTATAGTCGAATATCTCGACCGGTTTCGTGACCGTCCGGGCCACTTCTTCATGGAGTACTTGCGCATCCGGCTGCGTTCGCGCTAGTACTAGACTACTAGTAGACTTAACGGTTAATAACCACTATTACACGTCAAACTAGAAGAAATAACCGTTGTTGACAATTTTTCCCGCCATCCGATGTTATACTAGCGTCGTTTTACTTACGTCTTGGTTATCGCATGCCACCATGTCTCCATAAGAGACTTGGTTGCAGATGCAGTAGCGAGGCTCATTCGGATCGTAGGTCCATTCTTCCTCCATTGGCTCTTCTATTGGAACCGTATTTACTACCGTGTTCATGCCACTGTAACATACAATTTTACATTATAGCAACACTACATCAATACTAATATTATATATTATAATACTATGAGGAAAGATTTTTATTTTGTATGTAACGAATAAACTTAAAAACTAATGGACCGATTTCAAAAATTCTTATGCAGTTAGAAAGCTACATTATCACTGAGAAACATGCGCTAATAATATTGTTGACTCAAATACATATGTATCTTTGTCATCTATATAATGTCGGACTTTATAATATGCTTTTTTTATTAAAACGTTTTTTACAATAAACTTGAATTTTGAATAGGGTAAATGACTAGTCATTGGACAGTTAAGCATTTTATTTTAAATATAATTTTTTTAGCCTTACTACATCAATGTTTATGACAAACGGAACGTACTTTATGTTACTTTAATCGTAGATCAATCCGGTTTCCAACATTTTAACGTAATATTTAAAAGAGATCCTATGAAAAAAAGACATTTTCAAAAATACGCGTTAATTTACAATCATTGGACAGAAATGTCAGTTATGGGACAGTTGTCAGATAGTTATTGGACACTCTCCTGATACGACTTATTGCATTAGTAAGAGTGATCCACGGTGTTACTCATGTTTATAAAAAGCCTATGTGTGATTGCCAGTATCTTAGCTACCCTTGTACCAAATTTCATCACAATCGTTTATTGCTTGAGCGTCACAGGGAAGAAAGAACATAGTCATGGGCTAAAGTTAAAGTTATGATAAAAATAAATTGCTAATTTGAAATAAAATAATATAATTTCTTATAAAAGTGAGCACTTTTACTATCTATTACTTATTACGCAAATATTCCGCAAACAGCTCCTCACAAGATGTATTTGAATCATCACTTTCTTTGAGTAAATCTTGCATTGATATTTTCCTTTCATAAGAGGTAGAGGGCAGTGGTAATTGTGAAAATTTATTTTCACCATTGTCAGTCTTCATCATTGTCTTCTTCTACGTAGCACATATGACATACAAATAAATCTATAGAAACATCTTGGGGTACATGCACTTGGTGTTTTTGAGGCACGCATTTGATGTGGTAATAAGAAGAACACATGTCGCACAACACACGGTTCGACGATTTTATCAGTTTTGAGCAATGTTTGCACACTTTACTTTCAGTTTTTGACTTTTTAGATTTTTCTTCTTTTTTTTGTCTTTTGCAAGACTTTTTCTTTTCTTTTACAAGTTTAGTTTCTTCCCTTGCTTTCTTTCTCTGCTCTTTTTCACGTAAATTAGTTTCTCTTTTCTCAGTCTTCTCTTTATACATGGCTTTGTATTTTTCTGAAGTTATAGCAAAAGGCATTCTCGTAACATTTCGTTTACCTTTTCTTTCTGGTGTTTTTGGTAATGTAAGATACGAACCCAAATCTGAATGCCTTTCTTTAAAAGCTGGACTTGCTTGGGGAAGAAGTGGATGTGTTGTACTCTCTGCCTTTGTTGGAGTGTTTTGAGTTTCTGCCACAATAGCGCATGCAGATGGACTTCTGATCATTACTCCAGTAATAGGGCAAAGGATATATTTGGTTTCGCATCCCAGTATTATTGATGATCCATCTAAGCTTGTCATGTTCTTGGTATTATTCAACATTTCTGTTACAGGGCATATGCCACATGAATTTGAATCTGGGATAACAATATCCTGTACAATTTTAATGGAAGATTCTGGCTTCTCCCTCTGGAAGTCCTGAAGCTGCATTGGTGGAGACAATTTAGCATCAATGCTTTGCAAACCTGTTAAGTTTGATGTAGAATTTACAGTCTTTATGAATTCCTGCGATTGTGCTGATGAAAACAAGTCTGTTGTTGTTAAATGAAGGTTTGATGGATGTGGTGTGGTGGCAAATCCTTTGTAAACATTATGCAGAATCCGTAAGTTTTTGTCAATAATTATAGCAGTTGGTTCAATTTTTTTCAGTTCATCTGCTTTACTTGGTCCAATCAAGTGTAAGAATTGGGAAAAAGTCATACTTTTGTCCTCAACATTTATAGTTTGCATGTTGTTATATTCCTTGATATCTGGTATACATTTCGTGTAATCTACCGCGTTAGGATCAAAAGGAAACAGCCCACATGCTTTGAAGCCATTTATAAGGGTTTCTGCTTTGACAGATGTTTGCAAAGCTATATTTAGAACTTCAGCAAAATTCGCTTTGGTAATTACTTGGCCTGGATTCTGACTAAGCCATTCTCTAGTTGAAGCCTTCCAAGCTGCTTTTACGGGTCGAAATACTGCTACGTCTGCCGGCTGTAGAATGCGAGTAGCATTAGGGTACAATGCTACTAGTTCTATTTTCAATTCCGTGCATAACTTGCTGACTTCATACGTCAAATGTGTTTTGTGGCCATCCAAGTAATATATTACAGGAAGAGTTATTTGTTCCCTTACAAGGTAAGGGTAAAAAACGTTAGCCATATATTCAAAGAATATCTCGGATGTCATCCACCCATTTTCACTTCTTCCAACGCCCCAATCTGATGGAACACCCTCAATGACTTTCTGAGGTATTCTTTGATAGTTATAAACTACCATTGGAGGACAACTTTGACCCGCAGCAGAAAATGAAAACATCACCGTCATGTTTTCTTTGGAAGAGCTTGTTTCGATATTGTATACATTTTTTACTCCTTTTAACGCCAAAACTGTACCTGTTTTGGGACAAAGTTGGAATCCACTCTCGTCTCCATTAAAAATGCGTCTTGGATCGTTCAAAACGGCCAACAGGTCCTTTTCTTGAAAGTATTGGAATATTTCCAAGAACCATTTTCGAATATCTGTTTCAGATACACAAGCACTTGAAAATGTGACACCTTCACTCGTTCTCTTGGTAATAGCAGGATTTCGTTTCAAAAATCCTCTCACCCAACCCTCTCCAGGATAATTATCTTTAAATGGATTTGGTCTTGGGTTATCAGTCAAAAACTTTTGTACGCTAAACTGGAGATTTTCTTTCTTGAGTGGGAACCCTTTTCTCGCTAACTCTAAGATCCAGTTCTCAAGACAATTTTCTTCTTCTTGAGTAAGATATGGTGAAGGCCCGCAAGAAGTCTTATGATCCGGATTTTTCAATTTGAAATGTAAAGTGGACTTCGGTACTCCGTACTTTCTTACTATTTCTCTTAATTTTCCACCATTTTTTGCTTCATTTAAAGCTTTATCTAGACTGTCAGTACTGTATGGAGTTACCGTTTTAGGCATCTTGACTACCACTGTGGACAAACACAATAAAATATACTTACAGCAAACAAACAAATCATGTTGCAATAAGCGTCCAAAGACTAGTTTTCACATAAAATATTAGTCGTTGGACAGTGTCCAATAACTGTAAAATAAACGTTAAATTAAATTCTGTGAAAACTAAGTGTTTTTGAACCTTAGATATGTGAAATTAAAGTATAAAATAAACGATTGTTTGTTCTTTTAATATTATTAGTTATGGGACAGCTGTCCAGTCACTAGTCTCGGAACAAAAACAATCACAGTCGTTGGACAACTGATAACATAACCTACAATTGAGTAAAGTAGCAATCGTTTACTTAAATAAAGAGTTATTTTATAGAACAAACCATTAGTCCGATGACTCGTCTCTTTAACAGCATGAAATACTTTTTTTATTTACTTTCTGCACTACTGTCCTTATCCAAATAGGTAACTATTACGAGCACAGAATTTTAACATCGACTGAACACATTAAATATTTTTTTTATGCAAACACTGCCATCTGTTGAGCAAATTGAGCACTTTTATGACATCCCAAAACACGCAGAAATAATTGAGGTCGTTCAAAAATACAGAATATAACACACAAGCCTTAAATACTTTGTCGTAAGTTAAAGTGTCCAATCACTAGTTATGTCCAACCACTAGTACATTACCCTATATCCATTTATTATTTTAATTATGTCGATTATTTTGAGTGTCTGTGGGTAACATTTCCCTTGTAGTAATCCTCAGTTTTAAGCTATGTCACTGCGAAATATTCTTTCTTAAGTCGCGATCGAATAATTAAATGTACTTTGTACAGTAATCTTCAACCTTAAACCTTGTTATGTTTGTACACTACTGAATATACTGAAATACTGATCAAGACGAACTTTTACAAGGTGCCTTAAAAAAATCGTAACTTGCACTTATTATTATCTATATTTTTCTTACTCGTCGATGGTGAGCCAACCAAGCAGTTTTTTTATGTTTGTTACTTCATAACTTTCGACTGAACGGATTTCCAATATTTTTTTTGTTTGAAAGATGGTGCTTCCCGTGTGATCCCATGTAAATTTTATCATATTCGGTCAAGTAGTTTTTGAGTTACACTCGAATAACTGATTTTTACCAAAGTAATAGGATGGAAGTCGGTATAATTTTTTTCAAATTGCACGTCTTGTTATTTTTAATCACACTATATTATGATTTTTGCGCCCCCCTGAAACTGACCCCGCCTCCCCTTCTTGATCTAGGGCTGATTATCTAAAACTGCTTTGGTACCCACTTGATATTCGACTTAATCCATGCTATTAGATAAGCATGAAATTAGGGGACCAAGTTTCTTAGCTATTGTACCGCGTTATCGCAACTCAATTGCATGAAAATTGACATTTTAGTGAGTTTTCGTAGCCTGTTCGCTATTTACGTACGATCACGGTCCAGCAGCTTGCTATCGCTAGTTTTTGACATAATTGGTATGCTGTAAGCTATTGAGTTGCGATTGCGATGCTGCAGTGACATACGCATACATCGGTGATTCGTGCGCTTGTTTTTTGAGGGAAAGACAACATTACGTGCGTATTTTGTTTTATTTTTCATTAAAGTATTAAAACTCAGTTTCTGTGATAGCAATATGATAAAAAAAATATTTATATATTTTTGCTAGAAACCCACTGTATTGTTGTTTGGTTTGATGCTTGATATGGATATTATGGGTAGAAGTTTTAAATTTTATTTCAGTGGCAACATTCGAAAGCACGGCCATACGAGAGCGATGCGAATGCTATACAACTGCTATTGAGAATAAGATCTAACAGACTACCGAATTTTACATTAAAGGCAGTTCAATCGCGGAAGCATCGCAGTATTGTGGCGATTGCTCAATAGCTAAGTGAATTTGGGCCTTGGAAAGAGTTATAATATTGATATTTTTAAATAAATACACAACAGTAGGCGAAGATGAACGGCTAGCAGCCGCGGCAACCACTGCTTGCTGAGCGTTCGAAGATACTCCTGCACTGGTGTAACTGCTTTTCCTGAAAAGAGGAAACAGATGTAAGCATTTCATTCTAATTGTCAATAAGTCAATGAATAAATTAAAAGAATTTAATATTTATTTATCATTTATTTTATTTATTTATTTTGCCATTTGCAAAATCTTAACAGTATACTACCAAAGCGATGCAATATAGAAAGATATAAAATATAGAAAGATTTCAATCGACGTTTGCAGAAATAACCAACAAGAAAAATAGTAGTATATTATGTAAGTAGTGTTAGAATCGGATGTTCCATTAAAAGTACTTTACGTGTCATCCTGCTAACCTTCTCACTATAAATACAACATTTAGGTATGTACCTAAAAAGTTAAACATACAGATACATTTGACAAAGCCGAAGTATCAAATGTCAGTAGCCTAATCGATTAAAATGTAAGGCAAATACACAGGATAAGTGGATTGAAATTCTACTAAACTGGTATGATATCTCAGTGACCTAATCGAATATATTTATATAGGTCTTAATTTTGAATAAATACATTATTGTCAGACGATAACATATTGCGCTCTTATTTTTAACCATTTCTTTATTTGCACTTTGCATCGACTTAAAGCTTACTATTAACATAATTCAGGGGTCGAAACTGATTCTATGTTTAAAAATACTGATTTTACTGACTGCAAGCCCCTAAAATACTGACCATTTACTGACCAAACCTCCAGAGTCGATTCCTCCAGAGACCCTTCGTCGACCAATTTACCATTGAAATATGCATGTGTTAGTTGCTTTTAGTTAGGTACGTGTAAGCAAGAAACATAATATAATGTTCTTTTTTGCAGAGAGACAAAAATGTTGGATGAGTAAAGAGAGGCGCCCCAACAATCTTCAATAATATGAGCCCTTTATATTATTCACACACAACACAACTTCAACACTTCAACCTACAAAAATGCCACTTTACATCTCTCATATTCGGTAAGTAGGTCCTTATTAGTAGGTGACCAATTAGCGCTCTAGGCCAATAATGTAGCTAGAAAAGCCCTAGGGCGGTAAGTAATAAAAAAACACTTTACTCTTTCAAAAAGTTCGCGTACATCTAACCATCATACTGGCAATAGACATCATGCATTCAGCCCAATGACAAAAGAGGTCGCTTCGCTATTCAGCTTGTCTTCGTATGAGTATAATAGTCATCAATTTTATTTTTGTAATGCCGGTTTTTTTCTACTTACCTCACAATCGAGATGTAAAGCAGAGTAGTTAGCTCGGGTGTAAGCATCAATTGCACCCTCGAACTATAGGCGTATATCATCCATCACCGCGCGGGTGAAACCGCGGAGAGCAGCTAGTATTGAATAAATGATGAATTACTTCTGTTTGTTCCGCTTGTTAGAAGACGACGATCCTGTATGACCATGCGATGTTGTGTGATGTCCGTGCACGCTTGTACTCTGACTGTGGCCCGCCGATACGCCGTGACCTGTGAACCAACACAATTCAGTATTTTAGTTTTATTTTTTAACGAATTCAAACATGCAAGTACTCAGGATTGTTGGATCTGTCGCAAGTCTGTTCGGTGACAAACGTAAAGTGTATTTCTTTTATTAATGACGTTATTAAACATGCGTCGTTCTAAGCCAATTGATGCTTCTATTCTAATATAATAACCGTCATCCTGCTCTTCAGGAATCAAATGTTGCTTGAAGTCTTGAAAAAAGGAGGCTTAATGTTAAAGTTTTAATTTTTGACAACTCCAGTCAGCAAAAATGTCACTATGTTGATGAGTTGGTGCTGACAAAAGTGACCATAAAGACGCCATGTTTTTTTGATTTCTATCAACATTTGATTGCAACTGAGATACGTAATAGCCTCACCGGCCCTACTTAATTTGTAGTTATGCGCAATATGAGTATTTCTTAATCCTCTAATATCCTGTAATAATAAATCTTATAATAATCTCTCCCCTGTTATCCATCACTGCATCATTCACAATTTTTCATTCACATTGGATATTATTTTATTGAAATGTTTAGTGTCCATGAATTCTTAATAAGTTTATTTAGTGGTAACAATATTATTAACAATCATATGAATAGAATTTGATTTGATACGAGTTTATATTTTTTTATTTATTGAACTTAATTGGCCTTACTTATAAATACTGCAATTGAAACACAGGTAAACTTCCCCCTTCTTAGGAAAACCTACCTCCCCACTCAAAAACACACCGACGACAACAAAAATTTGATAGTAGAACATGCATACCAAGTTTCGTCAAAATTAGTTGAAAAATGCGACTGTACAGGAAGACCAACATACAACGTAACAAACATACGGACAGATGAAACTCAATCTGGACAGTTAAACCACGGACGGTTCGCTCGTCGGTCAATAAAGTGTATGAGTGAGTTTGTATATTGTCGAGCTCAAATTGAAGAATTGTGATGAAATTTATTGTAGAGGTAGATGAGGCGCTGGATTAACACAGGATACTTTTCATCATCATCATCTATCACCACGCGATTGTAACCGCGGGCTCGTAGCTAGTTGCTACCTATTATAATTATTATTATGTACCTACCCATATTGTATTATATTAAGCTTGTAGTTTGTATGTATTAGTATATTTTAATGTGTTTTCATCAGACATTTAGGTACTCGTATATGTACATTTTCACTATTTTCTATACTTACACTGAAAAAATTCACTACACCACAGTGCCTGAAAATATTATGCTTTCTACCTAAAGGTTGTTTGGAAGAAATCATTTTAATCCTTCCTATACCGTGATGTACGTATATGTACGTCTCTGGGACGCAAAGGGTTAAGCGATAAGACCGCCTTATAGTACTATGTTATTTTTTTTCTCGTATGTTTTTATTGAAGTGATAACAATTAGTTACGTAACGCGTTACGGCGTTAGTCTGTCTGGCTTCCCTTTCTCTCACGTATCCTCTCTCACTACGCTAACCCACAGCGCTAGATTAGTTAGTTTAAGACGCGGTCCAACCCTAATTTTAAAATAATTTACGATGCTTTACGTAAGGTTGAAAATCGCTTGTTAGATTGGACGATGTAAAAGCGAAAATGCAGTAACTTTGTACGTTTTATACATATCTTTCGATATATACTAACACAATTGAAAAAACTGCTGGTTACTACTTTAGTACTCTATGTTGGCTATGTATTACCTAATAAAAAATATGGTGTTATCGCTGGAAATTCTGAGAGTTTGGACGTGAAAGTTTATTTTTATGGTCCTATTTAGGATTTTTTTCTGCAGAGAGCGAGTAATATACATATATGAATTCTGTTCGGTTATTACTCTTTGCCTGTTCTTTTTCTAACCTAAGTTTTTTTTCATAGATTATTATCGAACTGTTTCGTTACACTCGATGTTTAAAGATTCTGCTTTTTACTCTTATCAGGGTACGAGGCCCACTTGGTGTTAAGCGGTAACATCTGCCTCTAAGGCCCCGATACACGACTCTTTGGTTCCAATGCGTTCAATGCCCAATCCGAATGGAACACTGAGAACCTTACCTCTAGATTTGATACCGCCACGTCAATATAGCAAGCTTAAAATAATAATGGGTTACGATAGACGATTTGATGACGTGTTATCAAATAGCGCACTCAATTCGCGTACTTTGCAACTGCGTTAGTGTTCTATTCGGGATGGGCATTAGAGCTATTGATCCTGGAACGCGCACCATTAGAATCGATTGCGGTTAAAAAGGAACTGGCCGTAATAGTATTGCAGTAATATGTTCGACCGTTTTGTGTCGCTGGGAGTACGGTAGTAGGTATGTATGATTATTCTAAGCTTATTATAAATAACGCTTTATGCTACGAAGAAATAATGCTAGGAAGCATAACTCAGAACAAATTCCACACAAAAAGTGGTCCTTCAAACCAAAAAGACGTACCTATGCTTCCAAATACGAATTACTTCCGAGGTTACTAATAGACATGTTCGGTGATTGGTTTAAATTTCAGAAGGAAAGTAGGGATTGGTTCACGCGCGTGCTGCAACGTCTACTATGACAACTGAGTCATAGCGGCTTGAACGATGTTATTGATTTAGAACGACTTTTATTGGGTCATTTTTTTAGGTAGTTACTCTTCCTGATATTATTTCTTCGTAGGCTATTGATATTGTAGTTTATGATAGATTCGTAAAAGATGGGAGTCCCCCACAACGTCCCGCTTTGGAATTATTGTACATTATTTTAGATTTTTTCTTGATGTAAACTGCGTTACCTTCCATCTTGCCAAAACTTATGACTCTAGGTTCTAGAGTCATGACTTTTTAACCTAGGTATAGGGTGCTTCAGTTTAATCTAGAGTAGGTACCTAACTCTAGAATCTAGATCAAGAATAGCAATTAGCATCCTATAGATTTTGATTTATTGGAGTGTCCTAATACGCAGTTGTTGACGACCCCGTAAGCTCAGTTGGTAATTGCCTTGCGCTGGTTCCAGGTTCTACCCCTGGTTGGGGCACAGAATCCTAATATCCTACTAATATTATAAACGCGAAAGTTTGTGAGTATGGATGTATGGATGTGTGGATGTGTGGATCTTTGTTACTCATTAACGCACAAACGGCTGGGGCAATTTTGATGAAATTTGGTATGGAGGGAGAGGAGACACTGGTTTAACACACAGGATTTTTTTTATTTACTTTTCATCATCATCATCGTTCATCATCAAGCGGGTGAAAAAGCGCAGTAATATGCTTGGGCACAGCATAGACAAAATAATAATATCTCCGCCTACGTCAATATCGTAATGATGACAGTTCTGTCAAAGTTTGTGTCAGTTTCTGATAGCTTAGTCAAAGTCAAGTCAATTTGACAGCTCGATACACTAGACGTGCTCGGCTACCGTCAAGGGTGATGAAATGTAATGACAGTTTTTTCCATGGTGATTAATTTTATTTTATTATTATTGTTTTTGACATTTTGGTATAAAGATAGATATGTCCTTGGAGAAAAAATACTACTTCAAGTACTAATCCTGCGCAGACGTAGTCGCGGGCACCTATAAATGGGAAAGTAAGTTTGTTTGTTACGCTTAAACTGCTGAGCGGATCCCGATGAAATTTGGCAAGAAGATAGATTATTGGTATATTCAGGAAAATGACATGGGGTACTTTTCATCATCATCCATCACCACGAGGAAACCGCGGAGCTCAGCTAGTAAATAATAATACTACACGCTGGGGCAAATATTTGTGCCGGCACCGAGGAACCGTAGACCTAAGGAACTATATTATTGATTTCAAGCCCTCCAAGATACCTCCATGCGTTCCTGAAACAAGTGGCAGACAGATGGACAACATAAATGTTTAGTGTGGTTCTAACGGCGTTCTGTTTCAAATCAAAATCGGAATTCGAAGCCTAACGGAAAATATATACACACATCAAAAAAGTCTAAGCAACATGTACTAATTTAAATTTAAGGATGGTTCTTCACATTATAACGTTTGTATTTTGTTATTTAAATATTTTTAGGGTCTTAATGACGTTTAAATAACAGCTCTTGTCTTCAATAGTTCTTTCAATAACATAAATTAACAATATTATAATATACCATACAAACTAAGGTACCTACATAAGAAACTAAACTTTTTTTTAACAAAATTAAATTTCTAAAGAAAATTAATTTATTGTGAAAGATTTGGATAATTTAATACAAGGTATGGCCTCCTCTGCTATTCAGAACTTCGGCTTCATTAATTTTATAAACGAGTATATCAAAAAATGGAACTCGCTTCAATATTAATAAGTGTGATTACTTGTTGAAGTCTACCGACTACCATGATAGTTCACAAGTAGGTACTTGCCTACTTATTATCACGGTAATAAAGATAATATTACCGTGACAATATTGTTGTCACGGTGACGACCAATGTGTGTTACCAGTGATTACATATGGCACTGAAACGTGGTCTCTTACTATGGGCCTTATAAAGAGGGCTATGCTCGGGGTTTATCTACGTGATCGAATCAGAAATGAGGAGATCCGTAGAAGAACGAAAGTCACATAGCCCATTAAAGTGGCAATGGGCAGGGCACACAGCACGCAGCACAGATGGCCGATGGGGCCGGAAGGTTTTGGAATGGAGACCACGGACCGGCAAGCACAGCGTAGATGGTCACCGACACGGTGGACAGACGACCTGATAAAGGTCACAGGACGGCGTTGGATGCAGGCCGCTTCCAACCAACCCTTTTAAATATTTATGGGGGAGGCGTAAATGTTCAGCAGTGGACATCCTACTGCTGAGATGATGATGATGACAATATTGTGCGCATGGTAGGTACTCGTATATAGGTAAGTCTTTGACAAGTTATTTTTTTTCGAATGGATTACTTGCTGTTTACCTCCACCGGCATTTACAGCATCACCGGATAGGAATACAAGTTATTTCACACTTTACTACGGACTTCCAAAAAAAGGAGGAGGTACCAAATTCGACTGTATTTTTTATTTATTGTTTTATGATTGCTCACAACTTTCGACTGGGTGAACCGATTCTCAAATTTTTTTTGTTTGAAAGCTGGTGCTTCCCATGTGGTTTCATTTAAATTACATCAAATTCGGTCTAGTAATTTTTGAGATATACTCCAATCCAATAACTGAATAGATTGGAAGTCGGTATCAAATTTTTCAAATTGTACTTGTTAGTGTTGAAGTCGGTTAGGTTTAGGTATTTACCTACATATTTAGGAAAAAATCTCCCATTTTAGTCACCCTTCCTACTTACGGGATCGAAGGTCATTCACCATCAATTACGATTATCATCAAAAAAGGCGAAAGTTTATTGGATTGTTACTCATTGACCGAATTTGATGAAATTTAAACGGGAATAATTTTCAATTGATCTTTTAAGGATGGTAGCTCATATGATGTTACCTTCAGCAGAAGCCGCTTCTCCTTCTCTAGACCGCGGTAGGGTTCGAATCTGTGACCTCACCTAATCTAAACTTGAGCCCATTTTTTTAAAACGCTAGCCATACAATACAATAGTGAGCAAAAAATGCGTAAAAATAAAATAACAAAATGTATTAAATTAAACTTGACCTTCTAAACTGCGACTGGCTCCACATACCATAAACTCGTCCATACAACTAGACAGTCAATTAATACATAAGTATTCATATAGTAAGCATTTAAATTTTGCATGTTTATAAATTTTATTTGTATGCACTAGTGTGCTGACATCGAGTTAATATCACTAAAGAGACGCGATACCATTCATTTTGTTGAAAAACCAAAACTTATATTACTTATAAACACCAACTATTATGTGTGTTATTCATGCAACAGCTATAATACTAACATAATATATGATAATGGCTCTAAAGGCTCTAATCCACATTGGTGCAAACATGTATTTAATATATTTATATTATATTAACGGGGCTTAATCGCGTTAGTAATAGTATTTATTTATCTCGACGTTTCGATCAAGTTGCATTGATCGTGGTCACGAGCGGACTGAAGAGGCGGGTGTAATATAAATATGTGTTCACATCGCGAAAGTTTAAAAATTACTATCTCTTTAATATATAAAAAAATGAACGCCTATTTCTCCTGGTCACGCTATAAATTGAGAATGGCTTTATCGATTTCATTCATCTTTTTTTAAATGTTTTCTAATACTACGTTGAAGGATCTTACATTAAAAAAAAAGAAAAGAATCGTTGGGAGGTAATGCCGAGGCCGAAGGCCGAGCCTGCTACGCGAACGAAGTGGCGGGCAGTCGCTAGTCTATATTTATAAAAATTAACTCCTATTTTCCTGGTCACGCTATAACTTGAGAACGGATGGAACAATCTCGCTATTTCTTTTATGTTGTGTTAATTATTGTCAGGAGAAGGTTCTTATGAAAGGAAATCCAAGAAAATACGGGAGGAAGGCCGAGCCTACTACGCAAATGAAGTCGCGGGCAGTCGCTAGACTATATATATATATAAAAATGGACCCCTATTTCTCCTGGTCACGTTATAATTTTAGAACGGATTTCACTCATCTTATTTAAAATGTTATTCGTAGAAGGTTCTTACATTAAGAAAAATTAAGAAAAGACGGGAGGTCATGGCGAGGCCGAAGGCCGAGCATTCTACGCGAACGAAGTCGCGGGCAGTCTCTAGTACATAATATAATTTAATGGTATTTACCAGCCATGCCATTATTGCCAATACATCTCTAGACGATATGAGTTCGACTTGTGCTTACATAAAGAATGCGTACAATAATTGGATGCGCATTTACATTGCTGTATATTGCTGATGGTAACAAAACTGGATATGGCATACGATGGCTGATGCAATGTCATAACGTAATATATGTATAGGTAAACTTCAGAGGTTATCAAACTCTACACATATATAGATACCTGCCTACCTCTTGAGATTAAGAGGATTGCATAGCTAGTACTTTCCATGCTAAAAGAGAAAACTCTTTTCTACCTCTTAGCATTGTCCGATTTCAGTGATTTTTTTTCATGGAATTATGGCATTGTTTACTATGTATATATTACTATATATACTATAAATATCCTTTTTTAGAACTTAAAAAAGCTGTTAAAAATCAAAACATACGGGCATAGTAAACAATGCCAATATTCCATGAAAAAAAATCACTGAAATCGGACAATGTTAAGAGGTAGAAAAGAGTTTTCTCTTTTAGCACGGAAAGTACTAGCTATGCAATCCTCTTAAGATTTTGATGAAACTTAACTAATCTAACCCTAACCTAGTAATCCTGTGGGTCCGACTAGTACGACAATTCGCGTAAATGTAACGTAGGTTATCGTATCGTTGAAGTATGCAGCACAAACTATCGTATAAGTATGTGAATAGTAAAACTATTCTACATATAGGTACGTAAACAATACGATTACGTTGCTATACACTTACATTACACTAATTGATAGGCCCAACAACGTGCAATATTTTATCTCGGTATACGAAAAGGTACTTAGGGGATATAAAAGAAAATTTGTGTGAAAATTCATTTATATTTGAAATTAGTGTTTATGAATTGGGATAACGGTAAATACCCAAGTAACATTTTATTCGGGGTTAGGTTGTAAAAATACCTTTAGTTTTATAAGGGTACTAAAAAGTTTATGGTTTACTGTCTGTTCATATTAAGTAATAATAAGTATATTATTACAACCTTAGAGCCGCTGACAAGAGTTTAAATTAACGTTATTTTGACTTTTGTTTCAAGTGTATTTAGTCCTAGGATCTTATACTTGTCGTAGACTCCTGATTAAGTTCTTGAAAGGCTAACGCTAGCGTTTCAAGAACTTAATTGCTAAAGTGAGATTTAAAGGTTCAATTTTTAACTTTAATATTCTATAACCATAAACTTGTGAAACGTTGAAATCGCTTAGAAGTAATTTCTAAACCGTCCCTTAAACTTTTAGGTTGTATTAGAGCTGTATAGGCAAACAAATTAGGAATGTGTGGTGAAAACCCATACTAACAAGCTATGGTTATGAGCTGAAGACATAAAGATAGTCCTCCAAGAGTATTTAAAAGGTATAGAGGCATCCTCAAAAAATGTCGTCTCCGCGACTTTAAAGCATTACACACAGACACAGAGTGATGTCAAAAGAACAGAGGGCAAATTTTAAACGTAAAGTGCGTACTTAAATATTTCGTACGAATAATAAATACCTACATTGGTAAGTTCTTTTCAGTTTTATCATATATTAAGGTAAAGTAGCATTTATTAGGGGTCTTATGTATTAAAACTAGGCTAACCTGCAGTATATTTTATTAAAATATCTTTTAACATTTCATATTACGAAAGGCCCGTCTCGTATAAAGAACTAAGTAGGTACTAAAGTTTCCCGGTAAAGTGCCAGTCGCGCTAGTTTTGATATTTTCTGCCTATACCAAGCTACTTAATATTTTTATTAAAACAATCAATACTTCTAGTAGCTATAAAAAAACTATCAAAAACCGAAAATGTTACTTGGGTAACGAATAGTTTTATCACGTTCATTTGTTCTACCGTCCTCACTGATTTCTTGAATTTTGTTAAAACACTCGAAATAGTCTGAAGAGTTGCGCGGGTATATGTGTGAATTGTGCGGTGACCATTATTCCAATATAACTACCTTCGCTTTTTGCATGAACCTTGCATGCCTTGTATAAAGCTATTCATCTGGCGACAATATTGTTTGTTGCGGGAGATGCCATGTGCGTTTCATTAGAGAATACGCTTGAAATGCTGAAGCGAAGCGAGTGATGAAATCGACGTCGTAACTTGCTCTATTCCATCACTTACAACAGCCAACTTCAGTTCAGACAACGGCCAAGCCAAGCCAACTTCAGTCCTTAGTGTCGATCGAGTCGAGACTGTCGATCGAGCGAGACGCCGCGCGTCGCGAGAGGGTCTCCGTATTTCGTTTTATTTCTATAAAGATAACTTAGTTTAAGTCTCATTTTAACGAAACATTTTTTAGTATCTAACTTTTGTGTGTTATTTTTACTTTGAAAATGGCTTGTCCAATGAGGTAAGTGTTATTTTTTTACATGTTCTTTCCTGCGAAAAATGGTTTTGAAGATATCGACATAAAAATAATTACTTATGATTTTAATTGTAATATTCCATTACGTGATTATCTCTACATGCGAAGCTCTAAACAAAGTTATATTTCAATATCAGTAATATTTCATTATAGAGCCATATTAATATTGAAACTTCGGCACCTATATCTACCAACCTATCAAGATTAATAAACAATGTATAAATTATGTTATTTTTGTAGTAAATGTACCAACTTATTTAATATATAAGTCCCTATGTTGGTATTTTAATACGAAAAAGATGGATATTCGCTTTTTTTCAATCTTTCAAATTCAAACTAGTATACTGAACTGAAAGTACTTGAATTTTACACATAGGTAGATGATGCAATGGTAACTTTAACACATAAGAGGATTGCATAGCTAGTACTTTCCATACTAAGAGAAATAACTCTTTTCTACCTCTTAACATTGTCCGATTTCAGTGATTTTTTTTTCATGTTATCATCACATCACATTGTTTACTATGCCCGGACGTTTGGTTTTTTCAGTTTTATTAAGTTCTAAAAAAGATAATTTATAGTGCTTTGAAATACTGAAAAAATCAAAACGTACGGGCATAGTTAACAATGTGATGAATAGTATGGATAGTACTAGCTATGCAATCTTCTTAAGTTCCTTTTTATCCTAGCTTTTTTATATTAAAATTGTTTTGTGTGTGTTAATTTACAAAATATATGAAATAATAAGCGTGTATGCAAATATTTTAATAAAATTTGCTTATTAAATTAATTGAAACATCGCATCGTTTTATTGACATTAATGTACCTATCTCTGTCTGTTAGAAAATTGATAGAATATTGTACGGCTCGATTACTCTACTTTCCATATTTCCACAGAATAATGAGATGCAGGATATTGATGAGGGGTTCAATGCTGATTTATATATTCATTTGGCTAAAGCATTCTACGAAATTAGCTCTCGCTAATTTTGATCAAATTAATGTGTGTAATTATGTATATAAATTAATTAATTCACTAAATTTCCCTTATTTATAAATTTTTGAAATGTAATGCATTTACACTAGATGCATTCAGGTACCTACGTACCTACACTACCTACGTAGTTACGTAAAAATGTACCTACATAAATAGCCATTAGATCACTAGCGACTGCCCGCGACTTCATTCGCGTAGTAGACTCGGCCTTCGGCCTCGCTGTGCCCTGCCGATCCTCCCATGTTTTTCTTAATTTGTTTAATTTAAGAACCTTTACGAATTAGGTACATTGAAATTAAACAGCTTTAAACGCATTAAATAGCGTATAATTTAATATTTAATAAATTACTCTATCCCGAAGTATCAACACTTTTCAGTGAACATGGTCACGGGTAGACTGGATGAAAATTGTCTGTTATAAAGTTATGCAAATTATTTTTATGTACCGCCTATCATTATTTTATTATAGGTATTAAATAAATTTAAATAATTAAATTTAGTTCGTTTAAAGTTGTTTAAGTTTATAAGTTTGTGTTTACCTATTTATAAACCTAGCCCAAGTGTAAACACTGCTGTGCGGAGTTTGATAGTACCTAGACATTATGATTGATTACCATCGTGTGGGGCCTTATGTTATAATACAAATAGGTAATAACTAATAAGCTAGTTCAATGTACGGAATCTAATATGGGTTATTACACGAAGTTGAAATGTTATAGGAATAAATTACCAAGCAATCTTTTTGCATATTCAAGCCTAAGTACTGCAGGTAACGTAACTGACGTAACTTAAGTAGCTGTTCAAAGCTGAATTTATTCCATGTAATATACTAATATTGTAAAGAGGAAAGATTTGCATTTTTGTATGTTAGTAACGAAAATCTCAAAAACTTCTGACAGATTACAAAAATTCTTTCACCATTAGAATGCTACAGTATCACTGAGTAACATAATATTTTGATGTTTCATCATTATCATTCATCACCAGCTGGTGTTCTGTAAACAGCTGATACATTCAATGTTTCCTACATTAATATATCAGAAGAAGAAGGTTTGAACTATCGTATATTCAAGTTACCGTGTCGATTGCATATTTGGGTTACTGAAAATAACTAGGCGAACCAGAGTAATATTTCCGCAGCCTCGCCTTAAGAAATAAAACTTGCTCACTGCCACTTCAACAGTGGCAGTGAGCAGGGCGCATAGCACGCAGAACTCGTAGCCGCTGGGGCAGAAAAGTTCTGGAGTGGCGACCACGGACTGGCAAGCGAAGCGTTGGTCGTCTACCGACAAGGTGGACTGACGACCTGGACGGTTGGAGGCAGGCCGCTTCCAACCGGTTCTTTTAGAAATATAAGGGACGCGTATGCTCAGTGGTGGACGATCGAAAAACTAATTTTACCAAACTCAAAATTAGCAATGCATAGCTCTGGTCGAAACCCTATGGCCGTTAAATATATAATTAATTACCGGTTCAACTACAACACGTTAAAAATGAGTACATATTTAGAAAAACGCTAAACTAGTTACTGGTGACGAAACGCTACTATAGCCGTAATGAATACTTTGATGACAAAACAATTAAGTATTATAGAATAGATCGGCCCGCTCCGCACAGTGTCGCCCCCATACTTAGAGTCATTATGAAACACACACAACAAAATATGTATGTATATATAAGACCTACATTGTAAAATTCATAATGTTGCAATACATCTATTGAGTATTAAGTATCTACGGCTGAGATGATAATGATGAATACCCAATGAATAAATCAGGGACCTTTGTAAAGAAAAAGATACACTAATTAGATTCGAAACTGTGTTCCCTGGAATTTATTTTTTTGCTTTGTTTCAGGCAATTTATCTCCTAAGCTAAGCCATTAGCGTAATAGGTGCATACAATTTAAAGATATTTTTATAACTTATGTACTAATGGTACTCAAAACTCACTGACAGAATATATTTTCATTAATAATAATACATACACAGTGCTTTATAATTTAAATTTTATTGTTCTTATTGATAAGTATTTACGTACTTAACTATAGGGTAACTGGTTAAACACTTTGCCCCATATCGGGCATACTAGATTGATGCTAATTACGTCTCCGATTATAATTCTTTTATACTAGAAAAAAATAATTATAATCGGAGACGTAATTAGTTAAATGAAAATAATTTACCAATAGCCTTATTGTCTACCTTTACGAGGAATAGGTATGGGCTTCATTTTGACATTTGAATCCCATTCTGGGCGAAATCCTGCAAACCAATCGTCTGGAACCATCAATGGGAATGAGAGTGAAGTGACATTTCATTCTCATTCAAGTTAGACAAAGGCGGCGGCGGGTCCACAACTTAATTTTGCTCTGTATAATTAATTATGGTAAGTACATTTTTTACCTTAATTGTGGCCAGAACTCGTCCAACTTCATTTCGCCAGTTAATGAACACGTATTTCCAGTTCAATGTAACTCAGTCATTCATCCGTCATTTGAACCGGTTTTGCTTGTAAAGATATCTTGATATTTGAATCATAATCTATGATCTATCTGCAGCAGACAAGTGGTCTTCGAAACACAAAACTGTTAAATAACAAAACGCTTTAAATAGAAAGTCATGAATTTGACTTTTTGCTACCGTTTCTGGGTAGACTATACGTTCAGGGTTTTCACACAAGAAATGTATTTTTCACTTCAGTAGCTCAAACATGCAAGGTTTCTACTGCCTAAAATCAGAGAGCAAAATGCGATTGTGTTCACTGAGTGAGACAAAGTAACTTTTTTTTTCAGATAGCCGCGTATATTATCTCTTTCCCGCCATTAGAAAGAGAGAGAGACAAAAACCAGCCCATTCGAAGTTCCGATTTTGAATTCAACCTCAAAGACAAACACGTTCGGAATTTCGTACTAACTAAGGAAATTTTGCAAAAAAGATAATTATGTCTTTTAATGTTTTTTATTGAAACCTCAACCTACAATGTTAATTATTTTGATTCACAATAAATAGTTATATTTCAACCTATTCCTGTTTATTATTTTATCTCCTCAAGTGTTCTCGCTGCTGAAGTGAAAAGTTATGTGTGTTACACGAGAGCAAAGTTTTTGCATCTCGTGCCTTTGAATCCCTCGCCACACTTAGGATTCAAAATGAGCACTCGCAGCAAAAAACTACCTTCCTCTCTTGTTACACAATTAACTATTATCAAGGTTTTTTGTTTTTGTTGGATAGCGCATAAATTAGAGTAAGTACCTAAAGCTCGGTGTGATTATAGTACAAACTGAAGTAACCTATTAAATAATAAAATCGACCAAGAGCGATTCAGTCTCACCAAGAGACCTCAAACAAATGTAGGTACATATATTTCGCACATTATGTATACCAGTCTGGGGAGAAGCTACCAAGGAAAAGATCTTAGAACTTGAAAGAGCACAGAAAGCTTTAATCAAAGTGATGTATTTTGATATCGATACTCCTTATGTCAGCCAGGAATGTCAATGATGTCTTTAAACGCAGTTGTACCCTTACAGATCTCTTGTGTACAACCCTATAAAAACGTAAACAAGCGAAGAAAAGGTAGCCACTATAGGTACTGCTCGGAATCAGTTTGCATCGGGACAGTATACCATGCAATCCGCCTACCTCTATACCTACAACGCTATATATGTAACTTTGGATATTTACCCAAGAGTAATAATTATAAATGCAATAAAATCCTTGAAGAATGGTTATGGGCACTTAACTACGAGGAAGCTATAAAACTTTTAAAACTAGTAACATTCAATTAGGCACACACAAACTACACACACACTTCAAATCAGTCCCACACACATACACACAATCACTCACATCTCCTAGGGTGCTCCTGAAATACTGCTAATCCTAGGAGCACACACACTCCAAATATGTATACATATATGTACTTGCCTTAAAACATACATTTTTAATCTAACTTTTTAAGTGTCTTTTAATCTTTGTAAGTATGTACCTTTAAAATATTTGTTAAAATTATTAATTCAATTAAAAATAATATTTGTTATTATCTAACTTAACTTGTGTATTAACATAACTTAGGTTCCTTAACTTACGCTAACATAACGTAAATAAAATAGTCATTTAAGTAATGATAAGTTTGTTTGTTGAGTACGGTTAAGAAACCGTTTTAGATACTCGACTATACCTAACGCGTACATATGTTAAACCGTCTCAAAAATCATTAAAATAAGTAATACTTACGATAGTTTCAATAAAGTTACTTACTAATTTACTTACTTATTCTAAATTACATGTACTGCCGAAGAACGAGACTCTAACACAGGTATTTTCATACTTAAAAGAGGATCCCAAACCTTTGAAATATATCTTAAGTTTAAATTTATCGAAATAAATATTTCTACATTGTATGAAACAAAGATAGTCCCCAGTTTAAACCATGGTTTATGCAAAATTCATAGATGAAATTCCCTTACGATGATTTAAATTAAACACGCCGCGCCGCTATCATTAGTCAACGTTTATTAGACGGATATAATATATATTAGCTAACCCGTCGCGGAATACGGTTAATTACAGTTTTTTAACTATCCCACGGGAACTCTTTAATGTTCCGAGATCAAAAGTATCCTATATGTTGACCAGGGATATAAGCTACCACCATACAAAATTTCATTTAAATCGGTCCAGTCGTTGCTGAGATTAACCCGTAAACACAGAGAACAAAAACTAAAAAAAAACAAAATTAGTTCGATTTCACTTCTTAGATCCCCTAACTTGGTTTTTATAATTTTTTCATTGTACAGAAATTGTACCTCTACAGTTTTGTTATATGTATGTATGTATGTATGAATAGATATACTTTAGACGGATTGTGATCAGTTTACAGCGCCAATTACCTATTTAATAAAAGTTTCTTCTCTTTCTTGTGAAATAATATTTTGCCTTAATAACTTATTTGTGCCCTCTAATCCTCAGATCCGCGATGGACGACTCCGCGGCCCAGGACGGGACACAACTAGGCACCGAGGCCGGGATGCTATACGGAGAGTACCTCATGCTTGACAAGCTCCTCAGTTCTCAGCGGATGCTCAGCGCCGAGTCCTCCAAGCCGGTTCATGATGAACATCTATTCATCATCACTCACCAGGGTAAGCATGAGATCGATAAGAAGGAAGAAGTGAAGAGGAGCTCACTGTTAGATCAGATTCTCAGTGCTCAGGCTACCTGTGTGAAGTTGGCAGCCAAACTCAGCAGCCATTATAAACCGACCAAATTAAGATGTCGCGTGTGGCGGGTGGGTTATTCCGGTGGATTTGACCATGTTCCGGAACTTGTTTTGGAATTAATCATACCTCGTTAGAAAGCTACTGAAACGATCTTTCAGACGTAGTATTCAGAAATTACTCGCGACATTTCAGAAACTCGCAAATCAGAAATAACTACTGCAATAGTTTGGCTGCTGGCTTATTACGGTTGTTTTGACCATGTTCCGGGACCTGTTTTGGAATGAATGATACCTCGTTAGAAAGCTACTGAAACGATCTTTCAGACGTAGTATTCAGAAATTACTCGCGACATTTCAGAAACTCGCAAATCGGAAATACCTACTCTGCGATAGTTTGGCTGCTGGCTTATTACGGTTGTTTTGACCATGTTCCGGGACCTGTTTTGGAATGAATCATACCTCGTTAGAAAGCTACTGAAACGATCTTTCAGACGTAGTATTCAGAAATTACTCGCGACATTTCAGAAGCTCGCAAATCAGAAATAACTACTGCAATAGTTTGGCTGCTGGCTTATTACGGTTGTTTTGACCATGTTCCGGGACTTGTTTTGGAATGAATCTTACCTCGTTAGATAGCTACTGAAACGATCTTTCAGACGTAGTATTCAGAAATTACTCGCGACATTTCAGAAACTCGCAAATCAGAAATAACTACTGCAATAGTTTGGCTGCTGGCTTATTACGGTTGTTTTGACCATGTTCCGGGACCTGTTTTGGAATGAATCATACCTCGTTAGAAAGCTACTGAAACGATCTTTCAGACGTAGTCTTCAGAAATTACTCGCGACATTTCAGAAACTCGCAAATCAGAAATAACTACTGCAATAGTTTGGCTGCTGGCTTATTACGGTTGTTTTGACCATGTTCCGGGATTTGTTTTGGAATGAATCTTACCTCGTTAGATAGCTACTGAAACGATCTTTCAGACGTAGTATTCAGAAATTACTCGCGACATTTCAGAAACTCGCAAATCAGAAATAACTACTGCAATAATTTGGCTGCTGGCTTATTACGGTTGTTTTGGCCATGTTCCGGGACCTGTTTTGGAATGAATGATACCTCGTTAGAAAGCTACTGAAACGATCTTTCAGACGTAGTATTCAGAAATTACTCGCGACATTTCAGAAACTCGCAAATCGGAAATACCTACTCTGCGATAGTTTGGCTGCTGGCTTATTACGGTTGTTTTGACCATGTTCCGGGACTTGTTTTGGAATGAATCTTACCTCGTTAGATAGCTACTGAAACGATCTTTCAGACGTAGTATTCAGAAATTACTCGCGACATTTCAGAAACTCGCAAATCAGAAATAACTACTGCAATAGTTTGGCTGCTGGCTTATTACGGTTGTTTTGACCATGTTCCGGGACCTGTTTTGGAATGAATCATACCTCGTTAGAAAGCTACTGAAACGATCTTTCAGACGTAGTCTTCAGAAATTACTCGCGACATTTCAGAAACTCGCAAATCAGAAATAACTACTGCAATAGTTTGGCTGCTGGCTTATTACGGTTGTTTTGACCATGTTCCGGGACTTGTTTTGGAATGAATCTTACCTCGTTAGATAGCTACTGAAACGATCTTTCAGACGTAGTATTCAGAAATTACTCGCGACATTTCAGAAACTCGCAAATCAGAAATAACTACTGCAATAGTTTGGCTGCCGGGTTAATCCGGTTGTTTTGACCATGTTCCGGGACTTGTTTTGGAATGAATCGTACCTCGTTAGAAAGCTACTGAAACGATCTTTCAGACGTAGTATTCAGAAATTACTCGCGACATTTCAGAAACTCGCAAATCAGAAATAACTACTGCAATAGTTTGGCTGCTGGCTTATTACGGTTGTTTTGACCATGTTCCAGGACTTGTTTTGGAATGAATCTTACCTCGTTAGATAGCTACTGAAACGATCTTTCAGACGTAGTATTCAGAAATTACTCGCGACATTTCAGAAACTCGCAAATCAGAAATAACTACTGCAATAGTTTGGCTGCTGGCTTATTACGGTTGTTTTGACCATGTTCCGGGACCTGTTTTGGAATGAATCATACCTCGTTAGAAAGCTACTGAAACGATCTTTCAGACGTAGTATTCAGAAATTACTCGCGACATTTCAGACAGCCGCAAATCTTGTAAACTTTACAGTAGGTATTGTTCCAATAGATACCGAATTATAAAAGTTGGTATCAGTTGTCTTGGATTTCAAAATGAATATTATTTTCGTGATCGGCACCCCTGCTAACCTAGAAAACGTCACCCATGTGACCCATGTCCATAGTCAGCGTCTACTCAACTAGGTATACCTACTAATCGATTTTTATTTAGGTATATACGAGCCGAGGAAGGCTGACTCAGGTAGATAGGTACCTGCTAGGCGGTAGGATTCTTATGCATGAGGCCGTCTTGGTTGGCACCATCGCAGTGCCAGAGATATTCAGTTCCATCCATGGCTTAGAACTGTAGGTAGGTACTATTACGTGGCACTGAACTTCGCTCATCACCCCGAGTCAAGTAAAGTGAACCTTCATCTAGTAGGTAATTCCACTTGCTACAGCGACTGTCACACCCTAAACCCTAATACAGTAATGCTTGAGCATTATTGTTTGCAACTATCATGAAACGTACCTACTGTTTATCATCAGGTGCGCGACTTGCCAGTATCGTCAATTACCTAATTGCATAAAACAACTTACTCGTCCTAGTTAATAGGTAGGTACTTAAGTTTTCTACGGCCTAGGTACCGCGATGCGATTCTAAATTTAGGTACCTAGGTAAGTAAATGTTAGTGGGTTATTGAATTTTTATTTTTATTACGCATTTTTATAGACATTTGTAGTGCACCACAGATTACAGAAAGTCCTACCTGAGTCCATAGCATAAGCAATTTTCTGAAAAAGTATTCGTACTGTAAACGTCAATACCTACCTACGTCACGCTTCGGCGTACAAACTATGAGGTGTCTTTGTCACAGTTGCCCTAGATAAATTGCAGTTCATACGCAGTTATTCGTGCTAGACCCCCTGCACTTGCACGTGGATCGGCATTTAGAAAAGCGTGGCGACAAAGACACGCAGAGTCGGCGTATCTTTGTCGGCGCCTGTGATGTTCTTGAGCAGTGTTGCCAGATCCGTAGTCTAAGAAATATCCTATATTTACTGCAAAATTATCGTGGTTTTATCGCATGTTGTGTAAAAATATAGAGAACATGACGACCAGTGTTGTCAACCCACATTTTGGAAAATTGGTAGATTAAGTCCTAAAAATCGGTAGAAGTTGGTAGTATGTCATGGAAAAAACGGTAGATCTACCTCTAAAGTTTTATTTATAATTAATATAATTATATATATAACAACGTAAAACAATAGATTTATCAAAATTAAACAAAATGTTATTTAATATTTATACATGCTTTTATAAAATGTTCAAGTGTTCCGAGCTGGGTTCCCCGTTCTTGGTTTTACATTTCCTGCACAATTATCCTACTAGCTAGAGCTGAGCTAATCTCAGAGTCTTTTGCCGGTTACTAATAATACGAGTAGCTACTGACCGTTGACACCGTTAAACTATTATTATAACCGGCATAACTCACGTTAGGGATCGAACACTTTGACTCCGTGTTTCGTCTCCGCCATTATCATGTAATTCGCCTCTATTTAGTTATTACTGTTTAGTATATTCAAATTAAAGTTCTAAAATGTACATTTTTATTAAAAGTCACAACACAACAAAACAAAATAAAATCCCACGTTAAAAAAGTAGATTCAACTTTAACATTTTCAAATAAATTACCTCTGTGGGATTGCCGCAATGCCGCCAGTACCACGTATATAGATTAGAAAATAAGCTAAGATTGGTCGGTTATGGAACAATGATCAGCGTCATTATCAACGAATGACATAAACAGAATCAAGTAAACCAACGAAATTGTAGTCAAATTTCCATGCACATACCATGAGCAGTTGACAATGTTGACAGTGACACCTTCGTTTCGTGAGATTGTCACGAGCTGTTAATGTTCTTTATTTTTAGTGAATGCTCACGTCCACGTCTTTGGTTTTTACTTTGCTCGCATCCTGCGCAGAAAGTAGAAACCAAAGACGTGGACGTTACTGGTTCTGTTACACGCATAACTAAGTTTAATGTCAAAATTATTTTCAATAAGACGTGGTATCGAAAATAGGCAGATTTAGGGCTTCGGGTGGTAGATAGGTAGACTCAAGCTAAAATAGGTAGATCTACCTATAAGTAGGTAGATATGACAACACTGATGACGACTGACAACTAATCACAGCTAGTTACTAATGTCAGGCCTCCGTCACTCCATGTACTTGCGCGCTATAAGTGCCTACCGCCCAGCCGAGTGGTCTCGATCCGCCGGCGGATCAAATTCAGTGCGGTTTTCGCAATTCGATTAATAAATGTCGATTTAAATCGACTTTTATTAATCGATAATCACTCGATTATCTAATTGTCGAAAATTTTGCTTTTCAAATGATAATAATTATGTATCAACGGTAAATATTTATTGCCATAATTGCCAGGGCCATTTTAATAAGATTGCCAGTAAATAAGAATTATTTTTATTCTCGTCATTTTAAAGGGTTTTATTCAATTGTGGTTCTTAAATACTTGTATATAAGTATGGTAGGAATAGAATGGAATTTGAAATTCAAAGTTAAATAATATAGTGTTTTTATATAGGCAAACAAAATATTGTACAAATAATAAAATCTGTAATTATAGACCATCTTTGTAGCTTTGTAGGAGAATTAATGTAAAAATGTGTTTTTCAACACACCTACTTGAAAAGGGACTCTTATTGAACGGTAATTAGAATCAAAATGCAGCGTATTTCGAACGCGTGCTTTTTACTTTTCATTCCCGCACGAGTGGGAAAATTAAAGTTAAGTTTTTAAAATGAGCAAAATATTGTAACGTTAAAATTAAAAAAACATTTTGCAAATAAAAAAACTGTAGTCGTCAAAAACAATAGAAAACAATTACATTTTAGCAAATAATTCATTTATGTAATTTATATGTATGCATCAGATTCAAAAGTTAAATAATAGTATCTACTACTCATAACAATGATGAAACACTTTTTCTTACTCCCTACGAGAACAATGCGCAATCTCCAACATTTACTCCAGTCTCCCAAGAGCAAAATAATGATGTTTTTAATAGCAAAGCGTTAGCCTATAATTTTACCAATTGTACCTTCAATAATTGTTTTAATAAATAAAGAAATACCTGAAGTTTTTTTCAAGCAAGTAAGTGTGTTGAAAAACGTCGTATGAAACTTGTGCGCGTTGCTTATTATATTAGCCTAAAAGATCGGCCTCAGTGGCGTGCATTAGGAGAGGGTTATGACCAGCAGTGGATTGATACTTGCTGATGATGATGATGGTGACAGTGATATGAAAGTTTTTATAATAAAATTCGGTGCATATATCCTGGTGAAAATTGTTGGTTTTGATTATTTTTATTTTTTATACGATTACGATTTTGTGATTTGTATGTAATGTTTTTTTAATTTTATTGCAAATAACTGGTTAAGGGGATAACTGGTCTTTTTGTCCAATTGAATGGTTAAGGGAATTTATAGAATGTTTGTCCAATTATCCCCTTCCGACTTCAGAAGACGACGCGCAGGGGATTTTTGGACAAAAAGTCCAGAAATTCCCGTAGCAGGGAATCAGTTAAGGGGATTTCTGGAATAAGACTAGCCTCGGTGGCTTAGATGGTCATGTCGTCTGACACGGATTGTCGGAAGACGCGGGTTCGAATCCCGTCCGAGGATGTGTATTTTTATCTCTGTAAATTTAAAATTTTTATATTTGTATGTACGAAAGTCCTGTTTTTTATTATTAATGTGTACTGATTGATATATTAAGTATTTCAATAATAAATTTACTCATATAATACCATTATAGCAATTGCGTTTGACCATTTACATATTTTATGACATTTTGGTATAAAGGTAGATCTTGCCTTGAAGAAGATAATAAGCTACTCGAAAGCTACTAATGCTGCGCAGACAAAGTCGTGGGCACCAGCCAGTTTATATATATATGTATATACTTAATTATTCATCTTTCCTTTTACACAATTTATTCTCGCATCCGTAATCCTATTGCGATATTCTATACTTCTAAGATATTCGTTTAAATTATATGGTGTAAAGAGGTAACATAATGTGCATAAAATGTCTACAGCGTCTTACTTATTTAAAATAATAAGGATTAATACCGCATTTGAATAAATACATTTATTCAAATGCAGTATTTAACTATAGTTAACGGAAAACTATAGTTTTCCAATTACCGCATTTAATTGCCCACTTTTCTAAGAATTAAAATATATATATATATATGTTGCATTTTATCCTTAAAGATAGACATAATTATGTCATCGCTGACTTTTTAGCAGGCTTTAGAGAACGCAAGATTGTTTTACATTAAGGCGCGCGGTAAATATTTTTCAGTTTAAGACTTAATCTCAAAGTCACTATTATTATAAGTATTATAATTTTCCACATCGAATTATAAAATCCGAGTCTAGTGTCTCCTCAATCGATTAGTGATAACTCTTATACCCCAGCACTAATCTTACTTACACGTGTCTTCTAGTGATCTTTGATAAGTGCCGACAAACGATGCGCCGACTGTCGGCACTTATTGACACGGCGTTTTAATTACTAGGTGAAGGTTTAAATCAAACATCAATGACTCAGCTCGGGGTGATGAGCGCAGTCCAGTGCCACGTAATACTACCTAAAGTTCTAAGCATGGTATATCTAGCACTGGTTAATCGATTAGTAGGTATATAGGTAGGTACCTAGTTGAGTAGACGCTGACTATGGACATGGGTCACATGGGTGACGTTTTCAAGGTTAGCAGGGGTGCCGATCACGAAAATAATATTCTTTTTTAAATCCAAGACAACTGATACCAACTGTTATAATTCGGTATCTATTGGAACAATACCTACTGTAAAGTTTACAAGATTTGCGGCTGTCTGAAATGTCGCGAGTAATTTCTGAATACTACGTCTGAAAGATCGTTTCAGTAGCTTTCTAACGAGGTATGATTCATTCCAAAACAGGTCCCGGAACATGGTCAAAACAACCGTAATAAGCCAGCAGCCAAACTATCGCAGAGTAGGTATTTCCGATTTGCGAGTTTCTGAAATGTCGCGAGTAATTTCTGAAGACTACGTCTGAAAGATCGTTTCAGTAGCTTTCTAACGAGGTATCATTCATTCCAAAACAGGTCCCGGAACATGGTCAAAACAACCGTAATAAGCCAGCAGCCAAACTATCGCAGAGTAGGTATTTCCGATTTGCGAGTTTCTGAAATGTCGCGAGTAATTTCTGAATACTACGTCTGAAAGATCGTTTCAGTAGCTTTCTAACGAGGTATGATTCATTCCAAAACAGGTCCCGGAACATGGTCAAAACAACCGTAATAAGCCAGCAGCCAAACTATCGCAGAGTAGGTATTTCCGATTTGCGAGTTTCTGAAATGTCGCGAGTAATTTCTGAATACTACGTCTGAAAGATCGTTTCAGTAGCTTTCTAACGAGGTATCATTCATTCCAAAACAGGTCCCGGAACATGATCAAAACAACCGTAATAAGCCAGCAGCCAAACTATTGCAGTAGTTATTTCTGATTTGCGAGTTTCTGAAATGTCGCGAGTAATTTCTGAATACTACGTCTGAAAGATCGTTTCAGTAGCTTTCTAACGAGGTATCATTCATTCCAAAACAGGTCCCGGAACATGATCAAAACAACCGTAATAAGCCAGCAGCCAAACTATTGCAGTAGTTATTTCTGATTTGCGAGTTTCTGAAATGTCGCGAGTAATTTCTGAATACTACGTCTGAAAGATCGTTTCAGTAGCTATCTAACGAGGTAAGATTCATTCCAAAACAAGTCCCGGAACATGGTCAAAACAACCGTAATAAGCCAGCAGCCAAACTATTGCAGTAGTTATTTCTGATTTGCGAGTTTCTGAAATGTCGCGAGTAATTTCTGAATACTACGTCTGAAAGATCGTTTCAGTAGCTTTCTAACGAGGTATGATTCATTCCAAAACAGGTCCCGGAACATGGTCAAAACAACCGTAATAAGCCAGCAGCCAAACTATCGCAGAGTAGGTATTTCCGATTTGCGAGTTTCTGAAATGTCGCGAGTAATTTCTGAATACTACGTCTGAAAGATCGTTTCAGTAGCTTTCTAACGAGGTATCATTCATTCCAAAACAGGTCCCGGAACATGGTCAAAACAACCGTAATAAGCCAGCAGCCAAACTATTGCAGTAGTTATTTCTGATTTGCGAGTTTCTGAAATGTCGCGAGTAATTTCTGAAGACTACGTCTGAAAGATCGTTTCAGTAGCTTTCTAACGAGGTATGATTCATTCCAAAACAGGTCCCGGAACATGGTCAAAACAACCGTAATAAGCCAGCAGCCAAACTATTGCAGTAGTTATTTCTGATTTGCGAGTTTCTGAAATGTCGCGAGTAATTTCTGAATACTACGTCTGAAAGATCGTCGCAGTAGCTTTCTAACGAGGTATGATTCATTCCAAAACAGGTCCCGGAACATGGTCAAAACAACCGTAATAAGCCAGCAGCCAAACTATTGCAGTAGTTATTTCTGATTTGCGAGTTTCTGAAATGTCGCGAGTAATTTCTGAATACTACGTCTGAAAGATCGTTTCAGTAGCTTTCTAACGAGGTATGATTCATTCCAAAACAAGTTCCGGAACATGGTCAAATCCACCGGAATAACCCACCCGCCACACGCGACATCTTAATTTGGTCGGTTTATAATGGCTGCTGAGTTTGGCTGCCAACTTCACACAGGTCTCAGGCTCATGATAGAGTCTCATGAACCGTGATAGTTAGACAGTTAAATTAAATTTTTACAGTTCATGTTATGTTGCCGCTATAACAAGAAATACAAAAAAACCCGGCCAAGTGCGAGTCGGACTCGGGCACGAAGGGTTCCGTAAAACGGCAAAAAATCACGTCTATTGTATGGGGCTTTTATAGATAATGATACAGAACCCTTCGAGCGCGAGCCCGACTCGCACCTGGCCGGATTTTATATGTACATTGCTAATATAATAATACAAGTACAATTAGAAAATTTTTATACCGACTTCCGTTCTATTCAGTTATTGGAGTGTATCTCGAAAAGCACTGGACCGAATTTGATGAAATTTGGGACCACACGGGAAGCACCAGCTTTCAAACAATAAAAGAATTTTGAGAATCGGTTCACCCAGTCGAAAGTTAGAGGTAACAAAAAAAACATACAGTCGAATGAGTACCTCCTCCTTTTTTGGAAGTCGGTAGATAAATTAATGTTCATCTCATTTTATTTCAATAAAACTAAGTTTAATATATATATAACTACTACTGCTTTTAAGGTAGAGCAATAAGAAAATTCGTCGAAAATACACAATTAATGTGTAGGGGCACCTTTATTTATACATCTTTTACTTATTGTTTTACTAAATCATTTAGAGACGTGAGACCAACCGTATATACTTAAAGTATACGCTTTGTTTGAGTTAATTATCCATAATTTTTGAAGTAAGATTGCAAATGCATTTTTTTGGGCAGTATCTCTCTATCTGATTAGTTACCTTTAAGACACGGCAATAGCACGGAGATTTTAAACGCTCGTCGGTCAACCAAGGGCGTTGCAGGTCGACTAAAATTTGGAGGCAAACACAACTGAACTGTTTACATGGTTGAAAATCCACAAGGTCGCCTCAGTGAAGACTGTAGTTTTTGGCCTTGTGAGCCCAGCTTTTTGCAAATACGCTCAGTAATTTGCTTACACATAGATATGCTTATGTTAACATTATTCTCATGTAAGTGAAATATTTTCTTATGAGAAATAAAATATCTCAAACCTCACATAGATACTTTAGTCACCGCGTTACCAACTGAGTCGTGCGGCCATAAATCATTTCACTATGTCTATCACGCTCGCACTTGTGGGTCTTATGGAGCCGCATAGTGATGTGCGTAAGATGGTTATAGGCGCATATCGATAAGAATAAAATCAGATAGAAACATAGTAGATAGTATTGTGGCCCTGAAATGGTCACTTCTTTCAATTAAGTATTTTCGTCCTTCGGCGTCTCGCGTTTTTTTATAGTCGGCAACTTTTCGCAGTGCTTCTTAACCATTTCAGAAACTACTTGAACAATTACGTTAATATTCGTAATTTCTCTTTAAAGTCAGGTACTTATGTACCGGTACAGGTACTATGTGTGTACCACAGTTTATCAATAATAACGAAGCAAACTTCCCCCCTTTTTATAAAACCACACTCTAAATCAAGACGTCAAAAATACTATAAGTACCGAATGTATACCGAAGGCTTTATCTGCATAATTTGATAAGCTTGTGTAAAGTTGAAGCTATCCCTGTCACTATCATGAGCTCTAAAGTTACTTCTTGCCCAAAGTAAATACATGTTACATATATGTGTTAATGTTGCATTTATGTTACAATAAGTATAAAACAAGCTCCTTCTAAGGAAAGTTTTAAGCGGCTCGTCCGCGAACATTTTTATGAAGCGTCATTGAATCTGTAATCGATTGTCACATAATTTCATATTATATTTATTGTGTATTCTCTGTATGTATGTATATTTGTATATATAAATAAATATATAGTGTATGTTTTATTTTTAGTATAGTATTCATACTTATTCATATTCATATTAATATCATTTATTGCATCATACATGTAACAGGGATCTTAAATATTACAATACTGAGTCATATATGTACCCAATTCAGGGCATTGCAATATGAGTAGAAGCGGACCGATATATTATTACATTTTTCGTCAAAATTTATCCTTAAAAAATTCGTCTAGACTATAATAACTTCTAGTGAGTAATAGAGTTCTAAGTTTAATTTCAAATATTTGGTCTTTATCTTGAGCTTTTATCGTATCCGGAATTTTATTATAAATTTTTACAGCCATGATATTTGGGCCAGAACTGTGTATTTTTAATCTTGAAGAGGGTAGTATTAAATTATGTTTATATCTAGTTTCGTAACGTCGCGGTTTGTCAATTTTTTTGCCGAAAAATACAGGGTATTTTCTGACGAATTTGCAAATCTCTAAAATGTAAATTGATGTTAATGTCAGTATTTTAAGTTTGAAGAAATGAGGTTTGCAGCTATCTGGTTCTTTAATGTTACTTAATATACGTATACATTTTTTTTGCATAATAAAGATGTCTTGTGCATCAACACTGTTACCCCATAGTATAACGCCGTATCGCAACCAGGCTTCTGCATAAGCATAATAAGCAGACAGTGCTGACAGCATTATCAATAGTAATAGTATATTGTATTTAGTGTGTATTATTTATATAGTATGATCATAATATAAATGTATGTATTTTTAATAGAGTCCTTTGCTTTCTTTTCCTTTTTGATGCACGCCCGACTCGCCTTGTTTTGACAATGTGTAGGATCTGGTAGAACATGCTTTAGCATTAAGTCTTCCATTTGTACTTTATTTTAGTGCAATAAAGAATTAAATAAATAACTAAAATTCGATAATTGAGCTGTCAATAATCATGGAATAAAACTATGATGTACTCGTAATATTGTTATATTTGTTCTCGCTTCGATGAACCGAAAATAAAAAGACAAGAGATAATGAAAACTCTTGACGCTGATTCATTTTTACTAATATCATATTTTGTTAATATCTGTTGAATGGTAAATAATATTAAATTTATACTATCCCTAAAACAATATTTTAAAAATAAGCTTAAATTTAAGCTATTTAACTTCTAACTATTAGTGCGGTCCCAATAAAGCCATAATCAATATTAGCGCGATAACAGTCGGACCCTTTCACCGTGAGCGCGATTACGATGGCCCACGCTACGTAATCGATGACGCCTTAACTACCGCCATATTGACGATTACATGAACCATGCTCTACACCAAAATCGCCGTGAGCGTTCTGTCAAAAGTGACAGGTGTTTGTTTATTTCTACAAGATCTTTACTGTGTTGTTTTTGTGTGTAGTTTTTGATGTAAAAGTTGTAAAAGTCGATCCATTCATTATTTCTTTTTAATCCACACACCACACAGTTAACCTTCACACTATGCACGTTATTTTTATATTTGTTTTTCGCGCGCAAATGGGTGTTCGTTATTGCTTCAACTCTGGTCCGATTGATCAACACGCTTACAGTGCCACGAGCTGTCAAAATCGCGATATTTGTCTCGGACTAGCTTTGGTAGACGATAGCACTGTGAGCAAAAATATCGCGATACGGACCGCAATGTATATGTCAAGTGAATCACAAGCAATCAACCAAAATCAGTCTTTAATTTTTCGTAAAGTTATCTTTTTGCTGTTTTTTTTCTCTGCCATTTTGTTCTCTGGGAACAGTGTTATATCTAATATTTAAGCAGTCATGCTTAGTTGCAGTAATCGGAATCGAAAACGGAGTTAATAAGACGAGTAGGTACCTACTTCACGGAATGCCAATTGCATGATGACAATGGATTAAGCTGTTCCCAGTCGGTCACCCAGATAGCCAGTATCGATGGATGACCTCCGTAGATAATTGGTCAGATAATTCAGACCGCAGCGCTGTAGGGTTTCTGTGTAATTAGAAGAAATTCTAAGTAGTGACAGTTGTGGGAAACTTATTAGTATTCTAATCTAATGATAAAATATCTAATGATTTTTCACGTTTATAACTACAGTCAATATGAACTGCTCTTTGCGGCCACCGAATACACGTACTTATACCTTCCAACTACCTTCTTCATCTGACTGGCCGGTTGGCACAGCAATCCTGCCTTTTGAGGCGCTGCGCTGGTCCCGCATTCCTCGGGCAGGTTATTTTTGAATAGGTTGGCAAACAAGCAGGCAGCTTACCTGATAGTAAGTGATCACCGTCGCCGCAATACAAGAGGTCTCGAATGCGCTGCCGGCATTTGAGGAAGCTTTCTATTTTAAGGAAGGTTTGAGGAATAGACTTTTTTCTTGAAGGTCAAACATTGGCGTTGTTTGACCTATGTCTAGGTGTATTATGTATATCAGTCATCAGGTTACCATAGTAGGTACATGCTCTGCCTAGTTTGCAACCTGAAGAATTTGCGTGGATGTTGTCCTATATATTATACTAGCTCCGCCCCGCGGTTTCTTTCACTTCGGTGATGAATGATGATGACGAAAGTACCCTATGTCCTTCCCCGGGATATAACCTATCTTCTTGCCAAAATTCATCGAAATCGTTGAAGAGTTTCGAGTTTATCGCGAACATACAGACAGACTCGGCGCAGGACTCTGTTTTATAATAAGTAGTGTTTACATCTGTTGTTACAATTTCCAGCGTACGAGCTCTGGTTCAAGCAGATCATATTCGAGGTGGATTCAGTGCGCTCGCTACTAGACGTAGAAGGCCTGGATGAAAGTCACACAATGGAAATCCTGAAGAGGCTTAACCGCGTCGTGTTAATATTAAAGGTAACCTTACTTTAATCCCATCTCATTTCAATTATAAGTCTGTCCGGAGGAAAGCGCGGATTGTTGTGGGCACGGTGGGCATGCCCACAATCCTAAAACACTTGTGACATCAGACGTCACATTTTCATATCCGACAGGCCGATGATATGACGTTTTACATCCAATGCAAAACTAGACATCTATTAGATAAATTATTAACGTTTTCGCGAAAAAGAAATCTTCTTTTTGATTTAATTTGACATCATTTCATATCCTTTGTACTTAGTTGTTTCCAGCGAATTTACATAGCAAGAACATCTTATATCTCAGAGTAAAAAGCGCAGTGCTTTGCCATGCACGGTTTGAAATGTACCCATTGTTATGCGCAAGCGTGTTTATTTATTTCTAACGCTTAACATCAGGCGAGCGTCTTGATTGATACTATATCGATCATGAGAGAGTTCATGCTCCGACTCGCACTTGGCTGGTTTTCGGATGGCTGTGACCACAACCTTTTTTGAGGGCTGGATCCGCGCCTCTCCGGAGGGTCATTATTCCTGCACTGACTATCCACTTGCAGTGCTTTGTGCATTTCTCTGCTAACTACCCTAGCCATCCCAGCTCCTTTATGTATCGGGGTATGGTGTTTGGCTAGCATAGCTGTAGGCTGTAGTGGATGTTCGCGAATCGATAGTCCGGTGGAGTCATGCAGGTTCTTCCGAAAGCAATTCAACTTCATCGTGTAAACTTGGAATAAAAAGTTGTATGGTAAAAGTATATCTAAGATAATTAATTAATGTAAACCTATACTTTTGGGGTTTATAAATTTTCAAACCTTTCCCATTATAAATCTATAACTGAGTAGGTATTGTATCCTTTTAAGAAGATTTTCATACGTAAGATAATAAATGCAAAATAAATTTACCAAAAGGTATAGTTAACATGAAATAACTATTTGGTAGTGTCAGAGTTATCAAAGTATGTGGCTCTACCTATACATATATACTTTATATACATTTTTATACAAGCGCATCTTTATGTTAACCGTAACCGACAAAGTGGGTAATGTTTTTATTTGCATATCACGAGGCATTTCAGCTTAGATTTCTAACGTATTTTAGTGGAAGGTATTCCTACCTACCGCAAGCGGTAGAGAAATCCGAAAGGTTATGCGTTAATTTCGCTGTTCACGCCAGAGCGGATATCACTACCGCGCGCGGTAGAGATATCCGTTCTATACCGTATATTTTCTTATATATATTATTTAAGCATGTCGCTCTCGCTACTTGCTCCCGCGTCGGCCGACGGAACTCTTTCGCCAAACAAGAGGAAATACCGCCTCACTAGGCGGTACAATTTTGCTACAGTTATGGAACTTCATACTATGTACCCATCGAGTTCCGCGTGGTATTTTTCGCTATCCACAGAGTTAGCAAATAACGCTCAGGTCTGAATAGGCCTTGACATAGTCACAGGTTCTAAAGAAATTCGTATTCGAAAATTTGCCTATATTCTGAAAACTGAGGAAGTAGGTACCTATTTACCCCGGAATAAAAGGCCTCCAATATGGTCTGACGTCACAAGAAGACAACAACCGCGACCATGACCTCAGAACACAGAGTACATTATCTCTGAGAGATACAATGACGAACAATAAAATCCGCTGACATATATGTTTATTTCAACTGATAAAACGGTGGAACATAATATACACACATCATCAATAAATTTTGTGCATAAGCTGATATAATGTTTATATTGAACATAATCAACAGTTTGTTAATAAAAGATTTATAATCAATACAATATAACTCCTCCCCTGACTCGGACACATGCGGTGATCCTACTGGGCACGCTGAGAGGTATCCAGAATTTCTTGGGGTAACCTGTCCCATTCTTGAATAGCGGCTTCCCTGAGCTCTGGTACTGTGGGGGGACGTGGCCGACAGTTCCACACAGCTCGCTTATGAGCATCCCCAAAGAGTTGCTATCAACTATGCGGCTTTTTCACTCGTGGTGTATCCTTCTTCTCTCAAAGTTATCTTTCTTGCTCGTAAAACTTTTGATAATCCTCTTGTAATTTTTTCGATTACAACTTTCCGCGAAAAGAATTTAGAAATGACTTAATTAGATTTCTGAATGAGCCGTAAGCTAGGATAGGACTGAAAGCCTTTTTATATAGAAAGATAATTAAACTGTTTTATAGTTTTATATTCTAAATCTTTTATGATTTACATAAAAGAATATTATATAAAATAATATTTTAAATCTATATTTTTGAATAAATAAATAATCTAAAAAGACGAAGAAACAATAATATAATCTACCGTAACAAAAAAGATTTCGATTTTTCAAAGTGATCGCAACCTTTTATTAATGGGTGTATGACTAAGTTACTAATAAGGGATTCAAAAATTCAAAAGATTTTAATGCTTTTTTTTTAAATAGTTTTATCAAGAAGTAGTTTGTTTAGCAATTCACTTAAAACAATTTCTTAACTTACTGCATTGTATTAAAGTTTAATGTATGATTCCCTTTTGTATCTAAAAGCATTTAAGTTGCGGATTTTATCCCGAACAAATAATGTCATGGATAAGGAGGTTATTTATTTGACTCCAAAGCTAGGAAGCGCTCAATTAAAAATGCTGCTGATATTATAACTTAGTAATATATAAAGAAGTTATGGCCGCAGAAAATTTAGCTTTATTTAATTGATTAAGAAGACTGCGCGAGTATGGTGGAAAAAAGAAACAACAATGACTAAGTATCACTGATTTTGTTTAATGTCCCTAGATGTGTGTCTCATATAATTTTGACGTGTAGCGTAATCGTCCTGGATTAATATTCGTTAGTGGTTCGTAATGGCGCACAAGTTTAGGCAAAATGAACAGAATAATGAATTAATTTAATTGTTACTTTAGTCACAGATTACTGAATAAGAACAGATACTTCACTCAGTAGAAAATTTCCAATACCTATTACGATAATAGCCTACTCCCTCGCGTCAACAACCACTGTATGCTAAAATGCGCCTAAATGCTCAAGCGTACAGCAGTGATTGCTTCGCACCGCGCGATTCCACAGTAATCGCAGGGCTGCCTCTTCGATAAAATTAAATTAACATAACTTTTTATCTATGTTATTGAGAACTGTGAATATGTTCTGACTTTTATGTGGCAGTTAAAAATTTTATCATTTATAAAATATTTACGCACTTAAAAAAAAGGAGGTGATCAGACATACAGGCCAAACTGAGATGTTTGACTTGTATGGTTTGTAGGTATGTATGTTTGTGCGCGATAATCTCGCGTTTGGCTAAACCGATATCGATGCGGTTTTCAGAAAAGGATTTGTTACATTTAGGAGAACGTTTTAAAATAAGTATAATACTTCTTAGTTTGATGATGATCTTCGGAGATGTTCACTAGAAATGAAAAAAAAGCCTTAAAAAAAGAGAACCGACTTCAAATAAAGCACTAAGCCGTAAGTTATTTTATTAACGAGTGTAACACTCTCACACAAAAATACATAAACACTGCAGTTTTCGAAAGTTTTCACGCGAAAAGTCGATGGCCTTCAAAATAAAAAAATATATCTAGTTCCTAGTTGTACATATCTAGGTGTATTGTACTACTACCAATTATCACGAATCAAATTTATTAAGATTAATTAATTTGATTCATTTTCTCTCAACAAGTCACCTTACAACAGACGCGGCTTGTTTAAAGGTTTTCATCGGGCGTAAGAAAAAGAACTCTCGCTACACAGACTTAAAGCGCATTTTGATTCGTTACGAGCGCGTCAAGGACTTGTAGGCACATTTTTTGAAGGTCACGTCCGTGCTTTGCAATGTTTTATGAACATTATTGCAGTTGTTAGTTTAGCAGTTTATATTCGAATGTTTTCTTTCGAAGAGTGCATCTTCTGTACCTTGTACTATTAATTACTCTGTGGTATAACGTTTCTATGCAACAAAATTATGTAAATCTGTGTCTGAAAGGCAAGCTAATGCTTAGTATATACCTATTGAACTGTCAAATTCTAAGTGGATACCGGTGTCCGCACACCTACTGTCTTTTAATTATGTCTCTAATGACGGTATGTGAATGGAAAAAAATTTAAACGACAAAAACTAGTAATAATTTATCACTTACCATTCTTCATTGACAGGTAAATGGAAAAATGTTAGGTGTTTATCCCTTATTTTGCTTGATTTACACCCATCTACAGCACATAAGGCACCACACGGCATCGTAATACGCATACGAACGAACAGCACTATTAAAATTGAACGGCGTGCGCGCGCTTCGCTTGCGAAAACCGCACTGAATTTGAACCGCCGGCGGACTGAGACCGCTCGGCTGGGCGGTAGGCAGTTATAGCGCGCAAGTACATGGAGTGACGGAGGCCTGCTTTAGTGTTTTCCTCATCAAACTGCCTTACAAACACTTCCCTCCAGTTTGTAGAATGTTTGTCAAAGTTTGATTAGCTAACAGTCGGAATACTGACCGCTGATTGGCCAGTTATCGCGTCATAGAATAGAGGAAAGTAACCAAATATGGAATAGTATCCCTAATTTGGAATACCGGCATTTATCGCAAACAAATATTCCTAAACGCCAGGAGCTGCGATCGTCTATCTCTTTCAATCACTTTACGCGTATATAGGTTTCAACGTGTCAGTCCAGCGAGTCCTTTGTCCATGGTGAGAGCGTTTTGTTTTGTCGCTGTGAGAAAACTTAGGTACGTAAATATTGAGTATTTTTCGTAATGATATTGCAAATAGTATTGTGTTTATTGCTTCTTTGTATTGTATACATGTTTGTTTGAAAGTGTTAAAGCAATTTTATAGGCTAGTTTATTATGTATAAATGTATGAATATAAATTTAAATTAGTTATAAATTCCAAATATGAACAGGTCATAGGGTCCAAATATGGACTATGGAAACCTGGATCAAATGTCTCATGTGCGGGCTCTGGGCACATGTTGATTGCGCTGGTGCAGAGTTCGACACCTGGATTTGTGATTTTCGCAAATAATTTAAGTTAAGTTTAATTTCACCAAAGTTCCTAAAAAGTATGATACAATAAATTCCAGGTTGATTTTTGATAGTTTTTCTAGTGTTCCATATTTGGGGTACCTATTCCATTATTAGATACCTTTATGACGATTTTGTTTTTGAGAAATTTTAGATCCATATAATAATGATAATACAAGATTGTTACCATATAAAAATTAATATATGATTGTTTATAATTACCATTAAAAGTTTTTGATTTTTTGTATTTGTTTCATTTATGCCTAAAAAACAAAACGGTATTCCATATTTGGTTACTTTCCTCTACCATTGACCAATGAGCTTTTAATATTCAGTTGGTCAACTAATCAAAGTTTTGACACACGTTCTAGAAACTGGGGGCCTTAGGTACTATCAGCTTCATAAAAACCATGCAAGTTTCGTTCACCTGGCATAAACAGATTTGAATGAAATCATACCATGACGCTCTTTTAAGTGAACGGTTTGAACATTGTTTTCTCAAAGGTAAACAGATAATGTTTTCTCTGACATTCTATCAATCAACTATAACCAATATTGCAGATATTATACGTTTGTAAGCTGATAAACTGGGCGGATGTAGAGTCTCATGTTAACGAGAGTCCATAAAAATCTGCGGTTCTTGAATCTGCTAAAACGTTGTAATGGTGCGAATAAGCCGGGCAGTTTTCTAGAAGTCCTGCTTTAAGAGCTCATAGTAAGGCCCCTGGGGGTTAATAATGCATCCAACACTTTTCTAGAATGTGTTAGACAGGACAGTGATTTAATGACAGGTTTATTTACGTGACTGTGTGACTACTTGAATAAAAATCTCACTTGAAGGAGCTATAAGGCTAATGTACAAACGTACGAGTCCACTCATAAACGGAAAAAAATACTAGGCAAGTCCTGCCACAAACGCTTCCTTGAAAGGTATACATAAACAAGTAGGTACTCTTAGATGTTCTGTAAGCCTGGTATCATTTAGTTACAGATACCAGACATTTGACCTCTGCGCACTGACATCTAATTTAACTGGCGATAGCTGGTATGGCGCCGGTTTTGTTTTTTTGTCTGTAGCCCGTTCGGTGATCACACTACTAAACATGATATGCCGTCATAAAAATAAATAATTACGCTGGTCTATAGTTTAAAGCATTCTTATCCTTACAGAGTATAAAATAAAGTATCTTTCCGCGTGTGTGTATCCGCTGACTCTTCCTGTAAATGCAATGGATTTTGATGTGGATTTCGGAATCAGTTACGTAATGTTCTATGGGAGGTTCATGTATAGGTACTTAATAAACCCTAATTATTAAAAATTATATAATATATATAATAATTATTAATAATTACATAAAACTTAAATATTAATAATTAAGTTTTATGTAAGTAAAAACAATAACCTGTAAAATTTTCAACTCATTTTTTCTAAATTAGACTCTTCTAAAAAGCCGGAGCAGGTCACTAGTTAATTATAATGTTCACATAAAAATATAAAAATGGAATAAAACGCTTCGAGAATTAATTGAAGTAGGTACTACATACAATTTAACTAATCGCTAATCGCCTTCATTAGAAGTAAACTGTAATAACCTCTTTAATTAAAATTAAATTACCTATCTCCTAAATTAAAAACCGAAACATGTTTTTGTTTGGTTTTGTGGACGGCTTCAATATCTAAAAAAAAAAAGAAATAAAAATTTTAAACATTTTATTATATAATATAAGTACTGAATTGAACAATGACAAGTTCATATTTAAAGCGAAGAAAAACAAGTACAATTTGAAAAATGTAATACCGATTTCCATTCTATTCAGTTATTGAAGTGTATCTCAAAAAGTACTGAACCGAATTTGATGAAATTACGGGACTACACGGGAAGAACCAGCTTTCAAACAAAAATACATACAGTCGAATTAAGTACCTCCTCCTTTTTTTGGAAGTCGGTAGAAAATACTATCAACAGATTCATATGTTTTTTTATTATGTTAAACAATGCAAAGTTGTTCTATTTTAAGAGTTATTATGGGTTAGGGGGCAGGTCTCCCAAGTCTGAAATTCGTCTGCAGAGGACCAGTTTCACCTTTAAAATTTTGTTAATGGTAAACATTGGTTTAGATACAGGGACGATTTATACTTGGTAGTAGGGACTTAAGGCCTATTCAAACCTAGGCGTTATTCGCTACCGCGAGCGATAGAGAAATCCGAAAGTGTATGCGGTAATTTCACAGTTCACACCAAAGCGGATCTACCGCTATCTCTACCGCGCGCGTTAGAGATATCCGTTGGCAACGGTTAGCGGGGCGGCGGAACTAGTTTCGCCAAACAACAGAAAATACCGCCTCACTAGGCGGTACCAGCCAGTTTCACTGCAGTTATGGAACTTCATAATATTTACCCATCGAGTTTCGCGTGGTATTTTTCGGCCTTAAGTCATAACTTTGGGTTCATTGGTCCGGACATTGGGAGATTATCAAATTAGATAGGTAACATATGTAACGAAAGAGTACCTACCTAACTAAATGTAAACGCATGATGTATCTTTTTGTGTACCAAAATGCCATATACAGTGCAACCTCGATATAACAAATCGGAGGGGAACAAGAAAATATTCGTAATATTAAGTACTTAATTCGTTGAACTGAGGTTTGTTATGTTGAGGTTAGATTGGTCTAAAATTCGTTATAAAGAGGTAAGGAACACCTTTTACCTTTCTGAGCCATTTTAACTTAAACCTTTAACAATAGTGACGAGCAGAGGTGTTTACATTACTTTCCATCAAAACAACAATGATTACTGTACAAACAAAAGCGTGTCGAAACATGTCGAGACATGAATCACATTATAAGATTAAGAGTTATATTATTGGTGGAAACTTTATATAAAGGTTTTGGGTTGGCAAAATTCGTTAATTAGAGGTATGAATACTTTTTCTTGATAGTTGAAAATTCGTTATAAAGAGGTTGTAGGCAAAGAATGTTCGCAATGTAAAGGTATATTTTATATTGACTCTTATGGACAATTCAAGGGGATTACGAAGAATTTGTTAAATCGAGGAAGTCGTTATATTGAGGTACGTTATATTAAGGTTGCACTGTATTATTATTATAGCCTATTCAGAAATTGTTTACAACTTTTATGTACAGACGCATCATGCAGGGGAAAGCTAGTACCTAGTAAAGCCTAGTAAAGCACACGATGAAGATACCATAAAATATATATTATCTTAGAGCAGATTCGGACATATCGCTCACCATATAATTCAATGAGCGACCACACACGGTGAATATACTATAATATTTTACCTTAGAGTAGCTTAAGATGCCACCGATATTCGAAACGCATGTTAACATACGCTAAGACTACTGCAGATCATGAAGACATCTTAAGGTAGTGTCCGATACTGATCTTAAGATCAAATACAGGATGTTGACAAAACCGTTGCAGTAAATGGACGTCTGGTCTTCAGTTACCGAACAAATTTATATTTTCACAATAAAAACTAATAAAGCTTCACATTATCTTATGTACCTATTTTGTTTCGAACCTGTAGAAATATTTTTTGTAAATAAAAATGAAACTAACGTCTGACTAACGCGAATGTGTCAAACAAAGGAAATCATCGAAAAAGTGAGACTTTCTATCTAGTAACCGAACTAGCGGTATGACAATTTTATCTTAGTAGAATTAAAAAAAATATCTATGGGCCTAACCTCCATAGGTTTTTCTAGATTGTAGGTACTACGTATAGATCAATCAGCCGCGACTTCGTTCGCGTGGCCCTTTAATTAACGCTTTCAGTATAAACGCCATCAAAATTGGCCTTTTCAGAAATTACCCGGATTATAGAGGCAGACAGACAAACAATTAAAAAACTGGTAGGTATCGTGCAAATAACCATATGAAAGTGCAAGAAAAAGCTGTTTTTTTTTCTGAAAGATCGTTGTTAAGTTTAAATTCACTACTGTGTTTCCTGTGTTTTATGTGATCTTCTATCCAGATTCTTTGTTTTTTACTTTTAGCTAGTATGACGGTTATATCATATTCACAGTCCCAATCATCATCTGAAGAACTGTCTAACAGGTCTAGCAACAAAATACGAATCATCGCAAAATAAAAAATATGAACACTGTATATTACAGTGTGAAGGATCGAGACGTGCGGCTCCCGAGACGGACTCCGATAGAATATAGAATGTACGCTTGCTATATATTATAGTATCTGCGCCGTGTGTGGTGGGTTAAGTTAACATAACTTTTATATTCGACGCTATAATATATATTATCTTAGTCGTGTGTGATGGGTATTACGTCCTATAAACATTCGTCTCAAAAACTCTCAAAAGAAACTCTGAAACTAATGGCAGAACGGAGCGAAATGAGACTGCAGTCCGCAGTTGATATGTCGGATTACGGTAAACTCAATAGACGAATTTGGAAGTCCATGCGACACGACTTGCGTGCTTATAATACTGCGCGTATTACGGCAGCAATTGAGCGGAACCAGGGCTCTAAAGTGTTTGCAAAGGATTCGTCTATTGGGCAAAGCCAAATGACAAAACTGAAGACCGAAAATGGCAGTATCGTTTCATCCAAGCCTGAGATTCTGAGAGAGATTGAGAGCTTCTATCGACAGTTATATACCTCGACGCGCGAACCCGTTACTGAAGCAGCTCAGGACACCAGAGCAAAGTTAGTCCGACACTATACCGAAGACATCCCGGACATCAGCCTGTACGAGATTAGAATGGCTCTCAAACAGCTTAAGAACAACAAGGCGCCAGGAGAGGACGGAATTACGACTGAACTTCTGAGAGCGGGTGGTAAACCGATACTTTTAGTCCTCCAGAAGTTATTCAATTCTGTCATCTTCGAAGGCAAAACACCGGAAACGTGGCACAAGAGCGTGGTGGTGCTGTTCTTCAAAAAAGGTGATAAAACCTTATTGAAGAATTATAGGCCCATATCGCTCTTGAGCCACGTGTACAAGCTGTTTTCGAGAGTCATCACGAACCGTCTCGCACGCAGGTTTGATGAGTTCCAGCCTCCCGAACAAGCCGGTTTCCGAAGAGGCTTTAGCACCGTAGACCATATTCATACACTACGGCAGATTATACAGAAGACCGCAGAGTATAATCAGCCACTGTGTCTAGCGTTTGTGGATTACGAGAAAGCCTTTGATTCTATCGAGAAGTGGGCCATACTGCAGTCCTTGCAGCGATGCCAAATTGACTATAGGTATATCGAAGCGTTGAAGTGTTTATACAGCAAGGCCACTATGTCAGTCCGATTACAGGACCAGAGTACGGAACAAATTCCATTGCAGAGAGGTGTGAGACAGGGAGACGTCATCTCTCCGAAACTGTTCACTAACGCATTGGAGGATGTTTTCAAACTTTTGGACTGGAAAGGATGTGGCATCAACATTAATGGCGAATACATCACTAACCTTCGTTTTGCCGATGATATAGTTATAATGGCGGAGTCGCTCGAGGATATCGGCACCATGCTCAACGACCTCAGTAGAGTTTCCCAACAGGTTGGTCTTAAGATGAACATGGATAAGACGAAAATCATGTCCAATGTCCATGTTCCACCTATACCGGTAATTGTTGGAAACGATACACTCGAAGTTGTAGACGAGTACGTCTACCTGGGACAGACTGTCCAATTAGGTAGGTCCAACTTCGACAAGGAGGTCGCACGAAGAATCCAGCTCGGATGGGCAGCGTTCGGGAAGCTACGATCCATCTTTTCGTCCCCAATACCTCAGAGCCTGAAAACCAAGGTTTTCAACCAGTGTGTGTTGCCAGTGATGACTTATGGCACTGAGACGTGGTCCCTTACTGTGGGCCTCATTAACAAGCTTGAAGTCGCTCAACGAGCAATGGAGAGGGCTATGCTTGGGGTTTCCCTGCGTGATAAGATCCGAAATGAGGAGATCCGTAGGAGAACTAAGGTCACCGACATAGCTCTCAAAATTAGCAAGTTGAAGTGGCAATGGGCAGGCCACATCGCTCGCAGAACTGATAACCGATGGGGAAGAAAGGTTCTCGAGAGGCGACCACGCACCGGAAGGCGTAGTGTAGGCCGGCCCCCCGCTAGGTGGACCGACGACCTCATAAAAACCGCGGGGAATCGCTGGATGCAGGAAGCGAGTAGCCGGTCCAAGTGGCGTTCTATGGGGGAGGCCTATGTTCAGCAGTGGACGTCTTCCGGCTGATAATGATGATGATGATGATGAAACATTCGTTAAGCCCATCACACACGATGAAGATATTATAAAATATATATTGTCGAGCAGTGACGAGATGACAAGAAACGTTGGAAAAACAACCTTATTTACAAGTGCGATATCCCATAAAGTATTTGACATCGGTGAACTCGTCGACGAGCGCAACGTCGAATCATTTCAGAATCGCAAGGCAGATTCGGACATATCGCTCACCATATAATTCAATGAGCAACCACACACGGTGAATATACTATAATATTTTACCTTAGAGTATCTTGCCCGTACCGATATTCGAACGGTATTTTTTTACGTTTAACCGTACTTCGAGTAAGTAGCTACCTAGGCGATATCCATAATAATGTGTGTAATAATGTCTTTATTATCTGCAGTAGTCTTAGCGTATCTACGCTAAGACTAAGTACTACCAAAAAATGAAACCGACTTCAACACTAAAAAGTGTGAAATAACTATGAAAGTTGAAATAAAATAAAAAGTTGACATCGGTACCATGACAGTTCAAGAATACCTATTATCACAATATTGTGCGCATGGTTCGACTTCGACAAGTTATTTCACACTTTTTAGTGTTGGGGACGGTTCCATTTTATGGAAAAAAAATATATTCGGCTTTTTTAGTGACATTTAATTGCTACTTTCGATTATTTATTTACCGTCAATAACAATATAATCGAGATTATTGATTGTTCTAAGTGCAATACTGGCCGTTTAGAAGCCAACTATTCTTCCTTATTGATTAATGTCCTCAAATTGTCTAATTAATTTTCTCAAATTGTCTGATTAGTTTCCTTAAATTGTCTGATCAATTTACTCAAATCAATTATTACTTGAGGTACTTACATATCCTGGGACGGGATTCAAAAGGTTCTAAATCCGGAAGATTATGTATTTTTCTCTCTGAAATTGAAACTATTGGTATCGCATGAGTTAGTGCTTCAAAAAACAGCTAGGTAGTGACACTATGATATAATCTGTGATTTTGCATCGTATTACAGAGGCGTCCACTCAAGTAGACAACCGGGATATAGGTACTTACCGTACCAACAATGTTGCTTTGTAACTCAATACGAATGTAACGAACAAACACACCTACATATTATAGATTTACAAGTGTAAAGGTTACTTTACTTACCTTGGTCACGACTGCTTTCACATGATCGAATTTCAACTTTTGACGTGTTTTCTTATGCTTTATTATGTGTAACCCGCAACCGCGACTTAGGTCGCGTGGAACGTTATTTTGTGCGGAACCCACATTATTCAAATCGACATTAATAAAACTAAGAGGTCGAATTTCTGTACAATGAAAAAAAATTGCTATAAACCGAGTCAGGGGGATGTAAGGAGTGGAATCGAAATATTTTATTTTTAAATTTTTTTGTGAATTGTCTGTATGTCTGTCTGTTTGTACGTGCTAATCTCCGAAACGACATTACCGATTTAAATAAAATTTTGTACGATGGTCGCTTATCCCTTCAAGAGTCGTTATATTATAACAATGAAATATCTATTGAGTCTATGATATATATATGATGACCAACGACCTTTGATGGATTATATCCCTCGTTAACATATAGGATACTTTTGATACCGGTAAATTAAAGAGTTCTCGTGGAATAGTTAAAAAACTGTAATTAACCGTATCCCGCGAGGCCACGCGAGCGAAACCGCTGGCGGGTCAGCTAGTTCAAAAATAAAAGTAGCCAAGTTACTTCTTATAAAGCCCGAATTACACATTAATAAGTACAGTAGCCAGTTAAGTTACAAGTAGTAAGTTGTAAGTAGCGTCCAAACGTACCCGAGTAAGTAGTCATAAGTTACCGTCTCGTGATGAATAGTCGCGTCGGTTGTTTTGTTTAGTACTTACTACTTGTTTACAAATCTATGGACTGTACTAAACTCGCCCGTCTACATGCCGGCCAGTTAAGTTGGCGGGGTGCGGGACGCGAAAGAAGGGCCTACTTCCAATGATGTAATTATAAACGGAGTTATAGTTAATCTCATTGCCTACTTCGCACTGGACTAGCCAAAAAATAGGATCGCGATCTATTCAACTCAACATCAATAAGTTACTACTTAACGCGCTTTAAGAGGATTGCATAGCTAGTACTTTCCATGCTAAAAGATAAAACTCTTTTCTACCTCTTAACATTGTCCGATTTTATTGATTTTTTTTTCATGGAAGCATGACATTCTTTACTATGCCCGTACGTTTTGATTTTTTCAGTAGTTTCAAAGTACTATAAATTTCCTTTTCAAAAATCAAAACGTACGGGCATAGTAAACTATGTCATGATTCCATGAAAAAAAACCCACTGAAATCGGACAATGTTATGAGGTAGAAAAGAGTTTTCTCTTTTAGCATGGAAAGTACTAGCTATGTAATCCTCCTATCGGTTCAAACATTTTAGAGATTACCTGAACAGACAAGCAGACAAACGAAGTTTTTTTTTTGTTATGTACTTATAATTGCTTTCATATGCATTTACTAAGGGTACGTTCTGGCAAGTGCCGTCGACGCTCACAACTGTCGCGCCGTACGCGCGTAAAAAAATCTAGGGGTGGAAGACGTGGAAGTGTTAAAGGGCGTAACGTAACGCCCGTAGTGGCGTTCTAGTGAGACCACAGCAAACCTCTGGCAAAAACCATTGATGGTGGCCCTTTTGGAGGGCCCGTTTAGTGGGTGGCAAGTCACCTTAATTATAAATCTTTTAAGATGAGACTAAAATTGCCATAGCCCCGATGTAAACCACCAAGTTATTCAAAGTCAAATAACTCAATTCTTGATAACATCTAGCACTAGTAAAACGCTCTATCTTCCTTTTTCCGTAGTTAATGTTGACATAATAAAGGCCTCGTAGATTTGGTTTCGATTTCACTAAAACTTATCAATGCACCGAGCGAAGATCCGAGATTTGAAATGTAGATATACCAGTCATAACATTAATACGAGTACGAGGATCATTTGAAAAGTTCTTAGCCTAACATACATAATGAAACCACACGATTTTGAGTTTATTTTTATTTTTCAACATACTCTCCTCCGAGCTCAAAACACTTTTTCCATCGACCCGGTAAGGCTTCGATAGCCGTTATAAAAAAAATCTTCGTCTAACCCCTCAAAATAAGCGTCCACGGCGGCTATGACCTCTTCATTTGTAAAAAAATGTTTACCACCTAAAATTTTTTTCAGCTTTGGGAACAGATAACAGTCGGACGGTGCTAAATCCGGTGAATATGGGGGATGAAGTAACAATTCGAAGCCACATTGGTGGATTTCTGCCATGGATTGCACAGAGGTGTGAACGCGCGCATTGTCCTGATGAAACAAGACTTTTCTTCTCAATAAACCTGGACGTTTTTCTTTGATTTCTTCTCTCAAACGACGCAACAGGTTGCAATAGTAATCGGAGTTTATTGTTTCACCCTTTTTTAAATAATCCACGAGAACCACCCTTTGCATCCCGAAAAACGGATGCCATGACTTTGCCCGCCGATAAAACCACCTTTGCCTTCTTTGGGGTGGGCGATCCTGCTCTTTTCCATTGTTTCGACTGTTCTTTTGTCTCGGGTGTATTGTGGTGAACCCAGGTTTCATCCATGGTTATAAATCTTTCAACAAATTCTATTGGGTCAGCTTCATATAACTCTAAACAGTCGCGAGAAGTTGTGAGTCGGTTGCGTTTTTGTTCCACTGAAAGCAGTCGCGGTACCCACCGCGCAGACACCTTAGAGAATCCAAGTTCAGTAGTAATTATATGATGTGTTCGCTCAGATGAGATGCCTACGGTCTTAGCTATCTCCTCGACAGTCAATCTTCGATCAGATAAAATTAAATCACAGATTTTTTCTTTGTTTTGATCAGTGGAAGCAGTCGAAGGCCGGCCACTACGGGGCTCATCTTGAATGGTCTCACGACCACGTTTAAACTCTGCCACCCAGTTTTTAACAGTCGCATACGAAGGAGCGGACTCACCAAAGTAGCAGACATGTCTTCATGTATAGCTTTTGGAGTTAAACCTTTCAAATTCAGGTATTTTATCACTGCACGATGTTCAATTTTTTCCATTTCAAAAATAGCTCTGACTTGACTTACGGTATCACGTGTAAACGAACAATGAGTTACTGTGAATAAACTAAACTGTGCATACTTGTTGCTTAATAATGTAACTACAAAATGAGGGTAGTTATAAAAAAACCAATGACTTTAACCATGTTAGGCTAAAAACTTTTCAAATGACTATATGACAATAATAATATGCGATATTGTTATGTAAAACAGTCATTAATTATACGAACTCAAGTATCGTATTAATCTAAGACCGTGTTTATTTAATACTTAAAACTTTGTTAACGTTAACTATTAATTTTTATAACCAAAAACAAACGTACCTACCTACCTATGTAAGTAAGTAGTAAACCATAATAACGTCCCAATACTTGATTTATTTTACAAAAATATTATTTACTTGGAAATAACCTACTAACCGATAACTGGATAATGTTATTATTGTCATATGACGTGTCATTCAACTGGCTTACATAAATATTTTTGCTTTCTGTTACGTTATGACAATATAAGAATCGTATGATTCCAATGTTTACTAAACAAGGCTTTCTGGTTTATTCTACTTCGATGACCTGCAGCTTAGCCCCTCCCCTCCGAATAACAGTGTTCGGATCCAAGAAGAAGGACATCCTTTTAGGTCATTTAAGTTAAGTCTATAATCCCACTAATATTATAAATGTGAAAGTTTAGATGGATGGATGAATGCATGCATGAATGTTTGTTACTCAATCACGGCAGAACAGCTGAACGGTTCTGGTTGAAATTTGGCACAGAGATAGATTAAAGTCTGGAGTAGCACATAGGCTACTTTACATCATCATCATCATCTATCACCACGCGGGTGAAAAAGCCTAATATTATTGGACATAGCATAGAAAAAATAACAAGATCTCCGCCTACTTCAAGATCGTAATGATGACTTATTTTCTGTCAATAGAGTTCTGTCAAAGATGTGTCAGTTTCTGATAGCTTAGTCAAAACCACGCAATGATTTTGACAGCTCGATACACAGGACGGGCTCGCCGATAGAGTCGGCATGTGGAGCACCACGAAGGTGAAACACCAGTCTAGCGATCTTGAGAGAATCACTCGCAATACTTACATGTTATTTTTAAACACAACATAACAAATAGTTTCGCCTATAAATATATCATCGAAGGGATAAGCAGCGGTATTTTAATATGATACTTTTCTTCATCATCACCACCATCACCACGGAGGTGAAACCGCGGGGCGGTAACATCTTGAGTTAATCGATACTTTTGCCTATGGGGTAAATCCTCGAATGGTTAAGCAGCGGTATTTTCATCGCCTACGTTTCACCATATATGTTTTTGGTAGTGTGATCATGTTATAGGGGGCGAGTCTATTGCCATCTACGGAGTACTGTTCCAGTCTCCGAACTGTTATTGAGAATATCTTTCTTTCTCAAAAAAATCTATTAACTGTCCAACCTGGGGATCGAACCCATGACTCGAGGTCCCAAAACGGCACTTCCACCACTACACCAATACCAAGCAAGCGAAGCCGCTGGCGGGTCAGCTAGTAAAATATACTAACATGTTAAGCGGTCGCTGGTCGGCTGAAATACTCACAAACCGTACATAAATATTAATAGGTAGCGGCAAAACAAACAAAAAAGTGTGTAATGCTTAAATCGTAATAGCGTATATACATACATGTAATAAAACTGGAATTGAGCCAAATCTGTACATTAAATATTTTTAATATACTAATTTGTTATTGATACTGATGCAAAAATTCATTACTCGTATGTACATTTTTTGTTTTAAATTTATTATGTACATAGAAGGACCTTAAAGGATGTTCTTCTTCATGCAGCTGCCCCAGGATGTACTAAGTACGCCCTTGTTCAGAGCATACTCACCTATGCCTCGTATGTGCAAGTTGTGCAATCAACAAGATGATTTACACCATAATGATAATCCTTCAAAGCTACGACCTCTCCTGATGATACCAAATGGGCCCGTCCGTGACAGTAACCTAAACGGATTGTGTCAATATCTAGGTTTGGAATTATTTACTTATTGTATGTTTAAGTACAACCTTATTAACCTTAAGGATAGGTATCAACTTTTTATGACTTTTACCTTCAACTAATGTATCCTTTATACATAAATTTAAAACTGAGTGTTTTTTGTTTTAGTTTTCTGTTTTCCGTTATGATTATTCTACTTTGTAAAACTACTAGTAATTGGTGGTACACATAGCAGAATACTGATTGCGGTATTACTGTAAGCAAACCAAGTAATACATGTCTGGCCAGGAGCAGCCAGCCCATTTCTAACACGATTTCTTATAAGTTTGTTGAAACATAAGAAATCGTGTTAGAAATTAAGTTTTAATAGATATATTTATTACATTTACGTAATTGTACTAAATGTAATGAATGTATCTATTAAAACTGTAGTTACGACAAATCAATCAGTCAGCGAATAGTAAATTATTATAACATGATCGCAAATGTTAGATTCATTAATTAAACAAAATAAAAATGCAATCGATTTAAGTTGCGTATAATTTAATTAACGTGTTATTCACCATAAAAATACTACGTACCTATTTACATTCTGTTTTTAATGTAAGAAATTATGATTAATGTCGAAGACTTCATCATCATCATCATCATCATCAGCCTGTAGCAGTCCACTGCTGGACATAGCCCTCTCCAATTGCACGCCACTTAGGTCTATCTTGGCTTCTCGCATCCAGTTTTTGCCAGCCGTCTTGCGCAGATCGTCACTCCACCGTGCCTCAGGACGTCCTACACTACGTTTGCCGAGACGCGGTCTCAACTCTAGAACTCGTTTACCCCAACGATTGTCGGTTCTACGGCTAATATGGCCAGCCCACTGCCACTTCAGCTTGCTGATCCGGTGGGCTATGTCGATGACCTTGGTTCTCTGACGGATCACTTCATTTCTGATGCGATCCCTCAGAGAAACACCGAGCCTTTCCATAGCCCGCTGAGCGAACTTGAGCTTGTGGACCATTCGAGCCGTCAGTGTCCACGTTTCGGTTCCATATGTCATGACGGGTAGGACGCACTGATTGAAGACTTTCGTCTTCAGGCACTGTGGAATCGGCGAAGTAAGGACTCGACGTAGCTTCCCAAACGCTGCCCAGCCCAGCCGAATTCTTCTATTCACGTCGTTCTCAAAGTTGTTTTTTCCCAACTGCAATGTCTGCACGAGGTACACATATTTTTGAACAACTTCGAGAACGGCGCTGTGTATCGCAATCGGTTCTGGTAGAACATGACCTTGGTTTTGTCCAAGTTCATCCGTAGGCCGATGCGTATAGAAGAGTCAGCCAGGTCATTCAGCATCTGTTGCAGGTCCTGCAGCGTCTCTGCCACGATGACGATATCGTAAGCAAATCGCAAGTGAGAGATGTATTCGCCGTTGATATTAAGGCCACGTCCTTTCCAGTCCAGCGTCTTGAACATAATATTTGATTTTATTGAACATAATAATAATCGAAGACTTAATAATTATGATTTATTAAGTCTTCTAGAACACGTCGTAAACGTCGTACATACCTTTCTCGAGATATACGACAAACATCTGTCTATCGCACGAGATACTGTAAATAAAAGTGTTAAGTTGGTGCAATCGTGCAGGGTGGAGATTGCCAATAGCAATTTGTGGAATAACCCACTATTTATCGTGAACCCCCAAGCTAGTCACAATAGATTAATTCTTGTCATGTTTATTTAAAAGGTTTTAAATGTCATGTGCTCAGCCGTGCGATTCCCTAAGAGCAAACATCGTTGCACCTTTGACAACATCCGTGAAACAAATGAAGATGACAAGAAACGTTGGAAAAGCAACCTTGTATACAAGGGCGATATCTCAAAGTATTTGACATCGGGGAGCTCGTCGACAAATCATTAGAGAATCGCACGGCTGGTTTAGAGCTTTTAATGCATAGTCCTATGTTCCCTACTTGCACCTTAATTAAGTCTATCTTGTTTCTTACAGCTCTTGGTGGATCAGGTGATGATCTTGGAGACAATGACACCACTTGACTTCATGGATTTCAGACACTATCTTCGACCAGCTTCGGGCTTCCAAAGCTTACAGTTCCGGCTTCTAGAAAACAAGGTTAGCACTTACCTACCTAGTAGTAGCGAGAATTTATTACATGCATGTACAGTATGTATACATGTAATAAATTCTAGTGAGAATTTATTAATATTATACATGTAATAAATTCTCGCTTCTTTTCCGAAATATTGGGCAGATACCTCAGATTCCTATTTTCTATTATCTTGACATAATGCCTTCTACATGCTTGGGTACTCTCTTGACCTGGTTTTTCTTCAAATTGTGTCTCATTTGCTCTGACGGCAGTATGAGGCCAAATCATTCATCATAAGCAAAATGATTTGCGTCTCAGTTATTCATATTTTAGTACAAAAAAACGATATTAAAAAATATTTAGTGACACTTCCGCTGAAAAGAAAACAATGATTTTGGCCTATTTGGGGGCGTGCACCACCCTCCCTCCCACATAAAATGCTAATAGGAAGAATACAAAATAAAAAACACAAGAAACCCCAAATAAACCAAAACCGATTCGACACGTGTTTCGCCTCTACACTAGGCATCCTCAGGAGATGTTGACTCGTCGAGCGCTAGACCGACAGACAATCACTGTCTGTTTATTTGGGGTTTCTTGTGTTTTTTATTTTGTATTCTTCCTATTAGCATTTTATGCGGGAGGGAGGGTGGTGCACGCCCCCAAATAGGCCAAAATCATTGTTTTCTTTTCAGCGGAAGTGTCACTAAATATTTTTTAATATCGTTTTTTTGATAATGGATTTCCGCAAAGTAACGCCTGAATCAATAAATTATAAATTATATTTTAGTACCTATACCTAGGAAATGAAGGGCTGAAATCTACTGAGGTGTATACATATTATCCATATTTATTCTTAACATCTACATCTATCATTACCGTATACACATCTTACCTACCTGTATGAAGGTACCTAATATATCAAAACCAACTATAGTCACGTAATTAGCCGACGTTACCGACCTAGGCTTAGGGCATAGCTGATGCCCATCCTCAAGGATTTTACGCTGCGAGACAACAACTAAATATGTATCAAACTCGCGAGAATTTTCAAATTTAAAGTACGTACCTCAGCACCCTATTTGTTCCATATAAAAGTTTAAGCTAAGAGTGAAACAGATGGTACCTACGGGCATAGACAAACTTGAAGAAACGGGTCAATATTTATAATTTTTATGATCACTTTCAGCTAGGACTACAACAGGCGCTGCGTGTAAAATATAATCAGAACTACCAGACCGTCTTTGGAGACGACCCTGAGGCCATGGACGCTCTGCAAAAGTAAGCGAACAAATTAAATTAACCTGTAATAAACATCATTGCAAAAAGGTTCCATTAGTCATGAATTTGACCCGTGAGATGACCTACATTAGTATGGTTAATTCTAGTCATTTCAGATTAATAGTCACATAAATATGCATCACAGAAACCATACTTTGTTTACATGCATCCCAACCAACCCCTTTTTTTCTTTTTTTTTTCCTTTGGGAAAATGCTTTTACGCATACGCGCTCGCCGGGGATAGCGAGCGGGCTATGTCGGACTCCTATTACCGACTAAAAACCCCACGATGTCCTTCGGCAACGATTGTAAACAGGGCCACGGGTCCGTTTGCGCATTCTCCGCAGCTCAGTTTTGCCGACGTTCGCCCCTAGCTGTTTCAGGGCAGACCCACCTCGATGGAGGAACAAATCAACTCCCCCATACCGCTCCAGTGATGCACTGGGACATACAGTGCGTCACCTCCTCAGACGGACCTCATAGTTGAGGGGTGCCAGACGTCCCACGTCCGACGCCCCAGGCCCAACCAACCCCGCTTTAACTTGAAAACAATTCTTCAAATTCAGTTTCTAATTTTATACAACACACGATGCAACTTGATCTAAGTATTACACATTATAGTTTCTTGAGTTGGGGTACTGGTTGTGAAATGTACGGCGTCTGGTAGAATAGCTATCAACAGCCAATTCAACTTCCTTTCGGCGGTTTCACAACTACTACTGCCTATTACTACAGACTAACAGAAGAAATTTGTTGGAAGGTTCTAAGATTTTCCGCAGCATTGTAACGTGGTTTTTCTGTGATCCGCAATCTTGTACAAGAAAAACTTGGTTTCTGGTTCTGTTTAAGATTGGATTCGGAATTGACCCTGGTGTTAAATGAACTGTGGAACTCTGCGGAAGTGATTTCGGTGAAGTTTATCTGTAATCAGTTTTTGTTGGCAAAAAAACATTGAAGTACTTCATTTTAATTTATTGTGTTTATGTATCCAGAAATTAACTTTTTTTCTCGTTCGAATAACTCTTTACTAGTTATCCTTATGCAGTAGACCAGTGATCAAGGATATCGGTGCATACGTATTTGTTCGAAAGAGTTCACTACGTTTACAAGGGAGAATTTGGTATATAAGAACAAGCTGCCTTTATCAAAAGATTTACCTTAGGTACTTCATAAAACAGGCATTATGAGTACTTTCCTCAACACGAATAGGCAAATTGTAAAATTTGTGTTTGAGTGGTTTTCTGATGGAAGAACTTCAGTCCAGAGCACTTGGACATTTATATGATACAAACGTGTCATATAAATGTTGTGTTGTTTATACAACACAAACACATTTATATAATTCGAAACAGTTGAATAGTAATATGATTCTTGATTTCAGATCTGAACAAGAGCCAGCTCTACTGGCTCTCATAGAGCGATGGCTAGAGCGTACTCCGGGCCTGAACATACACGGCTTTAACTTTTGGGGGAAGTTCCAAACGGTGGTCAACAAGGTGCTGGCTGAAGACATCGAGGAAGCTTCTGTAAGTTTGTACAAGCTGCAGATCGAGAGAAATACTGCCACTGTTTTATAAAGATAAAGGAAGAAAATATTACAACTTTTTGTGTTGTTATTGATTTAGATTTAATTATTTTTTGAGTAACACCTCGGTCTCGGGAAATCCATGCTCTTTACCAGAAGCTATATAAGTAATGTAATAAAAATATATGCTATCAAATGCACCAATCAGCATATTTACGATAATAAAATATAATATGGGACAACATCCACACAAAGGCCTTCAGGTCCCAAACTATGCATAGCCTGTACTATGGTAACCTGATGACTGATATACATACTTATATACATATATACACCCAATAGGGATTACCAATTTTACATCACCCAACCCAAGGGCATGCCATCGGACTTTTGCAAATGGGTTGGGTCGCTTTTTAGCCTCGGATATGCCCAAAAATGAAAAACGTCGTCAAGATCACCAGTCGTTTATTGTTCGTTACGTATGAGCCTATGAAAACCTAAATAATTTAAATTCTGATATTATCTGAGCACCGTAGTTAGCACAACATAGTTCTGAAATTACAAACCGTAAAAGACTTTTCCTTTTGTTTTCAGAAAGAGCCAAATGAAAATGTTCGGCGTCATCGTCTGCAGGATACTGAGAACCGTCGTGAGATATATCGCTCCATATTTGACCCCAGCGTGCATGATGCTCTAAGGTCAAGGGGCGAGCGCAGGTAAGCTAAGTATATTTTTATGAATTAAGTGAGAAGATGCCAAAAAATCTTTGGGCACCGCGTATACCTAATTCTGGCTTTGATCCTATAAGGAAACTGTGGATGTACAAAACTGAATATTTTCTATATATCTACTTACACTGTTAATTGACCGAAATACTGCAACGCCCTTATCTAGAGCTCTATTTTCGTTTCTGTCTCCAACAATGAATACAGTGTCTTCTCCAACTAAGTTTGTAAATTTCCTTTTTTCGAGTGTTTTGTTTTTGTGTTTCCTTCTCCAAATCTATTCATTTGTTTTATCAGCTATCGCTCCCTCTACATGTGTTCTTTTTTTGCTCTGGTTTTGGGTTCCGTACCCAAAGGGGACCCTATTACTAAGACTCCGCTCTCTGTCCGTCTGTCTGTCACCAGGTTGTATATCATGAACCGTAGGTAATAGACAGTTGAAATTTGCACAGATGATGTATTTCTGTTGCTACTATAACAACAAATACTAAAAAACCGGCCATGTGCGAGTCGGACTTGCCTACGAAAGGGCGAAAAAAACATGTCTGTGGTATGGAAGATTTATAGATACTTAATGATACCGAACCCTTCGTGCGCGTGTCCGACTGCCTGTTTTTATATGTATTGTCTCTTTACAGCTACTTCTTTATTAGTATATCTCTCTCTATTGTTTGTTCGTTTCCAGACTGTCCCACCGAGCGCTACAAGGCGCCATCATGATCACGTTCTACCGCGACGAGCCGCGCTTTTCGCAGCCGCACCAGCTCCTCATGCTGCTCATGGACATCGACAGCCTCATCACCAAGTGGCGTTGTGAGTACTACAAATTAATACCTTGCTCTTATAGTATATATTTTAATCCTACTAATATTATAAACACGAAAGTTTGCGAGTAAGTATGGATGATTGGTACTATTTCACGCTCAAACAGCTGCGCCAATAATGCTTGATAAAATTTGGTACTGAGGTAGATGAGGCTCTGGATTAAGATATAGGATACTTTTCATCATCATCATCATCCATCACCACATGGATGAGACCGCGGGGCGCAGCTAGTATATCATTATAGCTAGTACACAAACACTCACACACACACTCACACACACACACACACACACACACACTAAATCACACACACACTGCTACATAAGCACAGTCATTGCTTTCCGACATTTTAATTATACCTACTATGTTAAATTGTCCAACAAAAAGTATGAACGATGTTTTACTATATCATGTAAGCGAAAGAGACTAGATCCCACGACACAGGTTCTCCTAGTGTGGGATCTAGGGTTGTATTTATATCGATACCTTTAATATTTAATTTATTATTACTGGTGCCTGTTTTATAAGTACAATTAGTAGTTGTTTTGTTAAATAAATAAATAAAATAAATAAATATTTAGACTGTGTTGTTGTATTGCAGTTTTTTATAACTTAATTTGTTTATGTGTATGTTAACCGTGATGACCTCTAATTAACTTTCTGTTAATCGTTATTACTTAGGTATATTTACAAATGTAAGTAGATATATTTGCATCTTCACAGATGCCTCGATTTTTTTTCATATTATAACCATGTCTATGTATATTATGTAATTATATTGTTTTTAGGAAATAGTAATTTTGATAATTCTGTAGATAGGATGTACGAATGATAACTTATATAAAATAAATCTACCTATACAACATAGGTATTATACAAAATTCTAAATTTCTCCGATTTAGTTAATTATTTATCTCCTTTGATATGATGCTGGCATAAATTATCATAATTAACATTGTAATAAAAAACGGGTTTATCAAAAATTAGAACCGACTTCTGCACTAAATAGTGTGAACTTTTTTTTTCATCCTTTTTAATGACGGTGTATCCCGTAAGTATTGCTACTACACCGTCAATGATATCATCAAGATAAATCAACACTTTTCAGTTTTTGGAGCGTAACTCAAAAACTGCTTTACCGAATTTGATGAAATGTATATGGGACCTCGGACGTATACTTCCAACCAGACACATAAGAGACGTAATAAGATGTAATATAATATTCATATTAATAATATATCATATCATAGATCAGAATGCTAGTCTGGTAATAGATACTGACAATCTTAGTGCCTGGTGCCTACATGTCGACTCGACCCCCAGAATTGAGATATTGAAGCCAGTAGACGTTCTAATATTGTAAACACCTTGTAACAGATAACCACGTCATCATGGTGCAGCGTATGATTGGTTCGCAGCAGCTTGGGACAGGAGGTTCTTCAGGATATCAATATCTGCGATCAACGCTCAGGTAATCTTAGTTTTATACTAATGTAACATTTGAACATATTGTAAACCTTTTTTCTCTAGCACCTATAAGTGAGAAGACGGATGTTAAGTTTTCTAACACATACCAATGTTCTACTTGCAGTACGACTTAAGCATAACAGTAGACTGTACTGCGCTCGTAACCCCAAAGACAGTAATTCAGCAGTAGCATTACTTAACACAGTAACACTTATCGCTACAGCTTCAAGGTATAGGTAATAATTGGCGCAGTGCATTGCCATGCAGAGTTTGAAACTGTTTTAGTTTAAAATTCAGAATGGGAATGAACTGTTATGGGCAAGCGTGACGCTTAACATCAAGTGAGTGGTAAAGGAGTAATAGATAATCATTATCATTATCTCAGGCGTAGGATGCCCACTGCTGAACATAGGCCTCCCCCGTAATTTTCCAAAAGACCGCGACCGAGACCTTTATCAGACCTTTTTTTCTGATAAAGATAATACTACGAGTAGGCAGTAATTTAAGCGTTCAGGTTTATTAATTTAACCCTATTCTTTCCAGTGACCGCTACAAAGTCTTCCTGGACCTCTTCAATTTGTCAACATTTTTACTGCCGCGTTCACTAATTCCCCCCCTCGATGACGGCATGAAGAAGAGCCTTAACTTAGCGTGGGGAGACAATATCAGGGAAAATGTCGAAAATGGAGGGGAGAACGGAATGAATGCTTCATAGGAGCAGGGGTTTTGGAGTTTCATTTAGGTTTATACGATATTTGACAACGGAGTTTAATGGACTATGGGCGAAAATGTAGTTGATGCTAACTATGAGGTGTACCTATAAAGAAGAGACTTATATATAGGATAATTTAGGATATTTGACGAATTTGGAGTTAATTAGACCAACTAGGTACTAAAAATATGGGTATATAGTCCTCCACTATTAATCTACTGATTTTTTTATAAATCTTTGGCCGCGCATATTACGTTTTTCATGTACCTACTTATCTAAGTATAAAAAACATCTTATGACTTACTCAATCTCTTCCGTATAATTTTGTAGTTGTAACTTTCATTAATTTTTCAAAACGATATTTACAATATATTGAAAATTTAAAAACCGATCTAGAAAAATATAATGAATGAAAATTATGTAACAAAAAACAATAAGGTTCCTAATTTTGCATTTAGGTTACCGCGAATATGGAAGTTATTTATGTGAAGCTTCCGCAATGGGCTAGCACAAAATGATTTACATTGCTATTCGGTTTCCACATTAACCACACACGTTGCAGTTCCTGGAAAAGTAGCAGGTTGATTTCTGCTAATTCTATTGTATTATTGGCCAAATATAGCGAATCGCGAGTCAACGGGTTAATTTAATGCGCAGACATTTCGCTACGTTCATTCTTTGTCATGTATCTGGTACTTGTATTGTACCAGCCTGTTTTATCTGTTGGTTTGTGGTCATGGCATTTATTTTTAGTTATTAACTACTATATTTAGTATACATATTAGCTAAGATGTTTATTATCTTTAAGCTAAATTCTATCTAAAAATGGCCGTCTTCTACATAACATAAATTATTAGGGAATTAACGGCGAATTAAACCTACTTAATGGTACCAGTGATCTTTTAAAATCTCGTATGCCTTTTTCTGTATCTTTGAATATTCATATCACCTGTACATACTTATACGGTTTTTTGAGTATCTGTCTACCTATGTATGTGCGCATGATGCAGGGTGATTATTGTTAAGATGTTTTATCAGTTTAATAAAAGCTTTACAACTGTACTTAACTTGAATTTTATTTCTATGCCGTGTTCTTGTACCTACCTATATAGATATTAGGTAGTGTTTATTTTCCATTATGTAGTTTTGAGATTAAACTTTAGATTATTGTACACTAGCTTCTCTCCGCGGTTTCACCCGCGCGGTGATGGATGATGATGATGATGATGATGATGACAAATCTTATATAACCTAACCTTATATTACTCAGGGTGAATGTAGCTTTCCAATATTGTAAGAATTTTTGAAATCCAGTACTTTTTGAGCCAATTCGTTACAAACATTCTTACATACAAATCTTTCCTCTTTATAATATTAGTATAGATGAATGTTACACGTAATGGTATTTATATAAATAATTTTATTATTCTTTGATATTAAAGGATATTTTATTCTAACTATTAAACGATTATTATTATTGGAAACCATATATACATTTGTTTTAAAATTTTAGGTGTTATCTATTATTTTATGTTTGTATAGTTTTGCCTTGATCGAATGGATTTGAATCAAATATATGTTTAATTAGGTATTATTATATTGAAACGAATAAAGCAGTAAGGAAAAAATATAAAACGGTGTCCCATCAAGAGAAATATCTCGGCCTTCAACTTAATGATAAACTTATCCGGAAGGCTCATAATTATATTGATCATGTAAGATCAACAACCGGAGCACTAAGGCGAGTCGTGGGATGCATGCCTCGCAAATTCCAAATGACAATATATAACACCGTTGTAAAACCACATCTCAAATATCTTGTTGAGATATGGGGCTCTGCTGCAAAAAACTAACTTGAAATACCTACGAATCTCGCAAAATAAACTAATAAAAACAATTTTAACTATGACTACCTAAGTAATACACTCACTATTTATAAGGAAACCAAGATACTTATTAAATTTAAGCCAGCTATGTATACCTACATACACAAAGTGTGTTTTGGTAAAAAAATACTATCTGAAAAAATACACACAAAAATAACATTAAAAAAAGGTAATTTAGATACATAACTATAGTTATATAAATACAAATAAAATAAAAGTAAATATTCCAAGAGCTAACTATGGTAAAAGAAACATTTTGTTTGTACAATTATTTAACAACTTACCTAACGATATCAAAAACTGTAAAACTATACTTAAGTTTAAAACTAAACTAAAAAAAGTATATATTATACTTTTTTAGTTTAATTGATGTTAAAAACAAAAATTATTGTTGTTTTAAAATTAACTAGTAGGTACTTAATTCGTTATTAGTTTCAGTATTTAAGCTCATTGGAAGTGAATTAGGTTCTTTATGAGTAATAAATCGTTAAACCTAACCTAACCTAAGCCCGAATGTATGATATTTACAATGAAACTGCGATTTATACTAACAATTATCATGCATTGTAGAGAATAAAGACACAAAAGAGTTAAAATGTAAATTGCCCTGTCTTCCTTGTTTGTTCTTATATTATATTGTTTATTTTTATGCACGAGCTCTGTGTGGGAGTTCAGGAATTTTTATTCGTTAAATTCCCTAGAACGTAGAAATGGGGAAAATTCTGGAAAAATAACCTGAAGTATATGAGGGATGATTTGGGGGTTTTTAGGAATAATCAGGGCTACGACTATTACCCACTGTTATATGTATACCCAGCGTCATCCTTCGTAGGCGCAGTAAATTGAACAAATTGGCAATTATCTAACTAGGGTACTGTCTTGTGCCCGCTTGAATAGCTACCGCCTTTAGGTTGAAAACCGGTCAATATGTGCACGAACAGGTTACTTCACCTATCCTTGAGAACCATGGTCGCCATTTGCCATCTAGAGTGATTCGTCATCTTCGACCGCATTATCACTGAGCATCAGGTCAGACAGATTATCCATCCACGAAGATACAACTGCGAACCCAGCTAAGTAAACATACCTATATTGAACTATACCTACGTATAATTTAATTTTAAAATAACTTACCTGTGATAGGATTTATTTCCTTGCCATAGGGGGCTAGAAATTTTTGGGCTATTGCAGTTAATTATCACGCTATTTAGTTTTCGCGAGCATCCGGCTGCAACAACGGCCGCGCGCAGACTGTAAGTAGTAGCAGCCAACCTTGACGCTTGGTCGGGGTTCAGACATGTGGGGTGTAAGTACATGCATTTATCTATCTATTGTATATATAAGTATATCTGTGTATTGAAAACTTGGTCTCACCAACGTGAAATTGGTTCGAAGAATTTGGATTGATTTTAAACAATAATCCGTCTCAAGATGTTTTAGCCATATGTAAACTAGGTCTGACATGGCACATTCACAAAGGATATTTTAGAGTAGAATAGGAATTTAGTATCTCCTCGAATATCGCAGAAAATAAAACTTCTATTAAGGTAAAACCAGTTTAATAATCACAGCACAACTATCAGTCTTATTAAGCAGACACCACCCGAGGTTCCACACTGTTCTCTGCTCCAAACTTATAAAGCACCTGGTGTTTGTAAACCTCCCCTGGAGTGAGCACAGCTGTGGGGAAGTTCGAGTGATGGACGGCGTCGGGGTAATTCTGGGTTTCCAGGCAAAAAGCTCCATGACGCCGGTAGCCGACGCCATCTTTTCCGACCAGCGCGGTTTCCGATGGCGATGGGAGGAAATTGGCCGTGTAGAATTGGACTCCGGGCTGATCGCTATATACTTCAAGAGTACGGCCTGATGGAGGGTGCACGACGCGGGATACAAAGTTCAGACCCTGGATTTTTACAAAAGTTTAACATATAATTAGTCATACCACTGTAATATGTAATATTACCGTGGTCATACCTCTCATAATTCATAACTTAATACAACGGGCGGTGGGTGGACATGCACAACGATATGAATAAGGAAATTTATCTTTCTAAGACAAGTTAGGCCCATGTAGTCTGATCTCTATAGAGCTGGCGATCTCTATAGATACTATTTTTGGTAGTTGCGACGCTTGTTTTGATCGCGTACTTGACAACCTGTCTAATGGAAATACACACTGCACAAATAGATAGCCTAAATAGGTATCTAATTCAAGAAGCTATCCAATTAAAGTGGTGTGATGTTAAATTTTAGGACAAATTAAAGTATTAAAACTCACAGTTTCATAATATTAATTACCCCTATCATAGACCAATATTACTTTATTACTAGTAGTTCTTGTAACAGTGTCTACTACTAGTTGCAAGCACATACTCTTATCAGTGGCAATTTGTCGTAGTACTTTACAACCTATTATCTCGACAACCACTTGACCAATTATGCTCATTTTCAAAATTCCTCTCTAGAGTCAGGGACCTTACCCAGGGTTACTTACTCCCTACGTACATACCAAGTTTCGTTAAGAGGATTGCATAGCTAGTACTACTTATCCATACTAAAAGAAATAACTCTTTTCTACCTCTGAACATTGTCCGATTTCAGTGTTTTTTTTTTCATGTAATCAACACATTGTCTGCTTTGCCCGTAGGAGATAAATTATATGCTGTCATCATCATCATCGGGGCTCAGCTAATGTAATAATAAAACGGGATAAACATGAAGTTACGCATATTTGACGTAGAAATGATATGATGATCGACAATTGTTAAATATAGGCAGTGTGACCTTTCATACCAATAAATGATTAAAATTCTACATTTTTACACAAATTTTATAACTATATATATCCCTACCACTTTTACAATATTTTATTATAAGTATAATAGTAGCACTAAATCCCCTGTTTGCTCGCAAATTTTTTGCATGTTGTCTTCCCCTTTAATTGTAATGGCATTTAGTATTTATTTGTTAAGTTAGCATAGAACCTATTGTAAGAAACAGTGTACATTATGTTGGGGTTCAAATAAATAAAATAAAATGAAATAAAAATACATAACTCACTCACGCCAACTTCAAAACTCGTAATAGGTAACTACAAGAAAAATGGCAAACGCACAAAAATAAATTACAAGTCATCATATCAATTATATTTGATGTTTGAGACATTTAGGAAGGCGATTTCCTCAAGAACCCTTATAGATAATATAGATACAAAGATGACGACAAGCGCACTGCGGTTAACCTGGTGAAGGCTTCCCGACGAAACCGAAAATGACGATCATCACCTTAACCCTGTTCAATTCAAAGGGTATTCAGATCACTATCGGTATGTACTATGCTCATTAACATAACATAAACAGCCCATTATGTCGCCTCTGCTGAGACTCGAGCCTTTCTCTCAGAGAGAGGATTTGGTCCATAATCCACCACGCGGGCGCAGTGCAGCTTGGTAGATAGGCTAGTGGCCAACCCATGTCGAAGTTTTCAGGCCACCCGAAGACCTTCGACATAGCCTAACGACTGTTATCGTAAGACAAACAACCAGGACTGATGGCTTAACGTGCTCTCCGATGCACTGAAGCGCTCAATTGAATAAAGCCACTAGCGTTCACCCATTCAACTCCGGACCGCAGCAAGCGTTGCTTAACTTGTTTATCGGCTAAGTTCGCCAAGTCAAGCTCCGCTGCAAGCGCTTCAGCGTGTGCTCATTGATTTGGCTATTTTGAAATGAATTGTTGAGATGGGCAAGTTGTGCATTGCTCTATGGCTATGCGTCGTGCCGTCAGTTCCAGAACTTCAAACTGGAGCTTTATGAAACTTCAAACTGCATTCATCGCATTTTGAGGGTCAGGACTGTCTCTTGAGTAAGAGACCAATCCATACCTAGGAAAAGTCATGCAATTGAGGGAATCGTTTCTAAACGTTTTTGTTCCAATTTTAGATAATGGTGATTCACCTTGTTACCATAAGTAGAGACGCAGAAATTGTCATCAAATAGGTTTTCTCCTTTGTTCATCGCCTTGCCCAACACGGTGGCAGTACGGAAGTCAAAAGGCGTACCACCGACGCTGAGGAAACCACCCGTTGGAATAGAGTTGGGGTCGGTTTCGGTTATTCTGGGGATAGAATATTTAAATTACTTAGTCAGCTTAAAGCCCATCACACACGATGAAGATACTATAACATATATATTATCTTAGAGCAGATTCGGACACGGTGAATATACGATAATATTTTACCTTAGAGTAGCTTAAGATGCCACCGATATTCGAAAGTCATGTTAACATACGCTAAGACTACTGCAGATCATGAAGACATCTTAAGATAGTGTCCGATACTGATCTTAAGATCAAATACAGAATGTTGACAAAACCGTTGCAGTAAATGGACGTCTGGTTCAGTTACAGAACAAATTTATATTTTCACAATAAAAACTAATAAAGCTTCACATTATCTTATGTACCTATTTTGTTTCGAACCTGTAGAAATATTTTTTGTAAATAAAAATGAAACTAACATCTGACTAACGCGAATGTGTCAAACAAAGGAAATCATCGAAAAAGTGAGACTTTCTATCTACTAACCGAACTAGCGGTATGATAATGTTATCTTAGTAGAATAAAAAAAAATATGTGCCTAACCTCCATAGGTTTTTCTAGATTGTAGGTACTACGTATAGATCAATCAAACTAGGTAACTACTAAATCGATGTTATCTTATCTACATCTTATTGATGTATTCTTGATGAACTATGGCTATATTATAGTATTAGACTAGCTACAGCCGCGACTTCGTTCGCGTGGCCCTTTAATTAATGCTTTCAGTATAAACCCCATCAAAATTGGTTCAGCCTTTTCAGAAATTACTCGGAGGTAGGTATCGTGCAAATAACCATATGAAAGTGAAAGAAAAAGCTGTTTTTTTTCTGAAAGATCATTGTAAAGTAAATTCGCTACGGTGTTTTATGTGATCTTCTATCCTTCGATTCTTCGTTTTTTACTTTTAGCTAGTATGACGGTTATATCATATTCACAGTCCCAATCATCATCTGAAGAACTGTCCAACAGGTCTAGCAACAAAAATCGAATCATCGCAAAATAAAAAATATGAACACTCTGTATATTAAAGTGAACGATCGAGACGTGCTGTTCCCAAAACGGACTCCGATAGAATGTACGCTTGCTATATATTATAGTATCTGCGCCGTGTGTGGTTAAGTTAACATAACTTTTACATTCGACGCTATAATATATATTAACTTAGTCGTGTGTGAGGGGCTTTAAGGTGAAATTTATTTCAAACACAACATGATAAAGACAAAAGACAAATAATCTTCTAGCCCAGCTAAGCTGATGCCCGCTTACTCCATTAAATGGAATAATTTGGTAAATATAAAATAAATAATTTAAACTAGACAACCGGCTAAATGCACCGTGTGTAACAAAAAAGCTCTACCAAAAATGGAACCAACTTCAACAAGTTTTTTCATACTTTTTAGTGTTGAAGTCGGGTCAATTTTTGGTAAAAAAAACCACCTTTTTGGTGACCCTTGCTACTTTCGGGATCGATTGTAAATCACAGTCAATTTCAATATCATCGATATAGGAGAAACACTTTCCAGTTATTGGATTGTACCTCAGAAACCGCTTGACCGAATTAGATGAAATTTAAACGGGACTACCTCGGAAGAATACTCTATCAATAGTAGTTAAATATAATAAAATAATAATCAAATTCGGACCACTCTGTAAAAAAAATATGCATGGTCATAAAAAAAGTACGCACGACTTGAGAACCTTCTCGTTTTTTGGAACTGGGTTGAAAATAGAAATTTGCTCGTCTCATTTGAAAGATATATGATTTATCTAAATTCTATATGATTTTGGTTTACGGTAACTTATAAACCCATACGACGTTGGGCATCTCACAATTTTATTGTGCTTGTAACTACTAAAACGTGGTTTGACTACCTACGCTACTACTAATTAATCGAGTAAGCGATTTGGGCCAGTATTCCAGAAGTACGAGTAGTGGATCTACGCTTGAGTACAAATTCACCTGAGCACATGTATTACATACACATACCTAAGTACATACATTACATGTATATAGGTAAGTATAAGTACCTATTTTTTTTATGTTTTATCAAAGTGACTCCATCTCGCCTGTTGGAAAGCGGAGATGAAGCGGTGACCATTAATCTAGCCGTAAGTTGCATTAATCGCTACCTCTATGATGACCTGTAGGCCTAACACGAATATAACAAACTGTCATTTATCTATGGCTACTAGTGTGACACAAATAGCTCTTTGTTGTACGCCGAAGCGTGCCCCGTCTACGCTTACGATGAAAGACCCAGGGCACAGCCCAGGGTCATAGTTGCAAAGAAAAACATACATACATGTTGTATGTCATGTACTGTCAAATTACCAGTCGGGTACGTCCAGTTAACTTTAATTTTAGGTGAGTAGCGTCCCCCTTAACTTATCCATAACCCTGAGGCATAAAGACGCAAGCAGTGTAACTCGAACTGAACTATCACGTTGACACCTGGGGCCTTATTCGTTATGACATTCAACCCCGTAACGCGGTGCGCTACGATACCTTCGGAGAATTATCGTGAAGTCCATAACGCGCCGCGTTACATGATGAGATACGACGTGATGTGCAATGGTTACGCGTGGTGTAGAGTGGCTATTCTGTGTGAAGTCCTATCCCTGCTTTCCGATTAAAGTCAACATTGATTTAGGCTTAGACGATATTATCACTGTTCTTCATTCAGAGTCAATATCGCGCTTTTGACACGTGAGATCTGTCAGCCATTCGGAATGTGTTGAAATCACGCTCACGTTGCTCACGGTATAACAGCGCATTGATTCGTTAAACGCTTCTTACAAATTATTTAACGAGACGGTATAAAGGCAATATAATAAATAATAATACATGAAAAAACGTCTAAAACAGGCCATAAAAACTTTAGTGTTTCCGGAACGAACGAAGAACGAACCAAAGAAGAGTAAACACACGTACGTACACATCAACGAACTGTAAGTTTTGACCGAATGACTCACGGTGATTTCAGTACGTAGGTCGTTGAAATCGTAAATAGCGCCCTCGGTGACGTCACATGGGTCTACGTTGTCGCGATTTCGTTGATTTAAAATGACGATCACAGCGCCAAAACCAATTTAGACTTCAATCGGAAAGCAAGGTAAGTATACATTTTCTGCTCATGTTCTTTGACGAATGTAAAGACTTACTTATCAGCATTAATGAGGACGAGATGTTTGTAGATCTCATCCGCGCCTGCGTCGTGTCCCGCTAGGTTGAAATACGAATGGTTAGTGAGGTTCACCACCGTCCGCTTGCTCGTGGTAGCACTGAACTGCATAACGAGTGTGTTGTCATCTGCGACGTCATAGCTCACGCTGGTTATCAGGTCACCGGGGTAACCTTCTTCGCCGTCTTTGGATAAGTAGCTGAAGATTACCTTGGTTCCGTCTATTAGAGTGGTCCAGTTCACCTGAAAATAAAATTATTTTTATATGGAATTCGATTTTAGACTGTAGGACTGGTTAAAACCGTAAATATAGAAGGGACAAGGAAAGGTTAGCGGTACCAAAGGCAATGTACTTCAATCAAGTCGGTATACCATCTACCTTGTAGGTAACCCTTAACGTAAGACCTTACTGTAACCATCTGCATCGCTATGTTAGTGCCCCTCGTTTCTCTAGATTTCGAAACCTCTGCTGATATCATTGACTTTACCATGTTTTTTATTGCCTAAAGTAAGCAGACAAGCAGGCGGCACACCTGATGGAAAGTGGTAACCGTCGCCTATAGAGGTTTGCAACACGAAGGGCGTTGCCAACGCGCTGCCGACCTCTATAAGAAGTTTTACGACTCCCTTTTTAAACAACCCCATATCTTAGCGCAGAGGGGAAACCTCGGAGGGAAGCTTCGTCCAGATTTTAGTAGTACGCGTTATAAATGTTCTTGAGAACCGTTGCGTAGTTAGTTACCTAACTCAAGGTAATAAGGGTGAACATCTCGCCAATGACGAGCGGTGCGGTTGTGAAAGGGATGCGTTGGCATCAGATCAAACAGTTCCTCCGAACAATCGCCGTTGTACGACGATAGGATACGCAGAGAAGATAGGAGCAGAGAATATGCAATTACCCTATTACGAAGACAATAGTGTATCGTTTTCATTTCTAATACGGTCAACTTATCAGATCTCACATCTCTATCAAAGCGTCACCTGGTATGTGTTTGATGCCTGGGAGAACTCTCAGGATGCCTTAGGTGTTTTTTGTGACTTATCTAAGGCATTTGACTGCGTCCGACATGATATACTTGTCAGGAAATTAATCACTACGGTATTAGGAACATGGTACTCAACCTCTTGACTTCATATTTAAACGATTAAATTCTAAGGGTTGACATAAATGGTAACAAATCGCCCGCCTATCTAATCTCAATGGGCGTTCCACAAGGTTCAATACTAGGGCTGTTCTTGTTTTTAATCTATACTAATGACTTACCTTGTTATGTAGAGAAGAATATCGAGATTGTATTGTTTGCAGATGACACTTCACTGTTATTTAAAATTAAAAAGCAGTTATTAAACTATGATGATGTTAACAATGCACTAACTAAAGATGTGAATTGGTTCAATACAAATAATCTTCTCCTCAATGAGAAGAAAACTAAGTGTATAAAGTTCTCGACACCAAATGTGAGACAAGTAGAATCCAATATACAATTGAATGGAACAGGGTTGGACCTTGTGGAGTCAACGGTCTTTTTAGGAATTACTATAGACGCTAAGTTGCAATGGGATCCCCACATTAAAAAAACTGTCTAGTAGACTCAGTTCAGAGGCTTATGCTGTTAAAAATTAGACTATTAACTGATGTAGACACAGCTAGAATAGTTTATTTTAGTTATTTCCATAGCGTTATGACTTATGACATACTGCTCTGGGGATGTTATGCAGATCTTAATTATATTTTTACACTGCAAAAAAGGGATATACGAGCTATATACAGTTTAGCTCCAGGAGTTTCCCTTAGACAGAAGTTTAAAGACATAAACATTCTAACTGTTGTATCTCAGTTTATCAATGAAAATCTAACGTATGTAAAGAAAAACATTAACAGTTTTGATAAAAGGAGTGATGATCATTCCATCAACACGCGAAATAAGCACAAGCTATCCGTACATGTAACGCGTCTCCACCTAAGTAGAAACATTGTAAACATCTATATAAAAAGAATGGCCCCAGTTTCTTGCCGCTACTTCTCGGTATATAGAGTATATATAGAGCCTATATATTTTGGAACGCGGCGGTAGAGTCTTTAAAGTACATTATAATGAAAAATGTACGTTCATAAGTGCGTTTTTGATGCCTAAATTGAATAAATGATTTTGACTTTGACTTTTGGTTATTTCTAAATGAGTATGATTGTGTGTTTAAACGATATTCCTCATATATATTTTGAAACTATTACTATCTGTCTCAGCTAAATATCAAACCGTCATTCGGAGCCGAGACAGTGCTGTAAACACGCTCGTGAATATTCTCACCTTATCGAATCCAACGATCCCTCCATGCAAAGCGTCATCCCCCTGATTCTTGGCCACATGATACTTATTTCCATCGATTTCGAAGCTAGCCCCACCGATCCTGTTGGCACACCTTCCTACTGCTGCGCCGAAATAGGCCACATTTCTAACCATGTAGCTCTCCAGATCATCGAAGCCTAGGACGACGTCTTTGGCTACGCCGTTCTTGTCTGGCACCTGTGGGAGTATAGTAAAATTTCAACTATGATGCGTGTCATATTAAAATCTCATTTGAAAGTTGAACGCTATCAATGCTTTAGGCAAAGTACTTAGACCGCGAGTCCCCGGGTAAGTAGAACGTCATCGCGATAAATAGGCGATGAAAGTAAGAGGCAGGTGGGGGCGGAGGACGCTTGCCGGCAATTATTACGGTGAGTGCCGGCAATTATTACGGTGAGTGCCGACAGAGCGGTCGGAGTTGGCAATTTTTAAATGTCATTGTTTTCCTGTTGCGTAGGTATGCTACCAACAAAACGTAGGTGCTATAAGTAATTGTTTTGTGGCGATGTTGACACCCCTACACGCGTCTCTCGCCAAACCTGCATGATTCAACGAAAAATTAGGGAAAATGTACTACTGTTAGATATTTACTTACTTTGCATTAGGTAGTAGCCTGAAAATTTAAAATTACTAACAATAATGCAACTTATCACGAACTATCGAGGATACATTAATTATTTATTTATATTATTGTATTGTTATTTTGCAAAAAAATATTATTGTAATAATATGGCTTACTATTCAACTATTTACGTATTGCGCTTTTCATACTTGCATTAAACATACTCGTATTATTGATTTCAGTAATATAAGCCCTAATGTAATTAGTATCATTGATAGTGCTTTAATTTAAAATTATGCCCATGATGTCAAATTCAGCCTGTATAGCTGTAAGTATCCCATTTTGATCGAGCGCCTACTAGAGGGCGCCAGTTATAAACAAGAGAAGAGACCGAAAAGCTCATAGTATGTCCTCCACCAAGGAGGCCAGAAGTGATCTAAAGACCGAATGAATATGCAAAATTACTGCAAAAACGTTTTTACTCGATATGATTTCTTAAATGATAAAAATTTAAAATACCTAGGTAATTATTTGATTAGGTTTGATATTTAATTTAAGTAAATGGACACAAGCGACTTATCATTAACAACTGACATTTTAAATGACTTAATTAATTATTATCAGCATTACGTATTAAACGTTGCTTTAATTTAAATATCGTCATTTAATACGGCGCATTCCTTTGAATAACGTCAACTTGAAATAACGTCATTTAATTTATATCATTTAAAGTAGCACCGTTTATAAGTAAGGCCGCGCAGGTTCAGTTTATATCAGGTAAATCAGTTTATATTTTGATTACTGCCTGTTTAACTATTTTTGCGTACATATGAATAATACACCTAACCATCACTACATACAATAAAACTGTAGAGGTCGAATTTCTGTACAATGAAAAAAAAATGCTAACAACCTATTCAGGGAGATGTAAGGAGTGAAATCGAACTAATTTATATTTTATTCAAAATGTTTGTTTCTCTGTTCGTCTGTTTGTTTGTACGGGCTAATCTTCGAAACGACTGGACCGATTTAAACGAACATTTGTATGATGGTAGCTTATATCCCTGGTCAACTTAAAGGATACTTTTGATCCCGGTAAATTAAAGAGTTCCCGTGGGAAAGTTAAAAAACTGTAATTAACCGTATCCCATCCTTTTGTATAAAACATGTGCACGCCACCGTCTAGGTGAGTTTTGTTGGAACTGTATTATGTGCCATAACAACTCTGCAATATTGTAAAACTGTAGCAAATAAATGTCAATTAATTAATTCATTCATTTAAATGCTGGTTATTTCCAACCGCTCCTTTTAGAAATCCATGGAGAGTGCATCCAGGAGTGGACAGTCTGCGGCTAAGGTGATGATGATGTTGACGATGTGGCCGAAAACAAACCTAGAAAATTGAACAAAACTTACTCTAATGGACTGGATGATTGCTCCGTATGATATGGCACTAAGCGAGAATCCCCTGCCCGTTCGCCATGTGAACTTCTTCACTGTCTGGTCTTTCAACTGCCCAAAGTCTTCTACACTTAGAGTCACCATTTTTACTGTGAGACACAAATGCCAATTATTATACAGGCTTAATTAAAAATTATAATAGTAATACCAAAAATAATAATTAATAAGTAGGTACTGACTTAATTTACTATTAGATCCGTTGAACTTTGTAGTGATAGCTACGAAGAAATAAAGTCAGGAAGCATAACTCAGAACAAATTCCACACAAAAGTGGTCCTTCAAACCAAAACGACGTGTGATTTACTTCCGAGGTTACAAATAGACATGTTCGGTGATTGGTTTAAATTTCAGAAGGAAAGCAGGGATTGGACCATGCGCGTGCTGCAACGTCTACTATGACAGCTGAGTCATAGCGGCGTGAACAATGTTATTGATTTAGCATGACTTTTATAGGGTATTTTATTTTTAAAGGCAGTTACTTTACCTGACATTATTTCTTCGTAGAGTGATAGGTTTGTACTTTTGCCGAGTCCGCCTGGGGAGGTAACCTTTGCCAGTTTTCATAGTGTGCAAACATTACTGTGTTTCAGTTTGAACGGCAATGTTCTCAGCAACATTACAGGGCAAGAGATTTGACATCTTATATCTTAGGATGACGAGCGCGGTCCATTGTCATGCAGAGTTTTGAACTGTTGTACTTTAAAGTTCTATAGTGCCGCAATTCCATGAAAAGTAGTACGATTTCTGACTATTTTATGAAACTTTTTTATTATTTGCTAAATATGACAACTGGCGAGTCTACGGGGTTTCAAGAAGTAACAAACAAACACACACACTCTCTCACAAACTTTCACATTTATGGTAGGTTTGTCTCGCTAAAACTCAAACAACAGTTTTTACCGATACCAAGGCTGTCTGGCAAACAAATCAGAAATAAATACCTATTAGTTTAAAAATGTTTCAATGTTGCGCTGAAAATTTTGCAAATCACTTGATAATAAAAGTTTGGTGACGATAAGTGTGTGCGAAGCACGAAGCAATTCAAATGATCACCTTAAGAGGATTGCATAGCTAGTACTTTCCATACTAAAAGAAAAAACGTTTTGGTTTTTTCAGTATTTTTAAGTTATAATAAAGAAAATGTATATTACTTTGAAATACTGAGAAAATCAAAACGTACGGGCATAGTAAACAATGTGATGATTACATGAAAAAAACATCACTGAAATCGGACAATGCTAAGAGGTAGAAAAGAGTTTTTTCTTTTAGCATGGAAAGTACTAGCTATGCAATCCTCTTAAATACAGCACATACACACAGTCTTACAAATACAAAGGTAAGATAAACAATGTAGGTTCCTATTTCAATTCAGTTAAGCAGTTTTACATGTGACTGAAATAAATTAAAAACACCGTTCTGAAGCAACAAGTTCACAACTTCTTATCAAAGAAAGTGATAGTGACCACATTGAAATAAAACAATAACAGATAACACTTACGATAACGTGTGCTCTCCGCAAATGCCGGTGTTGTACTGGTGTGAAGTTATCACTAACCGTTTATAAATGAGTTGCTTTAGGAATGTTCACACTGGTAGAGTCGAACGTCGAATCGATCGGAGTACTTACACTGTTAGTTATCATGGTGTACTAGGGTAGTACTTACTGTGTAACTGACTGTACACCAGTTTAGATTTTGTAGTATCAATTAATACCAATTTTGGCTACAAATTGCAATAGGTGTACTATAGAGTATTGGTAAAGTATCCTGCAATTTGGAACTGGAGTCTTGTGACTAGTCACTTTTTTCTAGGCGCCACTTTAGATGCTTTGCTATATACCTAGTAGAGTATTGGTAAATTTGGATGAAGAAAAAACCCCGCAGGTTTTACTATGCTATAAAAGTGTGAGAAAGAGATGCCTATATGGTTTGATAAGGCATAGTGCCTATATAGGCATATTTTTACACTTTTACTGCTCCGCGGGCAGCGAAGGAAGTTTTTTCTAATCTCCAACTTGGACGCTCTTCTAGGGTAGAGAGCATTGGGAGAGTATATTGCAATTTGGATAATTAAACATACCCGGAGTCTTTTTACTTGGTACTTTTTTCTAGTCTCCTATTTAGACACTTTGCTTGAGTAAAGTGCATAGAAATAATAAATAGTTTACCAATAGGTAGAAAATAAACAAATAAATTCAATAGAATTTGGATGAAAACTAAACCCTTCCGTCACCCTCGCGGCGGAAGGGAAGTGGACAGCATTTCCTAGCCTCAAAATAAAGGAAATGCACAATACACCCCAAGTGGGGCGTCAGTGCAGGACTTATCGCCCCCAAACAGAATAAAAATATGAAAGGTGCTCCCACACTTCATTTACGCTCAAAATGCATTTGGTTCGAGCGCATAGAAAAAGGTACTTTTACTAGCTACTTTTTCCTGTACCTGAAGCGTCCTTACGTAGATTCGTTTAGCATCGAACGGTAGATTAAACCTATAACACTACAAACACTCTACTTATGGGTTCATAACTCTACAGTTTCGCAATAATATATGCCTGTACGTAGTATATTAATTCATAGTAATCAGTGTTCCCTTAGAGTAGTAGTAAAAAACTTTGAAAAGTTGAAAAGATAGCCCCGTTTATTTCTAGCCACTTTGTCTCCTACAACGTGGGACCCTACCACCAGCCGATTAGTCTATAAACATTATATAGTGCAAAGTAAACTAGCATACTACTCTATCAACTTTGGTAGACTATCTACCTACTCGTAATATTAATAACTGCCAGTATAGTAATTAGTATTTTCTTTTGCTATGCAGTGGAAGTTGTAGAGACGAGGTACGAATATTTATATATATATATTATTATAATGAAAAATTGACGTTCATAAGTGCGTCTTTGATGCCTAAATTGAATAAATGATTTTGACTTTGAATAATTATTACAAGAAAAATCAAGATAAGATGTATTTTGTTCTACCAATACTGTTAGAGCTCTAGAAGCTATTAAAATGGTAACTCTATGATGACCTCCTCATAAACCCTTCCGTCGCCCTCGCGGCGGAAGGGAAGTGGACAGCATTTTCTAGCCTCAAAATAAAGGAAATGCACAATACACCCCAAGTGGGGCGTCAGTGCAGGACTTATCGCCCCCAAACAGAATAAGAATATGAAACGTGCTCCCACACTTTATTTACGCTCAAAATGCATTTGGTTCGAGCGCATAGAATACAGCGTCCACTAGGGGCACTAGGGTCTTCTTTTTATAATGGTCCATAAAAGTGACTCCCTCTTGCCTGATGGAAAGCGGAGATGGAATCAAGAAGCGATTACCATTAATGCAGCCGTAAGCTGCACTAGTTCCCACCCCTATGATGACCTGAGAGATGCTTTTTCACGCCCGTTTGAAAGACCCAGGGTCATAGCTGCAAGCAAAACGTACGTCGGCAGAGCATCCAGGTACAATACCTGAGTTTGTTTTTATAGTGTAAAGGAATTTTGGGATTATTGAGTTTGAATGTTTGAATAGTATATTATTGTACTATTCAAATATTATACTACGAGTATTATTTACTCCGTCGCCGTACTAAGAGTTTTCCTACAACTAACGTTCCAAATCCAAATCACTTTACACCCAAGGGAGTTTCATACAACATTAAATCCCCGGGGATGCAATGCCTTGCTTTACGTTGATATTGCGTGATATTATGTTATTGGACATTTCCGAGCAATCGGTATGAAAACACATATGCACTTGATTCCGCTTTGTAGTCACTGAGACCGAAAAAGAATGTGATAAAGTTCTCTTCTCTCGAAAAATACCGACACCGAACAGAGAAAAGCCGAGAACGAGAATGAGACGTAGAGAAACTTCTCACATTCACGCTTCTCGGGCGTTCTCGGGGTTTCTCGGGGTTTCTCGACGTGAGTCTGTAGGGCCTTGTCCAACAAAAGTCATAAAATTTTACAAACAAACACATTTACAAATTTTAAGTAATACTTCCATAATGACGTGCGTCTTTGATGACTTAATTGAATTAATTGTTTCGAATCGAATTGAATTGAATATAAATAATAAAACTGGCCAAGCGCGAGTCGGATCCACGCACGAAGGGTTCTTCCATTGAAATTTATAGAGAGAAAAATTCCATCCTCGGACGGGATTCGAAACCTCGTCTTCTGACTCTCCGTGTCAGACGCCATTGACCAACTAGGCCACCGAGGTTCTGGTCCGAGCATCGAATTTTAACTCTCTATTTGACTAACCGTCTTGCGGGGACGGAGCGGCATCTATTGGACAGTTTAACAGTACCATCCAACCGAAAGAAGCATTATTTAGAAATACTTAAACTTTCGCATTGACATCGCAGCCCTTTCAACGGTTGATCACATGTTTACTCTCAACCAATGTATAGAGCGATACAGCGAATACAACAAGACTCTATATTTAGGATTTGTCGATTATACAAAAGCGTTCGACTCTATCTCGCATATACATCTCTGGAATAGCCTGACGGAACAAGGAATACACGGAAAATATATATCAATACTAAGAGTCATATATGAGAAGTGCCATGCAAAAATTAAAACCGAGAAAATTGGGCATCCGTTTGAAATAAAAAGAGGCGTAAAGCAAGGTGATCCTGTCTCTCCCAAAATGTTCACGGCCATTCTAGAGACGATGTTCAGAAAACTCGACTGGTCTGCATACGGGCTCAACATTAACGGCGAACGTCTCACACACCTCCGATTCGCAGATGACATCGCGATTCTAGCAGAGGAGCACGAGTCTCTAGAAAGCATGATGCAGACACTGGACCAGGAGAGCAAGAAAATTGGCCTGCACATAAACTTGAGCAAAACAAAAGTCTTGACAAATGGAGAGCATAAACCTGTGAAGGTAAACAATACTTGCGTAGAGTATGTAGATGAATACATTTATCTTGGGCAAGTCATATCGTTTAAAGAAGCAACCGCTAAAGCGGTAGACCGGAGGATAGCGATGTCTTGGAAAAAATACTGGGCTAATAAAGACGTATTTAAAAGCCGCATTCCAACACATCTGAAAAAACGCCTTATGGACAGCACTATACTCCCGTCTCTTTTGTACGGCTGTCAAACTTGGGCACTTGGTAGAGACATAATCGATAAGATAGCCAAGTGTCAGAGGGCGATGGAAAGATCAATGCTAGGAATCAGACTAATGGACAAAATAAGGAATGTAGATATCCGACGTAAAACAAAAGTAATCGATGCTGTAAAAATGCTATGTCGCCAAAAATGGAAATGGGCAGGACATCTCGCACGAACCACGGACGGCAGGTGGAGCGAGAGGATCATCCACTGGTACCCGCGAGACAACACGAGGACGAGAGGGCGGCAGAGGAAGAGGTGGCGCGACGATATAGTCGAGGTGGCAGGCATCGCCTGGCCCCGGCTAGCACGAGACCGACACACGTGGGCTGCTGCGGAGGAGGCCTACACCCACACTTGGGTGCCCGCACAAAGCAATTTGTGAAAATATTGTAAACATTTTAAGTATATAATATTAAGTTAAACTTAGACCTAAAAACATGTATTTATTATGTAAAAAGGGAATAAATGGCTATTTTATTTATTTATTTATTATTATTTATTTATTGACATCGCAGCCCTTGTAATTTTTATAGTATTACTTTTTAACGCACTAACACCTGCTTTAGCGATCTCAAACATTGAAATTTATAGAGAGAAAAATTCAATTTTCGGACGGGATTCGACCCCTCGTTTTCTGACTCTCCGTGTCAGACGCCATTGACCAACTAGGCCACCGAGGTTCTGGTCCGAGCATCGAATTTTAACTCTCTATTTGACTAACCGTCTTGCGGGGACGGAGCGACATCTAATGGACAGTTTAACAGTACCATCCAACCGAAAGAAGCATTATTTAGAAATACTTAAACTTTCGTTTTGACATCGCAGCCCTTGTGATTCTTCCGTTAAAAAAGGTTCTTCCGTTCCCGTACAATTATCTGTAATAAATATCTCAAGTTCTTCTACCAGTTATCGTTATTACGACTTGGAATAAAATCACGTTTGTTATATGGGAGCCCCCTTGAAATATTTGTTTTATTTTATTTAATTATTTGTCAAAGTAAATATATAGCAAAATATTAAATATTCACTGAAGTGAATATTTTAAGCGTCCATCTGTTCCCGTTATAATCTCGAGCAAAACCGAGCAAAAAATCACTTGTTATAAGGGAGCATCCATTTTAATTTTATTCTGTTTCTTAGTTTTTTTTGTTATAGTAGCAACAAAAATACATCATCTGTGTAAATTTAAACTGTTTAACTATTTACTTACGGACAGACAGACAGACAAATAGACAGGACAGACAGCGGAGTTTTACTTCCGTATTTATAAACAAGTAAACGTAACGATTTTAGTTCTATAGACTAGTATTTGTCTTAAGTTAGAGCTATCAAAGACTAGAATTCTTAACCGAATAATAGTCGCCATTTCCTTTACTTAAGCAATGAAGACACGTACATTTTTCGTGTTTGTTACAAAAGTGAAGTTATATAAAAATTACATCGACACACAAGTCTGAACTGTGAAGGATCTATTATGCTGTAAAGATCAATCCCATGACAACTTAATACTTAATACTAAATCTAAAAAGATAAAAATATGCTATAGAAATAACAAACAACTTCACATACAATGACCTGATTCCGCGAATTATAGCTTGAGCACTCTGCCCAGTTAAAGCAATAATAATCAATTATGTTAGTTAAATGGATAATACTTTATTGTTCACAAAAACATAACAATATGAAAACTTAAATGTAATAATTACAAAATTTATGTCACAATGGGCAATACAATAATAATTATGTTAATAAACAATAACGTCCATTTCATCGTCACCTACTCCATCTGAATTATAATATTCGTCCTCGTTTTTTATGACGTGATTATCACAATCGCGCCACTGTTCAACCGAATTAGAAAACAAACTTTTTATCTAAGTTCAAATCAATGGAAGTCCTTGCGAGCTCGCCTTTTACGTAACCCCACAGGAGTTCAATTGGATTTAAATCCGGATGGTATGGGGGTAAGCGAAGTACGATATGCCCATTTTCCTTTACTACTTCATCAATTTTGTACTGTTTCTCCGAGTTTTGCTCATTAATTATTTTCATAAGATCACATTTACGCATAGCGCTATCATACTGAACACCTCACCGTTCTAACCACTGCTGCATTTCGCTTTTCAGGGTACTCATTGTAGGTTTTTATCGACCTGAGTGCTATGGTAAGCGGCGTTGTCCATCACAATAACAGAATTCGGAGGAATGTTTGGTAACAGTTTTTCATCGATCCACTTTTGAAAATTTGTGGCATTCATATCTCCATGATAATCACCGGTCTTGGAATGCGATTTGAACATCAATAAAGCATTAGAGGTACAAAGCCATTGCAACTGCCAGCGTGTACAATTACAATACGAGGTCCTTTACTGATGTTTTGCATAGCCCCGCGTTCGGTATCAGACTGCCAGCATTTTTGTGTCACGTGAATTCACGTAGGTTTCATCTAGGAAAATTATTAACTTACCCTCTCGGCGGTATTTTTTAATGTCTCTGATGTAATGCCAGCGCATGCGCATTATATCATGACGTTCAATTAGTAGTTTCCTCTTTGACAGGCATGTTAAATATTTGAAAACAAGCCTACGTATTGTATGTCTCAAGTATTCACGTGAGCAATGAAGTTTATTGTCTTGTTTCAATTCCGCATTCAACTTTTTCAACGACGGGATACATTTTTTGACAGTATATCATTGTGTAATTTTTCTTCGTGTGACACCTTCCGTAAAATTGTCGATTTCAATCCTTTTTTTAGGAAAACGGTTATGCCGTGGTGATAAGAAAGTCGCTGCGCTGCCTTGTGCTTCCATGATTCTAGCCTCTTTTATAAAAAAATTAACGATGGTTTCAGACAAACCTGTGGATTCAGCAACAGTTTTTGCTAAATTAATATCGTTTGCCTATTCGGCCGATGTTCGGTCATTGTTTCAAAAAATGTTCGGCCTTTTTAAAAATTGGTACACTCTAAAACTTCCTTACCTAAGTTGTCTTGAGGTAGCCTTACTCAGCCTGAGATCTAAATCTCGTGTGCACCGAACTCTAAGTAATACAGAATATCAAGCACGTGTTGCCGCTTCGACTGCACGGCCGAGACTCTCCATATATATAGTTTACTCCGAGACTGCCGTATTTGTCGCGCAGATGCACGCGTTTCCCTTCCCCGCTACACCACCCGCTACCCGCTGACATTTTGGATACACTTTGGAAACGAAACCCTAAAAACCGGCAAGTGCTAGTTGGGAACGCCGTGAGGTGAGACATGGTTATTGCACCAGTCGCAAATAATAAGTTCATAATAGCAAATTCGCTTTTTTCTGTTCTCATATGATGTACCTACTGAATAACAATACGTCTTTTCAAGTTTCATGATTCTAGGTCAACAAGAAGTAGGTACCTAGTTATAAGTTTTAATTCCCTTGTGAAATCGCAAAATATGCTAAAATATTCGACATTTCATCAAATTCGGTCCAGTAGCTGTTGAGATACACTCCAATAACTGAATAGAATGAAAGTCGGTATAAATTTTTTCAAATTATACTTTAATTGCGTTGAATACTTGTTTGATTTTTGATTTTGTTTTCACTGCTGAAAGAGATCTAAGACCAGACCCAGATCATTCGGTATATATTTCAACTTGATATACTCTACGCGTTCCTAAGAAACAAGGCCTTGTTTCTTAGGAACGCATAGAGTTGACAGATATAAGGCAGACGGACAACGTACAATGTGATCATATAAGGGACCTTTTTCCTTTTGAGGTACGGGACCCTAAAAACTGGTATTACTGTTTGTTTCGTCGCACTAGCACACCACAGCTCGCACCAAGCTCCTCCCCTTTTTAAAATCGTTCCCACGAGAAAACTGAATTTTCCAACCACAAAGCGAGAGCCAATAAAAGCATTGAACTATTTATAATACATTTATCTCAACAATTACCACTGTTGTGGTTATTTGATAAGATTAAATGCATGTAGGAAAATAACCACTTCAGGCCATTATGTGTCATTTTACAGAAGCAGCTATGTAGGGAATTGAGTATTTATAATAAGTTGTACCTAGAGTTAGATTATGAAGTACCGAAGTACCTATGCAGTGAAGATGTAGCCTTTTTGACATTTTCTCCATAGAAAAGTGTTCTCCGATTTTCTCTCTGAATCTTGATACGGTAGCTATTTTTTTATGTGACATATATTGAAAACTGGCATTTCCCTACGTTTAGCTATTTTGAGACATATTGAAAACTGGAATTTCCCTATGTTTAGTTTTTTAGGCAGTTTGTTGATTACAAGTGCCAAAGTACGAGTAGAACATGCCCTTATAACAGTCATTAGATTTGAGTCTTTAATATAATCATTATAAATAAGCCCTTGGATCAATGAAATTAAAAATAACACCATAAACATTCACACATACGAGTGTGTGAATATGGCAAGATGAGTGTTTATAGTAACTAGACGGATAGAAGTACCACACCTTTGTTAGTTATTCAACCGTGAAATAGTAGTGTGCAAACATTAGTGTGTTTCGGGTTGAAGGGCAAGTAAAATTACAGGGCTAGAGATTAAATATAAGATGTTAAATCATTTAACATCTTTTATATCAGTACTGCGGTCCGTTTCGCGATATTTTTGCTCACAGTGATATCGTCTACCATAGCCGGTCCGAGATAAATATCGAGACTTTAACAGCTAGTAGCTCTGTAAGCGCGTAGATCAATCGGACCAAAGTAAGCAAGCGCACGAATAATAAGTGCATAAAAATAAAGCGCATAGTGTGAAGGTTAACTGTGTGGTGTGTGTAGATTAAAAAGAAATATAATATGGACCGACTTTTACAACTTTTACATCAAAAACAAGGGACAAAACAGTAAAGACCTTTTAAAAACAAACAAACACCTGTCACTTTTGATAGAACGCTCATGACGATTTTGGTGTAGAGCGTGGTTCAAGTAATCGTCAATATGGCGGCAGTTTAGACGTCATCGATGACGTAGCGTGGGCCTTCGTAATCACGCTCACGGTGAAAGGGCCCGACTGTTATCGCGCTAATATTGATTATGGCTTGATTGGGACCGCATGGCAGGTTAACAAGCGCTGTGCATTGCCACGCAGAGTTTTGAGCTGTTGTAGTTTCAAATTCTAAATAGCACTGAAATGTTATGGGCAAGTGTGACGTTCACTATGGGGGCGAATTGGTCATTTCGTCTTCGTTTCAGGGGAAAAGATCCCCACATGGTAGACATCATAAGTTAACACATCACAAAGGAAGGGAGTGGATATGGTAAGGGCGGTGCCATAGGGCTCGGTCGCAGTAACAAGTTGGTCAAACTACCAAGTCTATCGCTAGTTGATCGCTAGTCACATATATACAGTCACCTGTAAATTTGCAATACATACCTTAACGGGGACTTTGAGACTTTTAGACTCAAAATCCCCATTAACGTGTATTTGCAGCTCCAACGGGGATTACGAGAGTGAAAGTCTCAAATTCTCCATTAACGGGGAAATCAAATGGGTATTTTGACACTAACCCAATTTTGAAAACTTCTCTCAGTAGAAAACTCCATGGAATGGGCGCTAAATTTACGCTAAAATTGTGATGTTTTTAATTATCACAGTTTTAGTACGTTACTGCAGATTCCAATAAGTAAGCCTTCCTGGCCAAGATATGAGTTAACCGGATGGCAAGGATGGCTATCTTACTGGTTGAGACTTGTATAATGCTTTTCTTAAAATTAAATAATGTTTTTACTAATTCGGCCTCAGCTTTTAAATCAGGAAGAGAGCCATCTATTTTTCTGAATCAGATTCGCTTGAATTCATTTTTTGGGATTATCTATGTTCACGCGGTAAATTAAAACCTCTGAAAATTGGTTTCCTTTTTCAGAGATTAAAACACAATTTTCGCAATTGAATGTGAAATCCCGCCAGTCGTTTTTTTACTAAAAAGTTTGCGTTTAGTTTTGAACATTGTTCTATTTTTAAATTACATGAATGCTTTAGTAATATAATTGTAAAATATTGTTATTGAATCTCCATGTTAATTTTAGAGTGGAAAGATTTAATCCAACATGATTTATAAACTGAAATGATTAAATACAAACATAAAATCCCACACTATACTTCTACAACATTAGTACAAAACGTATCGTGCATACTTTTTCTGCGTCGCGTTTTAAGTGTCACAGACTATAAAATGGCTGTTTAAAATATATCTATCTCATAAATTATGAGTTAGATATATATTTGGAGCCTCCTTCTTATAATTATGTTATAATGGCTACTAACTCTAATCTGTGTCTGGTGCTATGTTTTTTTTTTCTAAGCAGCTCTAAAGAGGATGACCTACTGTCCAGTAAGTAAATTACATACTTATTTACTAGACAGTAGGAGTTTCCAAATTTAAAATCTCGCTTCTTGCTGGACAGTTGTGAATAAGTCTCCGGTAGAGTTCACTTTCTGGATGCTTTTTAGGGATGTTATGGCAACATTACATACCATTATTGAGAAAAATAGTTTTTCAAACCATCCGCTCAACAATGTCCGGGAAGGAATCCGCTCAACATATCACGCAAAGTAAAGCAAGGCATCACATCCCAAGGGAGGTAATCTTGTATGAAGGGATAAAAAAATATTTGGATTTGGAACGTTATATTTTGTAGGAAAACTCGTAGCATTATTTTTCTTTTTATGTTATTCTACCTGTGGTGGCCGACTCGATTTTCGAATAAACCATCTTTACAATGCCCGTATAAAGACGGTTTGATGAATGCATTTTTAGGAAGCCTTGAGTTTTTATTGTAGGTATGAAAAGTAGAATATTCTATCCACCTCGAGAATAAAGCCTGTCTTTATCTCAATCTAGAGGCCTCGTTACGCTCAGGGTCCAATATGCCACCCGTGACGTAAGACTCTACTTTACACCCTCGGTACATAATCCACTATTAATGGTCTTTTTTTCTCATGTAGTCAGGTTTTGATTGAATGTATACATCTTATTGCAGGTTACAAATAACGATATAAGTACATATTATACAGTATATTATTTCTAAATTATTCATTTGATTTATAAACTTTTAAGTAGGTAATCTCGTCCCGCACCCCGCAAACATTCCCCTCCAAGGCCAGCTTGACGTATCCCTCCACTCCGAAGTCATCCCCCCACGAGTTGCGGATGATGTAGTGGGGAACTTCCGCCGTACGGTCGTACCCCACGATTTGTACCAGGTGGTCCATAGTGACACCATCATGACTGCGGCTGAGAAATAAATAAAGGAATCAATATATTTTAACTTGACAGTATCATTGACCTAGCGTCCGAAGCGTCTCCGCTTTTACTGGCTAAATTGACTTTCATATGTCCGTATGTTTGTTAAGTTGAATGTTGGGTTTGTTTTCCTGAAACGAAACCCGGGTTGACGTATTCGATACTTAACGTGAGTGTTTTGCCGGTTAATAATAATAAGTTAACTACTATACTAATAATAGTTAAATATGTGTCAAACTCACGAGAATTTCAATACAAAAATTGCATAAAATCCGTTTAAAATAAAAATAAATATTAGTAAGCCTATAATCTATAATCTATAATCTTTGCGCTCAGTGAGACGAATCTAAAAACGTATTATTTATCAAAATCGATTGAGCCGTTAGTTACGTGCGTTATTTATGGAATTATATATTACATCTACACTAACCTACATTATAATTTTACTAGTGACTGCCCGCGACTTCGTTCGCGTAGTAGGTTCGCCCTTCGGTCTCGCCATAACCTCCTATCTTTTCTTATTTATTCTTAATGTAAAAACCTTCTACGAAATATTATTAAACATTTTAAAAAAAGATGAATCAAATCGGTAAAGCCGTTCTCAAGTTATAGCGTGACCAGGGGGCCTACTCCCACCTTTTACGAAACTATCATAAATCAGGAGCGTTTTGTAATAAGCTTACAATAATCATACTTACTATAGTACTCCCACCGACAGAAAACAGTCAGTCAAATTTAATGGTAAAGTTGCAATATAACTATTTTTAAAGAGATAGTAGTACGGATCTTCAAAAATTGTACGTTGGAACAATGAAACATAGTGCCAAAAGTCACGTCAAAGTACGCTAATTGAGTGAAATATTTGATACTACGTCATCACAACGTCTATCGTAATCCATTATTATTTTAAGCTTGCTATACTGACGTGGTGGTACCAAATTTTTATGGTAAGGTTAAAACATGATTACTTTCAGAGGTAAGAGTAGGGCCCCAGGAGAAATAGGGGTTCATGTTTATATGTATATATGTATATAGATGGATAAATAAAGAGAAAGCTCCGAAACTACTAGACGGATTTGAAAAATTCTTTCAGCATTAATTAAATCTTCCTACATAATCCATGATGAACATAGTATAAACTATAAGTATATAATTAACCGCGGAGCACAGCTAGTGGTTTATAATCTCATACCATCTTACGGTATGAGACAGATATCTATATAGGTATATAAAATAAAGTCGTGTTAGTTACACTATTTATAACTCAAGTACGGCTTTACCTACCGATATGGCTGAAAATTGGCTATTCCTTTTTTTTTGTTTTTTTTTGACATTTTTGAAATGATGACTATAAAGTTGTCATCAAAGCAGATAAACAAATAAAAAAAATAACACCTGCTAATAAAAAAAAAGTGTATCACAAGGTATTTAAGTGAAGGGCAACCTATGTACTGAAATGCAGAAACAATAATAAATGATTAATGTACTTAATTTTTTTCTAATAAAAAAATTAACTTAATAAATTCGAAAATCGCCTTTAAGGCGGAACAGAGTTCGCCGGGTCAGCTAGTTATAACAATATAATTTTGTATAATTAATATTAATTGGCTTGTGTTTAACTGATCATTAAATATAGTAAAACAACGTCACATAAATATGTATTTACTTTATTGAACTAAAAAGGGATCACCAAAATTAAAACACCAGTTCAATGTGAACTACGACCAAAAATCTAACTGATCACCAAACATACCAATATGTTTAGTAGGCTCCTGTATATTTTTGTTAAAAAGCTTAGGGTTTCTAAGTATTTTGACTTTATTTAACCCCATATTAAGGTAGTCATTTATTTTTATCTCGAATTTTTTCATTTAAGGACAATGCTTTATATACGCGTAACTTTTAAATTGAGTAATATTGTTGAATTTCCCGTCTGATGTCTTATGATCTCTGTCGACTAAATGTACTCGAGTCAAACCTTCGACTTACGTAGTCATTCACTATCACCACACAACATGGTTCTACGGCCATATAGGTTCCTGATTCCTATTAGAAATGAAGTAGGTAGGTAGATACATAATCACTCCATTATATTCCCACTGCTGGGACTCGAGCCTTCCGCTTAGAGAGATGAGTTGAGCCATAATAGATCACACGGGCCCAGTGCGGCTTGGAGGATAGGCTAGTGGTAGTGGCCAAACCATGTCTAAGTTTTCAGGCCGCTCGAAGACAGCATGTTCATATTGTGCAAAGACAAACGACCGGAACCGACGGCTTAACGTGTCCTAAGCACGGAAGCGCTCAGTTGAATAGTGGCACTAGCACACACCCATCCAAATCCTGACCGCAGCAAGCGTTGCTTGTTGCGTTGCGTTGTTGTTAAGATCGCCAACTCAAGCTCCGCTGCGAGCGCTTCTAAGTAGATAGATAAATATATTTTATTTTAGATGAGAAGTTACTTACAAGCAAGCCCGCTGTATAACACCGCCTGTGTAGAACAACCAGGGCTTTGCGTTGACAGCTGTCATCACTGGACCATGGGAAACAATACGGCGTAGAAGATCTTCTACACTCACGTCACTGAAAGTATATAAAGGACAAGTCCGTTTTTATATCAATCTGTTTTGAGACGAGTATGCCGCTCTTCTTCCGCCGGACCGATTTTTGTAAATCATAAGACACCTTATAAAAGTCATGGTTTCCCATGTAGAATTTGTTATGTTGTTAATTGAGACGTTAAAAAATAACAAAATATTGAATTTGCGCAAATTAAAACAATAATAAATCAGTTATAACTAGAGGTATTAAATAAAACAAAATATTATCTCCAAATCTTATCAGATCTTTTACTAGTTCTTCAAAAATCAAATAAAAATTATATAAAATCAAAAACAAAAATCAAACTTCTTCATAAATCGTCAAAAAATAAATCAACATAAATCTCGATTTTGAGACCAAAGGTAATTTGAGATCTCAATTTGCCCACATGTCTCAAATTAGCCTTTAACACTAAGTACTAATACGTTAAAAATTTTAACATTACCGTCTCTGTATATCTACGAGGCAGCTCTGTTGGTTAGGTCAGACCTCAACAAATATGTGAAATTGAAGAGTGTTAGATATAAAAATAATCTATGTACTGAGCAATCTAGGACCGCACTCTACAGTAAAAGTATTTTAAAATGGGAGTTCAAATTTACAATAAACTGCCAGAGATGATTAAGGAATCAAGTTCGTTTTCTATATTTAAAAATAAATTGAAAGAATTTCTACTGGCCAAAACATATCACACAATCCAAGAATATCTAGTTGACAAACTTAAATAAATAATTAATGTAAATGTAAAATAAACACTAGGACATCACTTGTAGGCATACATTATTTAATTATTAAGTTTTAATGACATGTATTTTATTGTAATGGTATAGATGACATAAGTTTAATCAATTTTAATGTCTTATCCTATGATGATGTAATGTGTAAATGGTACGATTTCAATATAAGAAGATAACTTGACTATGTTTAATATAATTTAATGATCCAAATTTTGTAATTAATAAATGTAATTAGCTCTATTTGTAATTTGCACACCCATAAGGGTTGACTATAGCGAACAATATCAACACAGTAACACCACATGACTGTATTACCTGTACTCTGCAAATAAATGATTTGAATTTGAATTTGTCTTACGCCTGACGTTACGCGTCACGCTTGCCCGAAACAGAGCCATTCAGAGTTTTAAGCAAAGTAGCTACAAGAGTTCAAAATCCTGCATGGCATGCACCGCACTCATCATCGTGAGATATAAGATGATAAATATCCTTTTCTACCCACTGCTCAGCTAGATTGCTCCACTGCTGGTAGAGTAGTTGAGTAGTAGGACATAGTTTGTACTACCGAATATTTTATGAGCTATAGCTCATCTATTGATTAGTAGGTCATCCTGTTCAATTGCATCAAGTTGAACAATCGGTAATACCAAAGGCTCAACTGGTAATTGCTCGACTATGAATAATTGAGCAGTGCACAGTTATATACTACAAATAAAAACTCTACACCTCATAATTGATATACATGACCGCTACTAAGAAATCTCAAAATTAAAAAGAAAACTATTTTATTTTTCTTCTTACAAAATAAGTGTTAACGAACTTAACTTAAAAACTTTAACTTAGGTAATATCAACCATATATCTTACTGCTTAACTAGTTGATCAATCTAGTTGAACAGTAGAGAAGGATCAGCGGTTCTGCTCACTGCTCAACTATTCGTAGTTGGCAATTACCAGTTGAGACGTTGGTATCACTCACTGTTCAACTTTATGCAGTTGAGCAATCTAGTTGAGCAGTGGGGAAGAAGTGTAAACACCTTGCCCTGTAATTTCGCTGGAAACATATTACCCGTCAACGAAACACAGTAATGTATGCACACTACTACTTCACTGTTGAATAACTGGCGAAGGTGTGGTCCCCAGGCAGACTCTGCAGAAGTCCTACCTCACTCCTCATCTTAAAAAGGTACTAGTTATAGCTTCGTATCGTCTCTTTCACAGATTTATATCACAGTAAAGTTAGAAAGGGACAGGGGAAATTAATCAGTTACATGATACATATATATTTAATAGCCGTAGAACTCTTTGTGAACGAGTTCGTCAGGGAAGTTCTGCTATACCTATTTTTGTCGCAAAACAGTAATGCTCGGATTACTGTGTTCTGCTTTGTAGGGCATAGGTATGCTGGTGAAATTAGAAAGAAACAAAGAAAAGTTTTTTATTGCCACAAAAGATACAATAATAACAAACAATATACCTAATATTTGAAACAATAGGGCAATAAGGGGTATGCTCAGCGCATGGCTGCGTAGACACTTACGTCTATGCAAGGCTGATTTTCAGAATACTCCTTTTCTCGAAGTAAGATGTTGTTCGAGTGCTATTAGAATAACGTAAATGTGTGTTAATGTAAAATAAAAATAAAATAAAAATAATGTAGGTATAATCCCCAATGGTGGGGGGAAAAGTGGCCAAAATGCAGGTGCCACAGGCAGCGGCCTGTTTAGTCTCGAGTTTTCCAGAAAAACTAAACAAGGAAGCGCCCTTGTTTAGTTTTTCTTAGTAGTTTTTTCTGCTAGAAAAACATAGGTATACCATTTGCTCACCATAGTGTTGTGTAAGTTTTAACTTTCCACCACGGCGGGTGGGTACGGCTGCAGTTTCCAGTCACCAGCACTAGGGGATACTCCTCATCAGACACCACCCCCACGTGTTCGTCGCACATCCAGGATAGAGCATTAGCCACGTGGCCCCCGTCACAGCCTTTAGTGTAATCTGAGGAGCAGTCTATCAGCTCCTGCAAGTAGTCCAGAAGAATGAACAGTTAATTTAAATCATTCCCACTTATATTATCTAGACAGGCGCGTTTCGAAGCTCGCTGCACTGGTCGAATGTTCTTTTCTCAAACTCGGTCAGGTCGAGTAAGTCACTCGGATGATATTAAGCGTCACGCTTGCCCATAACAGTTCAGTGCTATTCCGAGTTTTAAACTACAACAGTTCCAAACCCTACATGGTGCAAAGCAACTGCGCTCGTTACCCTGCCTTGTAATGTCACTGGGAAATATTCCCCTTCAAACCGAAAGACAGTAATGTTTGCACACTACTGCTTCACGGTTGAATTTACCGGCAAAAGTGTGGTACTTTCCCAGGCGGACGCTGCAAAAGTCCTACTACCACTAGATAAGGTAATGTTCCGTGTCTATAGCATGTGTTCCTGGTGTATCATCAGTTACAGCCGTTCGATTGTTTACTTAAACATCGTTGCATCTTTGACCACGCGCGGATCCAGCCGTCGAAATAGGTTGTGGTCACAGCCACCAGAAAATTGGCCAAGTGTGAGTCAGAATAATGAGTTCATTCATGATCGATATACTTCGTGCATTCTTACACTCTCAGTAAGATGCTCTGGCCAAGATTCTCTAAAGTGTTTTACGTGGCCAAAGCTGTGGGGTGAATGTGGTACTAGGTAAATAGTAAATTAATAAATCTGTAAAATTATTGTAGTCCGTTGTGGGCATGCCCATCATGCCCACAACGGTGGACCTGCGCTTGACCTACATGCAACTATAAATACCTGTATGCTGAGCCTGACATCACGTTTAATCTTCTGAATGGCGGCCATTGACTCCATAACTCCCGCTATGCCGAAGGCCCAGCATCCGTTGCACAGTTTCTGGTCCAATACTGGCCCTACCACGCCGGGATGATCACGCCTGTAAACAACTTCACATATTAGCTAAGCTACAGCCGCGTGGTAAACTTTCTTATATTGTTTCCCGAAATAACTTTTTTTTGGCGCAAAGAAATCCTTTATAGATACGAGTACCACCGGCCCCGGAAGGAGCACGGTGGTTGTGTGGGAGTCTGGCATACCTACTACGAGTAAAACACTGCGGTGTCCATCACTAACGCTTATGGCGGGAACGCTTTTGCAATCCGCCGCGGCTGTCCGTTGCCGGACCCCTCTCCCTTGCGACGGGAAAACTTCGGGGGGGTTTCCGTAACCTTCTTCAAAGTATTAGAAATCAAAACTAGATGGATGAAATCGGTAAAGTCGTTCTCAAGTTATGGCGTGACCACGGGAAATATGTATAAAATGAATAAATAAATAAATTGGTATAAAAGATGGATGAAATCGGTAAAGTCGTTCTCATGGGCGTGATCACGGGAAGTAGGAATTCAAGTTTATACATTTTTAAAATATCAAACACTGATGTTTACACAATCATTTAACTAACCTGTAGAACAATAAAATAACCTAGTCTAATAAATAGCTATCAGTGAGCAATGATATGATTGACTGATGACCGTTAATCGCCGATCGTAAATTGCTATCATAAAAGAAATCGCTTACCAATCGAACCTATCCGGCAATTCACCCTGTAAGCGGATGTTGTTAAATACATTGTCATCATCATCATCCTCTTCACAAGACTTGGTTAGGCTCTTGCAGTCTCGCAGATTGGGCCAGAAAGTGTTGGGTGGTAACACTTCATGCTCAAACATGTCCGCGAACTTAGTCAAACCGTGGATGGCACCCGTTTCTTGATTCAGTCGAGATATCTCCTTTAACGAGTCCTGTGGAAATCATCAGTTAATAATATCTAGATTAGAACCTTACCCATTATTATTATATTTATATTTAATTACATAACCTAACTGACTGATTCATCATATTCCAGCCTAATTAGCTCATATAAGGGGCAAAGATGTTTACCATGTTGCGCGTAAAATTGAAAATAAACATGATAATGCAATGATAACCACTCTTTCTCGGGTATAAGTCGAAAAATATAGACCCGACGAAAAACTTTAAGAGAACCAAAAATGTAGGAAATTTAATTTTAAACAACTTTGTTTACAAGATTTTTTCAAGTAAAATTGAAAATAAACGAATTAAGTACCTAAGCAAACAAAAATTCACGCCCTCTTTTGGCTATAAATCGGAAAATATAGAGCATAGGAAAAAAAATACATGAACCGGAACTGTAGGAAATTTAATTATAAACTACTCTTGTTATATAAATTTTTTGTGTGAAATTGAAAATAAATGAGAGATTCAATAAAAAAAATTGGCCCTTAAAACCAAGAGGGCGGATGACGCAACGGATCGATTACCACGCAAAACAAAATTAAGACTTCCAGTGACCTTCCCAGCGAATTTCGAAGGAAAATTGCTATTTATATTTTTTCCGGGTTAAATGCTAATTCAACTGGGCTATCATATCATTCATTCAAGCTGAGGATGTGTAAGAGCTATGCCGCTAGTCATGGTCTGACATATAATGTCAAAAAAAGCGAATACATGGTATAGGTAAGGCCGCCGGTAAATGCCCTGAAAGTATAGCTATGTCAATAACCTTAAATGGCGTTAATTTAAAAAGAGTACCTACTTAAATTCAAATACTTAGGGCATTTTCTTACTGACGACCTTAAAGACAATGTAGACATAGAAAGGGAGCGTAGGGCGCTCGCCATCCGGGGTAATATGTTGGCTCGTAGATTCGCCCGCTGTAGTGATCAAGTGAAAATCACGCTATTTAAAGCATATTGTCAAGGTCTCTACGCGGGCAGTCTGTGGTTCGATTGTGCCAAAAGGTCGCTGGATGTTCTACGCGTCCAATATAATAATATATACAGACACCTGTACATTTTTGGGCCTGCCCCGGTTTTGCAGCGCTTCAGAAATATTCCTAAATACGCGAACCGATGGTTTTCACGCCATCATTCGCAAAAAGGTCGCGTCATTGATGAGTAGGTGCGGGCAAGTCAGAACAGCATTCTGAAAACGGTGGCGGAGAGTTTCCCCTCTCCTTTTTTAAGGCCTTTTGTGCGGACGGTAATTTTGACGGTTAATTTTAATTTAGTATAATAATATAATTAATAAGTCTTCGCTGTACTAATAAATGGATCTTCGTTATCTGAAATAAAAATATATTGAATTGAATATCAATGCAACGACCAAACTGCTGGAGCTACAAAACATACAATTTTGGCATTTGATGTTTTTTATGTTGCAAGCATTACACAACACTAAGGAAGGTTATTTCATTTTATTTCTGCGGCTTCGTATCCCATAGACCAAGCGAGTGAAGTCGCTGGTGGGTCAGTTAGTTAAAATAAAAGTAAGGTATGTCTAACGAGAGTACATATTACTCGATTTTTTTTCGAAACTTTTTACATGGACGCTCTACTACATAATGTGTTTTCACCTCCGGACATTATACTCCATGTCAGGATAAATTCTGGGTGTCCGAAGGTATGAATTATTGGTAATAACAAGTTGTAATTGACTATAGTGGACTGTTATTTTATTTTGATTGACTGAGTTTGACTGTATTGTCATTTAAAACTACACGATTATTATATGTGTAAGAAAAGAACTAAAATCTACATCTAAGGAAAAAAAAAATTACCATATTATGAAACAAAACCAAAATAATCGAATTTTAAATCAATAAAATGAGCAAATACATGGAGTACCTATATTCCAATATATTTTCACAAAGATCAGAGAAAACTGGAATCGGGGTATGGCATTGCTATTACCCAATGTTTACAAGATTTTTTTTTTGGCGGAGTTTATGGGTTGCCATATTTTTTTTTTAATTGCTACAATTTTTCAGTATCTACTTTCATAAAACAGACTCTAATAGGAAATAGACGCGTCATCCGCGATTGTACTACATAACTATTCGCACCAAGCGTTATAATAAATTATCCTTTTAGTATTTTTTTGCCAAGGTTTCTTGTAACGAGATCAAAGATATCATCCGAATTCCGGGTGTAACCTGTACTGGCTGAGCTGACCTGTACTGGCTGAGGTGACATCATCTATTCAAAAAATGAAATTAATCAAAGCCTTAAAGAGTTTCAATATTGTGAATAGAACGAACAAATTGAATGCCTCCCACTTAGGCATGCGTGGAAAAACCTCACCAGTCTTCCTAAATGAACACCTCACAAGCAAAGCAAACCGCCTTCACTTTCTCGCCAGAGAGCTAACAAAAACAGGACAGTTTAAATACTGCTGGACCTCAAACGGGAAGGTATTCCTAAGAAAAGCTGAAGACTTGGCGATTATTCTAATAAAAAGCGTGGAGCAAATAACGGAATTGAAATCGCATAAGGATTGACTAGTCTCGGAAAAATTTTATACTATTATTTAAATGTAAGTTTGAATGTGATTCATTTTAATCAATAATTTTTTTTTTGTAATTCACACACTTTGTAACTTTCATACATATCAATGTTATCTCAATAACACACACAGATTATTCAACATACACTACCCAAGGTATAACAACAATTACTTATCACAAAATCATAGGTTAAACTCTCCTCATTAGTTTATCAAGAACTGAAATTTTGATGAATGCTCTACACCATTTCACTATATACAAAGTACCGTGCAGACAACGTATATCCAAACCTTGGATCACACCAGGCACAGATTACTGAATAAGAACAGATACTTCACTCAGTAGAAAATTTCCAATACCTATTACGATAATAGCCTACTCCCTCGCGTCACCTCGCGTCAACAACCACTGTATGCTAAAATGCGCCTAAATGCTCAAGCGTACAGCAGTGATTGCTTCGCACCGCGTGATTCCACAGTAATCGCAGGGCTGCCTCTTCGATAAAATTAAATTAACATAACTTTTTATCTATGTTATTGAGAACTGTGAATATGTTCTGACTTTTATGTGGCAGTTAAAAATTTTATCATTTATAAAATATTTAACCAACTTAAAAAAAAGGAGGTGATCAGACATACAGGCCAAACTGAGATGTTTGACTTGTATGGTTTGTAGGTATGTATGTTTGTGCGCGATAATCTCGCGTTTGGCTAAACCGATATCGATGCGGTTTTCAGAAAAGGATTTCTTACATTTAGGAGAACGTTTTAAAATAAGTATAAATACTTCTTAGTTTGATGATGATCTTCGGAGATGTTCACTAGAAATGAAAAAAAAGCCTTAAAAAAAGAGAACCGACTTCAAATAAAGCACTAAGCCGTAAGTTATTTTATTAACGAGTGTAACACTCTCACACAAAAATACATAAACACTGCAGTTTTCGAAAGTTTTCACGCGAAAAGTCGATGGCCTTCAAAATAAAAAAATATATCTAGTTCCTAGTTGTACATATCTAGGTGTATTGTACTACTACCAATTATCACGAATCAAATTTATTAAGATTAATTAATTTGATTCGTTTTCTCGCAACAAGTCACCTTACAACAGACGCGGCTTGTTCAAAGGTTTTCATCGGGCGTAAGAAAAAGAACTCTCGCTACACAGACTTAAAGGGCATTTTGATTCGTTACGAGCGCGTCAAGGACTTGTAGGCACATTTTTTGAAGGTCACGTCCGTGCTTTGCAATGTTTTATGAACATTATTGCAGTTGTTAGTTTAGCAGTTTATATTCGAATGTTTTCTTTCGAAGAGTGCATCTTCTGTACCTTGTACTATTAATTATTCTGTGGTATAACGTTTCTATGCAACAAAATTATGTAAATCTGTGTCTGAAAGGCAAGCTAATGCTTAGTATATACCTATTAAACTGTCAAATTCTAAGTGGATACCGGTGTCCACACACCTACTGTCTTTTAATTATGTCTCTAATGACGGTATGTGAATGGAAAAAAATTTAAACGACAAAAACTAGTAATAATTTATCACTTACCATTCTTCATTGACAGGTAAATGGAAAAATGTTAGGTGTTTATCCCTTCTTTTGCTTGATTTACACCCATCTACAGCACATAAGGCACCACACGGCATCGTAATACGCGTACGAACGAACAGCACTATTAAAATTGAACGGCGTGCGCGCGCTTCGTTTGCGAAAACCGCACTGAATTTGAAGCGCCGGCGGACCGAGACCGCTCGGCTGGGCGGTAGGCAGTTATAGCGCGCAAGTACATGGAGTGACGGAGGCCTGCACCAGGGTTGTTGCGGTGTATACGACATAGAGATAACATGCATCGTAAAGGTAAAAAATATCCATTAGACCTTATTCTTGGAAAAAGCTATCGACGATACAGAAATTACTGTAATTATTTTCTTAAAAGATTAAAAATATAATATGAGCGATCTGAAATTCAGAAGGCTGGTCACAATTCTAAGCAAACCTGGAAAGTTATCAAAAGAATTGCTAACATTGTTCAAGATAAATCGTCCCCAATTGCTCTTGTACACTCTTATACTAACCCCAAAATAGCAGTTAATGAAATTAATTATTTTTTTGCTAATGTAGGCAAAAGTCTGGCTGATAAAAATTCCAACGAAGTAGTCTCCAAAAAATTTGCCACTGATGTTACATCATATTCTCACTCGCGGTCATTTGTGTTACTCACTACTGATGAAGATGAAGTAGAAAGACTAATTTTGAGCCTTAAAAGCGATTGTGCAACAGGTTTGGATGGAATAACATCTACGAATACTTTCCTTAAACTGACAAAACAGTATATCGTTCCTCCGTTAACTCACATTATAAATTTATGTTTTACTACGGGGTTTTTCCGAAACCATTTAAAATATCACTCATACATCCCGTACATAAAAGTGGACCACGGGATGATGTTAATAACTTTAGGCCTATATCAATATTGCCTGCATTGTCAAAAATAATTGAAAAGGCACTTAATAAAAGATTAATGCAGTATCTTGAACATGAAAAGATACTCTCAGATTCTCAATACGGCTTCAAAGCCAATAGAACAATTGAACAACCTATTACTATTACTAACTATATAGTCTGTTTAGTTAGAACTAAACATACTATATAGTTAGTAACCTGGACCAAAATAAAAATGTATCGGTGTGTTCTTAGATATGGCAAAATCTTTTGACACCGTCTCAATCCCACTTTTAGTTAATAAATTAGAAAAACTCGGAATTCGAGGATTTGCTCTCAAACTTTTTGAAGATTATCTCTCAGATAGAACTCAGCGTGTCGTTATAGTCAGTTATGATGAAAGCATTACTTTTGGATTGCCTCAAGGGTCAATATTAGGTCCCTGGTCTTCATCAATTATTTGTGTTGCTATAAGCCTCCCTAAGGCAAAATTTTTACTTTCGCTGATGACACATCACTGGTGTTTGAAGGTAGCTCATGAGAGGAAGCACGCAGATGTACTGAACGAGGTGTTCGTGACATTATTGCATGGTTACAAGTTAACCTACTTACCCTAAATTTAACTAAGAGGAAATTTATGTCTTTTAGTATTTTCCAACAGTATTGTCCACTTAAAATTTTCAATAATATTAATAATTCTTTAAAAATTAAAGCCCACACGTGTAACTCCCAATCAAAAATTTGCAATTGCACGTTTATTGATAAAGTCAACTCAATCAAATATCTTGGTGTCAACATTGATGAGCATCTCAGCTGGAAATTACACATCGACATTCTATCATCTCGGGTTAGGAAACTTATATGGGTCTTCAAAACTTTCGGCATATGACGTCACTGTATTTACTTAGGACAGTCTACTACGCCATTTGTCAATCAGTTCTAAGTTATTGTGTCTCGATTTGTGGCGGTGCTTGCAAAACCATACTTTTAAAATTGGAAAGATCTCAACGCTCAGTGTTAAAAGTTATGACTTTTAAACCTTATCAATACCCCCACCCATCTTCTATACTCAGAATGCAATGTTTTATTAGTTCGGCATATTTTTTAATCTTGTTCTCTCGTACCATATAAACCTTTACTTCAATCCCACTTGGCCGAATTTTACGCGCTCGTTCAAGAGCATATGTGTAACAAGGCTATGTCGAACGGCATTCGCTCGAAGACACCCCTACTTTCTTGGCGCTTACATTTATTATAAATTAGCCAAAATTTTGAGTATATATCCTATGAATAGAATCGCCCGCAAAATGGTATTTAAAAAAATTGCTAATTACACAAAATTACATAAATACTGAATCAATCTTAATGATTTTATCGTAAGTAACTCCTATCTGATAGTAACTTTTTTATGGTCCACATTTTAATACACATATTCACACACACTCACTCTCTCACAGTCTTTAATATATTAATTTGTAAACTCACAGATATGTACCTACACTCACTTTCATATTCATCTAATCTCTCACACAATTATACACACTCACACCTTCACACGTATAAATAATGCCAAAGTATACCTACACACTTTGTTCCTTAATCATTAGTTAAGATTACGTCAACAAATGTAATTAGATCTAACACTATTATCCAGGCGGAGGGCATTCGTATGGCTTAACACAGGTCTCCAAGTTTGGGTACCAATGTTTTTCTTTTTATGTTAGGAATGTATTTTTTTCATAAGCCCAACTTGATTGTAAATGTTCATAATGATGTATGTGGAAACCAAATAAAAAAATATTACGAATGTTATTATTATCCTTAGGTTTACCTACCTACAGGTGTATACACTGCATTTTGATTTTAAAACAAATCGAAATGGTATGTAATTGCGTAGGGTATTTCATAGTATTTTCTTTAATTTGAGATCAAATGTTACTTTGTAAGACACCGAATAGATACGCTGTCTACGTATAAATACCAGTCTATTTCTCAGGGCCTTAATTATAAACGCTGCTTAACCTAAAGTTAAAGTAAAAATTTAGTTTATGCTTTTCACTCTTATTATTTCCAAGAGTAATTGTAACTTTCCCCTATCCAGGATGTATATTTTCGTCAATAGTACAATATTAGTGTAACTAAATATGCAGTTAATGTTTTTTTATAAATCGAGGGCATGACTCTTGTCACTACTTTTCTCTTACTCTCTTGGTTTCGGACGCCATCACCACTCTTCTCAAAAAACACCCGTAGGGATATTGTATAGTACCTGAGTAGGCACAGACCATATGTGGTTATATGGTCTGTGTGAGTAGGTTTACGGTCAGGAAAGGATTTCAGTCAGGACTCGTAGAGATCACTTCTAAAACATATCAAAAACCACAAACCTTAAACAACTGAAATCTCTTCTCCGTTTCCTCTTTTCCATAACTCTTATTGAATTTCTTCATGTAGCCTTTATACAACGAAGCAGGTTGTATATCAACATCCAATACTTGCGCGTCCGATACTTGTAAGACGTTATTTCTCAAGGACTTGGTCGCATTATGTATGAATATAGTCTGCCAGACGAAAACTACCAGGCATACAGAAATTGTGACCGTTACACTTTTGGCTATTATCATCTCTGAGAAGATCTTTAGTATTTGGGGTAACATCTTCCTTCAGGCAAATGTGAGTATCACTTCAAAATGAGATGAACCTATGAAAACTTGACCTAAAAAAACAAATAGATTATTAAATTCAACCTCTCTGTATTTATCTGCTCGCGAGCTTTTTCGGAACTTCTTTGGTTTTTGCAGTGCACATCATAGATAAATCAGATTACTTATACCTATGTGCACATGACGCATGCAACTGTGCCGAAATATCGAAAGTTCAAAATAAATACATACAATACATGGTAAATATTCCGTTTGTAAAGCTTCTAGTTTTCTTCTATGAGTGGCAAGTGCGGGTTTGCCACAATTCTGCCAGTGTCCCATAGATAGAGCAGGCAAAAGTTTCTAAAGTACATTAGTGACCATCAGTTCAAAAACTTAGATTAGGATAGATTCATCTTTATTAGATGACAGATTTTACGTGCGGATATTTCCATGGTCGGCTTTTAAACTTCTATTTTTAAGCTATTGCATAGCTTCTATCGCGGGCCTTGAGCGTGGAGACCGAATCCAGAAATTCCGTAACGAAAATAACCTAACACCCCCCACTCCGATTCCATCTATCGATGAATAGCAGAACTTTTAATGACTTTTTGAAATATCACGCTTGTCTCTAAAGAGATCAATGCATGGTTAAATAATTATAATTGCATAAGTTGATTTGGCATCTATCGATGAATAGCAGAACTTTTAATGACTTTTTGAAATATCACGCTTATCTCTTTAGTTCAGCAACTCGCATCTAGATTGCATTGGTTAAATAATTATAATTGCATAAGTTGATAAAAACAGCTATGCAATAGCTTTACCGCGGCAGTCTCCTAGTGCCACACGTCTTTTTTTTTCTTGTTTGTTTGGTAGCTGATCATTTTGTAGTTTTATTTGTAGTGTAATTTTATTTATTTTTTTATAGTGATGTTGAAAAGGGCCTGAATACATATAGTTACTATACTCCTAAACCTTTCTGGTTTTACCCATAAACCTTTTACCTACTCACCAATAATATTTAAAATCAATAAGTATGGGTGGTGAACACCCAGAAATATAATATTTTGACATACGAGTACAACGTCCAAAATAATGCCGCGAAACTTCAAGGCGTTCTGCTAGACAAGTACAGAAGGTAATACGTGTTTTCATACCACCTGCTCGAAAATGTCCAATTACATATTACGCAATCTCGACGTAAGGCATTATATACCCGGGGCATGTTGTATGAAACTGCCATGGGCGTAAAGTGATTTGGATTTGGAACGTTAGTTGTAGGAAAAGTCTTAGTAGGTACGGAGTATATACTGGCATTGTAAAAAGATTTTATTCGAAAAGCGAAACGGCCACCACCGACAGTATACAGAAAAAAAAAGAAAAAAGGGGCGATTGTAATGATTTGGAACAAAACACGGTGTTGGGTGTTATTTTAAAAATTTCCATAAAATGTTATAATTATGCAAAGCAATAGCTCCAAAAGCAACTCAATCGTGGTCTACATCCCGTGAGTACGAAAACCTAATTACTTATGTAACCGCGAAAGTCTAAAACAGTGTTTCCATAAAATGTTCCTCCCAAAAATATCACTCTGTCCCTCTATAACTGGACAAATGTGTCCAATTTGAGTATTAACTATTAATTTATCCAACTTTGCACTAAATAACTGTTTTTATATAGCTCTTAGTTTTTATTGTCTCGCAGTAGGTATGAGTAAGTATGCACCTCGAGGATAAAGCCTAGTTCTTCGTCTTGGGCGGCTTGAACCCCTCGCTTCACTCAGGACTCTACATAACTCCCACGCTTCGCTCGGGAACTAAATCTCCCCTCGCTGCGTTTAGAGATTATCTCTAGAGTCCCCGGTACACTCAGAGTCCAATATTCAGCCCGTGACGTAATACACTGCTTTATACCCTCGGTGCATAATCTACTATTATACCTAACAGAGTCGTATGGGAACGGATACGACGGTCAAAATCAACTACAAAGAAAAATTTGATGGCTGCCTCGGCGGTCTAGCGGTCATGGATTCAGACACCGATTGTCAGGAGACGTGAATTGAAACGAGTTCGTCCAGGGAAGTACTTACTGCCACATATAGTAATGTTCGTATTACTGTGTTCTGCTTTGATGAGTATGGTTCAATCAATCAAAGTATTTATTATTGTAGAGTTTGTTACAATTAAAAATGTGAAAGCCACTGGTTCCCGAACTAGTGGTACTGTGTTTCAGGAACCAGGGTCTTCTCCCAATATTTAGTGCAGCTTACATGTCTACAATATATTATAATATATTAAATACTTTAAAGAAAGTTACAAAAAAATATGCCTTAACCAAACTGTTTTGTCTACCATACGGACTTAAATAAAAGTGCAAGAGTGTACTTGTTTGTGTGTGTGTGTGTGTAGGTGTGTTTGAGTGTGTGTGAATATGTGTGTGGGGTATTGTATGTGGAGGTGTGTGCTATTTGTATGTTGCAGGGGTCTGTCTGTTTGTTGGTGTGTGTCGAGGGTTAATAACTACAGTGTTTTATTTTATTCATCATACACACTAGGTGTATACCATGCACTCGACATCCTCATACTCAAGGTTCTTGAGCCAGGTGAGTATTATTTTTTTAAATTCGTTGTTGGTTTTTTGTTTAGTTTTAAATTTACTGTTTATTTTATTATACATATAGGGTGCTGCAACATCAAAATGTTTCTGGGCAATTTTACATCGTGCCCATGGTACTGGACAACGGTCGACTCTTTTTTTCGTAACAGGTAATTGTGGCACAAATAGGTTACCGGTAAAATTACAGGCACATGAGATTTAACAACTTAATATCTCAGGGTTACGGGCACAGTGCAGTTCATCATTCGTCACAAAATGCATCCGTTATGGGTAGAGGTTACCACTTAACACCAGGTGAGACTCGTGCTTGTTACGTAACATAACGGCATGAAAGAAAAAAATAGTACTTACATACTCATATCCAACAGATTTACGTCCACACACAAATAATTATTGGATCAAACTATTTATGTTTAGTACGATATTCCCGACGGCTCATGACAGATAACTGACCAATAGTGAATAAGGAAAACAAATTATTTATATAACTTTCCTGCATTATACGAAACAACTAACTATATACATACATATCACCGACGTTTTGTAATATACATACACTAACTGCGCCCCGCAGTTATACCTGCGTGATGATGGATGATGATGCTGCTGATATATCTTGTGTTCCAGAATCTAAGCATACCAAATTTCACCCTCAAATCCTCTTAGTTGTTCTGACGTCATTGAGTAAAACATCTATAATTATAACCAAACTTACGCATTTATAAAATTAGTTGCAGTTCCTAGAAAAGTAGGTTGATTTCTGCGAAATCTATTGCATTATTGGCCAAATTTGGCGAATCGCGATTCAACGGGTTAAAGTTGTTTATTTCAATATTAAAGTTGTTTAATTTCATTAGTTGAATAAGCTCAAAACATAATTAATGTAGTTGTAAAGGTATTCTTAATAGATAAGTAACATATTATTTTATTTATTATATATTAAATAATAAGTAAAATTATTGCCCCTGTTAATAAATTCTGTAAATATCTATAGCCTTTGCTTTGGCTACAAGTGACCGCTTCTGTCATTTAGAGGGTATAACAAACCAGGGATATCTAGTCATAGCAACCCTAAGGCCTTTATTAATAAACGTTGCCTAAACCTATATTAGGCGTAACATGCTTTGTCTTGCTTTCACGCGTGACATTTACTGCAAGCGAAAAATTGACAGCTAGATGTTGCTACTCCTAGGGTGTAAGCCAAGTTTATTAATAAGGCCGTTAGAGTATACATAAGCAAGCTATAGAGAGCGCGTATCGCTTCGGCCCGCTTGTGTCGATCTTAAGCAATGATAAGTATGTATGTTTCATACATACTTATCGGTATATCGCTATATCCATGATAATACTACTTGAAAATGAAAAAAATTTTTTACCAAAAAAACCGAACCGACTTCAACACTAAAAAGTGTGAAATAACATGTTGAAGTCGGTACCATGATAGTTCAAAAGGACCTATTACCACAATATTGTGTGCATGTTAACGACTTCACACAATTTAGTGTTGAAGTCGGTTTCGTTTGGTAAAAAAAGTTTTTCACCTTTTTAGTGACCCTTGCTTATTACGGGATCGATTGTGTACTTCATGATGATATCATCAAAATAGGCGAAACACTTCTCAGTTATTGGAGTGACTAAAAAACTGCTGGACCGAATTTGATGAAATTTTAATAGGACACGGGAAGCACCAGCTTTGAAATAAAAATCGGTTAACCCAGTCGAAAGTTCTGAGGTAACAAAAATAAAAAAATACAGTATAACTGAGAACCTCCTCCTTTTTTGAAGTCGGTTAAAAATAAGGTACATTTTGCTTCTGCACCATTACAATCATAAAAACAAATAAAACATTGCTCGCCGTACTCAATATTACTCGTATTGTTTTGTGACTGTGCTGTTAAATACTTATTAAGACTCTTCTTTTGAACGGACTAAATGCTGTTTGCCTCGAAAAATGCGAACGCAAAGGGCACACCGCCTAAGGCAAGCGTTGAAGACGCTTCGCCGCTAGGAGAGGAGTAGACGACTTGCTCAAGGGCACCACTAAGGTACGGACCTCGGCTTGGGTCGTCGCCAGGAGAGAGGGGAGTCGGAGAGAATCGCCCCAGTACACGAGTACCGTTGAAAGTGGGCCCTATGAATTTTCACTCTATGACTATTTGGAGAGAATCTAACCAAGGTAAAATTTTTGTCTCGAGCTCGGAGTCTGATAGTCATTATTAAGGCGCGCTCTATAGCTTGCTTATATACTCGAAGTACACACCACAGAAAGAATCTGCATTTGTACTCTCTAAGCTCTGTGCATTGGACATTTATAGCAGAACTGTTAAAAGTGGCTAGATGTTAGTTTTCATAATAATATGAAAACTAACGTGGTTTGTACACATTTTTAATATGAAAAAACGGGATTCACTCACGTAAAAAAGTCAGATCTTTCCGACGATAGTTTCAACCACATCCGGTGGTCTTTTTCAAGGAGAGTGCAGAACGCTCGCGGTTGCGTCTTGCCTCAGTGCAAGGCGAGACGCAACGTGAGTGAATTATTTTTCATATTAAAAATGGCTAGATGTTGTTTGCTCCAAATCACAGCCGCTACAAAACTTAGATAATTTAACTATATAGACATTGAACATGTATTAGGATTATTGGGTTTTTGAGAACATGTACTTCGATTGCTATTATTTACATTATCTAGTAAGTAAGGTAAGCTAGTAGTAGGTTTTTTTTTAATGTAATGGCAATAAACAAATGGCATAGCTCCAATAATTATTTGGTACTTGATGCAGTCTAAACAGATTACTAGGTTTAATGTCAAATAATAATGTAAATAATTTCAAAATCTCGGCAATAAGCCAGATTCACCTTAAAATATAACTTTCTATAATGGCACATAAGTACATATATATTTTACTGGCATCTGTTCTATATTATATATATGATGGTTTATATATATTTCACTTTAATTTAACAATGCTATAACCTACAAGGCACTTCCTGTAAACGAGCAAATTATTTCTTAATAACAATACAGTATAAAACGAATATTATATAATAATATAATTCCTTTATGAATACTTGAAGTATATCACTTTATATATAAAAAGGTTTTTAGTTTTACACGCAATAAAACATAACATTCTATAACAGTATACTTATTCAGATATCTTATCTAAATATTGCTTTTGCCAGGACGGCATATTTGTTACCTTCGTTTTAATTATGGATATGTAGATAGGTACCGACTCATTTTTTTTAATTATCCTACAAGGCACATGCTTTATTTATAAGATAGAATTATTATCAAAACCAAATATTTCTATAATCTTACCTTTTCAAATTAGATTTTGATTTAGGCGATTAAGAAATAATGAAATCTAAACTCTTTATTCCTAAAACTCGTTATCAGTATAACGTAGTCGTTTTAATTTAATTCGAATAAAAACAAATAAATTAAATCATTAAAAAAAATAGATGCCAATGCGTTTAAAAACTTCTAACTGTAATTTTTTCAACCACTAATACATAGGGTTGCTGTATTGCTCTCTATATCGTGCTATGTTTTAGGCATCAAATATTATTCACCAAAATGAGTATTAACGTCCTCCAAAAAATACTCTTAAACATATGGTGGCCAAAGATTTTACAAATTTATCCTTTTTTCAACAGAGTTTTGGGCAAATTATATAATTACAATTATGTTGAACTTGCATGTGTATGTATTTGTTCTTGTAGCTCGAAGCATAGTCAGTCTGCGTAAGTATGAAGACTATCGATACTCAGTTTTGATTTTCTCGTTTTGATTATTAAAAAAATAGTGAAAACATTTTAAATTTAAGTGAAATGTCTACTGTAATTAGTAAACATTTAAAAACCGTACAAAATCAGCAAAATAATTAATAAAATTTCTTTTTTCTATGCTAATGTTTTTTATTGCACATTGTAGTTTTCAACTATACAAACAAAACATTGGTTTTCATTAAAAAAAACAAGATACAAAAACCTTTATAAAAAAAACACAACAATAATTATAAATTAAAAATACAATCCCTACTGTGATTCTACCTACAGGTAGCTGCCAATAATTGAGTTGCCACACATACCACTAATATTTAAAAAATCAGTAGAATTAAACACCCTGTACTATAAGATCATAACATATTTTGGATACAATATAATTAATAATATAAAAATACACCTGTAAGATTTTGACCCTTATTCAACTATCTTTTCTTCTTAATAAAAACTTAATATATATATTATGAAGATTCGAGGCAGTAAATGTATAAACAACAAATCAATAATTCCTTAAAACTATTACTAATATTTTTCTACATATCTAATATACTATAAACAATTGGCAAGAAAAGAAAATGCATATATAAAAAACGACATCAGTTTGTTTGAATGAGGCACAATTCCAGTCTTTTCAGAAATTATTTCGATTATTTAACTAATTCTTATCTATTTGTGAGAATCTTTATCTGTACTTTCAAAAACCTGCATTTAGTCAACTAATTTCATATTAACTATTATCATTTAAGAATAATTTACAAAATATCTAATTACACTACCGAAAACGGTTTCACCATAAACTCTGTACAAAATGAGAAACGTCTTAGGAGTAGAGGTCGCGTGTGTGCTAATTTACTGTTTTAAAGCTAGTTAATAAAACTGAATAAATTTGTTGCTAATTTACTGTTTTATAGTTTTACTGAGTTGAAGTTCACACTTGACATTTGCGTGAAGAACAGATAATAGCTGGATTGGGCTGCAATATAAACATCTGGATGTTAGTTCACCTAACGCCACGACTTAACTCATTTTGTACAGACTCTAGCAATTTCTTTTTAATTTCAGACAGGTTGCTTTTGCCTGCAAAGTCTTTGATTTTAAACGCGCATATGCACTGGACGGAAATTATGACATAATGCATGTGACACACTATATGATTGAAGTTAAGCCCGATTTACACTTCAATAAGCACAGTAGCGAGTTAACTTGCGACATCAGCGAGTTAAGTTGTTATTGTCGTTTGCACGGCAAAAGCGAGTTAAGTAGTAAGTTGTTGATTAAGTTGAATTGAATATATCGCGATCCTATTTTTTGGCTAGCCCAGTGCGAAGTAAGCCGCTCTCTCGCGTCTCCCGCACCCCGCCAACTTAACTGACCGGCAAGTTGACGGGCGAGTTTAGTACAGTCCAGAATTGTAGACAAGTAGTAAGTAGTAAACAAAACAAAAGGAAATTTTGGAATCGATAAAATGTTAGAAAACGATAATTCGTAAAACCAAAAGGTTAGCTTACGTACTAAGATTACGCTTACATATCTAAATATTTCCAAGCTATGTCTTATTATAATATATTTATGACCACAAGCGCATGCTAAGGAAATATGTTTAATATATTCAATTTAGATCTTTAAATCTTCCAATTTATCGATAAAAATTTAATGTGTTACATTCAAAATGCCGAGACATTTTAGAGAGAAAAAATCGACCTCGCAGCTTATAAATAACCGTATCAAAAGTTATGTCCGCTAGGTCACCGAGCCAGCAGTTCGATGAACGAATTTATCTGTCTAGTTCTTTTAAACGTTTTAAGTTTTGCGGCGCCATCTATCAATTTGCTTGAAAAGCTTTATTCGAAAGAAGAGTTTTATACATTTTCTTTCGTATTGACGCATTACCAAAGTAGCGTTAATGCTTTAAAATCATATAGCAAAAATTGTACTCTAGGAATTACATAAATTGATTCGAAAACGCATGCACGTATAAACATGTTGCCATAGCAAGGGCGGATGGTCTGGTAACAAATTATATATATATATAGTATTCCTCAAGTTAAATTATTATTTATTATATTAATTGAGTATTAATTAATTTGTTCTGGTGTGAAGTTTTCAACAATTCAACCATTTCCCATACGGAATTCTTAATAATATGCACGTCGATCAAACATTGTCAAGAAAATGGCTTCAGTAGCCACTGTCGACGTTTTCGAACTTTACCAATGAAAAAGTCCAATGAAAAGTTGGACTAAGGCAGTGGCGACCTCATTGGCTGTCAGAACTGTTTCCTTAAGAACCAAAAAGTATAACAGAAAGCGATTCACTCTAATTTCATACAAAAATGACTTAACTATGGGTAAAGTTAAACAACGTCAACAGTGGCGACCTCATTAGCGAAGTCACAAGTATTTCCTCCACTATCGATTTTATGTATTAAGATTATAAAGAAATACCGTCATTTCTATTTACGTATAAACATTGTATCTTAAATGGCTTAAGTATAGGTATAGGTGTTTGCAAACAACATGGACAGTGGCGACCTCATTGACTAAGTCATGTTATTTTACCTACTTGAGGGGCACAAAATATAAAAGAAATGCAATTCTTTCTAATTGCATACAAAAATTGTATCAAAAATGGCTTAAGCATAGGTAAAGTAAGAAAACGTCAACAGTGGCGACCTCATTCGCTAAGCCACAAGTACAAAAATAGTTTGAGTATAGTACTTACATAGGTAAAGATAGATAACGTCGATAGTGGCGACCTTATTCGCAAACCACAAGTACATACAAACATTGTATCAAAAATGGTTTGGGTATATATGTAGGTAAAGCTAGATAACGTCGATAGTGGCGACCTCATTTGCAAACCACAAGTACGAACAAACATTGTATCAAAAATGGTTTGGGAATATATGTAGGTAAAGCTAGACAACGTCGATAGTGGCGACCTCATTGGCTAATCCGCATGTATTTCCTCCTACAGCTAGTAACAAGTATCCTGCAAGCCCATATTCGCTGCCCCATGAGTTCCTAGCTATGTAGTAGGGGACCTCGGCTGTGAGGTCGTATCCTACCAGTTGGACGGCATGGTTGAGGTCCGCTGCTGCGCCACTGTGGATAACAGTATAGGATAGTTTCAGTAGTGCAGCAATGGAATGGTAATAAACACAGATATATATGTACAATAGATAACGCAGGTATCACGATTTGTATTAGCACCAAGCGTGCCGACTTATACATTAATTGCATTACGTGATTTTTTTTAAATAAATTTAATACCTGTGATAGGAAATATTATGTTCTTGCCTTTGGTGGCTCGAAATTTTTGGGCTATTGCAGTTAATTATCACGCAACTTAGTTTTCGCGACCGTCCGTCGGTCGGGGTTCGGACACAGGAAGTACATTTCGAGGCACGTAAGTTGAACCAGTTGACCAGTGGTCATCCGCGCAGGTACAATTATGGACGAAAGTTATAGACGAATACTCCGCGGTCGTTAAAAAGAAACACAAGTTGAATAGTAAATTAAATTATAGAAAATCTTGGATTTCGTTTCAAATCATCGTATTTCTCGAACAAAAGTGTTGTGGGAAGTGATCGTCGGGTATAATAGAACAGTTATAGGAATACTATTAATAATTAAATACCATAAAAGATAATGTACCTACATGCTTAATCAGTATCACTCATGGGCATAACATCTTTTACATACAATTGTTAACTGTTAAAATTGTTACAATAAGTATGGTTCGGTTCTAGAACTTGGACCTGGGCCCCTATTCTCTTAGCTATTGAACTGCGTCATCGAACTCGATTGCACGAAAATTGTCGTGCTTGAAAGTTTTGCGTAGTCTGCTCGCTGTTTATATTCGAACGCGATCGAAATCGACGCAATTGAGTTGCGATAACGCAGTTCAATAGTTAAGAGAATAGGGGCCCAGGAGATGCGATTTCATCTTCATGTCAGTTGAAGAATCCTACTTAGAATGACTGCTGTCAGAATCTCCGACTCGTAGTATAAATTCTTCAGCTAATTTATCGATGACGTGTCGCTTTTGACGTAAGCTTGGATTGTATTGACCTTTTCGCATAGCTTTTTCCAATAACATAGTTCCATTGCATTTACTTTTCGTTCACTAACTCTACAACACGAGGCACATTCCACCGTACATTTAAAATATTTAGATTTTTTTTCTTTTTAATTATCACACATGTATCGACAGATATATAAATGTCAAAGACTGAATCTTTTGTGCACGAGCGTACACCAGGGCGGAGCATGCGCGTGCAGTGAGGGGCGGAGTGTGATTATTTCGGAGCTAGCGTCGCTACGTTGTTATGGTTACGCACGGCCCCTTGCGCCGCACCTCATACCGCACTTCGATTGAGACCCAAAAACGTGTTCTGCACATTCAAGTTACGTGCCGCGATCTGTACACGCGTTTGCGTTATCTATTGTACGAGTACATGTATATTTAGGGCCGTCCATTAATCACGTGATGTTTTTTTTAAGCATTTTAAACCCTTGGTGATACGTGGTGGGGTTTAAGACTAACCTCCCACCCCCACAGAAAATCACGTGTATTTTAGTACCTACAATTTTTAGAATATCATAAATTACAGGTATAAAGTATAATCTAATTTTATTCTTGAAAATTAGGGACCATGATAAAAAGTCTAGACGGAAACGTTGCAGGTTGTTTTTGACTGGTATAAAGATAATATTAATGGAATAGTGTAGTAATGCGAAAAACATAAACTGTACTATAGTATATGAATATATTTATTGTATCGCGTTTGACGAAAAAAATTATACACGTGATATCTTACTACACCCCCTCCTCCTTGTGACATTCCGTGATTTTTGCCGAACCCCCTCCCCCCTTTTCGAGCTTCACGTGATTAATGGACGGCCCCTTTCATAATTTCATTCGCATTTGTAATATTAGTAAGAATATTATTATCGATGTAATAGAATTTACCTGCAATGGAACTGAATAACTCCTCCAAGGTAATTCTGCCATGTGAGAGCGTTTACGGCCACTGTCACCGGCCCGTGGGTCGCTAACGCTTCAAGTATTTTGTTTTCGTCGCCCACGAAGCTGATAAAATAAACAAGATTACCCAACGTCACAGATATTTTCGCTTTTCTTACTAAATCGAAAGGAAAAAACCGGCCAAGTGCGAGTCGGATTCGCGCACGAAGGGTTCCGTAACATTATTTATAATAAACATTTCAAATGTCTACCTGTTATCGTTGTAAAGACCGAGAAAAAATTGGAAAAAAACACGTTTATTGTATGGGAGCCCCCTTAAATATTTGTTTTATTTTATTTTATTGTATATATTTAAAGTGAATATATAACTAACTAGCTGGTGCCCACGATGATGTCTGCGCAGGATTAGCACTTTGAGTAGCTTATTAACTTCTCCAAGGAAATATCTATCTTTATACCAAAATGTCATAAAATATGTACAGGAGTAAATTTAAGTACGTAGTAAATGAATCAGTAAACGCTAATAATAAAATACAGAACCTACGTACGTACAAATATAAAATTAACCACCATGGAAAAAAACTGTCATTACATTTCATCACCCTTGACGGTCATAGAACGGTTGAGCTCGTAGAGTATCGAGTTGTCAAAATGATAGCGTGCTTTTGACTTAGCTATCGGAAACTGACACAAACTTTGACAGAACTGTCGTTACGATTTTGACGCAGGCGGCGCTCTTATTATTATGTCTATGCTGTGCCCAAGAATATTACGCTTTTTCACATGATGATGATGATGAAAAGTATACTATGTGTTAATCTAGCGCCTCATCTACTTCCATACCAAATTTCATCAAAATTGCCCCCGCCGTTTTAGCGTGAAAGCATAACAAACATTAAACATTAAAACTTTCGCGTTTATAATATTAGAAGGATTGTTCTGTGAATATTTGAAGCGTCTAGCTGTCGCCGTTATCTATATCGAGCAAAAACGAGCAAAAAATTACGTTTACTGTATGGAAGCCCTATTAAGTATTTATTTTATTCTGTTTTTTTTTTGTATTGCTATAGCAGCAAGGAAATACATCATCTGTGAAAATTTCAACTGTCTAACTATCATGGTATTCACGGTTCATGAGATACATTCTAGTGACAGACGGACGGATAGCGGAGTCTTAGTAATAGGGTCCCGTTTTACCCTTTGGTTACGGAAACCTAAAAATGTTAAGACAATCACACCCTCGCTCTAACGGCCGGTACCAATAACCTATCTATCGCCGGTTTACCTTCCTAGAGATAGATATTTGACACTATTTGTATGGACGTTATGTCAAATTTCTATCGGTAGTAAGGTGTGGATAGATAGATTATTGGGATCGGCCGTAAGACTCCTTGTGTCTCGGTAGGCATGGACACAAAAATAACACATCACAAAACCCGTGAAGAAACGCTCTCATCACACAAGTAGTTGTCCCAGCCGGGGAACAAACCACGGGCCTCAAGCAAGTCTCGCAAGCTATTGAACCGCGTAATCGCAACTCAACTGTATGCAAATTGACGTTTTTGACAGTTTTCGTAGTCTGAGGTCGTAGCACAATTGCTAAAAACAATACGAGTATTTAGCTTCTGGCTTTTATCGTCGTGTCTAAGAGGCTACACTTTCGAGTACATTATAAGCGTAGGTAATTATAGTTATGATAAACTTAACGCCGAAAAACAGTTTGTTATGGTGCGAATTTATGCGATCATTCGCATCATGTGTGTAAATGTGATGTGAATGTGTGTATATGTGTGTACGTGATTTTGTGTGAGTGTGACAGTGTGTTTGTGCGAGTGTGTGTGTATTTGTAAGCGCAGTGATGTAATCATATTAAGTTTTCGGTATCAATGTAAGAAAGTTGAAATCACCATTTCTATAAGGCCTTTTTGCAGGAAAACACCGATAGTTTCTTAATATGAAAATCACATTTTATAATAACTTTGTTGTACTAGTAAGTACATGGCAGTGAGTAATTTGGACTACGTTAAGGAGCAAGGAGACACATAGCACTGGGAAGCGGTATTCTGAACGCACGTCTATTTATGATCATATCGTAGTCTTTGCGAAGTTTCCCAGTTTTGTGAACTCTTAGGGTAGCTAATAAGACTATGTGCTCGCAAGGTCTTCTGTTCGCAGAACTACTAGTATATCACGGTGTTTTTTTTGAGTAGGGCGGCCGTGGCCAAGTGCGGAACCACGAGAGTTAGAGAAAAATCGTGAAAGGAGACATGCCCTCGATTTATAAGAAAACAATAACTACATATCTAGTTTTTTAATCTTGACGGAAATCGATCCGGATGATTGTTAAAACTGAGACTGAGATCATTTATTATTGAATTAATGGATTCTGTTGCTGATAAAGAGCAATCATTGCAAAGAAATGTATTACTAAAAATTACAGGAAATAGTAAATTATTACTATTTTATTATTTTTACTCGGTCTCACTTTTTACTCGTTGTGTGTGAAACTCATTTGTCTTATTAGCGGGATACTGTGGCGATACTTACAAATCAAAAAAATAAATGATTCTACATATTTGAAAGTAGAATTCCACATATGATTTTTCGAATAATGATGATCCGTATTGAGTCTAGATATAGTCTGATTAATCTATGGTATTGAGTTGTTTGTATTGGTTTATCCCAATATATATATATATATATTATACAAATAAATAAAGACATAATATATTGAAATCCATTAGTTTTTCTGCTCTTTCGATTTTCCATTTTGTGTGTAGTTTTCTTATTCATAATTATTATCGAATATATCCTATGAACAACATCCGAATAAAATGCGATTACAAATATTTTACACGTACAAGTAAATTACAAGTATCCTTTTTGAGACATAACGTAGGTGCTACCGAACCTTTATTATTGATACTTATTAACTGCGGTCAGGTAATATGATGCAGTAAAATAAGGGCTAAATGTCACCAAAGACAGTGTAAAATTTAATAACTAAATAATTTTAGAAAACATAAATACAGTGGGCCGAGCACGAAAATCTGTTGAAGTGTAACGTAATCGCATCGTTAACGTATTTAGTACAAACTGGCATTTATCTAGTACTAGCTTCTCTCCGCGGTTTCTTCCGCGGTGATGGATGATAATGATGGTGATGAATCTTATACTCTTACTTTATACGCCTATGTTACTCAGGGTCAATGTTGAAATCTTTTCAATGGTGAAAGAATTTTTGAAACCGGTCCAGTACTTTATGAGCCAATTCATTACAAACATACTTACATACAAATCTTTCTTCTTTATAATATTGGTATAGATATAAATAATAGTGGCACAGACAACTCATAGTTTGTACTGAATACGTAAACGATACAATAACGTTACACTTAAGCAGATGCAGTGCAGTGCTCAGCTCACAGCTGCTTTTTGTAACGCATTGTTAAGTTTAAACGAATTTAGAATGGGTCATAATATAAGCTGCAGGTTCATACATACCTACTACAATAAATGTTAGGAACAGGAACGCAAATTGCATATTGTTTGAGTCCATAAAAAAAGGTATCTTTGTTGGCAGATGCAAGCTAATCTGTGTCACTTTGGACTAACCTTTAATACAAATGTATTGTAATTTGAATTTTTCTTGAAAAGTTTGCCTATTTACATTATCTTTACCTTCCCTATATGTATTTGCAAATATAAAGTATGTTCATAAAATTTTACATAAATATAAGTTAAATATAATTATAATATAGTGTTCACCACCCTTTTAATACTATTGTGTGTGTTTTTACAATAATATCCCAAAACACATAACTGAGCTCACAGAGGGAAAATTCAAATTGACTGTAAAACGTTTTAATAACAAAACCCGACATTATATAGACGGCAAAGATGCTTGGAATACTCCACTTCTGGCAAGTTGTCATCTGCCACCCATCAAATGTAATAGTAGTTGTATCTAGTTTAAACATTGTAAAAATCTATATGAAAAGAAGGCCCGAGTTACTTTTTTCTCTGTAGGCTCTATATATTTTGGAACGCGGCGGTAGAGTCATTTACTTGTGATGTACTTTAATGACTCTACCTATTATGAAAAAAATACATACAGTAGAACATGTAACCTCCTCCTTTTTTCAAGTCGGTTAGTAAAACTACTCGACTGTCTCTATAGAGTTACAGAATGACAGTCTCTATTATAGAGGTCCACATACAGATATCTGAGAGACTATGACTCTCTCTCTCTCTCTCTCTCTCATAAAGGCTTGTATTTTATATTCACAGAGATTTTAGAGGCGACCAATGATAGAACCAGACATAATTACTATCAAGGCCTCGAGTTTCTTGCCGCTTCTTCTCTGTAGGCTCTATTCATTGTGGATCGCGGCGGTGGAGTCACTAAAGTACATTATTACGAAAAAAATACATACAGTCGAACATAACCTCCTCCTTTTATGAAGACGGTTAATAAAACTACTCGACTGTCTCTATAGAGTTACAGACAAATGACAGTCTCTATTATAGAGGTCCACATACAGATATCTGAGAGACCATGACTCTCTCTCTCATAAAGGCCTGTATTTTATATTCACAGAGATTTCAGAGGCGACCAATGATAGGACCAGACATAATTACTCTCATTTGTAAATTTTTTCGCTTACGGGTGCTCAGTTACTCAGATTTGGCTGTACATTTTCATACTAAGATCAGTAGAGCTCTATGAATGAGTTCGTCCGAACAAGTACTAACACCATACTTTTTACTATCGTGAAGCAGTAAGTTTCCATATTGTGTTTTGATTTGAAGGCATGGTTCCCGGCGAAATTAGTCATGAGACTTAACAACTAATACATAAAAACTTATTTTTTTGTAATTTATACATTAGCATTTTGACATTTGCTCTTGATCCGCAATAATAGTCATTATTGACTTAATTTATTCGTATTAACTGGTAACTTCTTCCTAGAACAGATGCATTACCTCACAAGCGACGAACTGCACGGTGCCCATAAAGCCGCCTTGGCATACCTGTATGCCAAACAAAACTTTCGTAAAGCCGCCATAGCATACAGGTATGCCAAGACGGCTTTATGGGCACAGCCAAATCAAATGTGGACCCAATTAGAAATGTTAACTATTCAAATATACAATAGATTTCAGCTAATGTTTTGTTTTTTGATGATGTAAATGACCTTAGGAAAAACTATTTACATAATAAAATATAATTTGAAAGATACCAGATCGGTAATATAAACAAAAAAGCGGCTGTCACTTGTTTTCTTAATTGTATGCAGGTACGTATTTGCTAGTGTATTATTTAGTAACCCCGCAAAAACCCCGCGAAAATCCGCGGGGTTTTTGCGAACACTGGTTCGTAAATTTAATTATCGTAGGACGATCGCCCGGCTAAATTCTATATAAAAATATAGTTCAAAACTTACTCATCACAAGTATAAGTGCTGATTCTCACGCCCGTTGCATTCTTGGTTGCCTTACAAGCGCCATCTGTGAGTCTGAGTGGGTACTGTTGTTCGAGTTCGACCGGTGTATTGGTCAACGATAACCAATCTAGCAGAAGGCAGATGTCGCCACCGGCGCATCCGCTGTTTCCCAGCCCAGCGCAATCAATGATCTCCTGGAATGCAAATTGAGGGTAGTTTTGGAATTTCAGTATAACATTTCACGTCCGTAATCAAACGGCGTACTTATGAAAGAACAACAAAATAATCAGAAGTTATTCTAACTGAATTTTATATTTAAACGTTTTAAAATTTTTCTTGCACAAAGTCGCGAGTTAACGTTAAATAAAACATTTTACAATGCATGTGCTCGATAGAAGCGTTTTTCAAGCAGCCAAGTCCTGCGGAAAATGCCACTTCTGCAATAGTGCTACAAACTAAATCTATTCTTACTGCTAAAAAGTTTATATTTATTCCGTCGTCAGCCCAAGCCAAATCGTTTTTATTTGAGAAAAAAATAGTCCATTAAGTACAGATTAATTTCTTAAGGTAACATAAAAACGAGTTCTTCATTGAACGTGTTATCAATCATTTTAGATTAAAATTTTGATCAATAAACAACACAACCCACGTCAATTCCAAACTAATCTTTACTAATACTTCTTTAAGAAAATGTAATAATTAAATTAAAGCATTATTCTTCTAACAACACAATGCTATAAAACATTTTTTTAATTATTAAAGTACAATGACGTGTCCGGACCAAGGAGGTGTCAATTCAAATTAAGTACACATTATCTGTGGTGAGCGCGCTGCGCGCCCAACGCGCTGGTTCCGAGCCAATAGACCAATAACAGACTTTTTCTACTGATATTGGCAAAATTGTGGTTACATCGCACAAGCCATACAAACAAGAAGAAGACTTTTTCCATTTTGGCGCTATTTCGTACATACGAATTTGAGTAATATTTTTTTGGATAAAACTTTAGTAGCAAAAATGTCATGAGATTAAATAAAGTAGTGTATGCAACTGCATATAATTAGGTATTAAAACACTCGTGTAATCTTATTTTGAAAAAACTACACTCATGTTTTAATACCCTCTATTATATGACAGTTGCATAAACTACTATTATCGTGCAAACAATTAATATACATAATTCCACTAAACGGCGAATAGAACTAAACAGGTATATCGGTAATGAAATTAAAGGACGGTTAAACAGAATTATGAATCTTACAGCCGTACTTATAAACAAGTAATTACTTGTTGCTAAGTAATTTCTCAATGAAGTAAGCAATTGCCGACACGAATACTTCAACACAAAATCTTGAGCAATGAACGTTACTTGCTAAAGTAAATGTATGACATATAGCCCTATCAAAATTTGATGTATCTTTTTACACTTGTAAAAAGGTTGTCATGGGATTTTATTTTATACATCATAATAGATCCTTCACATATACATGCTAGTGTCATAAACCGTGACAAGTTGAAAACTAAGAATATGATCGGTAAGGCGGCCAACAGTCCCGTAATGCTAGAGGTAATCCCGCTTTACAATAATTAGTAAATACGACCCGTGAAACGTTGGATGCGTCGCGCATGTCCCGCATTCCTATTTTTCAACCAGACACATATATAAATGTTTCTCTTCTCTGCGATACAATAGACTCAAAAGTTATTGTTTCTTTTGAAAAATATCAAACAGAAACGATGTAGAGCAAAATAGGCCCATAATACCAGTTTTTATTAACAGTTTCCAACATTAAAATCAGTACAAAAAGAGCCGTATTATTAAGCCGGCTCGCAGACCTATGCGCGAAAACAGCACGGAGCCGTATTACGGGGCGCGGCGTGGCGACGGCAGAGGGGATAGTACAGGGACGAACGCGCTTACCGATAGGGTATTTTCTTTGATGAATTACCTGTAGACGTCTGAAAAACCGTCACTAAAAGTGGGAATTCTACGAACTCTGCTTTTACTTAAATTTAATATGGGCTTTTGCGATATTTTTCATGACATACCTACCTACTCAATAAAACCCCTGAAAATATTAAAGTGCCACTACACACTAGTGAAAAATACGAATTTTAAAATAAATGACTTTCGTGAATTTTGGTAGGTGTACTGACATTCGCCCCAAACCAAATATAATATATCGATCCACAAAAAAACCCACATAAAATTTTCAGAAAGTTGGTCGCCGTAATTATCGGTGATTAAATAAACAGAAAATCGAAAATAAATAAATAATATACTTTATAGTCTAACACAAATTCAAAATTATAATTTTAGTATGCTTCAAAACATTTACGGCCTTATTAATAAACTTGGCTTACACCCGGAGTAGTTAAAACATCTATCTGTCAATTTTTCGCTTTCAGTAAATGTCACGCGTGAAAGCAAGACAAAGCATGTCACGCCTAATATAGGTTTACGCAACGTTTATTAATAAAGACCTTAAAGTATAACTTTATTAATTTCCACAAATTTACTGAGTAGGTATATAATAGAGTGTTAATATAAAATCTAAGTTACCTGTACACTCAAAGTCTCCATTTTGCCGGTTTTCATGGCAGCCATGGACTCTATGGTGGCGACTGTACTGAAAGCCCAACATGCTCCACACATACCCTGGTCGCGCACCAAACCGACCACACCCTTTTCACGCCTGAAATACCATAAAAAATATTTTATCATTAGCTGCCACCTCCAGAGTTTCGCTCGCGTGGCTTCGCAGGATGCCGCATTTCAGTTTTGTTTTTACAATAAATAGCTTTCTTCGAGTATAAAACTGAGCCTTAGTTACTCCTTACAATAGCAGCTATCTGCCAGTGAAAGGTTCGTCAAAATCTGTCAAGCCGTATCGGAGATTATGTAGTTGGTAAATACAGACAATAAAATAAAAAATAGATTTTATTTAAGTACCGGATGTGCTTTTATATGCATATTGAAGCAGTTATTTTTAAACTACAGACACTTCAGTGTAATAATTTATTTATATAGGTTTCTACGATAGCCTATTCACAATAACACAATAGTAAATTTTCTGTGCTTTGATGACCTTTACCACATGGTCACATAACAAGCTGCCGGATTCCATACGTAGCGGCCAATCTGAATAGTTGCAAGACGCATGGTGAAGTTCGTCAAAATATACTCTTATTATATCAAACTTTGCAATTTTAGAGAAAAAAATTACACATCTTCGGACGGGACTCAAACCCGCGATTTCCTATCCGTGTCAGCATAAACGAATAAATGAACTATGAACTAGTACTTTATAACAACGATTGCGAGGGAACTGGTAATAATTAAGCTTAACATTTTGTTTTTCTTCGAGCTACAGGCGTTAAGGCGCGGTCGTATCCTGATAATAGTAAAAAGCAGAATCTTTAAACATCTAGGCCTATAAACGTTGCGTAAACATAGATTAGGCGTAACATGCTTTGTCTTGCTTTCACGCGTGACATTTACTGCAAGCGAAAAATTTACAGATAGATGTTTTAACTACTCCGGGTTTACTACAAGTTTATTAATAAGGCCGCTAGTGTAACGAAACAGATCGTTAATAATCTATGAAAAAAAATACTTAGGCTAGAAAAGGAACAGACAAAGAGTAATAACCGAACAGAATTTATAAATATTACTCGCTCTCTGCAGAAAAAAATCCTAAATATGTCGACAAAAATAAACTTTCACGTTCAAACTCTCAGAATTTTCAGCAATAACAGTATATTATTTTTAGGTAATACGTAGCCAACATATAAGTACTAAAGTAGTAATCAGCAGTGTTTTCAATTGTGTTAGTATATATCGAAAAATATAAAGAAAACGTACAAAATTAATGCATTTTGACATTAGATCGTCGAATCTAACAAGCGATTTTCAACCTTACGTAAAGCATCGTAAATTATTTTGAAATTGGGGTTGGATCGCGCTTGTTCAGGCCAAAATCGAGCTTAGCGAACTATTTGTATTTGTGTAGTTTCCTTGTCTTCGACCTATGTTTTGTCCCGCTCCCACCTATTACTTTTTCCTACCCCCTACCCTAGTACCGTGAGTCTCTGCGCGTACGTCGAAGCGAAAAACGGTGTGCTCGCGACGTGAAATCTTTCCCGCGGTCTCAACCTGTGATAACTACTCGTATATGTGCCTACGGCTCAGTGCACGACATTGGATAATCTTCCTATTACTGTTGTGTTGTGAAAATCCCGAGTGATCTATTCCCGGCCCGAATCTGTGGAGGAATGCCCGACCGCCTCACCTGCGACTGGATAACACTGGTACGTCCTACTTTGAATTCCTTACCCCTAACTCGCCTATACATTTGGTAGCAGAAGCGTGGTTTTGGCCTTTGGTTTCGAGATTTAGTCCCATTTTATCGTCAATAAATCATTCACATAAGTGTAATAACCACCCGCAAATATAAATGTGAATGATTTTACCATACAATATTATTGTTCCTACCTTCAGAATTTAAAGTTAAGGATTTTGTTACCAGTCTATGTCCACAATCATTATTTCGATTAGGTACCTATCTTACGTACCTACCTTATAATCAGAATAAAATAAAATGAACGGGTTATAATATCGAAGTTAGTAATAGAAATATTGTCATTTCCTTATCAGTTATCATTGGGCAGACGAGCGTTTTTTATTCGCGGCGTTTTTTGGAGTTTGTTCGAACCTTCCCATGTTTTTTAGTAATTCTTGTTGCAAACCCCTTTGTTTACTTAAATCTTTAGAGTGCGGTCACGTTATTAATTACATATACCTAGTAAATAGCGCGGTCACGCTGTTTGTAATAAACCATATTCCATTATTATTGTAATTAATACCTTATACCTATTCTTATATTCATGCGGTCTTGTGAATAGAGATTGTGCCTATTGATACCTACGTACATACCTTAGATTGACCTCTGTTTCCTGAAGTGGTCGGCAGAGACCAATGAATTAGCTGAAAATCGTATTGTGTTCCCTTTTGTGTGCATTGTGTAATATTATCTTTGGAGACCCTGATTGCAAGTTCTTCGAAGCCTAACGTCATCCCGGAGTGGCATTAATTTATTTTAGTTGTTTTAGTATTGGGTTTAATACGCCGTCTAATAATGGCCCGCCGAGAGAAAAACGCTTCTCTCTACACAGAGTCTGGAGAATTTAAATCCCTACTTGGTGTGGTAAGATACACCTGCGGTTATTTTCAAAGCGTTTTCGATGAAAAGGATAATATTTCAAAAGATAGATTAATAGTGCGACTTATGGACTTAGAACCAAATTATGCAAAATTTAACGATGCGTGCGCGACCCTGCTAGGATTTTTAGATACCTCTATAAATCGTCAAGAGTACGACGATTTGCAAGCCAAAATTAATCTGGCTCGTGATCAGGTTACTGAGCTTCGCCTCAAACTTTCCGAGTTTAGGCCGACTCCTATCGCCTCTAGTACTCCCACGAGACCCTCCCACGCTATTAATTGTGACTATGCGATTCCTCGTCAATCCCTTCCTGACCTGCCCCTGCCTCGTTTTGACGGGAGCCCTGAATCCTGGGTCAGTTTCCACGACCAATTTAAAAGTATGGTTGATCTGCGGTCTGACCTCACACAAACCCAAAAGTTGCAGTACTTGGTCGGATCCTTATCAGACGAGCCTCGCAGACTCATTCAACACCTGCGAATTGAAGACTCAAATTATGAAGTAGCTTGTGACCTACTTAAAAATCGTTATCATAATTTGCGACTTCAAGCGGACACATTGATTGCTCAATTGCTCAACCTACCCGAGATACCCCCGCGCCTTACCGGCCTACGTGCCTCTTTCCTGAACCCTTTACTGTCTGCCTATAGAGCCCTTGAACGCTTAAGACTTCCCGTCAATCAGTGGTCTTACCTGTTAGTTCACATGTGTTTAAATAAACTACCCGCGGATATAAAGGCCCGTTTCGAACGGCGTCATGGTGGTGACGTGTCAAGGCTACCTACCTTTGATCAATTAATTGTTTACCTGGAGGAAGAGTGCCGCCACAACGAGACTGTCGGCAACATAGTGGTCGACTCAGTGACTACTAAGACTGTACCTACCCGCGCTCCCTTACCCCGCCGTACTTACCTGGTTGATACCACTGTCCCGGCAAAGCCTAACCCTAAATGTTATTATTGTGCTAGCGTGTCCCATTACCTACGAGAGTGTCGCTCATTTCTCGGCTTACCACCCCGTGAACGTGCCCAATTTGTGAAGACCCATTCTTTGTGCTACCGTTGCCTTGATAAACACTATATTGATAGATGCCCTAAAGCGTATAAGTGTTCATCGTGTGGTAAATCCTCACACCATACTTTGTTGTGCTTTAACAATTCCCGTAGTCCTCAGTATGCCCCCGTGAACCCTGATCGCTCTCAGCGGTCGCCTTCCCCTCGCATGGGCGGAGGCGGTTTTACGAGACCCCCTAAAACCCCCTCCGGTGATGACAATCGCTTTTATAATAATAACAAGCCTGCCACATCATCCGGTCGGTCACCCCATAGAAGCAATTACTCCCGGCACGAGTATCGCCAATCGCCCCTGCGTGAGAGCCCCCGATCTGAAAATATACCCACCCACCGTGGATCCCCTCCCCGAGGTTACAGTGATGCGGTACGAAATACGACTCTCCCTATCCGCCCCGACGCTGGTGGTCCTCGCCAACGAACGGCATAGCTAGACAGCCTTTCCTTCCCTACCTTCTTCACCCATTGCCTACCTAACTTAGTTCTCCTGCCTACCGCAATCATTCATATCCGCACTTCCTCTGGATATGACATGGAAGCCCGTGCTATTTGTGATACCGGTGCCCAGGGCTGCCTCATAACTACTGAGTTGGCTTCCCGCCTCAATCTACCCGTGTTACCTTCAGTGTCCCCCGTTCGTGGAGTAGGAAATGTTGAGTCTACCCGAGCCCGCGGTTCTTTGTTTCTTACCTTTAGCTCAATATATAGTCCCTGCCCTCGTTTATCAGCGTCAGCCCTAGTAATCGATTTAATTGCCGGTACACACCCTGAAATTGAGTTACCTAAAAATTTGATACCTCTTTCCCTACGATTAGCGGATCCTTCCTTTTACAAGCCTGGACCTATAGACATTTTGTTGGGGGCCGATGTTTGTGGTACCATATTTGGTAGTGACAAGGTTGAGTTACAGTCCGGTGGATTAACGGCGTTCTCATCTGTTTTTGGATATTTGATCCTCGGGCCTGTTCCAGGTGTTCCAGCAGTTAAGCCTGGCCCTCTGGCCAATGTATCCCTATCACAAGTCGTAGAAAAATTCTGGAGAATCGAGGAACCCCCTGAAGCCCCCAATCACGACCATCGTGAATCAGAGTGCGAGAATATTTTTAAAACTACTACAACCCGAGATACTTCAGGCAAATTTATAACCAGGCTTCCCTTCTTGTCAGATCGACCCGTCCTTGGTGACTCTCGTCTTACTGCTGAGCGGACATTTTTCAGCCTTGAGAAACGTATGACTCGTAGTCCAGATTTTCGTAAAAAATATATAGACTTCATGCGAGAATACATAGAGTTGAATCACATGACCCCCTTACCGCATGATGCCCAAGCCCTTTCCTTAGAGCATTATTATATCCCCCACCATGGAGTTTTTAAAACCAGCGGTGATTCCTCAAAAATAAGAGTAGTGTTTAATGGATCTTCTCCTACTACAAATCGTGTTTCTCTAAATGAGTGCCTTCACACAGGTCCAAAACTGCAGAATGATATAAGCATAATTTTATTAAATTTCCGACGACATTCTGTAGTATTTACAACCGACATTCGCATGATGTTTCGGATGTCCTGGATACATCCTGAGGATCGTAGATACCAGCTGATCCTATGGCGCGAGTCCCCCTCAGATCCTCTACTTACCTATGAGCTAAACACGAATACCTACGGATTACGTTCGAGTCCCTATATAGCAATCAGAGTCCTTCACGAGCTGGCTGAACAAGAACGCCATAGATTCCCTTTAGCGGCTGACACCTTGATTAACGACCTGTATGTTGATGACTGCCTTTCTGGTGCCTCAGACCTCACATCAGCTCGGGAGCTGAAATCCCAACTCAATGGTATAATGTCGGCCGGTGGTTACGAACTGAGAAAATGGACTTCTAACTGCCCTGAGCTCTTAGACGATTTACCTCGTGATCATCTACAAAGCCCTCATCAGTTCACTGACCCGGAGAACCCTCAAGTGGTTTTAGTACTGGGTGTGCAGTACAACCCTGTGACTGATACCTTTTCCTATAAGTCCTGTATGCCCCCTGAAACGTGTGTGACTAAGCGGACTGTCCTGTCGCTTATTGCGCGAACCTATGATCCATGTGGCTGGATCTCCCCAGTAGTGTTTAGGGCCAAGGTTTTTATGCAGAAACTTTGGCTGTCGGGTATGAAATGGGACGACTCTCTCACTCCGGACTTATTACATGAGTGGACCACTTTTGTCGTTGACCTCCCTAATATAAACCGTGTGTCTTTACCCCGTCGTATTTTCCCTCCCGACTGCATATCCTATTCCTTGCACGCATTTTCGGACGCATCTCTTGCTGGCTTCGCAACCGTGGTATACCTGAGAACTGAGGATTCCCTTGGCAACGGCTCTGTCCACCTCCTGATGTCCAAAACTAAAGTTGCCCCTGTCCGGACTCGCCTTACGATTCCCAAATTGGAATTGATGGGAGCTGTGCTCCTTACAAAATTAGTCTCGCACATCGTCCTCTGCCTTCAGAAGACAATTGTGCTAGATTCCATTCATTGCTGGACAGACAGCCAAATTGCCCTGGCTTGGATAAATTCTCCGCCTCATACCCTTCAAACCTTCGAAGCGAACCGAGTTAGCCAAGTGGTCTGCACAGACCTTCAGTCTACCTTTCGTTTCGTACCCACCAGTTTGAATCCCGCAGACGCGGCCTCTCGTGGTCTATCAGCTACGTCCTTAGTTGACCATTCTTTATGGTGGGCTCCTCCTTGGCTTTGTCAACCTCCTAACCTTTGGCCTGTTAATACTGCACCTTTACCTCGTGAGTTGCCCGGAATGCGCTGCTTGTTAGCAGTAGCTGAGCCTCCCCTTCCGGACCCGTCCTTCCTCCTGGAGCGATTTAGTTCCTACTCAAAGCTTATTGGTGTTGTAGGCTTTATATTGAGATTTCAGCACAATGCTAGGAACCCCGGGTCACGTCGCACAGATCCTTCTCTTTCTGCTTTTGAACGAAGAGATGCCCTATTGTTTCTCATTAAAGTCGTTCAACAAGTTGCCTTTCCTGAGATAATCAAATCCCTGCGGTCTAATATGCCTATTCGTACCGCCATTAGACGTCTTACCCCTTTTCTAGATGAAAAGTGTCTGATTAGAGTAGGAGGTCGTCTACGACACTCTGACTTACCCTATGACTCCCGTCACCCTTACCTTTTGCCTAAAGATGGCCCCTTTGTGCGCCTGCTTATACGTCACTTTCATGTAGAAAACTCTCATGTGGGTCCAAATGCCTTACAAGCTATCCTGTCCCGAGAATTTTGGATCTTATCTGCCCGACGCATAATACGTCACATAATTTTCAAGTGTATGCCTTGTTACCGTCTGAATCCTAAAACGACCACACCTCCAATGGGTGATCTTCCCAGAGACCGAGTTACTAAGGCTCGTCCATTTGATGGAGTGGGGATAGACTTAGCTGGCCCATTCTATACTCGAGTTCAAGCCTACCGAAATAGGAAAATCGTCAAATCCTACCTTTGCGTCTTCGTGTGTCTAGCTACAAAGGCTGTCCACCTCGAAGTTGTGTCTGACCTTACCACCGACGCCTTCATAGCTGCCCTGTCTCGTTTTGTGTCTCGCCGCGGAGTCCCTAGTCTAATCAGATGCGACAATGGCAGGAACTTTGTTGGGGCAAATAACTATTTACGTGACGTGTACAGTTTTATGTTTGAGAATCAGGCAACCCTTGGACATGAAATGTCAAAACGTGGCATTACATATATGTTTAGTCCCCCCCTTACTCCCCACATGGGTGGGATTTTTGAAGCAGCAGTGAAATCGGCCAAAAAACTTTTGAAATCCGTAATTGGTGAAACCCCCCTCACATTTGAGGAACTTGCAACAGTGTTTACGAAGATTGAAGCGGTGTTGAATTCGCGACCCTTGTGCCCTATGTCATATGATGACCCTAGTGATATTGAAATACTTACTCCTGGGCATTTCCTTATTGGTCAGCCCCTTAATGCCTTACCTGAGTACCCATTGACTGACATAAAAATTCCTAATTTGAAAAGGTTTCAGCTCATTCAACAAATTACCCAGCATTTCTGGAAGCGGTGGCATACCCAATACTTATCGACCCTACAATCTAGACAAAAGTGGACTGACCCTTGTCAACCCCCTACAGTAGGTGAACTTGTTTTACTTAAGGATGATAATCTTCATCCCCTTGAGTGGCGTCGGGGCCGCATTTTAAAGGTGTACCCTGGTAATGACAATATTATTCGGGTAGTTGATGTTCGCACCTCTACTGGGGTTTTAACTCGATCCCTTTCTAAATTAGCCCGCCTCCCCCTAGAGTAGCCTTTATCGTAAACATTAGATCATGTTTAGGGCGGAGGTTATGTTCAGGCCAAAATCGAGCTTAGCGAACTATTTGTATTTGTGTAGTTTCCTTGTCTTCGACCTATGTTTTGTCCCGCTCCCACCTATTACTTTTTCCTACCCCCTACCCTAGTACCGTGAGTCTCTGCGCGTACGTCGAAGCGAAAAACGGTGTGCTCGCGACGTGAAATCTTTCCCGCGGTCTCAACCTGTGATAACTACTCGTATATGTGCCTACGGCTCAGTGCACGACATTGGATAATCTTCCTATTACTGTTGTGTTGTGAAAATCCCGAGTGATCTATTCCCGGCCCGAATCTGTGGAGGAATGCCCGACCGCCTCACCTGCGACTGGATAACACTGGTACGTCCTACTTTGAATTCCTTACCCCTAACTCGCCTATACAGCGCTTTAATTCGTACATTTGTGGTAAAAAAATATCGAATCGTTTCGACCTTGACGCCAAAAATTATATCTAGATTTAATTTAGTATCTAGGAAGTAGAAGATATAACAGGTTTAAACTAGTGGTATTTTATATTTCTGCTCATTAAAAATCAGAAATTTAAAATAACAAATGAGTTCTAGAGATGCGCATTTTTTAAACAATCTGGGCCTATTCAACTATTTCACAATATTCAACAACCTATACGACGTTTGTTATATACATTAAGAACATGGCGATAAAAAAAATTAAATAGACAGGCCCGCTGAGTTTCTTGCCGGATCTTCTCAGTCGTGTTCGCGTTCCGATCCGGTTGTCGATTTAAGAAACAAGGTTCGATGATATATATCAATGGTTTGGTATATATATCGGTGGTGGATTTTTCCTGATTTATAAGGTTTTATATTTAGTAGATTTTTCTGATTTTATACACCTACCTAAATAAATAAAACACATATGCAAACAGTAGATTATACTCGTATATAGTATATATACTTAAATCATACTATAAAATAATAATACAATTGTTATACAAAATATCCGATATATATCCAATTTTCGATATATATCGGATATATATCATAAATATCCGATATTTTGATATTTATAATAAACATCGGATATTTTTGAACCCTGTTAAGAAATAATAAATGTAATATGACTATTTGTAAGTGCCCCCGTATAACCCGCGGCATATAACTCTAGCTCTGAGCGAAATGTGGAAGGGATAGCTGCGCAGATAGAGAGAGACAACAGTCCCTCGTCTTAGATGTGACAGAGAGAGACAAGAGTCCTTCGTCCCAATTTTTGACTTCTGCGCAATAACGGTCAGAGCTAGAGTTATATACCGCGGGTTATACTAAACAGAATAAACGATTTCATGTCATTTCATTTCAGAGACGCTTCGCTCGCTCGGTCAATTATTGTAGACTAGCAACTGAACGACTTTGCCCATATGGAATTATGATAAGCGAAGCGACCCCAGGAGAACTACTTTTTGAACTGCATTTTTGTACTTAGTGTACTGAGTGTATTTGTTACTCTTTGTTTGTGCCTCTCGCGACACAGGGAATCCTAGTAGTGTAGTTTCTTTTAAATCTTTGGTATTAGTTATCTCCATTCAAAATATTATCCGAATCTGTTCATCTGGTTTAGCGCTGAGGAAACACAAATTCACGCATACTTCAGATTTATCATATTAGATAAAATAATCGCACAGTGCTCGTCACCCAGAGACGATATTCAATCATTTCCTTGCTTATTAAACCAGCATCGATAAATAATTTGGAAGCTCGGGGTCCTGAGTTTACTCCCCGGGTTGGACAGTTATTGGGATTATCTGACTGATTCTGTCTAAAGAAAGTCTCAACAGCAGTTCGGAGTCTGGAACAGTGCCCCGTAGATGGCAATGGGATCGAACCCTATTACAGGGGACCAAAAATATATCCGGCGAAACGCAGGTGTTTTAATCACCGCTGCTTACTCGTTCGAGGATATATAGGTGTGACGATTTGTTTTTGTGTTTAAAAATTACATGTATTGCATTATTTTCGTTAAAATTCATTTTACTAAGTTTTGATTGAATTGCACCAGAAATATTTTTTCATATAATAATTTATAATCTTTATTGCTCACTTTATATGGGTATATTTGCATTAAATAAAATAAAGTCTTACTTTCTTAATTGATTACGGTTTTTACCACCGTACCATAGAAGTTCATGCTTGCCGACCAGTCAATTGAGACCCCAGATTTATATGAGACCGTGGAGCATAGAAAGATCAAGCTGCCATCTTGGATTTATGAGACGAATCAAGATAAAAAGTTTTTAGTTGGAAGCTCCGGGTCTATTCTACCCATACACCATTTTTATTTAAATCTGTGCCGTAGTTTTTAAGTTATGCGTGAGGATACAGACAGACAGAATTTTTTTTCAATAACGTCATATTCTTGTTCAGGAGGGAATTTTTCGTCTTCTGACCCACATTTTTTAAAATTTTCTTCCTACTACAGACTTTCTGGCCTGTACTCCTTTATTATAAGTTTGGATAAATATACTTTATAATATGGATAAGTTATTGAAATAGGTAATATGTATTATGATATTTATGGTAAATAATTTGCGGTGCTATAGCTACGCATTAAGTCTGTTTCCGACAAAAATCATAACAAATAAAAAATGAATATTTCTATTAATGAATACCAAATATTTACACTGCCTTAACAGTATAATAACTATGTTAATTAGTTTATTTAAATAAAATGATGTAAATATGTGCTGGCAAGAACAAAGCTACTTTATTATTATTTAGCCTTGGTGGCACAGAGCCGTCGTAGTTTAAAAGGTCTAGACACGAAACCGGAGTATTTCATATTCCACATAAAATTAGGAAAAACTGATATTTCAGAGTGACATCATTAACTAGGAAACGGTACTTTATAGTACCATGCTTATGCACGAGGCCCACCAGTAGGCAAGTTCTACTATTTTACAACATTCAACAATCTATCCTGCTGCAACTGACAGTTCAATTTCCGTTGTCTTCAATATCCCAAAAAGCCATTCTACTATTTCTAGAGACAAACTGGAGACAAACTTAACATCATCTAAATTACCTCTAGTTAAGGTACATTATAAATAAATTTAATAATAAATAGATTTATTCGGCAACTAAACTTGTGTGTTACTTAAGGGGGCGTACTAAGGAAAATTGCAATCGTTTTCTTGAATTTTTACTGTACTAAATCATGTACAAATCGAAAACAATAATTCATGTGGATACTACATTATATTTGAAAGGGCAGACATTTGGCGAAAACACGATGGTATAAAATTTTCTCGATAGAATAAAATCACAAAGTTACCTCCATTTTTTATCGATTTTAGTTTTGATTCAGTTACGGTGTATATTACTGACACAAAAATTAGATAAACAACATCACTTACTCATATTCTAAAGTTACTCTTAGCAATTTTACGAAATATATTATACGTTACGAGTTATTGAAGTAAAATGTAATTGGTGCTTACTACGTTTTTATTCCGCGAAACACGCAATCATCCGTCTCACGCCACTCGAACTAAAGACGTACGTTTGTTTCACCCGCCAGTCGCAATCGCTCCGTTGAGACGGGAAGACGTTGCTTCTTTGCGCCGCACATCGAATTTTTCGTAATAAAAAAGATCCTTACCATTTGGTGCCAGTGTCGTGTCGTGTATATTACTATAGAAAAAGTGCGCTACATAAGTAGTCATGGGAAATAAAAATAAACTCAATAAGCAAACCTAAAAAACGAGAAAAAAAAAAGATGCAAATAAAAGTTATGGCTAATTGTCGAAGGTATGTTGTATTTATTATTTACTTTTTTATATTTAAATTGGTACTTCTACCGAATAAGACACTCGAAATTAGTAGGTAGGTAGGTATACCTACCAATTGTTTAAATTATGAGTCTCGTCGAGAATCTAGTAGAAATGTCGACCACAATAAAAATTATCGGTATGGTTGACGATAAAAGCAGCTATGCCGGCCTACAGAGCGATACCACGTGATGTTATGGTAGTGCTATATTCGACACTACCTACAGTCGTAGTAGTATCAGCGCGGTGGGTAATAGCAGCCACGCGTGAGGCCGTATAACACAATTTGCAAAAAAGTAGGAACTTATTCGTATCGTAAGCGTCAACGTGTCCCGCTTCGTCGTACAAACGTTATGAGTTATCTGAGTCACTGTTCTCTCAAGATAAGCGATGATATTTGTACTGTTTCAAGTGAACGATACGTTACGTTACACTTACGCAGTTATTCGTGCTAGGGCCACTGCTATTGTTTTGTCGTAGTAGGTACGCATAGTATACGCAAAATAAGTACTTAGATGATTTTATTTGTTTACCTTTTGTTTTACTTGCAATAAAAAAGTAATTATTTTAATTACCAAACTAAATACCTAGATAGCATATCAACAATATCACTGACTTAAAAATTTCAGAATTTCTGCATCACGGAAATATACGATGAATGCTGATGAATGGAGTCATGACAAATGTTCAAATGAAGGATTGTCCCCAACTGCGTATGTTATATTTTATAATAACTTTTACATTATAGGGCAATAAATTAGTATTGCAATTTTTAAATTCACATCCTCGGACTGGATTCGAACCCACAAATTCGATGCTCGGACCTCGAGCCTCGGTGGCATAGTTGGTAATGGCGTCTGACACGGGTTGTCGGAAGACGCGGGTTTGTATCCCGTCCGAGAATGTGAAATTTTCTGTCTAAAAATTGCTATGTATGGTATCCAGTTATATTTCATAATATGTAGTTTCTTATGATATGACAAATCTTTATCCAGTATTTGAAGGGATACGATACAAACTGACCATAACTTATTTTTTATTAGCTTTTTACATTTTATTAAATATTTCATATATGTACTTATATATATTTTAGTTTTGAGATCATGTAACATTGTTTTATTATTATTATGTGGTTCGCAAAATTTCTGGGCTATTCTATGTTCTATGTGTCTTATGATGTTTGCATGCAGAAAGGCTGAATATGGCGCTGCATTCTAAATATTTTTGATATGTATCCTATTATTTGTACCCATACAAAAATAGAAATAATGATATTTAAATCATACATTGATTGGTTGATTGAACTAACCTTAGTTAGTAAAAAATATAATATATTTCACAGCTCTGTTTTGATTATTATTTCAGACCTGTTTTAGAGACATTGGGGAATGTTAACATCATCAATGTAGCCACTCAAGATCGACAACCGGATAGCTATAATATCATAAGCACTAATGAGGGATTCCTACCTGAAAATCCTACAGGGTATATTGATGTTTAATTCTTGAAGTTATAACTGTACAAAAATATTTAATGTTATAATATATTGTGAGTTTGTTTTTATTTCAGAAACGATTATCCAGTAAATAACTGCGATTCTATATCAGCTAACAGCGGAATGGAACTTGATTCAAATAATGACGATAGTTTGGCTCGAGAAAAGTACGTATTGTTTGCACTTGTTCTTTTTTATGACGTATGAAAAGGTGTAGTAAAACTGCAAATGAACAAGTAGTTTACAACAAAATATTTTTTGGCTAATTTGATCATGGTATTCTAATAACACAAAACGATCACATCTATTAACATATTTAGGTACAAGTACGCACCTCACTTATTGATATAATTATAATCATAACCTTTCAATCTAATCTATCCGCCTAAGAGCTGCGCATTGAAATTATTATTAGTTTTTATTTCAGTACCTCCAAACTACGAGTTTATGGAAGCCAAAATAATAATTTGAAAAAGAAGAAGAGTAAGAAAACAAATAACATAGACGTAAATAAACATGATGGCAGCGAAAGATTGATAATAGATAAGATGTATTTTTTTGAAGAATTGAAAACTATTTCTAACCATGCACCTCAATTCGGCTGCACAATATCCAACTTGCACATCACAGGAGAAACAAAAACAGGTCTTTATTCCAAACTGAAACTTTCATGTGACATGTGTAATGGGGAATTTAATATCGATACATCAGATCCACGGCCAACTCAAAACTTAGATATAAATACAGCTGCAGTTTCTGGTATCACAAGCACCGGTATTGGCTTAGAGCAATTTCAAGGGTTGTGTGCTGCAATGAATCTTCCCACAATGTCACAGCTTGTTTACGATAAAAGGCATAATCTAATTTGTGAACATTGGGAAAAAACAGCTCACCAAGTTATGGTGGCTGCAGCAGAACGCGAAAGACAAGCTGCAATAGAAGAAGGTAGGATGAAGAATGGAATAGCAATTATTGATGTTATTGCTGACGGTTGTTGGTCTAAACGGTCCTACAAGAGCAATTATTCTGCGCTTTCCGGAGCAGCAGCAATAGTCGGAAGAAAATTCGGAGAAGTTCTTTTCTTAGGTGTTAAAAATAAATACTGTTGTATTTGTGCTCGTGCACAGAGTAAACATGTACCACCAAAAGAACACAAATGTTTTAAGAATTACTCAGGTTCTTCCTCTGGAATGGAAGCAGAAATAATAGCAGAGGGATTTAAGAAATCCGTAGAAATGTACAACATCATATATGGGCGAGTTATAGCGGATGGTGACTCGAGCACCTACTCGAAGATTCTGGAAGAAAGGCCATATAAAGATGTGACGGTGGAGAAAATTGAATGTCGGAATCACATATTACGAAATATGTGTAATAAATTAGTATCTGTCAGTAAAGATACAAAATATCCACTTTATATGAGAAAAATGCTTACGACACAAAGAATACTTGCTATCAGGAAAGTCATTTGCTTTGCCATAAAGAAACACAAAAGTTATAATGCCGAATTAGGGGTCAGGATAAATAACCTCTACGTCGACATTTCGAATGCATACAATCATGCATTTGGTCATCACGACGAATGTAATGACCACTATTGCACTAGTGAAAAAAAAAATGAAGACCTAGTCCCAAAAGTCAAAACTTCTGCATTTTGGTCTAGAATACAGTACATCGTGGGCGTAGTTGCAACACATTCACGAAGTTTGATCAACGATTGCGATAGTAATGCCGTTGAACAATTTAACAGCATAATAGCAAAGTTTGTAGGCGGTAAAAGGACTAACTTAATACAACGGCAAACATATCAATCCAGATGTGCGGGTGCCGTTGTAGCTTTTAATACTAAAAGGCCAATATACAATTTGCAAAAATCACTTTTAGGTAAGAGTCCTAAATCAAAAGCAAAGGCATTCGAAAACAAACGAATACAAAAGAACAAGCTGAGAAAAAATGTTAAATGTGTCAGAAAAATTCATTACACAAAAAAACTGACATTGCCTGCATCTGAAGACACAAACTACGGAACAGACACTTGCCAAAAACCTGATATGGGACAAGATGTGTATGACCTGGCGAAACGGACATTTTTGATAAACTTGGAAAAAACTGACCTCGAGAGGTCTCAGATCGAACGTGCTACTATATTGCAAAGAAATAGTAGCGAATGGTTGGAACTACGTAGAAATTTACTAACAGCATCAAATTTCGGAAAGATTATAAAACGTCGCCCGACCACTAGTGCAAGTATCGTCAAAGCTTTACTTTACAAAAGCGATATATCAAACGTAGGTTCCATAAAACATGGTATAGATAATGAAACAATTGCTCTCAAGCAGCTCGCAAAACAGGAGGAAGTGCAAATAAGTCCATGTGGGTTATTCATAGATAGTGATATACCCTTTTTAGCCGCTACCCCAGATGGCCTGGTTGGTGAGGATACAATTGTGGAGATCAAATGCCCACTATCTGCTTTTAAAATTCCGATAAATGAAGCTGTTGAAAAGAAAAAAATAAAATTTTGGAACATAAAAGATAACAAAATGATTATTAACACAAACCATTCTTGGTACTACCAAGTCCAAGGACAACTTCATATAAGCAAAAGAAATATGTGTCTTTTTGCAGTGTGGTCTAGTGAAAATCAAATGGTGACTGTTGAAAAGATCTACCGCGATGATGACTTTTGGGAAAAGAAAATGTTAAAAAAACTTACCGAATTTTATTTGGAACATATTCTGCCTGAATTGATTGACCCACGCCAATCGAGAAACATGCCGATGAGGAAACCAATAATAATTACGAAAAAGCCAAAACACAAACAATTGACTGACACTGAAACCTCAAAAATAACAAACGTGCCATTCTGTCCAGAAACCAACTCAGAAATAATGGATATCGATTGCATTGATTTGACTACTGCCGGAGAATCAAATGAAGCACAAAAAGTTATATTAGTTAACGAATATTGATGTTGATATTTTATACACATGTATATGTGTTATTTTGTTCAAAAATTTGTATGTGCTTTATTTGCATAGTTAGTGTATGTTTCCGAACTCCTCTTGCTAATATTGACATAAAAGGAATATAACTGTAGTACAATAACGAAAATAATAATTATATAAATCACAGTAATTAACAAATAAAATATTACGCAACGCTTAATTAATGAGGGCCATAAAAATTAAACAAGTTATAGATAGCATGAAGAATAGTTTCTATATTAAAAAAATATATGCAACTACACATACTTAGCAATTATTGTCATGTTAGTGTGATCTATTATAAAACTGGCTCGTTTGATAGTCAGGCTCGACACTTTAGTCTTATTTACGTCATAGTTCCATATATATTTAATCATAATCTATTGTTACGTAGTAATAGTTTTCCTTGCTATTGTGTAAAGTATATGATGAAACTTACTACCTACTTACTTTGATTGTAACTATTAATAATAAATAATGTATATTAATATTTAATGTATATTAAGTTAAAAAATATTCTAAATAACATAAATAATTAATATAATATTAATCTGTCCAAATTATTTATTTATTTTTCAACTTTTAAGTTTTGAACAGTAGTAGAGCCAGCAGAACTTTTTTCACCACTTACTAAATAACAACTCTAACATTCAACACAATATAATATTGCATATTGATCAGAAAATGTACATACATGTACTGTAAATAAAACTCAATGCTGTTCTTCTTTTAATCTTTTAATCCCCTCCTTATGAAGTTACGTAGAAACCTACCAGGTGTAGGTATCCTTTTTTATGTCGGCAGGTAAATGCTCAAATGCTACTATTCTACCGTACAAACGCAAAGTACCTGTAACAGTACTATATTATCTGATTATTTTGCATATACTACGCGTGACCCCCTATTGACCTCTCCGAGCGAGTGCTATGCTTTAGCTGCATGCGACCGCCGCGCCTCCGCGGTCTCTCGCGAAACTCAATGCGGGGAGATGCGAGACACGCGGGTGAAATCAGATTATTTTCTAGCTTTGTACGCAGTCTTAAATGACATTTTCATATCTCATACACAAAGTTATTTTTTTATATTATTGCACTTTGGTCCCCACACGCACACATTAAACGCGTACGTACATATACGAATATCTGTTATCGTCGTGGTCATTATTAATCCGTCCGAATCAGCAAGCCTCCAGTTCATTCATGAATCTTTTGTTATAGTAAGAATCTGATGCGGACTGATTAATCGAGTTAGCAGAATATAAAGTTTAAATCAATCGCTAGCGTCAACAGAAACGTAACTGCAGCTGGACTGTTTTTCAATAGAAAACGGCTACAATTCGAATGCAATTTAGTTACTGAAATCGGTCCCATCGTATTAAATGTTAACCTCTGCAAGAGATCGAGTTACGTTTCTATTGACGCCAGCGGTCGACGCAGACTTTATGTTCTATTAACTCGATAGATCATGCGAGGCTTCGTATATCATATTCTAATCGAGTTCCAGAAGCAATAATTGGCAACTTGGGCTATTCTCCATTCAATTTTGTATGTACAACGATAACTTGAGATTTGTAGATTGGGTTTGCAGATGTGTAGTATCAAGTGAACACAATTTTCAACCGACTTCCAAAAAAAGGAGGAGGTACTCAAGTCGACGCATATAGGTACAGAGTGGTTTTTTGAGAAGGGCGGTCATGGCCAAGAACGGAACCACGAGAGTTAGAGAAAAATCGTGAAAGGAGATATGCCCTAGATTTATAAGAAAACAACAACTGCATTAGTTTCTTTTTAAATCTTTTACTTTTGACGGAAAGCGACACGAATGATTTTCCAAAAAAAAAATACATTCTGTGTTATTGGATTCTGTCACTGAAAAGGATCAATCTTTGTAAAGAAGTGCATTGCCAAAAATGAAAGGTAATAGTATTTTTAGACAAATTACAAAAAAGAAATCAAATTCGGTCAAGCGGTTTTTCGGTTACAATCCAATAACTGAAAAGTGTTTCGCATATATTGATGATATCGTTATTGACGGTGAATGACAATCGATCCCGTAAGTACCTTTCAAGGATCACTAAAAGGGCGCAAAAAAAATACCAAAAAATTGAACAGACTTCAACACACAGGTAATTTTGAACTATCATGGTACCGACTTCAACTAGTTCCTTGTTTGGAAAATTTTATGTATATTGAAAATATAGTAGTGTTTAACAGTAGTGGCATTACTTTCCAATGTATCATTAGAAACAGTAAGTAGAATGGCTGATTAGGTAATGAATCATGACCGAACGACAACAGGAGTTGAACGAGTCGAACTACAGTTGCAGCGGGATATATTGTTAAATGTTGTAAAATAGTACTCGTAGAATCCACAGAGAGAATCGGCCTCTTGATCTATAAATGAGCTTTATTTGTACAATGAAATTTATAAAGAGAAAAATTCACATCCTCGGACGGGATTCGAACCCGCGTCTTCTGACTCTCCGTGTCAGACGCCATTGACCAACTAGGCCACCGAGAATCTGGTCCAAGCATCGAATTTTAACTCTCTATTTGACTAATCGTCTTGCGGGGACGGAGCGACATCTATTGGACAGTTAACAGTACCATCCAACCGAAAGAAGCATTATTTAGAAATACTTGAACTTTCGCATTGACATCGCAACCCTTGTGATTTTTATAGTATTACTTTTCAAAGCACTAACGCCTGCTTAAGCGATCTCAAACATTGAAATTTATAAAGAGAAAAATTCACATCCTCGGACGGGATTCGAACCTGCGTCTTCTGACTCTCCGTGTCAGACGCCATTGACCAACTAGGCCACCGAGAATCTGGTCCGAGCATCGAATTTTAACTCTCTATTTGACTAATCGTCTTGCGGGGACGGAGCGATTTATTTGTACATTTCAAACCTGTTTTAATATTATTAGGCCTCACAGTTTTTTAGTGGCAACTTAATATATGCAAATGAATGACGTACCTTTTGGTAAAGATCAATACTGTAAGATATAAACCAAAATGTCGAATTTCGAAACGGTCTTGTTAATTCAGATTTTAGTTTCTCTGTATCTGTAGCTACATTACAGTTCCCAGCTAAATAATAGTACTGTTTCAGATCATCCTCCTATATGGTATAATAGTCGACTAAGGGGAACGATGACACTAGGCTCGACCTTACATAAAATCAATTAACAGAGAAAACAAGACGCCTTCAACGATATACAAGCTGAATAGTAGATGGTCATGGAGTTTGACACGGATAGTCAGAAGACGCGGGTTCGGCTCCCGTCCGAGGATGGGAATTTTTCTCTCTATAAATTGAGGAAACCGACGCAAGGATTCTTGGATTTCGTTGGGGGTCAAAGCTCTCTGCAATCCCCACGTCACGTATTCATTCACCATCCTCCTACCCTGCATGCGAACTATCCCCGCGCCACACCCCTGTTCAGGCCCCGCTTAGGCCTCTTGTCTACCTAGTCTACGATCAGGTCATTGCCGACTTAGGCCTAGTTTATCAGGATTCAGGATTTTTCTTTTAAGCAAAAGTTAGAAAAACTTTGGTTACTCATAACTCGGTACTGTTCCTACTTCCTGCATACCAGTAGTTAGTACCAATTGTATAAAAGCTTCTGCGTGTGTGGTATTAGTGTGACTACACCTTTTTGTTACACTATATCTACATAGTGACCTAAATATATTGTTGTCATAATTATTTAAAGGAGTTTTGTCAGTAGTGACAATATCACTCCCGTAGAATATGTCTACCTATATTAACTTTTATGTACTAGTCGCCTCGCATAACTGAGAATTACAGGACGTTTTATTAAGAGTAAATCAATACATATCATGGAGTAAGAGCTATGTTTACCACCATTATGTATTCGCAGATTGTATCTCGCTAGCAAATGTTGGTTCCGTTCAAGAACATTTAGTAATAACCTAATTAGTTGAATTGCTTTATGACTTTTATGACTTAAAATATGTCCATTATGAGATAATTATGATCTAAAACATTAGTTCTAATGCACTTTAACTATATGACATTCATTACTATTCATCATTGACACATAATGTACCAGTTAAACAACTATTGCTCAATCATTTCACTAAATATTCAATGTCATCGACACATTTTTTTGTATCTTGTATGAATATCAAAAGCCTAAAACTTGTATGGATCAGGAAATTATTAACACCATTATTTATGTATATATGTAATTAAAAGTTGCTGTCTGGCTGTAATAGTAGTGTGCTACTACTTTAGATATTTGGTTTTTCTATACAATAATATTATAAAAGGAAAAATTTGTTGTTTGTTTGAATTGGCTCCAAAACTACCGGACCGATTTTAAAAATATTTCACTTCAATTTCAGATTCATCATCATCATCATCAGCCAACACCATAACGAATAAACTCAAAAACTACTGGAATGATTTCAAAAATTCTTTCCCTATTAGAATCCTGCATTATCTCCGAATAACATAATGCTAATTAATATTTTAATTCATCATCATCATCATCATAATATCACCACGCAGGTGAAACCGCGGAGCGCAGCTAGTAGTACATATCTTTACTTCAGATGCGATCCATAAACCCCCTCACGTGTCGATTATCAATATAACAATGAAATTTCTATTGAGTCTGGGTTGTTCGACTGATGAAGTAAGCATCTCTTGAACCCACTATCAATTCTATGTGGCATGATTCCATTATTCTCCATTATCTTCAAAACTTGTTTTTCAATTCAAAAATCGAGACTATTTTGTTAAAAATATATTGAGTAAACCTTCATACAATTTTCAAGGGTCAAGGAGACAACACGACATAAGAGGCCTGCCTCTATGGTGTTGAATAAAACTAGTTAAAACATATTCAACCTCTATTTCAATGTGTTGTATCTTTTACCACACATCACAATTCTTGGAATTTTGAATTGATTTCTAGGAAAGAAAAGTTGTGACAGCAACCCAGGGTCATACTCCATTACATCAAGGAGTTGGGATAGCTAGGGTAGCTGGCGGGGAAATGCACAATACACCCCAAGGGGGACGTCAATGCAGGACTTAGGACCACACAGAATAAGAATAGGAAAGAAAAAAAATAGTATTATTGGCAAAACATGGCAACTGGGGTTAAGACTATCTTATCAGATGATGGGTCTCTTCAGTAAAGCAATAAATGACAAAAATAGTAGTGTTATGCACATGTTTTGCAAATATGGGTTTCGTGACACCTAGCCAGAAGTAATTTTTCCATGTGCATGAGATAAATATTCTATTGTGAGTGATTACATAACTCTAAATGCAACCTTAAGGCGCTGTCAGCTCAGCGCTTGGCTATGTTCAATTTTTTTAACTTGAAATCAAGCCAGCGCATCTCGTAAAAATGTACAGTGCATAAAAAAATAATGTGCACTCTTAAATAAAAAAATAATCCATCAATGTATGTGTCTATACATGTTTTATGACAAATACAATAGTGAATGAAGAGAAAAACTGTTTTAAAGGTGAAACTAAGTGGCATGTATGAATTTTTTTTATGTACTCAAGTATGTTAAAATATGTTTTTAATTCCATCAATGTGTACTTAAAAGTCTCAGAAATGTCATATTATTTTTGTAGTTTTAATTAAATAGCTGCTTATGACATAATAAACTGCTTTAAAACCCTCATTTTTATCGACATCATATGATAGCACCTTAAGAGTCTAAAGCTGTGGTTACAATGCAAATGTTATGGATGGGCCTAACCTACTTGTAACTTGGCGTTATCAATAAATTATTGATTGATTGAACCTAACCTAACCTCCATTTCAGGTGAATGACTTAAGTTTCATCACTGATGACATAAAAACGAAAACAAAATTACACCATTTTGTTACTTTGCATTTAGTAAAAGTAAAATATTGTAATTTTAGAGAGAAAAATTACATTCTTTGGTATCGCTAAGCATGTGTTAATGCTTTAAACATTATTAATTTTCAAATCAATGCTCGGTCGGTGAGTTTCAGTGGCCTAGTGGTGGCCTAATGGCGTCTGACACGGATTGTCGGAAGACACGGGTTCAAATCCCGTCGGAGCATATGAATTTTCTCTCCAAAATTTCTATTTGGTAAAGCTATGCAGGTGTTAATGCTTCACCCATTGACTCGCCATTTGTCTTATTTAGCCAAAAATACAATAGATTTCGCAGAAATCAACCTACTTTTCTAGGAACTGCGACATGTCTTGTTAAAGCTAGTTAGTTAAAGCTACTCAAATTAGATATAGGTAACAATTTGCATTCAGGATTGAGCATGTAGACCATACCACATCTGAAGCGCTGTACTGCAGTGCCTCACAGACGCGATTGTCTAAATCCTAATGCTTCTTTAACTTAAATTTATTTATGAGGTAACTTACCAATCCACTTTTAACGGCAATGTAGCTCGCTTCTTACGAATAACAATGTAGATATTATTATGTGGTTCATTATCACAGGACCTGTTCCTCTGATGACTAGCATGTGCTTCCATACCCTTATCCACATCATACTTGTCTTTGTCTGTCTTCGCATCTTTGAATTTGCTCCAGCTTTTACCATAAAGATGTGGTGCTTTCTTCTGTCGCTCATCAGACAGATGTAGCTCTTTAAACTCTGCTTTGGACATGTCTGAGAGATGATTTAGGCCATATTTAGCTCGGTAGGATTCCGGGCCTCTTGACTTGAGATTTAAATCATTTATTTCTCGTACTGATGCCTTTGAATAAAACAGTCTTGATAAGAACAGAGATAATTTATTTATGATATATTTAAAAGCATCTGCCTCTGCATTCTCTGATCAGTCATACAATATAAAATATTTCTAGAATATTATAGTCAGAAATAATATGAATTAATAACACAATACTATGTGGTTGTCGACCTCATCGATAATATGACGCAACGCATCTCAGTTTTTATAGCATGGGTGATTACAATAATCAAAACTATTTAGGTAGTAGACTAATGACGAAAACTTGTTTAGGTGCAGGTAGGTATGTAAGTACCTACCATTGCCTAGTACGCACGTATTTTTTTATTTATGTATTTATAGGCGACTATGATGAATTAAATAATTTGACACTACTTACGACAAAGTGGTGAAACCTTGTAAGGTATTCCTCAGGGTTTTGATAACTTTTGTTGAACTTTTTCACATAATCTTGAAACATAGGCTTCAGTTCTTCTTCTGTTGGTTCTCCACTTAGCGATAGAGGGATTGCAACGAATAATAAACTGAATAATGCAAACGCAAGAACCCAATTCCACCACTTTTTCATTTTTAATTATATTACAATTTATTTACTAACACGAAACACATCCACCAACAACTCGGCCACAGCACCACAGATCCACAGATTAGGAAATATATTGTATTTATATGTCATGTATAAAACTCAGTGTGGCCTACACTGAAATTTCTTTCCCCTAAAATGACTCATAAACCCCCTAAAATGGCCTAAAATCAGGCCAAAAAAAAAACAATGAGTATTTATGTTTGTAAAAGCAAATAGATATTGGATTACAAGTGGAATTTACTACACGATTTGTAAATATGCTTTTGTTTGCAATGCAGTGTTATATTATCTTTACGGCTATTAGACAGTAACTGGTAGAATTTGAATATCATTAATAGTTTCTAGTAATATAAATGGCCACATTGGCACAACCCCAGCATTCCTATTCTGTAATTTGTGCCTCAACTGTACTTCTATTGTGAACTTATGAGGTGCGGCACAACATGTTTAATGCCACATCTTAAATACCTGCTACATAATGTATAAATTAGCAAAAAAAATGGGAGCCTATTAGTTCTATATCTCATTCAAACCAACTTGAAATGTGTAGAGATAGGGTGGTTGGACCAATAGATGACTGATTAAGCGGAATTCAAGTTATTTAATTTTTTATCTCAACTCCTATTCAAGGAATATTTTATGTTTTTGGTTGTATACGTAGGTAGATATTTGGTGCATCAACTAGATAAACTGTTTTTACTCTGAACTATTTGTAAATAAGTTAAAATTGCAAAAATATCAAATAAATGACTTTGGCCCTAATTGTGACCGGTTTGGAACTAATTCTGACCGAAATCGGCCCTATTTATGACCGACAAAATAAAAGGCGAAATTCTTCATAACAAGAGACTTTATTTGAAAGAAGTGGGGTTCCGTATACCTACATAATTTTGTCTGCATTATAATACTAAGGTACTTATAATAATTTGTAAGGCCAACGAAATTGGTTTACTTTTGATTACGAAGAACCCTAGTAAAATTCCACAACAGTTTTATTGCAACAGTCAAAATCAAAGTCAAAGTCAAAGTCAAATAATTTATTGCACATTATGCTAAATAGCTAAAAACTTATATAGACATAATGACCCAATTAGGGTATGGCAATTTATATATAATTATGGTGCAGGAACATGGAGCGGTCAGTCGGTCACAATTAGGTTTTGAGGTCCAAATTATGAACGAACAAATTTCTTCGGTCACAAATAGAGCGTTTGGAACAATAAATGACCAGCTAAAAAATAACAGCCCAAAACAACGATTTTTCTGTAATTAACCTCCGGTCATGTTTTGGTTTATAGAATTATGTATCCAAAACCATTAAGATAAACGAAAAAAATCAATAAAAAATCAAAGATACAATCTACAATATCAAAACAAAATTTGCAGGTCGGAGCTAATTCTGACCGCTCGGTCACAAATAGGATTTATGTATCTTTTTTAGACCAGTAATTGAACAGCAAATTTCTCGAAAACCTTATTAAAAAATACTTATTTTCTTTGATTTTCTACTTGAGATAATAGTCATAAATGCAGGGGAACTCATAAATGGGGCCTAATTATATCAAGAAATCGGCAATCCACTCATAAGCTTAAGAAACTGGTTTACTCACCATAGCTCGTTGTCCATACAAAATGGCGATGGCCGAAACACGTCCGCACTAAATGAGGTCCTGGAGCATGACTGAGGGTCCAATGACGATGTATTAATTTTTAAAAGAGGGAACAGTGTTGCCGCTTCTAAAGAAAAAATACGCCACTACAAGGAGTACCACTCAATTCTTATAATTCGAGAAAATGTGCGTTTCGGTCATCTACTGGGGGGTGGTCATCTTTTGGTCCGACTACCCTAGTAGTGCGGCTTGGTAGATAGTATAGGTAGTGGTTAACCCATATCGAAGTTTTCTGGCTGCCCAAAATCTTACGATATAGCCTAACTCTTGTTTTAAGTCAAACCGGTACCGACAGCATAACGTGCCCTCCGAAGCACCCATCCAACTCCTGAGCGTTGCTTGACATTGTTAATTGGTTAAGATTGCCAAGTCAAGCTGCGATGCGAGCGCTTCATCTTCTTAATGTGTTTTCTTTATATGTCCAGGTTTGAAGCACAGTAATATAGTAATAGAATACACCTCAACTTAAGTGTCTATCCCCCTTAAAGAAGCCTAAACATTTTAGGCCCCTAAAAATCCCCCTTTGCGCGTACTTTCCCCCTAAATTTAGGGGGAAAACCACCATGTTGGCTGTACCCAACATATACCATATACCATAGATTAGATCAGTCAGTATTAGACCATAGATTATTAGTATACATACTCTAATCTATGGATTAGATTAGAGCAAGGAATTTGTATACTACGTAACTATACAAATTCCTTGGATTAGAGTATACTATAGTCTGGAGATAGATTCTGCGGCGGATAATTATACAATGCTTTTCCATAATACCTATATTGTCCTACACCTAGGTTTATTTAGAGAAAATCGAGTATTTGTGAAAATTGATTTTTCGATACTTTATTGACGTATGAGGTGGGCGGTCAAAATTCAAAAATTCAAAATTCAAAAATTATTTATTCAGTTTAGGCATCATAGACACTCTTATGAACGTCAAAAATTATTAAATGATTCTACCGCTGTCTTCGGAAAAGAACCACCGCCGAGAAGAAGCAGCAAGAAACTCGTGGGCCATTATTTTTTCAAGTCTTTGTACATTGAGGTTACATATGAGTAGTATTAAAATAACAAATTTATTCAATAGTTGGCTATTAGGCAGAAGTGGAAAGCTTCCAGGCATCTTTGTCTTCTAAGTAGTGACTCAATTTATAATAGGCTTTTTTCATTAGTATATTTTTGACACGTAACTTGAATTTCCCTTCAGTGAGCTCAGTAATGTCTTTCGGGATTTTATTATAGAAACGTACACAATTGCCTAAGAAGGACTTATTTTTAGTTTTCGTGAGTCTAAATTTAGATACAGCTATCCTATCCTTATTTCTAGTATTAATATTATGCATATCACTATTTATTCTAAACTTCTTTATATTTTTACGAACGTACATTATATTTTCTAGGATATACAAAGATGGAAGAGTTAATATATTAATTTCTTTGAACATTTGTCTTAAGGATTCGCGGGGACCCATTTCGTAGATGGCTCGAACTGCCCGCTTTTGCAATATAAAAACTGTCTCTATGTCCGCCGCTGACCCCCACAGCAGGATACCATATGACATTATGCTGTGGAAGTAAGCAAAGTAGACCAGTCGAGCAGTAGCTATATCTGTCAATTGCCTAATTTTATGAACCGCATATGCAGCTGAGCTCAGTCTTCCAGATAGTGCATCAATATGAGGACCCCATTGTAATTTAGAGTCTATGCTAATGCCTAGAAAGACTATTGCCTTGTCAATTTTCAATTTATTTCCGTCGAGTAATACGTTTGGCTCTATATGTCTTACATTAGGCATGGAAAATTTTAAACATTTCGTTTTCTTTGCGTTGAGAAGCAGGTTGTTTGCGACGAACCAATTTGAAACAATAGTTAACGCGTTGTTGACTTGAACTAGTTCTCTATCTTTCCTATCTACTTTAAAAATCAGAGAAGTATCATCCGCAAAAAGAACTATGTCAGCAAGGCCCTCAACCATATGTGGTAAGTCATTGATATATGCTAAGAATAAGAACGGACCCAAGATCGACCCCTGTGGAACCCCCATTCTAACCAAAGATCCAGAAGATGTCACGCCATTAATGCCAACTTTTTGCTGCCTATCAGATAAGTTTTTTTTTCAGAATTCCATAGTGGTGTAGCTTATAAATTAGAGTGCGGTGCTCTACACAGTCGAAAGCTTTGGAGAGATCACAAAATACGCCAATGGCATCCTGTGAGCTCTCCCAAGCCTCCAGCACATGCTTGACTAACTGGAAGTCCATGGAAGGCCACGCTCCTTTGAAGGCCAACTATTAAAAAGTCGTAGTTATTGACACGTAAAGACATATTTCTGCTACTACACACTAAGATCCATCCAACTTAAGGACCCAAACGACGGCGAGTCGATCGCGCCGTTTTGGTGGCAGTGCGATCTCACGCTTGTCTCACGCTTCGTAGAGTTCGGTCGTCGACGTTACAATTGTTATTCGCGCGCACAGATAAAGGTAAGTTTTTAGTCTATAACCTATTATTATTACATATTTTTTCGCTGTGAATTGTCGTATAAGGATATATTTAAGGTACTAAAGAAAAAAATATAGTTTTTCCTAAATTTACGTTAAAATATTGGTAGTGTTCCTAGGAAAGCCGGTGGTTCCTTATAAGGCCAATCAAAAATTTGACGGTTGGCCTTGCTATGGTACAAAGGCCTTACAAGGAACAAGTGAACACTTACTTTTTAGTTACAATTACGTACCGTTACAGGTGAAATAATGTTTTTATATTTATAATATTTCATTTATAAGCGTTAATAAACTTTTTAACTCAGATTGAAATCAAAATTATTTTACTGCCAGTAAACATTTCAATTTCTTTTATGGAAATTACATTAGTTTACATGAAAAGCAACGAATATTAAAAATATGTGCATGTTAAAACGGTAAAGTATGTCATAGTAAGTCTGTGGTAAGTATAGGTATATATAAGATAGTCTGTCTATAACTATACTTTAAGCAAAAAAATCTTATTACAATAAATCGGCAATTGAACTGATGATTAAATTTTATGCAAATATTTCAGATTTCAAAAATGTCACATTCAAAACCTAGACAAAGAGGTAGTACATGAAATGAAGACAGTTTAAGACGTGTCATGGAAGCAGTACAAAATAATCAACCTTTTTAAAGGTATTAGGCACAGATCAGAATTTGCATCACATTTGCCACCCAGAACAGAACAAAGGTAAACATGGCACCCAAAGGCAGCATGACCAGTAGCTTATTCGTAGAGCTCATTCAACATTTAGCACAACACAAAGTACCCGGTAAGTGTTTGCTTATCTTTGATGGCGCAAAGTGTCATTTATCATGTGAGGCTCTGGAAGAAGCAGATAAAAATAGTATAGTATTATACTGCTTACTCTCAAACACAACGCACGAACTCCAACCTCTAGATAAATCAGTGAATCGGTCCTTCGAACATCACTGTGATGAAGAAGTTTTGAACTACCTGTGCAATTCTCAAGAGAGAACCATAAACAAAGCTGCATTTAACAAAATTTTCTTCCGAACATGGCCAAAGTGTATGACTCAAACCAATATAACGAATGGACTCAAAGCCACTGGTTTACCTTTATTGAAAGAAAGACCTTTATTGGAAACTTTACAACACCAGATCGACCAACCACTTATATCTCTTCGAGCATGGCCTCCTGTATCTGAATTTAAGAAAGTGTCAGAATTGTCGTCTCATTCTCTGATAGATGAAAGGTCAGCTCATGATTCTGACGTCTCTTGAGTTTTTCTATCAACTTTCGAAGAGAAGATGTCGTCACGCCAAAATTTTCAGCTGCAACACCAAAAAGGAAACCAGTTCTTCAACTGATGGTTTAGACTTAAAATTAGATATTACGGTCAATGATCAGTGCCGCCACATGCTGCTTAGTTCAGGACACCGTTCCAACGTCGCAGATACGAAAAATGACTCTTAACCATCTCTGTACGAGTATCCTCTTCCGAGTACGTCCGGGCCTACAACAAAACATCGACTGTTCTAGCTCTGAATCAGATGAATGATTTGAATCTTCGTGAATAATTTATCATAGATAGTTATCTTTGATAAATGATTCACGAAGATTCAAGACAAATCACTAAACTTCAAGTCTCGGATTTATACACTTCTTCTTCGTCATTTGATGATGATCTCCAACAGGAAGGAGAAATCACTCCAAAAAAACGATTACTCCAAAACAAAAGCTCAACTAAAGAGTCATGAGACCAGATCTTCGGATGATGACGAGCCGTTAATTAACCTAATACAGGATAAAGAAGAATCGTTTCATGTTTTTTTGTCTACTCCAAACTACGCTACAGCAAAGTCTTCACGTCCACGGCAAAAAGCTATTAATTATAAGGAACAAAGAAGAGTAAAAAAATTTAAAACTGAAGTAAAAAAAAGGAGATGAAGCTGACGATAAGTAAGAAAAAAGGAAAGTCTACAATTAAACAAGACCAAAGGAAGAAAACCATAAAAAAAATATTTCTTAAAACGGTTCAAAAGAATAGTACAAAAACAAAACACTAAAAGATCGAAAATAGAGAAGAAAAGTGCAGAAGGTGAAGAGAAGCAGTGGTACTGTCACGTATGTGGCGAGTGTAAAATGGAAGACATGAGGCAATGTACCGAATGTTTAAAGTGGCATTACGAGGAGTGTATGAGTCTCAATAAAAAGATCTCATATTTATGTGCCCAGATTGTGATTAAAATATCATAAATTAATACCCGTTTTAGATTTTACGAAATTAATTTTTATTTTGTTAGACGAAAATAAATATATTATTTTCGTCTTTTAATCTTAGGAATAGTTGATTTTATACATTCAAGACTACAAGGCTGACTATGTGCCATGATAAGTTTTTTTATATTTACAGTAGTCTGTAGTTTCTATTATTTTATTATAATTAATATAAAAAAGTCATAGTCATAATTGTTACTTTGGCCTTCTTAGGAACATTTTGGCCTTACCAAGAACGGACCCATAGCCTTACCAAGAAGGCCATTTTGGGTAAATAAAAAAGATTTTTATTTCACTATAAAACGTGTCGGCAAGTTATTTGATGCCAATATAATACTCATTACTACTATTTTTAAATAATTTCCATCAATATATTCTTGGTTATACGTTGGTGTTCAAGTAATGTGTACCCGACATTCGATCTATATCAGGAATACGATGTACTAACAGTACGCCAACTCTATATACAATCAGTCATTTCCAAACAAAATCAAAGGCCTATTATTAATACAATTAATTTAAGATGTGAAGACCTTGTTTACAGGACTCCACTGTGTAATACGGTATTTGCACAGCAATTTTCCTATTTCCGTGGACCATACTTTTACAACAAAATAAGTAAAGCGATTAAAATAAAACTTTTAAATAAATATTACTTGAAGAAAACTCTATATACTAACTTACACAAACTTAACTATAAAGAAACAGAAAACATACTAAAAGTATTATCATAAAAATACTCTTCTTTTTATTCAATGTGGTAAATATAATAAATTCATACGTAAGCTATATGTATGTACACTAGTACAATCACAACATTTATACAGACACTCACAAAGGTATATTGCTCTGTATCCAATATTGATGCGTTCCAGTCTGGCCCAAATTAATGAAAAATTGATCGCCCATATTGTTTAATAAAGATTCTGTCAAAAATAACTATTTTACTATCTTTATTACAACATAATTAATACGTGTTTGTATTATTGTATAATGGGTAAAATAGTATGTAAACATACCATTTTCAATTATTTTCAGTAAGTTAGTTGTAATAAAAATACTAAGAAAGAACAATAATTTATCTTATAGCATAAATAATATTTTTAATACAAACAACTAAAATACCGAACTTTTCCAGTTGGATTTTATAATACATAAACACATGACGTAAGTCACTATTGTTATACTAGTTCTATAATTATAATTACTATAGGTCTATTGTTTTTTTTAAAGATATTATTATGTCTATTATTATAATGTGTCTACTTATTAATCAAGTTTAATAGTTTGTTTAATGTGGTGAACACTGTGTTTTATTTCATTATGTTTACTTTTGCTTCACATTTAAGCACATAGTGTTATGATGCACTACCTTGCCGTAATACAGTTTTACTAGCACGGAGGGTAGTTGTAAATTGTCTCCCATACTGTAATTGTTCATCACGCTCATTTGACGTTCACGTATAGTTATGATGTCAGTAAATAGTAGTGTTTATTACAAAGCAAGACAATGTGTAACAAACCATAAATTGAATGACAGTGATTATGTATTCAAATAATAATTTTGTAAATTAGAAGTGCATTCCCGCTTAATTCTTAATGTTTTAGTGTACCTATGTCCGCTGTGATTCACAAAGGTAGGTATATATAGGTACCTATGCAATTTATAGTCATATTAACTAAAATCTTACTTCTAATCACATTTTTCTGTATTATAGTTTTTGATTTGGCTGTTTGTAAAAGTTATAAGTAATTTAATTAGGTGTATGATTAATAATATTTGTGAATTTGACAATAATACAACAAAAAGTCAATTTTAAATTAGGTATACCTAAACATTTACATGAAACACACTCAAAACTACTTTAAATATTTTTTTTGACTCTTAAACTATAAACTGTTTGCTTAACTATTACGGGGACAGGTGCTCAAATAAAGATGTTAATGATATTATTAGTTATTTTAAAAGATCAAATATGATATCATTGCTTAAGATAAAAAAGTCAATATCTACTTAAATTAGGATATAAATTATGGAATAAAGAAGAAATTAAACGTATTTTTTTTGTACGTTCAGTTTTTTATAGATGATAAAAATATATTGAGCATAAAAAGTTTCGCTTAAATTAAAGAGTTTGTTATGTAGTTTTAGTAAAAGCAGACATATTTAATGTTACAACTCTATTTTTAAGTTGAACGACTGATGTTTAATATTGGCCTTGTTTGGAGCCGTGTTCCTTGCAAGGCCATTTGGAATAGCTTAATAAAACTTAACTTTAATAAATAGTGATTAAAGTTAGGTAAATAGTAAGTGATTTATATGGTGCACAATAAAACGAAGTATCACTTAATCATTTGTTTCGTTCATTTATCCAGTAAATAAACGAATAAAAGGTGTTTACTCGTTAGAGTGGCCTTCCATGGTCCACCCACCTTAATTTGATATATTTTTAGCTATTTACCTTTGTTAGGATCAATATATTTATTGAATAGGTATATATTTAAAACCCCTATGTATTTGATTTAGTGTTTTTTATTGAGATACCGACATTTCGTTTAAAATTAATATTTTTGAAGCATAAGGTACCGCTTCTCAATCATTCGTATGTATTATATCTTCATACAAAAACATAAATTATTATTTAGACCATAAATAATTGTAAATACATGATAAAATAAAACATAGATTAATTTTATTTTAACTTTATTATATTATATAATATGGAAATCACAAGTATTATAATATAACTGCTCAGTTTGTATGTTTTTATTCAGTCAAAAGTAGGTAGTAGTTCCCTCCAAAATGATAGCCTATAGTTAAGGCATAAAGTTTTGAAAAAAAATTATATACTATTTTTTTATCCTTGGTAAATGCCTGTTGGCGTTGTTGTTTTTTTAAGATATTATAGAATCGTATACATTGTCCCATAAGTAAATGCCATTCTGTGATGACGCGTTACATGTACGCATAGCTTGTGCTTATTTCGCGTGTTGATGGAATGAGCATCACTCCTTTTTTCATAACTAATTATGTTTTTCTTGACATACATTAGATTTTCATAGATAAACTGAGAGACAACACAATGTTTATATCTTTAAACTTCGGTCTAAGGGAAATTCCGGGAGCTAAACTGTAGATAGCTCGTATTGCCCTTTTTTGCAGTATGAAAATAGAATAAAGATCTGCAGAACATCCCCAGAGCAGTATGCCATAAGTCACAACGCTATGGAAATAACTAAAATAAACTATAATAGCTGTGTCTACATCAGTTACCTAATAGTATAATTTTTTTTATAACATAAGCCGCTGAACTGAGTCTACTAGACAGTTTTTTTAATGTGGGGACCCCATTGCAATTTAGCGTTTATAGTAGGTAATTCCTAAAACTGAGTACTAAATGAAAGAAAATGCTAATTAATCTATGTAAAATTATTTGATAAACTACAAAAACGGAAAAGGGAAAGGAATAAGTAGGGTTGGTGTAGCTGCAGATAGCATTGGACGTCAAAGAAGAAGTAAATTTTGCAATTAAGCCTATATACATATGAAGTTACCAATTTCAGCGTCTAAATATAATGATCTAAAACGTCATTGCGAAAATGGTACCATACCAAAGTTCTATCATGCTGAGTATTTAACTCTCCCTTTGTTATTATCTTATTCTGATATTTTTGTTGACATTCACGTCTTCTAAAAAAGTTTCTACATCTCTGCTCTTTGTCAATAGTTTTCGTAGCGTACGCGATATAAAGACTTTTCACACCTTGGGTTACATTATCGAAGTTTTCATACGTTTCCCTGAATTTGTCCGAATTTCCTATGCCCTATGTTCATCAGGGATAATGCAGTATTCTAATGGTGAAAGAATTTTCCAAATCGGTTATATAGTTTCGGAGCCTATTCAATACAAACAAACAAAAAAATCCTCTTTATAATTAATAACGACTCCTCATTTCACAGCAACACGCGTGCGTGATCGTCTTGCAAGTTGTGGTATTAACCTCTTTAGCCGGTCTCTCTATTGCTAGGACTTCCAGGAATGCGTGGTCCAGGGGTGGCACCACTGCTGTGGGATGTATATGGCTGGACCTGGCCCTTGTCGGTTCGCATTCGTTTTACCGGCTTTGGTTTGGGTTCCATTCGGGACTGCGCAAATTTGAACACCTTCATTTTGGTGCTGCTTTCTCCTGAACTGGGTTGTCGCGATTCTGACTTCTCGGCGCCAGGTTTTTGCTGTAAGCTTTCGGAGCCATGTACGGGAATTCGAGCACTGCTGAGAAGGCCTACTCTGTCTGTAAGTTGAGCCACTGTCAGTGTTTTTTTGCCAAAAGTATGCAGCCAAGCAGGTGGCCCACTTAATGGAAAGTGGTCACCGTCACCTAAGTATAGCCTATAGGCCTTTGCAACACCATGGGCATTGCCGATCTCTAAGAAATTTTATGACTTTCTTTTACAACCCCATATCGTAGCGGAAGGAAAAAATGAGTTTGAGGAAACTCATGTCTTCGCCTCTGTCCTCATACACGATCTCCTAGAGGCAACTCATAGAGGAAACCAGACGTAACAAGGAAACCAGAGGTTTGGATAAAAGTATAGATAGGAAATAAAAAAAGTGTTGTTTATGATACATAATAGCCTTTATTCTCTTTATAAACAGCAATAATTGTCTCAAAAATATTAAAGTTTTTATATGTGGACTGTGTATCCTTACAATAGGTACTGCGGGTAGCAAAGCTCGTGTACAACCCGGTCACATTATCTCGAGACCTCGCTGGAATGCGAACCTCGCGCCCCGTTCTCGTTTCACCTCCCCGCGCTCGCCACGGCGCGTCAGTACGGTTAGCACTTTCGTTGCCGTTACGCGTCGACTTGTTTTCGTGGTATATTTTTAAACATTTCATTGTTACGTTTGGACTTTTATAATTATTTTGTTATTGTTATTACGTTAACATATTGTTTTTGTTGCAACGTAGGACATTTTTGTTAAGTTTGTACATTTTGGTTTAGTTTGGACATTTTTGTTACTATTTCGTTGCTTTGAAGTGGAACAGTGAAAGTTTTTTCAAATATGGGATATGGGATTTTCAAACCTATTCACAGTGAAGCAAGAAATTTAATACTGAAAGTTCTCGCTTTCTTTGAATCAGAGAAAGCTAACAATCAATTCGTAATATTATTTATATATTTATTATAATCTTATTGTTTATAATAATATCCTACTAGAGGATGCTTGTTTTGCGCACCATATCAGAGCGCCGACGCGACGTGACGTCATCAACGCCTGGTCTCGAGATAATGTGACCGGGTTGTATCTGTCTCTTAAGGCCAGTTTCAATAATCTTATCTATCTAAAGTTTTCGTACTACGAATAGAAATTAGAATAACGTCCATGTATGTCCAAATAGACAGCAGAAGTGTGACGTCACAAAGTACTCGTAACGGTATTGGACATTTGGGTAAACACAAACTTCTGTGACAAGGAATCTGTAGTTTATTTAGATTTAGCACGTTTCTAAAATGTCTTCGATTGAAATTGAGCACAATTGTAGTGCAATTTAAAGAGTAAATTTCTGTGTTTAAGAAAGGTGACAAAAACGAGAGATATCTCCCGGTTGCAAAACAATACGGCATTTTATTTATTTATTCGAATTTTTATTTACCGAGCGTAATAATATACTAAAATCACCGCCATCTTATAATGTCAAATATGTATCTCTAGTAGGGGAAACCGACGATAGATAATTAATACCGGCCGCTAAATTACCTATGGCGAGTGTCACCAGAGTCACCTTAGAGACTAGAAACTCATTTCAGGCAATGTTCATAATAAAATATGAATCTGTCATAGCAACTTGATGAGGTTTAAAGATTATCGGCGTTACAGTCCCACCATCTTATCTGTTCAATTAACAGCAAGCTAGTGGAGAATTTGGTATTACAACCTAAGAAGATTTAGAATCTTTTTCCTTGGTATACGCCAAAAAAAAGAGCATCAAAACATAGGGCACTCTATAATCTGCAAATTCTGCAATTATAATCCTACTTATATTATAAACGCGAAAGTTAGTAGGTATGTATGTATGGATGTATACTGTAGTTCCAATTTTGCCCACCTGAACAAATAAGTTGGTGGCACTATACTTATAAACGCTGCTTAAATTTTAATAACATCTTTTAATACGGCGCAGAATAATTCTGTTGTGCCAAGTCGCGATTTTTTGCTCAGTCTGCTGTCATCTGTCGTCTGACAGCTGTCGTCTACCATGAGCGGTAAATATCGGAATTTTGATAGCTCGTGGCGCTGTAAGCTATTGATCGTTGTTGTAGCAATAACGAACAACCATTCGCGCGCGAAAAACATATGCGTAAAAATAATGAACGTAGTGTAAAGGTGAACTGAGTGGAAAAGACATAACAGATGAACCGACTATTACAACTTTTACATCAAAAACAAGGGACAAACATAGGTGGAAGGACTTTTACATCAAAAACAAGGGACAAACATAGATGGAAGAGTGTTTACATCAAAAACGAGGGACACACATGGATGGAAAGTCTTTTACATCAAAAACAAGGGACAACACAGTAAAGACCGTGTAGAAATAACACCTGTCACTTTTGACAGAACGCTCACGCCGATTTTGGTGTAGAGCATGGTTCATGTAATCGTCAATATGGCGGAAGAAGACGTCATCGATGACGTAGCGTGGGCCATTGTAATCACACTCACGGCGAAAGGGATCGACTGTTATCGCGCTAATATCAATTTTGGCGCGACTCTAACCTCAAGGTAAATAACATCATCTAAAGTTAAGCAGCGTTTATAAGGTCCTAAAATAGTTAAAGAAGTTTGTACGTTTAATTTTTTTAAACATTGTAACAATCTTAAACTACATCTTTGTTAATTATAAACTAAATAACTAAAAATAACTGGATTGTAATAGTAAATAACAAAACACTTATTTAAACATTACTTTGTAAGTATTTTTTAAACTGTGTACAATTATGATTATATTATTAGATCATACATCAAACTCATGCAGTCACAAAAGAAAAACAAAATTAAAAATTAAATACGTCATGCAAGGTTCGGAAACATAAACATGTTGCGAGATTAAGAAGCGACGACAGTGCGAACGCTAATCGTGACAAATCTATAGACAAACGTGTTTAATGTCATGTTATTATTCAGTGCGACCATTGACAGCAACATATTTGGAAATCTTTTAAGATTTTTGCAGTGGGAACGCAATCCTCAACTGTGAGCTTAATTATACAAAACAAGTCTCAAAACATTACCGGCCTTATTAATAAACTTGGCTTACACCCGGAGTAGTTAAAACATCTGTCAATTTTTCGCTTGCAGTAAATGTCACGCGTGAAAGCAAGACAAAGCATGTTACGCCTAATATAGGTTTACGCAAAGTTTATTAATAAAGGCCTACATGTATAATGTTTTTGGGTGCCCACCAGGTGGAGTACAGCTTCTGCGTTACGACCATAAGTTCATTGTAGCAGGAAATAATATTCCTGCTACAATGAATTTATGGTCGTATATGAATAAAACAATTCGCGTCGCACTACAGAAGGGCCGAATACTTTGGTTTAGGGAATGATTACAGAATCGACACCATTACGTAATATAAATTTTAGTTCACTAGTTTAGTTTAGTTTTTGGAACAAATCAACCCTACCAATATTTTAAACATTCCACATATATAAGGTATTTGTCAATTAGTGCACGATATTGAACGAGGTGGTTTGGTTTCGATAACAGGCCATGTAAGTAAAAGAAAAATATTTTTTTTTATTATTATGAATCCACATTCGCCGCTGCACGGCTAAGAGCCACGCAGTGCGACTGAACGCACGACCAGCAGCGTTATTGTATAACTTGAATGAGAATGAAATGTCACTTCATTCTCCGTAAAGATAGACAATAAGGCCGCGATGCACCGCTACATCGCAGAAAAGATAGATAACAGTAAATACGCGAGACATACCTACCCGCTTAGAATAGGTACAACTTGCGAACGATGACCCGTACGAGCCTGCCGTCGTTTAGGCATAGACATCAGCTGCGTAAACATTCGCGAGTAGGTAGGTTCGTACGTCGTTGTACCTATTCTAAGTGGGTAGGTATTTCTCTCGAATCACTGCTGTCTATTCTGTGGTAGCGGCGTGCTTTTAGTCACGCAATGATTATTAGCTGTGGAGCAATGAATATGGGTTCATAATAATAAAGAAAACACGATTTTTTTCCTCCACATAATTACCAGTTATCGATTCCAAACCAACTCATTCGATATTGTGCACTAATTAACAAGGACCTTATATACTTTTCAATATATCGCTACATTACGAAACATTTCAACAAGTATTTTTCATACAAATTAAGGAACATTTCAAAACACTCATGCATAAGTGATATCTTTGAGATGTCCAGAATGTGCTGAATTGTACATTGCAGTGATAAAAATGCAAGTTTTTTTGCTGTTTAATAAAATGTGCTAGTCATATATACGTAAAACTAAATAGTATATTGTACTAAATATACAATATACTGTACTAATGATAAGTTAAGTAAAATTAGGTACATATGTAAATTAATATTAATTAGAAGTGTGATATCACATTCGCGTGCAACTTATATACTTATTGCTAAGAAGTGAAGTGAATGAGAAATCACAAAATATTCCAGGCTAACGCAATTCAAACGTTTGCATTTTGCCTTTTCTAGAACTCTTTCGCTTTCTTAGCATCAATTAGTAACCTACTAGAGAAATAATAGAAATGTAAAAAACTCTTCTCATTTAAGGCTTTGCCACACTGGATGGACTGGTCTGCGGTCAGGTCAAATTGAACGCAGCCTGCACTATGTATTAACATTTACGGTCTCTATATGTTTTGTATAGATATGCGTTCTGACCGTGCGGGCACGCAGAAGGAACGCAAAGACGCGTACGGGTAGACGGGTGGCGGGCAGGGCAATGGCAACAAAAAAAAAACAAAAATACAACAAAAGAACTGATCACCATTAATTTACGCAATCAAATAACAAAACTCCGCTGCCCTGTCCGCATCGCTGACCGGTTTCACTGCCCGGACCGCTAACCGATTGCCTGATCGACAATGTTGTTCATACATAATGCGGACTGCGTTCAATTTGACATGACCGCAGACCGCAACCAGTGTGGCAAATCCTTTAACGAATGACAAAATGTTGTCTGCATTGTACAATAATCTGTTATTCTTTCATTATAGAAACTTAAAAAGCGTAAACATATTAAAATAGTTTCAGTCATATTTGTTATTTATTATTAATATTTCGTTAATATTTTTATCACAAAAGTGGGCGCTATATTTTTGTTACAATCCCTATTTTACAAAAACATACGGTGACTTTTAATAGTATTTTCAAAAAATCGAGATAAATATTTATACAGCCGTTTTCAGTAAGCTAAAACTAAAACGTTTTAAAAATGTATCTCTGAAAAAATAGTTTTCATCATAATATAACCGGTATTGGTATCGCGCACGCTAAATGGTAATCATTTTTAAAAATAGATTTGTTAAGACGCGGTCCAACCCCAATTTTAAAATAATTTATGATGCTTTACGTAAGGTTGAAAATAGCTTGTTAGATTGGACGATGTAATATGAAAATGCGTTAATTTTGTAAGTTTTCTTTATATTTTTCGATATATACTAACACAATTGAAAAAACTGCTGGTTATTACTTTAGTACTATACGATGGCTATGTATTACCTAAAAAAAATATAGTCTTATCGCTGAAAATTCTGAGAGATTGGAAGTGAACGTTTATTTTTGTGGACTTATTCAGGATTTTTTCTGCTGAAAGAGAGTTATATTTATGAATTCTATTCGGTTATTAGTCTTTTCCTATTCATTTCCTAACCTTTGAATATTTTTCATAATATACTATCGATCTGTTTCGTTACACTAGGTGTTTAAAAATTTCTGCTTTTTACTATTATCAGGGTACGAGCGCGCCTTAACAATTGAATTTAATGTACATCATATATTGTATGCAAAACGTACTTTATGATATAAAATTATATAAGGTGTATCAAATTGATTGTACTTTTGTAATGGTAGATGTTGCCATTGTGATCAAATATTGGTTGGATAAATTATGAGTGAATAAATCGATCACCATTTGTCAGTCAAGTCATTTGTAGCGATATCCGTAACTGCTACATCGTGTAAGGGTTATAGCAACATTAATATTACATTATATATACATTAACATAAATATTCACCGCGAACCTTAAATTGTTAACGCCATCTAGTTTTATTATCGGAAACTAAAAACCTATGAAATTAATTGTATAGGTAATGAAAAATATCGAAAAACTAAATAGAGAAAAAATATATATATGGAACCGGGTAACAAAAGGCATGTAGATGATAACAGCCGAACATCCAGACACACGAAAGTATTTTTGCCCAAGCTATTGCAGAGACGTTACGCTCGTGCTTCACACTTTTACGTCATTTAAATTTTACGTTATTAGCTGTTTTACGATTTAACTCCTGCAACCGCGCGCGGCGAGCGTATATTCTTTAAATAGTGAATTTTCGCGCGCTTTCTCCGTCGTTTTGGCGCCAATATAGTTATAAGCTATTTCAATGGTTAAATTTAAGCCACGTTTATAAGTAAGACCGTAACTAATATATATAAGGTGGAGATGACATAATGTTATATGATGACCCAATGATTATTAAGGCATTTTTCAATTACTACAATTCGTACCATTATTAAGTTCATTTTCTTCAAAAATACAATGCAACTTCTTGATAATAGTCCTTCACCTTTGTTCTAACATAATTTTTTTCATAGATTGATACATTGTAAAAGTTTGATCTGTACATCGCAACGTTTTTTTTAGCCAAATATCAAATCATCATGGTACCAGCTTATATATCACTATATCCAAGTATTGTTGAACTTTCACCAATAAATACAAACTATAGATAAACTCTTTACAATGTAACGTTTGATCACTTCTTCCCCACTGCTCAACTGCATAAAGTTGAGCAGTGATATTATTATTTATATATATATATATATATATATATATATATATATATATATATATATATATACTATTACCCACTGCTCAACTTGATGCAGTTGAACAGGATGACCTACTAATCAATAAGTTGAGTAAAACATAGTTGAGCTTTAGACATAAGATACTCGGTAATACAAACTATGTCTTACTGGTCAACTGCTCAACCAGTTGTTTATCTAGTTGAACAGATACCCACCTCCTCCTCATGGTCCTGCCAACCTTGCGGTTATAAGGACCGAATCAGCGGACATTTCTGACTAAGGTCAGATTGTCCTATCTAGTTGAACAGTGGGTAAGTAAGGATTTTGATATTGTTCTAGCTACACAAGATCTATATAATACGTTATGAAACTGAACACCGGGAGTTTTGTTCCCCGCCAACGCGCTGTCTCGATAGAGCTCGTGCGAAATTCGTATCGCGAGAACTGGCTGTGTCATCTTGTAGTGATAGCGCTAGGGCATGCGCTAAAGCTTCGTCTTCAGTCTGAAAAACAAAACAAAAAATCACTTTGTTATTGTACCATCTCTACTGTACAAACAGTGCGAGTCTAAAAATAAAAGACCTAATACCTTGTTTAGTTGTTTTCTAACTCCCTCTGAGGTACGGAACGGTTGTTTTCTAACCTCAAACAGACTTGACAAAAAACGATTTTAAAAAATACTTAAGGACACTTCCGCTGAAAAAAAACAATGATTTTGGCCTATTTGGGGGTGTGCACCACCCTCCCTCCCGCACAAACTGCCTAATAGGAAAATACAAAATAAAAAACACAAGAAAACCCAAATAAACCAAAACCGATTCGACACGTGTTTCGCCTCTACACGAGGCATCCTCAGGAGATGTTGACTCGTCGAGCGCTAGACCGACAGTGAAGTGTCACTAAATATTTTTTAATATCGTTTTATGATAATGAATTTCCGCAAAGTAACGCCTGAATAAATTATCTAGACTTTGACAAGTTCGACATCGCTTGATCTTTACCTAATTTTCATTGAGAAGAGAGACGAAGAAGTTTGTTGTAGTCTGATTGGTCAAAGTTATGTCAGATGCGGGTTGCAACCGTTTACCGATCGATTTTAATAATTAAAAAGTTGCGACGTTCCGAGGTTCGGACGGCGTTAGTGCGAAAGTTGCAGTCCGAGTGCGCTCTCACCGAGGTACTGAACGCGCCCCAGAGCTCGCGGATTGAAGGTGGGTTTTTGCGGTCGTTGCGAGCTGTCACTGTCAATTTATAAGTGCTACCGTAGGCCTATACAGAATAAATGATTTGATTTTGATATTGTCAAAACATCAAATAAGCAGGTATAGGAAGGGTTCTTGTGATTATTGACATTAAATTTGCCGCGCATGTCGCGACCGCGTAAGTGTTCCATTCGGGTTGGGCATTGGAATCAAAGGGAACGCCAAACCGGGCCGCGACAGTTGTGAGCGTTGACGGTGCTTACCGGAACGCACCCTAAGTGGTCTCATACGGTACGATACACATTTTCTATTCGTCCAGTTAGTAATATAGTTGCATTTAGTGAAACTTTGTAAGTAGCAAAATTTAAGTATAGCGGTGGGAAGAATACTAAAACTTTGTAGCGCGATTGATGAGAATAAAAAACAATGTTTCTTGATTCAGTACACGTACCTACTCTCATGCACCACCTTGAACACTGAACCAGTAATCTGTGACTGAACAGTAATCCACCATTATTACCCGCTACCCGCCAACTAGCTGCGCCCCGCGGTTTCGCCCGCGTGGTGATGGATGATTGAAAGTATCATATGTGCTTAACTGCTTACCCGGTATATAATCTATAAACTTGCCAAATTTGATTACGATCCGCAACAAACAGAGAGAAGACTATTATATTGTTTTATCTAATTTAATAGTAGATTAGTAGCCAAGGGCTGTAAGGCATCAATTGCAGCCGGAGATATTTAGGCGCCATCGCTGCGCTCGTGCGCCTATAATTCGAGGGTGCAATTGATGCTTACACCCGAGCTAACTACTCTGCTTTACATCTCGATTGTGAGGTAAGTAGAAAAAAACTGCATTACAAAAATAAAATTGATGACTATTATACTCATACGAAGACAAGGCTGAATAGCGAAGCGACCTCTTTTGTCATTGGGCTGAATGCATAATGTCTATTGCCAGTATGATGGTTAGATGTACGCGAACTTTTTGAAAGAGTGAAGTGTTTTTTAATTACTTACCGCCCTAGGGCTTTTCTAGCTACATTATTACCCTAGAGCGCTAATTGGTCATCTACAAGCCACATTTGTGTGTTTTTTTAATAACTTACCGCCCTGGGGCTTTTCTAGCTACATTATTACCCTAGAGTGCTCATTGGTCACCTACAAGCCCCATTTGGGGGTTAATAAGGACCTACTTACCGAATATGGGAGATGTAAAAGTAGCTTAGTTACTCCTTACAACATCCGCTATCTGTCTGTGAAAGTCTAGTTAAAATAGATCAAGCCATTTCAGAAATTACCCGGAACAAATAGACAGACAAACATGTTAATTTTTTTATGTTAGTACCGTTTAAACTTTCATATGCATTAAGTGAATAGCTTTTAATTAGAAATTGCAAACGGACAGTTTAATGTTTTTATCTGTATAGAAAACACACCATGTTTCCTTGGACCTCAGCAAATGATGTGACCGGAACTTGACTAGATATGTTGGTCCCGTTTTGTCTCCTTTCAGCTGCTTTCATCCGCGCCATGGCTGCCTCACTGAAAGTAAACAGAAAGGTATTAGCATAGTTCATATGTGCCAAATTTTTTTTACTTCTTTTCTCGATTACCATCAATAAACTGACTGATTTGATAATGTGACAACGCTTCTGGTGACTCCTTTGGGAACTTCTCTTTCCACCATCTTTTTTACCCGACTCATTATCGTCATCATCATCTCAGCCGTAGGACATCCACTGCTGAACATAGTCCTCCCCATCATTTAGGACCAGTTGAAAGCGGCCTGAATCCAACGTCTGTCCATCTTGTCGGTGGACGACCTACACTACGTTTGCCGTCCATGGTCTCCAGTCCAGAACCTTCCGGCCCATCGGCCATCTGTTCTGCGTGCTATGTGCCCTGCCCACCGCCACTTCAACTGGCTAATCTTCTGGGCTATGTCGTGTGTATATTTTTGATTCGATCACATAGAGAAACCCTGAGCATAGCCCTCTCCATAGCTCCTTGTGCTACTTTGAGTTTACTTATGAGGTCATAAGTCATTTACCCAATAACGACGAAGCAAAAGGGAAGGTTGTTTTTGACTGGTATGTGAATATTAATGCATGTTCATCTTCTCATAATTTTTAAACTACCAATCATACTTTGACTAATGAGGTGTCATTGCAAGCATCCTGTTTGTCCGCTGGTAATAGTCGTTTATTATAGAATATAATATACATAAGAATGAGAATATTTTCATGCTTTTTTGCAGGGTGTTTCGGGGGCGATAATTCGATCTAGCTAGGTTTTATTTACACGTCGTTTTATACACCTTTTACCTATACATAGTAAAATTCCTAACCACACACCCATTGGCTTAGTGTTGCTTAACAACGCCATCTATTGTCAAGTAGCTTTGTTTCTGTGTCAACAACAGCAACATCAAAGCTACTTGACTGCTGCTAAACTAATGAGTTGATGGTTTGAGGTAGGTAGGTATTTATCGAAAAATATTATTCATATTACATCAGTAAGTAATTTCGTATCTAAATGGGATAAAGTTTTTTTTTATTTTGTAATAATTAAACGAGCTTTTAGCCGCATTAATCGCAGCCATGCCATCTCCATCGGTACATTCATTTCTTATTTTGTACAATTTTAAATCTTATGGCATAACCTATAGTGTTCTAGGCAGTGTCAGATGTAGTCTCTGCTAAACACTCTGAAATACACCAACATTCAAATAATTGAGTTTATCTCCTAACTTAATTCTAATTGGTTCAGTACGGGCACATTCCATTACAAACTGTCTTCTTCAATGTCACAGATACGAGGGTCATTTGAAAAGTTCTTAGCCTAACATACTTAATGAAACCACACGATTTTGAGTTTATTTTTATTTTTCAACATACTCTCCTCCGAGCTCAAAACACTTTTTCCATCGACCCGGTACAGCTTCAATACCCGTTTTAAAAAAATCTTCGCCTAACTCCTCAAAATAAGCGTTCACGGTGGCTATGACCTCTTCATTTGTAAAAAAAAATTTACCACCTAAAAATTTTTTCAGTTTTGGGAACAGATAAAAGTCGGACAGTGCTAAATCCGGTGTGAACGCGCGCATTGTCCTGATGAAACAAGACTTTTCTTCTCAATAAACCTGGACGTTTTTCTTTGATTTTTTGTCTCAAACGACGCAACAGATTGCAATAGTAATCGGAGTTTATTGTTTCACCCGTTTTTAAATAATCCACGAGAATTATACCCTTTGCATCCCAAAAAACGGATGCCATGACTTTGCCCGCCGATAAAACCACTTTTGCCTTCTTTGGGGTGGGCGATCCTGCTCTTTTCCATTGTTTCGACTGTTCTTTTGTCTCGGGTGTATTGTGGTGAACCCAGATTTCATCCATGGTTATAAATCTTTCAACAAATTCTATTGGGTCAGCTTCATATAACTCTAAACAGTCGCGAGAAGTTGTGAGTCGGTTGCGTTTTTGTTCCACTGAAAGCAGTCGCGGTACCTACCGCGCAGACCTTAGAGAATCCAAGTTCAGTAGTAATTATATGATGTGTTCGCTCAGATGAGATGCCTACAGTCTTAGCTATCTCCTCGACAGTCAATCTTCGATCAGATCAAATTAAATCACAGATTTTTTCTTTGTTTTGATCAGTGGAAACAGTCGAAGGCCGGCCACTACGGGGCTCATCTTGAATGGTCTCACGACCACGTTTAAACTCTGCCACCCAGTTTTTAACAGTCGCATACGAAGGAGCGGACTCACCCAAAGTAGCAGACATGTCTTTTGGAGTTAAACCTTTCAAATTCAGGTATTTTATCACTGCACGATGTTCAATTTTATCCATTTTCAAAAATAGCTCTGACTTGACTTACGGTATCCCGTGTAAACGAACAATGAGTTACTGTGAATAAACTAAACTGTGCTAAATAATGTAACTACAAAATGAGGGTGGTAGTTATAAAAAAAGCCAATGACTTTAACCATGTTAGGCTAAGAACTTTTCAAATGACCCTCGTATTACAGTTAGGTAGGTACTACATATTCCATCAGTAAGTAATTCGTATCAAAAAAGAGCAAACTTTCGTCATCCAGATTACTTATAAATTATACAAGACGTTATCTAAATGGGTAGAAGTAATATCACTCACGCAGCTTGTCTTCTCTTTGCGGCTAGCTTGCCTTCGCAGGCGTGGTCAGTGGTGTGTCGATGCCGCAAACAATAATTCAAAGAGCACTCGGCGCAAACGAGGGCCACCATTTCTTTCGTCTTGCAGCCTTTGTAAGAACACCGGTTTGTGAATACCTGGAATGTGAAAGAATTAATAATTATGTTGAAGCGATGATGAATGGGGTCTAGGCCACGTCATGCGCAATGAGAAACACGATCTTCTCCAACTGATCATGCAGGGTAAAATCCAAGGACGTAGACGACCAGGCAGAAGACGTACCTCATGGCTCAATAATCTCCGGACGTGGTTCAACATGAGCAACAGGTCGCTATTTCGGGCAGCAGCTTCTAAGGTCCGAGTAGCCTTAATGATAGCCAACCTACGATAGCAGATGGCACCGCAAGAAGATGATAAATGCAAATTTTCTGTCATTTAATTCAAATAAATCCGACGCATATTTATTTGATATTTTGGAAGCTCGCAACGACCGCATAAACCCATCATCCATCCGCGAGCGATGTAGTCGTATGTAGTTCCCTTCTGTAGAACCGCTGTGTGAACGACGCTAGTTATTTCGGCTCGTAAAAAGGACTACCTCAAGATTTTTTTATGACACAGTCACGACTTTCCGTAATACTGGCCTTCTAGTGATAGAATGAATTTCGACATGATGACTCAGGGTTACAGGAACTTTGACCAGTAAATCTTGAATTTTTAGGACTATTTCACTATTCTCTACCAAAGTATCTCCATATGCATATATACAGAAGGTTAGTAGAGACAAGTGGAAGAAATTTTCATGAAGAAAACCAATAGATAATAGATGAAATAAAAAACCTCTCTTCCTTACCGAGGGGATATGTTTGTAGGGAATAGTAGAATAATAGGCCAATTTTTAGCCGTGTGTAGCTCTGCAATTGTTATTAGCAAACATGAAGTTAACCATCAGTTGATTTTTTAATTAAGGACTTTGTCAGATCCATAGTTTACTCGAAAAAATAATGCACACATATTTACACTCTATCCTTGAGCATCCTATATGTGGAGTGTGGACTGATAGAGCATCCCAACTGCATCAGATGTTGGCGCAGCTAAGATAATAAGAAGTAACACTGACCTTATTTCTTCTTTCCCGCGCTCGATCTGATGTGCACTGGTTGTCTATATGAGCGCTTACGGCCACATCCGGGGGTTCATCCCGTCGACCCGGCACTGGAGCGCTGCATAGTGGACACACTGGTACTTGAACATCTCTCGTGTTAGGCTCTGGGCAGTCATGCTTCACATACGCAAAGTGTTCAGAACTGGAAAATTGAAATAAGGCTTTTTGTAAAATTGCAATGCAAGTAAAGGCTGTTGACAACCATAATGCACGATATTAATTTATTAATCTATATATATAAAAGCGAAAGGTCAATCACTCATCACGAAATCTCAGAAACTACAAGTGCTAGGAGTTTAAAATTTTGCATGGGGGTTCTTTTTAGGACGTAGGTGCTCACTAAGACGGGATTTTATGAAATTCAACCCCTAAGGGTTTTTTTTGGGTTGATAGTTTGTATGAAACTCCGTTACTGGGAGTGCTAAAAGTTTAAAATTTTGCATGGGGGTTCTTTTTAGGACGTAGGTGCTCACTAAGACGGGATTTTATGAAATTCCACCCCGAAGGGTTTTTTTGGGGTTAATAGTTTGTACGAAACTTCGTTACTGCGAGTGCTAAAAGTTTAAAATTTTGCATGGGGGTTCTTTATTGTGGACCTAAGAGGCGAGTCTATTGCAAACTATAGGCGCACTCCTTCAAAATTTATTGAGCAGAAAAAGCCAGTAACTGTCCAACCCGGGGATCCACCCAGGGCCTCGAGGTTCCAAAACGGCACTTTTACCTCTATACCAGGACCAAGCGAGTGAAGCCACTGGCGGGTCAGCTAGTTGTAAATAAAACAAAAAGCTGTCAGAGAATCAACTCAATTTTTTTATTATGATAGAAGGATAAAGCAAAATATCAGACAAACACTTGCCAATTTTTTTATTATGATAGAAGGATAAAGCAAAATATCAGACAAACACTTGCCATGGCAAAATATCAGACAAACATAATACTCTTCACTTTTAGGATGAGATTACATTCTTCCGAGACATGACAGAAGTCACAGGACTTGTGTTATTCTCCCAGTGATAGGTTCTTCACAAACTTGTAACACCTAATTTATAATTCCTGATTTCTCTATTCAACTATATACTAGCTATGAAAATATTACCTGTTTATGTCAGACAGAGACACTATTACATTTTATTTCTCTGGGAAAAATCAACCAACAGATAGGTTAATTCTAATTATAAAAGACAATGTAACATCAAAGTTATTGAAATTGAATGAGATTCATTTAAGCCTTAGTTTAGTACACACTAATCAAACAATCATTTATTAATGCAAAAAGTAGGTACATATTACAATATTTGAGAATATTGAATTAAACATATCGTGCATTAGCCTCCTGACTACGATTTACTGTCTTGGGGTGGCTATTTCTCATCCTTTGTTGAATCAATGGGCAAATACTAAAATTAAAATGTATAAACTATTTACAAGTGTACTTGAGTATTGTGTAAGTGTATCTGCATAAAATAGGATGCTCCAATTTGCGCATCATACTCAAGATACTGAAGAAGGTTTCGGGACAAATTGAAGCAACTTTTGATCATGATATTGACAATCCAATCAAGCCTACATCAATCCGTTTTCATCATAGCTGCGTTTGGATAGACTCGAGTTGGCAAAAATAACAGTTAAAACATACACAAGGGCGTTCGAATTGGGAATCTGTGGCTGAGATTCAAAGTCAAAGTCAAAATCATTTATTCAATTTAGGCATCAAAGACAAAGTATGAACATCAACTTTTCATTATAATGTACTTTAAAGACTCTACCGCCGCGTTCCAAAATATATAGAACCCACCGAGAAGAAGCGGCAAGAAACTCGGGCCATTCTTTTTATATGGTTGTTTACAATGTTTCTACTTAGGTACTACAAATATTACATTTTATGGGTGGCAGAGAGACAGCTTGCCAGAAGTGGAGTATTCCAAGCATCTTTATCTTCTATATAATGTCGAACTTTATAGTAAGCTTTTTTTTATTAATTGTCGCTATTTGCTGAGCATCCGTAAAGTTTCAAAATGCCAATCAATCAATTTTCAACCTACGTCCCAAACATGAGGTACTATTTTAGACTGACTTGTGATTAGGATATAAGCACAAGAGCAATTTGAAAAATTTTATACCAACTTCCATTCTATTACTTTGGTAAAAATCAGTTATTGGAGTGTAACTCAAAAACCAATGGACTGAATTTGATGAAATTTAGATGGTAGTAAAGTTACAAAATTAACGACAATTTGCTTCCCGAACGCTATACATGAGGTGTAGGACCGTTCATAAAGCTCAAAAACGTTATTTTTGCCACCTTTGCCCACACCCTACACGAACGCTCAACTTGGCATAGGACCTAAAATCGCATGATTAAGCTGTCAAATGGTTGTCTAAAAACGATCACAAACAACCATGCTCCGGTCGTGGGTCAAAAATTGCACTTTTTGGTGGCAAAAATAACTCTTTTTCTATCGACTTCCAAAAAAAGGAGCAGGTACTCAATTCGACTGTATGTTTTTTTTTGTTACCTCATAACTTTCGACTGGGTGAACCGATTCTCAAAATTCTTTTTTGTTTGAAATCTGGTGCTTCCTGTGTGTTCCCATTTAAATTTCATCATATTCAGTCCAGTAGTTTTTGAGATACACTTCAATAACTGAATAGAATGGAAGTAGGTATTCAATTTTTCAAATTGTACTTGTTAGCTTTCCGAACGCTGCACAAAAAGATACTTATAGGTACGACATTTTCACCAACAGATTCCCAATTCAAACGCGTTTGTGAGCGTTTTTAACGATATTTTCGCCAACAGGGGTCTATTCGAACGCACCTTATTATTGCAAAAGTATTTGGAAAATGACACTCACCAAAACACGTCTTTGCAGGCACCACATTTCATTGGCAGGAAATCTGTAACATTTTAACTTAGTGCTTGACAATTGTGATAAATTCTTATGAAATACTTATCTCTATGTTGCTTATGTATGTGCTATATGTCTCCTAAGAAGGAAGTAACAGCATTCCTAGCAAAACTAACTTCGTATGTGTAACATATTGTGTCGTTCACGTGAAACAATCTAACTGTCATTTATCTAGGGCAACTGTGACACAGATAACTCATAGTTTATTAACCAGATTGTGACGTGTTGACATTTACGATGCAAATACTTTTTCGCAAACATTTCTGCTACGGCCTCTGATTTGAATCCAATACTTCGGTGGCCTAGATGAGCAGGATATTAACTCAAAAAATCAATTATTTCAGTAGAGAGATTTAAAGTTTTTGCATCCATATTTTTCTATTGCTATAATTATATCGTTAACTTAACGTACATTTTCAAATAACTTCCTATTAGTTATCATATTTGTTTACTTTATGTCGTATTTCAGCCTGCTGCTGATAAAAAAACAAAAACAACTTCAGGAATATAATAATACTCTGTTACACATAAATATCTATGTAACCAAAGTAATAACAAAACATACTTAATATATAAAAAAATAATTAACAAAGGTGCTATTTTTATAGATTTATTCAAGATGTTTAACATCAATTACTATGTATTTTGCTATGTTCTCATATTTTGCTATGATTATGTTATTCATTTATGTAACTTTAAAAAGAAACATGGTCTGGCATTCATTCAGAACGCTTATTGAAAATAGACTAGAACTACAGATTGCTCTGAAGATCCTTGAAGACATTGAAGTACCTGAAGAAACCATATCACATACACGACGCTTAGAATATTTTAGGCATTGTCTTGGGGTAGTTTAACTTTCTGTAGAGAACATAAAGTTTAGGTAAGACAAATATAAAGGAACATTTGGCCCGTATCAGGTTCTTTATAGGATGGCATGCTCCAATTTCGTGGCTAGGCGTGGTATAAGCGGGCGAGAAGAATAAGATATCACATGTACAATGAGTCTGCTTTTATTAGGTCACACTGAGAATTATTACAGCACGAGTGTTTAGAGATCAACTGAATTAACTTGGGAACAAGGTATTCCACTTAGTAGCGAACGCTGCCACGACCAAACGCAAAGTGAGCTCCTCCGAGCATATCCACGCGGTCCCCTGAAAAGCCTCTGTCGGACAATTACTAAGTACTCAACAGCGCACGCTACCAGAGTTATACCAGAGATGGCGCCACTTTGCATCTCTATTCCACCAAAACTAAACTAGGTGGCGCTTGACTAATTAATAATATCGGTTAATGCTATGCGCCGACAAATACAATATGTATTTTCAACGAGAAAAAGCAAGAAAAACGGTATTAATTAAAGTATCTTATTTTACCATCCTTATCCAAGTTGCCTCCTGGACAAATACCCCTGAAAATCTAGCTAAATCACATAGACATGATAAGGTCCCACATGGAATAAGGGCTAAAATTCAAGAGAAAAGGAAACTTTACAGGGTATGGCATTCTAGGCAACATGACGATGATAAAAAAGCCTTCAACAAAGCTACTGTCGAGCTTAAAACCTTATAAACGGAGCGAAAAATGCCACCCTAGCACTGCTCTTGGAAAAACTCACTGCAACAATATCAACCAACTACTCCCTCTGGAAAGCCACATCAAAATTAAACCAACTAAAGAATACGCTCCCACCTCTTCACAATGTCTCAACCGCCCAACCAATCTGCTTATAGTCCAGGGACTGATTGCAGATGCAGAAGCACAAAAAATAAATAATAATTAATCAGGACTTCTAGCTTAATTTACCGCTTAAGCCGACCAACCCTAGAGAAATAGTCAAACATTTAGCAAAGCTCGAAAATATAAGGCTTCACAATTTGACCAAATTACCAAAGATATCCTTATGCAGCTCCCAAAGAAAGGAGTAATTTTTCTCACTATGTTAATTTAACAGCATCATGAGAGTTGGTCACTACCCAAGTGTCTGGAAAAACTCAAAAATAATTATGATCCATAAAGAAGGGAAATCTCCCAATGTGGTTGGCTCTTATAGACCTATCAGCTTGCTACCGGTAATCTCAAACCTCTTTGTAAAGATCCTACTTACTCGAATGCTCAAATCTCTTACTGAAAGATCCATAATCCTAGACCATCAATTCAGATTCAGACAAGAGCATGGAACAATAGAACAAGTTATCAGAGTCATCAACCAGAAGAGACAAACTCTAGAACTCAAAGAGTACTGCAACAGGTCTTTGATAAGGTTTGGCACAAAATACTCCTCTGTAAAATAAAGAATTTGCTACCACACCCATTCTCTGGAATTCTTAAGTCATAACTCTCGGAAAGAATGTTCCAAGTAGAGGATGCAGAATACACTTCCGACTTTGAAGATAAGCAAGCAGGAGTGCCTCAAGGATCAGTCCTTGTTCTATTTTCTTCTTTTTTCTGACTTACCAGGTAGTAACTGCTACCTTCGCTGATGAAACTGCTATCCTCGCTAGTAGCAAACACCAAGACATCGCAGTTCCTACAAATGGAGGCTGCACAAAATAGAGCAATGGTTATTAAATAAAGTCTTAGCGCTGATATCTGCGGGGGTGACTCTGGGGTTGCAATGGATTCCTGCACATGTCGGCATACATGGTAATGAGGTGGCAGATAGGCTGGCTCGAGAGGCAATATCAAATGGCACCGAAGTATACTTAAAACCAGAATATTCAGAGATACTCATTAAGTACAAAAAAAAATATTCTTTGCACTGGAAGGAGTATTTTGATATTGTCTCTAGATAAAAAGGTATTTGGTTCAAAACAATTCAAAATGAACCACCTCATATACCATGGTATGCCAATATAAAGTTAAGTTGACACCTACTTGTAGTGCATACAGATTGCGCTCTGGACATATGCCCCTGAATGGCTTTAATGAAAAAAGCAGAGAGCCCCAATTGTAACTTATGTGGAGTATTCGAAGATATTTATCATCTTGTAATGGAGTGTAGCCGAAGTGCTGACTTGAGACTTAATATATTCACATCACTGAATCTTGTACAGCTTGATGTGGGTCTACTCCAGAGCATCCTAGCTGAGCCAACATCTGGTGCAGCTAGGTTGCTCTATCAGGACATCTGCAAGCTGTCCATTGACAATTGATATCTGTTATATAGTATAGTATAGTAATGTAATGGTTCATGGGACTGACATAGTCAATGTGTGACTTGAAGTCCCCAAATTAAATTAGAATAAAAAAAAAACAAAAAAGATCAATGGTTGACAAAGTGGAGAATCAAAGCCAGTGCCAAAAAATCAACACATGCTACATTCACCCTGAGCAAAGGAGATTGCCCACCTGTTAACTTGGGAGCAAACACTCTACCACACAGGGACTCTGTGAAATACCTAGGAATGCACCTAGATCGTAGACTGACCTGGAAAAAACAGCTGCGTAAAAAAAGAGATGAACTTAAATTCCAATACTTTTGTGGTTGCTAGGTAGAAACTCAGTTCGAAGCACTAACAACAAGTTACTAATTTATAAAGCCATACCCCATCTGGAGTTATGGCATTCAACTATGGGGATCTGCTTGCAACTCAAATGTCTCTATCATTCAAAGAGCACAGAATAACATACTCAGAAGCATATCAAATGCTCCATGGTTCCTGAGGACTACTGAGTTGCATGAAGAACATGAATGAAAACAAGTCAAGGATAACATAACACTTTTATCAGCTATGTATAAAACATGGCTGAGAATGCATCCAAACCCATTAGCGACACTGCTAAGTTAGCAGTGCTAACTGCCATCACTTATCCATAGAGGCTACAAAGAAATGCTGATTGGATCACTTCTCCTTCATGCCTAAAACAACAACAAACCGGCTCATTGTCCAAAGACTGATCGCAGATAATGAACAGATCAAAAAAAAGTGATATCTCAAATTACTGCAATGAACTAGAGACTCATGTACAAACAAATACAAAAAGGTATTATCTCAAAATTATAGCTGTATTTCACAAATAAACATTCTAGATACAATACCTACTTTATATTTAACACAGCACTTGTCAAGGTGGATACCACAACAAACAAGCAATATGCTTTCACCACATGTTCACGGGTGAGACTGAATATGTCTGTATAGGTCGGCAAAAGCCAGCAAAAAGGACAAAGATTCTACCCTTTTTTTACATTTATTTTTATTACATGCAATCAAATTTTAACTGGTCATTACATGAATATAGTCACCATATAAGTCTTTCATATGGGTATAAAACTAATGAGACACTGTTAGCAAAAGCAGTACAAGTTACCCTAAGAAAACCATAACTGATATATTGCTTCATACAGTAATAAATGTGACACAGTTGTATTGCTGTCCTGTCCACTAAAATATATATAAATTAGTGCCACTGTATTCTGAATAGGAACTCAAGATGACAAATACTTTCTTAGTACACTATGTACATAAATATATTATTAACCAAGTTGACCAATTTCAACAATATTTTTTTTTTCATACTTCCAATTTGGTCCCATTGTCACCAAGTCAGGATCTGATGACCACAGAGAAATCGAGAGCAACCGTCAAATTCAAAGGCACATAATACTTTTTCATATATTTTCAAAAGTTGTTCAAGTATATCAAAATCTTCATCTCATGTGGATGAGCTGATGATGAAATACTTAAAGCAAATAGCTATTAGGAGTTATTGGATTGCCAATAATAGAGTGGAATAATATATATATAATAATAATAATAAGCCAATAATTGGTATTTAATTCTTTTCTAATAATAGGTAACTATTTCTAGTTTTTTCTAGTTTTATTTTTCATCAGAAGGCACCCAGAGAAGCCAGATTTGATGATGATGAAATCTATTATCAAGAACAGTGATCAGACTGCCTATTGGGCAGGAAATGATCAAAGAACCTCCCAACTCATATCTGATGCAGGTTAAATGCATCATTCCAAACTTATAAAGGTTTTGTTGTATGGTAAAACTTACCCAGTTTATTGCAATATTTATATGAACAATTCTTGCCAATATGGGGAAACTCCATGGTGTCGCTCTTACACAAGTTACGATACGAGACGAGTTGCGAGTAATAATGACGAATCAACTTGTAATCGTCGCTTTTTATAGCTTCAATGTTCTCTAATATTCTTGATTCTCCTTCGTTTCGTCTACCATTGTTATGATTGATGAATCATCATTCATCATCTACCACAGACTATCTGACGTGCGTTCAGTTAGCTTATGAGGGCATTGGTGGCGTTGTCATTTACTGCGTTCGAATAGGCTATTTGTGATCGTTTTAAGCGAAAATAACGCTAAAAACGCTCACAAGGGGCGTTCGAATTGGGAATCTGTGGGTGAAAATGTCATTCATGTCTCTTTTTGTTCAGCGTTCAGAAAAACTGACGTAAAGTCCGTTTCACGAAAGATGACCCGCGGTTTTTAGTGGAACTAACTGAGCCACATACAACTCCAGCTGTTTTGCAAAGACACTAGCGCCACAGCTGAGGGACGTCTTTCGTGAAAAGGAATCTAGTACTAGACGTACGAACGTAGGCTACGTTCTGGATAGCGCCAAAATCACTCGCGGCGTTCGCACACCCATTCCCTTAAAAGCCCACGGTCATCGTGAGCGAACTCGATACGACATCGATGACGTCACTGAAAACTCTCACAACGCTCGCAGATCGTAGGTGGGTTTTCGCGGTCGTTTACGAGCTGTCACTGTCAAGCATCAAATGTATAGTATTCTATCGATTTTTGACAGAAAAGTTGGCGCGCTTTTCGCGAGACCGCGTAACCGTTCCGCTTGGGTTGAACATTGCAAGCATTCATTCTAACCTTAAATTTTTTACGATGCATGAAACATCGTGATATGCTACACTTGGACTTACGAAAACACCCTGATGACGCTACGCGTAAAAAAGTTTAGTTATAGAAATTTCTTTAATGATCTTCTTCATAGACTGAAACACGAATACGAATCGCGAGAGTTAGAATCTAACCAACGCGACCCTTAAAAACTATGGAAGTCCATTAAAACCATCACCGCTAGTACAAACAATTAATCAACAGCCACTGAGTTACTTAAAAGCAAATCTAGTATTAACGACTCTACAAATCACTGTAACGAGTATTTTGCAAATGTCGGTTCTCAACTTGCTGATGCATGTTTGAAATCACTTAATACACCCGAAATGAAACTTGTTTCAGAGTTAAATATCAAACAGTTGTCGTCCTCTCAGTCATTTTTCATGCATCCGACGGATGAATTTGAAGTTAGTAAATTCATTGACAAACTGAATACGAATAGCGCACTGGGTATGGATGGGATTACGCCAGCTTTGATCAAAGTAGTTAAGCAAAACATTTTGAGCCCTCTCACTCAACGAAGAAATAATGCCAGGAAGCATAACTCAGAACACATTCCGCACAAAAAGTAGTCAAACCAAAACGTCGTATTATTCCAAATACGAATTGCTTCCTAAGTTACAAATAGACATGTTCGGTGATTGGTTTAAATTCAGAAAGACAGCAGGGATTGGTCTGTGGTGGCTTGAGTTAGGTACGTGATGGTAACGGAGGATTGTCAAGGAACGAAATAACAACCTCTTGAATTCACACAATGTATGTAGTTTATTGCCACTCAATATAGTTTTCTGAAGGAGAGTTTATTTACATCACAAACACAGGTTACAGTCACAAGGTAGGTTCACCGTTAGTTTCACAACACGAGCATAGGTATCAGGTACATACTTGATAATTACAACAATATAGAATTTTAGGTTACATGAACGTAAACAGCTGTATTCTCACTCTACAATATCTACTCGTTTTTACTCTCAGCGCCATAACGCTAGTGCGGCACTATCTTGTACTATCAGCGGCGTTACCATGGCAACCGCGCCACCGCGAACATTCAAACGCTTGCTGATTAAGTAAGAAGCGAACAAACCTTACGTTACAATTGTAGTTGTATATATTGATAGTGGTCGAAATTGTAATTCACATTATTAATAATTTAAATAGGTACATGACATTTACGTACAAATTGTGACTTATTAAACAGAATTTATGAATATATATTTATTGTGTAGACGTTAAATGGGCGAGTACGCCACATCACCCCCTTCCAGAGACCGTCCTACGGGCGATAATACTTTTTAGGAAATCGAACTATACGCCCCGAACGAGTTTTCTTTATATCGTCGTTTATGGAGGAGTCTTTCATGATGCCGTTGTTGACGGTATTGGGATTTGTACTGATCGCCGGAGGTGCAGATTCTTGTGGTGTGTTATCGACTTTGTCTCGTAGCACATATGCTGGCTTAATTCGGTCTATTGATACAGTAACATCTTTGTCGTTTACACGAAGTTTAAAAACTTTATCCCCTCGCTGTATGACTGCATGAGGTCCGGTGTATGCTGCTTGAAAAGATGGGCGAGTAGTGTTATCTCTTAGGAATACGTGAGATGTTGTAGCCAGATCTTTGAATATGAAAACAGAACGGTTGGTTTGGTGGCGAGATGCTGGTGCTGGCAGTAAGTGTTTGGCAAATGAACGTAGTCGTGCTGTATATACTGTCACGTCTTCTGTGGTGTCATTCTGTTGGTCAAAAATATCCCCTGGAAGTCTTAGTGTTTGTCCATACACGAGCTCAGCTGGAGATGCTTGCAAGTCTTCCTTAAACGCCGCCCGGATACCCAGTAAAACGAGTGGAAGTATTTCGAGCCAACTGTTGCTCCCGTGACAGGTAATGGCAGCTTTTAGTTGCCTGTGGAACCGTTCCACAAGGCCGTTACACGCTGGATGGTAAGCTGTAGTACGTTTTCGTCGGAAGCCAATAATGTGAGACAAATGTTTGAAGAGTTCTGACTCGAATTGGGCTCCGCGATCAGTCACGATGTCTTCAGGACTGCCAAATCGAGATATCCAGCCTGCTACCAAGGCTTTTGCCACTGCTTCCGCCGTAATTTCTTGTAATGGAATAACTTCAGGCCATCTAGTAAAGCGGTCAACGCATGTTAGGCAGTAACGATACCCATGTGAAGAAGGCAACGGTCCAATCAGGTCGATATGAATTTGCATGAACCTTGTTCGAGGCAGTTTAAAGGTGGACAAAGGTGATGAAACGTGACGTGTCACTTTTGATCGTTGGCATGATACACAGCTACGAGTCCATTCTCTACTGTCTTTTCGCATACTAGGCCACACAAAGCGATCTGATATCAACTTAGTCGTCGCGTTTGTGCCAGGGTGACTAAAAGAATGTAGGTTTTCAAACACTTGTTGTCTCATTTCTTTGGTAACATATGGTCTTGGTATTGTGCTACTTTCATCACAGTAAAGTTCGGTATGGGTTCCTGGCAGCTTGATCTTTTTTAAGCGCAAAGAAGAATTACTTGCTAGCAGCTCTTTAAGTTCGGGATCTGTGAGTTGCGATTGCGCCAACTTTGAAAGGTCGATGGGCTGAACAATCTCTTCAATACGTGAAAGTGCGTCAGCTACAGTGTTGTTTTTTCCAGAAATGTGTCTTAAATCCGTGGTAAATTGTGATATAAAATCTAAATGTCTAAACTGTCTTGGAGAGCAATTCTCTTTTCGCGAGTGAAATGCAAAAGTAATGGGTTTATGATCAGTGTAGATAATAAAGTCTCTTGCTTCTACCATATGACGAAAGTATTTTATTGCCTCGTAGATGGCGAGGAGTTCCCTATCATATGGTGAGTATTTTTGTTGGCACGGCGATAGCTTGCGGGAGAAAAATGCAAGAGGTTCCCAGACGTCTCCTTTTAGTTGCTGTAATACTGCCCCCATCGCTGTATCGGATGCGTCGGTAACTATAGCGAGCTTTGATTGGCTGTCTGGATGCGCAAGTAATGCTGCTTGGCAGAGACTTTCTTTGCAGGCAGCAAAAGCTTGATTTTCGTTTTCTGTGAAGTGTACAGGGTGTGAACCTTTTACAGAGCCAGTAAGAAGAGCGTTGAGAGGAGCTTGGAGTTGTGCAGCCCTAGGTATGAATCTTCTATAAAAATTTAGCATTCCTAGGAATCTTCGAAGTTCTCTGACAGTTTTAGGCTTTGGGAAGTTCTTCACTGCTTCTACTTTTGAAGGTAAGGGTTTAGTGCCAGCTGCAGATATGCTGTATCCTAAAAACGTTACCTCTGAAGCACCAAATACGCACTTATTGGTATTGATGATCATGCCATATTCTTTGAGTGTGCTGAAGACAAGATGAAGGTGTTCTTCATGTAACTGGCGATTCTTCGAAAAAATTAGGTAATCGTCAAGGAATGGGAAGCAGAAGTCTTCTAGTCCCCGTAACATTTCATCTACAAACCGTTGAAACGTTTGCCCGGCGTTACGAAGTCCAAACGTCATGTAAGGAAATTCGTAAAGTCCGAATGGCGTGGTGATTGCAGTCTTCGGGATATCTTCGGGGTTAATTTTGACTTGGTTATAGGCTTTTACCAAATCGATGGTCGAAAAAACCTCACACCCAGCGATACAGTGCGAGAAATCATGGATGTGACGGATGGGATATCGATCTGGAACGGTCCTAGCGTTAAGCATTCTGTAGTCGCCACATGGACGCCAGCCATTGTCTTTCTTGGGCGCTAAATGCAGCGGTGACGCCCAGGGGGATTCTGAAGGTCTGGCGGTACCACTTTTCAACATATCGGCAAACTCGTCCTTGGCAATTTTTAATTTGTCCGGTGCTAATCTACGTGGTTTGCAGTATATCGGTGGGCCTGGTGTCGTCTTAATATGATGCATGGTGTTATGATTTGGGACGCGGTGTACACCAGAGGGTCGTGTTATCTCTGGGTATTGCTTTAGTATAGCGTGGTATGCTGAATTACCTGATACAACTTTCACCGATGAGATGTTTCCAGTCGACTGTGCAGGTGAAGCCAGGGACGTAAGGCTTGTAACGTTGTCGATTAAGCGTTGATTTCGACAGTCGACGATGAGGTTATAAAAGGATAAAAAATCTACGCCGATAATCGCCTTCGTAACGTCCGCTACTATAAATCGCCAAGCAAAGTCACGGCGCAAGCCTAGGTTCAGTACTAAATGAGCATAACCGTAAGTATATATCGGCGTACCATTTGCAGCGCACAGTTGGTAATTAGTTTTTTCACGGCGTTCTTTGAGTGCTGACCGGGGGAAGACACATACATCGCTACCAGTATCGACGAGAAATTGCATCTTCGTAGTGCTATCCGTAACAAATAGGCGACCGGAACTGTGGCAATCGGTTGTCGCCATTACCAACTGCTTTGTGCGTTTCCCGCATGAAAATCGCCATTACTTCCTCCGGTACCGTTGTTGGTTTTACTTCCACCCGTACCTGTATTAAAGTCACATGGTTTTACGCACTTACTAGTTTCTGTACCAAACTTATTATGGTACCAACATACCGGGAATTTGCGATAGTTTGACTGCGAGCGAGTAGAGCTGGAACGATGCTGGCGCGTTTTCTGGTTTGACCGACCTGAAGTACGTGACTGTCGATTTACTTGATTAGTTAAAGATTGAACTTGCCTAGTGAGTTCGGCAATTTGGCGGTTCATGTCTTCTAAAGTGCTACCCGGTATTGTCGATGTTGATGCTACCTGGGATACAGGAACGACGTCGTGGATGCGGTCGGCCAGGTCAGCCAGCACTTCGAGTGAAGATGTCGTCTGCGAAGCTATTATAGTCTGCGTACTGTTTGGTAGGCGGCTGGTCCAGATAGTACGGAGAAAATCTTCTGGAACGCCGGGTCCGGCTAAATGTTGTAGATGTCTTAAAAACTGGGATGGCTTACGATCCCCCAGTTCCTCGTGCGTGAGAAGTTGTTTAACTTTTCTTTCCCGTGATGCAGATAGCCGCTTTATAAGCTCCGATTTTAATTTGTCATATTTGTTGTTGTCGGGCGGGTTGATGATGATGTCTTCCACTTCGGCTGCGTACTGTGGATCTAGCTGGCCGATTACGTAATAGAACTTGGTGTTGTCCGTAGTTATATTCGATATCGCGAATTGGCCTTCGATCTGCGCGAACCAAATTGTCGGCTTTTCCGGCCAAAATGGCGGAATACGTACGCCGACACGGCAAACATTTTCGTTCTTCGCCTCAGCTTCTTGCATTATTTATTCGTGATGTGCGGTCCAAAAAAGGGTCACCAGTGTGGTGGCTTGAGTTAGGTACGTGATGGTAACGGAGGATTGTCAAGGAACGAAATAACAACCTCTTGAATTCACACAATGTATGTAGTTTATTGCCACTCAATATAGTTTTCTGAAGGAGAGTTTATTTACATCACAAACACAGGTTACAGTCACAAGGTAGGTTCACCGTTAGTTTCACAACACGAGCATAGGTATCAGGTACATACTTGATAATTACAACAATATAGAATTTTAGGTTACATGAACGTAAACAGCTGTATTCTCACTCTACAATATCTACTCGTTTTTACTCTCAGCGCCATAACGCTAGTGCGGCACTATCTTGTACTATCAGCGGCGTTACCATGGCAACCGCGCCACCGCGAACATTCAAACGCTTGCTGATTAAGTAAGAAGCGAACAAACCTTACGTTACAATTGTAGTTGTATATATTGATAGTGGTCGAAATTGTAATTCACATTATTAATAATTTAAATAGGTACATGACATTTACGTACAAATTGTGACTTATTAAACAGAATTTATGAATATATATTTATTGTGTAGACGTTAAATGGGCGAGTACGCCACAGGTCCACGCGCGTGCTGCTATGACTAATATGACAGCGGAGTCATAGTGGCGTGGACGATGTTATGCAACAAGTAGACTGGACCAAGTCAATAATAACACAATGTTTTTTATCTTACATTTATGGTTTTTATGTCGGTTACTTTTTTAAATTCATTCAACTATAAGTTTCACGAAATATTTTCAATTTATTAAGTTTTTGTCTAGAAGAAATTAGAAGAGACTCTTTCTTCGCAATGTAGTGAAGACAGGTTCTGAGAAATTCAACGATTATACATTTTATCAAAAAAATGTAATGGTATTTACCTGTCAGGTGACTGTTTTTCAGTGGGCGCAGAATATCTTCATTATTAATTATTATAGAAAAACACTTTGTTGATATTACTGACAGGTTACTCGCCCGAGTAAGTGATTTTCCGTTATCATTTAATTTTCTATGGATTGATACCATTTAGACAAAGTTGACGGATGAGGAAGAGATGAAAGCAACTGTCGTCTCACACTCTTTTTGATCGTTGGCTTGAACTTTAAGATGCTTCGTCTTTCTTTTGACTTTTTTTCTTTTAAGGGCTAAAACTATATCATCAGAAAACTCATGCAATGCAGTAATTTCTGTAGTATCGCCAAATCCTTTTTTCTTCAATTGGGATAAAATATTTTTAAGCGAAATATTCTTCATAGCTAATCTTTTATTTCTGCGTTTTAGATTTCTGATATGTGACAGTCTTTTTACTGCCAAAATAGATTGTTTTCTTAGTTTTTGCTTTAACATGCGTGTTTTAGGTGTATTCAGAGCAAATTCAATATCTGATGATGGTATATTTATCGGCGTAACGCATGATCCTCTTTCTTCAAAACTATGGACTTCGGTTGAAACAAGATTATTTTTAAATTTTGGTTTTCTTGATTCTTCTTTAACGCTGTACATACATTCAGGGTTGATATTATGCTCCTGAAAATAATACTGAAGATTAGTTACAAATCTATGAAAGACTGTCTATATTTGAAATACGAGTAGATACGTATATACGGATTAAGCAATATCGAACCTAAAGATTAAGTTCAAAAATAATAGTCAAACCTCACCAATTTACGTTTTAGTACCTCATTATGCACTTGAGGGTCAGCAATATTATGTTTTATTGAGCAGCTCAGATACATTTAAATTAAAAAAAATATACTTTTTTTAATTCGACCAAACAAAGAACTTTTTTAAAATGCTGTATATATTCCCAAAAGATAAAAACCCCAAACTTACAACAACTGTAATTGCTCATCATTGTTTATTTTTTCATTTACTGTAGTATCTTTTAAGAATGTCGACATTTCTTCGGGACGAATCATCTGCGTAAAAAACTACTTACTAATTTTAGATTTGATATAATAGTATAATTATTTTACTACTTAACTTTATAATTAATATCAATTATAAAACTGTAGGTACTTACTGTACAAACGGGTACTGTGGCCCGAGCACGAGTGGCCGTCGGCGCCGGGCGATATACGAGCGACTCATTGTGAGTCGACTCTGGTCCCATGTCAAATCCAACAATCTGCTTCCTGACGAGCAGTTTGGCTTTAGGGCCAGACACTCATGCGTCCAACAGGTGCACCGTATCACGGAGCACATACTCGAGGGCTTCAATAAGAAGCCAAATCCTCAAGGGACAGTAGCTGTCTTCCTCGTCGTAGCGAAAGCCTTCGATAAAGTCTGGCACAACGGCTTGATCTACAAGCTGTACCAACTCGGTGTGCCAGACCGTCTTGTACTCATAATACAAGACTTTCTCAGGGATCGTAGCTTTCAATACCGCGTGGAGGGACAGCTCTCCTCCCCTCACCCCATTCACGCAGGAGTCCCTCAGGGCTCTGTACTCTCACCCGTCCTCTTCTAGCTGTACACCAGCGACATCCCACGATCCGAACCCAATGTTCAGATTGCTCAGTTTGCAGACGACACTGCACTCTACTGCACTGGCTGGTTCAAGACCAGGCAGAGAAAGTCGGTCACAAACGCCCTGCACCATATAGGAACATGGTTCCGCAAATGGCGTATCTCAACCCAGATAATATCAACCCAGAAAAAAGTACAGCAGTGTACTTTCACGAGAGTGCTGGTCCACGGAAACCGCCAGAACCCATTATGTATTTTGGCGAACCGATATCATGGGCTACGTCTGCCAAATATCTAGGCGTAATCCTTGACAGGCGACTCACCTTCGCCAAACACATTGAAAGTGTTCGCAATAGGGCAGCTTTTATCCTAGGTCACCTCAATCCCCTTATATGCAAGAGTAGTAAAATGTCCCTCAGAAATAAGGTTTACAAGGACAACTTAAGGACACTTTACAAAACTTGCATTCGTCCGATCATGACCTACGCGTCTGTAACGTTCGGTCATGCTTCAGATAGGCACATTCATAGACTTCAAGTGATTCAAAATCGCTTTACCCGCAAGGCAGTAGGCGCACCGTGGTACTTACGGAACGCTGACCTCCACTGCGACCTAGAACTCCCCTCTATCGTACAGTTCATGAAAGACTGTTCTCGCCGCTACTTCGATGCGGACCCACACTATCCCAACCCACTAGTGGTGCAAACCGCTAACTACTCAACACACACATCAGATCCATACTTCACCCCGCCACGCCGCCGCCCACGACACCTCCTGGATGACCCGGACGACCCCATCACGACAGCTCTGGCGTCGATCAGTCAGCCTCCTGGTAATATTGGTATTTCAGGGTCTACTCGCTGAGCCACGAGAGGATGTCTGATTTTAGATTTCCAGTCTTCACAGTTAGACATCGACGTCGTCGTAAGCGACTTCGAAATAATCCTAAATCAGACACAAGGTAATCTTAATTATATTTTGGTAATGTGTATTAAGGTAAAGGTAACGTATCGATTTTCGATTGAAGTTTTGTAAGTATCATCAATATTAACCTGTGTTTTATTTCATTAACCTGTGTTTTCTTTTCTTTCAGACAGTGCTGGCGGCTAACGGCACCTCTATTCCCTACTAGGCAAGGGTTCGCCCTTGTTGTCCCTCGGTTGAGTGCTGCGTGCACTCACCAACAGTCCTTTTAATGCCCGTAGTGGCAAAAAGCTCTATGTCCTTCCTAAAAAAAAAGCTCTCGCCTCATTCGGTTGTGGAAATTCGCCGGAAACTCACGTCTCATCTGGTTGCTAGCTACGCGTTTCGTTTCACCTTTCTTCCCTTCGCTGATAGCTTCTCACGCACACCGTATGAGGTAAGTACGTTGTTGCACTCGCGAGCAATTTGTTTTATTTTATTTACTGCTTGTTTATGTGAACTTTCAGATTGATGGGTAAATGTTATAAGGACGGGGATAGTAGTTACATGACATGAAGATACTTACGAGTTTGTCATGTTTTAATTATGTTTTGAATGTGGAGTTTAATTTGTAGGTGCTAACTGGAACATATAATTTTACAACGAATTTTTTTTTTCATTATTGTTACAGAATAATTATATAAACATGGCTTCAAGAAAAAGGTAGATAGAAGAAGAAAAAAAAGTTTTTAACGAATTATGGACAGAATTATACTTTTTTATCGAGTTTAAAGGAAAACCGTTATGCTTAATTTGTCAAAAGAGTATTTCTGTAGTAAAGGAATATAACCTGAAGCGACATTACAACAGTGAGCACAAAGCTAAATTTGACTGTCTTGAAGGAGAAATACGAAAAAGGAAAATTTCCACTTTGAATTCGTCATTACAAAATCAACAAAACATATTTAAGGTTGTGGCAGACAACAGCGAATCGAATGTTCGTGCCAGTTACAGGGTAGCAGAGATTCTATCAAAAAGTGGACGTCCGTTTACCGATAGTGAATTAGTAAAAGAGTGTGTCTTAGCTATCGCAGAAGAAATATGCCCAGAGCAGAAAAACATTTTTGAAAGTCTTAGTCTCTCTGCGAGAACTTGCACTCGACGTACTGAAGACTTGGGTGCTAATTTGTGTGAACAACTCAGGGATAAGGCGGTCTTTTGACTGCTTCTCTTTAGCGTTGGATGAAAGTACGGACGTGTCGGATACAGCACAGCTACTCATATTTGTACGCTGCATTGACGAAAACTTTTCTGTTTACGAAGAGCTTGTGAAAATGTGCATTTTGAAAGGTACAACTACGGGAGAAGATTTATTTCACCATGTGGAACAAGCTCTGGATTCATTGCAATTAACCTGGGAAAAGTTAACAAGTGTCACTACCGATGGAGGCAAGAACATAAGCGGTCAAAACAAAGGTGTTGTTGGTAGAATCATCAGCAAAGTGAAAGATTCTGGATCTACTGTGCGATTAATTTTTCACTGTATTATCCATCATAGGCATTGTGCTCCAAGGTTATATCCTGGAAAGAAATAATGGATACTGTAACATCCACTGTTAATTTTATAAGAAGAAATGGGCTCACACACCGTCAGTTCCAAAAGTTTTTGGAAGATCTGGAAGCTGATCATGGTGACGTGGTTTACTACTGTGAAGTGAGGTGGCTCAGTCGAGGTGCCGTTTTGGAACGGTTTTTTGATTTGAGGAAAGAAATTGGCAACTTCATGGAGATGAAAGGAAAGCCAGTGGAAGAGCTTACTAACAAACAGTGGATTATCCATCTTGGTTTTTTGACTGATTTGACTAAGGAACTGAATCAGCTCAACAAACGCTTGCAGGGAAAAAATAAATTGATTTGCGATATGTGTTCAGATGTAAAGTCATTTGAGATGAAACTGAAACTGTTTATCAAGCATATTGATGAAAAAAAGCTTGACCATTTTCCTAATTGCAAGAAAGCCGTGGAAGAAGCTGGAGATAATTTTGTGTGGCAAAATATTACAATGAGAAACGTGTTAACACAACTACAAACTGAGTTTGTAAATCGATTCACCGACTTTAAAAAGAGCTCCCTTAACATGGAAATTTTCCAAAACCTTTTTGCAGTTGATATTAGTGAGGTACCAAGCAATTTGCAAATGAACATAGTAGATTTTCAAAGTAATAGCACACTTAAAACGGCATTTAAGGAAAGCACTGACTTGTACAGTTCTACGGAGGTTTGAGTTCTGAAAACTTCAAAGAATTGAAAAAGTTTGCTCAGCAGATAATAGCTATGTTTGGTAGTACATATTTGTGTGAGCAGACTTTTTCAATTCTCAACTACCGCAAAAATAAGAATTGTTCGCGGTTAACGGATGAACATTTAGACACGATACTACGCGTGTCTACTACTAAAATGAAAGCACATGTTAAAAAACTTGCAAGTCAAATGAAGCCGCAAAAATCTCACTAGTTTTTACTTTTATGTTAGTATAGTAATTCAATTGAAATAGACATGATTGTATGAATGCGTTTTATTTGAAATATTAAAAATACATGCCCGAACATATAAATATAAAAATAATTGCGGCCCACACTGATACTCTGGCAACATATGTGGCCCTGCTATAGCAAAAGGTTGCCTGCCCCTGGCGTACTCCATCAGTTACGTAGGTCTTGGACATACACCCAACAGATTTAATTGTTCATTATAAACAGATATACTTAAGGAGATTGAATAAACAAATTAGGGTAAATTTTGGTAGGGGGCAACACTGGCATCTTAAGTACTAAGAGTTTGTCCCTTTAGGGAGTACGCGCATGGCGAATCCAGTTGATACTTGATCCTAGTCACCGACTAATAGACATGCTCAGAGTAAGTAGGTATCAATGGGCATAGAGTAACTTTTTATACTAGATCAATGGGTATCAAGTTATCACGGTAGTAAAAGGGTTGTTGACCTTTTTTTAATTTATGTTAAATTATTCAGGACACCGAAATACACACCTAGCATTTTTTAATATTTTTTTAAAGAACTCTTACGTAAATTAAAGCGATATTTCAAGTTTTAAAATTGGCGCATAAACATTATTCAATAGCGGCCTATACATCGTGTAGCGTTACTTTGCCAAAAAAATAAGTGTTTAAGTATTTTATCTTGTATCCTATGTCTTAGCCTAGTATTGTATGTTTGTAAAAAGGACAAGTATCTCGGAAGTAACTAATGTTAACGAAAGTTCCCATGAAGGAGTGGAAATGGAATCAATCACACCCCGATTACGTATTGGCTAAACTTAATAACAAAACTCACTTCTCTTTTCGTGAGTTTCTTCTTAACGTGGGGGTTGTTATATCCTCCCCTTTGTATATAAAAATAGCTAAAAGGTGCTTCATAAGCACCTATGTATTAACTCATGATACTCGTAGTTCTGTTGGAAGCCAGTCGATCCAAACTCCCCGCGCTGCATACTTGTCTTTTAGAAAGTATATATCTTATATCACCCGCACCACATTATGCAATGAAAACAAAAAAAATCATTCCATGCCTTACATACATCTCACTCGCACAGTTGACAGCTTCTCGGAGAGCCTCTCCGGATAGCAGCTCGGAGAGCCGCTGAGGACAGCAGCTCGGAGAGCCACTCAGGACAGCAGCTCGGAGAGCTGCACGGCGCAGCAGCTTGGGCCATCGTCAGTCAGATATTCTTCTATAACACACAAAAAGTATCACGGTAGCATCTTAAAACATTAGCATTACTTTCTTCAGTGTGACAACTAATAAGATTCAATTATTTATGAGCGTGAGTAATAGTTAAAAACAAATGAATGTGTTAATATCTGTCGACGTACTACGATAAAATTCTGGACTACCATCACCCGCACCACATTATGCAATGAAAACAAAAAAAAACATTCCATGCCTTACATACATCTCACTCGCACAGTTGACAGCTTCTCGGAGAGCCTCTCCGGATAGCAGCTCGGAGAGCCACTCGGGACAGCAGCTCGGAGAGCTGCACGGCGCAGCAGCTTGGGCCATCGTCAGTCAGATATTCTTCTATAACACACAAAAAGTATCACGGTAGCATCTTAAAACATTAGCATTACTTTCTTCAGTGTGACAACTAATAAGATTCAATTATTTATGAGCGTGAGTAATAGTTAAAAACAAATGAATGTGTTAATATCTGTCGACGTACTACGATAAAATTCTGGACTACCATCACCCGCACCACATTATGCAATGAAAACAAAAAAAAACATTCCATGCCTTACATACATCTCACTCGCACAGTTGACAGCTTCTCGGAGAGCCTCTCCGGATAGCAGCTCGGAGAGCCGCTGAGGACAGCAGCTCGGAGAGCCACTCGGGACAGCAGCTCGGAGAGCTGCACGGCGCAGCAGCTTGGGCCATCGTCAGTCAGATATTCTTCTATAACACACAAAAAGTATCACGGTAGCATCTTAAAACATTAGCATTACTTTCTTCAGTGTGACAACTAATAAGATTCAATTATTTATGAGCGTGAGTAATAGTTAAAAACAAATGAATGTGTTAGACGTACTACGATAAAATTCTGGACTACCATCACCCGCACCACATTATGCAATGAAAACAAAAAAAAACATTCCATGCCTTACATACATCTCACTCGCACAGTTGACAGCTTCTCGGAGAGCCTCTCCGGATAGCAGCTCGGAGAGCCGCTGAGGACAGCAGCTCGGAGAGCCACTCAGGACAGCAGCTCGGAGAGCTGCACGGCGCAGCAGCTTGGGCCATCGTCAGTCAGATATTCTTCTATAACACACAAAAAGTATCACGGTAGCATCTTAAAACATTAGCATTACTTTCTTCAGTGTGACAACTAATAAGATTCAATTATTTATGAGCGTGAGTAATAGTTAAAAACAAATGAATGTGTTAATATCTGTCGACGTACTACGATAAAATTCTGGACTACCATCACCCGCACCACATTATGCAATGAAAACAAAAAAAAACATTCCATGCCTTACATACATCTCACTCGCACAGTTGACAGCTTCTCGGAGAGCCTCTCCGGATAGCAGCTCGGAGAGCCACTCGGGACAGCAGCTCGGAGAGCTGCACGGCGCAGCAGCTTGGGCCATCGTCAGTCAGATATTCTTCTATAACACACAAAAAGTATCACGGTAGCATCTTAAAACATTAGCATTACTTTCTTCAGTGTGACAACTAATAAGATTCAATTATTTATGAGCGTGAGTAATAGTTAAAAACAAATGAATGTGTTAATATCTGTCGACGTACTACGATAAAATTCTGGACTACCATCACCCGCACCACATTATGCAATGAAAACAAAAAAAAAACATTCCATGCCTTACATACATCTCACTCGCACAGTTGACAGCTTCTCGGAGAGCCTCTCCGGATAGCAGCTCGGAGAGCCGCTGAGGACAGCAGCTCGGAGAGCCACTCAGGACAGCCGCTCGGAGAGCTGCACGGCGCAGCAGCTTGGGCCATCGTCAGTCAGATATTCTTCTATAACACACAAAAAGTATCACGGTAGCATCTTAAAACATTAGCATTACTTTCTTCAGTGTGACAACTAATAAGATTCAATTATTTATGAGCGTGAGTAATAGTTAAAAACAAATGAATGTGTTAATATCTGTCGACGTACTACGATAAAATTCTGGACTACCATCACCCGCACCACATTATGCAATGAAAACAAAAAAAAACATTCCATGCCTTACATACATCTCACTCGCACAGTTGACAGCTTCTCGGAGAGCCTCTCCGGATAGCAGCTCGGAGAGCCGCTGAGGACAGCAGCTCGGAGAGCCACTCAGGACAGCAGCTCGGAGAGCTGCACGGCGCAGCAGCTTGGGCCATCGTCAGTCAGATATTCTTCTATAACACACAAAAAGTATCACGGTAGCATCTTAAAACATTAGCATTACTTTCTTCAGTGTGACAACTAATAAGATTCAATTATTTATCAGCGTGAGTAATAGTTAAAAACAAATGAATGTGTTAATATCTGTCGACGTACTACGATAAAATTCTGGACTACCATCACCCGCACCACATTATGCAATGAAAACAAAAAAAACATTTCATGCCTTACATACATCTCACTCGCACAGTTGACAGCTTCTCGGAGAGCCTCTCCGGATAGCAGCTCGGAGAGCCGCTGAGGACAGCAGCTCGGAGTGCCACTCAGGATAGCAGCTCGGAGAGCTGCACGGCGCAGCAGCTTGGGCCATCGTCAGTCAGATATTCTTCTATAACACACAAAAAGTATCACGGTAGCATCTTAAAACATTAGCATTACTTTCTTCAGTGTGACAACTAATAAGATTCAATTATTTATGAGCGTGAGTAATAGTTAAAAACAAATGAATGTGTTAATATCTGTCGACGTACTACGATAAAATTCTGGACTACCATCACCCGCACCACATTATGCAATGAAAACAAAAAAAACATTTCATGCCTTACATACATCTCACTCGCACAGTTGACAGCTTCTCGGAGAGCCTCTCCGGATAGCAGCTCGGAGAGCCGCTGAGGACAGCAGCTCGGAGAGACACTCAGGACAGCAGCTCGGAGAGCTGCACGGCGCAGCAGCTTGGGCCATCGTCAGTCAGATATTCTTCTATAACACACAAAAAGTATCACGGTAGCATCTTAAAACATTAGCATTACTTTCTTCAGTGTGACAACTAATAAGATTCAATTATTTATGAGCGTGAGTAATAGTTAAAAACAAATGAATGTGTTAATATCTGTCGACGTACTACGATAAAATTCTGGACTACCATCACCCGCACCACATTATGCAATGAAAACAAAAAAAAAATTCCATGCCTTACATACATCTCACACGCACAGTTGACAGCTTCTCGGAGAGCCTCTCCGGATAGCAGCTCGGAGAGCCGCTGAGGACAGCAGCTCGGAAAGCCACTCAGGACAGCAGCTCGGAGAGCTGCACGGCGCAGCAGCTTGGGCCATCGTCAGTCAGATATTCTTCTATAACACACAAAAAGTATCACGGTAGCATCTTAAAACATTAGCATTACTTTCTTCAGTGTGACAACTAATAAGATTCAATGATTTATGAGCGTGAGTAATAGTTAAAAACAAATGAATGTGTTAATATCTGTCGACGTACTACGATAAAATTCTGGACTACCATCACCCGCACCACATTATGCAATGAAAACAAAAAAAAACATTCCATGCCTTACATACATCTCACTCGCACGTTTGACAGCTTCTCGGAGAGCCTCTCCGGATAGCAGCTCGGAGAGCCGCTGAGGACAGCAGCTCGGAGAGCCACTCAGGACAGCAGCTCGGAGAGCTGCACGGCGCAGCAGCTTGGGCCATCGTCAGTCAGATATTCTTCTATAACACACAAAAAGTATCACGGTAGCGTCTTAAAACATTAGCATTACTTTCTTCAGTGTGACAACTAATAAGATTCAATTATTTATGAGCTTGAGTAATAGTTAAAAACAAATGAATGTGTTAATATCTGTCGACGTACTACGATAAAATTCTGGGACTACCATCACCCGCACCACATTATGCAATGAAAACAAAAAAAAAACATTCCATGCCTTACATACATCTCACTCGCACAGTTGACAGCTTCTCGGAGAGCCTCTCCGGATAGCAGCTCGGAGAGCCGCTGAGGACAGCAGCTCGGAGTGCCACTCAGGATAGCAGCTCGGAGAGCTGCACGGCGCAGCAGCTTGGGCCATCGTCAGTCAGATATTCTTCTATAACACACAAAAAGTAACACGTTAGCATCTTAAAACATTAGCATTACTTTCTTCAGTGTGACAACTAATAAGATTCAATTATTTATGAGCGTGAGTAATAGTTAAAAACAAATGAATGTGTTAATATCTGTCGACGTACTACGATAAAATTCTGGACTACCATCACCCGCACCACATTATGCAATGAAAACAAAAAAAAAATTCCATGCCTTACATACATCTCACTCGCACAGTTGACAGCTTCTCGGAGAGCCTCTCCGGATAGCAATTCGGAGAGCCGATGAGGACAGCAGCTCGGAGAGCCACTCAGGACAGCAGCTCGGAGAGCTGCACGGCGCAGCAGCTTGGGCCATCGTCAGTCAGATATTCTTCTATAACACACAAAAAGTATAACAGTAGCATCTTAAAACATTAGCATTACTTTCTTCAGTGTGACAACTAATACGATTCAATTATTTATGAGCGTAAGTAATAGTTAAAAACAAATGAATGTGTTAATATCTGTCGACGTACTACGATAAAATTCTGGACTACCATCACCCGCACCACATTATGCAATGATAACAAAAAAAAAACATTTCATGCCTTACATACATCTCACTCGCACAGTTGACAGCTTCTCGGAGAGCCTCTCCGGATAGCAGCTCGGAGAGCCGCTGAGGACAGCAGCTCGGAGAGCCACTCGGGACAGCAGCTCGGAGAGCTGCACGGCGCAGCAGCTTGGGCCATCTTCAGTCAGATATTCTTCTATAACACACAAAAAGTATCACGGTAGCATCTTAAAACATTAGCATTACTTTCTTCAGTGTGACAACTAATAAGATTTAATTATTTATGAGCGTGAGTAATAGTTAAAAACAAATTAATGTGTTAATATCTTTCGACGTACTACGATAAAATTCTGGACTACCATCACCCGCACCACATTATGCAATGAAAACAAAAAAAAACATTCCATGCCTTACATACATCTCACTCGCACAGTTGACAGCTTCTCGGAGAGCCTCTCCGGATAGCAGCTCGAAGAGCCGCTGAGGACAGCAGCTCGGAGAGCCACTCAGGACAGCAGCTCGGAGAGCTGCACGGCGCAGCAGCTTGGGCCATCGTCGGTCAGATATTCTTCTATAACACACAAAAAGTATCACGGTAGCATCTTAAAACATTAGCATTACTTTCTTCAGTGTGACAACTAATAAGATTCAATTATTTATGAGCGTAAGTAATAGTTAAAAACAAATGAATGTGTTAATATCTGTCGACGTACTACGATAAAATTCTGGACTACCATCACCCGCACCACATTATGCAATGAAAACAAAAAAAAAACCATTCCATGCCTTACATACATTTCACTCGCACAGTTGACAGCTTCTCGGAGAGCCTCTCCGGATAGCAGCTCGGAGAGCCGCTGAGGACAGCAGCTCGGAGAGCCACTCAGGACAGCGGCTCGGAAAGCTGCACGGCCTAGCAGCTTGGGCCATCGTCAGTCAGATATTCTTCTATAACACACAAAAAGTATCACGGTAGCGTTTTAAAACATTAGCATTACTTTCTTCAGTGTGACAACTAATAAGATTCAATTATTTATGAGCATGAGTAATAGTTAAAAACAAATGAATGTGTTAATATCTGTCGACGTACTACGATAAAATTCTGGACTACCATCACCCGCACCACATTATGCAATGAAAACAAAAAAAAACATTCCATGCCTTACAAACATCTCACTCGCACAGTTGACAGCTTCTCGGAGAGCCTCTCCGGATAGCAGCTCGGAGAGCTACTTAGGACAGCAGCTCGGAGAGCTGCACGGCGCAGCAGCTTGGGCCATCGTCAGTCAGATATTCTTCTATAACACACAAAAAGTATCGCGGTAGCATCTTAAAACATTAGTATTACTTTCTTCAGTGTGACAACTAATAAGATTCAATTATTTATGAGCGTGAGTAATAGTTAAAAACAAATGAATGTGTTAATATCTGTCGACGTACTACGATAAAATTCTGGACTACCATCACCCGCACCACATTATGCAATGTAAACAAAAAAAAACATTCCATGCCTTACATACATCTCACTCGCACAGTTGACAGCTTCTCGGAGAGCCTCTCCGGATAGCAGCTCGGAGAGCCGCTGAGGACAGCAGCTCGGAGAGCTACTCAGGACAGCAGCTCGGAGAGCTGCACGGCGCAGCAGCTTGGGCCATCGTCAGTCAGATATTCTTCTATAACACACAAAAAGTATCACGGTAGCATCTTAAAACATTAGCATTACTTTCTTCAGTGTGACAACTAATAAGATTCAATTATTTATGAGCGTGAGTAATAGTTAAAAACAAATGAATGTGTTAATATCTGTCGACGTACTACGATAAAATTCTGGACTACCATCACCCGCACCACATGATGCAATGAAAACAAAAAAAAACATTCCATGCCTTACATACATCTCACTCGCACAGTTGACGGCTTCTCGGAGAGCCTCTCCGGATAGCAGTTCGGAGAGCCGCTGAGGACAGCAGCTCGGAGAGCCACTCGGGACAGCAGCTCGGAGAGCTGCACGGCGCAGCAGCTTGGGCCATCGTCAGTCAGATATTCTTCTATAACACACAAAAAGTATCACGGTAGCATCTTAAAACATTAGCATTACTTTCTTCAGTGTGACAACTAATAAGATTCAATTATTTATGAGCGTGAGTAATAGTTAAAAACAAATGAATGTGTTAATATATGTCGACGTACTACGATAAAATTCTGGACTACCATCACCCGCACCACATTATGCAATGAAAACAAAAAAAAACATTCCATGCCTTACATACATCTCACTCGCACAGTTGACAGCTTCTCGGAGAGCCTCTCCGGATAGCAGCTCGGAGAGCCGCTGAGGACAGCAGCTCGGAGAGCTTCTCAGGACAGCAGCTCGGAGAGCTGCACGGCGCAGCAGCTTGGGCCATCGTCAGTCAGATATTCTTCTATAACACACAAAAAGTATCGCGGTAGCATCTTAAAACATTAGTATTACTTTCTTCAGTGTGACAACTTATAAGATTCAATTATTTATGAGCGTGAGTAATAGTTAAAAACAAATGAATGTGTTAATATCTGTCGACGTACTACGATAAAATTCTGGACTACCATCACCCGCACCACATTATGCAATGAAAACAAAAAAAAACATTCCATGCCTTACATACATCTCACTCGCACAGTTGACAGCTTCTCGGAGAGCCTCTCCGGATAGCAGCTCGGAGAGCCACTGAGGACAGCAGCTCGGAGAGCCACTCAGGATAGCAGCTCGGAGAGCTGCACGGCGCAGCAGCTTGGGCCATCGTCAGTCAGATATTCTTCTATAACACACAAAAAGTATCACGGTAGCATCTTAAAACATTAGTATTACTTTCTTCAGTGTGACAACTAATAAGATTCAATTATTTATGAGCGTAAGTAATAGTTAAAAACAAATGAATGTGTTAATATCTGTCGACGTACTACGATAAAATTCTGGACTACCATCACCCGCACCTCATGATGCAATGAAAACAAAAAAAACATTCCATGCCTTACATACATCTCACTCGCACAGTTGACGCCTTCTCGGAGAGCCTCTCCGGATAGCAGCTCGGAGAGCCGCTGAGGACAGCAGCTCGGAGAGCCACTCGGGACAGCAGCTCGGAGAGCTGCACGGCGCAGCAGCTTGGGCCATCGTCAGTCAGATATTCTTCTATAACACACAAAAAGTATCACGGTAGCATCTTAAAACATTAGCATTACTTTCTTCAGTGTGACAACTAATAAGATTCAATTATTTATGAGCGTGAGTAATAGTTAAAAACAAATGAATGTGTTAATATCTGTCGACGTACTACGATAAAATTCTGGACTACCATCACCCGCACCTCATGATGCAATGAAAACAAAAAAAACATTCCATGCCCTACATACATCTCACTCGCACAGTTGACGCCTTCTCGGAGAGCCTCTCCGGATAGCAGCTCGGAGAGCCGCTGAGGACAGCAGCTCGGAGAGCCACTCGGGACAGCAGCTCGGAGAGCTGCACGGCGCAGCAGCTTGGGCCATTGTCAGTCAGATATTCTTCTATAACACACAAAAAGTATCACGGTAGCATCTTAAAACATTAGCATTACTTTCTTCAGTGTGACAACTAATAAGATTCAATTATTTATGAGCGTGAGTAATAGTTAAAAACAAATGAATGTGTTAATATCTGTCGACATACTACGATAAAATTCTGGACTACCATCACCCGCACCTCATGATGCAATGAAAACAAAAAAAACATTCCATGCCTTACATACATCTCACTCGCACAGTTGACGCCTTCTCGGAGAGCCTCTCCGGATAGCAGCTCGGAGAACCGCTGAGGACAGCAGCTCGGAGAGCCACTCGGGACAGCAGCTCGGAGAGCTGCACGGCGCAGCAGCTTGGGCCATCGTCAGTCAGATATTCTTCTATAACACACAAAAAGTATCACGGTAGCATCTTAAAACATTAGGATTACTTTCTTCAGTGTGACAACTAATAAGATTCAATTATTTATGAGCGTTAGTAATAGTTAAAAACAAATGAATGTGTTAATATCTGTCGACGTACTACGATAAAATTCTGGACTACCATCACCCGCACCACATTATGCAATGAAAACAAAAAAAACATTCCATGCCTTACATACATCTCACTCGCACAGTTGACAGCTTCTCGGAGAGCCTCTCCGGATAGCAGCTCGGAGAGCCGCTGAGGACAGCAGCTTAGAGAGCCACTCAGGACAGCAGCTCGGAGAGCTGCACGGCGCAGCAGCTTCGGCCATCGTCAGTCAGATATTCTTCTATAACACACAAAAAGTATCACGGTAGCATCTTAAAACATTAGCATTACTTTCTTCAGTGTGACAACTAATAAGATTCAATTATTTATGAGCGTGAGTAATAGTTAAAAACAAATGAATGTGTTAATATCTGTCGACGTACTACGATAAAATTCTGGACTACCATCACCCGCACCACATGATGCAATGAAAACAAAAAAAACATTCCATGCCTTACATACATCTCACTCGCACAGTTGACGGCTTCTCGGAGAGCCTCTCCGGATAGCAGCTCGGAGAGCCGCTGAGGACAGCAGCTCGGAGAGCCACTCGGGACAGCAGCTCGGAGAGCTGCACGGCGCAGCAGCTTGGGCCATCGTCAGTCAGATATTCTTCTATAACACACAAAAAGTATCACGGTAGCATCTTAAAACATTAGCATTACTTTCTTCAGTGTGACAACTAATAAGATTCAATTATTTATGAGCGTGAGTAATAGTTAAAAACAAATGAATGTGTTAATATCTGTCGACGTACTACGATAAAATTCTGGACTACCATCACCCGCACCACATTATGCAATGATAACAAAAAAAAAACATTTCATGCCTTACATACATCTCACTCGCACAGTTGACAGCTTCTCGGAGAGCCTCTCCGGATAGCAGCTCGGAGAGCCGCTGAGGACAGCAGCTCGGAGAGCTACTCAGGACAGCAGCTCGGAGAGCTGCACGGCGCAGCAGCTTGGGCCATCGTCAGTCAGATATTCTTCTATAACACACAAAAAGTATCGCGGTAGCATCTTAAAACATTAGTATTACTTTCTTCAGTGTGACAACTAATAAGATTCAATTATTTATGAGCGTGAGTAATAGTTAAAAACAAATGAATGTGTTAATATCTGTCGACGTACTACGATAAAATTCTGGACTACCATCACCCGCACCACATTATGCAATGAAAACAAAAAAAAAACATTCCATGCCTTACATACATCTCACTCGCACAGTTGACAGCTTCTCGGAGAGCCTCTCAGGATAGCAGCTCGGAGAGCTGCACGGCGCAGCAGCTTGGGCCATCGTCAGTCAGATATTCTTCTATAACACACAAAAAGTATCACGGTAGCATCTTAAAACATTAGCATTACTTTCTTCAGTGTGACAACTAATAAGATTCAATTATTTATGAGCGTGAGTAATAGTTAAAAACAAATGAATGTGTTAATATCTGTCGACATACTACGATAAAATTCTGGACTACCATCACCCGCACCTCATGATGCAATGAAAACAAAAAAAACATTCCATGCCTTACATACATCTCACTCGCACAGTTGACGCCTTCTCGGAGAGCCTCTCCGGATAGCAGCTCGGAGAACCGCTGAGGATAGCAGCTCGGAGAGCCACTCGGGACAGCAGCTCGGAGAGCTGCACGGCGCAGCAGCTTGGGCCATCGTCAGTCAGATATTCTTCTATAACACACAAAAAGTATCACGGTAGCATCTTAAAACATTAGCATTACTTTCTTCAGTGTGACAACTAATAAGATTCAATTATTTATGAGCGTGAGTAATAGTTAAAAACAAATGAATGTGTTAATATCTGTCGACGTACTACGATAAAATTCTGGACTACCATCACCCGCACCACATTATGCAATGAAAACAAAAAAAAACATTCCATGCCTTACATACATCTCACTCGCACAGTTGACAGCTTCTCGGAGAGCCTCTCCGGATAGCAGCTCGGAGAGCCGCTGAGGACAGCAGCTCGGAGAGCTACTCAGGACAGCAGCTCGGAGAGCTGCACGGCGCAGCAGCTTGGGCCATCGTCAGTCAGATATTCTTCTATAACACACAAAAAGTATCACGGTAGCATCTTCAAACATTAGCATTACTTTCTTCAGTGTGACAACTAATAAGATTCAATTATTTATGAGCGTGAGTAATAGTTAAAAACAAATGAATGTGTTAATATCTGTCGACGTACTACGATAAAATTCTGGACTACCATCACCCGCACCACATTATGCAATGAAAACAAAAAAAAACATTCCATGCCTTACATACATCTCACTCGCACAGTTGACAGCTTCTCGGAGAGCCTCTCCGGATAGCAGCTCGGAGAGCCGCTGAGGACAGCAGCTCGGAGAGCCACTCAGGATAGCAGCTCGTAGAGCTGCACGGCGCAGCAGCTTGGGCCATCGTCAGTCAGATATTCTTCTATAACACACAAAAAGTATCACGGTAGCATCTTAAAACATTAGCATTACTTTCTTCAGTGTGACAACTAATAAGATTCAATTATTTATGAGCGTGAGTAATAGTTAAAAACAAATGAATGTGTTAATATCTGTCGACGTACTACGATAAAATTCTGGACTACCATCACCCGCACCACATTATGCAATGAAAACAAAAAAAACATTCCATGCCTTACATACATCTCACTCGCACAGTTGACAGCTTCTCGGAGAGCCTCTCCCGATAGCAGCTCGGAGAGCCGCTGATGACAGCAGCTCGGAGAGCCACTCAGGACAGCAGCTCGGAGAGCTACACGGCGCAGCTGCTTGGGCCATCGTAAGTCAGATATTCTTCTATAACACACAAAAAGTATCACGGTAGCATCTTAAAACATTAGCATTACTTTCTTCAGTGTGACAACTAATAAGATTCAATTATTTATGAGCGTGAGTAATAGTTAAAAACAAATGAATGTGTTAATATCTGTCGACGTACTACGATAAAATTCTGGACTACCATCACCCGCACCACATTATGCAATGATAACAAAAAAAAAACATTTCATGCCTTACATACATCTCACTCGCACAGTTGACAGCTTCTCGGAGAGCCTCTCCGGATAGCAGCTCGGAGAGCCGCTGAGGACAGCAGCTCGGAGAGCCACTCAGGACAGCAGCTCGGAGAGTCACTCAGGACAGCAGCTCGGAGAGCTGCACGGCGCAGCAGCTTGGGCCATCGTCAGTCAGATATTCTTCTATAACACACAAAAAGTATCACGGTAGCATCTTAAAACATTAGCATTACTTTCTTCAGTGTGACAACTAATAAGATTCAATTATTTATGAGCGTGAGTAATAGTTAAAAACAAATGAATGTGTTAATATCTGTCGACGTACTACGATAAAATTCTGGACTACCATCACCCGCACCACATTATGCAATGAAAACAAAAAAAAACATTCCATGCCTTACATACATCTCACTCGCACAGTTGACAGCTTCTCGGAGAGCCTCTCCGGATAGCAGCTCGGAGAGCCGCTGAGGACAGCAGCTCGGAGAGCCACTCAGGACAGCAGCTCGGAGAGCTGCACGGCGCAGCAGCTTGGGCCATCGTCAGTCAGATATTCTTCTATAACACACAAAAAGTATCGCGGTAGCATCTTAAAACATTAGCATTACTTTCTTCAGTGTGACAACTAATAAAATTTAATTATTTATGAGCGTGAGTAATAGTTAAAAACAAATGAATAAGTTAATATCTGTCGACGTACTACGATAAAATTCTGGACTACCATCACCCGCACCACATTATGCGATGAAAACAAAAAAAAAACATTCCATGCCATACATACATCTCACTCGCACAGTTGACAGCTTCTCGGAGAGCCTCTCCGGATAGCAGCTCGGAGAGCCGCTGAGGACAGCAGCTCGGAGAGCCACTCAGGATAGCAGCTCGGAGAGCTGCACGGCGCAGCAGCTTGGGCCATCGTCAGTCAGATATTCTTCTATAACACACAAAAAGTATCACGGTAGCATCTTAAAACATTAGTATTACTTTCTTCAGTGTGACAACTAATAAGATTCAATTATTTATGAGCGTGAGTAATAGTTAAAAACAAATGAATGTGTTAATATCTGTCGACGTACTATGATAAAATTCTGGACTACCATCACCCGCACCACATTATGCAATGAAAACAAAAAAAAACATTCCATGCCTTACATACATCTCACACGCACAGTTGACAGCTTCTCGGAGAGCCTCTCCGGATAGCAGCTCGGAGAGCCGCTGAGGACAGCAGGTCATAGAGCCACTCAGGACAGCAATTCGGAGAGCTGCACGGCGCAGCAGCTTGGGCCATCGTCAGTCAGATATTCTTCTATAACACACAAAAAGTATCACGGTAGCATCTTAAAACATTAGCATTACTTTCTTCAGTGTGACAACTAATAAGATTCAATTATTTATGAGCGTGAGTAATAGTTAAAAACAAATGAATGTGTTAATATCTGTCGACGTACTACGATAAAATTCTGGACTACCATCACCCGCACCACATTATGCAATGAAAACAAAAAAAAACATTCCATGCCTTACATACATCTCACTCGCACAGTTGACAGCTTCTCGGAGAGCCTCTCCGGATAGCAGCTCGGAGAGCCGCTGAGGACAGCAGCTCGGAGAGCCACTCAGGACAGCGGCTCGGAAAGCTGCACGGCCTAGCAGCTTGGGCCATCGTCAGTCAGATATTCTTCTATAACACACAAAAAGTATCACGGTAGCGTCTTAAAACATTAGCATTACTTTCTTCAGTGTGACAACTAATAAGATTCAATTATTTATGAGCGTGAGTAATAGTTAAAAACAAATGAATGTGTTAATATCTGTCGACGTACTACGATAAAATTCTGGACTACCATCACCCGCACCACATTATGCAATGAAAACAAAAAAAAACATTCCATGCCTTACATACATCTCACTCGCACAGTTGACAGCTTCTCGGAGAGCCTCTCCGGATAGCAGCTCGGAGAGCCGCTGAGGACAGCAGCTCGGAGAGCCACTCAGGACAGCAGCTCGGAGAGCTGCACGGCGCAGCAGCTTGGGCCATCGTCAGTCAGATATTCTTCTATAACACACAAAAAGTATCACGGTAGCATCTTAAAACATTAGCATTACTTTCTTCAGTGTGACAACTAATAAGATTCAATTATTTATGAGCGTGAGTAATAGTTAAAAACAAATGAATGTGTTAATATCTGTCGACGTACTACGACAAAATTCTGGACTAACATCACCCGCACCACATTATGCAATGAAAACAAAAAAAAACATTCCATGCCTTACATACATCTCACTCGTACAGTTGACAGCTTCTCGGAGAGCCTCTCCGGATAGCAGCTCGGAGAGCCGCTGGGGACAGCAGCTCGGAGAGCCACTCAGGACAGCAGCTCGGAGAGCTGCACGGCGCAGCAGCTTGGGCCATCGTCAGTCAGATATTCTTCTATAACACACAAAAAGTATCACGGTAGCATCTTAAAACATTAGCATTACTTTCTTCAGTGTGACAACTAATAAGATTCAATTATTTATGAGCGTGAGTAATAGTTAAAAACAAATGAATGTGTTAATATCTGTCGACGTACTACGATAAAATTCTGGACTACCATCACCCGCACCACATGATGCAATGAAAACAAAAAAAACATTCCATGCCTTACATACATCTCACTCGCACAGTTGACGGCTTCTCGGAGAGCCTCTCCGGATAGCAGCTCGGAGAGCCGCTGAGGACAGCAGCTCGGAGAGCCACTCGGGACAGCAGCTCGGAGAGCTGCACGGCGCAGCAGCTTGGACCATCGTCATTCAGATATTCTTCTATAACACACAAAAAGTATCACGGTAGCATCTTAAAACATTAGCATTACTTTCTTCAGTGTGACAACTAATAAGATTCAATTATTTATGAGCGTGAGTAATAGTTAAAAACAAATGAATGTGTTAATATCTGTCGACGTACTACGATAAAATTCTGGACTACCATCACCCGCACCACATGATGCAATGAAAACAAAAAAAAAACATTCCATGCCTTACATACATCTCACTCGCACAGTTGACGGCTTCTCGGAGAGCCTCTCCGGATAGCAGCTCGGAGAGCCGCTGAGGACAGCAGCTCGGAGAGCCACTCGGGACAGCAGCTCGGAGAGCTGCACGGCGCAGCAGCTTGGACCATCGTCAGTCAGATATTCTTCTATAACACACAAAAAGTATCACGGTAGCATCTTAAAACATTAGCATTACTTTCTTCAGTGTGACAACTAATAAGATTTAATTATTTATGAGCGTGAGTAATAGTTAAAAACAAATGAATGTGTTAATATATGTCGACGTACTACGATAAAATTCTGGACTACCATCACCCGCACCACATTATGCAATGAAAACAAAAAAAAACATTCCATGCCTTACATACATCTCACTCGCACAGTTGACAGCTTCTCGGAGAGCCTCTCCGGATAGCAGCTCGGAGAGCCGCTGAGGACAGCAGGTCATAGAGCCACTCAGGACAGCAATTCGGAGAGCTGCACGGCGCAGCAGCTTGGGCCATCGTCAGTCAGATATTCTTCTATAACACACAAAAAGTATCACGGTAGCATCTTAAAACATTAGCATTACTTTCTTCAGTGTGACAACTAATAAGATTCAATTATTTATGAGCGTGAGTATTAGTTAAAAACAAATGAATGTGTTAATATCTGTCGACGTACTACGATAAAATTCTGGACTACCATCACCCGCACCACAGTATGCAATGAAAACAAAAAAAAACATTCCATGCCTTACATACATCTCACTCGCACAGTTGACAGCTTCTCGGAGAGCCTCTCCGGATAGCAGCTCGATGAGCCGCTGAGGACAGCAGCTCGGAGAGCCACTCAGGACAGCAGCTCGGAGAGCTGCACGGCGCAGCAGCTTGGGCCATCGTCAGTCAGATATTCTTCTATAACACACAAAAAGTATAACGGTAGCATCTTAAAACATTAGCATTACTTTCTTCAGTGTGACAACTAATAAGATTCAATTATTTATGAGCGTGAGTAATAGTTAAAAACAAATGAATGTGTTAATATCTGTCGACGTACTACGATAAAATTCTGGACTACCATCACCCGCACCACATGATGCAATGAAAACAAAAAAAAACATTCCATGCCTTACATACATCTCACTCGCACAGTTGACGGCTTCTCGGAGAGCCTCTCCGGATAGCAGCTCGGAGAGCCGCTGAGGACAGCAGCTCGGAGAGCCACTCGGGACAGCAGCTCGGAGAGCTGCACGGCGCAGCAGCTTGGACCATCGTCAGTCAGATATTCTTCTATAACACACAAAAAGTATCACGGTAGCATCTTAAAACATTAGCATTACTTTCTTCAGTGTGACAACTAATAAGATTCAATTATTTATGAGCGTGAGTAATAGTTAAAAACAAATGAATGTGTTAATATCTGTCGACGTACTACGATAAAATTCTGGACTACCATCACCCGCACCACATTAAGCAATGAAAACAAAAAAAAACATTCCATGCCTTACATACATCTCACTCGCACAGTTGACAGCTTCTCGGAGAGCCTCTCCGGATAGCAGCTCGGAGAGCCGCTGAGGACAGCAGCTCGGAGAGCTACTCAGGACAGCAGCTCGGAGAGCTGCACGGCGCAGCAGCTTGGGCCATCGTCAGTCAGATATTCTTCTATAACACACAAAAAGTATCACGGTAGCATCTTAAAACATTAGCATTACTTTCTTCAGTGTGACAACTAATAAGATTCAATTATTTATGAGCGTGAGTAATAGTTAAAAACAAATGAATGTGTTAATATCTGTCGACGTACTACGATAAAATTCTGGACTACCATCACCCGCACCACATTATGCAATGAAAACAAAAAAAAACATTTCATGCCTTACATACATCTCACTCGCACAGTGGACAGCTTCTCGGAGAGCCTCTCCGGATAGCAGCTCGGAGAGCCGCTGAGGACAGCAGCTCGGAGAGCCACTCAGGATAGCATCTCGGAGAGCTGCACGGCGCAGCAGCTTGGGCCATCGTCAGTCAGATATTCTTCTATAACACACAAAAAGTATCACGGTAGCATCTTAAAACATTAGCATTACTTTCTTCAGTGTGACAACTAATAAGATTCAATTATTTATGAGCGTGAGTAATAGTTAAAAACAAATGAATGTGTTTATATCTGTCGACGTACTACGATAAAATTCTGGACTACCATCACCCGCACCACATTATGCAATAAAAACAAAAAAAAAACATTCCATGCCTTACATACATCTCACTCGCACAGTTGACAGCTTCTCGGAGAGCCTCTCCAGATAGCAGCTCGGAGAGCCGCTGAGGACAGCAGCTCGGAGAGCCACTCGGGACAGCAGCTCGCAGAGCTGCACGGCGCAGCAGCTTGGGCCATCGTCAGTCAGATATTCTTCTATAACACACAAAAAGTATCACGGTAGCATCTTAAAACATTAGCATTACTTTCTTCAGTGTGACAACTAATAAGATTCAATTATTTATGAGCGTGAGTAATAGTTAAAAACAAATGAATGTGTTAATATCTGTCGACGTACTACGATAAAATTCTGGACTACCATCACCCGCACCACATTATGCAATGAAAACAAAAAAAAAACATTCCATGCCTTACATACATCTCACTCGCACAGTTGACAGCTTCTCGGAGAGCCTCTCCGGATAGCAGCTCGGAGAGCCGCTGAGGACAGCAGCTCGGAGAGCCACTCAGGATAGCAGCTCGAAGAGCTGCACGGCGCAGCAGCTTGGGCCATCGTCAGTCAGATATTCTTCTATAACACACAAAAAGTATCACGGTAGCATCTTAAAACATTAGCATTACTTTCTTCAGTGTGACAACTAATAAGATTCAATTATTTATGAGCGTGAGTAATAGTTAAAAACAAATGAATGTGTTAATATCTGTCGACGTACTACGATAAAATTCTGGACTACCATCACCCGCACCACATTATGCAATGAAAACAAAAAAAAACATTCCATGCATTACATACATCTCACTCGCACAGTTGACAGCTTATCGGAGAGCCTCTCCGGATAGCAGCTCGTAGAGCCGCTGAGGACAGCAGCTCGGAGAGCTGCACGGCGCAGCAGCTTGGGCCATCGTCAGTCAGATATTCTTCTATAACACACAAAAAGTATCACGGTAGCATCTTAAAACATTAGCATTACTTTCTTCAGTGTGACAACTAATAAGATTCAATTATTTATGAGCGTGAGTAATAGTTAAAAACAAATGAATGTGTTAATATCTGTCGACGTACTACGATAAAATTCTGGACTACCATCACCCGCACCACATTATGCAATGATAACAAAAAAAAAACATTTCATGCCTTACATACATCTCAATCGCACAGTTGACAGCTTCTCGGAGAGCCTCTCCGGATAGCAGCTCGGAGAGCCGCTGAGGACAGCAGCTCGGAGAGCCACTCAGGACAGCAGCTCGGAGAGCTGCACGGCGCAGCAGCTTGGGCCATCGTCAGTCAGATATTCTTCTATAACACACAAAAAGTATCACGGTAGCATCTTAAAACATGAGCATTACTTTCTTCAGTGTGACAACTAATAAGATTCAATTATTTATGAGCGTGAGTAATAGTTAAAAACAAATGAATGTGTTAATATCTGTCGACGTACTACGATAAAATTCTGGACTACCATCACCCGCACCACAGTATGCAATGAAAACAAAAAAAAACATTCCATGCCTTACATACATCTCACTCGCACAGTTGACAGCTTCTCGGAGAGCCTCTCCGGATAGCAGCTCGGAGAGCCGCTGAGGACAGCAGCTCGGAGAGCCACTCAGGACAGCAGCTCGGAGAGCTGCACGGCGCAGCAGCTTGGGCCATCGTCAGTCAGATATTCTTCTATAACACACAAAAAGTATAACGGTAGCATCTTAAAACATTAGCATTACTTTCTTCAGTGTGACAACTAATAAGATTCAATTATTTATGAGCGTGAGTAATAGTTAAAAACAAATGAATGTGTTAATATCTGTCGACGTACTACGATAAAATTCTGGACTACCATCACCCGCACCACATGATGCAATGAAAACAAAAAAAAACATTCCATGCCTTACATACATCTCACTCGCACAGTTGACGGCTTCTCGGAGAGCCTCTCCGGATAGCAGCTCGGAGAGCCGCTGAGGACAGCAGCTCGGAGAGCCACTCGGGACAGCAGCTCGGAGAGCTGCACGGCGCAGCAGCTTGGACCATCGTCAGTCAGATATTCTTCTATAACACACAAAAAGTATCACGGTAGCATCTTAAAACATTAGCATTACTTTCTTCAGTGTGACAACTAATAAGATTCAATTATTTATGAGCGTGAGTAATAGTTAAAAACAAATGAATGTGTTAATATCTGTCGACGTACTACGATAAAATTCTGGACTACCATCACCCGCACCACATTAAGCAATGAAAACAAAAAAAAACATTCCATGCCTTACATACATCTCACTCGCACAGTTGACAGCTTCTCGGAGAGCCTCTCCGGATAGCAGCTCGGAGAGCCGCTGAGGACAGCAGCTCGGAGAGCTACTCAGGACAGCAGCTCGGAGAGCTGCACGGCGCAGCAGCTTGGGCCATCGTCAGTCAGATATTCTTCTATAACACACAAAAAGTATCACGGTAGCATCTTAAAACATTAGTATTACTTTCTTCAGTGTGACAACTAATAAGATTCAATTATTTATGAGCGTGAGTAATAGTTAAAAACAAATGAATGTGTTAATATCTGTCGACGTACTACGATAAAATTCTGGACTACCATCACCCGCACCACATTATGCAATGAAAACAAAAAAAAACATTCCATGCCTTACATACATCTCACTCGCACAGTTGACAGCTTATCGGAGAGCCTCTCCGGATAGCAGCTCGTAGAGCCGCTGAGGACAGCAGCTCGGAGAGCTGCACGGCGCAGCAGCTTGGACCATCGTCAGTCAGATATTCTTCTATAACACACAAAAAGTATCACGGTAGCATCTTAAAACATTAGCATTACTTTCTTCAGTGTGACAACTAATAAGATTCAATTATTTATGAGCGTGAGTAATAGTTAAAAACAAATGAATGTGTTAATATCTGTCGACGTACTACGATAAAATTCTGGACTACCATCACCCGCACCACATTAAGCAATGAAAACAAAAAAAAACATTCCATGCCTTACATACATCTCACTCGCACAGTTGACAGCTTCTCGGAGAGCCTCTCCGGATAGCAGCTCGGAGAGCCGCTGAGGACAGAAGCTCGGAGAGCTACTCAGGACAGCAGCTCGGAGAGCTGCACGGCGCAGCAGCTTGGGCCATCGTCAGTCAGATATTCTTCTATAACACACAAAAAGTATCACGGTAGCATCTTAAAACATTAGTATTACTTTCTTCAGTGTGACAACTAATAAGATTCAATTATTTATGAGCGTGAGTAATAGTTAAAAACAAATGAATGTGTTAATATCTGTCGACGTACTACGATAAAATTCTGGACTACCATCACCCGCACCACATTATGCAATGAAAACAAAAAAAAAACATTCCATGCCTTACATACATCTCACTCGCACAGTTGACAGCTTCTCGGAGAGCCTCTCCGGATAGCAGCTCGGAGAGCCGCTGAGGACAGCAGCTCGGAGAGCCACTCAGGATAGCAGCTCGGAGAGCTGCACGGCGCAGCAGCTTGGGCCATCGTCAGTCAGATATTCTTCTATAATACACAAAAAGTATCACGGTAGCATCTTAAAACATTAGCATTACTTTCTTCAGTGTGACAACTAATAAGATTCAATTATTTATGAGCGTGAGTAATAGTTAAAAACAAATGAATGTGTTAATATCTGTCGACGTACTACGATAAAATTCTGGACTACCATCACCCGCACCACATTATGCAATGAAAACAAAAAAAAAAAACATTCCATGCCTTACATACATCTCACTCGCACAGTTGACAGCTTCTCGGAAAGCCTCTCCGGATAGCAGCTCGGAGAGCCGCTGAGGACAGCAGCTCGGAGAGCCACTCGGGACAGCAGCTCGGAGATCTGCACGGCGCAGCAGCTTGGGCCATCGTCAGTCAGATATTCTTCTATAACACACAAAAAGTATCACGGTAGCATCTTAAAACATTAGCATTACTTTCTTCAGTGTGACAACTAATAAGATTCAATTATTTATGAGCGTGAGTAATAGTTAAAAACAAATGAATGTTTTAATATCTGTCGACGTACTACGATAAAATTCTGGACTACCATCACCCGCACCACATTATGCAATGAAAACAAAAAAAAAACATTCCATGCCTTACATACATCTCACTCGCACAGTTGACAGCTTCTCGGAGAGCCTCTCCGGATAGCAGCTCGGAGAGCCGCTGAGGACAGCAGCTCGGAGAGCCACTCAGGATAGCAGCTCGGAGAGCTGCACGGCGCAGCAGCTTGGGCCATCGTCAGTCAGATATTCTTCTATAACACACAAAAAGTATCACGGTAGCATCTTAAAACATTAGCATTACTTTCTTCAGTGTGACAACTAATAAGATTCAATTATTTATGAGCGTGAGTATTAGTTAAAAACAAATGAATGTGTTAATATCTGTCGACGTACTACGATAAAATTCTGGACTACCATCACCCGCACCACATTAAGCAATGAAAACAAAAAAAAACATTCCATGCCTTACATACATCTCACTCGTACAGTTGACAGCTTATCGGAGAGCCTCTCCGGATAGCAGCTCGTAGAGCCGCTGAGGACAGCAGCTCGGAGAGCTGCACGGCGCAGCAGCTTGGGCCATCGTCAGTCAGATATTCTTCTATAACACACAAAAAGTATCACGGTAGCATCTTAAAACATTAGCATTACTTTCTTCAGTGTGACAACTAATAAGATTCAATTATTTATGAGCGTGAGTAATAGTTAAAAACAAATGAATGTGTTAATATCTGTCGACGTACTACGATAAAATTCTGGACTACCATCACCCGCACCACATTATGCAATGATAACAAAAAAAAAAACATTTCATGCCTTACATACATCTCACTCGCACAGTTGACAGCTTCTCGGAGAGCCTCTCCGGATAGCAGCTCGGAGAGCCGCTGAGGACAGCAGTTCGGAGAGCCAATCAGGACAGCAGCTCGGAGAGCTGCACGGCGCAGCAGCTTGGGCCATCGTCAGTCAGATATTCTTCTATAACACACAAAAAGTATCACGGTAGCATCTTAAAACATGAGCATTACTTTCTTCAGTGTGACAACTAATAAGATTCAATTATTTATGAGCGTGAGTAATAGTTAAAAACAAATGAATGTGTTAGACGTACTACGATAAAATTCTGGACTACCATCACCCGCACCACATTATGCAATGAAAACAAAAAAAACATTCCATGCCTTACATACATCTCACTCGCACAGTTGACAGCTTCTCGGAGAGCCTCTTCGGATAGCAGCTCGGAGAGCCGCTGAGGACAGCAGCTCGGAGAGCCACTCAGGACAGCAGCTCGGAGAGCTGCACGGCGCAGCAGCTTGGGCCATCGTCAGTCAGATATTCTTCTATAACACACAAAAAGTATCACGGTAGCATCTTAAAACATTAGCATTACTTTCTTCAGTGTGACAACTAATAAGATTCAATTATTTATGAGCGTGAGTAATAGTTAAAAACAAATGAATGTGTTAATATCTGTCGACGTACTACGATAAAATTCTGGACTACCATCACCCGCACCACATAATGCAATGAAAACAAAAAAAAACATTCCATGCCTTACATACATCTCACTCGCACAGTTGACAGCTTCTCGGAGAGCCTCTCCGGATAGCAGCTCGGAGAGGCGCTGAGGACAGCAGCTCGGAGAGCTACTCAGGACAGCAGCTCGGAGAGCTGCACGGTGCAGCAGCTTGGGCCATCGTCAGTCAGATATTCTTCTATAACACACAAAAAGTATCACGGTAGCATCTTAAAACATTAGCATTACTTTCTTCAGTGTGACAACTAATAAGATTCAATTATTTATGAGCGTGAGTAATAGTTAAAAACAAATGAATGTGTTAATATCTGTCGACGTACTACGATAAAATTCTGGACTACCATCACCCGCACCACATTATGCAATGAAAACAAAAAAAAACATTCCATGCCTTACATACATCTCACTCGCACAGTTGACAGCTTCTCGGAGAGCCTCTCCGGATAGCAGCTCGGAGAGCCGCTGAGTACAGCAGCTCGGAGAGACATTCAGGACAGCAGCTCGGAGAACTGCACGGCGCAGCAGCTTGGGCCATCGTCAGTCAGATATTCTTCTATAACACACAAAAAGTATCACGGTAGCATCTTAAAACATTAGCATTACTTTCTTCAGTGTGACAACTAATAAGATTCAATTATTTATGAGCGTGAGTATTAGTTAAAAACAAATTAATGTGTTAATATCTGTCGACGTACTACGATAAAATTCTGGACTACCATCACCCGCACCACATTATGCAATGAAAACAAAAAAAAAACATTCCATGCCTTACATACATCTCACTCGCACAGTTGACAGCTTCTCGGAGAGCCTCTCCGGATAGCAGCTCGGAGAGCCGCTGAGGACAGCAACTCGGAGAGCCACTCAGGACAGCAGCTCGGAGAGCTGCACGGCGCAGCAGCTTGGGCCATCGTCAGTCAGATATTCTTCTAAAACACACAAAAAGTATCACGGTAGCATCTTAAAACATTAGCATTACTTTCTTCAGTGTGACAACTAATAAGATTCAATTATTTATGAGCGTGAGTTATAGTTAAAAACAAATGAATGTGTTAATATCTGTCGACGTACTACGATAAAATTCTGGACTACCATCACCCGCACCACATTATGCAATGAAAACAAAAAAAAACATTCCATGCCTTACATACATCTCACTCGCACAGTTGACAGCTTCTCGGAGAGCCTCTTCGGATAGCAGCTCGGAGAGCCGCTGAGGACAGCAGCTCGGAGAGCCACTCAGGACAGCGGCTCGGAAAGCTGCACGGCCTAGCAGCTTGGGCCATCGTCAGTCAGATATTCTTCTATAACACACAAAAAGTATCACGGTAGCGTCTTAAAACATTAGCATTACTTTCTTCAGTGTGACAACTAATAAGATTCAATTATTTATGAGCGTGAGTAATAGTTAAAAACAAATGAATGTGTTAATATCTGTCGACGTACTACGATAAAATTCTGGACTACCATCACCCGCACCACATTATGCAATGAAAACAAAAAAAAAACATTCCATGCCTTACATACATCTCACTCGCACAGTTGACAGCTTCTCGGAGAGCCTCTCCGGATAGCAGCTCGGAGAGCCGCTGAGGACAGCAGCTCGGAGAGCCACTCAGGACAGCAGCTCGGAGAGCTGCACGGCGCAGCAGCTTGGGCCATCGTCAGTCAGATATTCTTCTATAACACACAAAAAGTATCACGGTAGCATCTTAAAACATTAGCATTACTTTCTTCAGTGTGACAACTAATAAGATTCAATTATTTATGAGCGTGAGTATTAGTTAAAAACAAATGAATGTGTTCATATCTGTCGACGTACTACGATAAAATTCTGGACTACCATCACCCGCACCACATTATGCAATGAAAACAAAAAAAAACATTCCATGCCTTACTACATACATCTCACTCGCACAGTTGACAGCTTCTCGGAGAGCTTCTCCGGATAGCAGCTCGGAGAGCCGCTGAGGACAGCAGCTCGGAGAGCCACTCAGGACAGCAGCTCGGAGAGCTGCACGGCGCAGCAGCTTGGGCCATCGTCAGTCAGATATTCTTCTATAACACACAAAAAGTATCACGGTAGCATCTTAAAACATTAGCATTACTTTCTTCAGTGTGACAACTAATAAGATTCAATTATTTATAAGCGTGAGTATTAGTTAAAAACAAATGAATGTGTTCATATCTGTCGACGTACTACGATAAAATTCTGGACTACCATCACCCGCACCACATTATGCAATGAAAACAAAAAAAAACATTCCATGCCTTACATACATCTCACTCGTACAGTTGACAGCTTCTCGGAGAGCCTCTCCGGATAGCAGCTCGGAGAGCCGCTGAGGACAGCAGCTCGGAGAGCCACTCAGGACAGCAGCTCGGAGAGCTGCACGGCGCAGCAGCTTGGGCCATCGTCAGTCAGATATTCTTCTATAACACACAAAAAGTATCACGGTAGCATCTTAAAACATTAGCATTACTTTCTTCAGTGTGACAACTAATAAGATTCAATTATTTATGAGCGTGAGTATTAGTTAAAAACAAATGAATGTGTTCATATCTGTCGACGTACTACGATAAAATTCTGGACTACCATCACCCGCACCACATTATGCAATGAAAACAAAAAAAAAAACATTCCATGCCTTACATACATCTCACTCGCACAGTTGACAGCTTCTCGGAGAGCCTCTCCGGATAGCAGCTCGTAGAGCCGCTGAGGACAGCAGCTCGGAGAGCTGCACGGCGCAGCAGCTTGGGCCATCGTCAGTCAGATATTCTTCTATAACACACAAAAAGTATCACGGTAGCATCTTAAAACATTAGCATTACTTTCTTCAGTGTGACAACTAATAAGATTCAATTATTTATGAGCGTGAGTAATAGTTAAAAACAAATGAATGTGTTAATATCTGTCGACGTACTACGATAAAATTCTGGACTACCATCACCCGCACCACATTATGCAATGATAAAAAAAAAAAAACATTTCATGCCTTACATACATCTCACTCGCACAGTTGACAGCTTCTCGGAGAGCCTCTCCGGATAGCAGCTCGGAGAGCCGCTGAGGACAGCAGCTCGGAGAGCCACTCAGGACAGCAGCTCGGAGAGTTGCACGGCGCAGCAGCTTGGGCCATCGTCAGTCAGATATTCTTCTATAACACACAAAAAGTATCACGGTAGCATCTTAAAACATAAGCATTACTTTCTTCAGTGTGACAACTAATAAGATTCAATTATTTATGAGCGTAGTTAAAAACAAATGAATGTGTTAATATCTGTCGACGTACTACGATAAAATTCTGGACTACCATCACCCGCACCACAGTATGCAATGAAAACAAAAAAAAACATTCCATGCCTTACATACATCTCACTCGCACAGTTGACAGCTTCTCGGAGAGCCTCTCCGGATAGCAGCTCGGAGAGCCGCTGAGGACAGCAGCTCGGAGAGCCACTCAGGACAGCAGCTCGGAGAGCTGCACGGCGCAGCAGCTTGGGCCATCGTCAGTCAGATATTCTTCTATAACACACAAAAAGTATCACAGTAGCATCTTAAAACATTAGCATTACTTTCTTCAGTGTGACAACTAATAAGATTCAATTATTTATGAGCGTGAGTAATAGTTAAAAACAAATGAATGTGTTAATATCTGTCGACGTACTACGATAAAATTCTGGACTACCATCACCCGCACCACATAATGCAATGAAAACAAAAAAAAACATTCCATGCCTTACATACATCTCACTCGCACAGTTGACAGCTTCTCGGAGAGCCTCTCCGGATAGCAGCTCGGAGAGGCGCTGAGGACAGCAGCTCGGAGAGCTACTCAGGACAGCAGCTCGGAGAGCTGCACGGTGCAGCAGCTTGGGCCATCGTCAGTCAGATATTCTTCTATAACACACAAAAAGTATCACGGTAGCATCTTAAAACATTAGCATTACTTTCTTCAGTGTGACAACTAATAAGATTCAATTATTTATGAGCGTGAGTAATAGTTAAAAACAAATGAATGTGTTAATATCTGTCGACGTACTACGATAAAATTCTGGACTACCATCACCCGCACCACATTATGCAATGAAAACAAAAAAAACATTCCATGCCTTACATACATCTCACTCGCACACTTGACAGCTTCTCGGAGAGCCTCTCCGGATAGCAGCTCGGAGAGCCGCTGAGTACAGCAGCTCGGAGAGACATTCAGGACAGCAGCTCGGAGAACTGCACGGCGCAGCAGCTTGGGCCATCGTCAGTCAGATATTCTTCTATAACACACAAAAAGTATCACGGTAGCATCTTAAAACATTAGCATTACTTTCTTCAGTGTGACAACTAATAAGATTCAATTATTTATGAGCGTGAGTATTAGTTAAAAACAAATTAATGTGTTAATATCTGTCGACGTACTACGATAAAATTCTGGACTACCATCACCCGCACCACATTATGCAATGAAAACAAAAAAAAAACATTCCATGCCTTACATACATCTCACTCGCACAGTTGACAGCTTCTCGGAGAGCCTCTCCGGATAGCAGCTCGGAGAGCCGCTGAGGACAGCAACTCGGAGAGCCACTCAGGACAGCAGCTCGGAGAGCTGCACGGCGCAGCAGCTTGGGCCATCGTCAGTCAGATATTCTTCTAAAACACACAAAAAGTATCACGGTAGCATCTTAAAACATTAGCATTACTTTCTTCAGTGTGACAACTAATAAGATTCAATTATTTATGAGCGTGAGTAATAGTTAAAAACAAATGAATGTGTTAATATCTGTCGACGTACTACGATAAAATTCTGGACTACCATCACCCGCACCACATTATGCAATGAAAACAAAAAAAAACATTCCATGCCTTACTACATACATCTCACTCGCACAGTTGACAGCTTCTCGGAGAGCTTCTCCGGATAGCAGCTCGGAGAGCCGCTGAGGACAGCAGCTCGGAGAGCCACTCAGGACAGCAGCTCGGAGAGCTGCACGGCGCAGCAGCTTGGGCCATCGTCAGTCAGATATTCTTCTATAACACACAAAAAGTATCACGGTAGCATCTTAAAACATTAGCATTACTTTCTTCAGTGTGACAACTAATAAGATTCAATTATTTATGAGCGTGAGTAATAGTTAAAAACAAATGAATGTGTTCATATCTGTCGACGTACTACGATAAAATTCTGGACTACCATCACCCGCACCACATTATGCAATGAAAACAAAAAAAAACATTTCATGCCTTACATACATCTCACTCGTACAGTTGACAGCTTCTCGGAGAGCCTCTCCGGATAGCAGCTCGGAGAGCCGCTGAGGACAGCAGCTCGGAGAGCCACTCAGGACAGCAGCTCGGAGAGCTGCACGGCGCAGCAGCTTGGGCCATCGTCAGTCAGATATTCTTCTATAACACACAAAAAGTATCACGGTAGCATCTTAAAACATTAGCATTACTTTCTTCAGTGTGACAACTAATAAGATTCAATTATTTATGAGCGTGAGTATTAGTTAAAAACAAATGAATGTGTTCATATCTGTCGACGTACTACGATAAAATTCTGGACTACCATCACCCGCACCACATTATGCAATGAAAACAAAAAAAAAAACATTCCATGCCTTACATACATCTCACTCGCACAGTTGACAGCTTCTCGGAGAGCCTCTCCGGATAGCAGCTCGTAGAGCCGCTGAGGACAGCAGCTCGGAGAGCTGCACGGCGCAGCAGCTTGGGCCATCGTCAGTCAGATATTCTTCTATAACACACAAAAAGTATCACGGTAGCATCTTAAAACATTAGCATTACTTTCTTCAGTGTGACAACTAATAAGATTCAATTATTTATGAGCGTGAGTAATAGTTAAAAACAAATGAATGTGTTAATATCTGTCGACGTACTACGATAAAATTCTGGACTACCATCACCCGCACCACATTATGCAATGATAACAAAAAAAAAAACATTTCATGCCTTACATACATCTCACTCGCACAGTTGACAGCTTCTCGGAGAGCCTCTCCGGATAGCAGCTCGGAGAGCCGCTGAGGACAGCAGCTCGGAGAGCCACTCAGGACAGCAGCTCGGAGAGTTGCACGGCGCAGCAGCTTGGGCCATCGTCAGTCAGATATTCTTCTATAACACACAAAAAGTATCACAGTAGCATCTTAAAACATTAGCATTACTTTCTTCAGTGTGACAACTAATAAGATTCAATTATTTATGAGCGTGAGTAATAGTTAAAAACAAATGAATGTGTTAATATCTGTCGACGTACTACGATAAAATTCTGGACTACCATCACCCGCACCACATAATGCAATGAAAACAAAAAAAAACATTCCATGCCTTACATACATCTCACTCGCACAGTTGACAGCTTCTCGGAGAGCCTCTCCGGATAGCAGCTCGGAGAGGCGCTGAGGACAGCAGCTCGGAGAGCTACTCAGGACAGCAGCTCGGAGAGCTGCACGGTGCAGCAGCTTGGGCCATCGTCAGTCAGATATTCTTCTATAACACACAAAAAGTATCACGGTAGCATCTTAAAACATTAGCATTACTTTCTTCAGTGTGACAACTAATAAGATTCAATTATTTATGAGCGTGAGTAATAGTTAAAAACAAATGAATGTGTTAATATCTGTCGACGTACTACGATAAAATTCTGGACTACCATCACCCGCACCACATTATGCAATGAAAACAAAAAAAACATTCCATGCCTTACATACATCTCACTCGCACAGTTGACAGCTTCTCGGAGAGCCTCTCCGGATAGCAGCTCGGAGAGCCGCTGAGTACAGCAGCTCGGAGAGACATTCAGGACAGCAGCTCGGAGAACTGCACGGCGCAGCAGCTTGGGCCATCGTCAGTCAGATATTCTTCTATAACACACAAAAAGTATCACGGTAGCATCTTAAAACATTAGCATTACTTTCTTCAGTGTGACAACTAATAAGATTCAATTATTTATGAGCGTGAGTATTAGTTAAAAACAAATTAATGTGTTAATATCTGTCGACGTACTACGATAAAATTCTGGACTACCATCACCCGCACCACATTATGCAATGAAAACAAAAAAAAAACATTCCATGCCTTACATACATCTCACTCGCACAGTTGACAGCTTCTCGGAGAGCCTCTCCGGATAGCAGCTCGGAGAGCCGCTGAGGACAGCAACTCGGAGAGCCACTCAGGACAGCAGCTCGGAGAGCTGCACGGCGCAGCAGCTTGGGCCATCGTCAGTCAGATATTCTTCTAAAACACACAAAAAGTATCACGGTAGCATCTTAAAACATTAGCATTACTTTCTTCAGTGTGACAACTAATAAGATTCAATTATTTATGAGCGTGAGTAATAGTTAAAAACAAATGAATGTGTTAATATCTGTCGACGTACTACGATAAAATTCTGGACTACCATCACCCGCACCACATTATGCAATGAAAACAAAAAAAAACATTCCATGCCTTACTACATACATCTCACTCGCACAGTTGACAGCTTCTCGGAGAGCTTCTCCGGATAGCAGCTCGGAGAGCCGCTGAGGACAGCAGCTCGGAGAGCCACTCAGGACAGCAGCTCGGAGAGCTGCACGGCGCAGCAGCTTGGGCCATCGTCAGTCAGATATTCTTCTATAACACACAAAAAGTATCACGGTAGCATCTTAAAACATTAGCATTACTTTCTTCAGTGTGACAACTAATAAGATTCAATTATTTATGAGCGTGAGTATTAGTTAAAAACAAATGAATGTGTTCATATCTGTCGACGTACTACGATAAAATTCTGGACTACCATCACCCGCACCACATTATGCAATGAAAACAAAAAAAAACATTTCATGCCTTACATACATCTCACTCGTACAGTTGACAGCTTCTCGGAGAGCCTCTCCGGATAGCAGCTCGGAGAGCCGCTGAGGACAGCAGCTCGGAGAGCCACTCAGGACAGCAGCTCGGAGAGCTGCACGGCGCAGCAGCTTGGGCCATCGTCAGTCAGATATTCTTCTATAACACACAAAAAGTATCACGGTAGCATCTTAAAACATTAGCATTACTTTCTTCAGTGTGACAACTAATAAGATTCAATTATTTATGAGCGTGAGTATTAGTTAAAAACAAATGAATGTGTTCATATCTGTCGACGTACTACGATAAAATTCTGGACTACCATCACCCGCACCACATTATGCAATGAAAACAAAAAAAAAAACATTCCATGCCTTACATACATCTCACTCGCACAGTTGACAGCTTCTCGGAGAGCCTCTCCGGATAGCAGCTCGTAGAGCCGCTGAGGACAGCAGCTCGGAGAGCTGCACGGCGCAGCAGCTTGGGCCATCGTCAGTCAGATATTCTTCTATAACACACAAAAAGTATCACGGTAGCATCTTAAAACATTAGCATTACTTTCTTCAGTGTGACAACTAATAAGATTCAATTATTTATGAGCGTGAGTAATAGTTAAAAACAAATGAATGTGTTAATATCTGTCGACGTACTACGATAAAATTCTGGACTACCATCACCCGCACCACATTATGCAATGATAACAAAAAAAAAAACATTTCATGCCTTACATACATCTCACTCGCACAGTTGACAGCTTCTCGGAGAGCCTCTCCGGATAGCAGCTCGGAGAGCCGCTGAGGACAGCAGCTCGGAGAGCCACTCAGGACAGCAGCTCGGAGAGTTGCACGGCGCAGCAGCTTGGGCCATCGTCAGTCAGATATTCTTCTATAACACACAAAAAGTATCACGGTAGCATCTTAAAACATAAGCATTACTTTCTTCAGTGTGACAACTAATAAGATTCAATTATTTATGAGCGTAGTTAAAAACAAATGAATGTGTTAATATCTGTCGACGTACTACGATAAAATTCTGGACTACCATCACCCGCACCACAGTATGCAATGAAAACAAAAAAAAACATTCCATGCCTTACATACATCTCACTCGCACAGTTGACAGCTTCTCGGAGAGCCTCTCCGGATAGCAGCTCGGAGAGCCGCTGAGGACAGCAGCTCGGAGAGCCACTCAGGACAGCAGCTCGGAGAGCTGCACGGCGCAGCAGCTTGGGCCATCGTCAGTCAGATATTCTTCTATAACACACAAAAAGTATCACGGTAGCATCTTAAAACATTAGCATTACTTTCTTCAGTGTGACAACTAATAAGATTTAATTATTTATGAGCGTGAGTAATAGTTAAAAACAAATTAATGTGTTAATATCTTTCGACGTACTACGATAAAATTCTGGACTACCATCACCCGCACCACATTATGCAATGAAAACAAAAAAAAACATTCCATGCCTTACATACATCTCACTCGCACAGTTGACAGCTTATCGGAGAGCCTCTCCGGATAGCAGCTCGGAGAGCCGCTGAGGACAGCAGCTCGGAGAGCCACTCGGGACAGCAGCTCGGAGAGCTGCACGGCGCAGCAGCTTGGGCCATCGTCAGTCAGATATTCTTCTATAACACACAAAAAGTATCACGGTAGCATCTTAAAACATTAGCATTACTTTCTTCAGTGTGACAACTAATAAGATTCAATTATTTATGAGCGTGAGTAATAGTTAAAACAAATGAATGTGTTAATATCTGTCGACGTACTACGATAAAATTCTGGACTACCATCACCCGCACCACATTATGCAATGAAAACAAAAAAAAACATTCCATGCCTTACATACATCTCACTCGCACAGTTGACAGCTTCTCGGAGAGCTTCTCCGGATAGCAGCTCGGAGAGCCGCTGAGGACAGCAGCTCGGAGAGCCACTCAGGACAGCAGCTCGGAGAGCTGCACGGCGCAGCAGCTTGGGCCATCGTCAGTCAGATATTCTTCTATAACACACAAAAAGTATCACGGTAGCATCTTAAAACATTAGCATTACTTTCTTCAGTGTGACAACTAATAAGATTTAATTATTTATGAGCGTGAGTAATAGTTAAAAACAAATTAATGTGTTAATATCTTTCGACGTACTACGATAAAATTCTGGACTACCATCACCCGCACCACATTATGCAATGAAAACAAAAAAAAACATTCCATGCCTTACATACATCTCACTCGCACAGTTGACAGCTTATCGGAGAGCCTCTCCGGATAGCAGCTCGTAGAGCCGCTGAGGACAGCAGCTCGGAGAGCTGCACGGCGCAGCAGCTTGGGCCATCGTCAGTCAGATATTCTTCTATAACACACAAAAAGTATCACGGTAGCATCTTAAAACATTAGCATTACTTTCTTCAGTGTGACAACTAATAAGATTCAATTATTTATGAGCGTGAGTAATAGTTAAAAACAAATGAATGTGTTAATATCTGTCGACGTACTACGATAAAATTCTGGACTACCATCACCCGCACCACATTATGCAATGAAAACAAAAAAAAACATTCCATGCCTTACATACATCTCACTCGCACAGTTGACAGCTTCTCGGAGAGCCTCTCCGGATAGCAGCTCGGAGAGCCGCTGAGGACAGCAGCTCGGAGAGCCACTCAGGATAGCAGCTCGGAGAGCTGCACGGCGCAGCAGCTTGGGCCATCGTCAGTCAGATATTCTTCTATAACACACAAAAAGTATCACGGTAGCATCTTAAAACATTAGCATTACTTTCTTCAGTGTGACAACTAATAAGATTCAATTATTTATGAGCGTGAGTAATAGTTAAAAACAAATGAATGTGTTAATATCTGTCGACGTACTACGATAAAATTCTGGACTACCATCACCCGCACCACATTATGCATTGAAAACAAAAAAAAAAACATTCCATGCCTTACATACATCTCACTCGCACAGTTGACAGCTTCTCGGAGAGCCTCTCCGGATAGCAGCTCGGAGAGCCGCTGAGGACAGCAGCTCGGAGAGCCACTCGGGACAGCAGCTCGGAGAGCTGCACGGCGCAGCAGCTTGGGCCATCGTCAGTCAGATATTCTTCTATAACACACAAAAAGTATCACGGTAGCATCTTAAAACATTAGCATTACTTTCTTCAGTGTGACAACTAATAAGATTCAATTATTTATGAGCGTGAGTAATAGTTAAAAACAAATGAATGTGTTAATATCTGTCGACGTACTACGATAAAATTCTGGACTACCATCACCCGCACCACATAATGCAATGAAAACAAAAAAAAACATTCCATGCCTTACATACATCTCACTCGCACAGTTGACAGCTTCTCGGAGAGTTTCTCCGGATAGCAGCTCGGAGAGGCGCTGAGGACAGCAGCTCGGAGAGCCACTCAGGACAGCAGCTCGGAGAGCTGCACGGCGCAGCAGCTTGGGCCATCGTCAGTCAGATATTCTTCTATAACACACAAAAAGTATCACGGTAGCATCTTAAAACATTAGCATTACTTTCTTCAGTGTGACAACTAATAAGATTCAATTATTTATGAGCGTGAGTAATAGTTAAAAACAAATGAATGTGTTAATATCTGTCGACGTACTACGATAAAATTCTGGACTACCATCACCCGCACCACATTATGCAATGAAAACAAAAAAAAACATTCCATGCCTTACATACATCTCACTCGCACAGTTGACAGCTTCTCGGAGAGCCTCTCCGGATAGCAGCTCGGAGAGCCGCTGAGTACAGCAGCTCGGAGAGACACTCAGGACAGCAGCTCGGAGAACTGCACGGCGCAGCAGCTTGGGCCATCGTCAGTCAGATATTCTTCTATAACACACAAAAAGTATCACGGTAGCATCTTAAAACATTAGCATTACTTTCTTCAGTGTGACAACTAATAAGATTCAATTATTTATGAGCGTGAGTAATAGTTAAAAACAAATGAATGTGTTAATATCTGTCGACGTACTACGATAAAATTCTGGACTACCATCACCCGCACCACATTATGCAATGAAAACAAAAAAAAAACATTCCATGCCTTACATACATCTCACTCGCACAGTTGACAGCTTCTCGGAGAGCCTCTCCGGATAGCAGCTCGGAGAGCCGCTGAGGACAGCAGCTCGGAGAGCCACTCAGGACAGCAGCTCGGAGAGCTGCACGGCGCAGCAGCTTGGGCCATCGTCAGTCAGATATTCTTCTAAAACACACAAAAAGTATCACGGTAGCATCTTAAAACATTAGCATTACTTTCTTCAGTGTGACAACTAATAAGATTCAATTATTTATGAGCGTGAGTAATAGTTAAAAACAAATGAATGTGTTAATATCTGTCGACGTACTACGATAAAATTCTGGACTACCATCAGGCCTCCGTTACTCCATGTACTAGCGCGCTATAACTGCCTACCGCCCAGCCGAGCGGTCTCGGTCCGCCGGCGGTTCAAATTCAGTGCGGTTTTCGCAAGCGAAGCGCGCGCACGCCGTTTAATTTTAATAGTGCTGTTCGTTCGTACGCGTATTACGATGCCGTGTGGTGCCTTATGTGCTGTAGATGGGTGTAAATCAAGCAAAAGAAGGGATAAACACCTAAGATTTTTCCATTTACCTGTCAATGAAGAATGGTAAGTGATAAATGATTACTAGTTTTTGTCGTTTAAATTTTTTTCCATTCACATACCGTCATTAGAGACATAATTAAAAGACAGTAGGTGTGCGGACACCGGTATCCACTTAGAATTTGACAGTTTAATAGGTATATACTAAGCATTAGCTTGCCTTTCAGACACAGATTTACATAATTTTGTTGCATAGAAACGTTATACCACAGAATAATTAATAGTACAAGGTACAGAAGATGCACTCTTCGAAAGAAAACATTCGAATATAAACTGCAAAACTAACAACTGCAATAATGTTCATAAAACATTGCAAAGCACGGACGTGACCTTCAAAAAATGTGCCTACAAGTCCTTGACGCGCTCGTAACGAATCAAAATGCGCTTTAAGTCTGTGTAGCGAGAGTTCTTTTTCTTACGCCCGATGAAAACCTTTGAACAAGCCGCGTCTGTTGTAAGGTGACTTGTTGCGAGAAAACGAATCAAATTAATTAATCTTAATAAATTTGATTCGTGATAATTGGTAGTAGTACAATACACCTAGATATGTACAACTAGGAACTAGATATATTTTTTATTTTGAAGGCCATCGACTTTTCGCGTGAAAACTTTCGAAAACTGCAGTGTTTATGTATTTTTGTGTGAGAGTGTTACACTCGTTAATAAAATAACTTACGGCTTAGTGCTTTATTTGAAGTCGGTTCTCTTTTTTTAAGGCTTTTTTTTTCATTTCTAGTGAACATCTCCGAAGATCATCATCAAACTAAGAAGTATAATACTTATTTTAAAACGTTCTCCTAAATGTAACAAATCCTTTTCTGAAAACCGCATCGATATCGGTTTAGCCAAACGCGAGATTATCACGCACAAACATACATACCTACAAACCATACAAGTCAAACATCTCAGTTTGGCCTGTATGTCTGATAACCTCCTTTTTTTAAGTTGGTTAATTATTTTATAAATGATAAAATTTTTAACTGCCACATAAAAGTCAGAACATATTCACAGTTCTCAATAACATAGATAAAAAGTTATGTTAAATTAATTTTATCGAAGAGGCAGCCCTGCGATTACTGTGGAATCGCGCGGTGCGAAGCAATCACTGCTGTACGCTTGAGCATTTAGGCGCATTTTAGCATACAGTGGTTGTTGACGCGAGGGAGTAGGCTATTATCGTAATAGGTATTGGAAATTTTCTACTGAGTGAAGTATCTGTTCTTATTCAGTAATCTGTGCTACCATCACCCGCACCACATTATGCAATGAAAACAAAAAAAACATTCCATGCCTTACATACATCTCACTCGCACAGTTGACAGCTTCTCGGAGAGCCTCTCCGGATAGCAGCTCGGAGAGCCGCTGAGGACAGCAGCTCGGCGAGCCACTCAGGACAGCAGCTCGGAGAGCTGCACGGCGCAGCAGCTTGGGCCATCGTCAGTCAGATATTCTTCTATAACACACAAAAAGTATCACGGTAGCATCTTAAAACATTAGCATTACTTTCTTCAGTGTGACAACTAATAAGATTCAATTATTTATGAGCGTGAGTAATAGTTAAAAACAAATGAATGTGTTAATATCTGTCGACGTACTACGATAAAATTCTGGACTACCATCACCCGCACCACATTATGCAATGAAAACAAAAAAAAACATTCCATGCCTTACATACATCTCACTCGCACAGTTGACAGCTTCTCGGAGAGCCTCTCCGGATAGCAGCTCGGAGAGCCGCTGAGGACAGCAGCTCGGAGTGCCACTCAGGACAGCGGCTCGGAAAGCTGCACGGCCTAGCAGCTTGGGCCATCGTCAGTCAGATATTCTTCTATAACACACAAAAAGTATCACGGTAGCGTCTTAAAACATTAGCATTACTTTCTTCAGTGTGACAACTAATAAGATTCAATTATTTATGAGCGTGAGTAATAGTTAAAAACAATGAATGTGTTAATATCTGTCGACGTACTACGATAAAATTCTGGACTACCATCACCCGCACCACATTATGCAATGAAAACAAAAAAAAACATTCCATGCCTTACATACATCTCACTCGCACAGTTGACAGCTTCTCGGAGAGCCTCTCCGGATAGCAGCTCGGAGAGCCGCTGAGGACAGCAGCTCGGAGAGCCACTCAGGACAGCAGCTCGGAGAGCTGCACGGCGCAGCAGCTTGGGCCATCGTCAGTCAGATATTCTTCTATAACACACAAAAAGTATCACGGTAGCATCTTAAAACATTAGCATTACTTTCTTCAGTGTGACAACTAATAAGATTCAATTATTTATGAGCGTGAGTAATAGTTAAAAACAAATGAATGTGTTAATATCTGTCGACGTACTACGATAAAATTCTGGACTACCATCACCCGCACCACATTAAGCAATGAAAACAAAAAAAAACATTCCATGCCTTACATACATCTCACTCGCACAGTTGACAGCTTCTCGGAGAGCCTCTCCGGATAGCAGCTCGGAGAGCCGCTGAGGACAGCAGCTCGGAGAGCCACTCAGGACAGCAGCTCGGAGAGCTGCACGGCGCAGCAGCTTGGGCCATCGTCAGTCAGATATTCTTCTATAACACACAAAAAGTATCACGGTAGCATCTAAAAACATTAGCATTACTTTCTTCAGTGTGACAACTAATAAGATTCAATTATTTATGAGCGTGAGTAATAGTTAAAAACAAATGAATGTGTTAATATCTGTCGACGTACTACGATAAAATTCTGGACTACCATCACCCGCACCACATTATGCAATGAAAACAAAAAAAAACATTCCATGCGTTACATACATCTCACTCGCACAGTTGACAGCTTCTCGGAGAGCCTCTCCGGATAGCAGCTCGGAGAGCCGCTGAGGACAGCAGCTCGGAGAGCCACTCAGGACAGCAGCTCGGAGAGCTGCACGGCGCAGCAGCTTGGGCCATCGTCAGTCAGATATTCTTCTATAACACACAAAAAGTATCACGGTAGCATCTTAAAACATTAGCATTACTTTCTTCAGTGTGACAACTAATAAGATTCAATTATTTATGAGCGTGAGTAATAGTTAAAAACAAATGAATGTGTTAATATCTGTCGACGTACTACGATAAAATTCTGGACTACCATCACCTGCACCACATTATGCAATGAAAACAAAAAAAAACATTCCATGCCTTACATACATCTCACTCGCACAGTTGACAGCTTCTCGGAGAGCCTCTCCGGATAGCAGCTCGGAGAGCCGCTGAGGACAGCAGCTCGGAGAGCCACTCAGGACAGCAGCTCGGAGAGCTGCACGGTGCAGCAGCTTGGGCCATCGTCAGTCAGATATTCTTCTATAACACACAAAAAGTATCACGGTAGCATCTTAAAACATTAGCATTACTTTCTTCAGTGTGACAACTAATAAGATTCAATTATTTATGAGCGTGAGTAATAGTTAAAAACAAATGAATGTGTTAATATCTGTCGACGTACTACGATAAAATTCTGGACTACCATCACCCGCACCACATTATGCAATGAAAACAAAAAAAAACATTCCATGCCTTACATACATCTCACTCGCACAGTTGACAGCTTCTCGGAGAGCCTCTCCGGATAGCAGCTCGGAGAGCCGCTGAGGACAGCAGCTCGGAGAGCCACTCAGGACAGCAGCTCGGAGAGCTGCACGGCGCAGCAGCTTGGGCCATCGTCAGTCAGATATTCTTCTATAACACACAAAAAGTATCACGGTAGCATCTTAAAACATTAGCATTACTTTCTTCAGTGTGACAACTAATAAGATTCAATTATTTATGAGCGTGAGTAATAGTTAAAAACAAATGAATGTGTTAATATCTGTCGACGTACTACGATAAAATTCTGGACTACCATCACCCGCACCACATTATGCAATGAAAACAAAAAAAAACATTCCATGCCTTACATACATCTCACTCGCACAGTTGACAGCTTCTCGGAGAGCCACTCCGGATAGCAGCTCGGAGAGCCGCTGAGGACAGCAGCTCGGAGAGCCACTCAGGACAGCGGCTCGGAAAGCTGCACGGCCTAGCAGCTTGGGCCATCGTCAGTCAGATATTCTTCTATAACACACAAAAAGTATCACGGTAGCGTCTTAAAACATTAGCATTACTTTCTTCAGTGTGACAACTAATAAGATTCAATTATTTATGAGCGTGAGTAATAGTTAAAAACAAATGAATGTGTTAATATCTGTCGACGTACTACGATAAAATTCTGGACTACCATCACCCGCACCACATTATGCAATGAAAACAAAAAAAAACATTCCATGCCATACATACATCTCACTCGCACAGTTGACAGCTTCTCGGAGAGCCTCTCCGGATAGCAGCTCGGAGAGCCGCTGAGGACAGCAGCTCGGAGAGCCACTCAGGACAGCAGCTCGGAGAGCTGCACGGCGCAGCAGCTTGGGCCATCGTCAGTCAGATATTCTTCTATAACACACAAAAAGTATCACGGTAGCATCTTAAAACATTACCATTACTTTCTTCAGTGTGACAACTAATAAGATTCAATTATTTATGAGCGAGAGTAATAGTTAAAAACAAATGAATGTGTTTATATCTGTCGACGTACTACGATAAAATTCTGGACTACCATCACCCGCACCACATTATGCAATGAAAACAAAAAAAAACATTCCATGCCTTACATACATCTCACTCGCACAGTTGACAGCTTCTCGGAGAGCCTCTCCGGATAGCAGCTCGGAGAGCCGCTGAGGACAGCAGCTCGGAGAGCCACTCAGGACAGCAGCTCGGAGAGCTGCACGGCGCAGCAGCTTGGGCCATCGTCAGTCAGATATTCTTCTATAACACACAAAAAGTATCACGGTAGCATCTTAAAACATTAGCATTACTTTCTTCAGTGTGACAACTAATAAGATTCAATTATTTATGAGCGTGAGTAATAGTTAAAAACAAATGAATGTGTTAATATCTGTCGACGTACTACGATAAAATTCTGGACTACCATCACCCGCACCACATGATGCAATGAAAACAAAAAAAAACATTCCATGCTTTACATACATCTCACTCGCACAGTTGACGGCTTCTCGGAGAGCCTCTCCGGATAGCAGCTCGGAGAGCCGCTGAGGACAGCAGCTCGGAGAGCCACTCGGGACAGCAGCTCGGAGAGATGCACGGCGCAGCAGCTTGGGCCATCGTCAGTCAGATATTCTTCTATAACACACAAAAAGTATTACGGTAGCATCTTAAAACATTACCATTACTTTCTTCAGTGTGACAACTAATAAGATTCAATTATTTATGAGCGTGAGTAATAGTTAAAAACAAATGAATGTGTTAATATCTGTCGACGTACTACGATAAAATTCTGGACTACCATCACCCGCACCACATTATGCAATGAAAACAAAAAAAAACATTCCATGCCTTACATACATCTCACTCGCACAGTTGACAGCTTCTCGGAGAGCCTCTCCGGATAGCAGCTCGGAGAGCCGCTGAGGACAACAGCTCGGAGAGCTACTCAGGACAGCAGCTCGGAAAGCTGCACGGCGCAGCAGCTTGGGCCATCGTCAGTCAGATATTTTCTATAACACACAAAAAGTATCACGGTAGCATCTTAAAACATTAGCATTACTTTCTTCAGTGTGACAACTAATAAGATTCAATTATTTATGAGCGTGAGTTATAGTTAAAAACAAATAAATGTGTTAATATATGTCGACGTACTACGATAAAATTCTGGACTACCATCACCCGCACCACATTATGCAATGAAAACAAAAAAAAACATTCCATGCCTTACATACATCTCACTCGCACAGTTGACAGCTTCTCGGAGAGCCTCTCCGGATAGCAGCTCGGAGAGCCGCTGAGGGCAGCAGCTCGGAGAGCTGCACGGCGCAGCAGCTTGGGCCATCGTCAGTCAGATATTCTTCTATAACACACAAAAAGTATCACGGTAGCATCTTAAAACATTAGCATTACTTTCTTCAGTGTGACAACTAATAAGATTCAACTATTTATGAGCGTGAGTAATAGTTAAAAACAAATGAATGTGTTAATATCTGTCGACGTACTACGATAAAATTCTGGACTACCATCACCCGCACCACATTATGCAATGAAAACAAAAAAAAACATTCCATGCCTTACATACATCTCACTCGCACAGTTGACAGCTTCTCGGAGAGCCTCTCCGGATAGCAGCTCGGAGAGCCGCTGAGGACAGCAGCTCGGAGAGCCACTCCGGACAGCAGCTCGGAGAGCTGCACGGCGCAGCAGCTTGGGCCATCGTCAGTCAGATATTCTTCTAAAACACACAAAAAGTATCACGGTAGCATCTTAAAACATTAGCATTACTTTCTTCAGTGTGACAACTAATAAGATTCAATTATTTATGAGCGTGAGTAATAGTTAAAAACAAATGAATGTGTTAATATCTGTCGACGTACTACGATAAAATTCTGGACTACCATCAGGCCTCCGTTACTCCATGTACTAGCGCGCTATAACTGCCTACCGCCCAGCCGAGCGGTCTCGGTCCGCCGGCGGTTCAAATTCAGTGCGGTTTTCGCAAGCGAAGCGCGCGCACGCCGTTTAATTTTAATAGTGCTGTTCGTTCGTACGCGTATTACGATGCCGTGTGGTGCCTTATGTGCTGTAGATGGGTGTAAATCAAGCAAAAGAAGGGATAAACACCTAAGATTTTTCCATTTACCTGTCAATGAAGAATGGTAAGTGATAAATGATTACTAGTTTTTGTCGTTTAAATTTTTTTCCATTCACATACCGTCATTAGAGACATAATTAAAAGACAGTAGGTGTGCGGACACCGGTATCCACTTAGAATTTGACAGTTTAATAGGTATATACTAAGCATTAGCTTGCCTTTCAGACACAGATTTACATAATTTTGTTGCATAGAAACGTTATACCACAGAATAATTAATAGTACAAGGTACAGAAGATGCACTCTTCGAAAGAAAACATTCGAATATAAACTGCAAAACTAACAACTGCAATAATGTTCATAAAACATTGCAAAGCACGGACGTGACCTTCAAAAAATGTGCCTACAAGTCCTTGACGCGCTCGTAACGAATCAAAATGCGCTTTAAGTCTGTGTAGCGAGAGTTCTTTTTCTTACGCCCGATGAAAACCTTTGAACAAGCCGCGTCTGTTGTAAGGTGACTTGTTGCGAGAAAACGAATCAAATTAATTAATCTTAATAAATTTGATTCGTGATAATTGGTAGTAGTACAATACACCTAGATATGTACAACTAGGAACTAGATATATTTTTTATTTTGAAGGCCATCGACTTTTCGCGTGAAAACTTTCGAAAACTGCAGTGTTTATGTATTTTTGTGTGAGAGTGTTACACTCGTTAATAAAATAACTTACGGCTTAGTGCTTTATTTGAAGTCGGTTCTCTTTTTTTAAGGCTTTTTTTTTCATTTCTAGTGAACATCTCCGAAGATCATCATCAAACTAAGAAGTATAATACTTATTTTAAAACGTTCTCCTAAATGTAACAAATCCTTTTCTGAAAACCGCATCGATATCGGTTTAGCCAAACGCGAGATTATCACGCACAAACATACATACCTACAAACCATACAAGTCAAACATCTCAGTTTGGCCTGTATGTCTGATAACCTCCTTTTTTTAAGTTGGTTAATTATTTTATAAATGATAAAATTTTTAACTGCCACATAAAAGTCAGAACATATTCACAGTTCTCAATAACATAGATAAAAAGTTATGTTAAATTAATTTTATCGAAGAGGCAGCCCTGCGATTACTGTGGAATCGCGCGGTGCGAAGCAATCACTGCTGTACGCTTGAGCATTTAGGCGCATTTTAGCATACAGTGGTTGTTGACGCGAGGGAGTAGGCTATTATCGTAATAGGTATTGGAAATTTTCTACTGAGTGAAGTATCTGTTCTTATTCAGTAATCTGTGCTACCATCACCCGCACCACATTATGCAATGAAAACAAAAAAAACATTCCATGCCTTACATACATCTCACTCGCACAGTTGACAGCTTCTCGGAGAGCCTCTCCGGATAGCAGCTCGGAGAGCCGCTGAGGACAGCAGCTCGGCGAGCCACTCAGGACAGCAGCTCGGAGAGCTGCACGGCGCAGCAGCTTGGGCCATCGTCAGTCAGATATTCTTCTATAACACACAAAAAGTATCACGGTAGCATCTTAAAACATTAGCATTACTTTCTTCAGTGTGACAACTAATAAGATTCAATTATTTATGAGCGTGAGTAATAGTTAAAAACAAATGAATGTGTTAATATCTGTCGACGTACTACGATAAAATTCTGGACTACCATCACCCGCACCACATTATGCAATGAAAACAAAAAAAAACATTCCATGCCTTACATACATCTCACTCGCACAGTTGACAGCTTCTCGGAGAGCCTCTCCGGATAGCAGCTCGGAGAGCCGCTGAGGACAGCAGCTCGGAGTGCCACTCAGGACAGCGGCTCGGAAAGCTGCACGGCCTAGCAGCTTGGGCCATCGTCAGTCAGATATTCTTCTATAACACACAAAAAGTATCACGGTAGCGTCTTAAAACATTAGCATTACTTTCTTCAGTGTGACAACTAATAAGATTCAATTATTTATGAGCGTGAGTAATAGTTAAAAACAATGAATGTGTTAATATCTGTCGACGTACTACGATAAAATTCTGGACTACCATCACCCGCACCACATTATGCAATGAAAACAAAAAAAAACATTCCATGCCTTACATACATCTCACTCGCACAGTTGACAGCTTCTCGGAGAGCCTCTCCGGATAGCAGCTCGGAGAGCCGCTGAGGACAGCAGCTCGGAGAGCCACTCAGGACAGCAGCTCGGAGAGCTGCACGGCGCAGCAGCTTGGGCCATCGTCAGTCAGATATTCTTCTATAACACACAAAAAGTATCACGGTAGCATCTTAAAACATTAGCATTACTTTCTTCAGTGTGACAACTAATAAGATTCAATTATTTATGAGCGTGAGTAATAGTTAAAAACAAATGAATGTGTTAATATCTGTCGACGTACTACGATAAAATTCTGGACTACCATCACCCGCACCACATTAAGCAATGAAAACAAAAAAAAACATTCCATGCCTTACATACATCTCACTCGCACAGTTGACAGCTTCTCGGAGAGCCTCTCCGGATAGCAGCTCGGAGAGCCGCTGAGGACAGCAGCTCGGAGAGCCACTCAGGACAGCAGCTCGGAGAGCTGCACGGCGCAGCAGCTTGGGCCATCGTCAGTCAGATATTCTTCTATAACACACAAAAAGTATCACGGTAGCATCTAAAAACATTAGCATTACTTTCTTCAGTGTGACAACTAATAAGATTCAATTATTTATGAGCGTGAGTAATAGTTAAAAACAAATGAATGTGTTAATATCTGTCGACGTACTACGATAAAATTCTGGACTACCATCACCCGCACCACATTATGCAATGAAAACAAAAAAAAACATTCCATGCGTTACATACATCTCACTCGCACAGTTGACAGCTTCTCGGAGAGCCTCTCCGGATAGCAGCTCGGAGAGCCGCTGAGGACAGCAGCTCGGAGAGCCACTCAGGACAGCAGCTCGGAGAGCTGCACGGCGCAGCAGCTTGGGCCATCGTCAGTCAGATATTCTTCTATAACACACAAAAAGTATCACGGTAGCATCTTAAAACATTAGCATTACTTTCTTCAGTGTGACAACTAATAAGATTCAATTATTTATGAGCGTGAGTAATAGTTAAAAACAAATGAATGTGTTAATATCTGTCGACGTACTACGATAAAATTCTGGACTACCATCACCTGCACCACATTATGCAATGAAAACAAAAAAAAAACATTCCATGCCTTACATACATCTCACTCGCACAGTTGACAGCTTCTCGGAGAGCCTCTCCGGATAGCAGCTCGGAGAGCCGCTGAGGACAGCAGCTCGGAGAGCCACTCAGGACAGCAGCTCGGAGAGCTGCACGGTGCAGCAGCTTGGGCCATCGTCAGTCAGATATTCTTCTATAACACACAAAAAGTATCACGGTAGCATCTTAAAACATTAGCATTACTTTCTTCAGTGTGACAACTAATAAGATTCAATTATTTATGAGCGTGAGTAATAGTTAAAAACAAATGAATGTGTTAATATCTGTCGACGTACTACGATAAAATTCTGGACTACCATCACCCGCACCACATTATGCAATGAAAACAAAAAAAAACATTCCATGCCTTACATACATCTCACTCGCACAGTTGACAGCTTCTCGGAGAGCCTCTCCGGATAGCAGCTCGGAGAGCCGCTGAGGACAGCAGCTCGGAGAGCCACTCAGGACAGCAGCTCGGGGAGCTGCACGGCGCAGCAGCTTGGGCCATCGTCAGTCAGATATTCTTCTATAACACACAAAAAGTATCACGGTAGCATCTTAAAACATTAGCATTACTTTCTTCAGTGTGACAACTAATAAGATTCAATTATTTATGAGCGTGAGTAATAGTTAAAAACAAATGAATGTGTTAATATCTGTCGACGTACTACGATAAAATTCTGGACTACCATCACCCGCACCACATTATGCAATGAAAACAAAAAAAAACATTCCATGCCTTACATACATCTCACTCGCACAGTTGACAGCTTCTCGGAGAGCCACTCCGGATAGCAGCTCGGAGAGCCGCTGAGGACAGCAGCTCGGAGAGCCACTCAGGACAGCGGCTCGGAAAGCTGCACGGCCTAGCAGCTTGGGCCATCGTCAGTCAGATATTCTTCTATAACACACAAAAAGTATCACGGTAGCGTCTTAAAACATTAGCATTACTTTCTTCAGTGTGACAACTAATAAGATTCAATTATTTATGAGCGTGAGTAATAGTTAAAAACAAATGAATGTGTTAATATCTGTCGACGTACTACGATAAAATTCTGGACTACCATCACCCGCACCACATTATGCAATGAAAACAAAAAAAAACATTCCATGCCATACATACATCTCACTCGCACAGTTGACAGCTTCTCGGAGAGCCTCTCCGGATAGCAGCTCGGAGAGCCGCTGAGGACAGCAGCTCGGAGAGCCACTCAGGACAGCAGCTCGGAGAGCTGCACGGCGCAGCAGCTTGGGCCATCGTCAGTCAGATATTCTTCTATAACACACAAAAAGTATCACGGTAGCATCTTAAAACATTACCATTACTTTCTTCAGTGTGACAACTAATAAGATTCAATTATTTATGAGCGAGAGTAATAGTTAAAAACAAATGAATGTGTTTATATCTGTCGACGTACTACGATAAAATTCTGGACTACCATCACCCGCACCACATTATGCAATGAAAACAAAAAAAAACATTCCATGCCTTACATACATCTCACTCGCACAGTTGACAGCTTCTCGGAGAGCCTCTCCGGATAGCAGCTCGGAGAGCCGCTGAGGACAGCAGCTCGGAGAGCCACTCAGGACAGCAGCTCGGAGAGCTGCACGGCGCAGCAGCTTGGGCCATCGTCAGTCAGATATTCTTCTATAACACACAAAAAGTATCACGGTAGCATCTTAAAACATTAGCATTACTTTCTTCAGTGTGACAACTAATAAGATTCAATTATTTATGAGCGTGAGTAATAGTTAAAAACAAATGAATGTGTTAATATCTGTCGACGTACTACGATAAAATTCTGGACTACCATCACCCGCACCACATGATGCAATGAAAACAAAAAAAAACATTCCATGCTTTACATACATCTTACTCGCACAGTTGACGGCTTCTCGGAGAGCCTCTCCGGATAGCAGCTCGGAGAGCCGCTGAGGACAGCAGCTCGGAGAGCCACTCGGGACAGCAGCTCGGAGAGATGCACGGCGCAGCAGCTTGGGCCATCGTCAGTCAGATATTCTTCTATAACACACAAAAAGTATTACGGTAGCATCTTAAAACATTACCATTACTTTCTTCAGTGTGACAACTAATAAGATTCAATTATTTATGAGCGTGAGTAATAGTTAAAAACAAATGAATGTGTTAATATCTGTCGACGTACTACGATAAAATTCTGGACTACCATCACCCGCACCACATTATGCAATGAAAACAAAAAAAAACATTCCATGCCTTACATACATCTCACTCGCACAGTTGACAGCTTCTCGGAGAGCCTCTCCGGATAGCAGCTCGGAGAGCCGCTGAGGACAACAGCTCGGAGAGCTACTCAGGACAGCAGCTCGGAAAGCTGCACGGCGCAGCAGCTTGGGCCATCGTCAGTCAGATATTTTCTATAACACACAAAAAGTATCACGGTAGCATCTTAAAACATTAGCATTACTTTCTTCAGTGTGACAACTAATAAGATTCAATTATTTATGAGCGTGAGTTATAGTTAAAAACAAATAAATGTGTTAATATATGTCGACGTACTACGATAAAATTCTGGACTACCATCACCCGCACCACATTATGCAATGAAAACAAAAAAAAACATTCCATGCCTTACATACATCTCACTCGCACAGTTGACAGCTTCTCGGAGAGCCTCTCCGGATAGCAGCTCGGAGAGCCGCTGAGGACAGCAGCTCGGAGAGCTGCACGGCGCAGCAGCTTGGGCCATCGTCAGTCAGATATTCTTCTATAACACACAAAAAGTATCACGGTAGCATCTTAAAACATTAGCATTACTTTCTTCAGTGTGACAACTAATAAGATTCAACTATTTATGAGCGTGAGTAATAGTTAAAAACAAATGAATGTGTTAATATCTGTCGACGTACTACGATAAAATTCTGGACTACCATCACCCGCACCACATTATGCAATGAAAACAAAAAAAAACATTCCATGCCTTACATACATCTCACTCGCACAGTTGACAGCTTCTCGGAGAGCCTCTCCGGATAGCAGCTCGGAGAGCCGCTGAGGACAGCAGCTCGGAGAGCCACTCAGGACAGCAGCTCGGAGAGCTGCACGGCGCGGCAGCTTGGGCCATCGTCAGTCAGATATTCTTCTATAACACACAAAAAGTATCACGGTAGCATCTTAAAACATTAGCATTACTTTCTTCAGTGTGACAACTAATAAGATTCAATTATTTATGAGCGAGAGTAATAGTTAAAAACAAATGAATGTGTTTATATCTGTCGACGTACTACGCTAAAATTCTGGACTACCATCACCCGCACCACATTATGCAATGAAAACAAAAAAAAACATTCCATGCCTTACATACATCTCACTCGCACAGTTGACAGCTTCTCGGAGAGCCTCTCCGGATAGCAGCTCGGAGAGCCGCTGAGGACAGCAGCTCGGAGAGCCACTCAGGACAGCAGCTCGGAGAGCTGCACGGCGCAGCAGCTTGGGCCATCGTCAGTCAGATATTCTTCTATAACACACAAAAAGTATCACGGTAGCATCTTAAAACATTAGCATTACTTTCTTCAGTGTGACAACTAATAAGATTCAATTATTTATGAGCGTGAGTAATAGTTAAAAACAAATGAATGTGTTCACGCGAAAGCGTGACGTCACCTCACCCACAGTGCGTCCCCCGCTACCCGCCGGTAAGGGGAAACGTCAAACGCGGCGGCTCTCGCACGCCACCACTGAGCGACACGCCTTCTGCTCGCGCGCACGCAACACTAAGTGAAATCCGCTCTGCACCGCCGCCATTTTGCCACGAGTCGGAAACGCCCCCAATAATTTTACCGACGACACATACGCGTACGCGAGTGCACAAATAAAAGGGACACTGACAATACAAACCCAAGTGAACAAGTGAACGATCGCCTTCAGCTCATATCAGCACTCATCAGACACAGAGCTCACCTCCGCAGGTATTTACCATCCCAATTATTACTTACCTATTCTCTGGTTGCAGGAAACTGCTCAACCGCATCTACCCCCCCCCCTATCATCGAGCGTATAGCTAGCAGGAAACTGCGAAACCATATTTTCCTTCGAGCGCGGATATCCGGCAACATATTTTCTTTCGCTGCCGGATAAAAGAACCAGTGCTATCCCCCCCTTGTAAAAAATAATAATTCCTTTTAATACAGTCCACCCCCCATATAAGCCCTATTTAATTTACAAACTACTTATTATAGATTCAATTTAATTTAAATCCACCCCGTAATACAAATCAATTAGACTGTTGACACTCACGCGCCAAGAATACATGAGAGTTGCTAAATTCTTTACGGATTAGGCTAGCGCGATACGCGATTGTTGAGTGGCTGGCTTAACATTACTGAGTGATTAACGGCGACTGATAACGGTGTTTTTAGTCACGCTGTGTATTTATTTACGATTGTTGTTAATGGTGGTTGCAAGAAAGCCTAGTAATTAAGAATTCTTAAGGCCAGTTGCGAAACATACGACATTAAGTTTATTTATTAAGTTTAATACGGATTGTACCGAGTACGGTTAAATATTTAGTACCGAACGAATTTACAGGTTTCAATTAATATAGTAATTAAACCCTCAGCTCTTATAAGGTTTATTTAGGCGTTATTTTAACCGACTTCCGAAAAAGGAGGTGCGGAATTTCACCGACAATTAAATAATTTAATAATTTTAATTATTTTTTCCTTTTTTTCTCTCCTTGTGTCTGACTTCGCCGTCGACGTTACGATGCCTTCCAAATCGCAGGCCGCTCGTTTTAGAGAGGGACAACGCGCTTTAATTGCCCTTTCGGAAATTGCGACGTCGTTACGAGAAGGGAAACAGAAGTATACGAACGCAGATTTCAACGCGAAGGTTGCGGACGTGAGAACCATGCGTGATAAACTCGACGCCGTATACTACGAAATATTAGATACCGACGATTTGTCAGACGGCCAGGAGAAATTCTACATGGAGCAATACGAACGGGCAATAGAAGCCTATGACGCGATTCTGGTTGCACATGTAGATATAAATATATTGCCATCAGCCCAAAGTGACGAGGTACCATCAGCACACAACCCGGGAAACGTCACAGCACCAGCTACGGTAAACTCGGTTTTGCCCCAAATCGAGTTACCCAAATTTACCTCGCGACTCGAGGACTGGCCCTCCTTCATATCGGTATTTAAGAGCTTGACCGATAACATGGCCAACCTTACGGGTGCAGTAAAACTGCACTATTTACTTTCCTGTCTGGCGGGGGAATCGCGGTCGCTCATTGCACACTTAACGATCACGAACGAAAATTACGTAGTAGCTTTGGATATCCTGACGCGAAGGTACGAAAATCGGCGGTTACTCATAGATCGTTTCGTGGACGTAATTTTCGATTTGCCCACTATATCGTCGCGTTCGGAAATCAGGAGGCAGTTCCTAACTCCGCTCATATCCGCACAATCCGCGCTTGCCAATTTAAACTTATCTACTACTGGAGATAGTGGATATATTTTAGTGTCGATCGTAGTACGAAAACTCAAGGGGGAACTTAGGTCCTTCTTTGAGCGTCAACACGGGTCATCTGACCGACTCCCGACCCTAGCCGACCTCGTCACCTTCCTCGAGCATCACGCACGCTGCAACGAGGTCAGCGTATCGACCGCCATAGCTCCGCCCACGCCCGGACCAAACGCAAACCGAGCGTCACCGTCCGGGGCACAACGCGAGCGCAAGTATCACCACGACTACGCGCAGGCTCGACGGGTACATACTGCGAACACATCCCCGACACACTCCGAGGATTCGAACCCGCGACCTCAGCGTTATGCACAGGCGTTAACCGCACGACCCGCGCGCTTCTCGCCCCCACCTCGGCAGGGATCGAACCCGCAACCGCCGCGCTATACACAGGCATTGACACCATCACCCGCGCGCTTCTCGCCCCCACCTCAGCAGACATTTTCTCGAGGTAATCATTACTGCCCGTGGTGTAATGCCCGGGGCCACAAGCTACGGGTGTGCCCACAGTATAACAAACAACCAGTGCAGGGTCGCTGGGATTTTATCTACGCGCGCAACCGCTGCGCCAAATGTCTAGGCCCGCATTATGACGATGAGTGCACGTCAACGGGCCTATGCAAAACATGCGGCAGTGCAAACCACCACACGACCCTGCACAGGTTGGGGTGTACCTCACCTACGCACAATTCCGCGCATTTACTACCCGCACAACAGCGCGAGATACCACGCCGCCGTCACTCACCTGATACGGACCGGATGGTGTCCTTCAGACGTACTCCAACGCGCACTACCTCGCGTTCGCCTCCGCCCCCTAGGCAGTGACTAGGGCGGCACCATCAGCACATATCAGCCCAGCTAACGGTTAATCATCAGCACACACATCAGTCCGAAGCTAATCAGCACACATCCCAGCGCGAAGATAATCAGCACACATCTCGGCGCAACGTTAATCAGCACACATCGCAGCGCGCAGATTATCAGCCCACAACTACACACACAACACGACGACAAAATGTCGTCGCAAACACCTTGAGTCATACTACTGACATCTCAACGCCAAACAGTATGCATAATAGACCTGTCCTACTACCTACAGTCTCACTCGAGATAGCAGACTACAAGGGCAATTTTCAACAAGCACGAGCGTTGTTGGATTGTGGCTCTATGATAACACTAATAGACGAAAACATAGTAAAGCGACTTTGTTTACCTACTCAGCGCACCCAATTAAAAATAAAAGGTATAGGTGATCAGCACTCAGAAAATTCTTCGTCATATGTCGACATTACTTTTCGACCTGTACATACGGACAGGCCCGTAATAAGGACAAAGGCATATGTGCTCAAAAACGTAACGGGAGTTTTACCGCACACTAAACTGCCTGGTTTGGATGAAAGCACCAATTACGTTCCACTAGCAGATTTTTCTTTTAATATACCTGCACCGATTGACCTCTTATTAGGGTCAGACATATTAGGTAGCATCTTAGACGGTACTAAAATTTCTCTAGGGCCCGGCAGACCCATAGCCTTCGGCACGATATTTAACTTCACGTTATTAGGCCCAGTATCACAAGATACGGGCACTCAGCCTCAAGTCAACTCAGCTCAAATTGACCATACTGACTTGGCACTACAGTCCAGCCAAGACATCCAGTCAGCTCTAGAGAGATTCTGGGAAGTAGAAGAAGTCAGTAATACCATTCCCGATGGTACATCAGCGCACGAAGAGTGCGAAAAAATATACCAGTCCACCACCACGAGGGACCAGTCTGGTAAATATATAGTCGCGCTACCATTTGTTACGGATGCCCCCGAACTAGGGGCTACGCACGCTATAGCACTTCGGCGGTTTCTCAACCTCGAAAAGAAACTCCAACGAAACCCCGAACTCCGCTCAAAATATGTAGCGTTTATGCAGGAGTACCTAGATAAAGGTCACATGAACCCCTGCCATCCAAACACGTTCCGCGATCAGCCCCACTGCTACATACCGCACCATGGCATTTTCAAGGCCAATTCAGACAAGCTACGTACAGTCTTTGACGCTAGTTGTAAAAGCGCAAATGGCACTAGTCTCAACGACACCTTACATACGGGACCGGCCCTGCAGCGAGATATCACGGATATCATTTTAAACTTCCGAACACACAAGGTCGTTTTCAGCACAGACATACAACAGATGTTCAGAAACATTATGATTCAGCCCGACCACAGACGGTTTCAGCTCATTCTCTGGCGTTCATCGCCAGATCAGCCCTTATTAACATATGCATTGTCCACCGTGACTTACGGATTACGCTCCAGCCCATTCTTAGCGAACCGCACCATCCAGCAGTTGATCGCGGATGAAGGGCAACGCTATCCCAGAGCCGCTCAGGTGCTCTCTAGGTCAATATTTGTTGACGACGTGCTCACCGGACATGATACTGTCGGTGAAGCCATTAACTTACAAACCGAGTTGATTAGCCTACTCGCACTGGGGGGTTTCCAACTGCGTAAGTGGACATCCAACTCACGCCAGCTCTTAGAAAGGTTCCCAGATGACCAGTGCGAGATGTCGAAAGATTTTGACGTTAGCCCAGACGATAACTCCATCAAAGTCCTTGGCATACAATGGATACCACAAACTGACGAATTTACCTACAGTGTCTCAGTACCTACGGTAGATGGATTCACCAAGAGGTCAATACTCAGCAACATAGCGCGTCTGTACGACCCATGCGGTTGGATCAGCCCCGTCATCTTCCGCGCTAAAACCTTGATTCAAAGGTTGTGGACCTTAAAACTCGGTTGGGACGAACGAGTACCCAGTGATGTCGCTCTTGAGTGTCAGAATATCTATCGTGACCTACCACGCCTCTCAGCGCTCAGGTTTCCAAGAAACGTCTGCTCAAACAAGGCATCCACACACACCCTTCAGGGATATGCGGATGCTTCAGAACTCGGCTACGCCGCGGTTATTTACCTCCACGAAACTACACCTGATGGACAGGTACATGTGCACTTGCTCATGTCCAAATCAAAGGTAGCTCCTATTAAAAACCGCCAAACCATTCCTAAACTGGAGCTCTCAGCCGCCCACTTGTTGGCTAAGCTCATGGCCCATGTCTCGGCCCAGTTATCAGCTCACATCACCGTTCGTCAGCACATATGTTGGTCAGACAGTACCATAGTACTGGCCTGGCTGAACACGCCTGTACAATCGCTTCAGACATTTGAAGCCAACAGAGTCTCCTCAATCAAGGCAAATACATGCAATCTCACGTGGAGACATGTACCCTCCGCCCTAAATCCTGCTGACTGTGCCAGCAGGGGCATGTCAGCTCAAGATCTCTTGAAGCATGACATGTGGTGGTCACCGTCCTGGCTTAAGGACCCGCCACAAACATGGCCAGCCCTACCGCCCGCGTTGGGCCATCACGCCCTACCAGGCCTCAAGCCAAAGAAGGCCGTCGCCCACATAGCCATACCTGACCTCGACGAGACTCTGCTCACAAGATTCAGCTCACTAGATAAACTGATAGGTGTAACGGCGTGTATAAAACGATTCATACACAATTGCAGACAGGGCCGCTCTGCGCGTGTCGCTGGGCCCATTACGGTTAGCGAACGAAAGGAAGCCCTTTTACATTGGGTGCGCTCAGTACAACACAATTGCTTTGCTGAAGACATACATCGCTTAAAACACAACAAAGAATGTACGATACGTGTACAACGCCTGTCACCATTCTTAGAGAACGACTTACTGAAAGTGAGTGGTCGACTCACTCAGTCTGCTCTGCGTTACGACGCTCAGCACCCACTGATATTACCCAGCTCGAGTCCACTAGTTGATCTCATTATAGACTACTATCATAAAATTTACTGTCATCCAGGGGCGGACACTCTGCACTCACTCTTACGCCAGCAATTCTGGATATTATCAGCCCGCCGCGTTATTCGCCATCGAGTATACAAATGTATACATTGTTTTCGTTTCCGCGCTAAAACTAAGGCCCCGTACATGGCCGACCTACCCGCCGACCGCGTAAACGTTCAGCCCGTATTTAGCAAAGTCACGACGGACTTTGCTGGACCATTTTTGATAAAATCCAGTACACTTAGAAACGCCAAGCTATTAAAGGGCTACTTCTGTGTTATAACATGTCTAGCCACGAAGGCGGTCCATCTCGAACCGGTATCTGAGTTATCCACGGAAGCGTTCCTTGCGGCATTACAGCGTTTTGTTTCTAGGCGCGGTGTACCGACGTTAATTAGGTCTGATTGCGGTACAAATTATGTAGGCGCTAGGAATGAACTTAGGGAAATACAGGCCTTTCTTGCAACCAATAATGACAGTATCGCACATACGCTTTCTAAACAGCACATAACATGGTGGCTAAATCCACCAAAGGCACCCTGGTTCGGTGCACTTCATGAAACAGCGGTAAAGTCAGCTAAACAATTACTGTACCGTGTGGTCGGCGAACAACGCCTCACATTTGAAGAGTTTTCAACTCTATTAGCACGCATTGAAGCCGTGCTCAATTCACGCCCTCTCAGCCCACTCTCTTCTGACCCTGCGGATCTTGATGCTCTCACCGCAGGTCATTTCCTTATTGGCCGTCCGCTCACAGCCTTACCTGAATATTCGGTAGAAGGCCGAGCCATTTCTGCACTAAAAAGGTTCAAGCTCGTCCAATCCTTATCCCAACACTTTTGGCGATCCTGGTCCAAGTCCTACCTGCACACCCTCCAAACCCGCTCCAAATGGACTTCCCGATCCAGCCCACCTCAAGTCGGGGAACTGGTACTGATAGTGGACGACCAGGTGCCGCCTCTACACTGGCGCATGGGCCGCATCACCAAGACGCTCCCGGGGAGGGATGGCGTCACCCGAGTGGTGGAACTCAAGACGACTTTGGGCATACTGACGCGACCTGTCCTCAAGATCGCCCGCCTGCCTATCGATTGAGCACCACACCACACCTTTGCCGCGTGGGGAATATGTTCACGCGAAAGCGTGACGTCACCTCACCCACAGTGCGTCCCCCGCTACCCGCCGGTAAGGGGAAACGTCAAACGCGGCGGCTCTCGCACGCCACCACTGAGCGACACGCCTTCTGCTCGCGCGCACGCAACACTAAGTGAAATCCGCTCTGCACCGCCGCCATTTTGCCACGAGTCGGAAACGCCCCCAATAATTTTACCGACGACACATACGCGTACGCGAGTGCACAAATAAAAGGGACACTGACAATACAAACCCAAGTGAACAAGTGAACGATCGCCTTCAGCTCATATCAGCACGCCGTCGACAGCAGGACGCCTCCACGAGGACCCACGGTCACCAGCTCTCACCAGTTCCAGAGTCTCCCGACATACCCCACGGAACCCAGGTACCATTAATTCTTCCCTACCTATCGTATGGTGGCATATTGCCTCACCAGAATGTGTTAATATCTGTCGACGTACTACGATAAAATTCTGGACTACCATCACCCGCACCACATGATGCAATGAAAACAAAAAAAAACATTCCATGCTTTACATACATCTCACTCGCACAGTTGACGGCTTCTCGGAGAGCCTCTCCGGATAGCAGCTCGGAGAGCCGCTGAGGACAGCAGCTCGGAGAGCCACTCGGGACAGCAGCTCGGAGAGCTGCACGGCGCAGCAGCTTGGGCCATCGTCAGTCAGATATTCTTCTATAACACACAAAAAGTATTACGGTAGCATCTTAAAACATTACCATTACTTTCTTCAGTGTGACAACTAATAAGATTCAATTATTTATGAGCGTGAGTAATAGTTAAAAACAAATGAATGTGTTAATATCTGTCGACGTACTACGATAAAATTCTGGACTACCATCACCCGCACCACATTATGCAATGAAAACAAAAAAAAACATTCCATGCCTTACATACATCTCACTCGCACAGTTGACAGCTTCTCGGAGAGCCTCTCCGGATAGCAGCTCGGAGAGCCGCTGAGGACAACAGCTCGGAGAGCTACTCAGGACAGCAGCTCGGAAAGCTGCACGGCGCAGCAGCTTGGGCCATCGTCAGTCAGATATTTTCTATAACACACAAAAAGTATCACGGTAGCATCTTAAAACATTAGCATTACTTTCTTCAGTGTGACAACTAATAAGATTCAATTATTTATGAGCGTGAGTTATAGTTAAAAACAAATAAATGTGTTAATATATGTCGACGTACTACGATAAAATTCTGGACTACCATCACCCGCACCACATTATGCAATGAAAACAAAAAAAAACATTCCATGCCTTACATACATCTCACTCGCACAGTTGACAGCTTCTCGGAGAGCCTCTCCGGATAGCAGCTCGGAGAGCCGCTGAGGACAGCAGCTCGGAGAGCTGCACGGCGCAGCAGCTTGGGCCATCGTCAGTCAGATATTCTTCTATAACACACAAAAAGTATCACGGTAGCATCTTAAAACATTAGCATTACTTTCTTCAGTGTGACAACTAATAAGATTCAACTATTTATGAGCGTGAGTAATAGTTAAAAACAAATGAATGTGTTAATATCTGTCGACGTACTACGATAAAATTCTGGACTACCATCACCCGCACCACATTATGCAATGAAAACAAAAAAAAACATTCCATGCCTTACATACATCTCACTCGCACAGTTGACAGCTTCTCGGAGAGCCTCTCCGGATAGCAGCTCGGAGAGCCGCTGAGGACAGCAGCTCGGAGAGCCACTCAGGACAGCAGCTCGGAGAGCTGCACGGCGCAGCAGCTTGGGCCATCGTCAGTCAGATATTCTTCTATAACACACAAAAAGTATCACGGTAGCATCTTAAAACATTAGCATTACTTTCTTCAGTGTGACAACTAATAAGATTCAATTATTTATGAGCGTGAGTAATAGTTAAAAACAAATGAATGTGTTAATATCTGTCGACGTACTACGATAAAATTCTGGACTACCATCACCCGCACCACATGATGCAATGAAAACAAAAAAAAACATTCCATGCTTTACATACATCTCACTCGCACAGTTGACGGCTTCTCGGAGAGCCTCTCCGGATAGCAGCTCGGAGAGCCGCTGAGGACAGCAGCTCGGAGAGCCACTCAGGACATCAGCTCGGAGAGCTGCACGGCGCAGCAGCTTGGGCCATCGTCAGTCAGATATTCTTCTATAACACACAAAAAGTATCACGGTAGCATCTTAAAACATTAGCATTACTTTCTTCAGTGTGACAACTAATAAGATTCAATTATTTATGAGCGTGAGTAATAGTTAAAAACAAATGAATGTGTTAATATCTGTCGACGTACTACGATAAAATTCTGGACTACCATCACCCGCACCACATTATGCAATGAAAACAAAAAAAAACATTCCATGCCTTACATACATCTCACTCGCACAGTTGACAGCTTCTCGGAGAGCCTCTCCGGATAGCAGCTCGGAGAGCCGCTGAGGACAGCAGCTCGGAGAGCTACTCAGGACAGCAGCTCGGAAAGCTGCACGGCGCAGCAGCTTGGGCCATCGTCAGTCAGATATTTTCTATAACACACAAAAAGTATCACGGTAGCATCTTAAAACATTAGCATTACTTTCTTCAGTGTGACAACTAATAAGATTCAATTATTTATGAGCGTGAGTAATAGTTAAAAACAAATGAATGTGTTAATATATGTCGACGTACTACGATAAAATTCTGGACTACCATCACCCGCACCACATTATGCAATGAAAACAAAAAAAAACATTCCATGCCTTACATACATCTCACTCGCACAGTTGACAGCTTCTCGGAGAGCCTCTCCGGATAGCAGCTCGGAGAGCCGCTGAGGACAGCAGCTCGGAGAGCTGCACGGCGCAGCAGCTTGGGCCATCGTCAGTCAGATATTCTTCTATAACACACAAAAAGTATCACGGTAGCATCTTAAAACATTAGCATTACTTTCTTCAGTGTGACAACTAATAAGATTCAATTATTTATGAGCGTGAGTAATAGTTAAAAACAAATGAATGTGTTAATATCTGTCGACGTACTACGATAAAATTCTGGACTACCATCACCCGCACCACATTATGCAATGAAAACAAAAAAAAACATTCCATGCCTTACATACATCTCACTCGCACAGTTGACAGCTTCTCGGAGAGCCCTCCGGATAGCAGCTCGGAGAGCCGCTGAGGACAGCAGCTCGGAGAGCCACTCAGGACAGCAGCTCGGAGAGCTGCACGGTGCAGCAGCTTGGGCCATCGTCAGTCAGATATTCTTCTATAACACACAAAAAGTATCACGGTAGCATCTTAAAACATTAGCATTACTTTCTTCAGTGTGACAACTAATAAGATTCAATTATTTATGAGCGTGAGTAATAGTTAAAAACAAATGAATGTGTTAATATCTGTCGACGTACTACGATAAAATTCTGGACTACCATCACCCGCACCACATTATGCAATGAAAACAAAAAAAAACATTCCATGCCTTACATACATCTCACTCGCACAGTTGACAGCTTCTCGGAGAGCCTCTCCGGATAGCAGCTCGGAGAGCCGCTGAGGACAGCAGCTCGGAGAGCCACTCAGGACAGCAGCTCGGAGAGCTGCACGGCGCAGCAGCTTGGGCCATCGTCAGTCAGATATTCTTCTATAACACACAAAAAGTATCACGGTAGCATCTTAAAACATTAGCATTACTTTCTTCAGTGTGATAACTAATAAGATTCAATTATTTATGAGCGTGAGTAATAGTTAAAAACAAATGAATGTGTTAATATCTGTCGACGTACTACGATAAAATTCTGGACTACCATCACCCGCACCACATTATGCAATGAAAACAAAAAAAAACATTCCATGCCTTACATACATCTCACTCGCACAGTTGACAGCTTCTCGGAGAGCCTCTCCGGATAGCAGCTCGGAGAGCCGCTGAGGACAGCAGCTCGGAGAGCTGCACGGCGCAGCAGCTTGGGCCATCGTCAGTCAGATATTCTTCTATAACACACAAAAAGTATCACGGTAGCATCTTAAAACATTAGCATTACTTTCTTCAGTGTGACAACTAATAAGATTCAATTATTTATGAGCGTGAGTAATAGTTAAAAACAAATGAATGTGTTAATATCTGTCGACGTACTACGATAAAATTCTGGACTACCATCACCCGCACCACATGATGCAATGAAAACAAAAAAAAACATTCCATGCCTTACATACATCTCACTCGCACAGTTGACGGCTTCTCGGAGAGCCTCTCCGGATAGCAGCTCGGAGAGCCGCTGAGGACTGCAGCTCGGAGAGCCACTCAGGACAGCAGCTCGGAGAGCTGCACGGCGCAGCAGCTTGGGCCATCGTCAGTCAGATATTCTTCTAAAACACACAAAAAGTATCACGGTAGCATCTTAAAACATTAGCATTACTTTCTTCAGTGTGACAACTAATAAGATTCAATTACTTATGAGCGTGAGTAATAGTTAAAAACAAATGAATGTGTTAATATCTGTCGACGTACTACGATAAAATTCTGGACTACCATCACCCGCACCACATTATGCAATGAAAACAAAAAAAAACATTCCATGCCTTACATACATCTCACTCGCACAGTTGACAGCTTCTCGGAGAGCCTCTCCGGATAGCAGCTCGGAGAGCCGCTGATGACAGAAGCTCGGAGAGCTACTCAGGACAGCAGCTCGGAGAGCTGCACGGCGCAGCAGCTTGGGCCATCGACAGTCAGATATTTTCTATAACACACAAAAAGTATCACGGTAGCATCTTAAAACATTAGCATTACTTTCTTCAGTGTGACAACTAATAAGATTCAATTATTTATGATCGTGAGTAATAATTAAAAACAAATGAATGTGTTAATATCTGTCGACGTACTACGATAAAATTCTGGACTACCATCACCCGCACCACATGATGCAATGAAAACAAAAAAAACATTCCATGCCTTACATACATCTCACTCGCACAGTTGACGGCTTCTCGGAGAGCCTCTCCGGATAGCAGCTCGGAGAGCCGCTGAGGACAGCAGCTCGGAGAGCCACTCAGGACAGCAGCTCGGAGAGCTGCACAACGCAGCAGCTTGGGCCATCGTCAGTCAGATATTCTTCTATAACACACAAAAAGTATCACGGTGGCATCTTAAAACATTAGCATTACTTTCTTCAGTGTGACAACTAATAAGATTCAATGATTTATGAGCGTGAGTAATAGTTAAAAACAAATGAATGTGTTAATATCTGTCGACGTTCTACGATAAAATTCTGGACTACCATCACCCGCACCACATTATGCAATGAAAACAAAAAAAAACATTCCATGCCTAACATACATCTCACTCGCACAGTTGACAGCTTCTCGGAGAGCCTCTCCGGATAGCAGCTCGGAGAGCCGCTGAGGACAGCAGCTCGGAGAGCCACTCGGGACAGCAGCTCGGAGAGCTGCACGGCGCAGCAGCTTGGGCCATCGTCAGTCAGATATTCTTCTATAACACACAAAAAGTATCACGGTAGCATCTTAAAACATTAGCATTACTTTCTTCAGTGTGACAACTAATAAGATTCAATTATTTACACACAAAAAGTATAACGGTAGCATCTTAAAACATTAGCATTACTTTCTTCAGTGTGACAACTAATAAGATTCAATTATTTATGAGCGTGAGTAATAGTTAAAAACAAATGAATGTGTTAATATATGTCGACGTACTACGATAAAATTCTGGACTACCATCACCCGCACCACATTATGCAATGAAAACAAAAAAAAACATTCCATGCCTTACATACATCTCACTCGCACAGTTGACAGCTTCTCGGAAAGCCTCTCCGGATAGCAGCTCGGAGAGCCGCTGAGGACAGCAGCTCGGAGAGCCACTCAGGACAGCAGCTCGGAGAGCTGCACGGTGCAGCAGCTTGGGCCATCGTCAGTCAGATATTCTTCTATAACACACAAAAAGTATCACGGTAGCATCTTAAAACATTAGCATTACTTTCTTCAGTGTGACAACTAATAAGATTCAATTATTTAAGAGCGTGAGTAATAGTTAAAAACAAATGAATGTGTTAATATCTGTCGACGTACTACGATAAAATTCTGGACTACCATCACCCGCACCACATTATGCAATCAACACAAAAAAAAACATTTCATGCCTTACATACATCTTACTCGCACAGTTGACAGCTTCTCGGAGAGCCTCTCCGGATAGCAGCTCGGAGAGCCGCTGAGGACAGAAGCTCGGAGAGCCACTCAGGACAGCAGCTCGGAGAGCTGCACGGCGCAGCAGCTTGGGCCATCGTCAGTCAGATATTCTTCTATAACACACAAAAAGTATCACGGTAGCATCTTAAAACATTAGCATTACTTTCTTCAGTGTGACAACTAATAAGATTCAATTATTTATGAGCGTGAGTAATAGTTAAAAACAAATGAATGTGTTAATATCTGTCGACGTACTACGATAAAATTCTGGACTACCATCACCCGCACCACATTATGCAATGAAAACAAAAAAAAAACATTCCATGCCTTACATACATCTCACTCGCACAGTTGACAGCTTCTCGGAGAGCCTCTCCGGATAGCAGCTCGGAGAGCCGCTGAGGACAGCAGCTCGGAGAGCCACTCAGGACAGCGGCTCGGAAAGCTGCACGGCCTAGCAGCTTGGGCCATCGTCAGTCAGATATTCTTCTATAACACACAAAAAGTATCACGGTAGCGTCTTAAAACATTAGCATTACTTTCTTCAGTGTGACAACTAATAAGATTCAATTATTTATGAGCGTGAGTAATAGTTAAAAACAAATGAATGTGTTAATATCTGTCGACGTACTACGATAAAATTCTGGACTACCATCACCCGCACCACATTATGCAATGAAAACAAAAAAAAACATTCCATGCCATACATACATCTCACTCGCACAGTTGACAGCTTCTCGGAGAGCCTTTCCGGATAGCAGCTCGGAGAGCCGCTGAGGACAGCAGCTCGGAGAGCCACTCAGGACAGCAGCTCGGAGAGCTGCACGGCGCAGCAGCTTGGGCCATCGTCAGTCAGATATTCTTCTATAACACACAAAAAGTATCACGGTAGCATCATAAAACATTAGCATTACTATCTTCACTAATAAGATTCAATTATTTATGAGCGTGAGTAATAGTTAAAAACAAATGAATGTGTTAATATCTGTCGACGTACTACGATAAAATTCTGGACTACCATCACCCGCACCGCATTATGCAATGAAAACAAAAAAAAAACATTCCATGCCTTACATACATCTCACTCGCACAGTTGACAGCTTCTCGGAGAGCCTCTCCGGATAGCAGCTCGGAGAGCCGCTGAGGACAGCAGCTCGGAGAGCCGCTGAGGACAGCAGCTCGGAGAGCTACTCAGGACAGCAGCTCGGAGAACTGCACGGCGCAGCAGCTTGGGCCATCGTCAGTCAGATATTCTTCTATAACACACAAAAAGTATCACGGTAGCATCTTAAAACATTAGCATTACTTTCTTCAGTGTGACAACTAATAAGATTCAATTATTTATGAGCGTGAGTAATAGTTAAAAACAAATGAATGTGTTAATATCTGTCGACGTACTACAATAAAATTCTGGACTACCATTACCCGCACCACATTATGCAATGAAAAAAAAAAAATACATTCCATGCCTTACATACATCTCACTCGCACAGTTGACAGCTTCTCGGAGAGCCTCTCCGGATAGCAGCTCGGAGAGCCGCTGAGGACAGCAGCTCGGAGAGCCATTCAGGATAGCAGCTCGGAGAGCTGCACGGCGCAGCAGCTTGGGCCATCGTCAGTCAGATATTCTTCTATAACACACAAAAAGTATCACGGTAGCATCTTAAAACATTAGCATTACTTTCTTCAGTGTGACAACTAATAAGATTCAATTATTTATGAGCGTGAGTAATAGTTAAAAACAAATGAATGTGTTAATATCTGTCGACGTACTACGATAAAATTCTGGACTACCATCACCCGCACCACATTATGCAATGAAAACAAAAAAAAACATTCCATGCCTTACATACATCTCACTCGCACAGTTGACAGCTTATCGGAGAGCCTCTCCGGATAGCAGCTCGGAGAGCCACTCAGGACAGCAGCTCGGAGAGCTGCACGGCGCAGCAGCTTGGGCCATCGTCAGTCAGATATTCTTCTATAACACACAAAAAGTATCACGGTAGCATCTTAAAACATTAGCATTACTTTCTTCAGTGTGACAACTAATAAGATTCAATTATTTATGAGCGTGAGTAATAGTTAAAAACAAATGAATGTGTTAGACGTACTACGATAAAATTCTGGACTACCATCACCCGCACCACATTATGCAATGAAAAAAAAAAAAAAACATTCCATGCCTTACATACATCTCACTCGCACAGTTGACAGCTTCTCGGAGAGCCTCTCCGGATAGCAGCTCGGAGAGCCGCTGAGGACAGCAGCTCGGAGAGCCATTCAGGATAGCAGCTCGGAGAACTGCACGGCGCAGCAGCTTGGGCCATCGTCAGTCAGATATTCTTCTATAACACACAAAAAGTATCACGGTAGCATCTTAAAACATTAGCATTACTTTCTTCAGTGTGACAACTAATAAGATTCAATTATTTATGAGCGTGAGTAATAGTTAAAAACAAATGAATGTGTTAATATCTGTCGACGTACTACGATAAAATTCTGGACTACCATCACCCGCACCACATGATGCAATGAAAACAAAAAAAAACATTCCATGCCTTACATACATCTCACTCGCACAGTTGACAGCAGCTCGGAGAGCTGCACGGCGCAGCAGCTTGGGCCATCGTCAGTCAGATATTCTTCTATAACACACAAAAAGTATCACGGTAGCATCTTAAAACATTAGCATTACTTTCTTCAGTGTGACAACTAATAAGATTCAATTATTTATGAGCGTGAGTAATAGTTAAAAACAAATGAATGTGTTAATATCTGTCGACGTACTACGATAAAATTCTGGACTACCATCACCCGCACCACATTATGCAATGAAAACAAAAAAAAACATTCCATGCCTTACATACATCTCACTCGCACAGTTGACAGCTTCTCGGAGAGCCTCTCCGGATAGCAGCTCGGAGAGCCGCTGAGGACAGCAGCTCGGAGAGCCACTCAGGACAGCGGCTCGGAAAGCTGCACGGCCTAGCAGCTTGGGCCATCGTCAGTCAGATATTCTTCTATAACACACAAAAAGTATCACGGTAGCGTCTTAAAACATTAGCATTACTTTCTTCAGTGTGACAACTAATAAGATTCAATTATTTATGAGCGTGAGTAATAGTTAAAAACAAATGAATGTGTTAATATCTGTCGACGTACTACGATAAAATTCTGGACTACCATCACCCGCACCACATTATGCAATGAAAACAAAAAAAAACATTCCATGCCATACATACATCTCACTCGCACAGTTGACAGCTTCTCGGAGAGCCTTTCCGGATAGCAGCTCGGAGAGCCGCTGAGGACAGCAGCTCGGAGAGCCACTCAGGACAGCAGCTCGGAGAGCTGCACGGCGCAGCAGCTTGGGCCATCGTCAGTCAGATATTCTTCTATAACACACAAAAAGTATCACGGTAGCATCATAAAACATTAGCATTACTATCTTCACTAATAAGATTCAATTATTTATGAGCGTGAGTAATAGTTAAAAACAAATGAATGTGTTAATATCTGTCGACGTACTACGATAAAATTCTGGACTACCATCACCCGCACCGCATTATGCAATGAAAACAAAAAAAAAACATTCCATGCCTTACATACATCTCACTCGCACAGTTGACAGCTTCTCGGAGAGCCTCTCCGGATAGCAGCTCGGAGAGCCGCTGAGGACAGCAGCTCGGAGAGCCGCTGAGGACAGCAGCTCGGAGAGCTACTCAGGACAGCAGCTCGGAGAACTGCACGGCGCAGCAGCTTGGGCCATCGTCAGTCAGATATTCTTCTATAACACACAAAAAGTATCACGGTAGCATCTTAAAACATTAGCATTACTTTCTTCAGTGTGACAACTAATAAGATTCAATTATTTATGAGCGTGAGTAATAGTTAAAAACAAATGAATGTGTTAATATCTGTCGACGTACTACAATAAAATTCTGGACTACCATTACCCGCACCACATTATGCAATGAAAAAAAAAAAATACATTCCATGCCTTACATACATCTCACTCGCACAGTTGACAGCTTCTCGGAGAGCCTCTCCGGATAGCAGCTCGGAGAGCCGCTGAGGACAGCAGCTCGGAGAGCCATTCAGGATAGCAGCTCGGAGAGCTGCACGGCGCAGCAGCTTGGGCCATCGTCAGTCAGATATTCTTCTATAACACACAAAAAGTATCACGGTAGCATCTTAAAACATTAGCATTACTTTCTTCAGTGTGACAACTAATAAGATTCAATTATTTATGAGCGTGAGTAATAGTTAAAAACAAATGAATGTGTTAATATCTGTCGACGTACTACGATAAAATTCTGGACTACCATCACCCGCACCACATTATGCAATGAAAACAAAAAAAAACATTCCATGCCTTACATACATCTCACTCGCACAGTTGACAGCTTATCGGAGAGCCTCTCCGGATAGCAGCTCGGAGAGCCACTCAGGACAGCAGCTCGGAGAGCTGCACGGCGCAGCAGCTTGGGCCATCGTCAGTCAGATATTCTTCTATAACACACAAAAAGTATCACGGTAGCATCTTAAAACATTAGCATTACTTTCTTCAGTGTGACAACTAATAAGATTCAATTATTTATGAGCGTGAGTAATAGTTAAAAACAAATGAATGTGTTAGACGTACTACGATAAAATTCTGGACTACCATCACCCGCACCACATTATGCAATGAAAAAAAAAAAAAAACATTCCATGCCTTACATACATCTCACTCGCACAGTTGACAGCTTCTCGGAGAGCCTCTCCGGATAGCAGCTCGGAGAGCCGCTGAGGACAGCAGCTCGGAGAGCCATTCAGGATAGCAGCTCGGAGAACTGCACGGCGCAGCAGCTTGGGCCATCGTCAGTCAGATATTCTTCTATAACACACAAAAAGTATCACGGTAGCATCTTAAAACATTAGCATTACTTTCTTCAGTGTGACAACTAATAAGATTCAATTATTTATGAGCGTGAGTAATAGTTAAAAACAAATGAATGTGTTAATATCTGTCGACGTACTACGATAAAATTCTGGACTACCATCACCCGCACCACATGATGCAATGAAAACAAAAAAAAACATTCCATGCCTTACATACATCTCACTCGCACAGTTGACAGCTTCTCGGAGAGCCTCTCCGGATAGCAGCTCGGAGAGCCGCTGAGGACAGCAGCTCGGGGAGCCAATCAGGACAGCAGCACGGAGAGCTGCACGGCGCAGCAGCTTGGGCCATCGTCAGTCAGATATTCTTCTAAAACACACAAAAAGTATCACGGTAGCATCTTAAAACATTAGCATTACTTTCTTCAGTGTGACAACTAATAAGATTCAATGATTTATGAGCGTGAGTAATAGTTAAAAACAAATGAATGTGTTAATATATGTCGACGTACTACGATAAAATTCTGGACTACCATCACCCGCACCACATTATGCAATGAAAACAAAAAAAACATTCCATGCCTTACATACATCTCACTCGCACAGTTGACAGCTTCTCGGAGAGCCTCTCCGGATAGATGCTCGGAGAGCCGCTGAGGACAGCAGCTCGGAGAGCTACTCAGGACAGCAGCTCGGAGAGCTGCACGGCGCAGCAGCTTGGGCCATCTTCAGTCAGATATTCTTCTATAACACACAAAAAGTATCACGGTAGCATCTTAAAACATTAGCATTACTTTCTTCAGTATGACAACTAATAAGATTCAATGATTTATGAGCGTGAGTAATAGTTAAAAACAAATGAATGTGTTAATATCTGTCGACGTACTACGATAAAATTCTGGACTACCATCACCCGCACCACATTATGCAATGAAAACAAAAAAAAAACATTCCATGCCTTACATACATCTCACTCGCACAGTTGACAGCTTCTCGGAGAGCCTCTCCGGATAGCAGCTCGGAGAGCCGCTGAGGACAGCAGCTCGGAGAGCCACTTAGGACAGCAGCTCGGAGAGCTGCACGGCGCAGCAGCTTGGGCCATCGTCAGTCAGATATTCTTCTATAACACACAAAAAGTATCACGGTAGCATCTTAAAACATTAGCATTACTTTCTTCAGTGTGACAACTAATAAGATTCAATTATTTATGAGCGTGAGTAATAGTTAAAAACAAATGAATGTGTTAATATCTGTCGACGTACTACGATAAAATTCTGGACTACCATCACCCGCACCACATTATGCAATGAAAACAAAAAAAAACATTCCATGCGTTAAATACATCTCACTCGCACAGTTGACAGCTTCTCGGAGAGCCTCTCCGGATAGCAGCTCGGAGAGCCGCTGAGGACAGCAGCTCGGAGAGCCACTCAGGACAGCAGCTCGGAGAGCTGCACGGCGCAGCACCTTGGGCCATCGTCAGTCAGATATTCTTCTATAACACACAAAAAGTATCACGGTAGCATCTTAAAACATTAGCATTACTTTCTTCAGTGTGACAACTAATAAGATTCAATTATTTATGAGCGTGAGTAATAGTTAAAAACAAATGAATGTGTTAATATCTGTCGACGTACTACGATAAAATTCTGGACTACCATCACCCGCACCACATTATGCAATTAAAACAAAAAAAACATTCCATGCGTTACAAACATCTCACTCGCACAGTTGACAGCTTCTCGGAGAGCCTCTCCGGATAGCAGCTCGGAGAGCCGCTGAGGACAGCAGCTCGGAGAGCCACTCAGGACAGCAGCTCGGAGAGCTGCACGGCGCAGCAGCTTGGGCCATCGTCAGTCAGATATTCTTCTAAAACACACAAAAAGTATCACGGTAGCATCTTAAAACATTAGCATTACTTTCTTCAGTGTGACAACTAATAAGATTCAATTATTTATGAGCGTGAGTAATAGTTAAAAACAAATGAATGTGTTAATATCTGTCGACGTACTACGATAAAATTCTGGACTACCATCACCCGCACCACATTATGCAATGAAAACAAAAAAAAAACATTCCATGCCTTACATACATCTCACTCGCACAGTTGACAGCTTCTCGGAGAGCCTCTCCGGATAGCAGCTCGGAGAGCCGCTGAGGACAGCAGCTCGGAGAGCCACTCAGGACAGCAGCTCGGAGAGCTGCACGGTGCAGCAGCTTGGGCCATCGTCAGTCAGATATTCTTCTATAACACACAAAAAGTATCACGGTAGCATCTTAAAACATTAGCATTACTTTCTTAAGTGTGACAACTAATAAGATTCAATTATTTATGAGCGTGAGTAATAGTTAAAAACAAATGAATGTGTTAATATCTGTCGACGTACTACGATAAAATTCTGGACTACCATCACCCGCACCACATTATGCAATGAAAACAAAAAAAAAACATTCCATGCCTTACATACATCTCACTCGCACAGTTGACAGCTTCTCGGAGAGCCTCTCCGGATAGCAGCTCGGAGAGCCGCTGAGGACAGCAGCTCGGAGAGCCACTCAGGACAGCAGCTCGGAGAGCTGCACGGCGCAGCACCTTGGGCCATCGTCAGTCAGATATTCTTCTATAACACACAAAAAGTATCACGGTAGCATCTTAAAACATTAGCATTACTTTCTTCAGTGTGACAACTAATAAGATTCAATTATTTATGAGCGTGAGTAATAGTTAAAAACAAATGAATGTGTTAATATCTGTCGACGTACTACGATAAAATTCTGGACTACCATCACCCGCACCACATTATGCAATGAAAACAAAAAAAAACATTCCATGCCTTACATACATCTCACTCGCACAGTTGACAGCTTCTCGGAGAGCCTCTCCGGATAGCAGCTCGGAGAGCCGCTGAGGACAGCAGCTCGGAGAGCCACTCAGGACAGCAGCTCGGAGAGCTGCACGGTGCAGCAGCTTGGGCCATCGTCAGTCAGATATTCTTCTATAACACACAAAAAGTATCACGGTAGCATCTTAAAACATTAGCATTACTTTCTTCAGTGTGACAACTAATAAGATTCAATTATTTATGAGCGTGAGTAATAGTCAAAAACAAATGAATGTGTTAATATCTGTCGACGTACTACGATAAAATTCTGGACTACCATCACCCGCACCACATTATGCAATGAAAACAAAAAAAAAACATTCCATGCCTTACATACATCTCACTCGCACAGTTGACAGCTTCTCGGAGAGCCTCTCCGGATAGCAGCTCGGAGAGCCGCTGAGGACAGCAGCTCGGAGAGCCACTTAGGACAGCAGCTCGGAGAGCTGCACGGCGCAGCAGCTTGGGCCATCGTCAGTCAGATATTCTTCTATAACACACAAAAAGTATCACGGTAGCATCTTAAAACATTAGCATTACTTTCTTCAGTGTGGCAACTAATAAGATTCAATTATTTATGAGCGTGAGTAATAGTTAAAAACAAATGAATGTGTTAATATCTGTCGACGTACTACGATAAAATTCTGGACTACCATCACCCGCACCACATTATGCAATGAAAACAAAAAAAAACATTCCATGCGTTACATACATCTCACTCGCACAGTTGACAGCTTCTCGGAGAGCCTCTCCGGATAGCAGCTCGGAGAGCCGCTGAGGACAGCAGCTCGGAGAGCCACTCAGGACAGCAGCTCGGAGAGCTGCACGGCGCAGCACCTTGGGCCATCGTCAGTCAGATATTCTTCTATAACACACAAAAAGTATCACGGTAGCATCTTAAAACATTAGCATTACTTTCTTCAGTGTGACAACTAATAAGATTCAATTATTTATGAGCGTGAGTAATAGTTAAAAACAAATGAATGTGTTAATATCTGTCGACGTACTACGATAAAATTCTGGACTACCATCACCCGCACCACATTATGCAATGAAAACAAAAAAAAACATTCCATGCGTTACATACATCTCACTCGCACAGTTGACAGCTTCTCGGAGAGCCTCTCCGGATAGCAGCTCGGAGAGCCGCTGAGGACAGCAGCTCGGAGAGCCACTCAGGACAGCAGCTCGGAGAGCTGCACGGCGCAGCACCTTGGGCCATCGTCAGTCAGATATTCTTCTATAACACACAAAAAGTATCACGGTAGCATCTTAAAACATTAGCATTACTTTCTTCAGTGTGACAACTAATAAGATTCAATTATTTATGAGCGTGAGTAATAGTTAAAAACAAATGAATGTGTTAATATCTGTCGACGTACTACGATAAAATTCTGGACTACCATCACCCGCACCACATTATGCAATGAAAACAAAAAAAAAACATTCCATGCCTTACATACATCTCACTCGCACAGTTGACAGCTTCTCGGAGAGCCTCTCCGGATAGCAGCTCGGAGAGCCGCTGAGGACAGCAGCTCGGAGAGCCACTCAGGACAGCAGCTCGGAGAGCTGCACGGCGCAGCAGCTTGGGCCATCGTCAGTCAGATATTCTTCTAAAACACACAAAAAGTATCACGGTAGCATCTTAAAACATTAGCATTACTTTCTTCAGTGTGACAACTAATAAGATTCAATTATTTATGAGCGTGAGTAATAGTTAAATACAAATGAATGTGTTAATATCTGTCGACGTACTACGATAAAATTCTGGACTACCATCACCCGCACCACATTATGCAATGAAAACAAAAAAAAAACATTCCATGCCTTACATACATCTCACTCGCACAGTTGACAGCTTCTCGGAGAGCCTCTCCGGATAGCAGCTCGGAGAGCCGCTGAGGACAGCCGCTCGGAGAGCCACTCAGGACAGCAGCTCGGAGAGCTGCACGGTGCAGCAGCTTGGGCCATCGTCAGTCAGATATTCTTCTATAACACACAAAAAGTATCACGGTAGCATCTTAAAACATTAGCATTACTTTCTTCAGTGTGACAACTAATAAGATTCAATTATTTATGAGCGTGAGTAATAGTTAAAAACAAATGAATGTGTTAATATCTGTCGACGTACTACGATAAAATTCTGGACTACCATCACCCGCACCACATTATGCAATGAAAACAAAAAAAAAACATTCCATGCCTTACATACATCTCACTCGCACAGTTGACAGCTTCTCGGAGAGCCTCTCCGGATAGCAGCTCGGAGAGCCGCTGAGGACAGCAGCTCGGAGAGCCACTCAGGACAGCAGCTCGGAGAGCTGCACGGCGCAGCAGCTTGGGCCATCGTCAGTCAGATATTCTTCTATAACACACAAAAAGTATCACGGTAGCATCTTAAAACATTAGCATTACTTTCTTCAGTGTGACAACTAATAAGATTCAATTATTTATGAGCGTGAGTAATAGTTAAAAACAAATGAATGTGTTAATATCTGTCGACGTACTACGATAAAATTCTGGACTACCATCACCCGCACCACATTATGCAATTAAAACAAAAAAAAAACATTCCATGCCTTACATACATCTCACTCGCACAGTTGACAGCTTCTCGGAGAGCCTCTCCGGATAGCAGCTCGGAGAGCCGCTGAGGACAGCAGCTCGGAGAGCCACTTAGGACAGCAGCTCGGAGAGCTGCACGGCGCAGCAGCTTGGGCCATCGTCAGTCAGATATTCTTCTATAACACACAAAAAGTATCACGGTAGCATCTTAAAACATTAGCATTACTTTCTTCAGTGTGACAACTAATAAGATTCAATTATTTATGAGCGTGAGTAATAGTTAAAAACAAATGAATGTGTTAATATCTGTCGACGTACTACGATAAAATTCTGGACTACCATCACCCGCACCACATTATGCAATGAAAACAAAAAAAAACATTCCATGCGTTACATACATCTCACTCGCACAGTTGACAGCTTCTCGGAGAGCCTCTCCGGATAGCAGCTCGGAGAGCCGCTGAGGACAGCAGCTCGGAGAGCCACTCAGGACAGCAGCTCGGAGAGCTGCACGGCGCAGCACCTTGGGCCATCGTCAGTCAGATATTCTTCTATAACACACAAAAAGTATCACGGTAGCATCTTAAAACATTAGCATTACTTTCTTCAGTGTGACAACTAATAAGATTCAATTATTTATGAGCGTGAGTAATAGTCAAAAACAAATGAATGTGTTAATATCTGTCGACGTACTACGATAAAATTCTGGACTACCATCACCCGCACCACATTATGCAATGAAAACAAAAAAAAAACATTCCATGCCTTACATACATCTCACTCGCACAGTTGACAGCTTCTCGGAGAGCCTCTCCGGATAGCAGCTCGGAGAGCCGCTGAGGACAGCAGCTGGGAGAGCCACTTAGGACAGCAGCTCGGAGAGCTGCACGGCGCAGCAGCTTGGGCCATCGTCAGTCAGATATTCTTCTATAACACACAAAAAGTATCACGGTAGCATCTTAAAACATTAGCATTACTTTCTTCAGTGTGGCAACTAATAAGATTCAATTATTTATGAGCGTGAGTAATAGTTAAAAACAAATGAATGTGTTAATATCTGTCGACGTACTACGATAAAATTCTGGACTACCATCACCCGCACCACATTATGCAATGAAAACAAAAAAAAACATTCCATGCGTTACATACATCTCACTCGCACAGTTGACAGCTTCTCGGAGAGCCTCTCCGGATAGCAGCTCGGAGAGCCGCTGAGGACAGCAGCTCGGAGAGCCACTCAGGACAGCAGCTCGGAGAGCTGCACGGCGCAGCACCTTGGGCCATCGTCAGTCAGATATTCTTCTATAACACACAAAAAGTATCACGGTAGCATCTTAAAACATTAGCATTACTTTCTTCAGTGTGACAACTAATAAGATTCAATTATTTATGAGCGTGAGTAATAGTTAAAAACAAATGAATGTGTTAATATCTGTCGACGTACTACGATAAAATTCTGGACTACCATCACCCGCACCACATTATGCAATGAAAACAAAAAAAAACATTCCATGCGTTACATACATCTCACTCGCACAGTTGACAGCTTCTCGGAGAGCCTCTCCGGATAGCAGCTCGGAGAGCCGCTGAGGACAGCAGCTCGGAGAGCCACTCAGGACAGCAGCTCGGAGAGCTGCACGGCGCAGCACCTTGGGCCATCGTCAGTCAGATATTCTTCTATAACACACAAAAAGTATCACGGTAGCATCTTAAAACATTAGCATTACTTTCTTCAGTGTGACAACTAATAAGATTCAATTATTTATGAGCGTGAGTAATAGTTATAAACAAATGAATGTGTTAATATCTGTCGACGTACTACGATAAAATTCTGGACTACCATCACCCGCACCACATTATGCAATGAAAACAAAAAAAAACATTCCATGCCTTACATACATCTCACTCGCACAGTTGACAGCTTCTCGGAGAGCCTCTCCGGATAGCAGCTCGGAGAGCCGCTGAGGACAGCAGCTCGGAGAGCCACTCAGGACAGCAGCTCGGAGAGCTGCACGGCGCAGCACCTTGGGCCATCGTCAGTCAGATATTCTTCTATAACACACAAAAAGTATCACGGTAGCATCTTAAAACATTAGCATTACTTTCTTCAGTGTGACAACTAATAAGATTCAATTATTTATGAGCGTGAGTAATAGTTAAAAACAAATGAATGTGTTAATATCTGTCGACGTACTACGATAAAATTCTGGACTACCATCACCCGCACCACATTATGCAATGAAAACAAAAAAAAACATTCCATGCCTTACATACATCTCACTCGCACAGTTGACAGCTTCTCGGAGAGCCTCTCCGGATAGCAGCTCGGAGAGCCGCTGAGGACAGCAGCTCGGAGAGCCACTCAGGACAGCAGCTCGGAGAGCTGCACGGCGCAGCAGCTTGGGCCATCGTCAGTCAGATATTCTTCTAAAACACACAAAAATTATCACGGTAGCATCTTAAAACATTAGCATTACTTTCTTCAGTGTGACAACTAATAAGATTCAATTATTTATGAGCGTGAGTAATAGTTAAAAACAAATGAATGTGTTAATATCTGTCGACGTACTACGATAAAATTCTGGACTACCATCACCCGCACCACATTATGCAATGAAAACAAAAAAAAAACATTCCATGCCTTACATACATCTCACTCGCACAGTTGACAGCTTCTCGGAGAGCCTCTCCGGATAGCAGCTCGGAGAGCCGCTGAGGACAGCAGCTCGGAGAGCCACTCAGGACAGCAGCTCGGAGAGCTGCACGGTGCAGCAGCTTGGGCCATCGTCAGTCAGATATTCTTCTATAACACACAAAAAGTATCACGGTAGCATCTTAAAACATTAGCATTACTTTCTTCAGTGTGACAACTAATAAGATTCAATTATTTATGAGCGTGAGTAATAGTTAAAAACAAATGAATGTGTTAATATCTGTCGACGTACTACGATAAAATTCTGGACTACCATCACCCGCACCACATTATGCAATGAAAACAAAAAAAAAACATTCCATGCCTTACATACATCTCACTCGCACAGTTGACAGCTTCTCGGAGAGCCTCTCCGGATAGCAGCTCGGAGAGCCGCTGAGGACAGCAGCTCGGAGAGCCACTCAGGACAGCAGCTCGGAGAGCTGCACGGCGCAGCAGCTTGGGCCATCGTCAGTCAGATATTCTTCTATAACACACAAAAAGTATCACGGTAGCATCTTAAAACATTAGCATTACTTTCTTCAGTGTGACAACTAATAAGATTCAATTATTTATGAGCGTGAGTAATAGTTAAAAACAAATGAATGTGTTAATATCTGTCGACGTACTACGATAAAATTCTGGACTACCATCACCCGCACCACATTATGCAATTAAAACAAAAAAAACATTCCATGCGTTACAAACATCTCACTCGCACAGTTGACAGCTTCTCGGAGAGCCTCTCCGGATAGCAGCTCGGAGAGCCGCTGAGGACAGCAGCTCGGAGAGCCACTCAGGACAGCAGCTCGGAGAGCTGCACGGTGCAGCAGCTTGGGCCATCGTCAGTCAGATATTCTTCTATAACACACAAAAAGTATCACGGTAGCATCTTAAAACATTAGCATTACTTTCTTCAGTGTGACAACTAATAAGATTCAATTATTTATGAGCGTGAGTAATAGTTAAAAACAAATGAATGTGTTAATATCTGTCGACGTACTACGATAAAATTCTGGACTACCATCACCCGCACCACATTATGCAATGAAAACAAAAAAAAACATTCCATGCCTTACATACATCTCACTCGCACAGTTGACAGCTTCTCGGAGAGCCTCTCCGGATAGCAGCTCGGAGAGCCGCTGAGGACAGCAGCTCGGAGAGCCACTCAGGACAGCAGCTCGGAGAGCTGCACGGCGCAGCAGCTTGGGCCATCGTCAGTCAGATATTCTTCTATAACACACAAAAAGTATCACGGTAGCATCTTAAAACATTAGCATTACTTTCTTCAGTGTGACAACTAATAAGATTCAATTATTTATGAGCGTGAGTAATAGTCAAAAACAAATGAATGTGTTAATATCTGTCGACGTACTACGATAAAATTCTGGACTACCTTCACCCGCACCACATTATGCAATGAAAACAAAAAAAAAACATTCCATGCCTTACATACATCTCACTCGCACAGTTGACAGCTTCTCGGAGAGCCTCTCCGGATAGCAGCTCGGAGAGCCGCTGAGGACAGCAGCTCGGAGAGCCACTCAGGACAGCAGCTCGGAGAGCTGCACGGTGCAGCAGCTTGGGCCATCGTCAGTCAGATATTCTTCTATAACACACAAAAAGTATCACGGTAGCATCTTAAAACATTAGCATTACTTTCTTCAGTGTGACAACTAATAAGATTCAATTATTTATGAGCGTGAGTAATAGTTAAAAACAAATGAATGTGTTAATATCTGTCGACGTACTACGATAAAATTCTGGACTACCATCACCCGCACCACATTATGCAATGAAAACAAAAAAAAAACATTCCATGCCTTACATACATCTCACTCGCACAGTTGACAGCTTCTCGGAGAGCCTCTCCGGATAGCAGCTCGGAGAGCCGCTGAGGACAGCAGCTCGGAGAGCCACTCAGGACAGCAGCTCGGAGAGCTGCACGGCGCAGCAGCTTGGGCCATCGTCAGTCAGATATTCTTCTATAACACACAAAAAGTATCACGGTAGCATCTTAAAACATTAGCATTACTTTCTTCAGTGTGACAACTAATAAGATTCAATTATTTATGAGCGTGAGTAATAGTTAAAAACAAATGAATGTGTTAATATCTGTCGACGTACTACGATAAAATTCTGGACTACCATCACCCGCACCACATTATGCAATGAAAACAAAAAAAAAAACATTCCATGCCTTACATACATCTCACTCGCACAGTTGACAGCTTCTCGGAGAGCCTCTCCGGATAGCAGCTCGGAGAGCCGCTGAGGACAGCAGCTCGGAGAGCCACTCAGGACAGCAGCTCGGAGAGCTGCACGGTGCAGCAGCTTGGGCCATCGTCAGTCAGATATTCTTCTATAACACACAAAAAGTATCACGGTAGCATCTTAAAACATTAGCATTACTTTCTTCAGTGTGACAACTAATAAGATTCAATTATTTATGAGCGTGAGTAATAGTTAAAAACAAATGAATGTGTTAATATCTGTCGACGTACTACGATAAAATTCTGGACTACCATCACCCGCACCACATTATGCAATGAAAACAAAAAAAAACATTCCATGCCTTACATACATCTCACTCGCACAGTTGACAGCTTCTCGGAGAGCCTCTCCGGATAGCAGCTCAGAGAGCCGCTGAGGACAGCAGCTCGGAGAGCCACTCAGGACAGCAGCTCGGAGAGCTGCACGGCGCAGCAGCTTGGGCCATCGTCAGTCAGATATTCTTCTATAACACACAAAAAGTATCACGGTAGCATCTTAAAACATTAGCATTACTTTCTTCAGTGTGACTACAAATAAGATTCAATTATTTATGAGCGTGAGTAATAGTCAAAAACAAATGAATGTGTTAATATCTGTCGACGTACTACGATAAAATTCTGGACTACCATCACCCGCACCACATTATGCAATGAAAACAAAAAAAAAACATTCCATGCCTTACATACATCTCACTCGCACAGTTGACAGCTTCTCGGAGAGCCTCTCCGGATAGCAGCTCGGAGAGCCGCTGAGGACAGCAGCTCGGAGAGCCACTTAGGACAGCAGCTCGGAGAGCTGCACGGCGCAGCAGCTTGGGCCATCGTCAGTCAGATATTCTTCTATAACACACAAAAAGTATCACGGTAGCATCTTAAAACATTAGCATTACTTTCTTCAGTGTGACAACTAATAAGATTCAATTATTTATGAGCGTGAGTAATAGTTAAAAACAAATGAATGTGTTAATATCTGTCGACGTACTACGATAAAATTCTGGACTACCATCACCCGCACCACATTATGCAATGAAAACAAAAAAAAACATTCCATGCGTTACATACATCTCACTCGCACAGTTGACAGCTTCTCGGAGAGCCTCTCCGAATAGCAGCTCGGAGAGCCGCTGAGGACAGCAGCTCGGAGAGCCACTCAGGACAGCAGCTCGGAGAGCTGCACGGCGCAGCACCTTGGGCCATCGTCAGTCAGATATTCTTCTATAACACACAAAAAGTATTACGGTAGCATCTTAAAACATTAGCATTACTTTCTTCAGTGTGACAACTAATAAGATTAAATTATTTATGAGCGTGAGTAATAGTTAAAAACAAATGAATGTGTTAATATCTGTCGACGTACTACGATAAAATTCTGGACTACCATCACCCGCACCACATTATGCAATGAAAACAAAAAAAAAACATTCCATGCCTTACATACATCTCACTCGCACAGTTGACAGCTTCTCGGAGAGCCTCTCCGGATAGCAGCTCGGAGAGCCGCTGAGGACAGCAGCTCGGAGAGCCACTCAGGACAGCAGCTCGGAGAGCTGCACGGCGCAGCAGCTTGGGCCATCGTCAGTCAGATATTCTTCTATAACACACAAAAAGTATCACGGTAGCATCTTAAAACATTAGCATTACTTTCTTCAGTGTGACAACTAATAAGATTCAATTATTTATGAGCGTGAGTAATAGTTAAAAACAAATGAATGTGTTAATATCTGTCGACGTACTACGATAAAATTCTGGACTACCATCACCCGCACCACATTATGCAATGAAAACAAAAAAAAAACATTCCATGCCTTACATACATCTCACTCGCACAGTTGACAGCTTCTCGGAGAGCCTCTCCGGATAGCAGCTCGGAGAGCCTCTCCGGATAGCAGCTCGGAGAGCCGCTGAGGACAGCAGCTCGGAGAGCCACTCAGGACAGCAGCTCGGAGAGCTGCACGGCGCAGCAGCTTGGGCCATCGTCAGTCAGATATTCTTCTAAAACACACAAAAAGTATCACGGTAGCATCTTAAAACATTAGCATTACTTTCTTCAGTGTGACAACTAATAAGATTCAATTATTTATGAGCGTGAGTAATAGTTAAAAACAAATGAATGTGTTAATATCTGTCGACGTACTACGATAAAATTCTGGACTACCATCACCCGCACCACATTATGCAATGAAAACAAAAAAAAAACATTCCATGCCTTACATACATCTCACTCGCACAGTTGACAGCTTCTCGGAGAGCCTCTCCGGATAGCAGCTCGGAGAGCCGCTGAGGACAGCAGCTCGGAGAGCCACTCAGGACAGCAGCTCGGAGAGCTGCACGGTGCAGCAGCTTGGGCCATCGTCAGTCAGATATTCTTCTATAACACACAAAAAGTATCACGGTAGCATCTTAAAACATTAGCATTACTTTCTTCAGTGTGACAACTAATAAGATTCAATTATTTATGAGCGTGAGTAATAGTTAAAAACAAATGAATGTGTTAATATCTGTCGACGTACTACGATAAAATTCTGGACTACCATCACCCGCACCACATTATGCAATGAAAACAAAAAAAAAACATTCCATGCCTTACATACATCTCACTCGCACAGTTGACAGCTTCTCGGAGAGCCTCTCCGGATAGCAGCTCGGAGAGCCGCTGAGGACAGCAGCTCGGAGAGCCACTCCGGACAGCAGCTCGGAGAGCTGCACGGCGCAGCAGCTTGGGCCATCGTCAGTCAGATATTCTTCTATAACACACAAAAAGTATCACGGTAGCATCTTAAAACATTAGCATTACTTTCTTCAGTGTGACAACTAATAAGATTCAATTATTTATGAGCGTGAGTAATAGTTAAAAACAAATGAATGTGTTAATATCTGTCGACGTACTACGATAAAATTCTGGACTACCATCACCCGCACCACATTATGCAATGAAAACAAAAAAAAAACATTCCATGCCTTACATACATCTCACTCGCACAGTTGACAGCTTCTCGGAGAGCCTCTCCGGATAGCAGCTCGGAGAGCCGCTGAGGACAGCAGCTCGGAGAGCCACTCAGGACAGCAGCTCGGAGAGCTGCACGGTGCAGCAGCTTGGGCCATCGTCAGTCAGATATTCTTCTATAACACACAAAAAGTATCACGGTAGCATCTTAAAACATTAGCATTACTTTCTTCAGTGTGACAACTAATAAGATTCAATTATTTATGAGCGTGAGTAATAGTTAAAAACAAATGAATGTGTTAATATCTGTCGACGTACTACGATAAAATTCTGGACTACCATCACCCGCACCACATTATGCAATGAAAACAAAAAAAAACATTCCATGCCTTACATACATCTCACTCGCACAGTTGACAGCTTCTCGGAGAGCCTCTCCGGATAGCAGCTCGGAGAGCCGCTGAGGACAGCAGCTCGGAGAGCCACTCAGGACAGCAGCTCGGAGAGCTGCACGGCGCAGCAGCTTGGGCCATCGTCAGTCAGATATTCTTCTATAACACACAAAAAGTATCACGGTAGCATCTTAAAACATTAGCATTACTTTCTTCAGTGTGACAACTAATAAGATTCAATTATTTATGAGCGTGAGTAATAGTCAAAAACAAATGAATGTGTTAATATCTGTCGACGTACTACGATAAAATTCTGGACTACCATCACCCGCACCACATTATGCAATGAAAACAAAAAAAAAACATTCCATGCCTTACATACATCTCACTCGCACAGTTGACAGCTTCTCGGAGAGCCTCTCCGGATAGCAGCTCGGAGAGCCGCTGAGGACAGCAGCTCGGAGAGCCACTTCGGACAGCAGCTCGGAGAGCCACTCAGGACAGCAGCTCGGAGAGCTGCACGGCGCAGCAGCTTGGGCCATCGTCAGTCAGATATTCTTCTATAACACACAAAAAGTATCACGGTAGCATCTTAAAACATTAGCATTACTTTCTTCAGTGTGACAACTAATAAGATTCAATTATTTATGAGCGTGAGTAATAGTCAAAAACAAATGAATGTGTTAATATCTGTCGACGTACTACGATAAAATTCTGGACTACCATCACCCGCACCACATTATGCAATGAAAACAAAAAAAAACATTCCATGCCTTACATACATCTCACTCGCACAGTTGACAGCTTCTCGGAGAGCCTCTCCGGATAGCAGCTCGGAGAGCCGCTGAGGACAGCAGCTCGGAGAGCTGCACGGCGCAGCAGCTTGGGCCATCGTCAGTCAGATATTCTTCTATAACACACAAAAAGTATCACGGTAGCATCTTAAAACATTAGCATTACTTTCTTCAGTGTGACAACTAATAAGATTCAATTATTTATGAGCGTGAGTAATAGTTAAAAACAAATGAATGTGTTAATATCTGTCGACGTACTACGATAAAATTCTGGACTACCATCACCCGCACCACATGATGCAATGAAAACAAAAAAAACATTCCATGCCTTACATACATCTCACTCGCACAGTTGACAGCTTCTCGGAGAGCCTCTCCGGATAGCAGCTCGGAGAGCCGCTGAGGACAGCAGCTCGGAGAGCTGCACGGCGCAGCAGCTTGGGCCATCGTCAGTCAGATATTCTTCTATAACACACAAAAAGTATCACGGTAGCATCTTAAAACATTAGTATTACTTTCTTCAGTGTGACAACTAATAAGATTCAATTATTAATGAGCGTGAGTAATAGTTAAAAACAAATGAATGTGTTAATATCTGTCGACGTACTACGATAAAATTCTGGACTACCATCACCCGCACCACATTATGCAATGAAAACAAAAAAAAACATTCCATGCCTTACATACATCTCACTCGCACAGTTGACAGCTTCTCGGAGAGCCTCTCCGGATAGCAGCTCGGAGAGCCGCTGAGGACAGCAGCTCGGAGAGCCACTCAGGATAGCAGCTCGGAGAGCTGCACGGCGCAGCAGCTTGGGCCATCGTCAGTCCGATATTCTTCTATAACACACAAAAAGTATCACGGTAGCATCTTAAAACATTAGCATTACTTTCTTCAGTGTGACAACTAATAAGATTCAATTATTTATGAGCGTGAGTAATAGTTAAAAACAAATGAATGTGTTAATATATGTCGACGTACTACGATAAAATTCTGGACTACCATCACCCGCACCACATTATGCAATGAAAACAAAAAAAAAACATTCCATGCCTTACATACATCTCACTCGCACAGTTGACAGCTTCTCGGAGAGCCTCTCCGGATAGCAGCTCGGAGAGCCGCTGAGGACAGCAGCTCGGAGACCTACTCAGGACAGCAGCTCGGAGAGCTGCACGGCGCAGCAGCTTGGGCCATCGTCAGTCAGATATTCTTCTATAACACACAAAAAGTATCACGGTAGCATCTTAAAACATTAGCATTACTTTCTTCAGTGTGACAACTAATAAGATTCAATTATTTATGAGCGTGAGTAATAGTTAAAAACAAATGAATGTGTTAATATCTGTCGACGTACTACGAATAAAATTCTGGACTACCATCACCCGCACCACATTATGCAATGAAAAGAAAAAAAAACATTCCATGCCTTACATACATCTCACTCGCACAGTTGACAGCTTCTCGGAGACCTTCTCCGGATAGCAGCTCGGAGAGCCGCTGAGGACAGCAGCTCGGAGAGCCACTCAGGATAGCAGCTCGGAGAGCTGCACGGCGCAGCAGCTTGGGCCATCGTCAGTCAGATATTCTTCTATAACACACAAAAAGTATCACGGTAGCATCTTAAATCATTAGCATTACTTTCTTCAGTGTGACAACTAATAAGATTCAATTATTTATGAGCGTGAGTAATAGTTAAAAACAAATGAATGTGTTAATATCTGTAGACGTACTACGATAAAATTCTGGACTACCATCACCCGCACCACATTATGCAATGAAAACAAAAAAAAAACATTCCATGCCTTACATACATCTCACTCGCACAGTTGACAGCTTCTCGGAGAGCCTCTCCGGATAGCAGCTCGGAGAGCCGCTGAGGACAGCAGCTCGGAGAGCCACTCAGGACAGCGGCTCGGAAAGCTGCACGGCCTAGCAGCTTGGGCCATCGTCAGTCAGATATTCTTCTATAACACACAAAAAGTATCACGGTAGCGTCTTAAAACATTAGCATTACTTTCTTCAGTGTGACAACTAATAAGATTCAATTATTTCTGAGCGTGAGTAATAGTTAAAAACAAATGAATGTGTTAATATCTGTCGACGTACTACGATAAAATTCTGGACTACCATCACCCGCACCACATTATGCAATGAAAACAAAAAAAAAACATTCCATGCCTTACATACATCTCACTCGCACAGTTGACAGCTTCTCGGAGAGCCTCTCCGGATAGCAGCTCGGAGAGCCACTGAGGACAGCAGCTCGGAGAGCTACTCAGGACAGCAGCTCGGAGAGCTGCACGGCGCAGCAGCTTGGGCCATCGTCAGTCAGATATTCTTCTATAACACACAAAAAGTATCACGGTAGCATCTTAAAACATTAGTATTACTTTCTTCAGTGTGACAACTAATAAGATTCAATTATTTATGAGCGTGAGTAATAGTTAAAAACAAATGAATGTGTTAATATCTGTCGACGTACTACGATAAAATTCTGGACTACCATCACCCGCACCACATTATGCAATGAAAACAAAAAAAAACATTCCATGCCTTACATACATCTCACTCGCACAGTTGACAGCTTCTCGGAGAGCCTCTCCGGATAGCAGCTCGGAGAGCCGCTGAGGACAGCAGCTCGGAGAGCCACTCAGGATAGCAGCTCGGAGAGCTGCACGGCGCAGCAGCTTGGGCCATCGTCAGTCAGATATTCTTCTATAACACACAAAAAGTATCACGTTAGCATCTTAAAACATTAGCATTACTTTCTTCAGTGTGACAACTAATAAGATTCAATTATTTATGAGCGTGAGTAATAGTTAAAAACAAATGAATGTGTTAATATCTGTCGACGTACTACGATAAAATTCTGGACTACCATCACCCGCACCACATTATGCAATGAAAACAAAAAAAAAACATTCTATGCCTTACATACATCTCACTCGCACAGTTGACAGCTTCTCGGAGAGCCTCTCCGGATAGCAGCTCGGAGAGCTACTCAGGACAGCAGCTCGGAGAGCTGCACGGCGCAGCAGCTTGGGCCATCGTCAGTCAGATATTCTTCTATAACACACAAAAAGTATCACGGTAGCATCTTAAAACATTAGCATTACTTTCTTCAGTGTGACAACTAATAAGATTCAATTATTTATGAGCGTGAGTAATAGTTAAAAACAAATGAATGTGTTAATATCTGTCGACGTACTACGATAAAATTCTGGACTACCATCACCCGCACCACATTATGCAATGAAAACAAAAAAAAACATTCCATGCCTTACATACATCTCACTCGCACAGTTGACAGCTTCTCGGAGAGCCTCTCCGGATAGCAGCTCGGAGAGCCGCTGAGGACAGCAGCTCGGAGAGCTACTCAGGACAGCAGCTCGGAGAGCTGCACGGCGCAGCAGCTTGGGCCATCGTCAGTCAGATATTCTTCTATAACACACAAAAAGTATCACGGTAGCATCTTAAAACATTAGTATTACTTTCTTCAGTGTGACAACTAATAAGATTCAATTATTTATGAGCGTGAGTAATAGTTAAAAACAAATGAATGTGTTAATATCTGTCGACGTACTACGAATAAAATTCTGGACTACCATCACCCGCACCACATTATGCAATGAAAACAAAAAAAAACATTCCATGCCTTACATACATCTCACTCGCACAGTTGACAGCTTCTCGGAGAGCCTCTCCGGATAGCAGCTCGGAGAGCCGCTGAGGACAGCAGCTCGGAGAGCCACTCAGGACAGCGGCTCGGAAAGCTGCACGGCCTAGCAGCTTGGGCCATCGTCAGTCAGATATTCTTCTATAACACACAAAAAGTATCACGGTAGCGTTTTAAAACATTAGCATTACTTTCTTCAGTGTGACAACTAATAAGATTCAATTATTTATGAGCGTGAGTAATAGTTAAAAACAAATGAATGTGTTAATATCTGTCGACGTACTTCGGTAAAATTCTGGACTACCATCACCCGCACCACATTATGCAATGAAAACAAAAAAAAACATTCCATGCCTTACATACATCTCACTCGCACAGTTGACAGCTTCTCGGAGAGCCTCTCCGGATAGCAGCTCGGAGAGCCGCTGAGGACAGCAGCTCGGAGAGCTACTCAGGACAGCAGCTCGAAAAGCTGCACGGTGCACCAGCTTGGGCCATCGGCAGTCAGATATTTTCTATAACACACAAAAAGTATCACGGTAGCATCTTAAAACATTAGCATTACTTTCTTCAGTGTGACAACTAATAAGATTCAATTATTTATGAGCGTGAAAAATAGTTAAAAACAAATGAATGTGTTAATATATGTCGACGTACAACGATAAAATTTTGGACTACCATCACCCGCACCACATTATGCAATGAAAACAAAAAAAAACATTCCATGCCTTACATACATCTCACTCGCACAGTTGACAGCTTCTCGGAGAGCCTCTCCGGATAGCAGCTCGGAGAGCCGCTGAGGACAGCAGCTCGGAGAGCTGCACGGCGCAGCAGCTTGGGCCATCGTCAGTCAGATATTCTTCTATAACACACAAAAAGTATCACGGTAGCATCTTAAAACATTAGCATTACTTTCTTCAGTGTGACAACTAATAAGATTCAATTATTTATGAGCGTGAGTAATAGTTAAAAACAAATGAATGTGTTAATATCTGTCGACGTACTACGATAAAATTCTGGACTACCATCACCCGCACCACATGATGCAATGAAAACAAAAAAAAACATTCCATGCCTTACATACATCTCACTCGCACAGTTGACGTCTTCTCGGAGAGCCTCTCCGGATAGCAGCTCGGAGAGCCGCTGAGGACAGCAGCTCGGAGAGCCACTCGGGACAGCAGCTCGGAGAGCTGCACGGCGCAGCAGCTTGGGCCATCGTCAGTCAGATATTCTTCTATAACACACAAAAATTATCACGGTAGCATCTTAAAACATTAGCATTACTTTCTTCAGTGTGACAACTAATAAGATTCAATTATTTATGAGCGTGAGTAATAGTTAAAAACAAATGAATGTGTTAATATCTGTCGACGTACTACGATAAAATTCTGGACTACCATCACCCGCACCACATTATGCAATGAAAACAAAAAAAAACATTCCATGCCTTACATACATCTCACTCGCACAGTTGACAGCTTCTCGGAGAGCCTCTCCGGATAGCAGCTCGGAGAGCCGCTGAGGACAGCAGCTCGGAGAGCTACTCAGGACAGCAGCTCGGAGAGCTGCACGGCGCAGCAGCTTGGGCCATCGTCAGTCAGATATTTTCTATAACACACAAAAAGTATCACGGTAGCATCTTAAAACATTAGCATTACTTTCTTCAGTGTGACAACTAATAAGATTCAATTATTTATGAGCGTGAGTAATAATTAAAAACAAATGAATGTGTTAATATCTGTCGACGTACTACGATAAAATTCTGGACTACCATCACTCGCACCACATGATGCAATGAAAACAAAAAAAACATTCCATGCCTTACATACATCTCACTCGCACAGTTGACGGCTTCTCGGAGAGCCTCTCCGGATAGCAGCTCGGAGAGCCGCTGAGGACAGCAGCTCGGAGAGCCACTCAGGACAGCAGCTCGGAGAGCTGCACGGCGCAGCAGCTTGGGCCATCGTCAGTCAGATATTCTTCTATAACACACAAAAAGTATCACGGTAGCATCTTAAAACATTAGCATTACTTTCTTCAGTGTGACAACTAATAAGATTCAATTATTTATGAGCGTGAGTAATAGTTAAAAACAAATGAATGTGTTAATATCTGTCGACGTACTACGATAAAATTCTGGACTACCATCACCCGCACTACATGATTCAATGAAAACAAAAAAAAACATTCAATGCCTTACATACATCTCACTCGCACAGTTGACGGCTTCTCGGAGAGCCTCTCCGGATAGCAGCTCGGAGAGCCGCTGAGGACAGCAGCTCGGAAAGCTACTCAGGACAGCGGCTCGGAAAGCTGCACGGCCTAGCAGCTTGGGCCATCGTCAGTCAGATATTCTTCTATAACACACAAAAAGTATCACGGTAGCGTCTTAAAACATTAGCATTACTTTCTTTAGTGTGACAACTAATAAGATTCAATTATTTATGAGCGTGAGTAATAGTTAAAACAAATGAATGTGTTAATATCTGTCGACGTACTACGATAAAATTCTGGACTACCATCACCCGCACCACATTATGTAATGAAAACAAAAAAAAACATTCCATGCCTTACATACATCTCACTCGCACAGTTGACAGCTTCTCGGAGATTCTCTCCGGATAGCAGCTCGGAGAGCCGCTGAGGACAGCATTTCGGAGAGCTGCACGGCGCAGCAGCTTGGGCCATCGTCACTCAGATATTCTTCTATAACACACAAAAAGTATCACGGTAGCGTCTTAAAACATTAGCATTACTTTCTTCAGTGTGACAACTAATAAGATTCAATTATTTACGAGCGTGAGTAATAGTTAAAAACAAATGAATGTGTTAATATCTGTCGACGTACTACGATAAAATTCTGGACTACCATCACCCGCACCACATTATGCAATGAAAACAAAAAAAAAACATTCCATGCCTTACATACATCTCACTCGCACAGTTGACAGCTTCTCGGAGAGCCTCTCCGGATAGCAGCTCGGAGAGCCGCTGAGGACAGCAGCTCGGAGAGCCACTCAGGATAGCAGCTCGGAGAGCTGCACGGCGCAGCAGCTTGGGCCATCGTCAGTCAGATATTCTTCTATAACACACAAAAAGTATCACGGTAGCATCTTAAAACATTAGCATTACTTTCTTCAGTGTGACAACTAATAAGATTCAATTATTTATGAGCGTGAGTAATAGTTAAAAACAAATGAATGTGTTAATATCTGTCGACGTACTACGATAAAATTGTGGACTACCTTCACCCGCACCACATTATGCAATGAAAACAAAAAAAAAACATTCCATGCCTTACATACATCTCACTCGCACAGTTGACGTCTTCTCGGAGAGCCTCTCCGGATAGCAGCTCGGAGAGCCGCTGAGGACAGCAGCTCGGAGAGCCACTCGGGACAGCAGCTCGGAGAGCTGCACGGCGCAGCAGCTTGGGCCATCGTCAGTCAGATATTCTTCTATAACACACAAAAAGTATCACGGTAGCATCTTAAAACATTAGCATTACTTTCTTCAGTGTGACAACTAATAAGATTCAATTATTTATGAGCGTGAGTAATAGTTAAAAACAAATGAATGTGTTAATATCTGTCGACGTACTACGATAAAATTCTGGACTACCATCACCCGCACCACATTATGCAATGAAAACAAAAAAAAACATTCCATGCCTTACATACATCTCACTCGCACAGTTGACAGCTTCTCGGAGAGCCTCTCCGGATAGCAGCTCGGAGAGCCGCTGAGGACAGCAGCTCGGAGAGCTACTCAGAACAGCAGCTCGGAGAGCTGCACGGCGCAGCAGCTTGGGCCATCGTCAGTCAGATATTTTCTATAACACACAAAAAGTATCACGGTAGCATCTTAAAACATTAGCATTACTTTCTTCAGTGTGACAACTAATAAGATTCAATTATTTATGAGCGTGAGTAATAATTAAAAACAAATGAATGTGTTAATATCTGTCGACGTACTACGATAAAATTCTGGACTACCATCACTCGCACCACATGATGCAATGAAAACAAAAAAAACATTCCATGCCTTACATACATCTCACTCGCACAGTTGACGGCTTCTCGGAGAGCCTCTCCGGATAGCAGCTCGGAGAGCCGCTGAGGACAGCAGCTCGGAGAGCCGCTCAGGACAGCAGCTCGGAGAGCTGCACGGCGCAGCAGCTTGGGCCATCGTCAGTCAGATATTCTTCTATAACACACAAAAAGTATCACGGTAGCATCTTAAAACATTAGCATTACTTTCTTCAGTGTGACAACTAATAAGATTCAATTATTTATGAGCGTGAGTAATAGTTAAAAACAAATGAATGTGTTAATATCTGTCGACGTACTACGATAAAATTCTGGACTACCATCACCCGCACTACATGATTCAATGAAAACAAAAAAAAACATTCAATGCCTTACATACATCTCACTCGCACAGTTGACGGCTTCTCGGAGAGCCTCTCCGGATAGCAGCTCGGAGAGCCGCTGAGGACAGCAGCTCGGAGAGCTACTCAGGACAGCGGCTCGGAAAGCTGCACGGCCTAGCAGCTTGGGCCATCGTCAGTCAGATATTCTTCTATAACACACAAAAAGTATCACGGTAGCGTCTTAAAACATTAGCATTACTTTCTTCAGTGTGACAACTAATAAGATTCAATTATTTATGAGCGTGAGTAATAGTTAAAACAAATGAATGTGTTAATATCTGTCGACGTACTACGATAAAATTCTGGACTACCATCACCCGCACCACATTATGCAATGAAAACAAAAAAAAACATTCCATGCCTTACATACATCTCACTCGCACAGTTGACAGCTTCTCGGAGATTCTCTCCGGATAGCAGCTCGGAGAGCCGCTGAGGACAGCATTTCGGAGAGCTGCACGGCGCAGCAGCTTGGGCCATCGTCACTCAGATATTCTTCTATAACACACAAAAAGTATCACGGTAGCATCTTAAATCATTAGCATTACTTTCTTCAGTGTGACAACTAATAAGATTCAATTATTTATGAGCGTGAGTAATAGTTAAAAACAAATGAATGTGTTAATATCTGTCGACGTACTACGATAAAATTCTGGACTACCATCACCCGCACCACATTATGCAATGAAAACAAAAAAAAAACATTCCATGCCTTACATACATCTCACTCGCACAGTTGACAGCTTCTCGGAGAGCCTCTCCGGATAGCAGCTCGGAGAGCCGCTGAGGACAGCAGCTCGGAGAGCCACTCAGGACAGCGGCTCGGAAAGCTGCACGGCCTAGCAGCTTGGGCCATCGTCAGTCAGATATTCTTCTATAACACACAAAAAGTATCACGGTAGCGTCTTAAAACATTAGCATTACTTTCTTCAGTGTGACAACTAATAAGATTCAATTATTTACGAGCGTGAGTAATAGTTAAAAACAAATGAATGTGTTAATATCTGTCGACGTACTACGATAAAATTCTGGACTACCATCACCCGCACCACATTATGCAATGAAAACAAAAAAAAACATTCCATGCCTTACATACATCTCACTCGCACAGTTGACAGCTTCTCGGAGAGCCTCTCCGGATAGCAGCTCGGAGAGCCGCTGAGGACAGCAGCTCGAAGAGCTACTCAGGACAGCAGCTCGGAAAGCTGCACGGCGCACCAGCTTGGGCCATCGTCAGTCAGATATTCTTCTATAACACACAAAAAGTATCACGGTAGCATCTTAAAACATTAGCATTACTTTCTTCAGTGTGACAACTAATAAGATTCAATTATTTATGAGCGTGAGTAATAGTTAAAAACAAATGAATGTGTTAATATCTGTCGACGTACTACGATAAAATTGTGGACTACCTTCACCCGCACCACATTATGCAATGAAAACAAAAAAAAAACATTCCATGCCTTACATACATCTCACTCGCACAGTTGACAGCTTCTCGGAGAGCCTCTCCGGATAGCAGCTCGGAGAGCTACTCAGGACAGCAGCTCGGAGAGCTGCACGGCGCAGCAGCTTGGGCCATCGTCAGTCAGATATTCTTCTATAACACACAAAAAGTATCACGGTAGCATCTTAAAACATTAGCATTACTTTCTTCAGTGTGACAACTAATAAGATTCAATTATTTATGAGCGTGAGTAATAGTTAAAAACAAATGAATGTGTTAATATCTGTCGACGTACTACGATAAAATTCTGGACTACCATCACCCGCACCACATTATGCAATGAAAACAAAAAAAAACATTCCATGCCTTACATACATCTCACTCGCACAGTTGACAGCTTCTCGGAGAGCCTCTCCGGATAGCAGCTCGGAGAGCCGCTGAGGACAGCAGCTCGGAGAGCTACTCAGGACAGCAGCTCGGAGAGCTGCACGGCGCAGCAGCTTGGGCCATCGTCAGTCAGATATTCTTCTATAACACACAAAAAGTATCACGGTAGCATCTTAAAACATTAGTATTACTTTCTTCAGTGTGACAACTAATAAGATTCAATTATTTATGAGCGTGAGTAATAGTTAAAAACAAATGAATGTGTTAATATCTGTCGACGTACTACGATAAAATTCTGGACTACCATCACCCGCACCACATTATGCAATGAAAACAAAAAAAAACATTCCATGCCTTACATACATCTCACTCGCACAGTTGACAGCTTCTCGGAGAGCCTCTCCGGATAGCAGCTCGGAGAGCCGCTGAGGACAGCAGCTCGGAGAGCCACTCAGGACAGCGGCTCGGAAAGCTGCACGGCCTAGCAGCTTGGGCCATCGTCAGTCAGATATTCTTCTATAACACACAAAAAGTATCACGGTAGCGTCTTAAAACATTAGCATTACTTTCTTCAGTGTGACAACTAATAAGATTCAATTATTTATGAGCGTGAGTAATAGTTAAAAACAAATGAATGTGTTAATATCTGTCGACGTACTTCGATAAAATTCTGGACTACCATCACCCGCACAACATTATGCAATGAAAACAAAAAAAAACATTCCATGCCTTACATACATCTCACTCGCACAGTTGACAGCTTCTCGGAGAGCCTCTCCGGATAGCAGCTCGGAGAGCCGCTGAGGACAGCAGCTCGAAGAGCTACTCAGGACAGCAGCTCGGAAAGCTGCACGGCGCACCAGCTTGGGCCATCGTCAGTCAGATATTTTCTATAACACACAAAAAGTATCACGGTAGCATCTTAAAACATTAGCATTACTTTCTTCAGTGTGACAACTAAAAAGATTCAATTATTTATGAGCGTGAGTAATAGTTAAAAACAAATGAATGTGTTAATATATGTCGACGTACTACGATAAAATTTTGGACTACCATCACCCGCACCACATTATGCAATGAAAACAAAAAAAAACATTCCATGCCTTACATACATCTCACTCGCACAGTTGACAGCTTCTCGGAGAGCCTCTCCGGATAGCAGCTCGGAGAGCCGCTGAGGACAGCAGCTAGGAGAGCTGCACGGCGCAGCAGCTTGGGCCATCGTCAGTCAGATATTCTTCTATAACACACAAAAAGTATCACGGTAGCATCTTAAATCATTAGCATTACTTTCTTCAGTGTGACAACTAATAAGATTCAATTATTTATGAGCGTGAGTAATAGTTAAAAACAAATGAATGTGTTAATATCTGTCGACGTACTACGATAAAATTCTGGACTACCATCACCCGCACCACATTATGCAATGAAAACAAAAAAAAACATTCCATGCCTTACATACATCTCACTCGCACAGTTGACAGCTTCTCGGAGAGCCTCTCCGGATAGCAGCTCGGATAGCCGCTGAGGACAGCAGCTCGGAGAGCCACTCAGGATAGCAGCTCGGAGAGCTGCACGGCGCAGCAGCTTGGGCCATCGTCAGTCAGATATTCTTCTATAACACACAAAAAGTATCACGGTAGCATCTTAAAACATTAGCATTACTTTCTTCAGTGTGACAACTAATAAGATTCAATTATTTATGAGCGTGAGTAATAGTTAAAAACAAATGAATGTGTTAATATCTGTCGACGTACTACGATAAAATTGTGGACTACCTTCACCCGCACCACATTATGCAATGAAAACAAAAAAAAAAACATTCCATGCCTTACATACATCTCACTCGCACAGTTGACAGCTTCTCGGAGAGCCTCTCCGGATAGCAGCTCGGAGAGCTACTCAGGACAGCAGCTCGGAGAGCTGCACGGCGCAGCAGCTTGGGCCATCGTCAGTCAGATATTCTTCTATAACACACAAAAAGTATCACGGTAGCATCTTAAAACATTAGCATTACTTTCTTCAGTGTGACAACTAATAAGATTCAATTATTTATGAGCGTGAGTAATAATTAAAAACAAATGAATGTGTTAATATCTGTCGACGTACTACGATAAAATTCTGGACTACCATCACCCGCACCACATTATGCAATGAAAACAAAAAAAAACATTCCATGCCTTACATACATCTCACTCGCACAGTTGACAGCTTCTCGGAGAGCCTCTCCGGATAGCAGCTCGGAGAGCCGCTGAGGACAGCAGCTCGGAGAGCCACTCAGGACAGCAGCTCGGAGAGCTGCACGGCGCAGCAGCTTGGGCCATCGTCAGTCAGATATTCTTCTATAACACACAAAAAGTATCACGGTAGCATCTTAAAACATTAGCATTACTTTCTTCAGTGTGACAACTAATAAGATTCAATTATTTATGAGCGTGAGTAATAGTTAAAAACAAATGAATGTATTAATATCTGTCGACGTACTACGATAAAATTCTGGACTACCATCACCCGCACCACATGATGCAATGAAAACAAAAAAAAACATTCCATGCCTTACATACATCTCACTCGCACAGTTGACGGCTTCTCGGAGAGCCGCTCCGGATAGCAGCTCGGAGAGCCGCTGAGGACAGCAGCTCGGAGAGCCACTCGGGACAGCAGCTCGGAGAGCTGCACGGCGCAGCAGCTTGGGCCATCGTCAGTCAGATATTCTTCTATAACACACAAAAAGTATCACGGTAGCATCTTAAAACATTAGCATTACTTTCTTCAGTGTGACAACTAATAAGATTCAATTATTTATGAGCGTGAGTAATAGTTAAAAACAAATGAATGTGTTAATATCTGTCGACGTACTACGATAAAATTCTGGACTACCATCACCCGCACCACATTATGCAATGAAAACAAAAAAAACATTCCATGCCTTACATACATCTCACTCGCACAGTTGACAGCTTCTCGGAGAGCCTCTCCGGATAGCAGCTCGGAGAGCCGCTGAGGACAGCAGCTCGGAGAGCTACTCAGGACAGCAGCTCGGAGAGCTGCACGGCGCAGCAGCTTGGGCCATCGTCAGTCAGATATTTTCTATAACACACAAAAAGTATCACGGTAGCATCTTAAAACATTAGCATTACTTTCTTCAGTGTGACAACTAATAAGATTCAATTATTTATGAGCGTGAGTAATAATTAAAAACAAATGAATGTGTTAATATCTGTCGACGTACTACGATAAAATTCTGGACTACCATCACTCGCACCACATGATGCAATGAAAACAAAAAAAACATTCCATGCCTTACATACATCTCACTCGCACAGTTGACGGCTTCTCGGAAAGCCTCTCCGGATAGCAGCTCGGTGAGCCGCTGAGGACAGCAGTTTGGAGAGCCACTCAGGACAGCAGCTCGGAGAGCTGCACGGCGCAGCAGCTTGGGCCATCGTCAGTCAGATATTCTTCTATAACACACAAAAAGTATCACGGTAGCATCTTAAAACATTAGCATTACTTTCTTCAGTGTGACAACTAATAAGATTCAATTATTTATGAGCGTGAGTAATAGTTAAAAACAAATGAATGTGTTAATATCTGTCGACGTACTACGATAAAATTCTGGACTACCATCACCCGCACTACATGATTCAATGAAAACAAAAAAAAACATTCAATGCCTTACATACATCTCACTCGCACAGTTGACAGCTTCTCGGAGAGCCTCTCCGGATAGCAGCTCGGAGAGCCGCTGAGGACAGCAGCTCGGAGAGCCGCTGAGGACAGCAGCTCGAAGAGCTACTCAGGACAGCAGCTCGGAAAGCTGCACGGCGCACCAGCTTGGGCCATCGTCAGTCAGATATTTTCTATAACACACAAAAAGTATCACGGTAGCATCTTAAAACATTAGCATTACTTTCTTCAGTGTGACAACTAAAAAGATTCAATTATTTATGAGCGTGAGTAATAGTTAAAAACAAATGAATGTGTTAATATATGTCGACGTACTACGATAAAATTTTGGACTACCATCACCCGCACCACATTATGCAATGAAAACAAAAAAAAACATTCCATGCCTTACATACATCTCACTCGCACAGTTGACAGCTTCTCGGAGAGACTCTCCGGATAGCAGCTCGGAGAGCCGCTGAGGACAGCAGCTAGGAGAGCTGCACGGCGCAGCAGCTTGGGCCATCGTCAGTCAGATATTCTTCTATAACACACAAAAAGTATCACGGTAGCATCTTAAAACATTAGCATTACTTTCTTCAGTGTGACAACTAATAAGATTCAATTATTTATGAGCGTGAGTAATAGTTAAAAACAAATGAATGTGTTAATATCTGTCGACGTACTACGATAAAATTCTGGACTACCATCACCCGCACCACATTATGCAATGAAAACAAAAAAAAACATTCCATGCCTTACATACATCTCACTCGCACAGTTGACAGCTTCTCGGAGAGCCTCTCCGGATAGCAGCTCGGAGAGCCGCTGAGGACAGCAGCTCGGAGAGCCACTCAGGATAGCAGCTCGGAGAGCTGCACGGCGCAGCAGCTTGGGCCATCGTCAGTCAGATATTCTTCTATAACACACAAAAAGTATCACGGTAGCATCTTAAAACATTAGCATTACTTTCTTCAGTGTGACAACTAATAAGATTCAATTATTTATGAGCGTGAGTAATAGTTAAAAACAAATGAATGTGTTAATATCTGTCGACGTACTACGATAAAATTGTGGACTACCTTCACCCGCACCACATTATGCAATGAAAACAAAAAAAAAACATTCCATGCCTTACATACATCTCACTCGCACAGTTGACAGCTTCTCGGAGAGCCTCTCCGGATAGCAGCTCGGAGAGCTACTCAGGACAGCAGCTCGGAGAGCTGCACGGCGCAGCAGCTTGGGCCATCGTCAGTCAGATATTCTTCTATAACACACAAAAAGTATCACGGTAGCATCTTAAAACATTAGCATTACTTTCTTCAGTGTGACAACTAATAAGATTCAATTATTTATGAGCGTGAGTAATAGTTAAAAACAAATGAATGTGTTAATATCTGTCGACGTACTACGATAAAATTCTGGACTACCATCACCCGCACCACATTATGCAATGAAAACAAAAAAAAACATTCCATGCCTTACATACATCTCACTCGCACAGTTGACAGCTTCTCGGAGAGCCTCTCCGGATAGCAGCTCGGAGAGCCGCTGAGGACAGCAGCTCGGAGAGCTACTCAGGACAGCAGCTCGGAGAGCTGCACGGCGCAGCAGCTTGGGCCATCGTCAGTCAGATATTCTTCTATAACACACAAAAAGTATCACGGTAGCATCTTAAAACATTAGTATTACTTTCTTCAGTGTGACAACTAATAAGATTCAATTATTTATGAGCGTGAGTAATAGTTAAAAACAAATGAATGTGTTAATATCTGTCGACGTACTACGATAAAATTCTGGACTACCATCACCCGCACCACATTATGCAATGAAAACAAAAAAAAACATTCCATGCCTTACATACATCTCACTCGCACAGTTGACAGCTTCTCGGAGAGCCTCTCCGGATAGCAGCTCGGAGAGCCGCTGAGGACAGCAGCTCGGAGAGCCACTCAGGACAGCGGCTCGGAAAGCTGCACGGCCTAGCAGCTTGGGCCATCGTCAGTCAGATATTCTTCTATAACACACAAAAAGTATCACGGTAGCGTCTTAAAACATTAGCATTACTTTCTTCAGTGTGACAACTAATAAGATTCAATTATTTATGAGCGTGAGTAATAGTTAAAAACAAATGAATGTGTTAATATCTGTCGACGTACTTCGATAAAATTCTGGACTACCATCACCCGCACAACATTATGCAATGAAAACAAAAAAAAACATTCCATGCCTTACATACATCTCACTCGCACAGTTGACAGCTTCTCGGAGAGCCTCTCCGGATAGCAGCTCGGAGAGCCGCTGAGGACAGCAGCTCGAAGAGCTACTCAGGACAGCAGCTCGGAAAGCTGCACGGCGCACCAGCTTGGGCCATCGTCAGTCAGATATTTTCTATAACACACAAAAAGTATCACGGTAGCATCTTAAAACATTAGCATTACTTTCTTCAGTGTGACAACTAAAAAGATTCAATTATTTATGAGCGTGAGTAATAGTTAAAAACAAATGAATGTGTTAATATATGTCGACGTACTACGATAAAATTTTGGACTACCATCACCCGCACCACATTATGCAATGAAAACAAAAAAAAACATTCCATGCCTTACATACATCTCACTCGCACAGTTGACAGCTTCTCGGAGAGCCTCTCCGGATAGCAGCTCGGAGAGCCGCTGAGGACAGCAGCTAGGAGAGCTGCACGGCGCAGCAGCTTGGGCCATCGTCAGTCAGATATTCTTCTATAACACACAAAAAGTATCACGGTAGCATCTTAAAACATTAGCATTACTTTCTTCAGTGTGACAACTAATAAGATTCAATTATTTATGAGCGTGAGTAATAGTTAAAAACAAATGAATGTGTTAATATCTGTCGACGTACTACGATAAAATTCTGGACTACCATCACCCGCACCACATTATGCAATGAAAACAAAAAAAAACATTCCATGCCTTACATACATCTCACTCGCACAGTTGACAGCTTCTCGGAGAGCCTCTCCGGATAGCAGCTCGGAGAGCCGCTGAGGACAGCAGCTCGGAGAGCCACTCAGGACAGCAGCTCGGAGAGCTGCACGGCGCAGCAGCTTGGGCCATCGTCAGTCAGATATTCTTCTATAACACACAAAAAGTATCACGGTAGCATCTTTAAACATTAGCATTACTTTCTTCAGTGTGACAACTAATAAGATTCAATTATTTATGAGCGTGAGTAATAGTTAAAAACAAATGAATGTATTAATATCTGTCGACGTACTACGATAAAATTCTGGACTACCATCACCCGCACCACATGATGCAATGAAAACAAAAAAAAACATTCCATGCCTTACATACATCTCACTCGCACAGTTGACGGCTTCTCGGAGAGCCGCTCCGGATAGCAGCTCGGAGAGCCGCTGAGGACAGCAGCTCGGAGAGCCACTCGGGACAGCAGCTCGGAGAGCTGCACGGCGCAGCAGCTTGGGCCATCGTCAGTCAGATATTCTTCTATAACACACAAAAAGTATCACGGTAGCATCTTAAAACATTAGCATTACTTTCTTCAGTGTGACAACTAATAAGATTCAATTATTTATGAGCGTGAGTAATAGTTAAAAACAAATGAATGTGTTAATATCTATCGACGTACTACGATAAAATTCTGGACGTCCATCACCCGCACCACATTATGCAATGAAAACAAAAAAAACATTCCATGCCTTACATACATCTCACTCGCACAGTTGACAGCTTCTCGGAGAGCCTCTCCGGATAGCAGCTCGGAGAGCCGCTGAGAACAGCAGCTCGGAGAGCTACTCAGGACAGCAGCTCGGAGAGCTGCACGGCGCAGCAGCTTGGGCCATCGTCAGTCAGATATTTTCTATAACACACAAAAAGTATCACGGTAGCATCTTAAAACATTAGCATTACTTTCTTCAGTGTGACAACTAATAAGATTCAATTATTTATGAGCGTGAGTAATAGTTAAAAACAAATGAATGTGTTAATATCTGTCGACGTACTATGATAAAATTCTGGACTACCATCACCCGCACTACATGATTCAATGAAAACAAAAAAAAACATTCAATGCCTTACATACATCTCACTCGCACAGTTGACGGCTTCTCGGAGAGCCTCTCCGGATAGCAGCTCGGAGAGCCGCTGACGACAGCAGCTCGGAGAGCTACTCAGGACAGCGGCTCGGAAAGCTGCACGGCCTAGCAGCTTGGGCCATCGTCAGTCAGATATTCTTCTATAACACACAAAAAGTATCACGGTAGCGTCTTAAAACATTAGCATTACTTTCTTCAGTGTGACAACTAATAAGATTCAATTATTTATGAGCGTGAGTAATAGTTAAAACAAATGAATGTGTTAATATCTGTCGACGTACTACGATAAAATTCTGGACTACCATCACCCGCACCACATTATGCAATGAAAACAAAAAAAAACATTCCATGCCTTACATACATCTCACTCGCACAGTTGACAGCTTCTCGGAGATTCTCTCCGGATAGCAGCTCGGAGAGCCGCTGAGGACAGCATTTCGGAGAGCTGCACGGCGCAGCAGCTTGGGCCATCGTCACTCAGATATTCTTCTATAACACACAAAAAGTATCACGGTAGCATCTTAAAACATTAGCATTACTTTCTTCAGTGTGACAACTAATAAGATTCAATTATTTATGAGCGTGAGTAATAGTTAAAAACAAATGAATGTGTTAATATCTGTCGACGTACTACGATAAAATTCTGGACTACCATCACCCGCACCACATTATGCAATGAAAACAAAAAAAAACATTCCATGCCTTACATACATCTCACTCGCACAGTTGACAGCTTCTCGGAGATTCTCTCCGGATAGCAGCTCGGAGAGCCGCTGAGGACAGCATTTCGGAGAGCTGCACGGCGCAGCAGCTTGGGCCATCGTCACTCAGATATTCTTCTATAACACACAAAAAGTATCACGGTAGCATCTTAAAACATTAGCATTACTTTCTTCAGTGTGACAACTAATAAGATTCAATTATTTATGAGCGTGAGTAATAGTTAAAAACAAATGAATGTGTTAATATCTGTCGACGTACTACGATAAAATTCTGGACTACCATCACCCGCACCACATTATGCAATGAAAACAAAAAAAAAATTCCATGCCTTACATACATCTCACTCGCACAGTTGACAGCTTCTCGGAGAGCCTCTCTGGATAGCAGCTCGGAGAGCCGCTGTGGACAGCAGCTCGGAGAGCCACTCAGGACAGCAGCTCGGAGAGCCACTCAGGACAGCAGCTCGGAAAGCTGCACGGCGCAGCAGCTTGGGCCATCGTCAGTCAGATATTCTTCTATAACACACAAAAAGTATCACGGTAGCATCTTAAAACATTAGCATTACTTTCTTCAGTGTGACAACTAATAAGATTCAATTATATATGAGCGTGAGTAATAGTTAAAAACAAATGAATGTGTTAATATATGTCGACGTACTACGATAAAATTCTGGACTACCATCACCCGCACCACATTATGCAATGAAAACAAAAAAAAACATTCCATGCCTTACATACATCTCACTCGCACAGTTGACAGCTTCTCGGAGAGCCTCTCCGGATAGCAGCTCGGAGAGCCGCTGAGGACAGCAGCTCGGAGAGCCACTCAGGACAGCAGCTCGGAGAGCTGCACGGCGCAGCAGCTTGGGCCATCGTCAGTCAGATATTCTTCTATAACACACAAAAAGTATCACGGTAGCATCTTAAAACATTAGCATTACTTTCTTCAGTGTGACAACTAATAAGATTCAATTATTTATGAGCGTGAGTAATAGTTAAAAACAAATGAATGTGTTAATATCTGTCGACGTACTACGATAAAATTCTGGACTACCATCACCCGCACCACATTATGCAATGAAAACAAAAAAAAAACATTCCATGCCTTACATACATCTCACTCGCACAGTTGACAGCTTCTCGGAGAGCCTCTCCGGATAGCAGCTCGGAGAGCCACTGAGGACAGCAGCTCGGAGAGCCACTCAGGACAGCAGCTCGGAGAGCTGCACGGCGCAGCAGCTTGGGCCATCATCAGTCAGATATTCTTCTATAACACACAAAAAGTATCACGGTAGCATCTTAAAACATTAGCATTACTTTCTTCAGTGTGACAACTAATAAGATTCAATTATTTATGAGCGTGAGTGATAGTTAAAAACAAATGAATGTGTTAATATCTGTCGACGTACTACTATAAAATTCTGGACTTCCATCACCCGTACCACATTATGCAATGAAAACAAAAAAAACATTCCATGCCTTACATACATCTCACTCGCACAGTTTAGTAATATTTTTCTTTATTAATGCATACCAAAGACAGCTTCTCGGAGAGCCTCTCCGGATAGCAGCTCGGAGAGCCGCTGAGGACAGCAGCTCGGAGAGCCACTCAGGACAGCAGCTCGGAGAGCTGCACGGCGCAGCAGCTTGGGCCATCGTCAGTCAGATATTCTTCTATAACACACAAAAAGTATCACGGTAGCGTCTTAAAACATTAGCATTACTTTCTTCAGTGTGACAACTAATAAGATTCAATTATTTATGAGCGTGAGTAATAGTCAAAAACAAATGAATGTGTTAATATCTGTCGACGTACTACGATAAAATTCTGGACTACCATCACCCGCACCACATTATGCAATGAAAACAAAAAAAACATTCCATGCCTTACATACATCTCACTCGCACAGCTGACAGCTTCTCGGAGAGCCTCTCCGGATAGCAGCTCGGAGAGCCGCTGAGGACAGAAGCTCGGAGAGCCACTCAGGACAGCAGCTCGGAGAGCTGCACGGCGCAGTAGCTTGGGCCATCGTCAGTCAGATATTCTTCTATAACACACGAAAAGTATCACGGTAGCGTCTTAAAACATAAGCATTACTTTCTTTAGTGTGACAACTAATAAGATTTAATTATTTATGAGCGTGAGTATTAGTTAAAAACATATGAATGTGTTAATATCTGTCGACGTACTACGATAAAATTCTGGACTACCATCACCCGCACCACATTATGCAATCAACACAAAAAAAAACATTTCATGCCTTACATACATCTTACTCGCACAGTTGACAGCTTCTCGGAGAGCCTCTCCGGATAGCAGCTCGGAGAGCCGCTGAGGACAGAAGCTCGGAGAGCCACTCAGGACAGCAGCTCGGAGAGCTGCACGGCGCAGTAGCTTGGGCCATCGTCAGTCAGATATTCTTCTATAACACACGAAAAGTATCACGGTAGCGTCTTAAAACATAAGCATTACTTTCTTTAGTGTGACAACTAATAAGATTTAATTATTTATGAGCGTGAGTATTAGTTAAAAACAAATGAATGTGTTAATATCTGTCGACGTACTACGATAAAATTCTGGACTACCATCACCCGCACCACATTATGCAATCAACACAAAAAAAAACATTTCATGCCTTACATACATCTTACTCGCACAGTTGACAGCTTCTCGGAGAGCCTCTCCGGATAGCAGCTCGGAGAGCCGCTGAGGACAGCAGCTCGGAGAGCCACTCAGGACAGCAGCTCGGAGAGCTGCACGGCGCAGCAGCTTGGGCCATCGTCAGTCAGATATTCTTCTATAACACACAAAAAGTATCACGGTAGCATCTTAAAACATTAGCATTACTTTCTTCAGTGTGACAACTAATAAGATTCAATTATTTATGAGCGTGAGTAATAGTTAAAAACAAATGAATGTGTTAATATCTGTCGACGTACTACGATAAAATTCTGGACTACCATCACCCGCACCACATTATGCAATGAAAACAAAAAAAACATTCCATGCCTTACATACATCTCACTCGCACAGCTGACAGCTTCTCGGAGAGCCTCTCCGGATAGCAGCTCGGAGAGCCGCTGAGGACAGAAGCTCGGAGAGCCACTCAGGACAGCAGCTCGGAGAGCTGCACGGCGCAGCAGCTTGGGCCATCGTCAGTCAGATATTCTTCTATAACACACAAAAAGTATCACGGTAGCATCTTAAAACATTAGCATTACTTTCTTCAGTGTGACAACTAATAAGATTCAATTATTTATGAGCGTGAGTGATAGTTAAAAACAAATGAATGTGTTAATATCTGTCGACGTACTACTATAAAATTCTGGACTACCATCACCCGCACCACATTATGCAATGAAAACAAAAAAAACATTCCATGCCTTACATACATCTCACTCGCACAGCTGACAGCTTCTCGGAGAGCCTCTCCGGATAGCAGCTCGGAGAGCCGCTGAGGACAGAAGCTCGGAGAGCCACTCAGGACAGCAGCTCGGAGAGCTGCACGGCGCAGCAGCTTGGGCCATCGTCAGTCAGATATTCTTCTATAACACACAAAAAGTATCACGGTAGCATCTTAAAACATTAGCATTACTTTCTTCAGTGTGACAACTAATAAGATTCAATTATTTATGAGCGTGAGTATTATTTAAAAACAAATGAATGTGTTAATATCTGTCGACGTACTACGATAAAAATCTGGACTACCATCACCCGCACCACATTATGCAATCAAAACAAAAAAAAACATTCCATGCCTTACATACATCTCACTCGCACAGTTGACAGCTTTTCGGAGAGCCTCTCCGGATAGCAGCTCAGAGAGCCGCTGAGGACAGCAGCTCGGAGAGCCACTCAGGACAGCAGCTCGGGAGCTGCACGGCGCAGCAGCTTGGGCCATCGTCAGTCAGATATTCTTCTATAACACACAAAAAGTATCACGGTAGCGTCTTAAAACATTAGCATTACTTTCTTCAGTGTGACAAATAATAAGATTCAATTATTTATGAGCGTGAGTAATAGTTAAAAACAAATGAATGTGTTAATATCTGTCGACGTACTACGATAAAATTCTGGACTACCATCACCCGCACCACATTATGCAATGAAAACAAAAAAAACATTCCATGCCTTACATACATCTCACTCGCACAGCTGACAGCTTCTCGGAGAGCCTCTCCAGATAGCAGCTTGGAGAGCCGCTGAGGACAGAAGCTCGGAGAGCCACTCAGGACAGCAGCTCGGAGAGCTGCACGGCGCAGTAGCTTGGGCCATCGTCAGTCAGATATTCTTCTATAACACACGAAAAGTATCACGGTAGCGTCTTAAAACATAAGCATTACTTTCTTTAGTGTGACAACTAATAAGATTTAATTATTTATGAGCGTGAGTATTAGTTAAAAACAAATGAATGTGTTAATATCTGTCGACGTACTACGATAAAATTCTGGACTACCATCACCCGCACCACATTATGCAATCAAAACAAAAAAAAACATTTCATGCCTTACATACATCTCACTCGCACAGTTGACAGCTTCTCGGAGAGCCTCTCCGGATAGCAGCTCGGAGAGCCGCTGAGGACAGCAGCTCGGAGAGCCACTCAGGACAGCAGCTCGGAGAGCTGCACGGCGCAGCAGCTTGGGCCATCGTCAGTCAGATATTCTTCTATAACACACAAAAAGTATCACGGTAGTATCTTAAAACATTAGCATTACTTTCTTCAGTGTGACAACTAATAAGATTCAATTATTTATGAGCGTGAGTTATAGTTAAAAACAAATGAATGTGTTAATATCTGTCGACGTACTACTATAAAATTCTGGACTTCCATCACCCGTACCACATTATGCAATGAAAACAAAAAAAACATTCCATGCCTTACATACATCTCACTCGCACAGTTTAGTAATATTTTTCTATATTAATGCATACCAAAGACAGCTTCTCGGAGAGCCTCTCCGGATAGCAGCTCGGAGAGCCGCTGAGGACAGCAGCTCGGAGAGCCACTCAGGACAGCAGCTCGGAGAGCTGCACGGCGCAGCAGCTTGGGCCATCGTCAGTCAGTTATTCTTCTATAACACACAAAAAGTATCACGGTAGCATCTTAAAACATTAGCATTACTTTCTTCAGTGTGACAACTAATAAGATTCAATTATTTATGAGCGTGAGTAATAGTTAAAACAAATGAATGTGTTAATATCTGTCGACGTACTACGATAAAATTCTGGACTACCATCACCCGCACCACATTATGCAATGAAAACAAAAAAAAAACATTCCATGCCTTACATACATCTCACTCGCACAGTTGACAGCTTCTCGGAGAGCCTCTCCGGATAGCAGCTCGGAGAGCCGCTGAGGACAGCAGCTCGGAGAGCCACTCAGGACAGCAGCTCGGAGAGCTGCACGGCGCAGCAGCTTGGGCCATCGTCAGTCAGATATTCTTCTATAACACACAAAAAGTATCACGGTAGCGTCTTAAAACATTAGCATTACTTTCTTCAGTGTGACAACTAATAAGATTCAATTATTTATGAGCATGAGTAATAGTTAAAAACAAATGAATGTGTTAATATCTGTCGACGTACTACGATAAAATTCTGGACTACCATCACCCGCACCACATTATGCAATTAAAACAAAAAAAACATTCCATGCGTTACAAACATCTCACTCGCACAGTTGACAGCTTCTCGGAGAGCCTCTCCGGATAGCAGCTCGGAGAGCCGCTGAGGACAGCAGCTCGGAGAGCCACTCAGGACAGCAGCTCGGAGAGCTGCACGGCGCAGCAGCTTGGGCCATCGTCAGTCAGATATTCTTCTATAACACACAAAAAGTATCACGGTAGCATCTTAAAACATAAGCATTACTTTCTTCAGTGTGACAACTAATAAGATTCAATTATTTATGAGCGTGAGTAAAAGTTAAAAACAAATGAATGTGTTAATATCTGTCGACGTACTACGATAAAATTCTGGACTACCATCACCCGCACCACATTATGCAATGAAAACAAAAAAAACATTCCATGCCTTACATACATCTCACTCGCACAGTTGACAGCTTCTCGGAGAGCCTCTCCGGATAGCAGCTCGGAGAGCCACTGAGGACAGCAGCTCGGAGAGCCACTCAGGACAGCAGCTCGGAGAGCTGCACGGCGCAGCAGCTTGGGCCATCATCAGTCAGATATTCTTCTATAACACACAAAAAGTATCACGGTAGCATCTTAAAACATTAGCATTACTTTCTTCAGTGTGACAACTAATAAGATTCAATTATTTATGAGCGTGAGTGATAGTTAAAAACAAATGAATGTGTTAATATCTGTCGACGTACTACTATAAAATTCTGGACTTCCATCACCCGTACCACATTATGCAATGAAAACAAAAAAAAACATTCCATGCCTTACATACATCTCACTCGCACAGTTTAGTAATATTTTTCTTTATTAATGCATACCAAAGACAGCTTCTCGGAGAGCCTCTCCGGATAGCAGCTCGGAGAGCCGCTGAGGACAGCAGCTCGGAGAGCCACTCAGGACAGCAGCTCGGAGAGCTGCACGGCGCAGCAGCTTGGGCCATCGTCAGTCAGTTATTCTTCTATAACACACAAAAAGTATCACGGTAGCATCTTAAAACATTAGCATTACTTTCTTCAGTGTGACAACTAATAAGATTCAATTATTTATGAGCGTGAGTAATAGTTAAAACAAATGAATGTGTTAATATCTGTCGACGTACTACGATAAAATTCTGGACTACCATCAGCCGCACCACATTATGCAATGAAAACAAAAAAAAAACATTCCATGCCTTACATACATCTCACTCGCACAGTTGACAGCTTCTCGGAGAGCCTCTCCGGATAGCAGCTCGAAGAGCCGCTGAGGACAGCAGCTCGGAGAGCCACTCAGGACAGCAGCTCGGAGAGCTGCACGGCGCAGCAGCTTGGGCCATCGTCAGTCAGATATTCTTCTATAACACACAAAAAGTATCACGGTAGCATCTTAAAACATTAGCATTACTTTCTTCAGTGTGACAACTAATAAGATTCAATTATTTATGAGCGTGAGTAATAGTTAAAAACAAATGAATGTGTTAATATCTGCCGACGTACTACGATAAAATTCTGGACTACCATCACCCGCACCACATTATGCAATGAAAACAAAAAAAAACATTCCATGCCTTACATACATCTCACTCGCACAGTTGACGGCTTCTCGGAGAGCCTCTCCGGATAGCAGCTCGGAGAGCCGCTGAGGACAGCAGCTCGGAGAGCCTCTCCGGATAGCAGCTCGGAGAGCCGCTGAGGACAGCAGCTCGGAGAGCCACTCAGGACAGCAGCTCGGAGAGCTGCACGGCGCAGCAGCTTGGGCCATCGTCAGTCAGATATTCTTCTATAACACACAAAAAGTATCACGGTAGCGTCTTAAAACATTAGCATTACTTTCTTCAGTGTGACAACTAATAAGATTCAATTATTTATGAGCGTGAGTAATAGTTAAAAACAAATGAATGTGTTAATATCTGTCGACGTACTACGATAAAATTCTGGACTACCATCACCCGCACCACATTATGCAATGAAAACAAAAAAAAAATTCCATGCCTTACATACATCTCACTCGCACAGTTGACAGCTTCTCGGAGAGCCTCTCCGGATAGCAGCTCGGAGAGCCACTCAGGATAGCAGCTCGGAGAGCTGCACGGCGCAGCAGCTTGGGCCATCGTCAGTCAGATATTCTTCTATAACACACAAAAAGTATCACGGTAGCATCTTAAAACATTAGCATTACTTTCTTCAGTGTGACAACTAATAAGATTCAATTATTTATGAGCGTGAGTAATAGTTAAAAACAAATGAATGTGTTAATATCTGTCGACGTACTACGATAAAATTCTGGACTACCATCACCCGCACCACATTATGCAATGAAACCAAAAAAAAACATTCCATGCCTTACATACATCTCACTCGCACAGTTGACAGCTTATCGGAGAGCCTCTCCGGATAGCAGCTCGGAGAGCCGCTGAGGACAGCAGCTCGGAGAGCTGCACGGCGCAGCAGCTTGGGCCATCGTCAGTCAGATATTCTTTTATAACACACAAAAAGTATCACGGTAGCATCTTAAAACATTAGCATTACTTTCTTCAGTGTGACAACTATTAAGATTCAATTATTTATGAGCGTGAGTAATAGTTAAAAACAAATGAATGTGTTAATATCTGTCGACGTTCTACGATAAAATTCTGGACTACCATCACCCGCACCACATTATGCAATGAAAACAAAAAAAAACATTCCATGCCTTACATACATCTCACTCGCACAGTTGACAGCTTCTCGGAAAGCCTCTCCGGATAGCAGCTCGGAGAGCCGCTGAGGACAGCAGCTTGGAGAGCCACTCAGGACCTCAGCTCGGAGAGCTGCACGGCGCAGCAGCTTGGGCCATCGTCAGTCAGATATTCTTCTATAACACACAAAAAGTATCACGGTAGCATCTTAAAACATTAGCATTACTTTCTTCAGTGTGACAACTAATAAGATTCAATTATTTATGAGCGTGAGTAATAGTTAAAAACAAATGAATGTGTTAGACGTACTACGATAAAATTCTGGACTACCATCACCCGCACCACATTATGCAATGAAAACAAAAAAAAACATTTCATGCGTTACATACATCTCACTCGCACAGTTGACAGCTTCTCGGAGAGCCTCTCCGGATAGCAGCTCGGAGAGCCGCTGAGGACAGCAGCTCGGAGAGCCACTCAGGACAGCAGCTCGGAGAGCTGCACGGCGCAGCAGCTTGGGCATTGTCAGTCAGATATTCTTCTATAACACACAAAAAGTATCACGGTAGCGTCTTAAAACATTAGCATTACTTTCTTCAGTGTGACAACTAATAAGATTCAATTATTTATGAGCGTGAGTAATAGTTAAAAACAAATGAATGTGTTAATATCTGTCGACGTACTACGATAAAATTCTGGACTACCATCACCCGCACCACATTATGCAATGAAAACAAAAAAAAAATTCCATGCCTTACATACATCTCACTCGCACAATTGACAGCTTCTCGGAGAGCCTCTCCGGATAGCAGCTCGGAGAGCCACTCAGGATAGCAGCTCGGAGAGCTGCACGGCGCAGCAGCTTGGGCCATCGTCAGTCAGATATTCTTCTATAACACACAAAAAGTATCACGGTAGCATCTTAAAACATTAGCATTACTTTCTTCAGTGTGACAACTAATAAGATTCAATTATTTATGAGCGTGAGTAATAGTTAAAAACAAATGAATGTGTTAATATCTGTCGACGTACTACGATAAAATTCTGGACTACCATCACCCGCACCACATTATGCAATGAAAACAAAAAAAAACATTCCATGCCTTACATACATCTCACTCGCACAGTTGACAGCTTATCGGAGAGCCTCTCCGGATAGCAGCTCGGAGAGCCGCTGAGGACAGCAGCTCGGAGAGCTGCACGGCGTAGCAGCTTGGGCCATCGTCAGTCAGATATTCTTCTATAACACACAAAAAGTATCACGGTAGCATCTTAAAACATTAGCATTACTTTCTTCAGTGTGACAACTAATAAGATTCAATTATTTATGAGCGTGAGTAATAGTTAAAAACAAATGAATGTGTTAATATCTGTCGACGTTCTACGATAAAATTCTGGACTACCATCACCCGCACCACATTATGCAATGAAAACAAAAAAAAACATTCCATGCCTTACATACATCTCACTCGTACAGTTGACAGCTTCTCGGAAAGCCTCTCCGGATAGCAGCTCGGAGAGCCGCTGAGGACAGCAGCTTGGAGAGCCACTCAGGACCTCAGCTCGGAGAGCTGCACGGCGCAGCAGCTTGGGCCATCGTCAGTCAGATATTCTTCTATAACACACAAAAAGTATCACGGTAGCATCTTAAAACATTAGCATTACTTTCTTCAGTGTGACAACTAATAAGATTCAATTTTTTATGAGCGTGAGTAATAGTTAAAAACAAATGAATGTGTTAGACGTACTACGATAAAATTCTGGACTACCATCACCCGCACCACATTATGCAATGAAAACAAAAAAAAACATTCCATGCGTTACATACATCTCACTCGCACAGTTGACAGCTTCTCGGAGAGCCTCTCCGGATAGCAGCTCGGAGAGCCGCTGAAGACAGCAGCTCGGAGAGCCACTAAGGACAGCAGCTCGGAGAGCTGCACGGCGCAGCAGCTTGGGCCATCGTCAGTTAGATATTCTTCTATAACACACAAAAAGTATCACGGTAGCATCTTAAAACATTAGCATTACTTTCTTCAGTGTGACAACTAATAAGATTCAATTATTTATGAGCGTGAGTAATAGTTAAAAACAAATGAATGTGTTAGACGTACTACGATAAAATTCTGGACTACCATCACCCGCACCACATTATGCAATGAAAACAAAAAAAAACATTTCATGCGTTACATACATCTCACTCGCACAGTTGACAGCTTCTCGGAGAGCCTCTCCGGATAGCAGCTCGGAGAGCCGCTGAAGACAGCAGCTCGGAAAGCCACTCAGGACAGCAGCTCGGAGAGCTGCACGGCGCAGCAGCTTGGGCCATAGTCAGTCAGATATTCTTCTATAACACACAAAAAGTATCACGGTAGCATCTTAAAACATTAGCATTACTTTCTTCAGTGTGACAACTAATAAGATTCAATTATTTATGAGCGTGAGTAATATATAAAAACAAATGAATGTGTTAATATCTGTCGACGTACTACGATAAAATTCTGGCCTACCATCACCCGCACCACATTATGCAATGAAAACAAAAAAAACATTCCATGCCTTACATACATCTCACTCGCACAGTTGACAGCTTCTCGGAGAGCCTCTCCGGATAGCAGCTCGGAGAGCCGCTGAGGACAGCAGCTCGGAGAGCCACTCAGGACAGCAGCTCGGAGAGCTGCACGGCGCAGCAGCTTGGGCCATCGTCAGTCAGATATTCTTCTATAACACACAAAAAGTATCACGGTAGCATCTTAAAACATTAGCATTACTTTCTTCAGTGTGACAACTAATAAGATTCAATTATTTATGAGCGTGAGTAATAGTTAAAAACAAATGAATGTGTTAATATCTGTCGACGTACTACGATAAAATTCTGGACTACCATCACCCGCACCACATTATACAATGAAAACAAAAAAAAACATTCCATGCCTTACATACATCTCACTCGCACAGTTGACAGCTTCTCGGAGAGCCTCTCCGGATAGCAGCTCGGAGAGTCGCTGAGGACAGCAGCTCGGAGAGCCACTCAGGACAGCAGCTCGGAGAGCTGCACGGCGCAGCAGCTTGGGCCATCGTCAGTCAGATATTCTTCTATAACACACAAAAAGTATCACGGTAGCGTCTTAAAACATTAGCATTACTTTCTTCAGTGTGACAACTAATAAGATTCAATTATTTATGAGCATGAGTAATAGTTAAAAACAAATGAATGTGTTAATATCTGTCGACGTACTACGATAAAATTCTGGACTACCATCACCCGCACCACATTATGCAATTAAAACAAAAAAAACATTCCATGCGTTACAAACATCTCACTCGCACAGTTGACAGCTTCTCGGAGAGCCTCTCCGGATAGCAGCTCGGAGAGCCGCTGAGGACAGCAGCTCGGAGAGCCACTCAGGACAGCAGCTCGGAGAGCTGCACGGCGCAGCAGCTTGGGCCATCGTCAGTCAGATATTCTTCTATAACACACAAAAAGTATCACGGTAGCATCTTAAAACATTAGCATTACTTTCTTCAGTGTGACAACTAATAAGATTCAATTATTTATGAGCGTGAGTAATAGTTAAAAACAAATGAATGTGTTAATATCTGTCGACGTACTACGATAAAATTCTGGACTACCATCACCCGCACCACATTATGCAATGAAAACAAAAAAAAACATTCCATGCCTTACATACATCTCACTCGCACAGTTGACAGCTTCTCGGAGAGCCTCTCCGGATAGCAGCTCGGAGAGCCACTCAAGACAGCAGCTCGGAGAGCTGCACGGCGCAGCAGCTTGGGCCATCGTCAGTCAGATATTCTTCTATAACACACAAAAAGTATCACGGTAGCATCTTAAAACATTAGCATTACTTTCTTCAGTGTGACAACTAATAAGATTCAATTATTTATGAGCGTGAGTAATAGTTAAAACAAATGAATGTGTTAATATCTGTCGACGTACTACGATAAAATTCTGGACTACCATCACCCGCACCACATTATGCAATGAAAACAAAAAAAAAACATTCCATGCCTTACATACATCTCACTCGCACAGTTGACAGCTTCTCGGAGAGCCTCTCCGGATAGCAGCTCGGAGAGCCGCTGAGGACAGCAGCTCGGAGAGCCACTCAGGACAGCAGCTCGGAGAGCTGCACGGCGCAGCAGCTTGGGCCATCGTCAGTCAGATATTCTTCTATAACACACAAAAAGTATCACGGTAGCATCTTAAAACATTAGCATTACTTTCTTCAGTGTAACAACTAATAAGATTCAATTATTTATGAGCGTGAGTAATAGTTAAAAACAAATGAATGTGTTAATATCTGCCGACGTACTACGATAAAATTCTGGACTACCATCAACCGCACCACATTATGCAATGAAAACAAAAAAAAACATTCCATGCCTTACATACATCTCACTCGCACAGTTGACAGCTTCTCGGAGAGCCTCTCCGGATAGCAGCTCGGAGAGCCGCTGAGGACAGCAGCTCGGAGAGCCACTCAGGACAGCAGCTCGGAGAGCTGCACGGCGCAGCAGCTTGGGCCATCGTCAGTCAGATATTCTTCTATAACACACAAAAAGTATCACGGTAGCATCTTAAAACATTAGCATTACTTTCTTCAGTGTGACAACTAATAAGATTCAATTATTTATGAGCGTAAGTAATAGTTAAAAACAAATGAATGTGTTAATATCTGTCGACGTACTACGATAAATTCTGGACTACCATCACCCGCACCACATTATGCAATGATAACAAAAAAAAAACATTCCATGCCTTACATACATCTCACTCGCACAGTTGACAGCTTCTCGGAGAGCCTCTCCGGATAGCAGTTTGGAGAGCCGCTGAGGACAGCAGCTCGTAGAGCCACTCAGGGCAGCAGCTCGGAGAGCTGCACGGCGCAGCAGCTTGGGGAGCTGCACGGCGCAGCAGCTTCGGCCATCGTCAGTCAGATATTCTTCTATAACACACAAAAAGTATCACGGTAGCATCTTAAAACATTAGCATTACTTTCTTCAGTGGGACAACTAATAAGATTCAATTATTTATGAGCGTGAGTAATAGTTAAAAACAAATGAATGTGTTAGACGTACTACGATAAAATTCTGGACTACCATCACCCGCACCACATGATGCAATGAAAACAAAAAAAAACATTCCATGCCTTACATACATCTCACTCGCACAGTTGACGGCTTCTCGGAGAGCCTCTCCGGATAGCAGCTCGGAGAGCCGCTGAGGACAGCAGCTCGTAGAGCCACTCAGGACAGCAGCTCGGAGAGCTGCACGGCGCAGCAGCTTGGGGAGCTGCACGGCGCAGCAGCTTCGGCCATCGTCAGTCAGATATTCTTCTATAACACACAAAAAGTATCACGGTAGCATCTTAAAACATTAGCATTACTTTCTTCAGTGGGACAACTAATAAGATTCAATTATTTATGAGCGTGAGTAATAGTTAAAAACAAATGAATGTGTTAGACGTACTACGATAAAATTCTGGACTACCATCACCCGCACCACATTATACAATGAAAACAAAAAAAAACATTCCATGCCTTACATACATCTCACTCGCACAGTTGACATCTTCTCGAAGAGCCTCTCCGGATAGCAGCTCGGAGAGCCGCTGAGGACAGCAGCTCGGAAAGCCACTCAGGACAGCAGCTCGGAGAGCTGCACGGCGCAGCAGCTTGGGCCATCGTCAGTCAGATATTCTTCTATAACACACAAAAAGTATCACGGTAGCATCTTAAAACATTAGCATTACTTTCTTCAGTGTGACAACTAATAAGATTCAATTATTTATGAGCGTGAGTAATAGTTAAAAACAAATGAATGTGTTAATATCTGTCGACGTACTACGATAAAATTCTGGACTTACATCACCCGCACCACATTATGCAAAGAAAACAAAAAAAAAACATTCCATGCCTTACATACATCTCACTCGCATAGTTGACAGCTTCTCGGAGAGCCTCTCCGGATAGCAGCTCGGAGAGCCGCTGAGGACAGCAGCTCGGAGAGCCACTCAGGACAGCAGCTCGGAGAGCTGCACGGCGAAGCAGCTTGGGCCATCGTCAGTCAGATATTCTTCTATAACACACAAAAAGTATCACGGTAGCATCTTAAAACATTAGCATTACTTTTTTCAGTGTGACAACTAATAAGATTCAATTATTTATGAGCGTGAGTAATAGTTAAAAACAAATAATTGTGTTAATATCTGTCGACGTACTACGATAAAATTCTGGACTACCATCACCCGCACCACATGATGCAATGAAAACAAAAAAAAACATTCCATGCCTTACATACATCTCACTCGCACAGTTGACGGCTTCTCGGAGAGCCTCTCCGGATAGCAGCTCGGAGAGCCGCTGAGGACAGCAGCTCGTAGAGCCACTCAGGACAGCAGCTCGGAGAGCTGCACGGCGCAGCAGCTTGGGGAGCTGCACGGCGCAGCAGCTTCGGCCATCGTCAGTCAGATATTCTTCTATAACACACAAAAAGTATCACGGTAGCATCTTAAAACATTAGCATTACTTTCTTCAGTGGGACAACTAATAAGATTCAATTATTTATGAGCGTGAGTAATAGTTAAAAACAAATGAATGTGTTAATATCTGTCGACGTACTACGATAAAATTCTGGACTACCATCACCCGCACCACATTATGCAATGAAAACAAAAAAAAACATTCCATGCCTTACATACATCTCACTCGCACAGTTGACAGCTTCTCGGAGAGCCTCTCCGGATAGCAGCTCGGAGAGCCACTCAAGACAGCAGCTCGGAGAGCGGCACGGCGCAGCAGCTTGGGCCATCGTCAGTCAGATATTCTTCTATAACACACAAAAAGTATCACGGTAGCATCTTAAAACATTAGCATTACTTTCTTCAGTGTGACAACTAATAAGATTCAATTATTTATGAGCGTGAGTAATAGTTAAAACAAATGAATGTGTTAATATCTGTCGACGTACTACGATAAAATTCTGGACTACCATCACCCGCACCACATTATGCAATGAAAACAAAAAAAAAACATTCCATGCCTTACATACATCTCACTCGCACAGTTGACAGCTTCTCGGAGAGCCTCTCCGGATAGCAGCTCGGAGAGCCGCTGAGGACAGCAGCTCGGAGAGCCACTCAGGACAGCAGCTCGGAGAGCTGCACGGCGCAGCAGCTTGGGCCATCGTCAGTCAGATATTCTTCTATAACACACAAAAAGTATCACGGTAGCATCTTAAAACATTAGCATTACTTTCTTCAGTGTGACAACTAATAAGATTCAATTATTTATGAGCGTGAGTAATAGTTAAAAACAAATGAATGTGTTAATATCTGTCGACGTACTACGATAAAATTCTGGACTACCATCACCCGCACCACATTATACAATGAAAACAAAAAAAAACATTCCATGCCTTACATACATCTCACTCGCACAGTTGACAGCTTCTCGGAGAGCCTCTCCGGATAGCAGCTCGGAGAGTCGCTGAGGACAGCAGCTCGGAGAGCCACTCAGGACAGCAGCTCGGAGAGCTGCACGGCGCAGCAGCTTGGGCCATCGTCAGTCAGATATTCTTCTATAACACACAAAAAGTATCACGGTAGCGTCTTAAAACATTAGCATTACTTTCTTCAGTGTGACAACTAATAAGATTCAATTATTTATGAGCATGAGTAATAGTTAAAAACAAATGAATGTGTTAATATCTGTCGACGTACTACGATAAAATTCTGGACTACCATCACCCGCACCACATTATGCAATTAAAACAAAAAAAACATTCCATGCGTTACAAACATCTCACTCGCACAGTTGACAGCTTCTCGGAGAGCCTCTCCGGATAGCAGCTCGGAGAGCCGCTGAGGACAGCAGCTCGGAGAGCCACTCAGGACAGCAGCTCGGAGAGCTGCACGGCGCAGCAGCTTGGGCCATCGTCAGTCAGATATTCTTCTATAACACACAAAAAGTATCACGGTAGCATCTTAAAACATTAGCATTACTTTCTTCAGTGTGACAACTAATAAGATTCAATTATTTATGAGCGTGAGTAATAGTTAAAAACAAATGAATGTGTTAATATCTGTCGACGTACTACGATAAAATTCTGGACTACCATCACCCGCACCACATTATGCAATGAAAACAAAAAAAAACATTCCATGCCTTACATACATCTCACTCGCACAGTTGACAGCTTCTCGGAGAGCCTCTCCGGATAGCAGCTCGGAGAGCCACTCAAGACAGCAGCTCGGAGAGCTGCATGGCGCAGCAGCTTGGGCCATCGTCAGTCAGATATTCTTCTATAACACACAAAAAGTATCACGGTAGCATCTTAAAACATTAGCATTACTTTCTTCAGTGTGACAACTAATAAGATTCAATTATTTATGAGCGTGAGTAATAGTTAAAACAAATGAATGTGTTAATATCTGTCGACGTACTACGATAAAATTCTGGACTACCATCACCCGCACCACATTATGCAATGAAAACAAAAAAAAAACATTCCATGCCTTACATACATCTCACTCGCACAGTTGACAGCTTCTCGGAGAGCCTCTCCGGATAGCAGCTCAGAGAGCCACTGAGGACAGCAGCTCGGAGAGCCACTCAGGACAGCAGCTCGGAGAGCTGCACGGCGCAGCAGCTTGGGCCATCGTCAGTCAGATATTCTTCTATAACACACAAAAAGTATCACGGTAGCATCTTAAAACATTAGCATTACTTTCTTCAGTGTGACAACTAATAAGATTCAATTATTTATGAGCGTGAGTAATAGTTAAAAACAAATGAATGTGTTAATATCTGTCGACGTACTACGATAAAATTCTGGACTTACATCACCCGCACCACATTATGCAATGAAAACAAAAAAAAAACATTCCATGCCTTACATACATCTCACTCGCATAGTTGACAGCTTCTCGGAGAGCCTCTCCGGATAGCAGCTCGGAGAGCCGCTGAGGACAGCAGCTCGGAGAGCCTTTCAGGACAGCAGCTCGGAGAGCTGCACGGCGCAGCAGCTTGGGCCATCGTCAGTCAGATATTCTTCTATAACACACAAAAAGTATCACGGTAGCATCTTAAAACATTAGCATTACTTTCTTCAGTGTGACAACTAATAAGATTCAATTATTTATGAGCGTGAGTAATAGTTAAAAACAAATAATTGTGTTAATATCTGTCGACGTACTACGATAAAATTCTGGACTACCATCACCCGCACCACATGATGCAATGAAAACAAAAAAAAACATTCCATGCCTTACATACATCTCACTCGCACAGTTGACAGCTTCTCGGAGAGCCTCTCCGGATAGCAGCTCGGAGAGCCGCTGAGGACAGCAGCTCGTAGAGCCACTCAGGACAGCAGCTCGGAGAGCTGCACGGCGCAGCAGCTTGGGGAGCTGCACGGCGCAGCAGCTTCGGCCATCGTCAGTCAGATATTCTTCTATAACACACAAAAAGTATCACGGTAGCATCTTAAAACATTAGCATTACTTTCTTCAGTGGGACAACTAATAAGATTCAATTATTTATGAGCATGAGTAATAGTTAAAAACAAATGAATGTGTTAGACGTACTACGATAAAATTCTGGACTACCATCACCCGCACCACATTATACAATGAAAACAAAAAAAAACATTCCATGCCTTACATACATCTCACTCGCACAGTTGACATCTTCTCGAAGAGCCTCTCCGGATAGCAGCTCGGAGAGCCGCTGAGGACAGCAGCTCGGAAAGCCACTCAGGACAGCAGCTCGGAGAGCTGCACGGCGCAGCAGCTTGGGCCATCGTCAGTCAGATATTCTTCTATAACACACAAAAAGTATCACGGTAGCATCTTAAAACATTAGCATTACTTTCTTCAGTGTGACAACTAATAAGATTCAATTATTTATGAGCGTGAGTAATAGTTAAAAACAAATGAATGTGTTAATATCTGTCGACGTACTACGATAAAATTCTGGACTTACATCACCCGCACCACATTATGCAATGAAAACAAAAAAAAAACATTCCATGCCTTACATACATCTCACTCGCATAGTTGACAGCTTCTCGGAGAGCCTCTCCGGATAGCAGCTCGGAGAGCCGCTGAGGACAGCAGCTCGGAGAGCCACTCAGGACAGCAGCTCGGAGAGCTGCACGGCGCAGCAGCTTGGGCCATCGTCAGTCAGATATTCTTCTATAACACACAAAAAGTATCACGGTAGCATCTTAAAACATTAGCATTACTTTCTTCAGTGTGACAACTAATAAGATTCAATTATTTATGAGCGTGAGTAATAGTTAAAAACAAATAATTGTGTTAATATCTGTCGACGTACTACGATAAAATTCTGGACTACCATCACCCGCACCACATGATGCAATGAAAACAAAAAAAAACATTCCATGCCTTACATACATCTCACTCGCACAGTTGACGGCTTCTCGGAGAGCCTCTCCGGATAGCAGCTCGGAGAGCCGCTGAGGACAGCAGCTCGTAGAGCCACTCAGGACAGCAGCTCGGAGAGCTGCACGGCGCAGCAGCTTGGGGAGCTGCACGGCGCAGCAGCTTCGGCCATCGTCAGTCAGATATTCTTCTATAACACACAAAAAGTATCACGGTAGCATCTTAAAACATTAGCATTACTTTCTTCAGTGGGACAACTAATAAGATTCAATTATTTATGAGCGTGAGTAATAGTTAAAAACAAATGAATGTGTTAGACGTACTACGATAAAATTCTGGACTACCATCACCCGCACCACATTATACAATGAAAACAAAAAAAAACATTCCATGCCTTACATACATCTCACTCGCACAGTTGACATCTTCTCGAAGAGCCTCTCCGGATAGCAGCTCAGAGAGCCACTGAGGACAACAGCTCGGAGAGCCACTCAGGACAGCAGCTCGGAGAGCTGCACGGCGCAGCAGCTTGGGCCATCGTCAGTCAGATATTCTTCTATAACACACAAAAAGTATCACGGTAGCATCTTAAAACATTAGCATTACTTTCTTCAGTGTGACAACTAATAAGATTCATTTATTTATGAGCGTGAGTAATAGTTAAAAACAAATGAATGTGTTAGACGTACTACGATAAAATTCTGGACTACCATCACCCGCACCACATTATGCAATGAAAACAAAAAAAAACATTCCATGCCTTACATACATCTCACTCGCACAGTTGACATCTTCTCGGAGAGCCTCTCCGGATAGCAGCTCATAGAGCCACTGAGGACAGCAGCTCGGAGAGCCACTCAGGACAGCAGCTCGGAGAGCTGCACGGCGCAGCAGCTTGGGCCATCGTCAGTCAGATATTCTTCTATAACACACAAAAAGTATCACGGTAGCATCTTAAAACATTAGCATTACTTTCTTCAGTGTGACAACTAATAAGATTCAATTATTTATGAGCGTGAGTATTATTTAAAAACAAATGAATGTGTTAATATCTGTCGACGTACTACGATAAAATTCTGGACTAGCATCACCCGCACCACATTATGCAATCAAAACAAAAAAAAACATTCCATGCCTTACATACATCTCACTCGCACAGTTGACAGCTTCTCGGAGAGCCTCTCCGGATAGCAGCTCGGAGAGCCGCTGAGGACAGCAGCTCGGAGAGCCACTCAGGACAGCAGCTCGGGAGCTGCACGGCGCAGGAGCTTGGGCCATCATCAGTCAGATATTCTTCTATAACACACAAAAAGTATCACGGTAGCATCTTAAAACATTAGCATTACTTTCTTCAGTGTGACAACTAATAAGATTCAATTATTTATGAGCGTGAGTAATAGTAAAAACAAATGAATGTGTTAATATCTGTCGACGTACTACGATAAAATTCTGGACTACCATCACCCGCACCACATTATGCAATGAAAACAAAAAAAACATTCCATGCCTTACATACATCTCACTCGCACAGCTGACAGCTTCTCGGAGAGCCTCTCCGGATAGCAGCTCGGAGAGCCGCTGAGGACAGCAGCTCGGAGAGCCACTCAGGACAGCAGCTCGGAGAGCTGCACGGCGCAGCAGCTTGGGCCATCGTCAGTCAGATATTCTTCTATAACACACAAAAAGTATCACGGTAGCGTCTTAAAACATAAGCATTACTTTCTTCAGTGTGACAACTAATAAGATTTAATTATTTATGAGCGTGAGTATTAGTTAAAAACAAATGAATGTGTTAATATCTGTCGACGTTCTACGATAAAATTCTGGACTACCATCACCCGCACCACATTATGCAATCAAAACAAAAAAAAACATTCCATGCCTTACATACATCTCACTCGCACAGTTGACAGCTTCTCGGAGAGCCTCTCCGGATAGCAGTACGGAGAGCCGCTGAGGACAGCAGCTCGGAGAGCCACTCAGGACAGCAGCTCGGAGAGCTGCACGGCGCAGCAGCTTGGGCCATCGTCAGTCAGATATTCTTCTATAACACACAAAAAGTATCACGGTAGCATCTTAAAACATTAGCATTACTTTCTTCAGTGTGACAACTAATAAGATTCAATTATTTATGAGCGTGAGTAATAGTTAAAAACAAATGAATGTGTTAATATCTGTCGACGTACTACGATAAAATTCTGGACTACCATCACCCGCACCACATTATGCAATGAAAACAAAAAAAAAACATTCCATGCCTTACATACATCTCACTCGCACAGTTGACAGCTTCTCGGAGAGCCTCTCCGGATAGCAGCTCGGAGAGCCGCTGAGGACAGCAGCTCGTAGAGCCACTCAGGACAGCAGCTCGGAGAGCTGCACGGCGAAGCAGCTTGGGCCATCGTCAGTCAGATATTCTTCTATAACACACAAAAAGTATCACGGTAGCATCTTAAAACATTAGCATTACTTTCTTCAGTGTGACAACTAATAAGATTCAATTATTTATGAGCGTGAGTAATAGTTAAAAACAAATGAATGTGTTAATATCTGCCGACGTACTACGATAAAACTCTGGACTACCATCACCCGCACCACATTATACAATGAAAACAAAAAAAACATTCCATGCCTTACATACATCTCACTCGCACAGTTGACAGCTTCTCGGAGAGCCTCTCCGGATTACAGCTCGGAGAGCCGCTGAGGACAGCAGCTCGGAGAGCCACTCAGGACAGCAGCTCGGAGAGCTGCACGGCGCAGCAGCTTGGGCCATCGTCAGTCAGATATTTTTCTATAACACACAAAAAGTATCACGGTAGCGTCTTAAAACATTAGCATTACTTTCTTCAGTGTGACAACTAATAAGATTCAATTATTTATGAGCGTGAGTAATAGTTAAAAACAAATGAATGTGTTAATATCTGTCGACGTACTACGATAAAATTCTGGACTACCATCACCCGCACCACATTATGCAATTAAAACAAAAAAAACATTCCATGCCTTACATACATCTCACTCGCACAGTTGACAGCTTCTCGGAGAGCCTCTCCGGATAGCAGCTCGGAGAGCCGCTGAGGACAGCAGCTCGGAGAGCCACTCAGGACAGCAGCTCGGAGAGCTGCACGGCGCAGCAGCTTGGGCCATCGTCAGTCAGATATTCTTCTATAACACACAAAAAGTATCACGGTAGCATCTTAAAATATTAGCATTACTTTCTTCAGTGTGACAACTAATAAGATTCAATTATTTATCAGCGTGAGTAATAATTAAAAACAAATGAATGTGTTAATATCTGTCGATGTACTACGATAAAATTCTGGACTACCATCACCCGCACCACATTATGCAATGAAAACAAAAAAAAAACATTCCATGCCTTACATACATCTCTTTCGCACAGTTGACAGCTTCTCGGAGAGCCTCTCCGGATAGCAGCTCGGAGAGCCACTGAGGACAGCAGCTCGGAGAGCCACTCAGGACAGCAGCTCGGAGAGCTGCACGGCGCAGCAGCTTGGGCCATCGTCAGTCAGATATTCTTCTATAACACACAAAAAGTATCACGGTAGCATCTTAAAACATTAGCATTACTTTCTTCAGTGTGACAACTAATAAGATTTAATTATTTATGAGCGTGAGTAATAGTAAAAACAAATGAATGTGTTTATATCTGTCGACGTACTACGATAAAATTCTGGACTTCCATCACCCGCACCACATTATGCAATGAAAACAAAAAAAAACATTCCATGCCTTACATACATCTCACTCGCACAGTTGACAGCTTCTCGGAGAGCCTCTCCGGATAGCAGCTCGGAGAGCCGCTGAGGACAGCAGCTCGGAGAGCCACTCAGGACAGCAGCTCGGAGAGCTGCACGGCGCAGCAGCTTGGGCCATCGTCAGTCAGATATTTTTCTTTAACACACAAAAAGTATCACGGTAGCATCTTAAAACATTAGCATTACTTTCTTCAGTGTGACAACTAATAAGATTCAATTATTTATGAGCGTGAGTAATAATTAAAAACAAATGAATGTGTTAATATCTGCCGACGTACTACGATAAAACTCTGGACTACCATCACCCGCACCACATTATACAATGAAAACAAAAAAAAACATTCCATGCCTTACATACATCTCACTCGCACAGTTGACAGCTTCTCGGAGAGCCTCTCCGGATAGCAGCTCGGAGAGCCGCTGAGGACAGCAGCTCGGAGAGCCACTCAGGACAGCAGCTCGGAGAGCTGCACGGCGCAGCAGCTTGGGCCATCGTCAGTCAGATATTCTTCTATAACACACAAAAAGTATCACGGTAGCATCTTAAAACATTAGCATTACTTTCTTCAGTGTGACAACTAATAAGATTTAATTATTTATGAGCGTGAGTATTAGTTAAAAACAAATGAATGTGTTAATATCTGTCGACGTTCTACGATAAAATTCTGGACTACCATCACCCGCACCACATTATGCAATCAAAACAAAAAAAAACATTCCATGCCTTACATACATCTCACTCGCACAGTTGACAGCTTCTCGGAGAGCCTCTCCGGATAGCAGTACGGAGAGCCGCTGAGGACAGCAGCTCGGAGAGCCACTCAGGACAGCAGCTCGGAGAGCTGCACGGCGCAGCAGCTTGGGCCATCGTCAGTCAGATATTCTTCTATAACACACAAAAAGTATCACGGTAGCATCTTAAAACATTAGCATTACTTTCTTCAGTGTGACAACTAATAAGATTCAATTATTTATGAGCGTGAGTAATAGTTAAAAACAAATGAATGTGTTAATATCTGTCGACGTACTACGATAAAATTCTGGACTACCATCACCCGCACCACATTATGCAATGAAAACAAAAAAAAAACATTCCATGCCTTACATACATCTCACTCGCACAGTTGACAGCTTCTCGGAGAGCCTCTCCGGATAGCAGCTCGGAGAGCCGCTGAGGACAGCAGCTCGTAGAGCCACTCAGGACAGCAGCTCGGAGAGCTGCACGGCGCAGCAGCTTGGGCCATCGTCAGTCAGATATTCTTCTATAACACACAAAAAGTATCACGGTAGCATCTTAAAACATTAGCATTACTTTCTTCAGTGTGACAACTAATAAGATTCAATTATTTATGAGCGTGAGTAATAGTTAAAAACAAATGAATGTGTTAATATCTGCCGACGTACTACGATAAAACTCTGGACTACCATTACCCGCACCACATTATACAATGAAAACAAAAAAAACATTCCATGCCTTACATACATCTCACTCGCACAGTTGACAGCTTCTCGGAGAGCCTCTCCGGATTACAGCTCGGAGAGCCGCTGAGGACAGCAGCTCGGAGAGCCACTCAGGACAGCAGCTCGGAGAGCTGCACGGCGCAGCAGCTTGGGCCATCGTCAGTCAGATATTTTTCTATAACACACAAAAAGTATCACGGTAGCGTCTTAAAACATTAGCATTACTTTCTTCAGTGTGACAACTAATAAGATTCAATTATTTATGAGCGTGAGTAATAGTTAAAAACAAATGAATGTGTTAATATCTGTCGACGTACTACGATAAAATTCTGGACTACCATCACCCGCACCACATTATGCAATTAAAACAAAAAAAACATTCCATGCCTTACATACATCTCACTCGCACAGTTGACAGCTTCTCGGAGAGCCTCTCCGGATAGCAGCTCGGAGAGCCGCTGAGGACAGCAGCTCGGAGAGCCACTCAGGACAGCAGCTCGGAGAGCTGCACGGCGCAGCAGCTTGGGCCATCGTCAGTCAGATATTCTTCTATAACACACAAAAAGTATCACGGTAGCATCTTAAAACATTAGCATTACTTTCTTCAGTGTGACAACTAATAAGATTCAATTATTTATGAGCGTGAGTAATAGTTAAAAACAAATGAATGTGTTAATATCTGTCGATGTACTACGATAAAATTCTGGACTACCATCACCCGCACCACATTATGCAATGAAAACAAAAAAAAAACATTCCATGCCTTACATACATCTCTTTCGCACAGTTGACAGCTTCTCGGAGAGCCTCTCCGGATAGCAGCTCGGAGAGCCACTGAGGACAGCAGCTCGGAGAGCCACTCAGGACAGCAGCTCGGAGAGCTGCACGGCGCAGCAGCTTGGGCCATCGTCAGTCAGATATTCTTCTATAACACACAAAAAGTATCACGGTAGCATCTTCAAACATTAGCATTACTTTCTTCAGTGTGACAACTAATAAGATTCAATTATTTATGAGCGTGAGTAATAGTAAAAACAAATGAATGTGTTTATATCTGTCGACGTACTACGATAAAATTCTGGACTTCCATCACCCGCACCACATTATGCAATGAAAACAAAAAAAAACATTCCATGCCTTACATACATCTCACTCGCACAGTTGACAGCTTCTCGGAGAGCCTCTCCGGATAGCAGCTCGGAGAGCCGCTGAGGACAGCAGCTCGGAGAGCCACTCAGGACAGCAGCTCGGAGAGCTGCACGGCGCAGCAGCTTGGGCCATCGTCAGTCAGATATTTTTCTTTAACACACAAAAAGTATCACGGTAGCATCTTAAAACATTAGCATTACTTTCTTCAGTGTGACAACTAATAAGATTCAATTATTTATGAGCGTGAGTAATAATTAAAAACAAATGAATGTGTTAATATCTGCCGACGTACTACGATAAAACTCTGGACTACCATCACCCGCACCACATTATACAATGAAAACAAAAAAAAACATTCCATGCCTTACATACATCTCACTCGCACAGTTGACAGCTTCTCGGAGAGCCTCTCCGGATAGCAGCTCGGAGAGCCGCTGAGGACAGCAGCTCGGAGAGCCACTCAGGACAGCAGCTCGGAGAGCTGCACGGCGCAGCAGCTTGGGCCATCGTCAGTCAGATATTCTTCTATAACACACAAAAAGTATCACGGTAGCATCTTAAAACATTAGCATTACTTTCTTCAGTGTGACAACTAATAAGATTCAATTATTTATGAGCGTGAGTAATAGTTAAAAACAAATGAATGTGTTTTTATCTGTCGACGTACTACGATAAAATTCTGGACTACCATCACCCGCACCATATGATGCAATGAAAACAAAAAAAAAACATTCCATGCCTTACATACATCTCACTCGCACAGTTGACGGCTTCTCGGAGAGCCTCTCCGGATAGCAGCTCGGAGAGCCGCTGAGGACAGCAGCTCGGAGAGCCACTCAGGACAGCAGCTCGGAGAGCTGCACGGCGCAGCAGCTTGGGCCATCGTCAGTCAGATATTCTTCTATAACACACAAAAAGTATCACGGTAGCGTCTTAAAACATTAGCATTACTTTCTTCAGTGTGACAACTAATAAGATTCAATTATTTATGAGCGTGAGTAATAGTTAAAAACAAATGAATGTGTTAATATCTGTCGACGTACTACGATAAAATTCTGGACTACCATCACCCGCACCACATTATGCAATTAAAACAAAAAAAACATTCCATGCCTTACATACATCTCACTCGCACAGTTGACAGCTTCTCGGAGAGCCTCTCCGGATAGCAGCTCGGAGAGCCGCTGAGGACAGCAGCTCGGAGAGCCACTCAGGACAGCAGCTCGGAGAGCTGCACGGCGCAGCAGCTTGGGCCATCGTCAGTCAGATATTCTTCTATAACACACAAAAAGTATCACGGTAGCATCTTAAAACATTAGCATTACTTTCTTCAGTGTGACAACTAATAAGATTCAATTATTTATCAGCGTGAGTAATAATTAAAAACAAATGAATGTGTTAATATCTGTCGATGTACTACGATAAAATTCTGGACTACCATCACCCGCACCACATTATGCAATGAAAACAAAAAAAAAACATTCCATGCCTTACATACATCTCACTCGCACAGTTGACAGCTTCTCGGAGAGCCTCTCCGGATAGCAGCTCGGAGAGCCACTGAGGACAGCAGCTCGGAGAGCCACTCAGGACAGCAGCTCGGAGAGCTGCACGGCGCAGCAGCTTGGGCCATCGTCAGTCAGATATTCTTCTATAACACACAAAAAGTATCACGGTAGCATCTTAAAACATTAGCATTACTTTCTTCAGTGTGACAACTAATAAGATTCAATTATTTATGAGCGTGAGTAATAGTAAAAACAAATGAATGTGTTTATATCTGTCGACGTACTACGATAAAATTCTGGACTTCCATCACCCGCACCACATTATGCAATGAAAACAAAAAAAAACATTCCATGCCTTACATACATCTCACTCGCACAGTTGACAGCTTCTCGGAGAGCCTCTCCGGATAGCAGCTCGGAGAGCCGCTGAGGACAGCAGCTCGGAGAGCCACTCAGGACAGCAGCTCGGAGAGCTGCACGGCGCAGCAGCTTGGGCCATCGTCAGTCAGATATTCTTCTTTAACACACAAAAAGTATCACGGTAGCATCTTAAAACATTAGCATTACTTTCTTCAGTGTGACAACTAATAAGATTCAATTATTTATGAGCGTGAGTAATAATTAAAAACAAATGAATGTGTTAATATCTGCCGACGTACTACGATAAAACTCTGGACTACCATCACCCGCACCACATTATACAATGAAAACAAAAAAAAACATTCCATGCCTTACATACATCTCACTCGCACAGTTGACAGCTTCTCGGAGAGCCTCTCCGGATAGCAGCTCGGAGAGCCGCTGAGGACAGCAGCTCGGAGAGCCACTCAGGACAGCAGCTCGGAGAGCTGCACGGCGCAGCAGCTTGGGCCATCGTCAGTCAGATATTCTTCTATAACACACAAAAAGTATCACGGTAGCATCTTAAAACATTAGCATTACTTTCTTCAGTGTGACAACTAATAAGATTCAATTATTTATGAGCGTGAGTAATAGTTAAAAACAAATGAATGTGTTTTTATCTGTCGACGTACTACGATAAAATTCTGGACTACCATCACCCGCACCATATGATGCAATGAAAACAAAAAAAAACATTTCATGCCTTACATACATCTCACTCGCACAGTTGACGGCTTCTCGGAGAGCCTCTCCGGATAGCAGCTCGGAGAGCCGCTGAGGACAGCAGTTTGGAGAGCCACTCAGGACAGCAGCTCGGAGAGCTGCACGGCGCAGCAGCTTGGGCCATCGTCAGTCAGATATTCTTCTATAACACACAAAAAGTATCACGGTAGCGTCTTAAAACATTAGCATTACTTTCTTCAGTGTGACAACTAATAAGATTCAATTATTTATGAGCGTGAGTAATAGTTAAAAACAAATGAATGTGTTAATATCTGTCGACGTACTACGATAAAATTCTGGACTACCATCACCCGCACCACATTATGCAATGAAAACAAAAAAAAACATTCCATGCGTTACATACATCTCACTCGCACAGTTGACAGCTTCTCGGAGAGCCTCTCCGGATAGCAGCTCGGAGAGCCGCTGAGGACAGCAGCTCGGAGAGCCACTCAGGATAGCAGCTCGGAGAGCTGCACGGCGCAGCAGCTTGGGCCATCGTCAGTCAGATATTCTTCTTTAACACACAAAAAGTATCACGGTAGCATCTTAAAACATTAGCATTACTTTCTTCAGTGTGACAACTAATAAGATTCAATTATTTATGAGCGTGAGTAATAGTTAAAAACAAATGAATGTGTTAATATCTGCCGACGTACTACGATAAAACTCTGGACTACCATCACCCGCACCACATTATACAATGAAAACAAAAAAAAACATTCCATGCCTTACATACATCTCACTCGCACAGTTGACAGCTTCTCGGAGAGCCTCTCCGGATAGCAGCTCGGAGAGCCGCTGAGGACAGCAGCTCGGAGAGCCACTCAGGACAGCAGCTCGGAGAGCCACTCAGGACAGCAGCTTGGGCCATCGTCAGTCAGATATTCTTCTATAACACACAAAAAGTATCACGGTAGCATCTTAAAACATTAGCATTACTTTCTTCAGTGTGACAACTAATAAGATTCAATTATTTATGAGCGTGAGTAATAGTTAAAAACAAATGAATGTGTTAATATCTGTCGACGTACTACGATAAAATTCTGGACTACCATCACCCGCACCATATGATGCAATGAAAACAAAAAAAAAACATTCCATGCCTTACATACATCTCACTCGCACAGTTGACGGCTTCTCGGAGAGCCTCTCCAGATAGCAGCTCGGAGAGCCGCTGAGGACAGCAGCTCGGAGAGCCACTCAGGACAGCAGCTCGGAGAGCTGCACGGCGCAGCAGCTTGGGCCATCGTCAGTCAGATATTCTTCTATAACACACAAAAAGTATCACGGTAGCGTCTTAAAACATTAGCATGACTTTCTTCAGTGTGACAACTAATAAGATTCAATTATTTATGAGCGTGAGTAATAGTTAAAAACAAATGAATGTGTTAATATCTGTCGACGTACTACGATAAAATTCTGGACTACCATCACCCGCACCACATGATGCAATGAAAACAAAAAAAAACATTCCATGCGTTACATACATCTCACTCGCACAGTTGACAGCTTCTCGGAGAGCCTCTCCGGATAGCAGCTCGGAGAGCCGCTGAGGACAGCAGCTCGGAGAGCTACTCAGGACAGCAGCTCGGAGAGCTGCACGGCGCAGCAGCTTGGGCCATCGTCAGTCAGATATTCTTCTATAACACACAAAAAGTATCACGGTAGCATCTTAGAACATTAGCATTACTTTCTTCAGTGTGACAACTAATAAGATTCAATTATTTATGAGCGTGAGTAATAGTTAAAAACAAATGAATGTGTTAATATCTGTCGACGTACTACGATAAAATTCTGGACTACCATCACCCGCACCACATTATGCAATGAAAACAAAAAAAAAAACATTCCATGCCTTACATACATCTCACTCGCACAGTTGACGGCTTCTCGGAGAGCCTCTCCGGATAGCAGCTCGGAGAGCCGCTGAGGACAGCAGCTCGGAGAGCCACTCAGGACAGCAGCTCGGAGAGCTGCACGGCGCAGCAGCTTGGGCCATCGTCAGTCAGATATTCTTCTATAACACACAAAAAGTATCACGGTAGCGTCTTAAAACATTAGCATTACTTTCTTCAGTGTGACAACTAATAAGATTCAATTATTTATGAGCGTGAGTAATAGTTAAAAACAAATGAATGTGTTAATATCTGTCGACGTACTACGATAAAATTCTGGACTACCATCACCCGCACCACATTATGCAATGAAAACAAAAAAAAACATTCCATGCCTTACATACATCTCACTCGCACAGTTGACAGCTTCTCGGAGAGCCTCTCCGGATAGCAGCTCGGAGAGCCACTGAAGACAGCAGCTCGAAGAGCCACTCAGGACAGCAGCTCGGAGAGCTGCACGGCGCAGCAGCTTGGGCCATCGTCAGTCAGATATTCTTCTATAACACACAAAAAGTATCACGGTAGCATCTTAAAACATTAGCATTACTTTCTTCAGTGTGACAACTAATAAGATTCAATTATTTATGAGCGTGAGTAATAGTTAAAAACAAATGAATGTGTTAATATCTGTCGACATACTACGATAAAATTCTGGACTACCATCACCCGCACCACATTATGCAATGAAAACAAAAAAAAACATTCCATGCCTTACATACATCTCACTCAAACAGTTGACAGCTTCTCGGAGAGCCTCTCCGGATAGCAGCTCGGAGAGCCGCTGAGGACAGCAGCTCGGAGAGCTGCACGGCGCAGCAGCTTGGGCCATCGTCAGTCAGATATTCTTCTATAACACACAAAAAGTATCACGGTAGCATCTTAAAACATTAGCATTACTTTCTTCAGTGTGACAACTAATAAGATTCAATTATTTATGAGCGTGAGTAATAGTTAAAAACAAATGAATGTGTTAATATCTGTCGACGTACTACGATAAAATTCTGGACTACCATCACCCGCACCACATTATGCAATGAAAACAAAAAAAAAACATTCCATACCTTACATACATCTCACTCGCACAGTTGACAGCTTCTCGGAGAGCCTCTCCGGATAGCAGCTCGGAGAGCCGCTTAGGACAGCAGCTCGGAGAGCCACTCAGGACAGCAGCTCGGAAAGCTGCACGGCGCAGAAGCTTGGGCCGTCGTCAGTCAGATATTCTTCTATAACACACAAAAAGTATCACGGTAGCATCTTAAAACATTAGCATAACTTTCTTCAGTGTGACAACTAATAAGATTCAATTATTTATGAGCGTGAGTAATAGTTAAAAACAAATGAATGTGTTAATATCTGTCGACGTACTACGATAAAATTCTGGACTACCATCACCCGCACCACATTATGCAATCAAAACAAAAAAAAACATTCCATGCCTTACATACATCTCACTCGCACAGTTGACAGCTTCTCGGAGAGCCTCTCCGGATAGCAGCTCGGAGAGCCACTGAGGAAAGCAGCTCGGAGAGCCACTCAGGACAGCAGCTCGGAGAGCTGCACGGCGCAGCAGCTTGGGCCATCGTCAGTCAGATATTCTTCTATAACACACAAAAAGTATCACGGTAGCATCTTAAAACATTAGCATTACTTTCTTCAGTGTGACAACTAATAAGATTCAATTATTTATGAGCGTGAGCAATAGTTAAAAACAATAGAATGTGTTAATATCTGTCGATGTACTACGATAAAATTCTGGACTACCATCACCCGCACCACATTATGCAATGAAAACAAAAAAAAACATTCCATGCCTTACATACATCTCACACGCACAGTTGACAGCTTCTCGGAGAGCCTCTCCGGATAGCAGCTCGGAGAGCCGCTGAGGACAGCAGCTCGGAGAGCCACTCAGGACAGCAGCTCGGAGAGCTGCACGGCGCAGCAGCTTGGGCCATCGTCTGTCAGATATTCTTCTATAACACACAAAAAGTATCACGGTAGCATCTTAAAACATTAGCATTACTTTCTTCAGTGTGACAACTAATAAGATTCAATTATTTATGAGCGTGAGTAATAGTTAAAAACAAATGAATGTGTTAATATCTGTCGACATACTACGATAAAATTCTGGACTACCATCACCCGCACCACATTATGCAATGAAAACAAAAAAAAACATTCCATGCCTTACATACATCTCACTCGCACAGTTGACAGCTTCTCGGAGAGCCTCTCCGGATAGCAGCTCGGAGAGCCACTGAAGGCAGCAGCTCGGAGAGCCACTCAGGACAGCAGCTCGGAGAGCTGCATGGCGCAGCATCTTGGGCCATCGTCAGTCAGATATTCTTCTATAACACACAAAAAGTATCACGGTAGCATCTTAAAACATTAGCATTACTTTCTTCAGTGTGACAACTAATAAGATTCAATTATTTATGAGCGTGAGTAATAGTTAAAAACAAATGAATGTGTTAATATCTGTCGACGTACTACGATAAAATTCTGGACTACCATCACCCGCACCACATTATGCAATGAAAACAAAAAAAAACATTCCATGCCTTACATACATCTCACTCGCACAGTTGACAGCTTCTCGGAGAGCCTCTCCGGATAGCAGCTCGGAGAGCCACTGAAGACAGCAGCTTGGAGAGCCACTCAGGACAGCAGCTCGGAGAGCTGCATGGCGCAGCAGCTTGGGCCATCGTCAGTCAGATATTCTTCTATAACACACAAAAAGTATCACGGTAGCATCTTAAAACATTAGCATTACTTTCTTCAGTGTGACAACTAATAAGATTCAATGATTTATGAGCGTGAGTAATAGTTAAAAACAAATGAATGTGTTAATATCTGTCGACGTACTACGATAAAATTCTGGACTACCATCACCCGCACCACATTATGCAATGAAAACAAAAAAAAACATTCCATGCCTTACATACATCTCACTCGCACAGTTGACAGCTTCTCGGAGAGCCTCTCCGGATAGCAGCTCGGAGAGCCACTGAAGGCAGCAGCTCGGAGAGCCACTCAGGACAGCAGCTCGGAGAGCTGCATGGCGCAGCATCTTGGGCCATCGTCAGTCAGATATTCTTCTATAACACACAAAAAGTATCACGGTAGCATCTTAAAACATTAGCATTACTTTCTTCAGTGTGACAACTAATAAGATTCAATTATTTATGAGCGTGAGTAATAGTTAAAAACAAATGAATGTGTTAATATCTGTCGACGTACTACGATAAAATTCTGGACTACCATCACCCGCACCACATTATGCAATGAAAACAAAAAAAAACATTCCATGCCTTACATACATCTCACTCGCACAGTTGACAGCTTCTCGGAGAGCCTCTCCGGATAGCAGCTCGGAGAGCCACTGAAGACAGCAGCTTGGAGAGCCACTCAGGACAGCAGCTCGGAGAGCTGCATGGCGCAGCAGCTTGGGCCATCGTCAGTCAGATATTCTTCTATAACACACAAAAAGTATCACGGTAGCATCTTAAAACATTAGCATTACTTTCTTCAGTGTGACAACTAATAAGATTCAATTATTTATGAGCGTGAGTAATAGTTAAAAACAAATGAATGTGTTAAAATCTGTCGACGTACTACGATAAAATTCTGGACTACCATCACCCGCACCACATTATGCAATGAAAACAAAAAAAAACATTCCATGCCTTACATACATCTCACTCGCACAGTTGACAGCTTCTCGGAGAGCCTCTCCGGATAGCAGCTCGGAGAGCCGCTGAGGACAGCAGCTCGGAGAGCTGCACGGCGAAGCAGCTTGGGCCATCGTCAGTCAGATATTCTTCTATAACACACAAAAAGTATCACGGTAGCATCTTAAAACATTAGCATTACTTTCTTCAGTGTGACAACTAATAAGATTCAATTATTTATGAGCGTGAGTAATAGTTAAAAACAAATGAATGTGTTAATATCTGTCGACGTACTACGATAAAATTCTGGACTACCATCACCCGCACCACATTATGCAATGAAAACAAAAAAAACATTCCATGCCTTACATACATCTCACTCGCACAGTTGACAGCTTCTCGGAGAGCCTCTCCGGATAGCAGCTCGGAGAGCCACTGAAGACAGCAGCTCGAAGAGCCACTCAGGACAGCAGCTCGGAGAGCTGCACGGCGCAGCAGCTTGGGCCATCGTCAGTCAGATATTCTTCTATAACACACAAAAAGTATCACGGTAGCATCTTAAAACATTAGCATTACTTTCTTCAGTGTGACAACTAATAAGATTCAATTATTTATGAGCGTGAGTAATAGTTAAAAACAAATGAATGTGTTAATATCTGTCGACATACTACGATAAAATTCTGGACTACCATCACCCGCACCACATTATGCAATGAAAACAAAAAAAAACATTCCATGCCTTACATACATCTCACTCGCACAGTTGACAGCTTCTCGGAGAGCCTCTCCGGATAGCAGCTCGGAGAGCCGCTGAGGACAGCAGCTCGGAGAGCTGCACGGCGCAGCAGCTTGGGCCATCGTCAGTCAGATATTCTTCTATAACACACAAAAAGTATCACGGTAGCATCTTAAAACATTAGCATTACTTTCTTCAGTGTGACAACTAATAAGATTCAATTATTTATGAGCGTGAGTAATAGTTAAAAACAAATGAATGTGTTAATATCTGTCGACGTACTACGATAAAATTCTGGACTACCATCACCCGCACCACATTATGCAATGAAAACAAAAAAAAAACATTCCATACCTTACATACATCTCACTCGCACAGTTGACAGCTTCTCGGAGAGCCTCTCCGGATAGCAGCTCGGAGAGCCGCTTAGGACAGCAGCTCGGAGAGCCACTCAGGACAGCAGCTCGGAAAGCTGCACGGCGCAGAAGCTTGGGCCATCGTCAGTCAGATATTCTTCTATAACACAAAAAGTATCACGGTAGCATCTTAAAACATTAGCATTACTTTCTTCAGTGTGACAACTAATAAGATTCAATTATTTATGAGCGTGAGCAATAGTTAAAAACAATAGAATGTGTTAATATCTGTCGATGTACTACGATAAAATTCTGGACTACCATCACCCGCACCACATTATGCAATGAAAACAAAAAAAAACATTCCATGCCTTACATACATCTCACACGCACAGTTGACAGCTTCTCGGAGAGCCTCTCCGGATAGCAGCTCGGAGAGCTGCACGGCGCAGCAGCTTGGGCCATCGTCAGTCAGATATTCTTCTATAACACACAAAAAGTATCACTGTAGCATCTTAAAACATTAGCATTACTTTCTTCAGTGTGACAACTAATAAGATTCAATGATTTATGAGCGTGAGTAATAGTTAAAAACAAATGAATGTGTTAATATCTGTCGACGTACTACGATAAAATTCTGGACTACCATCACCCGCACCACATTATGCAATGAAAACAAAAAAAAACATTCCATGCCTTACATACATCTCACTCGCACAGTTGACAGCTTCTCGGAGAGCCTCTCCGGATAGCAGCTCGGAGAGCCACTGAAGACAGCAGCTCGGAGAGCCACTCAGGACAGCAGCTCGGAGAGCTGCATGGCGCAGCAGCTTAGGCCATCGTCAGTCAGATATTCTTCTATAACACACAAAAAGTATCACGGTAGCATCTTAAAACATTAGCATTACTTTCTTCAGTGTGACAACTAATAAGATTCAATTATTTATGAGCGTGAGTAATAGTTAAAAACAAATGAATGTGTTAATATCTGTCGACGTACTACGATAAAATTCTGGACTACCATCACCCGCACCACATTATGCAATGAAAACAAAAAAAACATTCCATGCCTTACATACATCTCACTCGCACAGTTGACAGCTTCTCGGAGAGCCTCTCCGGATAGCAGCTCGGAGAGCCACTGAAGACAGCAGCTTGGAGAGCCACTCAGGACAGCAGCTCGGAGAGCTGCATGGCGCAGCAGCTTGGGCCATCGTCAGTCAGATATTCTTCTATAACACACAAAAAGTATCACGGTAGCATCTTAAAACATTAGCATTACTTTCTTCAGTGTGACAACTAATAAGATTCAATTATTTATGAGCGTGAGTAATAGTTAAAAACAAATGAATGTGTTAAAATCTGTCGACGTACTACGATAAAATTCTGGACTACCATCACCCGCACCACATTATGCAATGAAAACAAAAAAAAACATTCCATGCCTTACATACATCTCACTCGCACAGTTGACAGCTTCTCGGAGAGCCTCTCCGGATAGCAGCTCGGAGAGCCACTGAGGAAAGCAGCTCGGAGAGCCACTCAGGACAGCAGCTCGGAGAGCTGCACGGCGCAGCAGCTTGGGCCATCGTCAGTCAGATATTCTTCTATAACACACAAAAAGTATCACGGTAGCATCTTAAAACATTAGCATTACTTTCTTCAGTGTGACAACTAATAAGATTCAATTATTTATGAGCGTGAGCAATAGTTAAAAACAATAGAATGTGTTAATATCTGTCGATGTACTACGATAAAATTCTGGACTACCATCACCCGCACCACATTATGCAATGAAAACAAAAAAAAAACATTCCATGCCTTACATACATCTCACACGCACAGTTGACAGCTTCTCGGAGAGCCTCTCCGGATAGCAGCTCGGAGAGCCGCTGAGGACAGCAGCTCGGAGAGCCACTCAGGACAGCAGCTCGGAGAGCTGCACGGCGCAGCAGCTTGGGCCATCGTCAGTCAGATATTCTTCTATAACACACAAAAAGTATCACGGTAGCATCTTAAAACATTAGCATTACTTTCTTCAGTGTGACAACTAATAAGATTCAATGATTTATGAGCGTGAGAAATAGTTAAAAACAAATGAATGTGTTAATATCTGTCGACGTACTACGATAAAATTCTGGACTACCATCACCCGCACCACATTATGCAATGAAAACAAAAAAAAACATTCCATGCCTTACATACATCTCACTCGCACAGTTGACAGCTTCTCGGAGAGCCTCTCCGGATAGCAGCTCGGAGAGCCACTGAAGGCAGCAGCTCGGAGAGCCACTCAGGACAGCAGCTCGGAGAGCTGCATGGCGCAGCATCTTGGGCCATCGTCAGTCAGATATTCTTCTATAACACACAAAAAGTATCACGGTAGCATCTTAAAACATTAGCATTACTTTCTTCAGTGTGACAACTACTAAGATTCAATGATTTATGAGCGTGAGTAATAGTTAAAAACAAATGAATGTGTTAATATCTGTCGACGTACTACGATAAAATTCTGGACTACCATCACCCGCACCACATTATGGAATTAAAACAAAAAAAAACATTCCATGCCTTACATACATCTCACTCGCACAGTTGACAGCTTCTCGGAGAGCCTCTCCGGATAGCAGCTCGGAGAGCCGCTGAGGACAGCAGCTCGGAGAGCCACTCAGGACAGCAGCTCGGAGAGCTGCACGGCGCAGCAGCTTGGGCCATCGTCAGTCAGATATTCTTCTATAACACACAAAAAGTATCACGGTAGCGTCTTAAAACATTAGCATTACTTTCTTCAGTGTGACAACTAATAAGATTCAATTATTTATGAGCGTGAGTAATAGTTAAAAACAAATGAATGTGTTAAAATCTGTCGACGTACTACGATAAAATTCTGGACTACCATCACCCGCACCACATTATGCAATGAAAACAAAAAAAAACATTCCATGCCTTACATACATCTCACTCGCACAGTTGACAGCTTCTCGGAGAGCCTCTCCGGATAGCAGCTCGGAGAGCCGCTGAGGACAGCAGCTCGGAGAGCTGCACGGCGCAGCAGCTTGGGCCATCGTCAGTCAGATATTCTTCTATAACACACAAAAAGTATCACGGTAGCATCTTAAAACATTAGCATTACTTTCTTCAGTGTGACAACTAATAAGATTCAATTATTTATGAGCGTGAGTAATAGTTAAAAACAAATGAATGTGTTAATATCTGTCGACGTACTACGATAAAATTCTGGACTACCATCACCCGCACCACATTATGCAATGAAAACAAAAAAAACATTCCATGCCTTACATACATCTCACTCGCACAGTTGACAGCTTCTCGGAGAGCCTCTCCGGATAGCAGCTCGGAGAGCCACTGAAGACAGCAGCTCGAAGAGCCACTCAGGACAGCAGCTCGGAGAGCTGCACGGCGCAGCAGCTTGGGCCATCGTCAGTCAGATATTCTTCTATAACACACAAAAAGTATCACGGTAGCATCTTAAAACATTAGCATTACTTTCTTCAGTGTGACAACTAATAAGATTCAATTATTTATGAGCGTGAGTAATAGTTAAAAACAAATGAATGTGTTAATATCTGTCGACATACTACGATAAAATTCTGGACTACCATCACCCGCACCACATTATGCAATGAAAACAAAAAAAAACATTCCATGCCTTACATACATCTCACTCGCACAGTTGACAGCTTCTCGGAGAGCCTCTCCGGATAGCAGCTCGGAGAGCCGCTGAGGACAGCAGCTCGGAGAGCTGCACGGCGCAGCAGCTTGGGCCATCGTCAGTCAGATATTCTTCTATAACACACAAAAAGTATCACGGTAGCATCTTAAAACATTAGCATTACTTTCTTCAGTGTGACAACTAATAAGATTCAATTATTTATGAGCGTGAGTAATAGTTAAAAACAAATGAATGTGTTAATATCTGTCGACGTACTACGATAAAATTCTGGACTACCATCACCCGCACCACATTATGCAATGAAAACAAAAAAAAACATTCCATACCTTACATACATCTCACTCGCACAGTTGACAGCTTCTCGGAGAGCCTCTCCGGATAGCAGCTCGGATAGCCACTGAGGAAAGCAGCTCGGAGAGCCACTCAGGACAGCAGCTCGGAGAGCTGCACGGCGCAGCAGCTTGGGCCATCGTCAGTCAGATATTCTTCTATAACACACAAAAAGTATCACGGTAGCATCTTAAAACATTAGCATTACTTTCTTCAGTGTGACAACTAATAAGATTCAATTATTTATGAGCGTGAGTAATAGTTAAAAACAATAGAATGTGTTAATATCTGTCGATGTACTACGATAAAATTCTGGACTACCATCACCCGCACCACATTATGCAATGAAAACAAAAAAAAACATTCCATGCCTTACATACATCTCACACGCACAGTTGACAGCTTCTCGGAGAGCCTCTCCGGATAGCAGCTCGGAGAGCCGCTGAGGACAGCAGCTCGGAGAGCCACTCAGGACAGCAGCTCGGAGAGCTGCACGGCGCAGCAGCTTGGGCCATCGTCAGTCAGATATTCTTCTATAACACACAAAAAGTATCACGGTAGCATCTTAAAACATTAGCATTACTTTCTTCAGTGTGACAACTAATAAGATTCAATGATTTATGAGCGTGAGTAATAGTTAAAAACAAATGAATGTGTTAATATCTGTCGACGTACTACGATAAAATTCTGGACTACCATCACCCGCACCACATTATGGAATTAAAACAAAAAAAAACATTCCATGCCTTACATACATCTCACTCGCACAGTTGACAGCTTCTCGGAGAGCCTCTCCGGATAGCAGCTCGGAGAGCCGCTGAGGACAGCAGCTCGGAGAGCCACTCAGGACAGCAGCTCGGAGAGCTGCACGGCGCAGCAGCTTGGGCCATCGTCAGTCAGATATTCTTCTATAACACACAAAAAGTATCACGGTAGCGTCTTAAAACATTAGCATTACTTTCTTCATTGTGACAACTAATAAGATTCGATTATTTATGAGCGTGAGTAATAGTTAAAAACAAATGAATGTGTTAGACGTACTACGATAAAATTCTGGACTACCATCACCCGCACCACATTATGCAATGAAAACAAAAAAAAACATTTCATGCGTTACATACATCTCACTCGCACAGTTGACAGCTTCTCGGAGAGCCTCTCCGGATAGCAGCTCGGAGAGCCGCTGAAGACAGCAGCTCGGAAAGCCACTCAGGATAGCAGCTCGAAGAGCTGCACGGCGCAGCAGCTTGGGCCATCGTCAGTCAGATATTCTTCTATAACACACAAAAAGTATCACGGTAGCATCTTAAAACATTAGCATTACTTTCTTCAGTGTGACAACTAATAAGATTCAATTATTTATGAGCGTGAGTAATATATAAAAACAAATGAATGTGTTAATATCTGTCGACGTACTACGATAAAATTCTGGCCTACCATCACCCGCACCTCATTATGCAATGAAAACAAAAAAAACATTCCATGCCTTACATACATCTCACTCGCACAGTTGACAGCTTCTCGGAGAGCCTCTCCGGATAGCAGCTCGGAGAGCCGCTGAGGACAGCAGCTCGGAGAGCCACTCAGGACAGCAGCTCGGAGAGCTGCACGGTGCAGCAGCTTGGGCCATCGTCAGTCAGATATTCTTCTATAACACACAAAAAGTATCACGGTAGCATCTTAAAACATTAGCATTACTTTCTTCAGTGTGACAACTAATAAGATTCGATTATTTATGAGCGTGAGTAATAGTTAAAAACAAATGAATGTGTTAGACGTACTACGATAAAATTCTGGACTACCATCACCCGCACCACATTATGCAATGAAAACAAAAAAAAACATTTCATGCGTTACATACATCTCACTCGCACAGTTGACAGCTTCTCTGAGAGCCTCTCCGGATAGCAGCTCGGAGAGCCGCTGAAGACAGCAGCTCGGAAAGCCACTCAGGACAGCAGCTCGGAGAGCTGCACGTCGCAGCAGCTTGGGCCATCGTCAGTCAGATATTCTTCTATAACACACAAAAAGTATCACGGTAGCATCTTAAAACATTAGCATTACTTTCTTCAGTGTGACAACTAATAAGATTTAATTATTTATGAGCGTGAGTAATAGTTAAAAACAAATGAATGTGTTAATATCTGTCGACGTACTACTATAAAATTCTGGACTTCCATCACCCGTACCACATTATGCAATGAAAACAAAAAAAACATTCCATGCCTTACATACATCTCACTCGCACAGTTGACAGCTTCTCGGAGAGCCTCTCCGGATAGCAGCTCGGAGAGCCGCTGAGGACAGCAGCTCGGAGAGCCACTCAGGACAGCAGCTCGGAGAGCTGCACGGCGCAGCAGCTTGGGCCATCGTCAGTCAGATATTCTTCTATAACACACAAAAAGTATCACGGTAGCATCTTAAAACATTAGCATTACTTTCTTCAGTGTGACAACTAATAAGATTCAATTATTTATGAGCGTGAGTAATAGTTAAAAACAAATGAATGTGTTAATATCTGTCGACGTACTACGATAAAATTCTGGACTACCATCACCCGCACCACATTATGCAATGAAAACAAAAAAAAACATTCCATGCCTTACATACATCTCACTCGCACAGTTGACAGCTTCTCGGAGAGCCTCTCCGGATAGCAGCTCGGAGAGCCGCTGAGGACAGCAGCTCGGAGAGCCACTCAGGACAGCAGCTCGGAGAGCTGCACGGCGTAGCAGCTTGGGCCATCGTTAGTCAGATATTCTTCTATAACACACAAAAAGTATCACGGTAGCATCTTAAAACATTAGCATTACTTTCTTCAGTGTGACAACTAATAAGATTCAATTATTTATGAGCGTGAGTAATAGTTAAAAACAAATGAATGTTAATATCTGTCGACGTACTACGATAAAATTCTGGACTACCATCACCCGCACCACATTATGCAATGAAAACAAAAAAAAACATTCCATGCCTTACATACATCTCACTCGCACAGTTGACAGCTTCTCGGAGAGCCTCTCCGGATAGCAGCTCGGAGAGCCGCTGAGGACAGCAGCTCGGAGAGCCACTCAGGACAGCAGCTCGGAGAGCTGCACGGCGCAGCAGCTTGGGCCATCGTCAGTCAGATATTCTTCTATAACACACAAAAAGTATCACGGTAGCATCTTAACACATTAGCATTACTTTCTTCAGTGTGACAACTAATAAGATTCAATTATTTATGAGCTTGAGTAATAGTTAAAAACAAATGAATGTGTTAATATCTGCCGACGTACTACGATAAAATTCTGGACTACCATCACCCGCACCACATTATGCAATGAAAACAAAAAAAAACATTCCATGCCTAACAAACATCTCACTCGCACAGTTGACAACTTCTCGGAGAGCCTCTCCGGATAGCAGCTCGGAGAGCCGCTGAGGACAGCAGCTCGGAGAGCCACTCAGGACAGCTGCTCGGAGAGCTGCACGGCGCAGCAGCTTGGGCCATCGTCAGTCAGATATTCTTCTATAACACACAAAAAGTATCACGGTAGCGTCTTAAAACATTAGCATTACTTTCTTCAGTGTGACAACTAATAAGATTCGATTATTTATGAGCGTGAGTAATAGTTAAAAACAAATGAATGTGTTAGACGTACTACGATAAAATTCTGGACTACCATCACCCGCACCACATTATGCAATGAAAACAAAAAAAAACATTTCATGCGTTACATACATCTCACTCGCACAGTTGACAGCTTCTCGGAGAGCCTCTCCGGATAGCAGCTCGGAGAGCCGCTGAAGACAGCAGCTCGGAAAGCCACTCAGGACAGCAGCTCGGAGAGCTGCACGGCGCAGCAGCTTGGGCCATCGTCAGTCAGATATTCTTCTATAACACACAAAAAGTATCACGGTAGCGTCTTAAAACATTAGCATTACTTTCTTCAGTGTGACAAGTAATAAGATTCGATTATTTATGAGCGTGAGTAATAGTTAAAAACAAATGAATGTGTTAGACGTACTACGATAAAATTCTGGACTACCATCACCCGCACCACATTATGCAATGAAAACAAAAAAAAACATTCCATGCCTTACATACATCTCACTCGCACAGTTGACAGCTTCTCGGAGAGCCTCTCCGGATAGCAGCTCGGAGAGCCGCTGAGGACAGCAGCTCGGAGAGCTGCACGGCGCAGCAGCTTGGGCCATCGTCAGTCAGATATTCTTCTATAACACACAAAAAGTATCACGGTAGCATCTTAAAACATTAGCATTACTTTCTTCAGTGTGACAACTAATAAGATTCAATTATTTATGAGCGTGAGTAATCGTTAAAAACAAATGAATGTGTTAATATCTGTCGACGTACTACGATAAAATTCTGGACTACCATCACCCGCACCACATTATGCAATGAAAACAAAAAAAAACATTCCATGCCTTACATACATCTCACTCGCACAGTTGACAGCTTCTCGGAGAGCCTCTCCGGATAGCAGCTCGGAGAGCCGCTGAGGACAGCAGCTCGGAGAGCCACTCAGGACAGCAGCTCGGAGAGCTGCACGGCGCAGCAGCTTGGGCCATCGTCAGTCAGATATTCTTCTATAACACACAAAAAGTATCACGGTAGCATCTTACAACATTAGCATTACTTTCTTCAGTGTGACAACTAATAAGATTCAATTATTTATGAGCGTGAGTAATAGTTAAAAACAAATGAATGTGTTAATATCTGTCGACATACTACGATAAAATTCTGGACTACCATCACCCGCACCACATTATGCAATGAAAATAAAAAAAAAACATTCCATACCTTACATACATCTCACTCGCACAGTTGACAGCTTCTCGGAGAGCCTCTCCGGATAGCAGCTCGGAGAGCCGCTTAGGACAGCAGCTCGGAGAGCCACTCAGGACAGCAGCTCGGAAAGCTGCACGGCGCAGAAGCTTGGGCCATCGTCAGTCAGATATTCTTCTATAACACACAAAAAGTATCACGGTAGCATCTTAAAACATTAGCATTACTTTCTTCAGTGTGACAACTAATAAGATTCAATTATTTATGAGCGTGAGTAATAGTTAAAAACAAATGAATGTGTTAATATCTGTCGACGTACTACGATAAAATTCTGGACTACCATCACCCGCACCACATTATGCAATGAAAACAAAAAAAAAACATTCCATACCTTACATACATCTCACTCGCACAGTTGACAGCTTCTCGGAGAGCCTCTCCGGATAGCAGCTCGGAGAGCCGCTTAGGACAGCAGCTCGGAGAGCCACTCAGGACAGCAGCTCGGAAAGCTGCACGGCGCAGAAGCTTGGGCCATCGTCAGTCAGATATTCTTCTATAACACAAAAAGTATCACGGTAGCATCTTAAAACATTAGCATTACTTTCTTCAGTGTGACAACTAATAAGATTCAATTATTTATGAGCGTGAGCAATAGTTAAAAACAATAGAATGTGTTAATATCTGTCGATGTACTACGATAAAATTCTGGACTACCATCACCCGCACCACATTATGCAATGAAAACAAAAAAAAACATTCCATGCCTTACATACATCTCACACGCACAGTTGACAGCTTCTCGGAGAGCCTCTCCGGATAGCAGCTCGGAGAGCCGCTGAGGACAGCAGCTCGGAGAGCCACTCAGGACAGCAGCTCGGAGAGCTGCACGGCGCAGCAGCTTGGGCCATCGTCAGTCAGATATTCTTCTATAACACACAAAAAGTATCACGGTAGCATCTTAAAACATTAGCATTACTTTCTTCAGTGTGACAACTAATAAGATTCAATGATTTATGAGCGTGAGTAATAGTTAAAAACAAATGAATGTGTTAATATCTGTCGACGTACTACGATAAAATTCTGGACTACCATCACCCGCACCACATTATGCAATGAAAACAAAAAAAAAACATTCCATACCTTACATACATCTCACTCGCACAGTTGACAGCTTCTCGGAGAGCCTCTCCGGATAGCAGCTCGGAGAGCCGCTTAGGACAGCAGCTCGGAGAGCCACTCAGGACAGCAGCTCGGAAAGCTGCACGGCGCAGAAGCTTGGGCCATCGTCAGTCAGATATTCTTCTATAACACAAAAAGTATCACGGTAGCATCTTAAAACATTAGCATTACTTTCTTCAGTGTGACAACTAATAAGATTCAATTATTTATGAGCGTGAGCAATAGTTAAAAACAAATGAATGTGTTAATATCTGTCGACGTACTACGATAAAATTCTGGACTACCATCACCCGCACCACATTATGCAATGAAAACAAAAAAAAAAACATTCAATGCCTTACATACATCTCACTCGCACAGTTGACAGCTTCTCGGAGAGCCTCTCCGGATAGCAGCTCGGAGAGCCACTGAAGTCAGCAGCTTGGAGAGCCACTCAGGACAGCAGCTCGGAGAGCTGCACGGCGCAGCAGCTTGGGCCATCGTCAGTCAGATATTCTTCTATAACACACAAAAAGTATCACGGTAGCATCTTACAACATTAGCATTACTTTCTTCAGTGTGACAACTAATAAGATTCAATTATTTATGAGCGTGAGTAATAGTTAAAAACAAATGAATGTGTTAATATCTGTCGACATACTACGATACAATTCTGGACTACCATCACCCGCACCACATTATGCAATGAAAACAAAAAAAAACATTCCATGCCTTACATACATCTCACTCGCACAGTTGACAGCTTCTCGGAGAGCCTCTCCGGATAGCAGCTCGGAGAGCCGCTGAGGACAGCAGCTCGGAGAGCTGCACGGCGCAGCAGCTTGGGCCGTCGTCAGTCAGATATTCTTCTATAACACACAAAAAGTATCACGGTAGCATCTTAAAACATTAGCATTACTTTCTTCAGTGTGACAACTAATAAGATTCAATTATTTATGAGCGTGAGTAATAGTTAAAAACAAATGAATGTGTTAATATCTGTCGACGTACTACGATAAAATTCTGGACTACCATCACCCGCACCACATTATGCAATGAAAACAAAAAAAAAACATTCCATACCTTACATACATCTCACTCGCACAGTTGACAGCTTCTCGGAGAGCCTCTCCGGATAGCAGCTCGGAGAGCCGCTTAGGACAGCAGCTCGGAGAGCCACTCAGGACAGCAGCTCGGAAAGCTGCACGGCGCAGAAGCTTGGGCCATCGTCAGTCAGATATTCTTCTATAACACAAAAAGTATCACGGTAGCATCTTAAAACATTAGCATTACTTTCTTCAGTGTGACAACTAATAAGATTCAATTATTTATGAGCGTGAGCAATAGTTAAAAACAATAGAATGTGTTAATATCTGTCGATGTACTACGATAAAATTCTGGACTACCATCACCCGCACCACATTATGCAATGAAAACAAAAAAAAACATTCCATGCCTTACATACATCTCACACGCACAGTTGACAGCTTCTCGGAGAGCCTCTCCGGATAGCAGCTCGGAGAGCCGCTGAGGACAGCAGCTCGGAGAGCCACTCAGGACAGCAGCTCGGAGAGCTGCACGGCGCAGCAGCTTGGGCCATCGTCAGTCAGATATTCTTCTATAACACACAAAAAGTATCACGGTAGCATCTTAAAACATTAGCATTACTTTCTTCAGTGTGACAACTAATAAGATTCAATGATTTATGAGCGTGAGTAATAGTTAAAAACAAATGAATGTGTTAATATCTGTCGACGTACTACGATAAAATTCTGGACTACCATCACCCGCACCACATTATGCAATGAAAACAAAAAAAAAACATTCCATACCTTACATACATCTCACTCGCACAGTTGACAGCTTCTCGGAGAGCCTCTCCGGATAGCAGCTCGGAGAGCCGCTTAGGACAGCAGCTCGGAGAGCCACTCAGGACAGCAGCTCGGAAAGCTGCACGGCGCAGAAGCTTGGGCCATCGTCAGTCAGATATTCTTCTATAACACAAAAAGTATCACGGTAGCATCTTAAAACATTAGCATTACTTTCTTCAGTGTGACAACTAATAAGATTCAATTATTTATGAGCGTGAGCAATAGTTAAAAACAAATGAATGTGTTAATATCTGTCGACGTACTACGATAAAATTCTGGACTACCATCACCCGCACCACATTATGCAATGAAAACAAAAAAAAAACATTCAATGCCTTACATACATCTCACTCGCACAGTTGACAGCTTCTCGGAGAGCCTCTCCGGATAGCAGCTCGGAGAGCCACTGAAGTCAGCAGCTTGGAGAGCCACTCAGGACAGCAGCTCGGAGAGCTGCATGGCGCAGCAGCTTGGGCCATCGTCAGTCAGATATTCTTCTATAACACACAAAAAGTATCACGGTAGCATCTTAAAACATTAGCATTACTTTCTTCAGTGTGACAACTAATAAGATTCAATTATTTATGAGCGTGAGTAATAGTTAAAAACAAATGAATGTGTTAATATCTGTCGACGTACTACGATAAAATTCTGGACTACCATCACCCGCACCACATTATGCAATGAAAACAAAAAAAAACATTCCATGCCTTACATACATCTCACTCGCACTGTTGACAGCTTCTCGGAGAGCCTCTCCGGATAGCAGCTCGGAGAGCCGCTGAGGACAGCAGCTCGGAGAGCTGCACGGCGCAGCAGCTTGGGCCATCGTCAGTCAGATATTCTTCTATAACACACAAAAAGTATCACGGTAGCATCTTAAAACATTAGCATTACTTTCTTCAGTGTGACAACTAATAAGATTCAATTATTTATGAGCGTGAGTAATAGTTAAAAACAAATGAATGTGTTAATATCTGTCGACGTACTACGATAAAATTCTGGACTACCATCACCCGCACCACATTATGCAATGAAAACAAAAAAAAACATTCCATGCCTTACATACATCTCACTCGCACAGTTGACAGCTTCTCGGAGAGCCTCTCCGGATAGCAGCTCGGAGAGCCACTGAAGACAGCAGCTCGAAGAGCCACTCAGGACAGCAGCTCGGAGAGCTGCACGGCGCAGCAGCTTGGGCCATCGTCAGTCAGATATTCTTCTATAACACACAAAAAGTATCACGGTAGCATCTTAAAACATTAGCATTACTTTCTTCAGTGTGACAACTAATAAGATTCAATTATTTATGAGCGTGAGTAATAGTTAAAAACAAATGAATGTGTTAATATCTGTCGACATACTACGATAAAATTCTGGACTACCATCACCCGCACCACATTATGCAATGAAAACAAAAAAAAACATTCCATGCCTTACATACATCTCACTCGCACAGTTGACAGCTTCTCGGAGAGCCTCTCCGGATAGCAGCTCGGAGAGTCGCTGAGGACAGCAGCTCGGAGAGCTGCACGGCGCAGCAGCTTGGGCCATCGTCAGTCAGATATTCTTCTATAACACACAAAAAGTATCACGGTAGCATCTTAAAACATTAGCATTACTTTCTTCAGTGTGACAACTAATAAGATTCAATTATTTATGAGCGTGAGTAATAGTTAAAAACAAATGAATGTGTTAATATCTGTCGACGTACTACGATAAAATTCTGGACTACCATCACCCGCACCACATTATGCAATGAAAACAAAAAAAAAACATTCCATACCTTACATACATCTCACTCGCACAGTTGACAGCTTCTCGGAGAGCCTCTCCGGATAGCAGCTCGGAGAGCCGCTTAGGACAGCAGCTCGGAGAGCCACTCAGGACAGCAGCTCGGAAAGCTGCACGGCGCAGAAGCTTGGGCCATCGTCAGTCAGATATTCTTCTATAACACAAAAAGTATCACGGTAGCATCTTAAAACATTAGCATTACTTTCTTCAGTGTGACAACTAATAAGATTCAATTATTTATGAGCGTGAGTAATAGTTAAAAACAAATGAATGTGTTAATATCTGTCGACGTACTACGATAAAATTCTGGACTACCATCACCCGCACCACATTATGCAATGAAAACAAAAAAAAACATTCCATGCCTTACATACATCTCACTCGCACAGTTGACAGCTTCTCGGAGAGCCTCTCCGGATAGCAGCTCGGAGAGCCACTGAGGAAAGCAGCTCGGAGAGCCACTCAGGACAGCAGCTCGGAGAGCTGCACGGCGCAGCAGCTTGGGCCATCGTCAGTCAGATATTCTTCTATAACACACAAAAAGTATCAAGGTAGCATCTTAAAACATTAGCATTACTTTCTTCAGTGTGACAACTAATAAGATTCAATTATTTATGAGCGTGAGTAATAGTTAAAAACAATAGAATGTGTTAATATCTGTCGATGTACTACGATAAAATTCTGGACTACCATCACCCGCACCACATTATGCAATGAAAACAAAAAAAAACATTCCATGCCTTACATACATCTCACACGCACAGTTGACAGCTTCTCGGAGAGCCTCTCCGGATAGCAGCTCGGAGAGCCGCTGAGGACAGCAGCTCGGAGAGCCACTCAGGACAGCAGCTCGGAGAGCTGCACGGCGCAGCAGCTTGGGCCATCGTCAGTCAGATATTCTTCTATAACACACAAAAAGTATCACGGTAGCATCTTAAAACATTAGCATTACTTTCTTCAGTGTGACAACTAATAAGATTCAATGATTTATGAGCGTGAGTAATAGTTAAAAACAAATGAATGTGTTAATATCTGTCGACGTACTACGATAAAATTCTGGACTACCATCACCCGCACCACATTATGGAATGAAAACAAAAAAAAACATTCCATGCCTTACATACATCTCACTCGCACAGTTGACAGCTTCTCGGAGAGCCTCTCCGGATAGCAGCTCGGAGAGCCGCTGAGGACAGCAGCTCGGAGAGCCACTCAGGACAGCAGCTCGGAGAGCTGCACGGCGCAGCAGCTTGGGCCATCGTCAGTCAGATATTCTTCTATAACACACAAAAAGTATCACGGTAGCGTCTTAAAACATTAGCATTACTTTCTTCATTGTGACAACTAATAAGATTCGATTATTTATGAGCGTGAGTAATAGTTAAAAACAAATGAATGTGTTAGACGTACTGCGATAAAATTCTGGACTACCATCACCCGCACCACATTATGCAATGAAAACAAAAAAAAACATTTCATGCGTTACATACATCTCACTCGCACAGTTGACAGCTTCTCGGAGAGCCTCTCCGGATAGCAGCTCGGAGAGCCGCTGAAGACAGCAGCTCGGAAAGCCACTCAGGATAGCAGCTCGGAGAGCTGCACGGCGCAGCAGTCTTGGGCCATCGTCAGTCAGATATTCTTCTATAACACACAAAAAGTATCACGGTAGCATCTTAAAACATTAGCATTACTTTCTTCAGTGTGACAACTAATAAGATTCAATTATTTATGAGCGTGAGTAATATATAAAAACAAATGAATGTGTTAATATCTGTCGACGTACTACGATAAAATTCTGGCCTACCATCACCAGCACCTCATTATGCAATGAAAACAAAAAAAACATTCCATGCCTTACATACATCTCACTCGCACAGTTGACAGCTTCTCGGAGAGCCTCTCCGGATAGCAGCTCGGAGAGCCACTGAAGACAGCAGCTCGAAGAGCCACTCAGGACAGCAGCTCGGAGAGCTGCACGGCGCAGCAGCTTGGGCCATCGTCAGTCAGATATTCTTCTATAACACACAAAAAGTATCACGGTAGCATCTTAAAACATTAGCATTACTTTCTTCAGTGTGACAACTAATAAGATTCAATTATTTATGAGCGTGAGTAATAGTTAAAAACAAATGAATGTGTTAATATCTGTCGACATACTACGATAAAATTCTGGACTACCATCACCCGCACCACATTATGCAATGAAAACAAAAAAAAACATTCCATGCCTTACATACATCTCACTCGCACAGTTGACAGCTTCTCGGAGAGCCTCTCCGGATAGCAGCTCGGAGAGCCACTGAAGACAGCAGCTCGAAGAGCCACTCAGGACAGCAGCTCGGAGAGCTGCACGGCGCAGCAGCTTGGGCCATCGTCAGTCAGATATTCTTCTATAACACACAAAAAGTATCACGGTAGCATCTTAAAACATTAGCATTACTTTCTTCAGTGTGACAACTAATAAGATTCAATTATTTATGAGCGTGAGTAATAGTTAAAAACAAATGAATGTGTTAATATCTGTCGACATACTACGATAAAATTCTGGACTACCATCACCCGCACCACATTATGCAATGAAAACAAAAAAAAACATTCCATGCCTTACATACATCTCACTCGCACAGTTGACAGCTTCTCGGAGAGCCTCTCCGGATAGCAGCTCGGAGAGTCGCTGAGGACAGCAGCTCGGAGAGCTGCACGGCGCAGCAGCTTGGGCCATCGTCAGTCAGATATTCTTCTATAACACACAAAAAGTATCACGGTAGCATCTTAAAACATTAGCATTACTTTCTTCAGTGTGACAACTAATAAGATTCAATTATTTATGAGCGTGAGAAATAGTTAAAAACAAATGAATGTGTTAATATCTGTCGACGTACTACGATAAAATTCTGGACTACCATCACCCGCACCACATTATGCAATGAAAACAAAAAAAAACATTCCATGCCTTACATACATCTCACTCGCACAGTTGACAGCTTCTCGGAGAGCCTCTCCGGATAGCGGCTCGGAGAGCCGCTGAGGACAGCAGCTCGGAGAGCCACTTAGGACAGCAGCTCGGAGAGCTGCACGGCGCAGCAGCTTGGGCCATCGTCAGTCAGATATTCTTCTATAACACACAAAAAGTATCACGGTAGCATCTTAAAACATTAGCATTACTTTCTTCAGTGTGACAACTAATAAGATTCAATTATTTATGAGCGTGAGTAATAGTTAAAAACAAATGAATGTGTTAATATCTGCCGACGTACTACGATAAAATTCTGGACTACCATCACCCGCACCACATTATGCAATGAAAACAAAAAAAAACATTCCATGCCTAACAAACATCTCACTCGCACAGTTGACAGCTTCTCGGAGAGCCTCTCCGGATAGCAGCTCGGAGAGCCGCTGAGGACAGCAGCTCGGAGAGCCACTCAGGACAGCAGCTCGGAGAGCTGCACGGCGCAGCAGCTTGGGCCATCGTCAGTCAGATATTCTTCTATAACACACAAAAAGTATCACGGTAGCGTCTTAAAACATTAGCATTACTTTCTTCAGTGTGACAACTAATAAGATTCAATTATTTATGAGCGTGAGTAATAGTTAAAAACAAATGAATGTGTTAATATCTGCCGACGTACTACGATAAAATTCTGGACTACCATCACCCGCACCACATTATGCAATGAAAACAAAAAAAAACATTCCATGCCTAACAAACATCTCACTCGCACAGTTGACAGCTTCTCGGAGAGCCTCTCCGGATAGCAGCTCGGAGAGCCGCTGAGGACAGCAGCTCGGAGAGCCACTCAGGACAGCAGCTCGGAGAGCTGCACGGCGCAGCAGCTTGGGCCATCGTCAGTCAGATATTCTTCTATAACACACAAAAAGTATCACGGTAGCATCTTAAAACATTAGCATTACTTTCTTCAGTGTGACAACTAATAAGATTCAATTATTTATGAGCGTGAGTAATAGTTAAAAACAAATGAATGTGTTAATATCTGTCGACGTACTACGATAAAATTCTGGACTACCATCACCCGCACCACATTATGGAATGAAAACAAAAAAAAACATTCCATGCCTTACATACATCTCACTCGCACAGTTGACAGCTTCTCGGAGAGCCTCTCCGGATAGCAGCTCGGAGAGCTGCTGAGGACAGCAGCTCGGAGAGCCACTCAGGACAGCAGCTCGGAGAGCTGCACGGCGCAGCAGCTTGGGCCATCGTCAGTCAGATATTCTTCTATAACACACAAAAAGTATCACGGTAGCGTCTTAAAACATTAGCATTACTTTCTTCATTGTGACAACTAATAAGATTCGATTATTTATGAGCGTGAGTAATAGTTAAAAACAAATGAATGTGTTAGACGTACTGCGATAAAATTCTGGACTACCATCACCCGCACCACATTATGCAATGAAAACAAAAAAAAACATTTCATGCGTTACATACATCTCACTCGCACAGTTGACAGCTTCTCGGAGAGCCTCTCCGGATAGCAGCTCGGAGAGCCGCTGAAGACAGCAGCTCGGAAAGCCACTCAGGATAGCAGCTCGGAGAGCTGCACGGCGCAGCAGCTTGGGCCATCGTCAGTCAGATATTCTTCTATAACACACAAAAAGTATCACGGTAGCATCTTAAAACATTAGCATTACTTTCTTCAGTGTGACAACTAATAAGATTCAATTATTTATGAGCGTGAGTAATATATAAAAACAAATGAATGTGTTAATATCTGTCGACGTACTACGATAAAATTCTGGCCTACCATCACCAGCACCTCATTATGCAATGAAAACAAAAAAAACATTCCATGCCTTACATACATCTCACTCGCACAGTTGACAGCTTCTCGGAGAGCCTCTCCGGATAGCAGCTCGGAGAGCCGCTGAGGACAGCAGCTCGAAGAGCCACTCAGGACAGCAGCTCGGAGAGCTGCACGGTGCAGCAGCTTGGGCCATCGTCAGTCAGATATTCTTCTATAACACACAAAAAGTATCACGGTAGCATCTTAAAACATTAGCATTACTTTCTTCAGTGTGACAACTAATAAGATTCGATTATTTATGAGCGTGAGTAATAGTTAAAAACAAATGAATGTGTTAGACGTACTACGATAAAATTCTGGACTACCATCACCCGCACCACATTATGCAATGAAAACAAAAAAAAACATTTCATGCGTTACATACATCTCACTCGCACAGTTGACAGCTTCTCTGAGAGCCTCTCCGGATAGCAGCTCGGAGAGCCGCTGAAGACAGCAGCTCGGAAAGCCACTCAGGACAGCAGCTCGGAGAGCTGCACTTCGCAGCAGCTTGGGCCATCGTCAGTCAGATATTCTTCTATAACACACAAAAAGTATCACGGTAGCATCTTAAAACATTAGCATTACTTTCTTCAGTTTGACAACTAATAAGATTTAATTATTTATGAGCGTGAGTAATAGTTAAAAACAAATGAATGTCTTAATATCTGTCGACGTACTACTATAAAATTCTGGACTTCCATCACCCGTACCACATTATGCAATGAAAACAAAAAAAACATTCCATGCCTTACATACATCTCACTCGCACAGTTGACAGCTTCTCGGAGAGCCTCTCCGGATAGCAGCTCGGAGAGCCGCTGAGGACAGCAGCTCGGAGAGCCACTTAGGACAGCAGCTCGGAGAGCTGCACGGCGCAGCAGCTTGGGCCATCGTCAGTCAGATATTCTTCTATAACACACAAAAAGTATCACGGTAGCATCTTAAAACATTAGCATTAGTTTCTTCAGTGTGACAACTAATAAGATTCAATTATTTATGAGCGTGAGTAATAGTTAAAAACAAATGAATGTGTTAATATCTGTCGACGTACTACGATAAAATTCTGGACTACCATCACCCGCACCACATTATGCAATGAAAACAAAAAAAAACATTCCATGCCTTACATACATCTCACTCGCACAGTTGACAGCTTCTCGGAGAGCCTCTCCGGATAGCAGCTCGGAGAGCCGCTGAGGACAGCAGCTCGGAGAGCCACTCAGGACAGCAGCTCGGAGAGCTGCACGGCGCAGCACCTTGGGCCATCGTTAGTCAGATATTCTTCTATAACACACAAAAAGTATCACGGTAGCATCTTAAAACATTAGCATTACTTTCTTCAGTGTGACAACTAATAAGATTCAATTATTTATGAGCGTGAGTAATAGTTAAAAACAAATGAATGTGTTAATATCTGTCGACGTACTACGATAAAATTCTGGACTACCATCACCCGCACCACATTATGCAATGAAAACAAAAAAAAATATTCCATGCCTTACATACATCTCACTCGCACAGTTGACAGCTTCTCGGAGAGCCTCTCCGGATAGCAGCTCGGAGAGCCGCTGAGGACAGCAGCTCGGAGAGCCACTCAGGACAGCAGCTCGGAGAGCTGCACGGCGCAGCAGCTTGGGCCATCGTCAGTCAGATATTCTTCTATAACACACAAAAAGTATCACGGTAGCATCTTAAAACATTAGCATTACTTTCTTCAGTGTGACAACTAATAAGATTCAATTATTTATGAGCGTGAGTAATAGTTAAAAACAAATGAATGTGTTAATATCTGCCGACGTACTACGATAAAATTCTGGACTACCATCACCCGCACCACATTATGCAATGAAAACAAAAAAAAACATTCCATGCCTAACAAACATCTCACTCGCACAGTTGACAGCTTCTCGGAGAGCCTCTCCGGATAGCAGCTCGGAGAGCCGCTGAGGACAGCAGCTCGGAGAGCCACTCAGGACAGCAGCTCGGAGAGCTGCACGGCGCAGCAGCTTGGGCCATCGTCAGTCAAATATTCTTCTATAACACACAAAAAGTATCACGGTAGCGTCTTAAAACATTAGCATTACTTTCTTCAGTGTGACAACTAATAAGATTCGATTATTTATGAGCGTGAGTAATAGTTAAAAACAAATGAATGTGTTAGACGTACTACGATAAAATTCTGGACTACCATCACCCGCACCACATTATGCAATGAAAACAAAAAAAAACATTTCATGCGTTACATACATCTCACTCGCACAGTTGACAGCTTCTCGGAGAGCCTCTCCGGATAGCAGCTCGGAGAGCCGCTGAAGACAGCAGCTCGGAAAGCCACTCAGGACAGCAGCTCGGAGAGCTGCACGGCGCAGCAGCTTGGGCCATCGTCAGTCAGATATTCTTCTATAACACACAAAAAGTATCACGGTAGCGTCTTAAAACATTAGCATTACTTTCTTCAGTGTGACAAGTAATAAGATTCGTTTATTTATGAGCGTGAGTAATAGTTAAAAACAAATGAATGTGTTAGACGTACTACGATAAAATTCTGGACTACCATCACCCGCACCACATTATGCAATGAAAACAAAAAAAAACATTCCATGCCTTACATACATCTCACTCGCACAGTTGACAGCTTCTCGGAGAGCCTCTCCGGATAGCAGCTCGGAGAGCCGCTGAGGACAGCAGCTCGGAGAGCTGCACGGCGCAGCAGCTTGGGCCATCGTCAGTCAGATATTCTTCTATAACACACAAAAAGTATCACGGTAGCATCTTAAAACATTAGCATTACTTTCTTCAGTGTGACAACTAATAAGATTCAATTATTTATGAGCGTGAATAATAGTTAAAAACAAATGAATGTGTTAATATCTGTCGACGTACTACGATAAAATTCTGGACTACCATCACCCGCACCACATTATGCAATGAAAACAAAAAAAAACATTCCATGCCTTACATACATCTCACTCGCACAGTTGACAGCTTCTCGGAGAGCCTCTCCGGATAGCAGCTCGGAGAGCCACTGAAGACAGCAGCTCGGAGAGCCACTCAGGACAGCAGCTCGGAGAGCTGCATGGCGCAGCAGCTTGGGCCATCGTCAGTCAGATATTCTTCTATAACACACAAAAAGTATCACGGTAGCATCTTAAAACATTAGCATTACTTTCTTCAGTGTGACAACTAATAAGATTCAATTATTTATGAGCGTGAGTAATAGTTAAAAACAAATGAATGTGTTAATATCTGTCGACGTACTACGATAAAATTCTGGACTACCATCACCCGCACCACATTATGCAATGAAAACAAAAAAAAACATTCCATGCCTTACATACATCTCACTCGCACAGTTGACGGCTTCTCGGAGAGCCTCTCCGGATAGCAGCTCGGAGAGCCGCTGAGGACAGCAGCTCGGAGAGCCACTCAGGACAGCAGCTCGGAGCTGCACGGCGCAGCAGCTTGGGCCATCGTCAGTCAGATATTCTTCTATAACACACAAAAAGTATCACGGTAGCATCTTAAAACATTAGCATTACTTTCTTCAGTGTGACAACTAATAAGATTCAATTATTTATGAGCGTGAGTAATAGTTAAAAACAAATGAATGTGTTAATATCTGTCGACGTACTACGATAAAATTCTGGACTACCATCACCCGCACCACATTATGCAATGAAAACAAAAAAAAACATTCCATGCCTTACATACATCTCACTCGCACAGTTGACAGCTTCTCGGAGAGCCTCTCCGGATAGCAGCTCGGAGAGCCGCTGAGGACAGCAGCTCGGAGAGCCACTCAGGACAGCAGCTCGGAGAGCTGCACGGCGCAGCAGCTTGGGCCATCGTCAGTCAGATATTCTTCTATAACACACAAAAAGTATCACGGTAGCATCTTAAAACATTAGCATTACTTTCTTCAGTGTGACAACTAATAAGATTCAATTATTTATGAGCGTGAGTAATAGTTAAAAACAAATGAATGTGTTAATATCTGTCGACGTACTATGATAAAATTCTGGACTACCATCACCCGCACCACATTATGCAATGATAACAAAAAAAAAACATTCCATGCCTTACATACATCTCACTCGCACAGTTGACAGCTTCTCGGAGAGCCTCTCCGGATAGCAGCTCGGAGAGCCGCTGAGGACAGCAGCTCGGAGCTGCACGGCGCAGCAGCTTGGGCCATCGTCAGTCAGATATTCTTCTATAACACACAAAAAGTATCACGGTAGCATCTTAAAACATTAGCATTACTTTCTTTAGTGTGACAACTAATAAGATTCAATTATTTATGAGCGTGAGTAATAGTTAAAAACAAATGAATGTGTTAATATCTGTCGACGTACTACGATAAAATTCTGGACTACCATCACCCGCACCACATTATGCAATGAAAACAAAAAAAAACATTCCATGCCTTACATACATCTCACTCGCACAGTTGACAGCTTCTCGGAGAGCCTCTCCGGATAGCAGCTCGGGGAGCCGCTGAGGACAGCAGCTCGGAGAGCCACTCAGGACAGCAGCTCGGAGAGCTGCACGGCGCAGCAGCTTGGTCCATCGTCAGTCAGATATTCTTCTATAACACACAAAAAGTATCACGGTAGCATCTTAAAACATTAGCATTACTTTCTTCAGTGTGACAACTAATAAGATTCAATTATTTATGAGCGTGAGAAATAGTTAAAAACAAATGAATGTGTTAATATCTGTCGACGTACTACGATAAAATTCTGGACTACCATCACCCGCACCACATTATGCAATGAAAACAAAAAAAAACATTCCATGCCTTACATACATCTCACTCGCACAGTTGACAGCTTCTCGGAGAGCCTCTCCGGATAGCGGCTCGGAGAGCCGCTGAGGACAGCAGCTCGGAGAGCCACTTAGGACAGCAGCTCGGAGAGCTGCACGGCGCAGCAGCTTGGGCCATCGTCAGTCAGATATTCTTCTATAACACACAAAAAGTATCACGGTAGCGTCTTAAAACATTAGCATTACTTTCTTCAGTGTGACAACTAATATGATTCAATTATTTATGAGCGTGAGTAATAGTTAAAAACAAATGAATGTGTTAATATCTGTCGACGTACTACGATAAAATTCTGGACTACCATCACCCGCACCACATTATGCAACGAAAACAAAAAAAAACATTCCATACCTTACATACATCTCACTCGCACAGTTGACAGCTTCTCGGAGAGCCTCTCCGGATAGCAGCTCGGAGAGCCGCTGAGGACAGCAGCTCGGAGCTGCACGGCGCAGCAGCTTGGGCCATCGTCAGTCAGATATTCTTCTATAACACACAAAAAGTATCACGGTAGCATCTTAAAACATTAGCATTACTTTCTTCAGTGTGACAACTAATAAGATTCAATTATTTATGAGCGTGAGTAATAGTTAAAAACAAATGAATGTGTTAATATCTGTCGACGTACTACGATAAAATTCTGGACTACCATCACCCGCACCACATTATGCAATGAAAACAAAAAAAAACATTCCATGCCTTACATACATCTCACTCGCACAGTTGACAGCTTCTCGGAGAGCCTCTCCGGATAGCAGCTCGGAGAGCCGCTGAGGACAGCAGCTCGGAGAGCCACTCAGGACAGCAGCTCGGAGAGCTGCACGGCGCAGCAGCTTGGGCCATCGTCAGTCAGATATTCTTCTATAACACACAAAAAGTATCACGGTAGCATCTTAAAACATTAGCATTACTTTCTTCAGTGTGACAACTAATAAGATTCAATTATTTATGAGCGTGAGTAATAGTTAAAAACAAATGAATGTGTTAATATCTGTCGACGTACTATGATAAAATTCTGGACTACCATCACCCGCACCACATTATGCAATGATAACAAAAAAAAAACATTCCATGCCTTACATACATCTCACTCGCACAGTTGACAGCTTCTCGGAGAGCCTCTCCGGATAGCAGCTCGGAGAGCCGCTGAGGACAGCAGCTCGAAGCTGCACGGCGCAGCAGCTTGGGCCATCGTCAGTCAGATATTCTTCTATAACACACAAAAAGTATCACGGTAGCATCTTAAAACATTAGCATTACTTTCTTTAGTGTGACAACTAATAAGATTCAATTATTTATGAGCGTGAGTAATAGTTAAAAACAAATGAATGTGTTAATATCTGTCGACGTACTACGATAAAATTCTGGACTACCATCACCCGCACCACATTATGCAATGAAAACAAAAAAAAACATTCCATGCCTTACATACATCTCACTCGCACAGTTGACAGCTTCTCGGAGAGCCTCTCCGGATAGCAGCTCGGAGAGCCGCTGAGGACAGCAGCTCGGAGAGCCACTCAGGACAGCAGCTCGGAGAGCTGCACGGCGCAGCAGCTTGGGCCATCGTCAGTCAGATATTCTTCTATAACACACAAAAAGTATCACGGTAGCATCTTAAAACATTAGCATTACTTTCTTCAGTGTGACAACTAATAAGATTCAATTATTTATGAGCGTGAGTAATAGTTAAAAACAAATGAATGTGTTAATATCTGTCGACGTACTATGATAAAATTCTGGACTACCATCACCCGCACCACATTATGCAATGATAACAAAAAAAAAACATTCCATGCCTTACATACATCTCACTCGCACAGTTGACAGCTTCTCGGAGAGCCTCTCCGGATAGCAGCTCGGAGAGCCGCTGAGGACAGCAGCTCGGAGAGCCACTCAGGACAGCAGCTCGGAGAGCTGCACGGCGCAGCAGCTTGGTCCATCGTCAGTCAGATATTCTTCTATAACACACAAAAAGTATCACGGTAGCATCTTAAAACATTAGCATTACTTTCTTCAGTGTGACAACTAATAAGATTCAATTATTTATGAGCGTGAGAAATAGTTAAAAACAAATGAATGTGTTAATATCTGTCGACGTACTACGATAAAATTCTGGACTACCATCAGCCGCACCACATTATGCAATGAAAACAAAAAAAAACATTCCATGCCTTACATACATCTCACTCGCACAGTTGACAGCTTCTCGGAGAGCCTCTCCGGATAGCGGCTCGGAGAGCCGCTGAGGACAGCAGCTCGGAGAGCCATTTAGGACAGCAGCTCGGAGAGCTGCACGGCGCAGCAGCTTGGGCCATCGTCAGTCAGATATTCTTCTATAACACACAAAAAGTATCACGGTAGCATCTTAAAACATTAGCATTACTTTCTTCAGTGTGACAACTAATAAGATTCAATTATTTATGAGCGTGAGTAATAGTTAAAAACAAATGAATGTGTTAATATCTGCCGACGTACTACGATAAAATTCTGGACTACCATCACCCGCACCACATTATGCAATGAAAACAAAAAAAAACATTCCATGCCTTACAAACATCTCACTCGCACAGTTGACAGCTTCTCGGAGAGCCTCTCCGGATAGCAGCTCGGAGAGCCGCTGAGGACAGCAGCTCGGAGAGCCACTTAGGACAGCAGCTCGGAGAGCTGCACGGCGCAGCAGCTTGGGCCATCGTCAGTCAGATATTCTTCTATAACACACAAAAAGTATCACGGTAGCGTCTTAAAACATTAGCATTACTTTCTTCAGTGTGACAACTAATAAGATTCGATTATTTATGAGCGTGAGTAATAGTTAAAAACAAATGAATGTGTTAGACGTACTACGATAAAATTCTGGACTACCATCACCCGCACCACATTATGCAATGAAAACAAAAAAAAACATTTCATGCGTTACATACATCTCACTCGCACAGTTGACAGCTTCTCGGAGAGCCTCTCCGGATAGCAGCTCGGAGAGCCGCTGAAGACAGCAGCTCGGAAAGCCACTCAGGACAGCAGCTCGGAGAGCTGCACGGCGCAGCAGCTTGGGCCATCGTCAGTCAGATATTCTTCTATAACACACAAAAAGTATCACGGTAGCATCTTAAAACATTAGCATTACTTTCTTCAGTGTGACAACTAATAAGATTCGATTATTTATGAGCGTGAGTAATAGTTAAAAACAAATGAATGTGTTAGACGTACTACGATAAAATTCTGGACTACCATCACCCGCACCACATTATGCAATGAAAACAAAAAAAAACATTTCATGCGTTACATACATCTCACTCGCACAGTTGACAGCTTCTCGGAGAGCCTCTCCGGATAGCAGCTCGGAGAGCCGCTGAAGACAGCAGCTCGGAAAGCCACTCAGGACAGCAGCTCGGAGAGCTGCACGGCGCAGCAGCTTGGGCCATCGTCAGTCAGATATTCTTCTATAACACACAAAAAGTATCACGGTAGCATCTTAAAACATTAGCATTACTTTCTTCAGTGTGACAACTAATAAGATTCAATTATTTATGAGCGTGAGTAATAGTTAAAAACAAATGAATGTGTTAATATCTGTCGACGTACTACGATAAAATTCTGGCCTACCATCACCCGCACCACATTATGCAATGAAAACAAAAAAAACATTCCATGCCTTACATACATCTCACTCGCACAGTTGACAGCTTCTCGGAGAGCCTCTCCGGATAGCAGCTCGGAGAGCCGCTGAGGACAGCAGCTCGGAGAGCCACTCAGGACAGCAGCTCGGAGAGCTGCACGGCGCAGCAGCTTGGGCCATCGTCAGTCAGATATTCTTCTATAACACACAAAAAGTATCACGGTAGCATCTTAAAACATTAGCATTACTTTCTTCAGTGTGACAACTAATAAGATTCAATTATTTATGAGCGTGAGTAATAGTTAAAAACAAATGAATGTGTTAATATCTGTCGACGTACTATGATAAAATTCTGGACTACCATCACCCGCACCACATTATGCAATGATAACAAAAAAAAAACATTCCATGCCTTACATACATCTCACTCGCACAGTTGACAGCTTCTCGGAGAGCCTCTCCGGATAGCAGCTCGGAGAGCCGCTGAGGACAGCAGCTCGAAGCTGCACGGCGCAGCAGCTTGGGCCATCGTCAGTCAGATATTCTTCTATAACACACAAAAAGTATCACGGTAGCATCTTAAAACATTAGCATTACTTTCTTTAGTGTGACAACTAATAAGATTCAATTATTTATGAGCGTGAGTAATAGTTAAAAACAAATGAATGTGTTAATATCTGTCGACGTACTACGATAAAATTCTGGACTACCATCACCCGCACCACATTATGCAATGAAAACAAAAAAAAACATTCCATGCCTTACATACATCTCACTCGCACAGTTGACAGCTTCTCGGAGAGCCTCTCCGGATAGCAGCTCGGAGAGCCGCTGAGGACAGCAGCTCGGAGAGCCACTCAGGACAGCAGCTCGGAGAGCTGCACGGCGCAGCAGCTTGGGCCATCGTCAGTCAGATATTCTTCTATAACACACAAAAAGTATCACGGTAGCATCTTAAAACATTAGCATTACTTTCTTCAGTGTGACAACTAATAAGATTCAATTATTTATGAGCGTGAGTAATAGTTAAAAACAAATGAATGTGTTAATATCTGTCGACGTACTATGATAAAATTCTGGACTACCATCACCCGCACCACATTATGCAATGATAACAAAAAAAAAACATTCCATGCCTTACATACATCTCACTCGCACAGTTGACAGCTTCTCGGAGAGCCTCTCCGGATAGCAGCTCGGAGAGCCGCTGAGGACAGCAGCTCGGAGAGCCACTCAGGACAGCAGCTCGGAGAGCTGCACGGCGCAGCAGCTTGGTCCATCGTCAGTCAGATATTCTTCTATAACACACAAAAAGTATCACGGTAGCATCTTAAAACATTAGCATTACTTTCTTCAGTGTGACAACTAATAAGATTCAATTATTTATGAGCGTGAGAAATAGTTAAAAACAAATGAATGTGTTAATATCTGTCGACGTACTACGATAAAATTCTGGACTACCATCACCCGCACCACATTATGCAATGAAAACAAAAAAAAACATTCCATGCCTTACATACATCTCACTCGCACAGTTGACAGCTTCTCGGAGAGCCTCTCCGGATAGCGGCTCGGAGAGCCGCTGAGGACAGCAGCTCGGAGAGCCACTTAGGACAGCAGCTCGGAGAGCTGCACGGCGCAGCAGCTTGGGCCATCGTCAGTCAGATATTCTTCTATAACACACAAAAAGTATCACGGTAGCATCTTAAAACATTAGCATTACTTTCTTCAGTGTGACAACTAATAAGATTCAATTATTTATGAGCGTGAGTAATAGTTAAAAACAAATGAATGTGTTAATATCTGCCGACGTACTACGATAAAATTCTGGACTACCATCACCCGCACCACATTATGCAATGAAAACAAAAAAAAACATTCCATGCCTAACAAACATCTCACTCGCACAGTTGACAGCTTCTCGGAGAGCCTCTCCGGATAGCAGCTCGGAGAGCCGCTGAGGACAGCAGCTCGGAGAGCCACTTAGGACAGCAGCTCGGAGAGCTGCACGGCGCAGCAGCTTGGGCCATCGTCAGTCAGATATTCTTCTATAACACACAAAAAGTATCACGGTAGCGTCTTAAAACATTAGCATTACTTTCTTCAGTGTGACAACTAATAAGATTCGATTATTTATGAGCGTGAGTAATAGTTAAAAACAAATGAATGTGTTAGACGTACTACGATAAAATTCTGGACTACCATCACCCGCACCACATTATGCAATGAAAACAAAAAAAAACATTTCATGCGTTACATACATCTCACTCGCACAGTTGACAGCTTCTCGGAGAGCCTCTCCGGATAGCAGCTCGGAGAGCCGCTGAAGACAGCAGCTCGGAAAGCCACTCAGGACAGCAGCTCGGAGAGCTGCACGGCGCAGCAGCTTGGGCCATCGTCAGTCAGATATTCTTCTATAACACACAAAAAGTATCACGGTAGCATCTTAAAACATTAGCATTACTTTCTTCAGTGTGACAACTAATAAGATTCGATTATTTATGAGCGTGAGTAATAGTTAAAAACAAATGAATGTGTTAGACGTACTACGATAAAATTCTGGACTACCATCACCCGCACCACATTATGCAATGAAAACAAAAAAAAACATTTCATGCGTTACATACATCTCACTCGCACAGTTGACAGCTTCTCGGAGAGCCTCTCCGGATAGCAGCTCGGAGAGCCGCTGAAGACAGCAGCTCGGAAAGCCACTCAGGACAGCAGCTCGGAGAGCTGCACGGCGCAGCAGCTTGGGCCATCGTCAGTCAGATATTCTTCTATAACACACAAAAAGTATCACGGTAGCATCTTAAAACATTAGCATTACTTTCTTCAGTGTGACAACTAATAAGATTCAATTATTTATGAGCGTGAGTAATAGTTAAAAACAAATGAATGTGTTAATATCTGTCGACGTACTACGATAAAATTCTGGCCTACCATCACCCGCACCACATTATGCAATGAAAACAAAAAAAACATTCCATGCCTTACATACATCTCACTCGCACAGTTGACAGCTTCTCGGAGAGCCTCTCCGGATAGCAGCTCGGAGAGCCGCTGAGGACAGCAGCTCGGAGAGCCACTCAGGACAGCAGCTCGGAGAGCTGCACGGCGCAGCAGCTTGGGCCATCGTCAGTCAGATATTCTTCTATAACACACAAAAAGTATCACGGTAGCATCTTAAAACATTAGTATTACTTTCTTCAGTGTGACAACTAATAAGATTCAATTATTTATGAGCGTGAGAAATAGTTAAAAACAAATGAATGTGTTAATATCTGTCGACGTACTACGATAAAATTCTGGACAACCATCACCCGCACCACATTATGCAATGAAAACAAAAAAAAAACATTCCATGCCTTACATACATCTCACTCGCACAGTTGACAGCTTCTCGGAGAGCCTCTCCGGATAGCAGCTCGGAGAGCCGCTGAGGACAGCAGCTCGGAGAGCCACTCAGGACAGCACCTCGGAGAGCTGCACGGCGCAGCAGCTTGGGCCATCGTCAGTCAGATATTCTTCTATAACACACAAAAAGTATCACGGTAGCATCTTAAAACATTAGCATTACTTTCTTCAGTGTGACAACTAATAAGATTCAATTATTTATGAGCGTGAGTAATAGTTAAAAACAAATGAATGTAATAATATCTGTCGACGTACTACTATAAAATTCTGGACTTCCATCACCCGTACCACATTATGCAATGAAAACAAAAAAAAACATTCCATGCCTTACATACATCTCACTCGCACAGTTGACAGCTTCTCGAAGAGCCTCTCCGGATAGCAGCTCGGAGAGCCGCTGAGGACAGCAGCTCGGAGAGCCACTCAGGACAGCAGCTCGGAGAGCTGCACGGCGCAGCAGCTTGGGCCATCGTCAGTCAGATATTCTTCTATAACACACAAAAAGTATCACGGTAGCATCTTAAAACATTAGCATTACTTTCTTCAGTGTGACAACTAATAAGATTCAATTATTTATGAGCGTGAGTAATAGTTAAAAAAAACAAATGAATGTGTTAATATCTGTCGACGTACTACGATAAAATTCTGGACTACCATCACCCGCACCACATTATGCAATGAAAACAAAAAAAAACATCCATGCCGTACCTACATCTCACTCGCACAGTTTAGTGATATTTTTCTTTATTAATGCATACCAAAGACAGCTTCTCGGAGAGCCTCTCCGGATAGCAGCTCGGACAGCCGCTGAGGACAGCAGCTCGGAGAGCCACTCAGGACAGCAGCTCGGAGAGCTGCACGGCGCAGCAGCTTGGGCCATCGTCAGTCAGATATTCTTCTATAACACACAAAAAGTATCACGGTAGCATCTTAAAACATTAGCATTACTTTCTTCAGTGTGACAACTAATAAGATTCAATTATTTATGAGCGTGAGTAATAGTTAAAAACAAATGAATGTGTTAATATCTGTCGACGTACTACGATAAAATTCTGGACTACCATCACCCGCACCACATTATGCAATGAAAACAAAAAAAAACATTCCATGCCTTACATACATCTCACTCGCACAGTTGACAGCTTCTCGGAGAGCCTCTCCGGATAGCAGCTCGGAGAGCCGCTGAAGACAGCAGCTCGGAAAGCCACTCAGGACAGCAGCTCGGAGAGCTGCACGTCGCAGCAGCTTGGGCCATCGTCAGTCAGATATTCTTCTATAACACACAAAAAGTATCACGGTAGCATCTTAAAACATTAGCATTACTTTCTTCAGTGTGACAACTAATAAGATTTAATTATTTATGAGCGTGAGTAATAGTTAAAAACAAATGAATGTGTTAATATCTGTCGACGTACTACTATAAAATTCTGGACTTCCATCACCCGTACCACATTATGCAATGAAAACAAAAAAAACATTCCATGCCTTACATACATCTCACTCGCACAGTTGACAGCTTCTCGGAGAGCCTCTCCGGATAGCAGCTCGGAGAGCCGCTGAGGACAGCAGCTCGGAGAGCCACTCAGGACAGCAGCTCGGAGAGCTGCACGGCGCAGCAGCTTGGGCCATCGTCAGTCAGATATTCTTCTATAACACACAAAAAGTATCACGGTAGCGTCTTAAAACATTAGCATTACTTTCTTCAGTGTGACAACTAATAAGATTCAATTATTTATGAGCGTGAGTAATAGTTAAAAACAAATGAATGTGTTAATATCTGTCGACGTACTACGATAAAATTCTGGACTACCATCACCCGCACCACATTATGCAATGAAAACAAAAAAAAAACATTCCATGCCTTACATACATCTCACTCGCACAGTTGACAGCTTCTCGGAGAGCCTCTCCGGATAGCAGCTCGGAGAGCCGCTGAGGACAGCAGCTCGGAGAGCCACTCAGGACAGCAGCTCGGAGAGCTGCACGGCGCAGCAGCTTGGGCCATCGTTAGTCAGATATTCTTCTATAACACACAAAAAGTATCACGGTAGCATCTTAAAACATTAGCATTACTTTCTTCAGTGTGACAACTAATAAGATTCAATTATCTATGAGCGTGAGTAATAGTTAAAAACAAATGAATGTGTTAATATCTGTCGACGTACTACGATAAAATTCTGGACTACCATCACCCGCACCACATTATGCAATGAAAACAAAAAAAAACATTCCATGCCTTACATACATCTCACTCGCACAGTTGACAGCTTCTCGGAGAGCCTCTCCGGATAGCAGCTCGGAGAGCCGCTGAGGACAGCAGCTCGGAGAGCCACTCAGGACAGCAGCTCGGAGAGCTGCACGGCGCAGCAGCTTGGGCCATCGTCAGTCAGATATTCTTCTATAACACACAAAAAGTATCACGGTAGCATCTTAAAACATTAGCATTACTTTCTTCAGTGTGACAACTAATAAGATTCAATTATTTATGAGCGTGAGTAATAGTTAAAAACAAATGAATGTGTTAATATCTGTCGACGTACTACGATAAAATTCTGGACTACCATCACCCGCACCACATTATGCAATGAAAACAAAAAAAAACATTCCATGCCTTACATACATCTCACTCGCACAGTTGACAGCTTCTCGGAGAGCCTCTCCGGATAGCAGCTCGGAGAGCCGCTGAAGACAGCAGCTCGGAAAGCCACTCAGGACAGCAGCTCGGAGAGCTGCACGTCGCAGCAGCTTGGGCCATCGTCAGTCAGATATTCTTCTATAACACACAAAAAGTATCACGGTAGCATCTTAAAACATTAGCATTACTTTCTTCAGTGTGACAACTAATAAGATTTAATTATTTATGAGCGTGAGTAATAGTTAAAAACAAATGAATGTGTTAATATCTGTCGACGTACTACTATAAAAATTCTGGACTTCCATCACCCGTACCACATTATGCAATGAAAACAAAAAAAACATTCCATGCCTTACATACATCTCACTCGCACAGTTGACAGCTTCTCGGAGAGCCTCTCCGGATAGCAGCTCGGAGAGCCGCTGAGGACAGCAGCTCGGAGAGCCACTCAGGACAGCAGCTCGGAGAGCTGCACGGCGCAGCAGCTTGGGCCATCGTCAGTCAGATATTCTTCTATAACACACAAAAAGTATCACGGTAGCGTCTTAAAACATTAGCATTACTTTCTTCAGTGTGACAACTAATAAGATTCAATTATTTATGAGCGTGAGTAATAGTTAAAAACAAATGAATGTGTTAATATCTGTCGACGTACTACGATAAAATTCTGGACTACCATCACCCGCACCACATTATGCAATGAAAACAAAAAAAAACATTCCATGCCTTACATACATCTCACTCGCACAGTTGACAGCTTCTCGGAGAGCCTCTCCGGATAGCAGCTCGGAGAGCCGCTGAGGACAGCAGCTCGGAGAGCCACTCAGGACAGCAGCTCGGAGAGCTGCACGGCGCAGCAGCTTGGGCCATCGTTAGTCAGATATTCTTCTATAACACACAAAAAGTATCACGGTAGCATCTTAAAACATTAGCATTACTTTCTTCAGTGTGACAACTAATAAGATTCAATTATTTATGAGCGTGAGTAATAGTTAAAAACAAATGAATGTGTTAATATCTGTCGACGTACTACGATAAAATTCTGGACTACCATCACCCGCACCACATTATGCAATGAAAACAAAAAAAAACATTCCATGCCTTACATACATCTCACTCGCACAGTTGACAGCTTCTCGGAGAGCCTCTCCGGATAGCAGCTCGGAGAGCCGCTGAGGACAGCAGCTCGGAGAGCCACTCAGGACAGCAGCTCGGAGAGCTGCACGGCGCAGCAGCTTGGGCCATCGTCAGTCAGATATTCTTCTATAACACACAAAAAGTATCACGGTAGCATCTTAAAACATTAGCATTACTTTCTTCAGTGTGACAACTAATAAGATTCAATTATTTATGAGCGTGAGTAATAGTTAAAAACAAATGAATGTGTTAATATCTGCCGACGTACTACGATAAAATTCTGGACTACCATCACCCGCACCACATTATGCAATGAAAACAAAAAAAAACATTCCATGCCTAACAAACATCTCACTCGCACAGTTGACAGCTTCTCGGAGAGCCTCTCCGGATAGCAGCTCGGAGAGCCGCTGAGGACAGCAGCTCGGAGAGCCACTCAGGACAGCAGCTCGGAGAGCTGCACGGCGCAGCAGCTTGGGCCATCGTCAGTCAGATATTCTTCTATAACACACAAAAAGTATCACGGTAGCATCTTAAAACATTAGCATTACTTTCTTCAGTGTGACAACTAATAAGATTCAATTATTTATGAGCGTGAGTAATAGTTAAAAACAAATGAATGTGTTAATATCTGCCGACGTACTACGATAAAATTCTGGACTACCATCACCCGCACCACATTATGCAATGAAAACAAAAAAAAACATTCCATGCCTAACAAACATCTCACTCGCACAGTTGACAGCTTCTCGGAGAGCCTCTCCGGATAGCAGCTCGGAGAGCCGCTGAGGACAGCAGCTCGGAGAGCCACTCAGGACAGCAGCTCGGAGAGCTGCACGGCGCAGCAGCTTGGGCCATCGTCAGTCAAATATTCTTCTATAACACACAAAAAGTATCACGGTAGCGTCTTAAAACATTAGCATTACTTTCTTCAGTGTGACAACTAATAAGATTCGATTATTTATGAGCGTGAGTAATAGTTAAAAACAAATGAATGTGTTAGACGTACTACGATAAAATTCTGGACTACCATCACCCGCACCACATTATGCAATGAAAACAAAAAAAAACATTTCATGCGTTACATACATCTCACTCGCACAGTTGACAGCTTCTCGGAGAGCCTCTCCGGATAGCAGCTCGGAGAGCCGCTGAAGACAGCAGCTCGGAAAGCCACTCAGGACAGCAGCTCGGAGAGCTGCACGGCGCAGCAGCTTGGGCCATCGTCAGTCAGATATTCTTCTATAACACACAAAAAGTATCACGGTAGCGTCTTAAAACATTAGCATTACTTTCTTCAGTGTGACAAGTAATAAGATTCGATTATTTATGAGCGTGAGTAATAGTTAAAAACAAATGAATGTGTTAGACGTACTACGATAAAATTCTGGACTACCATCACCCGCACCACATTATGCAATGAAAACAAAAAAAAACATTCCATGCCTTACATACATCTCACTCGCACAGTTGACAGCTTCTCGGAGAGCCTCTCCGGATAGCAGCTCGGAGAGCCGCTGAGGACAGCAGCTCGGAGAGCTGCACGGCGCAGCAGCTTGGGCCATCGTCAGTCAGATATTCTTCTATAACACACAAAAAGTATCACGGTAGCATCTTAAAACATTAGCATTACTTTCTTCAGTGTGACAACTAATAAGATTCAATTATTTATGAGCGTGAATAATAGTTAAAAACAAATGAATGTGTTAATATCTGTCGACGTACTACGATAAAATTCTGGACTACCATCACCCGCACCACATTATGCAATGAAAACAAAAAAAAACATTCCATGCCTTACATACATCTCACTCGCACAGTTGACAGCTTCTCGGAGAGCCTCTCCGGATAGCAGCTCGGAGAGCCACTGAAGACAGCAGCTCGGAGAGCCACTCAGGACAGCAGCTCGGAGAGCTGCATGGCGCAGCAGCTTGGGCCATCGTCAGTCAGATATTCTTCTATAACACACAAAAAGTATCACGGTAGCATCTTAAAACATTAGCATTACTTTCTTCAGTGTGACAACTAATAAGATTAAATTATTTATGAGCGTGAGTAATAGTTAAAAACAAATGAATGTGTTAATATCTGTCGACGTACTACGATAAAATTCTGGACTACCATCACCCGCACCACATTATGCAATGAAAACAAAAAAAAACATTCCATGCCTTACATACATCTCACTCGCACAGTTGACGGCTTCTCGGAGAGCCTCTCCGGATAGCATCTCGGAGAGCCGCTGAGGACAGCAGCTCGGAGAGCCACTCAGGACAGCAACTCGGAGAGCTGCACGGCGCAGCAGCTTGGGCCATCGTCAGTCAGATATTCTTCTATAACACACAAAAAGTATCACGGTAGCGTCTTAAAACATTAGCATTACTTTCTTCAGTGTGACAACTAATATGATTCAATTATTTATGAGCGTGAGTAATAGTTAAAAACAAATGAATGTGTTAATATCTGTCGACGTACTACGATAAAATTCTGGACTACCATCACCCGCACCACATTATGCAACGAAAACAAAAAAAAACATTCCATGCCTTACATACATCTCACTCGCACAGTTGACAGCTTCTCGGAGAGCCTCTCCGGATAGCAGCTCGGAGAGCCGCTGAGGACAGCAGCTCGGAGCTGCACGGCGCAGCAGCTTGGGCCATCGTCAGTCAGATATTCTTCTATAACACACAAAAAATATCACGGTAGCATCTTAAAACATTAGCATTACTTTCTTCAGTGTGACAACTAATAAGATTCAATTATTTATGAGCGTGAGTAATAGTTAAAAACAAATGAATGTGTTAATATCTGTCGACGTACTACGATAAAATTCTGGACTACCATCACCCGCACCACATTATGCAATGAAAACAAAAAAAAACATTCCATGCCTTACATACATCTCACTCGCACAGTTGACAGCTTCTCGGAGAGCCTCTCCGGATAGCAGCTCGGAGAGCCGCTGAGGACAGCAGCTCGGAGAGCCACTCAGGACAGCAGCTCGGAGAGCTGCACGGCGCAGCAGCTTGGGCCATCGTCAGTCAGATATTCTTCTATAACACACAAAAAGTATCACGGTAGCATCTTAAAACATTAGCATTACTTTCTTCAGTGTGACAACTAATAAGATTCAATTATTTATGAGCGTGAGTAATAGTTAAAAACAAATGAATGTGTTAATATCTGTCGACGTACTATGATAAAATTCTGGACTACCATCACCCGCACCACATTATGCAATGATAACAAAAAAAAAACATTCCATGCCTTACATACATCTCACTCGCACAGTTGACAGCTTCTCGGAGAGCCTCTCCGGATAGCAGCTCGGAGAGCCGCTGAGGACAGCAGCTCGGAGCTGCACGGCGCAGCAGCTTGGGCCATCGTCAGTCAGATATTCTTCTATAACACACAAAAAGTATCACGGTAGCATCTTAAAACATTAGCATTACTTTCTTTAGTGTGACAACTAATAAGATTCAATTATTTATGAGCGTGAGTAATAGTTAAAAACAAATGAATGTGTTAATATCTGTCGACGTACTACGATAAAATTCTGGACTACCATCACCCGCACCACATTATGCAATGAAAACAAAAAAAAACATTCCATGCCTTACATACATCTCACTCGCACAGTTGACAGCTTCTCGGAGAGCCTCTCCGGATAGCAGCTCGGAGAGCCGCTGAGGACAGCAGCTCGGAGAGCCACTCAGGACAGCAGCTCGGAGAGCTGCACGGCGCAGCAGCTTGGGCCATCGTCAGTCAGATATTCTTCTATAACACACAAAAAGTATCACGGTAGCATCTTAAAACATTAGCATTACTTTCTTCAGTGTGACAACTAATAAGATTCAATTATTTATGAGCGTGAGTAATAGTTAAAAACAAATGAATGTGTTAATATCTGTCGACGTACTATGATAAAATTCTGGACTACCATCACCCGCACCACATTATGCAATGATAACAAAAAAAAAACATTCCATGCCTTACATACATCTCACTCGCACAGTTGACAGCTTCTCGGAGAGCCTCTCCGGATAGCAGCTCGGAGAGCCGCTGAGGACAGCAGCTCGGAGAGCCACTCAGGACAGCAGCTCGGAGAGCTGCACGGCGCAGCAGCTTGGGCCATCGTCAGTCAGATATTCTTCTATAACACACAAAAAGTATCACGGTAGCATCTTAAAACGTTAGCATTACTTTCTTCAGTGTGACAACTAATAAGATTCAATTATTTATGAGCGTGAGTAATAGTTAAAAACAAATGAATGTGTTAATATCTGTCGACGTACTATGATAAAATTCTGGACTACCATCACCCGCACCACATTATGCAATGATAACAAAAAAAAAACATTCCATGCCTTACATACATCTCACTCGCACAGTTGACAGCTTCTCGGAGAGCCTCTCCGGATAGCAGCTCGGAGAGCCGCTGAGGACAGCAGCTCGGAGAGCCACTCAGGACAGCAGCTCGGAGAGCTGCACGGCGCAGCAGCTTGGGCCATCGTCAGTCAGATATTCTTCTATAACACACAAAAAGTATCACGGTAGCATCTTAAAACATTAGCATTACTTTCTTCAGTGTGACAACTAATAAGATTCAATTATTTATGAGCGTGAGAAATAGTTAAAAACAAATGAATGTGTTAATATCTGTCGACGTACTACGATAAAATTCTGGACTACCATCACCCGCACCACATTATGCAATGAAAACAAAAAAAAACATTCCATGCCTTACATACATCTCACTCGCACAGTTGACAGCTTCTCGGAGAGCCTCTCCGGATAGCGGCTCGGAGAGCCGCTGAGGACAGCAGCTCGGAGAGCCACTTAGGACAGCAGCTCGGAGAGCTGCACGGCGCAGCAGCTTGGGCCATCGTCAGTCAGATATTCTTCTATAACACACAAAAAGTATCACGGTAGCATCTTAAAACATTAGCATTACTTTCTTCAGTGTGACAACTAATAAGATTCAATTATTTATGAGCGTGAGTAATAGTTAAAAACAAATGAATGTGTTAATATCTGCCGACGTACTACGATAAAATTCTGGACTACCATCACCCGCACCACATTATGCAATGAAAACAAAAAAAAACATTCCATGCCTAACAAACATCTCACTCGCACAGTTGACAGCTTCTCGGAGAGCCTCTCCGGATAGCAGCTCGGAGAGCCGCTGAGGACAGCAGCTCGGAGAGCCACTCAGGACAGCAGCTCGGAGAGCTGCACGGCGCAGCAGCTTGGGCCATCGTCAGTCAGATATTCTTCTATAACACACAAAAAGTATCACGGTAGCATCTTAAAACATTAGCATTACTTTCTTCAGTGTGACAACTAATAAGATTCGATTATTTATGAGCGTGAGTAATAGATAAAAACAAATGAATGTGTTAGACGTACTACGATAAAATTCTGGACTACCATCACCCGCACCACATTATGCAATGAAAACAAAAAAAAACATTTCATGCGTTACATACATCTCACTCGCACAGTTGACAGCTTCTCGGAGAGCCTCTCCGGATAGCAGCTCGGAGAGCCGCTGAAGACAGCAGCTCGGAAAGCCACTCAGGACAGCAGCTCGGAGAGCTGCACGGCGCAGCAGCTTGGGCCATCGTCAGTCAGATATTCTTCTATAACACACAAAAAGTATCACGGTAGCGTCTTAAAACATTAGCATTACTTTCTTCAGTGTGACAACTAATAAGATTCGATTATTTATGAGCGTGAGTAATAGTTAAAAACAAATGAATGTGTTAGACGTACTACGATAAAATTCTGGACTACCATCACCCGCACCACATTATGCAATGAAAACAAAAAAAAACATTTCATGCGTTACATACATCTCACTCGCACAGTTGACAGCTTCTCGGAGAGCCTCTCCGGATAGCAGCTCGGAGAGCCGCTGAAGACAGCAGCTCGGAAAGCCACTCAGGACAGCAGCTCGGAGAGCTGCACGGCGCAGCAGCTTGGGCCATCGTCAGTCAGATATTCTTCTATAACACACAAAAAGTATCACGGTAGCATCTTAAAACATTAGCATTACTTTCTTCAGTGTGACAACTAATAAGATTCAATTATTTATGAGCGTGAGTAATAGTTAAAAACAAATGAATGTGTTAATATCTGTCGACGTACTACGATAAAATTCTGGCCTACCATCACCCGCACCACATTATGCAATGAAAACAAAAAAAACATTCCATGCCTTACATACATCTCACTCGCACAGTTGACAGCTTCTCGGAGAGCCTCTCCGGATAGCAGCTCGGAGAGCCGCTGAGGACAGCAGCTCGGAGAGCCACTCAGGACAGCAGCTCGGAGAGCTGCACGGCGCAGCAGCTTGGGCCATCGTCAGTCAGATATTCTTCTATAACACACAAAAAGTATCACGGTAGCATCTTAAAACATTAGTATTACTTTCTTCAGTGTGACAACTAATAAGATTCAATTATTTATGAGCGTGAGAAATAGTTAAAAACAAATGAATGTGTTAATATCTGTCGACGTACTACGATAAAATTCTGGACAACCATCACCCGCACCACATTATGCAATGAAAACAAAAAAAAAACATTCCATGCCTTACATACATCTCACTCGCACAGTTGACAGCTTCTCGGAGAGCCTCTCCGGATAGCAGCTCGGAGAGCCGCTGAGGACAGCAGCTCGGAGAGCCACTCAGGACAGCACCTCGGAGAGCTGCACGGCGCAGCAGCTTGGGCCATCGTCAGTCAGATATTCTTCTATAACACACAAAAAGTATCACGGTAGCATCTTAAAACATTAGCATTACTTTCTTCAGTGTGACAACTAATAAGATTCAATTATTTATGAGCGTGAGTAATAGTTAAAAACAAATGAATGTAATAATATCTGTCGACGTACTACTATAAAATTCTGGACTTCCATCACCCGTACCACATTATGCAATGAAAACAAAAAAAAACATTCCATGCCTTACATACATCTCACTCGCACAGTTGACAGCTTCTCGAAGAGCCTCTCCGGATAGCAGCTCGGAGAGCCGCTGAGGACAGCAGCTCGGAGAGCCACTCAGGACAGCAGCTCGGAGAGCTGCACGGCGCAGCAGCTTGGGCCATCGTCAGTCAGATATTCTTCTATAACACACAAAAAGTATCACGGTAGCATCTTAAAACATTAGCATTACTTTCTTCAGTGTGACAACTAATAAGATTCAATTATTTATGAGCGTGAGTAATAGTTAAAAAAAACAAATGAATGTGTTAATATCTGTCGACGTACTACGATAAAATTCTGGACTACCATCACCCGCACCACATTATGCAATGAAAACAAAAAAAACATCCATGCCGTACCTACATCTCACTCGCACAGTTTAGTGATATTTTTCTTTATTAATGCATACCAAAGACAGCTTCTCGGAGAGCCTCTCCGGATAGCAGCTCGGACAGCCGCTAAGGACAGCAGCTCGGAGAGCCACTCAGGACAGCAGCTCGGAGAGCTGCACGGCGCAGCAGCTTGGGCCATCGTCAGTCAGATATTCTTCTATAACACACAAAAAGTATCACGGTAGCATCTTAAAACATTAGCATTACTTTCTTCAGTGTGACAACTAATAAGATTCAATTATTTATGAGCGTGAGTAATAGTTAAAAACAAATGAATGTGTTAATATCTGTCGACGTACTACGATAAAATTCTGGACTACCATCACCCGCACCACATTATGCAATGAAAACAAAAAAAAACATTCCATGCCTTACATACATCTCACTCGCACAGTTGACAGCTTCTCGGAGAGCCTCTCCGGATAGCAGCTCGGAGAGCCGCTGAGGACAGCAGCTCGGAGAGCCACTCAGGACAGCAGCTCGGGAGAGCTGCACGGCGCAGCAGCTTGGGCCATCGTCAGTCAGATATTCTTCTATAACACACAAAAAGTATCACGGTAGCATCTTACAACATTAGCATTACTTTCTTCAGTGTGACAACTAATAAGATTCAATTATTTATGAGCGTGAGTAATAGTTAAAAACAAATGAATGTGTTAATATCTGTCGACGTACTACGATAAAATTCTGGACTACCATCACCCGCACCACATGATGCAATAAAAACAAAAAAAAACATTCCATGCCTTACATACATCTCACTCGCACAGTTGACAGCTTCTCGGAGAGCCTCTCCGGATAGCAGCTCGGAGAGCCGCTGAGGACAGCAGCTCGGAGAGCCGCTGAGGACAGCAGCTCGGAGAGCCACTCAGGACAGCAGCTCGGAGAGCTGCACGGCGCAGCAGCTTCGGCCATCATCAGTCAGATATTCTTCTATAACACACAAAAAGTATCACGGTAGCATCTTAAAACATTAGCATTACTTTCTTCAGTGTGACAACTAATAAGATTCGATTATTTATGAGCGTGAGTAATAGTTAAAAACAAATGAATGTGTTAGACGTACTACGATAAAATTCTGGACTACCATCACCCGCACCACATTATGCAATGAAAACAAAAAAAAACATTCCATGCCTTACATACATCTCACTCGCACAGTTGACAGCTTCTCGGAGAGCCTCTCCGGATAGCAGCTCGGAGAGCCGCTGAGGACAGCAGCTCGGAGAGCCACTCAGGACAGCAGCTCGGAGAGCTGCACGGCGCAGCAGCTTGGGCCATCGTCAGTCAGATATTCTTCTATAACACACAAAAAGTATCACGGTAGCATCTTAAAACATTAGCATTACTTTCTTCAGTGTGACAACTAATAAGATTCAATTATTTATGAGCGTGAGTATTATTTAAAAACAAATGAATGTGTTAATATCTGTCGACGTACTACGATAAAATTCTGGACTACCATCACCCGCACCACATTATGCAATGAAAACAAAAAAAAAACATTCCATGCCTTACATACATCTCACTCGCACAGTTGACGGCTTCTCGGAGAGCCTCTCCGGATAGCAGCTCGGAGAGCCGCTGAGGACAGCAGCTCGGAGAGCCACTCAGGACAGCAGCTCGGAGAGCTGCACGGCGCAGCAGCTTGGGCCATCGTCAGTCAGATATTCTTCTATAACACACAAAAAGTATCACGGTAGCATCTTAAAACATTAGCATTACTTTCTTCAGTGTGACAACTAATAAGATTCAATTATTTATGAGCGTGAGTAATAGTTAAAAACAAATGAATGTGTTAATATCTGTCGACGTACTACGATAAAATTCTGGACTACCATCACCCGCACCACATTATGCAATGAAAACAAAAAAAAACATTCCATGCCTTACATACATCTCACTCGCACAGTTGACAGCTTCTCGGAGAGCCTCTCCGGATAGCAGCTCGGAGAGCCGCTGAGGACAGCAGCTCGGAGAGCCACTCAGGACAGCGGCTCGGAAAGCTGGACGGCCTAGCAGCTTGGGCCATCGTCAGTCAGATATTCTTCTATAACACACAAAAAGTATCACGGTAGCGTCTTAAAACATTAGCATTACTTTCTTCAGTGTGACAACTAATAAGATTCAATTATTTATGAGCGTGAGTAATAGTTAAAAACAAATGAATGTGTTAATATCTGTCGACGTACTACGATAAAATTCTGGACTACCATCACCCGCACCACATTATGCAATGAAAACAAAAAAAAACATTCCATGCCTTACATACATCTCACTCGCACAGTTGACAACTTCTCGGAGAGCCTCTCCGGATAGCAGCTCGGAGAGCCGCTGAGGACAGCAGCTCGGAGAGCCACTCAGGACAGCGGCTCGGAAAGCTGCACGGCCTAGCAGCTTGGGCCATCGTCAGTCAGATATTCTTCTATAACACACAAAAAGTATCACGGTAGCGTCTTAAAACATTAGCATTACTTTCTTCAGTGTGACAACTAATAAGATTCAATTATTTATGAGCGTGAGTAATAGTTAAAAACAAATGAATGTGTTAATATCTGTCTACGTACTACGATAAAATTCTGGACTACCATCACCCGCACCACATCATGCAATGAAAACAAAAAAAACATTCCATGCCTTACATACATCTCACTCGCACAGTTGACAGCTTCTCGGAGAGCCTCTCCGGATAGCAGCTCGGAGAGCCGCTGACAGCAGCTCGGAGAGCCACTCAGGACAGCAGCTCGGAGAGCTGCACGGCGCAGCAGCTTGGGCCATCGTCAGTCAGATATTCTTCTATAACACACAAAAAGTATCACGGTAGCATCTTAAAACATTAGCATTACTTTCTTCAGTGTGACAACTAATAAGATTCAATTATTTATGAGCGTGAGTAATAGTTAAAAACAAATGAATGTGTTAATATCTGTCGACGTACTACGATAAAATTCTGGACTACCATCACCCGCACCACATTATGCAATGAAAACAAAAAAAAACATTCCATGCCTTACATACATCTCACTCGCACAGTTGACAGCTTCTCGGAGAGCCTCTCCGGATAGCAGCTCGGAGAGCCGCTGAGGACAGCAGCTCAGCTATATAACTACTATATACTATAATATATATATACAACTAATAAGATTCAAGGATTTATAAAAAAAAAATATATAATATATATTTATATATATATATATGTATATATATATATTATATATATATACATATACATATATATATCTAAACAAAATCACGACAAGGATTGACTCACCGCAATAACGAACTCGGAGATGTTGACTCGTCGACGGTTGAAGGCAGAGTGAGCTACGAGCACTCTGCGCGCCGCCTTTTATACTTTTCGGTCTACTAGGCTATTTTCGTCTCCAACAATATATATATATATAAATATATATATATATATATATATATATATATCGGCGCGGATACAATAATTTGCCAATAATAATTAGTCTATAACAATTTGATATGTTAAATTGATTTATTTGAATTGATTTATAAAACATAGATTCATACTTTTGAAATTGTTTACAGTAAATCATTCCAATTAAAATTAATAATATCATTATACTCAAAATGATTTAAGTTTATTACGATGTACAATTAATTATAAAACATGCCATTACTTTGTATTGCAATCTTAATGTTTAAAACGACCACGTGCAAGTACGCCGTAACCTATAAAAGCGGTCGCACTGGCGACGAGATGGCCAAAGAGCATATAATTATAGTTAGAGTCCGAACTTCCATAGATTCATTTTTACAGATATTGTATGCAATGTTTAGACAACTGTAGCAAACTTTCGTTTTCTTTTGCGCTGACAGTCAATAGTACCAACATAGAATAAAAACCTTCTAAATATTAACATTAGTGATGTGCATGCTGTATGGGGCATAATATCGATGCTAGTGGTGTGCCTACGACACTATTTATCGATATTGACCCATACCACTATAAATAATGGAATTATTAAATTCAGAATTTTATTATATTTTTATTAATAAAAATGCATCTTCATGTACTCATATTATGATTTATTTAGTTTATTAGTACTATACTTCTATTGGAGTTTAAAATACAGTAACAGTAAGGTAAATGCTCTTAACATCATTTCAGCAGTGCAAGCACGGTACTTTGTCGCTCGTTAAATTTGACACGACATCGACAGAATCGATTTTAATAATTAAAAGCATCATCATTGATATGTAGATCGATAAATTCGACACTTCGACGTAGACAGAATCGGTTTTATTAATTACTAGCATCTGCCCGCAACATCGTTCGCGTATTTACGTGGCCTTCGGCCTCGCCATGACCATGACCCATCTTATCTTCATTTTTCTTTTATAAGAACCTTCTCATGACAATTAAATAACAGAACAAAAAAAAAATTGCGAAATTGTTCCATTCGTTCAAGCATAATGCGATGACCTAGGAAAATGTAAATTAATTTATATATAAACTAGCGACTGCTCGCAACATCGTTCGCGTAGTAGCCTTCGGCCTTCGGCGTCACCATAACCTCAATTTTTCTTGATTTGTCTTTCACAGGAACCTTCTCCTGACAATAATTAACACAACAAAAACAGAATTAGCGAAATCTTTCTATCCATTCACGCGTTATGTATATAGATAAATGTAACATTTTACAATATTTAAAAGTTAAAAGTTCTTTTATCGATCTTATATATATACATATATCGAATTTATCAATCGACAAAATACCGTAATCTCACTGCAGTACCGATACTACCGATTTAACAAACTATTACCAATTATATTACATTTCAAACCTGAAATATTACATAATTGTAATTTTAAACGTTTAGTTAAATATATATATATAAAACAAAATTAGTGGTAACAGACCACTGTTTCTGTTGTGTTGTATTTGACTTGACGTTTAAAATTACAGTGGTAATAGACCATTAATTATGTTGTCTACATCGAACAAAATCAATAACACTTAAATTTAACATTAAAGAAACTCTAACTAGCTTCACTCCAGTCATTTATGATTAGTTAACAAACTAATTAAACTTAGGAATGATAAAAAATGCCAATAATTCTAATCTGATGGCTAATTTTTAAAATGTTCCACCTCGTCATCAAGTTAACGTTTATAATTACAATTGTGTAATACTTCGTTTTTTTACGGTACGTATTGGCGTAATTTGAATATAATATTCGCTTTTTCAGTATACATTTCACTATCTAAATTTCATGCACAGTGTGCCACAAACATATGTTTGACAAAGACAATAATAACCTGATCAGATCTTACAATCTGGACACTATTACTATTACTAAATAGGCATACATAGTGTAACAAAATTATGGAATGATATTATTGAATTACGGTGGCTTAATGCTAAAGTAATTTAAATGTTTACATATGCAGAGAAATCAATAGGACTCTAATATTGCAGTTAAAATCGCCAGAACTTAAAGAAATTGTAATCGCGGCCATTCCATTCATTCTATTCTGATTTTTAATGCCGCGATTACAATTCCTTTAAGTTCTGGCGATTTTATTATTTCTACTAGGTTAGCGGACTTCCTCAGAGATGCTAATGTGCATTTTGTTCTTTGTAATTGTTCCAGCAGCCTCTACTTCCGCGGAGATAATTCTGAAATCAAATTACATAAACTTAATTAACTACATAATAAGTAACTAGTAAATTGTCAGCTGTCTATGAGTTTGGTCAGCTCCATACCAGGGGCCTTACTATCCATGCAACCATGCAAGTTCCGTGCAGTTCTTAAACTTGAAATATACAATTTTGAATGAAATCATACCATGACGCTCATTTAGGTGAACTTTACTCTTGCTTTTTCTTACATTATAACCTTCTCCGGTAATAATTAACGCAACAAAAAAGAATTAGCGAGATTGTTCCATCCGTTCATAAGTTATAGTGTGACCAGAAAAAATAAGGGTTCATTTTTATGTTTAAAGATTTACACTATCAAGTAAACATAACAAATTGGTGCAGGATATTTTGTGTTAACCATGGGCATATATCACATTTTTGCTGCTCCATTATTGTTGGACTAATATATTGTCCACCAATGCTTTCACTACCGGAAACAAATTAAAATAAATTATATTTACCTAAGTTTTCTTCGGATTTTCTCTTTCTGATCTTGTTGTTATCACTTTGATTGGGACCAGACGTTTCACTATGTGATATAATGTGCAAGTCCTGGTGACTTGTTGATAGCTCTACGACAGGTTTGCAGGCAGACCTTGGTACTAAAATAGTAAACGTCAGATAATCAAATCAAATATTTGGAAACTAATCTGATGAATCCTAACATCAAAAACTTCTACTGGGTTTGTTAATGTTGAGTATTAGCTATTTTCCATTATAAAAACATTTTTAAACCTGTTTGTTGACATATTGGACAAAAATACGAGTGCTCTACCTTCGAGACATTTAGTATTTTAGTTTTACGTACAACTGCGATAGGCAAATATTGCGCGTACCATTAATTGAATGACTTGTCTTTATACTTAGCATAAAACAAATTCCCTACCAAATAACAGAACAGACTTCAACACCAAAAACTGTGAAATAACTTGTTGAAGTCGGTACCATGATAGTTCAAAGTACCTTTTATCACAATATTGCGCGCATGGTACCGACTTCGACAAGTTGTTTCACACTTTTTGGTGTTGAAGTTGGTTCCATTTTTGGTAAAAAAAATTTACCTATTTTAGTGACCCTTGCTAATGGATCGATTGTTATTCACCGTAAATGATGATATCATCAAAATAGGCGAAATACTCGTCAGTTATTGGAGTGTAACACAAAAACTGGTTGACCGAATTTGATAAAATTTAAATAGGACCACTTCGGAAGTATACTCTACCAAACAAAAAATAATTTTGAGAATCGGTCTTCTAATGGGGGAGAAATCGGCCATCATACCCAAAAAAATACTTACACACAAACATATAACCTCCTCCTTTTTTAAAGTCGGTTAATTATAGGAAAGTGATCTTGAAACTTACTTCTCTGGGATGGATATGACCCAGCCTCTGAAGGCAGTAGCTGTAGTATGTTAATGGACGCTTGATCATTGCTGGTTGAGGGCATAACTGCTGATGGTAAGGGTACTGTAAAGAAGGAATTCTTCATTAGTAGGTAATTGATAGATATCTCTATAATAATGCTAGTACTGATGGATATTCAACCATAATGAAGAATTTGAGATTTTTTTTATTGGCTGGTCTCTTGTGAGAGCCTGTCTTGGATGCTGCCACCGCAGTGTCAAATGCCTCCAAAGAACTTGTGTGCAAAGCGCCAAGTTGATGTTCAAAGCATACAATAGAACCACACACATTGCAGTTCCTGGAAAAGGTAGATTTCTGCGAAATCTATTGTATTATTGGCCAAATATGGCGAATCGCCATTTAACGGGTTACAGGTCTTGGTTACAGTAGGTAACACTAAAAATTAACATCTTGCAAATCTGGCATGTTGCATTTCCGTGTGATTTCTAACCTATTCTAATTTGGTAATTGAGCGGCTATGTAGGTATGCTTATCATGTAGTTGCTTAATCATTTGTTAAGTTTAGCATCTACATATGTTTTGAATATGTTTTAATTATCTGTGGAGGCTTGTTATTGGCTTTTGTTAAGCAACTTCTTAACCTTTATTGTAATTATAACTGTAAGCCCCTCAATTAAAATGATAGAAAATAATGTAACCTAACCTAAACAATTACAACTACACACTTACCATTTTCTTTCTGTTTTACATGAAGGGGGAAGTCAACAAGTTGACTGCTTGACAATGGTGGTGCAAAAAGTTTCAGTTTCGGAATAGCATGTCTCTTGAGCCGGTTTCCTTTTTTATTCCAATCATTCTTTTTAAAATGATCACCGCATACATAACGCAGTTGATGGAGCTTTTCAATTGGTAAATATATCAGATCCTCATTGCCAACAGCGCGTACCCACTCTTTTCAGCTGGAACATATTTATATTATATAAAAAATATAGTTCTATTTCAACCATTTTTTTAAAATAGTGAATGGTTGTCAACTAGGCAACACACAAGGCATCTATCAATGGTAAATTAGAAATCAAATATCTACAAACCAAATTTAAAGACTATTAAATTTATCATCTATCTGGTTATCATCATTCAAAGCCTTATAACTCAACTCAATACCCTATTTACAATAGGAATAATACTGTTTTCTTCTTAATCTATTGTATTATTGGCCAAATATGGCGACTGGTGAGTCTACGGGTTGATACCTATATAATAGCCCAAAGCTTTAGAGAGAAAATTGAGATTCTTAAACAGGACTAAAACCTGAACTGTTTAACTTTATAGCACTCTATTACTAGTGCGTTCAAATAGGTCCCTTCTGAGCGTTTTTAGCGAAAATAACGCTAAAAACGCTCACAAGGGGCGTTCGAATTGGGAATCTGCGTGTGAAAATGTTGTTCATGTATCTTTTTGTTCAGCTTTCCGAAAGCTGAAAAAAAGGTATTTTTGCCACCAAAATGTGCAATTTTTGACCCACGTTCGGAGCATGGTTGTTTGTGATCGTTTTTTGACAGCTATGTATTTGACAGCATAATCATGCGATTTTAGGTCTTATGCTCAGTTGAGAGTTCGAATAGAGTGTGGGCAAAAGTGGCAAAAATAATGTTTTTGAGCTTTACAAATGCTTTAATAAAAGAGCCATCAATGACAATGCCACCAATGCCCTAAAAGCTAAACGAATGCACTTACACTTTACAAAATACTACATAGACATGTGTTCGAGGAAGATGTCTTTACCTATCTTGCCTCTTATTTTTAAAAAACAAATTTCTAGTGCGACTGCTGCGTATCAGTCTGAATTGAAGGAGCTTTTGAAACTGTCAAGCAAGAGATAATTACATTCTTCAAACCATTGCCTAAGCCTTAAGTTAATTAGGCAAAATGTAAAAAACTTCAACGAAATTGATTTCTTATATATATTTTTTTTATTTTGTCACCTATAATCCTATATAAATTACCATTCCATATTCACAATTTCTGTATTCGCGGCATATTTATGGAACCCCGCGAATAAGGAGCTTATACTGTATCTAAGTATGTAGCATATCAGTCATTAGGTTACCATAGTACAGGCTCTGCCTAGTTTGGGACCTGAAGACCTTTGTGTGAATGTTGTCCCATATTATTAATAGTTCTACAGCTTAGTGCTCAGTAAATTCATGGATACAAAACAGCCTACAAATCTCAGTAAGTTTGTACACTATTGCTGCACATGTTGCATGTCACCTGGCAATACCCCCGCAGTACATGTAGGTATGTGATTGCTTGTTTATAACAATTGCTTAATCAAAATAAAATTGTTTATTCTGTATAGGCCTACGCAGGCAAAAATTTTTTTTTCTTAAATCTACAACCGATTCAGAATGCAACCACGACTGAGAAGATCCGGCAAGATTCAGTGGGCTTGTCTTTTTTATCACTAATTACTTAATGTATTTAACAGATGTTATAATTATTATTATATTGCTGTTATGATTGAATTTCGGAGAAAAAGGGAAAATCACAATAAAAAGTTAAACATATTGGGGTGTCGGAGATTTTTTTTGGCCAACTTGTATTCTCCAAGTGGGCCCCCGAACACGCTCATTTGGTTTGTCGGTCCCTCTACCAAACACCCTGTATAACGTATTTTTCTGTTCTTAAGAGACGGTACAAACACGAGAGCCACCTGATAAGTGGGAACCTCTGCAGCTGCAACAGATCCGTTCACAAGAAACTAACTGCACTGTGCACGTAAAGTACCCCGGAGACGGTCATTCGCAATTGTCAATTTTTACGTCATTGACCGTTTCAATTGAAAGTGCGAATGATGGAGCTTCATACGACGTGTCAATTGCTCGTCGCATTTACTTTCTGGCAAGTATAAAAGGTAGACGAACGATGATGTCGAATTCACATCCGCTATGTTTTTGGACTAGCGAGCTAATGACCCTATAATCTGTTAATTGCACAACGAGTCGTTCAATTGGTTACGTGACTCGCGATTGTCAATGGGCTTGAATCAAAACTTTCATCATTGCGGATGCGGATGTGAATTCGACATCATCGTTTGTCTACCTTTCATACTGGCCAGAAAGTAAATATGGGCGAGCAATTGACGCGTCGTATGAAGCTCCATCATTCGCACCTTCAATTGAAACGGTCAATGACGTAAAAATTGACAATTGCGAATGACCGTCCCCGTCCACTTAACTCAGAGACGTTAAGTTGTAACGTGTCATGTGCCTGTAATTTCGCCGGCACCCATATCTATCAACCGAAAATAACTGTTTCGCGGTAAAAATAGGCATGGTGGCAGTACTGCCCCCGATGAACTCTTTCACAAAGAGCTTTACTGCTCTGAACCTGTTATTTAGTACAAATGACGTTTTTTTATTATGTGCAGCGTTTATTAAGGTCGATATTAATCCTACTTTCCTACGAAAAAATAATGTCAGGAAGCATAACTCATAACAAATTCCACATAAAAAGTGGTCCTTTAAACCAAAACGACGTATGATTCCAAATACGAATTACTTCCGAGGTTACAAATAGACATGTTCGGTGATTGGTTTAAATTTCAGAAGGAAAGCAGGGATTGGTCCACGCGCGTGCTGCAACGTCAATTATGACAGCTGAGTCATAGCGGCGTGAACGATGTTATTGATTTAGCACGATTTTTAAGAGGTCATTTTTTAAGGCAGTTACTCTACCTGATATTATTTCTTCGTAGCTACTTCTTACTTATTAACATTATAAACGCGAAAGTTTGTGAGTATGGATGTACGGATGTGTGGATCTTTGTTACTCTTTCAAGCTCAAACGGCGGGGCCAATTTTGATGAAGTTTTGTATGGAGGAAGATGAGGCGTTGCATTAGCACATAGGATACTTTTTATCATTATCATCCATCACCACGCGGGTGAAAAATCATAATATATTTGGGTACACCATAGACAAAATAACAAGATCTTGGCCTACATTAAGATCGTAATGATGAAATTTTGTCATAGTTTGTGTTAGTTTTTGATACCTTAGTCAAAAACACGCTATCAATTTGACAGCTCGATTTACTAGACGTACTCAGCGACCGTCAAGGGTGATGAATACATTTCATCACCTAATGACAGTTTGTCCATGGTGATTAATTTTACATTTGTACGTACGTATGTACTGTATTTTATTTTTAGTGTGTACTAATTATTTTACTAAGTACTTAAATTTACTCATATAGCCATGTAAATATTTAATGACATTTTGGTATAAAGGTAGATATGGCTTTGGAGAAGATAATAAGCTACTTGAAGTAATAACCCTGTGCAGACGACGCCGCGGGTACCAGCTAGTTTGTTAATAAAAACATGTCTTGTACAAATGATAACACATGAAGAAGATATCAGAATCTTACAAATATGTTGACATTTTTCGGCCCAAATGATCAGACCCTTATTGACCCTTAGGTTAGCTAGGCTGCAGCCTATGGCGCGAGGACTGCCGAAAAAAATGTATGAAATAAAGAACAGTACCACCTTGTAGTTAGTTGTAGAACTAAAATTGATAGCGAGTACGCCAATCACAAGCTTAATAGGGAGGCGACATCTACTATCGACTATAAATGATATTTATGTTGCCCCCTCATGTTAGAGCTCCTGGCAACAGCGCAGCTCACCGCGTGATGACACACATTATATCAATCGATAGAACTTTGGAACTTGATATTAAAGACAATCGTGGCCATAGTTATGATAATGCTAGCAATATGTGCGTATGTTTCGCCCCAAATGAAAAGATCAAAATATCTAGAAAAAGTTTTGAGATGTCTGCAGTAATTTAACTTATACGTATATTGTTTTATGCAACTTTCTCCGTTTGGAAGCTGTAAAGTAAACTCAAATATAAGCTGTTTTATCTCTCTATGATCTCGGTCTGCTCCAAAGACCCTGTTCAAAAAACCTTTACCAAAAAATGGAACTGACTTCTACACCAAAAAGTGTGAAATAACTTGTTGCAGCCGGTGCCATGATAGTTCAAAAATAGGTTTCTATTATCACAATATTCATGGTCACTAATGACCCTGCTACTACTTTAATAAAATCAGTCGGCAAACATCTGCTATGTTTAGAAAAGGTACCCGCGCTCTCAAAATCACTGACGACAAAGTATCATATTAAATAGTAGAACATGCATACCAAGTTTCGTAAATATTGGTTGAAAAATGCGACATGTACAGGATGACGTAAATACAACCTAACAAACATACGGGCAGATGAAAGTCAATTTGGCCAGTTAAGGCAGAGACACTTCGCTCGCTGGGTCAATTGTACTATCTGCGCCTCGCGGTTTAACCCGTGGGTGATGGATGACGATAATGTTGATGATGAAAAGTATTCTATGTGTTATTCCAGTGTCTCATCTTTCAACATACTGAATTTCATTATAATTAGTAAAAAAATAGCTTTTGAGGTATTTGCCACTCCACCATCACTATGACAAAGTTGTACTTACGGATTGTCCAGCTCCAACAATCCGATATCATTGTATATCTTCGAGGGTATGAACTCAGGATGTATGATGTTTCTTTTCACTTTGTGTATCTTCTTCGCTTCGATTACAGTTCTGTTCAATACGTTTAGGGCTACGTACGATACTGAACCTCTGGGAAATAACATGATTGAAATAAACGCCAGATATATATACTTTGCAATTTTAAAGAGACATTACACATCCTCAGACGGGATTCGAACGTATGTATGTAAAAAAAACATGAACAGTTTAAAAAAAAGGAATGCTCATTCTATCAAAACGCAGAATAAGCACAAGCTATCTGTACATGTAACGCGTCTCCACAGAATAAGTCATTCTTTTATGGGACAATGTATACTATTCCATGATAAACTTCCCAATGTTATCCGAGATTTCCCTATTAATAAGTTTAAAATTACTATTAAAACTAAACTCTGTCAAAAAGGTTATTACAAAATTTCGGATAAAACAGCTTGGGACTGATCACTCCAGGATCTACCTACTCGTGTATTACGATGTCAAAGTGTATCGTGTCTTGCCCTTCTGATACCATTATTATAGTTTCTTTTATAATAATTATATATTTATAACACACTGGAGCTAAAATCAATGAACATTTGTTAAATATATTAAGTAAGTGGTGATGAAAATATGTAAAAAGACAAGCCCGCTGAGTTTCTTTCCGGATCTTCACAGTCGTGGTCGCGTTCCGATCCGGTTGTAGATTTAAGAAACAATAAATGTTATATGACAATTTGTAAGTGTCCCCGTAGGCCTATACAGAATAAATGATTTGAACTTGTGTCTCCCGGCAATGTGTGTCAGACGCCATGACCGCTAGACCACAGAGGCATCCCGTCCGTGCATGGAACTTTAAGTCTCTATCTGATTTTAACCGTCGTATGGGGACGGATGGTCTCGCTAAGCAGGCGATAGTGCTTTAAGGATCAATACCTAGGGTCTTACTCCCGCCTCTTAAAGTATTCTTATTTAAAGGTTACGATTAAATTTGGTACCATCACGTCAATATAGCAAGCTTAGAATAATAATGGATTACGATAGACGTTTTGATGACGTATTATCAAACAGTGCACTCAACTCGCGTAATTTGCAACTGCGTTAGTGTTCTATTCGGGTTGCGCATTATAGGTATTGATCCTGGTACGCACCATTATTTCGATATCGGCTAAAACAGGAATGCGCCGTAAATAGTATTGAAGTAATATGTTCGACCGTTTTGTGTCGGTGGGAGTACGATAGTAAGTATGATTATTATAAGCTTATTTCAAAACGCTCCTAATTTATGATAGGTTCGTAAAAGGTAGGCCCCTTGGATGCCGAGTTTAGCTCATAAGCTAGTTGTTTTAAAGATATTAATTTACATACCTACTTAGAATAGCTACATAAAGAAGGTAGGTTTCCAAACAACGCGCGCTTCTAATTTGGTCTGTGTACCCTGTCACACAGACGCAAATATAGAATAATATTAATATTAAATTTTGTCTTTGTAAATTAGTGCACAATATTGAATGGAGTTTAGAATCGATAACTAGTCATTATAGTGAAAGAAAAAACATACATGTGGTTATCGAAAAGTACATGATATTTGATTAATAGATTAAAGCATTACGTATATATTTTTATATTTTATTAGAGTAGTAAAGTACTCTAGTATTATCCTTGATTAACTAACAGCGTAGCCGGGGTTTTGTTAAAGGGCTTAGCAGAGGTCAACCTGGTACACAATTAGTGTTTTTTCAAATTATTAATGATGATGGATTTAATAATTGTACATCGTCTTTGGAGTGGGCATCAGAGGCTGTAGCATAAACAATTTGCGAAACAGCAAACTATGAGTTATCTGTGTCACAGTTGCCCTTGATAAATGACAGTTTGTACTGTTTCACGTGAACGACACGTTACGTTACATTAACGCGGTTATTCGTGCTAGGCCTAGAGGTTAACTGGGTAAGGCCAGGATAACTCATGCTTCTAGGTATCTGGACACGCCAATGCGAGAAACCCACAAGTCCCACATCTGATTTTTGTTGAAAATTCCTACAATATTTTTTTGTGGTAGTAGCACGCTGCAACCCCACAGCCGAATGGGCCGGCACGACCGGAGAAGTCTCACACTCCCACATGTCGTGAAGTAACAGAGCTTGCTATTGCGTTTCGTCGGTTTGTGGGCGGTTCCGGTGGCCCGATTACTCCCTTACCTGTTCTCCCTCTCCTTCCCCCTCCCCCTCCACCCTCACCCCTTCTATCTCCTCCTTCCTATCATCCTTCCTCAAAGGTCGGCTACGCATGCTCGAGACCTCTGGTATTGCGCATGTCTTTGGGCGACGGTATCACTTACCATCAGGTGAGCTGCTTGCTCGTTTGCCAACCTATCCCATAAGAAATAAAAAAAGCTTACTTGTCTCTGCTAGCGATGAAATGGCCTGCGGTGAGAACAAATCTGTCGCTAATGAGTGCTCCTCCGCAGAGGAATGCAAGGGTCCTGACGTCATCTCCATATCCGAGAAGAGCCTGTAAATTAGTTTTCACTTAACTTAAATTCACAAGTATATAATAATTATCTTCTATGCTACATAGTTCATCGTAGACCGCATCATCAGGTGAGATATAAGTTAACCTTCGTCACTTAATTGATGATAGATATAAGGTCTACTACCTATGTTTCCTATTTTTGTCTGTCCATATCTTTTTACGTATTCTCTTAGCTGTCCATGCGAATAACTTAGAATAATTTAGTGATTTTAGCAGTACATTATAATTAGTACTCACGGGATGTACACCACGATTAGGCAGGTTTCGGAGTTACCGATATTTCGGCACAGTTACATGCACCATGTTCACGGGTAGACTGAATATGCGGGTGGATGTGAAAAAAGTTCAAAGTTATTAAGAGCAGACAAAACGGTCTACCCTCTTTCTCACTCTTTTACTACGGATACCACTGGACCTCGAACTCGATTGTAAGTCTCGACAATACACACTAACTGTATCACTGCGACAGTGATACAGTTAGTGTGTATTGTCCGCAAAAGTCTAAAACAGTGTGATTTTAGTAGTGTCCCCTCTTCCTCAATTTGTCCTCCCTAATTCCTCCTTATTCCTGAATTTGTGAAAGTAAACTTAGAATTGAGATTGCAATTTTTGAACTGAATTGAAATTTAAATTCTATTCATTGTTTTGGTGCGATTAACCATACGACATTATACAACTGTTAATTTTATTTATTAAAGTTAAAGTGTTAATCTTATTGATCTAAAAACTACTAAAAACTTTCTAAATAAATAAAAAAACCAAACTAAATATGAAAAAAGAAATTATTTTCATTATGACTGATTATTTATTATGATAGATGTAATAATCTACCTACTCTACTTACCTAGGAAAATTCATCCGCATGGACTTCCTCAGAAACAAAACATTTAGTTTTAATGTTTTTATATTGTGTTATTATTTAACACGTGACTGTCCCTTTTGACTTGTGTCGATGTAGGAATGTGGCAGATTGAAAATGTGTCAAAAATAGTATTGTGTCAATACGGTGCTTAATCCTATGATTTTACTAGCTGGTGCCCGCGACTTCGTCTGCTCAGGATTAGTACTTCGAGTAGCTTATTATCTTCTCCAAGGCCATATCTATCTTTATACCAAAATGTCATGACATATTTACATGGTAAAACGCAATTGCTATAATAGTATTATATGAATAAGTTGAGATACTAAGTAAATCAATCCGTAAACATTTAAAATAAAATACAGTACCTACGTACATACAAATATAAAATTTATCACCATGGAAAAAAACCTTTCACTATATTTCATCACCCTTGACGTTCGCCGAGGACGGCTAGTGTATCGACTATCGACTGTCAAAATGATAGCTGCATTTGGATAAGCTATCAGAAACTGACACAAACTTTGACAGAACTGTCATCATTACGATCTTGACGTAGGTGGAGATCTTGTTATGTTGTCTATGGTGTACCCAAGAATATTACGTTATTTCACCCGCGTGGTGATGGATGATGATGATGGAAAGTATCCTATGTGTTAATCCAGCCCCTCATCTACCTCCATACCAATGTCCATCAAAACTGGCGCCACCATTTAAACGTGAAAAAGTAACAAACATCCATACATCCATACTCACAAACTTTCGCGTTTATAATATTAGTAGGATAAAACCCATTACGGATTCAACCAACAAAACCTTTTAAATTGTAAGTCATCAAATATAGAACTACCTCTCTAAATAAAAAACCAAGAGGAGATTTGTCTTGGAGTTTTGGTTTCTAGTTGCTCCGGTCAACTACGTAACGGACGTGGTCTAAAAACTTATTATTTCAAGTCCCTAGCAAGACCCATATGGTTATAACAAATAAAATACTTAAAAATAATTTCACAAATTATAAGTTCAGACAGAACAGAGATTTGTTATGAAACTGAATTAAAACTGTTAGAAATATTTATGTTTCAATAATATTTTGAAGGTGTAACTTACGCAATAAAGTCGCATATCACAACTCTACCGCATATACACGCACACTATACTGTAAGTCAAAGTACTACGCACTTCGTTATATACACTATAACACTAGTAGTTCTGCGAAGAGACCTCACGAGCACATAGTCTTAGTAGCGGCAATTTATCGCAGTACTTTACAAACACTTCACAGCTGTCTCGGAAACCACTTGACCAATTAAGCTAATCCTGTAAATTCAAACTGAGTACCTAATGTGTATATACAATTTTATCACACCATATAATCTAAATTAATAACTAAGACTTAATGTTGTGTGTTAATGATTCGATTTAATTTTGTTTTCTTGATCTTCTATTTTATCATTAACTGTACTGTCTCCTGGTAACTTTCGCACCAGAGCCCCAAGATACAAGCCCTGTGCTTAGTTTGGGGCTCACTGATATACTTCTAAACTTTTACTATACTTGAATAGGTAAAAATACCTGAATTCAATCTTAAAGGAATCCGCGTAAGAGAGTAACAAATAAGAAAAAAAATATGAATACATACTATGTAACAGAAGTAAAAATATTACCAAACATTAAAATAAATATATGCAGAGCTAGGATAATATTTAGGAGTTTCGTGCTAAAAGCTACGGACTTAGGGAAAGAAACATAAAATGTATGAGGAAGTAGGTATATGAATAAGGGGGATAATATGGCCATATTATAACTCACTTTTAGAAGGGGACTTTGGTATAATTGGTGAATGTTGGTAACCGCAAAGAGTACTCTTAAGCCAGCCCAAACCGGTCGTCAGCCCGGGGGTATCAAAGTTCCTTTTCTTTAGGAATAATAGACTTCACATTCCAAAGTATAAATAAAAAAAAAAGAATATCTTAATAAAACTAATCTAATATTTCTAAGGAAATTATCTGTACAAACAAATTACTAGGTTTTAGGAAATAATATAGTTATACATAATAAATTGTTTAAAAGGGAGGCGATATCCTAAACTCCCGTAACAACTATCTAATGTATAGGCATTTTTCACGGATTTAACTTATGACGTCGACATATCTTATTATAACCAGTACTAGGAAACAACAGATAAGCTACAATTGAATATATCGAAATTTTTATCGCAATTTGTAGTAAAAGCAAACAAAAATTTATAAGAAACCGCTATAGGTATATAAAATCAATAGATGTACCATCAAAGATATTTTGATATTTCAAATCCACAATATTAACTCTGATTAATTATATTAGTACCGCGCTAATGGTAGGTAGATAGGTATAGATCATGCGTAATTATAGGTAGGTAAGTACCGATTAGTGAAGAGTTCGATTTGTTAATAACTCACACAGCCTTTAACGTTCCACGGTTACGGACTACGTCTATACGCAGGGTCTCTGTAGGTAGCCACTAGACGAAATCATAGCCAAATCAGAATACCGACTCACAGATTCTTAAGCTAGTATTTAATCAACATTTGGAACTAGGTATTATTTTAGTCAGCCGACGATTATTAGAATCAATTTATTTAATGTAACTCCGTTAATATCTATTATCAAAATCTTTAAATGCCAATAAAACTAATGGAACCAGCTCAGTAATTCCGGTAAAGCAGTAAGTTATGAACATCTAGGAGTTTAGGCGTCAGGTAGGTGGAGGGAGGTTAAAACCTATTCATATTATGATGTAGGTACCGCGTTGACTCGAATTGAGTTAGAAAATTACAGTTAGTTAATATATGAATGAAGTGGTTGCTACGCTCAGGGTTCAGGTAATTAAGTTAGGTCAGCGATAGTTAGTAGGTATTAGAGGTGGGTCATTACAAGTGTCACCACGGTGAAGCTAAGAGGAACCAATGGGCCTGCCAGTGATAGCCGATAGCTGGCGGGCCCGAGGTGGGACCGCTCCTATGGGCTTTGCCCTCCAAGTCCACACGGGAGCGGTCACTGTAGGTAGCGGTGGTGTATGGGCGCCACTGCAACTGAGGCGGGCTGCGGTGTCGTATGGGCGGCACCGCGGCTGAGAGTTAGAGGCCGCGGCGGGAGAGGAGTGCCGGTGTTACGGTGAGCCGCTCTCCCTGCCTTCCGCGGCCTTGACGGGGCCGCCACCGTTAGATGGCGGACGCGGTGGGGTCGCAGGGGAAGAGGACTGTCGGTATTGAGAGGCGCCGCTGTCCCTATCCTCTGCGGCCGAAGTAGCAGGCGGTGGGGCTACTCACCTGACCCATCGTAGGGGGACTTAGGGCGCCCAGACTCGGGGGAGTCTGGGGTCCATTTGCGGGCTTGGTCCCCCGTGGCGGTTGCGGCACGCCAAGTGTTCTGGCGTGCTGCAAGAGAGAAGGGTCCGGCAACGGACAGCCGCGGCGGGTTCGCGGTCGTGTGCGAAATCTGTCCCGCGTTCCCGCCAAAAGCGGCAGTGACGGAACACCGCAGAGGTTTCGTGGGTATGCTGCCCTTCTGGCAGAGACTCCCACATAACCACCGTGCTCCCCCCGGGGCCGGTGGTATCCATAAAGGATTACTCTGCGTCAAAAAAAATATAAAAAAATGGGTTTACAAGTAGTTATTATAGAGTACAAAATATATAATAGATAGTTTAAGATAGGTTAAGATATAACAAAGAAAAAAGAATTTAGAGTTAAGAGTGAGGGGGTACAATTGGTAGTGCCGTGACAAGGATTAGAGTCGTTTAGAGATGTTTAGGTAAATTAATATTGACACATTAGGCACTCATTACAACTGATAGATAGGTACTGCCGTGCAAAAGTTCGAAAGTGGCGAGAGATTCTTCTAAATTGTAATTAATGATTGTCTTATTTAGGAAGTATGTAAGTAAGTAATAAAAAGTTGGTTAAAAAGCTAGTTACGAGAATCTGAGTCGGTACAATTTGTTGACATGAAATGGAAAAAAGGCATTGTGTGAAATACCTAACCCGTCGCGCGTCGAGTATACACCATGTACTGTAACGGTCCGCAATGCGTTCCGCTACGTTCACAAATATATAGATACATCAGTATGATGGAAATCTAATCTAAGGGAATCTTTTGGAAATATTAAATATCTAAAAAGTTATATCTCAATAGACTAAATCCGACTATCAGACATAGATCATGGAGCTAAAGAACTTCCTGTCAATGAAGTTAATAAGTCAGGATTTTATGCAAAAGTATATCTAATAAAAGCAAAGTGAATGCAAAGAGGTTTTATGCAGTAACTAAGATTCTTAATATTCCCACGATTAGCAAACTAACGATTCCATTTCTATGTATAGATTTCCAATACTAGGAAATGATTAAAACTAACAGATTAGATCTAACAAATTAAATAATTAACTAACTAACATAATTCAGAATCACGGCAGCTGAATGATGTAAATAGGCTGAGAACGCTTGGAGACAGGTTCCAAATTCAAATAAAACTCATAAAACAAAATAACATATCATAAATATTTAAAAAAAGGAACGTAGGCTCAAAATGTGTATTCAAGGGATCTGATTGGTTAGGTCGGAGACAAGATGAGGACAACTTACGTACATTATTCTAAATTCAAATAAATTTAAAATTGGAAAGCTAATAATGGCTCATCAATATTTGAAAATGGAACGAGATTTCTATTGGTCGGAATGGATACTCAAGGAGTTTGATTGGTTGAGTCGGAGACAGGTTGGAGACCAGATACGGACACTTGGGTAGTATAAAAAGGGGACGAATGGGCCGTCCAAACCAGTTACCGTCTAGAAGCCAAAGTTGCTGTCCGCGATAAAGTGAAAAGTGAAATATTCAAAGTGAAGTGTCTGTGAAAAGTGAAGTGTAAGTGCTAGTGAATTGCCACCTGCCAGAGGGGATTGGATTGATTCTGTTGGACGAGTTTACTCACGTAAGTCCTAGAATTTAGGCATTTTAGACTTTTTCCGGATAGATGAGATGTCTCCAAGATAAATGTTAAACTTAATAAATTACTCTTCTAAAATAATGGAGTTATGATTGATGGAATTGATCATTGAATAGAGACACTTGCTCTTTGGATTTCTCGTAGACTAAAAGACGGTTTAGAGATGTCCAAGTCATTGGTTAATATTATCAGTTATCAGTTAATTGTTCAATAAATATTTGTCAATTAATCATGTTATGTTGAAGACATTTATCTGTCTGGATATTGTGACTGTTTTATAGAATTAAAGATAGTCCAACAAATAAAATAAGGAGGTGAAATGAGACACAGGAGAAACAAATCATTTATACAAAAATACATTAACAAAGCTTTAACAAAACTTAGGAAAAATATTCTTATCTCAGCATTGTGTTTCCAAATCTTATTCAGCGTTAGAAATAAGTGTTAAGGGGGGTAATTTGAGCTAGAACAGCAATGGAGAGTGTTGTAATTACGTCAAGAGCTCTTAACCCAGCTTTACGGTCACAAGCCCGTAATGTTTTCCTAGCTCTGGTTATCTACAATGATAAATATCCGTAGAATTCTAATTTTTAGGTGAAAACATGAAAATAATTACCTTTACTGAACAACATTTGACCATCATAGATCAAACAAATACAACTATGGATATTTACATTTAGTTATTAACAATAATTAACTAATTAAGTTTATGATTTATTACTTTATTGTGTGTGATAATTTTCTGTGTCATTCCATGTCTTAGGTAGGTACAAATGTTCTGCATTTTAATATTTGATTTTGTGTTTACTTGAAGTTATTTACTTGAGGTTATTACAATCTATGCTTTGCGAATTTATAGAAATCTTATGGCGAAATATAATCTCTAATAGTAACGACAGGATTGGGGTCAAAATGGTATAACAGAATTAGGGTCATTTTAATGAACCCTTGCAGTAGGAATAAGATTTGTCTTCATGTGCTTACTAAGTACAATTTTATCGTTATAATAATTTATTTCTCTTACAATTAGGTTAGGATTGTCTCAGTATTTCCTGAAAAGAACTTGAGTTACCACGATTCATAATATTCGGTCCTACCACTATGAGATAGACGATCTCACCTTGGCCATATATTTAATCAGTTCTTCATCCATTAGTATAGATTTATTGTCTGTATAATGTTAAGTTATGATTCGAACTAGTTATGTGTACTTATCTATCTGAGGAATTTAAAAAAACGTAGGCCGGAATCATCTAGATATTATTAGCTCAGATTAGGGGTAGTTACAATTGGTAGAACCGTTCCCAGGATTAGAGCTTTAGACTACGGGACGAGTTGGCTAGTTACTTTTTATCATACAAGAGTTAGGATCGGAAGGGGGGGTTACAATTTGGTGCCGTGACCATGGATGGTTACAATTTGTAGCCGTGACCAGGATAATTACAGTATTGTAGCCGTGATTAGAATTCTATAAATAGATTTACCATCAATTGAGTGTCAAAATACAGTATAGAATATGAGTAAGATGGTTACAAGTTAGTGACGTGACCATGGATATAGATGAGCTTAGTTACAATTAGGAACAATTAGTGACCAAGGATTGGAAGACTCTTCACACTTAGGATTCCCATGCTAATAAATACCAGAACAGATAAGCGACTTGTTACTACGGGTATAGTGCCGCAGGAATTGATAATAGAATATGTACTTTATTACAATAGAAACCTGGTATCGTAAAATCAGGATTCTAAACAATGTTGATAGCAACTACAGCGATTTTGATGAAATTTTGTATGTAGATGAAGTACGGTTATTAAGCTTTATTGCATATCTGATTTTCTAAAGAAAAGGCGCATAGAACTTAAATTTTAATAAAACGCCAACAACGAAAAATTTAGCTTAGGAGTAGATAAATCTAAATTAAAACTAGGCGGTGGTCTCGGAGTCGGCGGGGTTGATTTTCATTTTTTTTCTTGTATGCGTGGCCGAGTAGGGATCGCTTGTAGATCAAATCTGAAAATAAAAATAAAGTTCGTTCAGAAAAGAAAATTAAAATGTTACAGATAGAAGAAAAAAAAAAGCGGTTTGGGAAACTTGATTGCTTGTACTTTGTGTTTAAATATGAAAATTAATGAATTTTCCCGGTGAAATAAAGTTCTAAAGCTACAGTGTGCTAGATTCAATTTCAAAATTTCCCGCGATTTCAATAAAGCGCCATCTACACGTTTTTAGGTTCATTATGATAAACAGTATAGAATGTTAATAGCTTCCTGGTATGGAGTGACATGATCCAATTAACCAAAGGTACAATTAGTTCAAAGCTGAGCCAACAGATGGAGCCAGGGAAAAAAATAGCTCGCGATACAGAGTCGAACCAAGCCGCGTCGCGTCTGCTAGTATATATATATATTTATCTTAGGAAGGAAATCAATAAACAATTTATGTCAGTTTGCGTGCAATAGTTTGACTGCAATTTTTAATAAATTATTAGCCCAGAGCTATAATACAAAATATATTTGACACCTTTTAGTGATGAATGATGTATGCTATTTTATTTCATTTAAAACATCTGCAGGACTTGAGCCAGGGCATCGCAATTACATATTTTAATACATATGAAGAAAATAAAAAAAAAAGAAGCTGAACCCTTTTTGATGAAACTTGTGTTGTCACTAAGTTAGGTAAAAGTAGTCAAAAATAGTTTAAAATTGCGACAAAAGTATTAGTATAGATATAGAAAAAAAAATGACATATTGCTCTAATAATTCTTATGTGTCTGTGTGTGTGTGTATTATTTTATGGAGGAAGTACTTACGGATTAGGCGAATACTGTTTCGAAGTGTTGCAGCAGTTGGTAGACAGGACAACTCGTAGAACAAAACTTGTATCTAGGAGTCAGGAGTCAGGACACTGAAAATTGATTTTAAGAAGTCTTGTAGTAGGTAACAATAACGGTTAGATTGGTTACAGTTTTATGTTGAATTAAGTTTATAGATTTGTTTTATGTAGTGAAGTGTGGATGGTGGTGAGAAATGTTTTAGGCATATCTCGCCACAATTTGTTGCAGTGAGAATGGACAGGAATCTGAGACAAAAGGGTAGTACATTTTGCGTTTATATCAATACTAGCTGCGCCCCGCGGTTTCACCCGCGTGGTGATGGATGATGATGATGATGATGATGAAAAGTATCCTATGTGTTAATCCAGCGCCTCATCTACCCCCATACCAAATTTCATCAACATTAGCCCCCCCGTTTGTGCGTGAAAGAGTAACAAACATCCATACATCCATACATACATACATATATAATAGGATGCAGTTAGTCACAGTGTAAAGTACAGAGTATCATGAGTATGTGGGTTAATTACTAAATAAAGGTTTGCATTATAGACATAGACAGTTATTGGAATACATGATAGAAATTTATGAAGTCTTGTTAGCAAATTTAAAGTAGATTGAATGTGATATAGGTTCATAGGAAAGCTTTTAATTATTTTTAGTGTAGGAAACTAGTTCAAAATAGTGATTAACTTGATGATAATGACTGTTGGTGACAGGCTGCTTTGTGGGCAGAGGCATGGGTTCGATCCCTACTAGGAACAAAAACTTGTGTAAATAACATAAATATTGGTGTGCTGGTTTTGGATGATAATGGTGTTATTATGTGTGTGTCTGTTTCTTGAGACACAGGAAAATGGAACAGTATGCGATGAATTTACTTTAATTATTATTTTATTGAACTGCAAATCCTAATTTGATCAGGGACGGAATGCATAGATTTTCTCAAACAGCAAAGTAGTGAGGTTAGATTGATTGTTCTATGAGAATTGTTGGAGAGATATTACAGGATACATTTTAATGTTGAACCAATAAGATTTATGGTTATGCAAATATGTAAGTAAGTAAATAGCCTTGTAATGAAGGAACTTACAAACTAGAATAAAACACAATGAGTAGAGAGGCGATTATATCATCATTTAGTAATCCAAAATTGAATTAAATTTTCCCTATGGTGAATGTATGGATTCTGCATGTTTAGTCTAAGAAACACAATTGCACTATAGTTAGTCGGTTAGAGAACCGAAGCAATTTAGGCAAGGGTGATTCTGGCGTCACATATAACAAAAGGATATTGTCCAATTGTCATGTTGTAAGAGTCAGTATGTTTCCACCAAGTGAAACTAAATTCCAAGAAGCAGAAACATTGTGAAGGTATCACTTGGGAGACCTGTTAACCGTCAGTATAATTGAAATGTAACTGTGGAGAGTAAGGCAGGTAGATTTGTGTGATGTTCGCATAGTGAACACTAGAAACATTTACATTTGTAAACGGAACAAAATGCGACCATCGTTTTTTTGTCTGTAAGTGCGTGTACTAGCATTTGAAGTGTAGCTCTAAATTTTTAGAATATGTGATAATATCACTCCTCAGAGAAAATGATGATGATATGAGTATGATATTATGATAGAAGAAGGAATTGTACGGTGAAATACATAGTTGTTTTACGGTGAAAACCTTTATCTATGTTACGGTGGCCCATGGGTGAAAATCTTGCCTAGTTACTTACTTACATATTTTGTGTACTACAGTGTTCAACAAAAAGTTAGTGTTAGAAATTATTTAGGCGGGGGTCGGGGTGAAAATCTTCGTTAAAATTCAAGTGACCAGAAGTGAAAAGAAATTCTATAGTACTGTCCTACCATGTAAATATCATCCAGCACTAATTGATCTATGTTGTGAATAAAGATACTAAACAAAAGGTATATTCCTTAAGAGTATTTGACAGTAGGAATATGTTACAAAATGTAAATTAAGATTACCAGTTATTTGACAATATGAGGAATATGATGTTATAAAATTTAAATAATAGATTGGAAGCAGCAGGAAAATTAATAAACTTAACTTGGTTTGAGGTTGGAAATTGGAATAGACATAGGATAGACGGGATTCAGGTTTAATGTAGGCTTGAATAAGTTTTGTCTTGGGATCTGGAACTCGGTCAGGTATATGGTAGGATTGAGGCGTAAGAAGCAAGATAAACCTGGAATAAAGGAAAAGGAAACATAAAAAAAAAATATATAGTATGAAACAGTTTTCCAGTTTTGTTTGTGTCGAAGGCAGAAAGTATCACTATTACAAAAGCTTGGTTAATTAAATACCCAATTATATGACTACTAGTGTGAACAGACGATAAGAAAGTAACATGTTAAAATAGCATCAAGTAGTATGAACATCTTTGCTAGCTATAAGAGCCTATGATTTAACTTGTCATAATCATGATTTAGATTCCTGAAGTAGGACAGCAGGTTTAGAAGATTGTTCTTCATTAGAGGATCTATGACTATCTTCTAATTTATAGTTAAATTGAAAATGAAAAAAAAAAAAATGCTGAACCGATTTTGATAATATTTTTGTTTGGAAAATAGCCATGGAGGAAACAAGAAAAAAAAATACACCCATATTGGTCTAGACACCTTTAAGTAAAGTGAACATTCCTTTAAAATATACATACTACATAAATCTTTTTTCTGAAGTTGGTTAAATATGTTACAAAACTGTTAGAAGTTACATAACATGCTGAAAAGGTAATTTTAATTACAATATACTGGAACTTAGGAACAGTTGGTGAAAAGCAGTTCATTATACATTCTTGTCTTGTTGGGAGTAGAATGATATAATAAAAAATATTAGAATTGATGTGCAGGAATACAAATGTTTGAACATTAAGCTCATAAGTTATCATAATTATGTCCTGCAGTAAGGGGTATACTATATAGTTAGCAAGCTAGCATGGGGGGCATTTATCGGTAGATTTGCCCTAAATAAATCTTTAAAATGGAAAATTAGTAATGAAATGTATCTATTACAAATCAATAAAATCTTTTAATTTTGCTAAATTAGTATTGGATTGAATCAGTTTGCATTATCATACAAATTTACATAACAGATTAGGTAGTAGAAAATTAAACTTACCGGAAATAAATAAGTAGATAGGTTGCATTGTGTAATCAGTATAATCAGGGACCAGTTGCTCTATAGTAATTGACCTGGAAATGGGATGGTATCAACCTGAAAATGGGAAAACATTGCGGTTAAAACCATTCTTTTGTTATGTGTTAAACAAAAAGGGAAAAAACGGATACTCACAGAGGATGGAGGGGAAAGATCTTGGGTTAGAAGATCAGCATAGTCAATAAATGGTTCGGATAGGATGTTCTCGGATTGGTTTGGTTGTGACTAGATAGGGAATAAAAGGATAATTATTAAAATTATGGTAGACAATTAAGATGTTCTAACAAATCAAATTGCGGCAATTATTACTCACTGACGCAAGGAGGATATTAGGAAATAATATATTAAAAGTGAAAAACAAGGAGATTGTAAATAGGATGGCACTTTTACTTACTTGGCGCTGGTGTTGAGCTAGTTTTTGTATGATTTTATTTTTGTACGGAGAGTAGATAAAGTAATTCGATGAGGGAGTTCCAGATTTAGCTGGATGAGAAGTGCTTCACGACAAAAGGCCTTTACTGCAATACTTCGGTAGTGGATATGTGATGAGTCCCAGAGTGCCGGGAATTTATAAATTTTCCGATTAAATATGTGGTCAGTCATGGTTATGTCCTAAAAAGAAAACGAGAACGTTGTAACACAAGCTTTGCACAAAAATTCACTTCGAAAACTAAGTGAAATGGTTAGCTCAATGCGAGTTGATATTATGACGCCATTTTCTTAGCGCGAAAATCGCAGCAACACAGTATAGGCGCTATCTATGCCGGGCGATATGTCCCATATCATTCAATTTACGATTATATTGATGTCACTCACCTTTTAAAACGATCCAACACAATAAAATAAGGATACTGTTCCCGATATTTAATTAAAACAATATGTGTTAGAAATAATCTTTGCACGGCGTCACTTTACCACAAATCACAATAGATCAGTATGTGCTCTATGAGATCAGTGTTGCCAACTTGAGTTGCCACAATTACCGTACGGTTGACAACGCTGCGACTATAGGTTACATAGTAACTTATTTAATCTGTGCTATAGGTCCGGTCCGATTAGCGATGTCGCATCTACTTAATCTGTGTCAATGACGTTCCTTTCGTAATAATTGACTAATTGAAATTTTAGATAAGGCTATATGGTACCGTAATAAATAAATAAAAAAATAAAAAATAAAAAAAAACTCGTTGTTTTAGGTTCTTACCCAGGTAGTCGTAGAAATAATAATTACCGAGGAGGCGTCGTTACATGTCAGCTACATTCCGAATCATTAGTTTTCCAAGTATTCGATTATCTGCATTCGATCTATAGCGAGAGTCTTTCCCGGTTATTGCAATTCCAGGTTGTATGTGAAATTAATGCGAAAATTCCGAAATCTGTTCCTCGAATTTTTCACAAAATAATATTTACATAAACATGATATGTTTTTGCGGGAAATGTTCCACCCTAAGATTATTTTTATAGGGAATAAATTTGTGATAGAACCTTATAGCGAAACTCTTGAATTAATACAAATCTAATTTTGTTTTCCTCTTTGATAATATATAATATTATTAAATTTTGGCTATGTATATTATGGTACTTGCTCGGAGGTCAAAGAAGTTGCGCTGTTTGTTAGGTAAATTAGGGATTTGGAGGATTGCATATAAATTATTAGTGAAGATGAATAGGGTTGTGAGTTATAAGTAGTGTAGGAGATGCGTATCAAATCTTACAATACTGCTTAAAAGCTTTAAATTAAAATAGTTCATTTTAGTATTTAGTTGTTGTGGGTTTATAAAGGTACTTACTGAATTAATTTCTGTAGGAGCGAACAATGGTTAGACCAAGGCGCAATTTAAAGAGGAATGTCAAGTATACGGGAGAAGAGTTTATATTGGAAAGGGGGGAGCGAAGTGTTCCAAATGATGAAGCATCTCAAAATGAACAAGGGACAAATGGGGCCAGCAAGGCTAAACGTCCAAGATTAGGAAAAGAGACTAGACCATATGAGCAGCGGTGGGAACAGGGCTCAAATACCGATCTCTACGACGAACCATAGGAGTACTAGCGTCGAAAATAAATGAATTATGTGAAGAAATGAAAACAGTAAAGTCCACGTACGAGTTAGCAAAACCCACCGAAACGTCGAGTCATTCAACAGGCGACATAACTGAAAATATCATTGAAATAGGAAATGGCACTGAAGATAACGCTCAACCGATTCAACGAGAAAGACTTGAAACGGAGGAACGATGTAAAAATATAACGTACAATGTCAAAAATGTTAATCTAGAGAAACCAAAATTCGGTGATTCTGAAGGTGTACATCCCGTTAATTTCCTAGAGGACTTGGAGAGGTACATAATCAAAGCAGCAAGAGAGGGCACAGAGTTAGAATTAGTGCAGGATTGCTTGGTAGGAGATGCGAGGGATTGGGCCCGAGTATATAGGAACAGGTGGGAGAAAATCGAAGACTTCAAACGGGACTTTTTGGCAACTTATTGGGGGGAAAAATCTCAAAACGATTTACGCAGAACAATAGTACAGAGCACCTGGGACAGGACGAAAACTCCTTTGATGCTTACGCATTTCCTAAGAATTTCGGGGAAAGCTCAAATGCTACAATATAAAATCCCGGAGAAACAGTTAGTTGCAGATATAATGCGCCATTACCCAAAATATATCCAACAAGTCTGGACTACCTCAAAATCAGAAAATATCATAGAGACGGCAGAATTCCTGAGGGAAATGGACGATATTAGCAAGCAAGAGTTGCATACCTATGCATCTGCAAACCAAAGTAAATCTAATTCACCTGCACTAAATAAAGGGTTGGATAAAAGAAAGAAGGACTTACAACGAGATTATCAAAGATGGCAGAAACCGAGGGAAGTGAACGAGGTAGCAGTTGTTGAGGAAGAAGCGTTAAACTAGACGAGGCTGGACATGTGGTTCCCGAGTCAGCCTCAAGGATAGGGAACACGGCATTAAATATTATGTTAAAAACGGGTTGGGTACCAGGGCAAACCCTAGGAATAAATGATAGAGGGCTTGAGATACCCATACAGGTAAAAGGTAGGAAAAGTGGAATAGGGTTAGGGTATGAAACTCAACAGTTAAATAAACCAAGCATTTTACAAGATATTGTAGATGTTTTAAAGACCAAAGACGAGCGAGAATTAAGCGGAAGGATTCATACCGTATTTTCCGATTTTGAAGAAGATGACCCACAAAATAAATATAAAAATTATAAATCGGAGGTAGAAGTTCAAATATTTGAATATGAGGTCATGGGGTTAGTGGACACAGGCAGTGACATTACGTGTATTTCAGAGGAATGTTGGCAAAAGCTAAAACAACAGAAAACGCGAAACATACCAATACTTCCCATCAAACCATTCCAAATAAAAGCCGCGGTAGGTCACAAAAGTGTTGAAGTTAGAAATATAGTTCTACTACCTGTAAGGTTAGGTACCAAAATATTTGACATAGGGTTCGTAATAGTTCCGGGACTAGTTAACCATCTCATTTTAGGTTTTGATTGGCTCAAATCAAATGAGGTAACCATAAGTTTAGATAGCAAGCAGTGTGGGTTATTATTCAACATAGGTAACGAAAAACAATTGGTACGGTTTCATGATTGCGCTAAAGTAACTGGGGAAAATCAGGGACTTTTAATGAGAAGAGATTTAGAAAACTTTGAATATGAAGTTCAACATATAAAAGGGAAAGATAATATAGCGCCAGATATTCTATCTAGGTATCCTCCAGAAAGTGATTTGTTACAAGAGGACAAAATTAAAAATCCTGAAATTTTGTACATGGGCGTTACAGTTAATCAAAGGTTATTGGAAAATTTAGCTAAATTACCAATCTTACAGAAGGAAGACAAAGAAATAGGAGAATTATTGAAACGTATGCAAATGGGGTCTAAACAGCTAGACAAGAGAGACAAATTAGTAGAAAGATGTATAAAAAAGAACGAGGTTTTATATTTTAAACCAGGCCAAGGGTTAGAGCCAGTGATATATTTGCCGGAAATCTTGAGGGTCGATATAATAAATCAAGTTCATGCAGAAATGGGTCATCAAGGTGCATACAAAGTGATTAAATATATTAGAGACAGGTTTTATTGGAGGGGGTTAACTCGGCAGACCAAACGGGTAATAAGAACATGTCACGACTGTCAAATAACAAAAAACGAGACAGTAAAATATGTAGGACCTTGCCGTTCAATAATTACCGAAAATATAGGGGATCTGGTTATGGTGGATCTATACGGGCCTTTACCGGCAGGACAGTTTGGAATGAGTTACATTTTAGTCATACAAGATTCGTTCAGCAAATTTGTAAAGTTTTATGAGCTAAGAAAAGCAACAACTACAGCAGTATGGGGTCGGATGAAGAAATTCTTTGACATAATAAAACCAAAAGCCGTTATGTCAGACAATGGTTCACAATTTGCCAGCAAAGTATGGAGAGAGAACATGAAAAGAGAAGGAATTAACGTTGTCTTCACAAGCGTCCGCAATCCTCGCCCAAATACCACAGAGAGGGTCAATAAAGAGTTAGGCCGGTTATTTAGAACATATTGTAGACAAAACCATAAGGGATGGGTTTCAGCATTACCAAAAATAGAAGAGTTATATAATAATACCTTACACAGTAGTACTATGTTCACACCTTGCGAAATATTATATGGGAAACCGATGAGATTAGCAATCGATAAAAGTATAGACAAAACAGATGTGGATTTGGATGTTAGTAAGGTTCGTGAAACCGTTCGAACAAACCTAGTTAAAAAAGGGGAGCAACGCAGATCTAAGTTCGATCAGAGATATCGGATAATTAACTATCAAATTGGAGATTGGGTAAAAATTAAAAGATTAAACAAATCTGATGCAATGCAGAAGTTAACAAAAAAGTTTTCAGCTTTATATGAAGGGCCATATGTAATAGCAGGAATCCCATATCAAAATGTGTATATTCTAGTTGATCCAAAAACAAACAACATTAGGGGAAAATTTAACACTATACACTTATCAAAATATTATAAATAACTTGGTATCTATTAGTGGGGCCGAAGAAATCTCTAAACCTAAGTAGGCTGACTTGGGAACGACTGATATTAGATTAATACCTTTTTGTAAGCATTAGTTGTAAGCGTAACATGTAAGTAGCTGTAAGAAACAATATAATAGTAATTGATTTTGTATAATATTAGATATAGTTATTTGAGTATTTTATTATTAATTTTTCTTTAATTTTTTGAACTTTTTATATACTTTTAAATTGTATTTTCTTTTTTAATCTATAACTTGTAATAGTAAGAGTTTTGTTAATTTAATATTATCTAGTGTTAACTTAGAAATTGGTAAGGTTTTTGAATTATATAACGATTGATGCAAAGTGAAAACATAACATGTAATTCGAGTTTGGATTAATTACACAGTAGTAGATGTAAAAATTAGCTTCTTGGCTTGATTTAAACTCAGTCTAATGGGTTTCAAATAAAAGTAATTGCCTTATAAAATACTATGTAAGTTTTCTTTGGTTGGACATCATAATAACTGTTTGGATATTAAAAATGATTTTTTTTTTAGACATAAATGCAATAATAATTGTAAGTATTTGTTTTGTCGAAGTTTGTATAGAAAAATATACCAAGGTTATGTAATAAGTCATTTAAATTCAATAAATTCGTTTATGTAACAAATATTTAAGATAGTATATAAAAATATGTGTAAAAAAAAAATAAAAAAAAAAATATGTAATGAACACCAATACATCAACAGGCGGTAAGGGAAAAGCCTACCCAAATCATTGGATATAACTATTTAACTAAATATAGCTATTTTATAAGAAAAAATAAATATAAGTTCTTAATAATATATTTTCGCACAATTAATTTACAATCATAGTAATTATAAATCGTACCGAAATGGAATATGATTTATAATAATTTTATAAAAAAAAAGGGGGGTTATATCTAAAGACTTGGGTAGAGGGGAGAGTTGGCGGCTTTTCAAAAAAAAAAAAAAAAAAATTTGGTTGGTACTTATGTAATTAATTTTAAGAAATGTCTGTAACATCGCAATAAATAAAAAAATAAAAAGAGAAGCGATGAAATAATAATAACTTGTCATGCTGGGAAAGGGGAAAGACCCATCTATGCATATCCGAGTAAAGTTTTACGGTAAAATTTACAAAAAAAAAAAGAGCAAAACTATTTATTATTCAATTCTTCCAAGCGATTGAAGTTTACCCACATATACATAGATGGAGGGGAGTGCTGGCGGTCTTTCCAAAATTTCGGTTTAAAATCAAGCCAATGTATCATATTTTAAAAATGTTTGGAAGTCACTGTCAAAAATTTTGTAAGGTTGTAAATAATTGACGCTGTTAAGGTTTGGAAACGCTGTGTTTAGATGGAAACAAACAAACAAAAAAACAATGCTAAGGAAACACAATGCTGAAATTAGGGCAGAGATAACCAAATCTATTATATGCATTTTCAAGTTAATTTTTAGGATGATGAAATGCAAATTAAACTATTTAATTATTCTGAATGAACCGAAATATCATACCCATTGGGGGAAGTAACAATCTTCTTTTCAGGAATAAGAAAAAGCTTGAGGATGACTACATGAAAATGAGCCAAACATTGCCATAAGGTGATGCTAACTAAATAACACTTGTTTAAAATAATTGAAAATAAGTCAACTATGGGTCAATTGCCAATAAAATATAGAAAAATTTAAAATTCGCCAAATAAACATACAATGCCATGGAGAACATACAAAACATTGCCTATTTAATATGATTTAGTCTTGCTATAAGGGGGTCGGGGCACATATAAACAGTAAAGAATTTAAGGTATACGCGTTCTTCTTAAAGTCCTTAGACCTATGTAACCAAGGGGAAATGTTCAGTCTTATTTGTATATTATAGAATTGAGATGAGAAAAGAACTGAGCGGGGTCTGTGTCATAATAAGGAATGGGGTCGAAGAGCTTTGATTGAAATTGATATAAACTATTACAATCACTGTGTAATTCGTGATCTTATTGCCTATATTGGGGTGTTGAACTGTTAAGTGGCGTGAAAAATCGTGGAGTTGAGATTCTGACAGGTGTTTGGATGGAGAGTATTAATTGATTTGTGAAGACAGAACTAATGGAAGAGATGATTGGATAAACTGAGTTGTTGAAGTAAGCAGGGCTTAGTAGTTTAACAGACTAGTAGGCATGAGACGGCTAGTTCGTGTTTGAATTTGAACTGGTTAGTCTTTTATTTTTCCTTTTTGTTTGATAGACTAACTGACACTCTACAATTGGTTTCAATGAAGGAGTTACTTTGGTGTTAGGTTAGGTCTGTTGACAATATTACGCATCAGCAGAAGCTGATTTCATTGGGACCAATTCTGCACACGAAGCTAACACTCAAAACTCGGCAACTACACATTCTCCCAGTCGAAAATGGATTTTGCTTTGATGTTCACGTCTGAGTGTGGTGTTGCGGCTTTGGTAGATTAACATCTTTCTGCTGTTAACGGAATCTGTAATGAATGGGATGATGTAGCTGTGATTCTTGGCAAACGAAAAGTTGGTTTGGTTGGGAAGCATCTTCATCATATCCTTCTGATAGATTGGACTCACAACCCAATTTCCCCGTCCGAAGTAGATTCCCTTGTGGGGGGTGATTTGATATCAAAGTTAAAGCATTAAAAAGCTCACATTGGGACTCGGGGAATGTTCATTTTCGGTTCGGTTTAAAGGACTCACCACACGATGTAGGGCTACATTTACATTCGATTGTTTGAATTCAAATACTAATTACGCTAGAATTACACAATGTTATATTTTAGGAGTTGTATAATTATTATTGGTTTATATTTGTGAACAGTTTATCAAGGGTGAAAAATTTCCTCCGGTTGCATATGTTTGGGATTTTCGCAAATTTTTCAGGGGTCGGCTGTAACGGTCCGCAATGCGTTCCGCTACGTTCACAAATATATAGATACATCAGTATGATGGAAATCTAATCTAAGGGAATCTTTTGGAAATATTAAATATCTAAAAAGTTATATCTCAATAGACTAAATCCGACTATCAGACATAGATCATGGAGCTAAAGAACTTCCTGTCAATGAAGTTAATAAGTCAGGATTTTATGCAAAAGTATATCTAATAAAAGCAAAGTGAATGCAAAGAGGTTTTATGCAGTAACTAAGATTCTTAATATTCCCACGATTAGCAAACTAACGATTCCATTTCTATGTATAGATTTCCAATACTAGGAAATGATTAAAACTAACAGATTAGATCTAACAAATTAAATAATTAACTAACTAACATAATTCAGAATCACGGCAGCTGAATGATGTAAATAGGCTGAGAACGCTTGGAGACAGGTTCCAAATTCAAATAAAACTCATAAAACAAAATAACATATCATAAATATTTAAAAAAAGGAACGTAGGCTCAAAATGTGTATTCAAGGGATCTGATTGGTTAGGTCGGAGACAAGATGAGGACAACTTACGTACATTATTCTAAATTCAAATAAATTTAAAATTGGAAAGCTAATAATGGCTCATCAATATTTGAAAATGGAACGAGATTTCTATTGGTCGGAATGGATACTCAAGGAGTTTGATTGGTTGAGTCGGAGACAGGTTGGAGACCAGATACGGACACTTGGGTAGTATAAAAAGGGGACGAATGGGCCGTCCAAACCAGTTACCGTCTAGAAGCCAAAGTTGCTGTCCGCGATAAAGTGAAAAGTGAAATATTCAAAGTGAAGTGTCTGTGAAAAGTGAAGTGTAAGTGCTAGTGAATTGCCACCTGCCAGAGGGGATTGGATTGATTCTGTTGGACGAGTTTACTCACGTAAGTCCTAGAATTTAGGCATTTTAGACTTTTTCCGGATAGATGAGATGTCTCCAAGATAAATGTTAAACTTAATAAATTACTCTTCTAAAATAATGGAGTTATGATTGATGGAATTGATCATTGAATAGAGACACTTGCTCTTTGGATTTCTCGTAGACTAAAAGACGGTTTAGAGATGTCCAAGTCATTGGTCAATATTATCAGTTATCAGTTAATTGTTCAATAAATATTTGTCAATTAATCATGTTATGTTGAAGACATTTATCTGTCTGGATATTGTGACTGTTTTATAGAATTAAAGATAGTCCAACAAATAAAATAAGGAGGTGAAATGAGACACAGGAGAAACAAATCATTTATACAAAAATACATTAACAAAGCTTTAACAAAACTTAGGAAAAATATTCTTATCTCAGCATTGTGTTTCCAAATCTTATTCAGCGTTAGAAATAAGTGTTAAGGGGGGTAATTTGAGCTAGAACAGCAATGGAGAGTGTTGTAATTACGTCAAGAGCTCTTAACCCAGCTTTACGGTCACAAGCCCGTAATGTTTTCCTAGCTCTGGTTATCTACAATGATAAATATCCGTAGAATTCTAATTTTTAGGTGAAAACATGAAAATAATTACCTTTACTGAACAACATTTGACCATCATAGATCAAACAAATACAACTATGGATATTTACATTTAGTTATTAACAATAATTAACTAATTAAGTTTATGATTTATTACTTTATTGTGTGTGATAATTTTCTGTGTCATTCCATGTCTTAGGTAGGTACAAATGTTCTGCATTTTAATATTTGATTTTGTGTTTACTTGAAGTTATTTACTTGAGGTTATTACAATCTATGCTTTGCGAATTTATAGAAATCTTATGGCGAAATATAATCTCTAATAGTAACGACAGGATTGGGGTCAAAATGGTATAACAGAATTAGGGTCATTTTAATGAACCCTTGCAGTAGGAATAAGATTTGTCTTCATGTGCTTACTAAGTACAATTTTATCGTTATAATAATTTATTTCTCTTACAATTAGGTTAGGATTGTCTCAGTATTTCCTGAAAAGAACTTGAGTTACCACGATTCATAATATTCGGTCCTACCACTATGAGATAGACGATCTCACCTTGGCCATATATTTAATCAGTTCTTCATCCATTAGTATAGATTTATTGTCTGTATAATGTTAAGTTATGATTCGAACTAGTTATGTGTACTTATCTATCTGAGGAATTTAAAAAAACGTAGGCCGGAATCATCTAGATATTATTAGCTCAGATTAGGGGTAGTTACAATTGGTAGAACCGTTCCCAGGATTAGAGCTTTAGACTACGGGACGAGTTGGCTAGTTACTTTTTATCATACAAGAGTTAGGATCGGAAGGGGGGGGTTACAGTACCTAGGTACTTATACATTCGAAACAGTGCTAGGCCATGTCGCGCGTAAACATAACATGACATGTATTAACGATTGATTTAATGCGGAAATAAAGTACTGTTATTTATTCTGTGACCAATTTCATCGGATATGAAATGGCCGTTTTGGAATAGAAAAGGATTAGATTTTAAACTACTGTCAAAAAACGGCCTCTTACGAAAAACAACGGAACTAAGATAGCTAGCCTCATCAGGTATAGGTCATATCAACAATTGGCGAATATATGTATTAGTACTATGGGGGTTCGATAGATGATTGATGAGGATTGTATTCTGATCTATTATTGTGCTAGGTACCTAGTAAATTACCGCAGGAAGAAGTCGACTCCGGGAATCGGGACTACCCTGTCCGGAGTCTGACGCACAAAAAATAAATAAATAATGATTATAATTTTATTAATGTAATAATTTAATTCTAATATAATCTATTCGCCTTGTTAATATAATTGTGTATTAAAATAAGATCATTATATTATTGTTATAATCATCTGTAAATTTTTTGGTAAATAAATATTATTATTATCATTCCTTTTATTCAAAATAAATCACGGATTTCATACGGTCCTTTACAAAGGCATAAGTGGGGCTGTAGCCAACACTTAGAGGCCTGTTTGGTATAAAAAATACAAAGTAGTATAAAAAAAACCAGAAACTTTTGGATGGATGTTGACATGGTATATCTATTATAAAAATGGGTAAAATGACAAGGCTATTGAAATGATTTTATTAGTGATAAAAAGATAGTGGGCTATGGAAGAGACTACGGCACCTGCCAAATTCAGTCACATTTTAAAATTTTTGGGCAGGTGGTGACTTGCCATCCACTAAACGGGCCCCCATAAAGGCCACCATGAATAGTGACAGAAAGGGCAACGTTGGTGTGGCTGGCTAAAGGGTGTCGAGAGGTGTGCTGCGGTTTCACTGAAGCGCTACTACCGGGCTTATGCCCTTTAACACTTCCACCCTTGGAGCTTTTTGTTACTTGCTCTTGCGTCTCCACCCCCCGACGGCCAATTAAGGCAAGCCGGGAGTCAGGGGTCTCATATAGCCCCAGGGAGAATCAGGGTCCACGGTGTCGCCACTCACCGACGGCTCGCCACAAGGCCGCCCCTGCGGGTTTATTATTATATTATTATTATTATAGATGGCGCGGCTAGCAGTATCGAATGGATGACGTGATCTTCAGTTAGGTAAACTAGCATTACCATGCCTTTTGATGTTAGTTTTATAAGCATTAGATAGATGGCGCGAAAAATATCTTTAATTGCGGGGGGCGGTAGTTGAGAAATTGAGGTACATGGGTTTTGTATAGGTGGCGCTGTGAGAAGCAACTTTGGGATTAAATAATTATAAAACATACGTATTTGTAACAGGGACCGTACAACCCCGGTTTTGGGTTGAGCCTATCGAAGAGGTTTTTCATTTACCAAAAACCATTTTACAACCATATGAGGTTACCAATTAGAAAGGTTACCCTGCCTTAAACCCAGCCATAGGGTCACCCTTTGCTTATGGTTTTCAATTGAAGAGGTATTTGTAACTGTCTATAACCCTATGGTAGGGTTACCCTTTACCTCATAGGGTAACCCTTTGCTTAGGGTATTCGAATGAAGAGGTATTTGTAACTTTGAAAAACCCTGTGGTTGGTGGTGGGTAACCATATCCTTTGGGTTGTTGATCGTGAAGGTAGCGTTGTCTAAATTGAATAAGAGAATCGCCGAGCGATCACTATTTTCGCGTTGTAGGTATTCAGAAAATATATTGCTATCTCAGCATTGCCTGCAACCGTGTGCGAGATCGAAATTTGTTACACAGAAAACCGACGCCGGCGAGAGTTTATTTGTCTTGCGAATAGATTGTGATTTGTTTGGGACTTTTGTATTTTGGATGACGAAATCAAATTATGGTTTTATGTTTCAAAACGAGTATGATTAGTCGTTATGTAAGTGTAGTTCATTTTATACCTACGGAAAAACATTTTTGTTTGCAATACTAAACTAATAAAATTATTCATAAGATATTTTACAAATGGCTATAATGATTTTTATATCTTTATTTTTTTTAGATTTTTATGTTTTATATAACTAGCTGACCCACCAGCGGCTTCACTCGCCTTGGTCTTGGTATAGTGGTGAATACTTCATAGTCTGTAAAGCATAGAAAAATACGCGCGGCGTGTACAGCAGCCTCATAGCCAGCTTTAACACCAAAACCGAGCTGACTAGGGTGAAATTTTTTTGAGAGGCGGTCCTGGATTACTTGGCAGCAAATTTTAGACGTAAGGCATCTCAGAGTACTACCAACTGCAATAGGGCGGCTGCCCCCATCTTTTCTTTCTAGCGCTACCAGGTTTGCACCGTACAAGAGAGGGACATTTCCTTTAAGCATAACATTTATTAAGGCAGTCTACTCCCGAATATAAATATACATAATACATACATATATATTAATATTATATACTTAATTTTTCATCTTTCCTCATTTTACATAATTTATTCTCGCGTCAGTTAATTTTTTACGATTACTTCTAAGATATTCGTTTAAATTATATGGTGTAAAAGAGTGAATTAATGTGCATGCAATGCTTAAAGCCTCCAACTTATATAAAATGATAAGGATTAATACCGTATTTGTGTAAATAGCTTTCCAATTGCCGCTTTATAATTGCCTATTTTTTAAAGTATTAAAATGGATATAGTATGTTAGAGATAGACATAAGCTATCGAAGACTTTTTTCCTCTAAGTGGTAGTGTGCGCTGTACACGTATATTGTGTTAGAGCTTGAAGACATTGTTACTAATGAAATCATTCCCGAATAGTAACCCGTCTTGTTGGGTACCACCGCAATGCTAGTTATTTTGATTCGGAGTAGAAATGTGCACTGAGCACGTATATTGTATTTAGGCTTGAAGTCATTGTAACTAATTTAATCCAATCAGAATAGTGACCCGTCTTGTTCGGTACCACCGCAATGCCCGTTATTTTGATTCAAAGTAGTAGTGTGCGCTGTGCACGTATATTGTGTTAAAACTTGAAGGCATTGGTACTAATGAAATCATACCCAAATAGTAACCCGTCTTGTTGGGTACCACCGCGATGCCAGTTATTTTGATTCGGAGTAGTAATGTGCACTGAGCTCGTATATTGTAATAAGGGTCGAAGTCATTGTAACTAATTAAATCCAATCCGAATAGTAACCCGTCTTGTTGGGTACCACCGCAATGCCAGTTACTTTTAATTGTAGTAGTAGTGTGCACTGTGCACGTATACTATATTAAGGCTTAAAGGCATTGTATGTATAACTAATTGAATAATTTCCGAATTGTTACCCGTCTTGTATGGTACCACAAGTCATTGTAACTCATCATCATCATCTCAGCCGTAGGACGTCCACTGCTGAACATATGCCTCCCCCATGATTTTCCAAAAGGACCGGTTGGAAGCGACCTGCATCCAACGTCGTCCTGCGACCTTCATCAGGTCGTCTGTCCACCGTGTCGGTGGACGACCTACGCTGCGCTTGCTGGTCCGTGGTCTCCACTCCAGAACCTTTCGGCCCCATCGGCCATCTGTTCTGCGTGCTATGTGCCCTGCCCACTGCCACTTCAACTGGCAAATCTTTTTGGCTATGTCGGTGACTTTCGTTCTTCTACGGATCTCCTCATTTCTGATTCGATCACGTAGAGAAACCATAGCCTAACAAAGCATAGCCCTCTCCATAGCTCGTTGTGCGACTTTGAGCTTGTCTATGAGGCCCATAGTAAGAGACCACGTTTCAGTGCCATAAGTCATCACTGGTAACACACATTGGTCGAAGACTCTTGTCTTGAGGCACTGAGGTATTTTTGACGAGAAGACTTCGCGAAGTTTCCGGAACGCTGCCCAGCCGAGTTGGATTCGACGATTGACCTCTTTTTCGAAGTTGGACCTGCCTAGTTTGACTGTCTGTCCCAGGTAGATGTACTCGTCAACAACTTCGAGAACTGAGTTCCCAACTGATATTAGGGTAGGTACAACATGGGCATTAGACATAATTTTCGTCTTATCCATGTTCATCTTAAGACCTACCCGTTGGGAAACTCGATGGAGGCCTTTGAGCATTGTACTGAGGTCTTCCATGGATTCTGCCATGACTACAATATCGTCGGCAAATCGAAGGTGAGTGATGTATTCGCCGTTAATATTAATGCCAAGTCCTTGCCATTCCAGAAGCTTGAAGGCGTCTTCCAATGTAGCGGTGAACAGTTTCGGAGATATAACGTCTCCCTGTCTCACGCCTCTTTGCAATGGAATTGCCTTCGAACTCTGCTCCTGTACTCGGACTGACATGTAGGCGTTTTTGTAAAAACACTTCAGCACTTCAATATACCGATAGTCAATACGGCACCGCTGGAGAGACTCAAGCACTGCCCACGTCTCGATCGAATCAAAGGCTTTCTCATAGTCCACAAACGCTAAACAAAGAGGCAAGTTATACTCTTCGGTCTTCTGTATAACTTGCCGTAGCGTGTGGATGTGGTCTATGGTACTATAGCCTTTTCGGAAACCGGCTTGTTCCGGAGGCTGGAATTCATCAAACCTGCGACTGAGACGGTTCGTTATGACCTTCGAAAACAGCTTATAAACATGGCTCAAAAGCGAGATGGGTCTGTAATTTGTAAGTAAAGTGTTGTAACCTTTCTTGAAGAACAGCACCACCACGCTTTTGTTCCATGCTTCTGGCATACCTTCGAGTAAGACGGTATTAAAGAGCTTCTGAAGGACTTTAAGTACCGGTGTTCCACCCGCTTTCAGAAGCTCAGATGTGATACCGTCGTCACCAGGCGCCTTGTTGTTCTTAAGCTGTTTCAAGGCCATTCTAATCTCGTACAGGCTGATGTCCGGGATATCTTCGGTATAATGTCGGGTCAGCTTGGCTCTTGGGTCTTTGGCCGAGCTGCTAACAGGTTTAGCGACCGAGGTGTATAGCTGTCCGTAGAAACACTCTACCTCTCCTAATACTTCTGCTTTGGTCGACGCTAAACTGCCGTCTTCTCTCTTCAGCTTCGTCAACTGGGTTTGCCCAATAGACATGTCTCTTGCAAACACTTTGGAGCCATTTTTCCGCTCTATCGTCTCTTTAATACGGTTTGTATTAAAGATCCGGATGTCGTGTCGCAAGGACTTCCATATTCGTCTATTGAGCAGCCTATATGCTTCAGCATCATCTGAAGACTGCAGTTTCAATGAGCGTCGTTCAGCCATGAGGTTGAGGGTATCGTTGGAGAGTTTCTGTGGCCTATCTGTACGGTGGGGTTTAAAGTACTTGGAACCCACTGTATGGACAGTTTCTACTAACCTGTTATTGATCTCGTCCACTGAAGCGATGTTCTCAAGGCAATCGAAGCGATTGGATAGCTCAAGTTGAAAGCTCTCGGGGTCTTGAATACGGGCACGAGTGGGTCGGAGCGTAGACTTCATCAGACGAGACCTCTCCAGTTTGACATTAATATTCACCGTGCCTCTTACCATTCGGTGATCACTACCGGTTTTAACCCTGTTGATCACGGAGACATCAGTGAATATTTGCCTTTTGGTGGTCATAATGAAGTCAATCTCATTTCTCGTGGAACCATCGGGACTCAGCCAGGTCCATTTCCTGTGAGGTGGCTTCTGAAAGAAAGAGTTCATCATAAAGAGTCCCTCTTTCTCCAGGAAGTCGGCCAACCTCTGTCCCCTACGGTTCCGTTGCCCATAACCAAATTGCCCCACTTTCAACTCATCCTCGCTTCTCTTACCCAACTTCGCGTTAAAGTCCCCCATAACAACTAGAAAGTGCGTTTCAGAGGTATGTATGGCCCGACTAATGTCCTCATACATATCCTCCACCTCATCATCCGGGTGCGACTTCGTCGGTGCGTATACCTGAATGACCTTCAGCAAATATCGTTTGGATACTCTGAGTATTAGGTATACGACCCTATTGGAAACGCTATCGATCTTAACTATGTTGTTAGTAAGGGACTTGTGGACGAGAAAACCGACACCACCTTGGGACTGTTGGTCGCCCTCCCGGTAGTAGAGTAGGTTACCTGATTTTAGGGTTATCGTGTCCTCACCCGCTCTACGGACTTCAGATAACCCCACAATGTCCCAGTGTAACTTACTCATTTCTTCTTCCAGCTCATATATCTTTTCGTCTGTCCTCATTGTGCATATGTTGTGTGTCACCAGGGCCAGTCGTCGTCGTTGGGGGTGGTAGCCGGGCGTCTGCCGGGGATTCTTAGCACCCCCTGCCCCACCGTTACCGTGGCCGCTAACGTAGCCAGGAATAGCGGGGCTGCCGGGGACTGGGGGCCTGGTTCTTTTTATCAAATCCATAGGGGGGATTTTGCCAATACTCGCCACGCTTGGCAGGTGGGTTGGTGAACGCAGTTTTGGGGTTTTAATACTGGGAAGGTGCTGCTGCCCACCTTCCGATTGTTATCCCTTAGCAGATTTTTACGCACCCACGAGTAGAGTTGGGGGGGGGTACTATTCTAAGCCGGTACCCAACGGCAAAATTGTAACTAATTAAATCCAATCCGAATAGTAACCCGTCTTGTTGGGTATCATCGCAATGCCAGTTATTTTGATTCAAAGTAGTAGTGTGCGCTGTGCACTTATATTGTGTTAAAACTTGAAGGCATTGTTACTAATGAAATTATACCCGAATAGTAACCCGTCTTGTTGGGTACCACCGCAATGCCAGTTCTTTTGATTCGGAGTAGTAATGAGCACTGAGCACGTATATTGTATTAAGGCTCGAAGTCATTGTAACTAATTAAATCCAATCCGAATAGTAACCCGTCTTTTTGGGTACCACCGCAATGCCAGTTATTTTGATTCGAAGTAGTAATTTGCACTGAGCACGTATATTGTATTAAGGCTCGAAGTCATTGTAGTTAAATCCAATCCGAATAGTAACCCGTCTTGTTGGGTACCACCGCAATGCCAGTTACTTTGAATCGAAGTAGTAGTGTGCAGTGTGCATATATATTATGTTAAAGCTTGAAGGAATTGCAACTATACTAATTGAATCAGTTCCGAATAGTATCCCGCCTTGTTGGGTACCACCGCAATGCCAGTTACTTTGAATGAAGGTAGTAGTGTGCACAGTGTACTTATAATTGTGTCTAGACATGCATGTATGTATGTATTGGAACTAAATTAATTATTTCCAATTCAACAACTCGTCTTCGTGGGTACCATCGCAGTACAATAGATTCTGCCTTGAGTAGTAGTAGGGTGCACTGTTCACATTGTGATTACGCTCATTCAAATTATTGCTGAATCAGTAACTCGTCTTGGTGTGTAACACCGCCATGCTAAATACTCTGCCTCGGGGTAGTAGTGTGCACGTATATTTGTATGTAAGTTTTACAGATACACAAAATTCTGTATCAATCGTAGAAGCGTCGCAATAGTGCGGTAATTGCTCAATGGGTAAGAGACTTGGGGACACATGATGTAGGAGCCGAAAACAAGTAGCAAGAACTATTGTACATGTAGGTAGTAGGTAGGTCCATGAGTTAAATATCACTTTTTTCTAGTCTATGCTCTGGTAGATAGCAAACACTTGATTAATAATTTTCATGTTTAAAAATAATGTTGATATTAAACATAAAACGAGTCCAGCGTGATATTTTATTTTAACTTTTTGACCTACGTCTACTTGTGATATAAAAACCAAAGTTGACACAAAAAGATCAAAATATTAATGCGGCGCTGTTTTGCTCGAGTGGTGGGGCCACTGCCGCTGGGCGCGCTAGGGAGTAGCTCGCTACGTAAAATACCTAAACTCGCGCAGCGCTGCGCAGAATGAAGGCTCATAAGCATTAAAAAACAAAGCAGTTAAGATCATTTACATAATAAAGTGACAGCAACCAGTAGTAAATAGTTATAAATAATCATAAAACTAAAACATAAAATATCTTTTTCCGTGATATGTGAGTAAACTGTGAATATAACAAAGAATTGCAACATCACTTTCTTGTTCCAAATACCGCCGGCCTACTTGTTCGCACAGTTTAAGTATTATTAACCTTTGGACTACAACAACAATACCAAATACGATAGGTTACCCTTTCATTGAGTAACACTTACGGGTCGGGTTTTTAATTATGTATTATCCTTTTAAAAATACCCTACAAATGGGTATCCAAATTAGGGTAACCCTTGTGTTACCGTGTTAACACAATTCAAAGGGTAACCCATAGGCATGGCTTACTGCTGAGAGTAAAAACCCACAGCGATAGTGTTTTTACCAACCCTATAAACCAACGGCGACAACAACCCTACCAAAGGGTAACCCAATTGAAGAGGTTGTAATAGGGTTATTCAATAAAATAAGTTACCGTTTTAAAGGGTAACACTTATAGCTGAGGTTTTTTACTAACCCTGTTAAAATACCCTGGGTTAAACCCTAAAAATGGGTAACCAAATCAGTCAACTTACTTATTTATTAGTTGTTTACAAATTTTGTAAACAACTAATAAATAAGTAAGTTAATTGCGCCGGCCATATTTAATAAGGATTAAAACAATAGTATACGAGAGGTTATTGTATAAAACTAGTGAGGTTAAAAGGTCTGGGGGGTGATATCTCATTTTATACATAAAATAAATTACTCTGTACCTACTTATTTACTGCTACTGAATGAAACACGTTCTCAGTGTATGTAATCTTAAAACAAAATATCAATTTAAAATTAGAACGAGATACCTATACATAATGCTAAATGGTATCAAAATAAATACTCAAGTAGTGGCTTTATAACAGTTAACTTGGAGTAGAAATTACCTAGGCTCACAGATGGCAGTATGGCTTTTTATAACATGAAAGTGGTTGCCAAGTGGACGGAAGCCAACCGCCATAGTTCAAATATTAGTAAACGGTGTCAAAAGTATGTAGAAAATTGTAGGCTTGCGTGAAGTATATATTTAAAGGGAAAAGGGATCTAATAATGTACTTGTTTTGTCGACATGAATTAAATCACTCATTATATTAATAATACATTTAAATTAAATCAAATATCTGTTAATTTATTTTAGTAAATCAAGGACTTTTGTTGAATAAGAAAATAGGAAAGGGCAATCGATATAGCGTTTTATAGTACGTATCTTATCTTAGCGAAATTATGCAATGACCTCTGATTTCCGATATTCAATTCAAACTATATACTAGTGAATACGCGTCATGACATATCGAATACATGCGGTGTGAAAATAGAGAGAGCTAATAAATCGCTCATGATAATGTTCTGTGATTTCGGGGTTTATTAGGTTTTAAAGTTTAACAGACTTAATATACTTACATAAATCATATATAATTTTGTTTAAATTAATATTGTTTCACTTTGATGATATCAGCCGAATAATATGCCAATCTGAAATAAACAATTGTATAGGTTATCGCTCTCGTTATATCGCACTATTACTTGACACGATCGTCTATTAGGTACACTACGCGAAAGTAGGCGCATCCGCTATTTAGTAACGTTTACGTATAGCTTTCTATAGTCCTATATTCAGTATTCGTGCATTTTGTGAATATTTGATTAGAACAAGTACCTACAAGTACATGCATCGTTTTCAATATGTATAGGTGTTTATTTTATTCCACTGAGTAAAATACCTGGATTAATAAACTGACATTGGTTATTGATTATACATATTTAAGAAAAAAAACTAGTTAATGCGTACATGTTAAATAGAGTTGAATATGGAATTTACCCAAAACAAAATTGCTTGAACTAGGCGCGGTCAAGTTAATGAAAAAAAAACCTAACATGTAATTTTAATGAACCTTTCTTAAAGCATTCACAACTAGTACCTACTAATTCAATTTTGCCGTGATAAACGAATAAGGTAGGTTCATAATGGATAATATTAGTATGAAGGTATATGTGAGTGTGGTACATAGAACAACATCTAGAATGGGTCATATATACAAATTATTATTGAAATTAAAATGTGTTTATGGTATATTGAAATTAACGCGGGGTTATTAATGCTAACTATATATATATATATATATATATATATAGTTAGCATATAAGATAATGACAAATAAGATCTTAAATCAAAATTGAATACCTAGGAAATTACCTAAATTAATAAAAAAAAATACATGGAATAAATATCTAAATATAGTTGTCAAACCTAAATTGTTTATTTTATTCTATAACGGCCTTATTAATAAACTTGGCTTACACTCGGAGTAGTTAAAACATCTATCTGTCAATTTTTCGCTTGCAGTAAATGTCACGCGTGAAAGCAAGACAAAGCATGTTACGCCTAATATAATGTTTACTCAGCGTTTATTAATAAAGGCCTAACAAATTATTTGAAAGAGTAATTAATTGTCGGTGAAGTTAGTATTTGTGAGGTTCAAGTCAAAATCTCTTAGGATACCTATATTAAAAAAAAAACTAGCTCAGTAAAAATTTAAGGTTACGTCAATTGCGCGCGCGTTCCATGAAACCTTTAAAATAGAGTCTGCAATCGTGAAATAAGTATTTAGTCGGAAGTTAGGGATTAGTCATTTAAGAAGTCAAAAGTTATTGTAATACGCATAATTCTGGTTTACTTAAATTGCTTCATAGGTATCAATGAAATAAATGGATATGAGTTTTCAGGGGTTGTTTAGTTAAATACATAAAAAAAAACGCTTCATAGGTACACAAATTAATATAAGAAGGTAAAATCTAGCAATTAGAATAAGTAGGTACAACGTCTGTATAGGCGGGGTTAGCACTCGTAATCGTAATATATAGCAATCGTAATATAAAATACTATTCGATCGCTGGCGTCAATAGAAGCGAAACTGTAGTTTGAATGTTTTCTTAAAGCAGCTTAAGAATGTGTGTAAATCGGCTACGGTTCGAATCTAGTAACAACAAATTAAGTTAGTGGAATTGGCCTCTGTCATTACTATGCTCTAATGCCAAATAGCGTTGACTTATATTAGTTGTATATATGGTCAATAGATTCCGTTCCGCAGCATACGCGATATATGGACTATTTGTTATTCTTTTTCCACACTTCAGGTTACGTTATCGAAGTTTTCATACGGAATTCTAACCTTTTTGATAATATTATATAGCCTATGGTCATAGGGAAACAAGTAGGATCCTAAGGTTGAAAAAAAATCTCTGATCGGTCCAGTAGTTTTTAAACAAACGAACAAATCTTCCCTACTTATGATATTATAGTGTAAATAAGCAGAGTTAAAATTGGCAGGTAAGAAGAATAAAACATGAAAAAGAAATTCATACTAGTTGGCTAATAGAACTATAGGGAATATGCAACAAAATTATACTTAGAATCCAAATTACCTAATACTAACTACGCTCTACAGTTGCGTTCGCGCGGTGTTGTGTTATAATGTTAAGGCGCGGTCGTATCCTGATAATAGTAAAAAGCAGAAACTTTAAACATCTTGTGTAACGAAACAGATTTTAGGTTAGAAAAGAAAAAGAGCAAAGAGTAATAACCGAACAGAATTCATCAATATTACTCGCTCTCTGCAGAAAAAAATCCTAAATAGGTCCATAAAAATAAACTTTCACGTCCAAACTCTCTGAATTTTCAGCGATAACACTATATTATTTTTTAGGTAATTCATAGCCAACATATAGTACTAAAGTAATAACCAGCAGTTTTTTCAATTGTAATAGTATATATCGAAAAATATAAAGAAAACGTACAAAATTAATGCATTTTCGCATTACATCGTCGAATCTAACAAGCGATTTTCAACCTTACGTAAAGCATCGTAAATTATTTTAAAATTGGGGATGGACCGCGTCTTAAGGTTAAATATGCATAATATTTGTACAGGTATAATATAGGTTTTTACAGGTGAATTTTTATAAAAGTGGTTCCTTAGATTTATGTTTGCTGTTACGTTCGAAAAAAAAATAAGAGAAAAAAATATAGTTACATAAAATGTATATATATATATATATATATATATATATATATATATATAATATGCGATCCCATTCGTACAATATTGCATCAAAGGAGGGCGTTGCATCAGAGGTCCATCCATGTCTAAGCACACTGCCACCTCTGTTGGTTTTGGTAAGTAGAAAATAGTTTCGTCCTGAGGAAGTTCTTTAAAATAAAAATAAGGGACTATAAATGTTATAACGTTCACCTCCTATATCAATAGGGTACTCGTACAATTGGTTATGTACGGAAATTTCATATACAATGAAAAACTTGCAAAATAAGACATTTAGAGATAGATATGAATTAAGCAGTCTTAGACGAGGTTTAAAACAGCATTGTTAGTTTATTACCGCCATGATAAAATATTCGATTTCGTGACAAACCTTAAAGTTATTGAGTTAAACTATATTTCAATTTGAAATATGGGTTAATAAAAGTTAAGAATTATTGGTTTCAATGTTCAAATTTCATACTTGACGAGTTTGTTGAATTGTTAGAGTTGCGTGAATCAGCGATTGAGGAAGAATGATAACAAAGGGGACTAGACGAGTAATAATTAGTAGTTTACTTGGGGACGAATGAATCAATAAGGTAAAATTGAATTATTGAATGAAATGTTTTAATAAGTATGAAGGGCTAGAATGGTCCACCAAAATGCCAAAAGTATAAAAACTAATTTGTTGTTGCTTCTTCTGGAACACACACATACCAAAAACAAGTTTCTATGGGAATTGGAGCTAGGGTATAGGTCAGATTGATCAGTGTTGATACTGGTACCAAAGAGATTTCAAACTCTACAAGAAGCTATCATTGTTCGTCGAGTACTGCACACACACCAACTTTGAGATGGATATTGTTACGGGTGGAAGTTTCAAGAAAGATGTGCTTATCTATGGATAATTATTGTTTGAAGCTATTAAAGAAACAAAGGCTAAGAAAGGGATAGGTAGCGGAATTCCAAATTCAATCCTAAGAGAATGTTTTGGTTTGGAATTGGTTAACCTATTGCTATTAGGGCTGACTTGCCTCACAACCAAGTTCCTTTGTAGAGTTTTTGTTGTCCTTGTTAGAACAATTTTTGTTAATAATTCGTGCATTAGTTTCTTGAAATTTAGACTTGGGTGATGTCTGTTGATTGGTTGGTATAAAAACACACTACCACATTTGACATTCCGAAGAAGTATAAACAAATTATAATAGTTAATAGATCTTTCAGGGTAACTTGAGGGGTTTGCCACTAAGAATGAAAATCATATACATAAGGAAATAAAAGCAAATTTATTTGCGATTATTATCGAGAAAATAAATTATCTACGGTAGACTCAATAAAATTATAACGTTTTCAGGTCGTTTTCGGACATACAGACACAGACAATCCTTTCAATGTAGAATTTGAAAAGTTCTACACGCAACAGCTAGTAAAAGACCACGAAAAACGCACAAAATGTTTGTATAAGCAAATAGCAGAAAAATTAGCAGCAAATAAAGAAAAGATTAGGGACAAACGAGGTGGTGAAATCAATATAGAACTCCCGCAAGGCAAAACCGTATTTGTGAAAGATATAAATAAAAGAAAAAGTAAGGATAAGGCAAGGTACAAGAAAGCGGAAGTAGTGGATGAGATTGAAAGGAATGTAGTCCCTATTAAGGTAGAAACAGAACGTAAAAATATTAAAGCACCAATTTTAAAAATATAAAACGCCCTCCGCAGGTGGTGCATTCTGACTCTAGTGACGTCAGCAGTCGCCCTTCATCTGCAATCACTTAAAGGGAATCCAGGACTCCTGCCGGTAAAAGAAAGGTCAAGCGTATCTGCAAATCGATAAATGGACTATTATTAAAACTCTTAGCTTAAATACAGTCGGTTCCAAAAATAACGGGTCAGTCACATAAACCCGAATATCTCCCGAACTACGTATGCCATCCTAATGAAACGAAGACTGTTCAATTGAGAATTTAATTATACAGATAAAAAATAAAATAAAACTTAGTTACACGCACAATATTAATCTTAAATTTTAAAAAAACTAAAGTAGTCATATTTTTCTTAAGATTACATTTTTTTTATGATTGTTTTTTTGCTGTTTTTCATCACTTTCTTCATTTAATACTTTGTATTGCCTCCACGAGCTCTTCTGACAGCTTCCAGGCGATTAGGCATGCTGTACACCAAATTTCGGAGCCGGTGCTGAGGAATACCTTCCCATTCCTCCACCAGTGCTTGTATGAGCTCGGGAAGCGTGATTGGTGGGGGGTTTCGACCTTTCACGCATCTCTGAAGCTCGTCCCAGGCGTGCTCGATGGGGTTTAAGTCCGGGCTTCGCGCTGGCCACTGCATGAGTTCGATACCGACCTCTTCAAGGTAGTCATGTACAATTCTGGCGGTATGGGGACGCGCATTATCATGCATTAATATGCCATGCCGGTCCATCCTGGCCATGAAAGGACCTACATGTTCATTGAGGATCTCTTCCACGTACCTCTCTGCATTTAGAGTTCCATTTTGAATGAGCACCAGCTCGGTGCGGGCCTCAGCAGAAATCCCAGCCCAAACTTGTACGGAGCCTCCACCGTACGCCACTTTTTCCTCCACACACGCTTGATGGAAGCGCTCCCCTGGTCTTCTGTACACCAACTGCCTACCATCATGCTTATAAAGCATGAATTTAGACTCGTCCGTGAACATTACCCTAGACCAATCGTCTAGTGTCCAGTTTAGGTGTTCGCGCACGTATCTCTGTCTTGCAATTCGATGTCCCCGTTCCAGTTTGGGGCCATTTGCGGGCCTCAATGGTTTCAAATTTGCTTCAGCAAGACGTCTTCTTACTGTTTGAGCGCTTAAATTGCCACCTCCAAAGCGAATAAAGTGAGTTTTTAGACCAACAGCAGTTTGAAAACGATTTCGGAGCATTGTAGCCACCAGTTGTCTGTCTTCCCTGGCCGTTGTGCATCTTGGTCTGCCATTTCCTGGTCTTCTAAGGTGTGATCCGGTCTCTTGGTACCGCTGGACTACCCGCTGAACAGTCGACAAAGATACACCAATGTTTCTGGCTGTTTCACGCTGGCTCCGCCCAAGTTCCAAAAAAGTTAGGATTCTGGTACATTCCTCTAGCGTGACTGCCATGCTTCACCTCACAGAATAATAATTATGCACGTGGAAGACGTTCACGATAATTTTTTTTGTGACAGAATAGAAATGGAAAGCATCCATAATGACATGAAACAAAAATTTTGTTTTTAAAAATAGTCATTTTTTTAAATTTTGTTTTTCTAATGAAGTTTTTTTCATCAACCAGTTTAAATAATATGCTATTAGAAGCGCAACTAAAAAGTCTTTATTCTGTTTTTTATTTCATTGATCTAGCTTATACAGTTCTGGAGGTATTTCAATTTTTGTGACTGACCCGTTATTTTTGGAACCGAGTGTAGTATTCACGACGATTTACATTTTGTGATAAGGAAATTTACCGAATTTAATAGAATAGTTTCGTTAAATAAACCGTTTCCCCATGACTTTATAAGCATGTTAATGCATATCGAATATCTACGCGACATAACATTAGATAAATATCGCCAACTAATGCCGCAACGTTTTAGAAGAGGAATCCTTAATCCATTGGGTTCTATTATAAAAATTGTAACAGGAAATTTAGATCACGATGACGTGTTAAAATCTGACCAATTAATATCCGAAATAAACCAAAATCAAGTTATTATTTCAAAGAAGGCTACCATTATCTCCCAAGCGTTAAACAGTCTCATTAACACTTCACAGTTGCTTAATGAAAATACAATTATTCTTGATGCCCACCTTAAAAAGGTTGAAGCATCAATAAAAGACATAGCAAATAAGGAAACTAATTTTGTTCTGACTTCTTATATATTAGGATTATATAGTTTATTTATAAGTAACTTCCAAACTATCTTTATGAAATTGAGCGAATTAGAGACGGCACTAGCATTAAGTAAAAGCTCTATATTACACCAGTGTATTGTGAACTCTACCGAACTTTTAGATCACCTTAAAATTATTTCTAAGACAGAAAACTTGGTTTATGAACCAATTGAATCAAATTTAGTTAATATAGAAGAAACAATTTGTGTAAAATCATTCATAAAGAAAAACCAGATTACGTTTGTCTTACAAATTCCACTTACTGATAATTACAATTACAAATATTTTAAAATGTATACCTTACCTGTTTTCCATGAACCTGAAAATACAACCTTAGTTATAATACCCAATTACCCTTACCTTTTGGCAAAAGAAAATACATACTTACCGATCACTCAGCCATGCCGTCCTCTAGCTGCTGGAGACCATTTCCTGTGCACAGACGATAACAGAGCCCTATACGCTGGATCCACCTGTGAAGAGCAACTCATGAAGTATGAGGACAACCTTACCTGCTGCAGACAGTACCCAATTCAGTTGGAAGATGTGAAGGTCCAAAGAATTGATACTGAACACTGGATCCTCTATACGAACCTGAAAACCACACTCAACAAGCAATGTGTTGAAGAAAAGAAAAAATCCTGTATACGGCACGTACTTGGTAACCATCGACGAGCCTTGTGATTTGGAGATTAACGGAATCCAAATTCGTCACCACCGTGCCTTCATAGACGTTGATGCTGCGACGCCACTCCCAATCATAAATTTACCTCAACTAAGACCGAACGCCAGTGTATTAAGTGCGCGTGCACTCAACATGCATAAAGTGAACTTGGACGAGGTTAAATATATGTCATATGCGTTGAAAAATAGTGAAGTGCTTGAAAGTGTACAAAAAAAAGAAACGGACTCTAAAATCAGTGTGTTAGTTTATATCATGTTAGGTCTAGTTATATTTAGTTTTGTATTTTTTGTATTTTATGTGTTTCGTAATAAGTTTATAAAAATATGTTTTTGCGAAATTATCGGAAAACTCTATAATCGAACCTTCCGATAATTTCCCTCTTAGGGAGGGAGGAGTTATACATCCCCCTCGCCCTTCCGTGCTCGACTAGAGGGCTTGCTCAGCAGTAGCTGCAGTATCATGTAGCAGTTACATGTAATGCTGACCAAGACTTCTCGTTGTCCTGCGGTAGGTTAAGTTAGCTGTTAAGATTTCTTTTGTTCATTTTTTTTTATTATTAAATCAGCCTCCGAATCGGCAACACTTAGTTTTTAATTTTAGTTTTTAAAAAAAGGTTTTCCTTAGCCCAAGTTTTGACTAGTTACTAGAGTAAGTATGTAGGTACACAATACTTCTTAAGAGGTTTTATAAATCACGAAATCATAATAAAACTAGCAATTAGAGTAACATATATTAAACACAATCACAAATTCTTAGTAAAAAACAGTCTTTGAAATCTAGGTGAGTTGGTATTTTAACAATACCTACCTATCTTTAATAATAAATTTCACAACAAGAAGTAAATAAACACGGTAAGTAACGGTAACACGGTAGTAAGTAGATACTAGACTAAGTAAGTAATAATACTTGCAGAAGATAACATTTACGATTTTAAAGAGCCTTTAAAAATTATTAATATAAAAAGCATTTTAAACAATTGAATAAATTTATAAACGATACAAATGTAAAATTTTTTTGTTTTGACAATACTATTCTGTGATTTATGAAAGAATTGATATATATTCTATAATATTGCAATGACATTTTTAATTTATTATATACCTACCTTTCCTTGCATGCTTAAGCGAAGATAGCCAAACAAGCTATCTATGTTATATCACAACAATTTTCAAATTCTAATGTTGTATGCGAATTCTCACAAATTGAATAAATCATTTACCTATGTTGTTTCTGTGATTCGTGTCACACGCTTTTCACTTAGAACAAATGAGAGAAAGACAAAAGGTTTACCGGGAATGTCAAACATTATTAGTGATGTTTCTATGAAGCGTCGTAAGAAAGAATCGATTAACGTTGGTCAAAAAGTTGAAGATGTCGGATTTAGTCCACTTAGCAAGGCTAAGTTCATATAAAGTTGCATATGCGTAAGTTATGTCTGCAAGTCTGCAACGTCTATGCAACAATGAAAACAAGTCCTAGCGAGCTTGAAATACCTGACATTTAAGAATTTACTGAAACTAATATTTTTGGAAGTTGTTATAAGTAATTGTAACTTTTAAGTATACCAATCATTACCCTACAATATAAAATTTAAGATATGGTGTTTATGCAACATTGTAGAAATATCCGAGCAAGCTTTCAATTGCTCGGATATAGATTTGTTTTAAACGTTGCTAAAAACGTTGAAACATAACGTAGATTTTTCAGTTGCACAAACATGTGCAGAAGTGACAGGCTCAAGTAACGCATTTAATCTATCTTATCTATGAGGCCCATAGTAAGAGACCACGTTTCAGTGCCATAAGTCATCACTGGTAACACACATTGGTCGAAGACTCTTGTCTTGAGGCACTGAGGTATTTTGACGAGAGACTTCGCAAAGTTTCCGGAACGCTGCACAGCCGAGTTGGATTCGACGATTGACCTCTTTCCCGAAGTTGAACCTGCCTAGTTTGACTGTCTGTCCCAGGTAGATGTACTCGTTAACAACTTCGAGAACTGAGTTCCCAACTGATATTGGGGTAGGTACAACATGGGCATTAGACATAATTTTGCATTTTTCAACCAATCTTGACGAAACTTGGTATGCATGTTCTACTATTCAATATAAGATAGACTGTGCCCGTGAGGTCTACTGTTCGCAGAACTACAGAAACTACTACGAGTAGTTTATTAAGTTTAAGTTACTGTACTTACTGGTTTTTCCACATTTTGGTACACAGCAATTTCTTGCGGGACCAGACATTTTTCCAAGTAGGTTTGAGTCGTTGTTAAGCAGATCAGAGTCCAGTGAGCGTAGCAGGGGCGAGCAATTGTAAGTAGAGTGGTCGGAGTCCGTAAACAAATAAAAAGTAGTGTAATTTATCAAAGATATTTATTGAAACACTTTCACTAAAACAAAATTGAAACTGAAAGAAAAGAATTTGAATTTAATTATGGGCATTATAGATTATAGTAAATCGATAATGCTAACTGAATAGCTATTAAGATTTTCAATCGATTATAATATATTTAAAATAATTGACTTGACTTCATAAATAGATGGTTTTTGTCTATGGTTTCTGTGTTGTGACTAAACTGATTGTCACAATTCTGCGAGTGTCTGTACACGCTAGTGTCATAAACCGTGAGGAATATGTAGGTTGTGTAGAGTCTGTATTAAGAATATAAGTGTAGTATTCTTGATCTGTGTTTATCGTATGGTGTGAATGACATCTGTCAAAAGATGTCACTTAAATGGCGCGGTTCAATCTGTTGATTAATAAGATGTTTTATTAAGGTCCATAATAAATATTATCTCAAAGATCTAGTGGATTATTTGTTAAAATAACCCTACAATTATTGGCGACGAGTCGAGAAACATCGAATCTACGAAGAGTGCACTACACGGCATATAGTCATGGCTCATTTGGAGTACACGGGCGGGGGCGTAGGCCCACATTTTGACGCATTTGGAGACCCGGCAACTAGCCACACTCGTTGGAAGGCATGGATGCGCAATTTTCAGTATTACATTGAAGGTCAAGTTGGCCTAGGAGATAAACAGAAAGTGTCAAGGTTGTTACATCAAGCGGGACCAGCGGTTCAGGAAATTTATGAGACGCTGAAGGAAGATACTGTTGATGGCAGCAATGAGTACGAAAAGTGTGTACAACGATTGAACACGTATTTTGAACCAGTATTAAATGTGGCGTATGAGCGGCAAAAGTTTCGAAATATGGATATGAAAACTGGTGAAATGTATGAGCAGTATGTGATACGATTGCGCTCACAGGGCCGTTATTGTGGCTTTTCGAATATTGAAGAGGCAATCAGAGATCAAGTAGTGGAAAAGTGTTCTAATACAGAATTAAAAAGAAAATTACTCAAGAAAGGGGCAGACCTGACATTGAGGAAGGTGTTAGAAATAACTAAACTATTTGAAATGGAGAGGGAAATGTTCACAGAGCAAACAGTGAAAAGTGAGGAAAATGAACAGACAGATGGTGCAATAAATAGGGTGCAGCGGGAGACCGTATGCTACAGATGTGGCCGAAGAGGTCATCTGGCTAAGGATAAAGAGTGCCCAGCTATGGATGCAAATTGTGATAAATGTGGTATAAAGGGACATTTTGCTAAATGTTGCAAAACAAAACAATACATATATGGCCAGTGAAAAACAAAAGAAGAAAAAGAAAAAGAGATATGTAAAATATGTAATAGAAGAAGACTCAAGCTCGAGTGAAAGTGAAGACAGTGACTCTGATTGTGATCAGGACGGACAAAACCCAAAACAGGTGAACTCTGTGTTTGAGGTGAGTGGACCTTACAGTGACAACAAATGTAATATTCTTGTTGACAATAAAATAATGTGCAAGTTCATCATAGACTCAGGCGCTTCAATCAATATAATTGATAAATATATGTATAAAAAAATGTTAAAAAGTGGAGTAGCTTTTAAAAAAAGACCTGGTGTGCAAAATCAAAGTTTTCATTCATATGGTGGTAAAGAAATAGCACAGTTAGGAATATTTGAAGTAAAGTTGTACTCACCTGCAAGTGGTGCAAAAGTTAAGTCTAAAATTTTAATCTATGATGGACAGGGACCAGCTCAACTCAGCCGAGAGGCTTCCATTCAGCTTGGATTGTTAAGACTTGGTCCTAATATTTCAAATGTTAATTTGGCTAGTAAGACCACTATCAATAAAGAGATTGTAATGAAGGAATTCCCAATGTTGTTTGAGGGCATAGGAAAATTAAAAAATTTTAAATTAAAAATTCCACTTGACCCTAGTGTTAAGCTAGTAGCCCAGCCCGTTAGGAGGCAGCCATTTGGTGTTCGTGCAATAGAAGAAAAACTAATAAAAGAATTACTCGATAATGACATAATTGAACCTGTGACTGGACCGACTCCCTGTGTTTCACCATCACATGTGGTACAGAAAAAGGAGAAAGGCCAATATCGACTAGTTGTGGACATGAGAAAGGCTAATGAAGCAGTTCTTAGAGAGAGAGTTCCACTGCCAACATTCGAAGAACTCTTAGCAGACCTTAATGGATGTAAGTACTTCTCATCACTTGATATAAAATGGGGCTACCACCAACTTGAGCTGGATGAAGACTCAAAAATGGTCACTGTATTTAATTCTAGTCTTGGATTGTTCAGGTACAAAAGATTATTTTTTGGGATAAGATGCGCATCTGAAATGTTTCAGAGAATAATTGCTCAACTACTACAGGGCATTCAAGGTGTTGCCAACAGTCAGGATGGTATCAGAATTGGAGGTTGCACTAGAGAAGAACATGACCACAGACTGAGACAAGTTTTGTGTAGACTTCAGGAGAGTGGTCTCACTTTAAATAAAAAGAAATGTTCATTCGGTGAGACTGAAATAAACTTTCTAGGGCACCACCTTTCAGAAAGAGGGATTCGACCAACCAGTACATCAAAAGAAGTGGTACAAGAGTTCAGATCCCCACAAAACAAGGCTGAAGTTAGAAGCTTTCTGGGATTGGTGAACTTTTCTGCCAGATTTATACCTAACTTCAGTTTACTAACAGAGTCATTGCGACATTTTACTAAAAAGGACTCTGAATTTACATGGAATAAAGAGCATGAGGAAGCTTTTGATAAATTAAAGACTTTAATTGTAAAAGCTCCAGCTTTAAGCTATTATGACAAGAATGCAGAGACTACATTAGTGACGGATGCAAGTCCAGTGGGGATTGCGGCAGTGCTTATACAACATCAATCACTAGATGGCAGAGTTCAGCCAGTTGCAATAAAATATATCAGCAAAGCTTTGTCTGCAACAGAACTAAGGTACTCGCAGACCGAAAAGGAAGCCCTTGCCATTGTGTGGGCATGCGAGAATTTATATATGTACCTTATTGGTAAACAGTTTAACATTATCTCTGACCATAAGCCTCTTGAGATAATTTATTCACCAAATTCTAAACCAAGCGCAAGGATACAACGATGGGTACTCAGACTGCAACCGTATACTTTTAAAGTAATATACAAACCTGGCAAGAGTAATATAGCAGACCCAATATCTAGACTGTTAGATACAAGCAATAAATGTACAAGGACTGAAGACAATGAAGATAACCTGTTGATAGCAATGATTGAGGCAAGCATTGAAGCGGTCACAGTAGAAGAAATAAAGGAAGCCACTTTAAATGACCTTGAATTAAAGGACCTGATGCAAGCAATACAAAAAGACACTTGGAGCAAGGACTTGAGAAAGTATGAGTTGATAAAAATGGAACTATGTATTGTCAATAATATCATACTGAGGGGAACAAGAATAATAATTCCAAAAAAAATAATACCTAAAATACTGGAACTGGGGCACGAAGGACATCTTTCGGTTAACTCAATGAAAGCTAAATTACGGTCAAAGGTATGGTGGAAAGGAATAGATAAAGATATAGAGTACTGGGTAGATACCTGTGAAGGATGCAGATTGGTCAGACAAAGCATCTATCCAGAACCAATAGTGACAACAAAGTTGCCTAGTAAAGTATGGGAGCTGGTGGCAATTGACTATTTGGGCCCTCTACCATCAGGTCACTACCTATTGTTTGTTGTGGATTACTATAGTAGGTATTATGAAGTGGAAGTATTAAGAAACCAGACAGCAGAAAGTACAATCCAAACTCTGGAGAAAATAATAGCAAGAGAAGGAATAATGGACGAGATTGTATGTGACAATGGTCCAGCATTTAGACATGAGAAATTTAACAAGTTTTTAAAATCACAAGGAATACGACTAAGACACACAACACCCTTATGGCCTCAAGCAAATGGAGAAGTGGAAAGGCAGAATAGAAATGTACTGCGAAGACTAAGAATTGCTCAAGGGATGAATTTAGATTGGAAAAGAGAATTGCTGACATACTTATCAGCATATCGTACTTCACCACACTCAAGTACAAGAGTAGCACCCGGTAATGTCTTCAGAGGAAGAGTAATAAAGACGAAAATACCAGAAATATCTATGGATTACAATTTTGATGATGAACAAATACGTGATATAGACAGGTACAAGAAAGATTGTTATAAGCAATATGCGGATAAAAGAAGGCATGCTAAAATATCAGAAATCATTCCTGGGGATAAGGTTCTAGTAAAGCAAAGAAAAGAGAATAAGCTTAGCACTCCATTTTCTCCAGTTGAGCACACAGTCATATGGAAGTCAGGCAACGCTATTACCGCTCAAGCACCTGATGGTAAAATTGTGAAAAGAAACTCTTCTTACTTTCAACCCATCAAACAAAGAGACGTGGAGAGATTTAGGACAGAGGAAAATGAGATATTGAATGAAAAGTTAAGAGTGACAGAAACAAAAAGGATTGTAAAGAACAATCGACATGAAATGGGAATAAAGAATGATGAACAAGAAGAGGGACTAGAAGCAATGAAAATGACTTTAGGCAAAGACAACCCTGACATGACTGAAGATAACCTGACTAGACCCATAAGAAAAAGGCATATGCCCGGAAAGTATAATGACTTTCTTTTAAGCTTAATTTTAGATACCTTAAAGCCTTAAGATTTGTATTGTTTGAAATTTGACTTTTATATTGCATTTGAATATTATATTAAAATTTGGTAGTAACATTTATATACGTAAGATTCAAATTTGTTTATAAAGAAAGGAAGAGATTGTAGAGTCTGTATTAAGAATATAAGTGTAGTATTCTTGATCTGTGTTTATCGTATGGTGTGAATGACATCTGTCAAAAGATGTCACTTAAATGGCGCGGTTCAATCTGTTGATTAATAAGATGTTTTATTAAAGTCCATAATAAATATTATCTCAAAGATCTAGTGGATTATTTGTTAAAATAACCCTACAGGTTGTAGTCTAATATTTAAAAGGTCAGTAATAAAAAAACCATCAGTATTTGAAAATCCCTCCTGGTTTTGTATCCGCCTTATATAATGACTAGCTGTGCGCCGCGGGTTCACCCGCGCGGTGATGGATGATTAATCAAATATAGTGTATGTTACTCAGGCATAAATCATATAATAATATAGCTCTCTACTGGTAAAATATATTTTTGAACCGGATGTAGTTATCGCGCTTATCCGTTAAAAACAATCAAATCTTTCCTCTTTATTATAAGTCTAGATAAGGATTAATTAACAGCAAGGTTATGCCTGTAGTAACTTTGTAGTAACTAGAAAGGAGTGATATATCCGGCATTATTTCAATTCAAACAACCAATACATTATCGCGAACTCAGATTAAAATCTTATATCGCATGTATTATTTTTTAACATATTTCGTAGGAAAACCATAATGAGTAGTAATAAATTCACCGTTTGCCACGCAGCGAGACAGGCCAGCCGTTAAAAATCGTAACAGACTCGTCAGGTATAGGTACAATATTTAGGGATCTTGGGTGAACCCTGTGTCTTTGGTTTACCCTTTTTGGTGATACCAGTTACAGAAAGGTATTTAGTACTGTTAAACATCCCACTAAACATGAACCTTACAGACTCATTGCGGCAACTTGAATTTAGATTAAATGCGTTACTTGAGCCTGTCACTTCTGCACATGTTTGTGCAACTGAAAAATCTACGTTATGTTTCGACGTTTTTAGCAACGTTTAAAACAAATCTTAATGTGCGAGCAATTGTAAGCTTGCTAGGATGTTTTTACAACGTTGCATAAACACCATATCTTAAACTTTATATTGTAGGGTAATGAATGGTATACTTAAAAGTTACAATAACTTATAACAACTTCCAAAAATAATGTTTCAGTAAATCCTTAAATGTCAGGTACTATCAAGCTCGCTGGGACTTGTTATCGCACGGGCAACATTAATAGAAGATCTGGGTGTTACCTTTGATCGAAAGCTCACTTTTAACGACCATATTACCACAATTGCCAAAGATTTGTCCCCGATACCGCGATCCCTTAACGCGCTCAATGCTCTTGTAGACAACAATCGAGAGCGTGACGTCTTTAATGATGCCTTGAACGACATTTTAGCTGAATGTTTGACGCTCTGCGAAGCGATGGTATAATTATTGTATTATTCTGACATTGATATTTTAATTGACATTTGTTTTGTATTTTGACATTTTGTAATGAGTATTAAGTTAGTTTTGTTTTATCATTAGTGTAAGTGGTGTACATAACCGTTCTAGTTGAAATAAATAAATAAATTGTTTTCTTTGTTGCATAGACGTTGCAGACTTGCAGACATAACTTACAACAATTCATATGCAACTTTATATGAACTTAGCCTTGCTAAGTGGACTAAATCCGACATCTTCAACTTTTTTGATCAACGTTAATCGATTCTTTCTTACGACGCTTCATAGAAACATCACTAATAATGTTTGACATGTGGTTACGTTCTGTTTCTCGCATAAGTTTTCTTGGAACCACACAATAATTAGTGCATTGCATCTAACAATATTATTTTTCCTAAATACATTAAATAAATAATAGATATAATAATTAAATAAATGTAACATATTTTCATTGTAAAAATATTAAAATGTATGAACTTGTATTTAGTGTCATCTAACTGAAAGTAAAATTACTATTACAATTCCCGGTAAACCTACAGTTCTGTCATTTGTTCTAAGTGAAAGAGCGCCACTTCCTGTCCACACAATGAGTGAATGATCGTCTCAAATGTCAATAATATTACGTCAAATATAATCTGTCAATGTCACTTGATATTTTGTGTTGCCAACAGGAAAAAAATATATGAAATAAAACAGATAAATGCACGGACCACATATGGTCTGTGAACTCACGAGGTGATTTTTACCATCCTGGAAGCCTTACGAGTCCACAGACCATATGTGGTCTGCATCAAAAAAAAACACATTCAGTAGGGCATAAATATTTTATACACATTAGTATACATTATAACCCTAAATATACCGAATTTTACCTAAATCACAACGGGACGTACGGCACATTTCCATTCCGAAACCTGGACAGTTAACCTGTTAAGCAACTTGTCCCACATTGTTGTAGGAAACTGCGAAAACGATGAAAATTATATTTCATATCAAACTATAAAACATTGTTGACACCAACCACAGACATATGCAATACAAATGCCATTGAGTCAGAACCTGCTATAGAATGTAACATTTGCTACACGTTTGAAGAGGTCATTAAATAAAATAGTGGTGAAATGCAGGCATGTGCATATGTCTGTAGCTTTATTATTAAAAACAATCCAAATAATAAGTGCCAACAATGTAAACAAATATTTGTGTCAGACACAATTGGATGAACACATTTTCATTGACTTCAAAGAGTATGACGATATAAAAAAGTCACTAATGGCATACATTAGCGACTTTTTTAAGCAATTGATTGCATGTGTAGAAGGTGGTGCAACAATCATGAATACATATTTAGAAAACGAAGCATATAAAAAAATATAAAGAATAATGTTAAATACATCCTAACAGAATCAATAGATTTCAGTTTCCTCAGCAATTGTGCAGACCACTATGAATGTAATATAAATTATATGATAAACAGTAGTACTAAATCTGCTCTCAGAAAAAAATAGATATTCTTCTACACAAATAAATGTTGTTAATGTACACATTACCATGTAATACCATGTAGTAACAGCTAGTACTATATTCTATAGCAAAGCATTTCGACTAAGGTGATAAACGCAAACATTGTTAGTTTAATCCTTTTATTTGTATTTTTTTTCTTATTTCACAATTTTAATAAAAATGTTGTAGCTTAATTAAGACTGTTCAAGTTGTTTAACCATCTTAAGTTAAAGAACAAAAAGCTAGCTTTTGTATGGAATTCAGTACAATCATTAGGAGGTGGACCTCATTTCTCATATTGGTTCCTAAACTAGTTTTCATATTTCCAACGGCTTAGGAACCAGTACGAGTAATAATAAGGGGTCTATCCAATGACAGTTTCAAAAGGGGAAGACAAGTGACGCTCCAACAAAGCAATAGTAAACCTTGGTCCCGCTCGGCTCGTCGGGCCGGCTCGGCACACGAGTACTTGGTTCCGAAACTTCCCGACGGTAAAAACACGGCACTCGTATGACAAGGATAGAGTGAGGCGTATGAACTTTTGTTAAAACGAGACAGAGACAGGTCGGTAGTCGGAACCGAATCAAGCGCCGAACACTAACATCGTCAGACGTTGTTCATCATAGAGGTAGCGATAGCAAACAAAATTTTGGGAAGTTAAAAAAACCTTGGTTTCGGTTGTTCTCTTTTTAATGGAATATTTACAAAATCTATAGTTAAATCAAAATATTTACAATAAAACAGCAAACATTTCAAAGTTCATTTAAACGCTTCCGCTGTGAAACCAGTCTCAGCATTTAATTTTTTGTACCATTTGGTTAGCGTTCGATGATGAGGTAAGGCATTTTCAAAAACTTTTCGCACGTATTTACAGCCCGCTGGAGAGTAAAAATTTAGCGACAGAGCAAATTTTCTTATCGCCAGGCTAAATTTCATTCATATGTTTTTTGCGCTTTATGTGCTTACACATTCGTGCAAACAAATCGGCTGCTTCTGCTTTCATATGCAATTCTTGAAATTGATCTTCATGTACACTCAAGTCTTTCTTCAAGATCATGGTTGTTTTTTCAGGGATTTGCACATTTGTTCCAGTCTTTTGTGTCTTCTTTTCATATTTTTATTTTCTCTAGTAAGTTTTCTTTAAGTTCCTTTCTTTTCAAATGTAATTTTTTAACTTTTGATTTCAGATACGCTTTACGCGTATCTGAAACGTATTACGTATCGAATATTGACTCCAAGTCAGAAATATTGACGTTGTACAAAGAGTTTGGGGAGCAGGGGTTTGAGGAATAATCTTATGATTGCATAGCCATCTAAAAAAAAGGATAAATTTATAACGTTCATAATTACATTTCTATACCATAATGTTTTGTTACCATATCTTACTATATTTTAAATTTGAATATTTGTATGCGTATGTTGCATGCCTGCGAAATAGCTGAAAGGGTTATGATGAAATTTGATATATGTATATGTATAAATTATATAATTTGATATATATAAAAATTAATTACGTACTTTACTTTAGGACTTAGCTTAACACATACGAGGGTCACTTTTTAATCATCGGAATGGATCCTGAAGAATTGGGAAAATTAATTTCAACGCGGGCGAAGCCGTGGGTGGAAGGTAGTGACAAAAATATTCTCTTACATACCTGGACGAAGGGTACAGCTTCTTTTGATATCCTTTTCAATCCTTTGCTGGTTTTTATATGTCCTCTAGTTTAAAGTGAATTGAGCACACTCGACTGTATAATGAAGGTGTCCAATTAGGTTGTTGTCTTTGTTTTCGAAGAACGGCAAGCCACTTTTGTCTTTTTAATTCATCTCTGGGGGAACCTGAGAAAAAAAATATTGAAACAATCCGTAACAAAAAGAAAAGCCAAACATCAGAACATTAAGTAGCCATGCTAGATTTATTTTACAATATGTCATGAAAATAATATTTTTATGTAATGTTATGATACAATTATTAACAAAGTAAAAAAGTTTAGATTATAAATATTTCATTGTAAAAATAGTTAGTTAGTCATTCAAATTTTTTTTTTGCTAATGTTACATATCGAGAGTTTTCTTCTAGTTGCGCCGACTCGTCACGAATGTCATATCGTGTATTTTTGTAATGTCTATCTTTTTCTGTCAAATATGGCGAAGTATAAGTTGTTTATTATTGTAATTTTCACAAAAATAACGTTTATATAATCATTGCCTCCCCCCTTGCTGGGACTGGGAATCTGAAGAGAAGAAGAAGAAGAAGAGAGTAAATCAAAAACACCGACAACAAAATTTGAACAAAACAAAGTAAAAACCAAAGACTACAATATATACTAGGAAATAGACTGGTATCTTCTACCTTTTTTGTGGTATATATACATTTAAAGCTTTTCCATACCAAGGATAGATGGCGCTGGCGATGACTATATATATATATATATATATATATATATAGTCATAAAAGAAATACTGAGCCCACGTATGTAACGTATGCAACGCATTATTACATCTAGACTCTGGAATTTGAATGAAAACAGTTTGATCAGAAACATACTAATCATATGCAACGTTGTTTTACTGTTTTCATACAAAATTAAGAGTCTAGATGTTATAATGCGTTACGTACGTTGCATACGTGGGCTCAGTTTACTATCGCTACTATAGAATTATACACTAGGCTGTGTTTTGACAGGGTAACAATAAATTTGGTACATTTGCTGGAATACATTAACCAGTCAAATCGATATTCCAGGAAATGGACTGCCCATGGAACAACCGATTACCTGGAATTAGTGGTCAAGATATTATTGTACCTACTTTACATTGACATGTACACGAAAAATTGCTTTAAGCGTGAAAAGAGAGTTCTGTCAAAACACAGTTAATAAAAGATATTTTCTATTTTACTGCATTATAATAACGACCATTAAAGAAAAGGACAATAAATTGGACAACAATTATTTATTACAAATTTATTGATTATACATTTAAAACGCTTAAGGCCATAAAACAAAATTGTAGTTCCTTCTAGAATAAAAATTAAAGCTTTTGAAACAACTATGAAATCAGAATATAACATTAACATGAAGATTTTCAGACACATTTGTAATATCATATAATAAGAACATATTCAACGGCGTTTACAGTATATCTCTACACATGATCCCATGTAATAACATGATTCCATCTCTCTTATACTATGTGGGGAGCACCGTTGCGATACCAGGTATTCTGCCTCTATTTAGCATGCAAACACAGTGAGTATTTAGATTTATAGGATATCGTAGCAGACAAAATCATTAAAAATCACTGCGGTGACTAAAAAAAAAAATTAGGTGACAAATGTAGTGTAATATCGTGCAGATCTTTAGAGATTTGAGACATACAGCAAGTGTTATGGGTCTGTCACTTAATATCAGGCAATGGAATGATATTATTCATACACTTTTGTTCATATATATATATATATGTATGAACAAAAGTGTATGAATACTTTGTAAGATAATATTGTTATATCTATGCAGTATAGCATTGATGCTCATGATACATACGTATATATATATATATATATATATATATGTACGTATGTATCATGAGCATCAATGCTATACTGCATAGATATAACAATATTATCTTACAAACTTGTTTACGTAATGTTACCAAAATTGGAATGTAACACAGTTAGGCTTTTAGCTTTATGATTGATGTAGGTACTTCAATTTCATTTCATATTTAGTAATCTCATTTCTACCTGAAAAAAAAAGGTAACTGTTTATGAAGGGCAGTATAAAATATCCATTAAATTTATAATTAGCAGAACATTACCTACAATAATTATATATAATGTTATGTTATGGAACCCTTCGTGCACGAGTCCGACTCGCACTTGAGATTATAATCTTTGCTTGAGCATTGTTTATATACTATTCTCAGTTGAACTAGTTTCAAACCGATACACAATCAACGATTTGTTTTTTTCTACGGAACAATCTGTTTTCGCTTAAATTTTATTACATTGACAATATTGGTGCCGTTCTACACAGAATTTGATAACGAACCAGTTGACTCAACAGCAGCTTCGCTCGCTTGGTCTTGGTGTAGTGATGGAAGCACCTTTTTGGAATTTCAGGGTCCTGGATTGTCCATTTATACTAAAACTGGATAATTACGTATTTATCGTTCTCTAGATTTTGATTGTTTTAGTGCACATGACTAGTAGGTAACGAGAAAAGTTACTAATATACTATATAATACTACACTTAAATAACGTGTTACATTTGACTCTCATCGCTGATGACTGATGCTAGTTTCATCTCTCATCCATGCCGCCTTAATGCGGCACATCGTGCGTGATTTAAGAACATTTTATAGAATACCTGGCTTAGTTAGATTAGGATTGGATGGACGACGGGCTTTGTTTTTTCATAACGCACATTCATAATCATTATAATAATAATAGAATAAAGGGATCTATAATAATATAAGAGATTGTCACTCACTATTAATCAAATAACTATGATGGTTATATCGTAACAAAATGTTTGATTGGCCGCTTGGCGCAGTTGGTAGTGACCCTGCCTCCTGAGCCGCTGGTCCCAGGTTCAATCCCTAAACAGATCAAATATTTATGTTCATGTACATTGTACTGTTTGAGATGCGTCTGGGTACGTCTATAAAAAGTATAAAAGCATTAGCACTAAACATGAAGCTTGAATTTCAATGTCATAACATTATATAAGACATATATACTGGTCAGAGATGGACCCGGGGGCCCCGCGCTTCGATGGCAGGGTATCTACCAACTGAGCTAACGGAGCTGACATAAGACCTCATGTCTCAGAGTGATGAGTGCAGTGCAGTATCACATATAATGATGACATTGCGGTGGGCCTAACACGAATAACTGCGTTTGTGTAACACATTCGCGTGAAACATTTATCTTCTTATCACCACAACTGTCATTTATCTAGGGCAACTGTGACACAGATAACTCATAGTTTGTACGCCGAAGCGTGACGCATTGACACTTACGATACGAATACTTTTTCGCAAATTGTTTGTATATATTGATATATGAAAACACCGGTCGAGTGCGAGTTGGAGTCACGCAGTGATGGGGATAATCATTAAGAAAACGTTAAAGATTAGTACTCTAACTCTGTGGAAGGCCTAACATAACTTTCCTGGTCCATCCTAGAATTAGTTATTGCATCAACAGCAAATAATAACTTTGTAATGGTCAATTCGCTTTTTGTTATCAGCAGTCCTATATTAAATTGTGTTGATTTGCAATGAGTTTGAGTTTGGCATAGCTTTACATTGTCGTCCATCAAGTTGGGGGTTGACAATTTTTATACAAAAATAATACATTATTATAAGCACACATGCAAAGTTTTAACATATTGCGGAGTCACATATTTTTGGAGAAAAATATTGAAAGTCAATTATTTTTGGAACATTTATGTCACCCATCATCATCATCCCTACCAGAGAATTATAATTATATTCTACATATTGTAAGTAGTAAAGAAAAGGGGGAAGGGGGGATTCTCCTTTTACTTATTTCCCCGATAGCTTGCATAGTTTCATGTATTTGATAGAGTTTTATATTTCACTGCTTCGACAAGAATTGTATCCCAACACTGCTGCGTTATATTTCCTTATCAAGGTGTAGGTTACCCTAATTATTGTGTTGCGTTGTTTAACCCTTGTGTAACCCTTTAACCTAACGCTCCTCCTCGCTTCGCACGTCGTCGCACTTATCGTGACTTTGATCTGACTAGATACTCTGCTACGTTCTGTAGGAGTAACTTTTGTCGAATATATTATGTTCTGTTGAAGCAATGAACAAAATGAAGGCTTAACGTTTCTATCCACGCACTTTGACACTGCATTTGTCAAAGTCTACAAGAAATCAAAGATAATTACGTTTCATTTCATGAATTCGTAAATGTTTACGGCTTAGCTTTCCGTGGACTTCTGTCGAGTTGGGAGTTATATTTTTTTTAACAGAAAGGATACATTAATAGAAGCACACACAAAGTTTCAACGCGTAGTTTATGAGAAAAAAAATGTTGATGATCAATTATTTTTACAATATATGTATATGTCAATTCCTACCACACATTATATATAATTCTTGTCATGCAACGTTTCGTTATACCTATTGTTAAGTTGTCATACGTTCGGTAACATTTTATTTTATATAAGTAAATTTATGGAATGAATTATATTTTGTACTCATTTCAATAGTTATCAAGCACACGTATATTTGACAGTTTGTATATATTAAATTACAGCATTATCAGTACGAGATTTAAAATTAAAATGTGTAGTATTTACAGTATTTCCCCGGTTTGTGGAACGAAACTAAAAACTGACGCCGTTTTGTATTGCCATACCACACTATTGTCAGTCATAGTTTGTGTCGTGATGTTCTGTAGGGATAGTAATAAAGGAAACTTCACAGACTGGCACATCGAATATTCTTGGAGGAGAAAAATAAAAATAGTGCATAAAGATGTTTTCAAATAATAAAACAATACTATGGTATTGATTTGATTTATTCTTTGAAAACATCAATTTAATAAATTTTATACACATATTTGTGTATAAAATAAAATGGGTTAGGTTCAACTTACTCGTATATCACAGAACCCAATTGATTGACCCCGACTCTACCTGGTACTAGTATGTCGTACCCCTAGAGTGTTGAGTGGTGCGTTAGGAGAGCAACTTGCGCCTGCTGTAATCATCTTCTCCGCAGCTTCAGCTTGTGGGACCAGCCACAGCTGCTCCGGCTCATCCGATGCCTGTGGTTTGTAATGCAAGGGCGTAGTGGCTGCTCTTCCCGCAGCGCCGGAGACGTTGCAATCTAATAATAAATACAGAAATCTTTCTGAATCAGTCCCCTATATTTTTATGATGAAGAGAGTCGTCCTCCTTGGCCTTCAAAGGGCCCCGTGTTTAGTACACTTATATGGTTTTTTTATCATTAAAATGAGGAAAATTTCTTCAGAATTAAAAATGAAATAATCTGAAAAGGAGGGGGTCCGCAACTTTTCCTTAAAAGGGGGGGGGGGGGGGTATTGTACACGTACCCCTTCCACTCCCCATCACCCTTCCCCACTCAATTCTACGGACGTCGATGGAAAGATGTACCAATTTTTTTTAAGAATTCACGTATTTTCGAGAAATTATTTCACATATTTCAACGCATCTCCGGCAGCGAATATTGCTGCAAGGCCCTTGGTACGAACCCCCTTGACTACCCCAAATTTCCAGTTTACTCAAATTTGAAGGACTTAATATAAGAGATCAAACCCAATTTTGATGAAATCTTTTTATTTAAATCTTATAAGTTAATTAAGTACGAGTACCTAAGTAATAGCGTGATTTACACAAATTAGATGTGTGTACACACACGCATGAAGTTTTCGACCACATAGAATTTATATATAGGTAGCTATAAATAATATGCTGGTACATGTCAAGGAATACATCTAAAATACGTTAACTTTTTACCATCTTTATGTCCTCGCATTCTGGTACACGATTTGCTATGAGGACAATCACTGAATCTGGTCTCCAGCAAAAAAAATCACCCACAAGTTCTTTGCAACAGTTACAACATGGAGCCAACCTCGGTTCTTAAAAGGAATAATATACTCCGAGCAGCCGTACCGTACAATACAACTATAACAATTATTAACACATGGATTAATTGGACGTATATAAAATTTGTGATTTTATTTATTTTAGATAATTCAAATATAAACGTCAAAAATTTTCTGAAATCTCTCTGGTAAAGTAAGGTTGTCCTCAGACAGCCGGAATGCCTCTCTGGATTCATAATCTTAATTCACATTAATAATTCAGAAAGCCCAGAATATCATACAAACAAAATCAGTATACTCCACACACATTCTGATTTTTTCAGATTATTATATTTTCAGATCGATCTGTAAGAATGATACTGAGATTTCGGGTCGGAATATTTAAGATTATGAATTCATAACGCGCGTGTTCTCTTCGCGTATTATACATTTTAATAGAGTGGCACACAAATACTGAAATCAGATTATGAATAGGGTAAAACCGGGCTATCCCGCAGTAGTAATGTAAAACGCTGCTGAATAGCTATTTGACTGACTTTTAAATGAATATGACACTGTATGAAGGTCAATTCAAACAAAAATAAAACCGTACATATTGATTAAAATTATCCCACCTACTTTAGTGTTTATGCTTTTTTGTAAGTCTTTCTTCAGTGGAAATGGCTCTTCTCATATGTGTGTCTTCTTTTGGATTTTGTTCCGCAGAAAACATAGTAATCTAACTAATATTATAAATGTGAAAGTTTAGATGGATGGATGCATGCAGGGATGTTTGTTACTCAATCACAGTAGAACGGCTGAGCGGATGTGGCTGAAATTTGGCACAGTGATAGATTATAGTCTGGAGTAGCACATAGGCTACTTTTCATCATCATAATCATTATTATCATCATCTATCACCAGGCATTATGCACAGCATAGATAAAATAACAAGATCGTAATTTTATTTACGACTTATTTTCTGTCAATAGAGTTCTGTCAAAGAGTTTCTGATAGCTTAGTCAAAACCACGCTTTTTGAAAGCTCGAAACGCTGGACGAGCTCGGCGATAGAGGTGGTATGTCATCCATCCTTGTTGTTTAGCCGACTGTAGTCAAGTCTAGAGTCTCGGTCTAGAGTGAATCACCCGCAATACTTACATGTTATTTTTAAACACAACATAACAAATAGTTTCACCTATAAATATCCTCCAAGGGATATGCAGCGGCGCGGTAATAACAGTCTAGCGGTCTTGAGTGAATTGATACTTTTGCCCTTGGGTATATCCTCGAAGGGTTAATCAGCGGTATTTTCATCGCCTACGTTTCGCCATTATATGTTTTGGTCACGTGACCATGTAACAGGGGGCGGGCCTATTGCCATCTACGGGGCACTGTTCTAGTCACCGGACTGTTATTGAGAATATCTTTCTTTCTCAGAAAAACACAATAACTGTCCAACCCGGGGATCGAACCTTTGACCTCGAGGTTCCGAAACGGCATTTCTACCACTACACCAAGACCAAGCGAGCGAAGCCGCTGGCGGGTCAGCCAGTTCATCGTATGATGCCACTGCACTGACGAAGAATCTGTCAGGGTACTGTTGTAATTTTCTCGCCGTAATGTGTTACTGACTCTCCTTTACTCAGTTCACATATAAGAATGAATCCAGTATTTGCCTTTGCATATCTTTTTTTTTATTAAGTACCTAGAGCCAAAAGTAATGCGATTAGTGTTCATTCCTCTTCCATAAAGACGGGTGCATGTGTCGGGAACCACGAGCACGAGACTACTGATCAATCTGATTTTTTAAGATATGTGTGAGGTAAGACGCCGGAATTAAGATTATGAATTCTAGATTATGTATCCAGAGAGCTATTCCGGCTGTCTGAGACCAGCTTAAATAGTAAAACGAAGTGTTTTTATTCTCTTTGGTAAATATAATTTTTCTTTACAATTGCATTGCACTCGTACGTTTCTCTATTTGCCATTCCTCAAGTTCATCGGTGTTACCCTATGTGGAAACACATTTTTTATAATTGTTTTTCCTGTGGCTACATTGACGAGCAAATAGTTTTCCGCACCAAATGTAGATAGCAGTAGTTTCCATACAAAAAGTCTGAGCAAGTCCAAATATTCTAAGAGAGCCCGGCATGGTAAAAACAACGAAAAACGAAAACTGAAAAAGAAGACGACAAAACAAAAATATTCTTTCACCTCACCAACACGTTTGAACTACAGGAGCAAAGTTACAATAAAATTATAGAATATTTACAGTACCTACTAATATCTTCACCGAGATATCCAACACTACCGTTTTTAGAACTCTGTAGCTGTGGAAATTATGAATATTCCTTGAATGTGATCGAAGAATATCATGCACTGTCTAGAGGATGTGATCAGACCAAGCAGCCTGTAAAAATCTAAAATCAAAGAAAGCATAATATTTACTAAATAAACAATATCAGTACTAACTGCTTCTATTCTAATCTAGCAAGGGCAAGAATGGTTTCGGACTTCGCAAAAGAAAAAGTCTTCTGGACCAAGACCATGAACATAAGTTTGGCTAAATACATGAAAGACCATCCTCACATCTGGGATCCAAAAGACCCACAGTACACCAACATTGGATTGCGAGACGAAACTTTTGCTAATTTCTCTGCTAAATACAACAATGAATTCAGTTGGCAAGCTGTAAAAGATAGGTGGACGAACATAAGGTCAACTTACGGTTTTTATATGAGAAAAGTTCATGCTAGGAAAGCTAAAGGTGAGGTAAGTAAACTGCATGTCAAAACATATTTTGAAGTCCGAGTCACCCAGTTACTTACCTCAGTATTTATTCACAAACTTTTGTAAGAGTTTGCCTAGTGGGTATCACTGTGTATTTATTTATTTATTCATTCATTGCATCATGCACTTATACAATATAGCACAAATACATACCCTGTTAGGGTGTAGCAAACAGAATGTAGTTCATAAAATCATTCTTCTAAAGTCTACATAGATACATTATTAATTATATTATTTATTTATTCCACTATACATTATTAATTAATTATGTTTATATAAAATTAACTGTCACAATTATAATTGTTATGTCATCAAATTGAAATGGGTGTATTCTACCTCCAAGCAAAGGATACCTACATAGTTTAAAAGAACTCTTCAGCAAGTCAAAGTGCTATGCAATAGACATAGACTGCTATCTCAAGGTGACAAGTACAGCACAGTATATACAGGTGTGGTATCTACTTTATTACCTTCAGGCATACAGGCTGCTTTTATTGTCATTTGATTCTGAAGGCTGGTAAAGTTAATTTATGTTGATTCAAAATTTGTAATTTAAGTTAAGCCACTTCCGAAACCGATCTAGCTGTAATTTTGCATTTCCAACATTAACCACACATGTTATAGTTCCTGGAAAAGTAGGTTGATTTCTGCGAAATCTATTTTATTATTGGCCAAATATGGTGAATCGTGAGTCAACGGGTTACAAAGATGAAGTCAATGTAGATTCATTTTGATCAGCAAAGGGTTGGTTGTGTAAACATTCCTTAGATGTTGTACCAAATTTCAGTAGATATGATATGATCTAAATGGCAAATCATGATAGCAAAAAAGTTACATTTAATTTTACTGACATCTTATGGTATGTAATAACCTTTTATAAAACAGGCCCTTAGAGTGTCAGGCAAAATAAAAAAGGTCAAGACAGAATGTTGTGAATAGAGTAGTGAGGCCAGTAAAGCTATGCCTCGCTGTGTCCATACATACATACAATGAAACTACACCTTGACCCATCAGTCGAATTAAAGTGGCATGTGAAAGCAACATGTAAAACTTTAATTATGATTGAATTTATATTTATAAATTATCATTTAATTTGAACATTGTGGCAGCACCAATGCACGCTTGTCTTGACTTTTTTATTTTGTCTGAGCTTATAGTACCAAATATTAAGTAACTACATGTTTCAAAAGCCTTTTCTGGCTAATATATTATTATTTTATTTTTACAGAACTTTAAAGTGAACTGGTTCATGTGGCAGCCATGTAAATATCTCTACAAAGTTCACAAATTTGTTGACAAAAAAGGTGGCTCAAAAGCAAAGGCAATCACACATGTTAATAGTGATGTAAGTTTTTATTGAACTATATAAGTATGTAAGTTACCTTCAAATAAAATGCTCTGGGTAGCAATCATTCATTTCAATATTCATTCATTTACATCCATTTGAATTCAGTATTAAAAAGGATCTATTTCACATTGGGGGTGTTGGCACAGAGCATTGTATAGTACTGCAGTGCAGTATTGGTTGATAGGCATTTATTCTGACATAGTTTTGGCCTTGTAATTTCGAATTCGTAATAGTGTTTTATAATTTACTAGCAGTCGTGGGCAGTCGCCCGCGTTTCAAAATTTTTAAAAAATTCTTTCATAGGAACCTTCTCCTGACAATAATTAACAGAACAAAAAAGAATTAGCGCGATTGTTCGATCCATTTTCAAGTTGTAGCATGACCAGGAGAAATAGGGGTTCATTTCTATATAATACATATATATTAAAAAGGATCTATATATATATATATATTTATTTATTTATTTGTAAATAATTATACATTAATTGTTAATTACAGGCTGACGGGGGATCTGAGAATAACCAATGTTCCAGCAGCGATGAAGCCAATTTTGACAATGTTGCCGAAGATAATAATGTTACATGCGAAGAAGTCATTGAAAACATTGTCACTGTATTTAAAGGGGTCCAGAACGACGCCTTCAGTACTGACAAGACTTCACATGCAGCTGTTGGACAGGCAGTTACTAAAAAACTTTCAGAGTTAAACTCGTATGATGCTGCTCAATTGTCTCAAAAGATATTACAAATATTAGCTGAATATGATCAGAATAATCCGAACAATCCGAATTATTCATAAAGGAGCTTAGGTGTATTACATTAATTGAGGTTTATGTGCCAGTGTGGATAAATATTTTTATTACTTCTAAATAAATGCTTAGGTTAGTTAAAAAACATATACACTGAATTGTGTGACCATATTAAGCTAAAAAGCACATTTGCTTGTGGGCCATGCTATATGTAGGTATGTGCCACGTGGAACGCATCGCATTCCTTTTTAGGGTTCTGCACTTCGGCTAGAGACTTCAGAATCCTATTACTAAGCCTACACTGCCCCCGCCCATCTGTCTGTCTGGCCTACATAATCGAACCATAATGGGCAGTTGGTTCAAATTTTCACAGAATGCAGATTTCCCAACAAATAATAAAGTTAAAAATAATGACACTCATATTTTGTATGTGAAAGAAGGCATACCCCCATAATAGAGGTGGTGATCCGTGACCCCCGTGTCCATCACAGACGCGGGGGTGTCTGTTGCCATTTATAGACCTCGAGGTGGCGCGCGCGCGTGCACCTCGAGGATACTGGGGTGGAGACACTCCTGCTCCATCCCACCGGGATGGGGTCCTCATGGAAGGTGCAACGCCGCCGGGACATGGACGAGTGCGAAAGCTTTCCCGTAGTCGACATCAAGGCGCCCGGAGAAACACCGTGTGGTGGTTTAGTCGGTATGGTCTGCTTGCTGCTATGCACTGTGGGTGCAGTTGGCGTAGAACATGAGTTCGACATACCAAAGTCAAAGTCAGTCAAAATCATTTATTCAATTTAGGCATCAAAGACGCACTTATGAACGTCAATTTTTCATTATAATGTACTTTAAAGACTACCGCCGCGTTCCAAAATATATAGAGCCTACCGAGAAGAAGCGGCAAGAAACTCGGGGCCATTCTTTTTATATAGGTAGATGTTTTTACAATGTTTTTACTTAGGTACTACAAATATTAGCTCCAGTGTGTTGCATTACAAAAGAGAACATAATAATGGTATCAGTAGGGCAAGACACGCTACACTTTGACATCTTAGTACACGAGTAGATAGATCCTAGGGTGATCAGTCCCAAGCTGTTTTATCTTCCAAGTAATCGAAATTTTTTAATAACCTTTTTGACAGAGTTTAGTTTTAATAGTAATTTTAAACTTATTAATAGGCAAATCTCGGATAACATTGGGAACTTTATTATAGAATCGTATACATTGTCCCATAAAAGAATGACTTATTCTGTGGAGACGCATTAAATGTACGGATAGCTTGCGCTTATTTCGCGTGTTGATGGAATGAGCATCACTCCTTTTATCAAAACTGCTAATGTTTTTCTTTACATACATTAGATTTCCATAGATAAACTGAGAGACAACAGTTAGAATGTTTATGTCTTTAAACTTCTGTCTAAGGGAAACTCTGGGAGCTAAACTGTAGATCGCTCGTATAGCCTTTTTTTGCAGTATAAAAATAGAATTAATATCTGCAGAACATCCCCAGAGCAGTATGCCATAAGTCATAACGCTATGGAAATAACTAAAATAAACTATTCTAGCTGTGTCTACATCAGTTAATAGTCTAATTTTTTTAACAGCATAAGCCGCTGAACTGAGCCTACTAGACAATTTTTTTATGTGGGGACCCCATTGCAATTTAGCGTCTATAGTAATTCCTAAAAAGACCGTTGACTCTACAAGGTCCAACCCTGTTCCATTCAATTGTATATTGGATTCTACTTGTCTCACATTTGGTGTCGAGAACATTATACAATTAGTTTTCTTCTCATTGAGGAGAAAATTATTTGTATTGAACCAATTACCAAGTAAGAACCCTGTTGAATCTTCCCGGTTTGGCGGGAATGTGTAAGTGCATTCCCGAAACGTTAAAAAGAAGACCTTATCGCTCCCAGATAGAATAAAAATATGAAGAATTAATTAATTAATTCGGTTTTTTAAATGACTAAAATCAAATTCATGAAAAATTGGTTTTGTATTCCCATCACTACACCCTAAAAAATGCTTCTGTACCTAATGCAAGAACCATAGAATTGAATTGAGACTTAATGACAGGCTTATAAGTGACTGTAATTTAATTCTGACTCCTCGCTCACTGCAACTTTAAAAGTTTATTTTTTAATATGATTTTTAGAGCACAATCGACAGCTTAACGATACCAAACATTGCAATTTTAGAGAGGAAACTTCACATCCTCAGACAGGATTCGAACCCGCGTCTTTTGATAATCCGTCATGACCACCACCGATATAATAATAATAATAAAATCGTTTATTTCGACCAGCTTGGGCCATAAGATCTCAACAACAATCACAATTAATTACATTATGTAAAAAAAAAAATATAATCCAAATAATTATATTTCATTCAAATTAGATAAAAATTAAATTAAATAACATACAAAATTAAATTTATTAGGTACCTATGCAAAATTATATTAATAAGAATTGTGATTATTTATGTATTAGTCAGTACATGAACCATGCAGCAATGTTTCAAGTACTGACAGTCAAATCTTTCAGCAAATACCTTCAGGATGCTATTAGAGCTGGCCCTAACCCTGCGCACCAGGGATGTGCACCGTTTCCGCATAGTCGCATAAAAGCAATCGACACGTGATTCGTCAAACATCCCCGATGCGCTACAGAATCGGGGCAGCCCCAATAGCACCCGGAACGCATTATTGTATTGAACCCGCAGGGCGTTGTATTGTTTCTGAGTGTAGCTTATCCAGAGGCTACTCGTGTAAAACGAGGTACAAAAATGCTCTAAAAAGAGTAATTTTGACCCCTGTAGAACATCGAGCAAACCTACGAGCGATCATATTTGCTCTCACAGACAACGCCCTACGTTCTCTCTCTATATCTGTATCATCTTTCAGGTCAGACCTCACCCAATGCCCAAGATATTTAACCTGTTCTACCATTTTCAGCGGTGACCCGTACAGTTTGGTAGATGGTATACTTTCTAGACATTTTCCTCTAACCCGAAAGACCATACACTCACTCTTATTCGTGTTATAGACCAATCCGTGGCCAAGTGCGTATTTCTCACAGATGGCCAGAAGTTTTGACAACCCACACACAGAAGCGCTCAGCAGCACCATATCATCCGCGTAACTAATATTATTGAGACAAAGTCCGTCAATATGACAGCCGACATGTGTGCTGCTGAACTCTTCTATCAGAGCGTTTACATATAAGTTAAAGAGCTTAGGTGAGGTTAACCCTCCCTGTCTCACCTCAGTTCTTTCGGCATTGAGATTTTATTTAGTTTTTGCCATAAGATGTCATAAGAAACCAGGTCAAATGCCTTCGATAAGTCGAGAAAACAGGCGTAGACGGGAGTACTCCTCACAGTGTAGTACTTGACAGTTTGCTTCAAACACAATATAGCTGTATCAGTAGAGAGTCCGGCCTTGAAACCAAATTGGTTGTCATGGATCTGTACATACTTATCAAGCTGAGTATTAAGCAAACTGTCAAGCACCTTAGCCATGACAGTGGCCAGCGAGATTGGTCTATAATTGTTAATGTCACTTATGTCACCCGTTTTGCTTTTCACTATTGGTACCACCACAGTTTTCACCATTTCCGCAGGTAAATAAGCGTGTCCTACACACAGAGTATAAAACATAGCTAGGATTCTGGGAAGATGAACGCCCGCATGTCTTAAGTGTTCAATGCTCAGATCATCATGACCCGGAGACTTGCCTCGCGACATTGATCTAATAACATTATTAACCTCTGCTGCTGTGAATTTCGTACTGAGCTCTGGATCATGATGATCTTGACACCCATACTGTGAATTTCCCAATGGTGACTTTATAGTGAAATGGTCCTTAAACTTATCAGCTATACATTTAGCGTCGTTAATACCGTTGACACTGACAGGTAAGCCCGGTCCATTGTTCAATCTGTTAGTTGATTTCCAAAAGTTACGAAAATCGTGCTTAGAGTGGTGTGAGGCCAGAATGTCCATTTTTATTTGGTCACTATTATTCTGACACCACCTTAGACGAGATTTGAACACTCTACGACTTTCTTGCATCTCACTCCAAACAAGACCCGATCTCGGTTTACCTTGCAGTACCCACAGCTCAAACTTATACCTAGCGTACCTATGAACCTCAGTTACATGCCTATTCCAGCCTATTACAGGTTTTTTCTTTCTAACACGGTTAAGAGCCATTTCACAAAATCACTCTACTGAAGTTTAGGTAAATGCCAGCGCATCGCTTACACAGGCGAAAGAAGTGACGACGGAATAGCGTGACTGTGAGTAACATATTTTGATACTTGCACTCATTTTAAAAACTGTGGCTTTGGAATGAGTAAACAATCAATTTCTTGTCGATTCAATTTATAATCATTTAGACTTATGTTAAATATTTTTTCGTGTCTAACAAAGCAGAGTTAATATCATATTTTAACTGAGATCAGATTAATTGAAGAATGTACTTTCTTTTGATATAATATCAGTTTGGAATTACACTTTATTTAACGCAATAAATCGTGTTAAACTGCTGATATAATTCGTGGAAATTGGCGAAAGATCTTTATTTTTTTTCTATAATGATGATCAATTATCGATATTCTAGTACACTGTGTGTCAACAAGATTATATTCCTGATGAATAGATTTTTTTGTTTAGTTAATTTGATGAGTTTTTATACAAGAGATAGAACTCTGAAGTTTGCTATATTCCATTTAATTCGTAAAACGAGGTGCGGGAGATTGGTCACTACAAAATAATTAAAGTTATGCTTGTAAATGTGGTACATTAACTGAAAAGAGGACAGATTATTCTATTTATTTCAATTATTCAACTATTTGTGAATCTTTCCTATGATAGTAAATTAAGCGCTTAAAATCTACGATTACGCGCATTAAAATGTGAAATGCCTCTTAACAGTGTGACTTTCGGATGCCGCGTGGCATAAAACATTCACTACTTTTTTATACATTATGTCAATAATTTGCCTGTGGTCCAACGATCTACAGCTTTTATCACTACACGCACTTAATGCCACCGAGACTTAACGTCCGAGCAACGAATTTTAACTCTATCTGATTTAACCGTCGTGTTTCGTGTTAGCTTTCGTAATGATGTCGCAATTTAAGCCTTTGATATTTTAAAGCACTGATATCTGCTTAGCGATACCAAACAGCAATAGAATTTTAAAGAAAAAAAAACTCTATATTGGACGGATTCGGACGGTAGCGGTAGGCCCGAAGAGTAGATATGGTAGGTCTCGGTGGACTAGTAGGTATCATAGCACGGACTGTAGGAAGACGCGGGTTCGAATCCCGTTCGATTGAGTGATTTTTTCTCTCTAAAATTGCAACGTTTGGTATAGCTAAGCATGCGTTAGTGCCATGGGTGTATATAAGGGGGGGTTTAGGGGGTCCGGACCCCCCTTAGCATACGACATCATTGAAATGGCGGAACGTTGATGACGGATAATTATAATCTTTGCCACAAAATATGAGCACACGTCGCGACATTTAACTATCTATTTATGCCATGGCTATGTATAATAAATCTCATAATTTGGCTATGTAGGTAATATCCGTAAAGCATTTTTATACCATTTTAGGAGTTTGCCACGGATACCAAAATCTACCAACTTAGAAACATGACTTCTGATAAGCCCTCGGTCAAAAGCTTTTTTCATAATCTATGTAGATAACATCATTCAGCTGTCTAAGAGTCCCAATTTTTGTCCACACATGGACACATGAAAGTAAATTGGCCTCGTACGATCGCCCTGAATTTAAGCTATGATGTTCATAAACTATTACCTACTTACTCTTTCCTTGGTTGGAAAAGAGCGATTAGAGATTAGTCGGCAATATTTTTTCCATTGCTTTGCACAATATGTTAGGCTTATGGGGCGGGAGTTACGGAAGTTTAGACAAGAGATAGGTCATAAAAAAATGGTTGTCTGAAATGTCAGTTTACGGAGGATAGTTTTAGGTGAAAATGTCATAAGAGAAGTCGAACACTTAGGCCGAACGTGCCTCTCTATCGCTTGTTCCGCGCTCTCACTTGCACGCTCGGACGAGTCATACTTTTTCGTGCGTGCAGTGCAGCCGTCATTCATCAATTCATCATATATAATACGTTATCACGTAAAACACTAATTGCTCATAACTGCATTACATCTCTTTAGTAGAATAGCAGCTATTCTATCTATGGCAGCGTCATCTTTAAAAACTTGTGATGACTTTTTGTACTACCGCTGAATAAGTTATAGGAAAATTTGATTGGTGGTACTGGCACATGGAGTGGCTCTCTTACTCTGTTCAAACCACTGAGCTAATCAAACATCAATGGTTCAAACTGTCGCCAATGTAAGTACTCGTAACAAATTATCAAAAGAGAATTCTGTAATATCCGAAAAACTTTTTTGGATACGAAAGTAGATCGTTATAGGGTAATCTGTCCAGTGAACCGGCCCCTACCAATGTCCGTCCATCCGACACTATTTTTAAATAAATTAAGAGCACTAATAGGAATTTGAGCCTAAAATCAATATTATTAAAATATATTTTGTATTACCTACAAGCTAGACGCAGATACATGTGCAGTAAGTTATCAGCGGAGTTTTAGTTTGCATTTGAAAATGGAGGTCAGTGCACGCGTATTGAATTGACAAAATTCATAAAAAAAAAGCAGAGAGGTGTTTTAAATGGGGAGTTAATGTTATTCTAATTGTTGCATCAATATTGTCTTATGTTTTGTACTACATATATAGGTCTATTTATACGATTTAGGTGTAAAATATACGAAATGATGTATCGTAATTAAAAAAAGACGGGGGCCGGCAGACTGGAACAATAAAAGGCAACTTCTAGTTCTTCTACTCCGGACACTAGCTTTGACGGTTAAAATGTATTTATTATACATATATTATTGTAATGAGCATACTGTGAAGTATAATTTTATTTGTAATATCTCTAATAATGTCTATTTAACTTCATGACCAGTCTACGGCCGCAAAATTAAGTTGTACGAATATTATAAGTAAAAGATTTTCTTTGGGAATACGATGGCCGGAGCACTGGTAGTACTGTCTAGTATACCGTCCCCAAAAAGGGCCAGGCGGCCGGATAACTGGCTATAATCCCATTCTCCGGCCGTTATCTATAGATAAAATGAATCTGGAGAACTAGTGTGTCTTTATATTTAATAAGTATATTTTTGTATTGAAATTCTCGTGAATTTGACACATATTCAACAATTGTTATTTTTAAACGGCAAACCACTCACGTTCACGCAAGCGGGAACGCAGACGCCACTACGCACTCGCCCTGAAGAAGAGCATCGGACATGCTCGAAACTCGGGTCGACGTATTCGATCCCTAACGTGAGTGTTTTGCCGGTAATAATAATAGTTGAATAAGTATATTAATTAAATGTCATTAGGAGCGTTGAAGGATAAATGTTATAAAGAAACGAGTTTTTATTTATTCATCTGACGCTTCTGACTTCATCTCTAAACAGATTTTTATTGGATTTCCAAACTAAAAATTCAGAGTCCAGAACTTCCAAAACTCTTATTATCTATGAATCACTCATTATTTAATTTTACTTTCATTTTGAAAGCAGAATTTGAGATTATTCATTCATTCATTCCGGTAGTCTTTGGCATCTTCCAGACTCTCCACGACTTATAATGATGCTGCTGGCGAAAATTTTCTGCTGGACAAAGGGATATAGTCTAGGTACCTTTTTACGCAATCATACTCATATAGGCGTACCCCTTATCACATGAGACCAAAATATGTCTGGCGAAACGTGGGTGCATACCTCTGCGTGCGTGCACTTTAAACTAAGTATTGGGGTCTGTGAAGATACATTTCAAGTAGTTGCAAATACAAAAGTTGCAGAAATTTCTATTTGTATCAGTTAATTGTATTAAGCATTGCTTAATTTTGTTACAAATTGATATTTTACAAAACGTCCATCTAGACACTGTTCACTGATTCAAAACATGTGTGACAGGTACGCACAAATTGTGACATTGTCACAATAGTGTGCCTACTGATAGTTATTTCTTACTTTTAATTTGTGCAAATAAGTAAGTGTATAATAATTGTAATTATTGTTTTAGGAAGTTGGTAAAATGGCTAATACTGGGAAAAAAATGGCAGGTGTGTCAAAATGAAAACCGAAAAAACCAAAGTATAGCGATGAGACACTGCGCATAGCTTTACAAGATATACGTGAAGGAAAGGAAAGCATTCGGTCTGCAGCTGGAATACCAAGATCTACTATTCAAGATAGGTTGCATTGTCGCGTATCCGATGGACCTAGGAGAATAGGACCTATACCAATTCTTGGATTAGAAGGAGAAAAAAAATTGTCGCATTATATTATCGAAATGGCAAAACGAGGATTTCCTTTGAACAAAACATCATTAATTAAAACGGTCGAAGGCATAGTAAAAGAATCTGGTCAAAAAATCCTTTTAAAGATGGCACACCGGGACAAAAGTGGCTTAAGTCGTTTTTAAAGAGACACCCAGAAATTTCACTGAGAGTTTCAGAAAATATCAGTAAAGATAGAGCTTTGGTAACTGAAGCTACAATAAGAAAATGGTTTAAAAATCTTCGTGAATACTTATCGAAAATTAATGCATCTGACGTTTTAAATGATCCTGACAGAATTTTAAACGGTGATGAGTCTGGATTTTCATTTTGTCCGCAAACTGGGAAAGTATTAGCACCGAGGGGATATAAAAATATCAATGAGGTTAAAGTAAGTAAAGAAAAAGAAAATATTACAGTTTTGGTAGTTTTTACTGCCAGTGGAAAGATTTGTCCGCCTCTTGTTATATTTCCATATGTACGACCTCCTCGTTCAATAGTATTAGTACAAAGCAAAGTGGCTGGATGCGTGGAGATATATTTTTCGAATATGTATGCAACGAGTTAAATAAATGGCTAGTGGAAAACAATATTAAAAAACCTGTGCTTCTTCTTGTAGACGGGCACAAATCTCATATGACGGTACCCTTGAGCGAGTTCTTTGAAAGTAATGGAATCATTTTATATACTCTTCCGCCACGAACGACACACATGCTTCAACCTGCTGACGTGAGCGTGTTTAGGCCATTGAAGCAAGGTTGGAAGAATACTGTCCGGGAATTCCATTCGGAATCTGAAAACCCGTGGAATAGTGCTGTGACAAAAGCTAACTTTTGTCCCTTATTTGAAAAAGCACTTAATACGTTTGATATGCTTCAACAGATAATAAATGGTTTCAAAAGATTCGGTTTGTTTCCTTTGGATGAAGAGGCTGTTGACTATACTAAATGCGTTAAAGATAATGCTGAATTAAACCGGCGTTCATCTACTGGGATAACATCCACAGAGATAGATATTGCAATCAAAGTTCTACGAGCGGCGAACCTGGATACGAAACATGGAATTGACACAAATTTAATATTCAAGGAATTAAATGATATTTAATCAAACACTGGACGACGCAATTCTACTCCCAAAAGAAAAAGTTCACAAAAATCTACACCCAAATCGACGAATTCACTTGACAAAAATATACAGGTACTTGATACTCCTAAAGTTGGTTCGTATGTTACTTTGGACGATATCTCTGTTATTCCACTTGAACTCGGTGACTCAAAATCGATCATAACATCAAATATTTTAACGGATTCAGAATTTGCCTTAATAAACTGTACAGATTTGAGGTCGACTATTCAAATTATGCAAACGAGTCACGCTTCCGGCAAAACAAACGCAAGTAACCTCAGTGACGATGTATTGTCTAACTGGAAAGACAATGGAGAACTTAGTGCTCATTCTCAAGATATCAATACCCAAATAGAAGTGATGTCGGAAAACGTTCAAGTACGGCTCGATAGCACTTTTTCTAAAAAGGTAAGGACTGAAAAAGATGTTCAGTATATCATTAATGAATATATTTCTGCTCCAGAGGTGCAAGATGCAAATAAATTACACAACCTTACAAAAGATACACTATTAGACTTAGAGTCATGCAACTTAATATCTACTTCTATAACTACTACAGCACAAATTCATGAAGAGCGTACTTTAGATAATCGATCCCGAATGAAAGAATATGATCCTCATCTCGTATCAATTTGTATAAACACTAATACTGAAGACCCAATACAACCAGCTGATAACTTGGAAAAGTACTACGATGCTATACATTACACACAATACACAAATCAAGGGAGTAGCGGTAAACAAGAACCAAAACCACGAGAAAATCGTGAACCACTTGAAGCTATCAACTTCAATGATCCATTTGTCAAACATTTAATGTATTCGAAACCAGAGAGTTCTAAATCAAGCGTTCAAAAGAAGCAAAGAGCAGGCATCCAGCTTCCAAACGCAAATTCATCTGAAGCCTGGAGAAAACACTTTGAAGTGAAAGAAAAAGAGAAAAAAGCGAAAGAAGAAGCTATTACTAAAATAAAAGTACTTAGAAAGGAAGCAAAAGAAAAAAGGAAAAAGACAAAATGATGAAATCCTAACTAATAACAGAAAAATTAAATAGTCAAACTCAATCAATCGAAAATACTAATAACAAAAACATTAAAACAAAAAAAAAACATAAAAAACACAAAACTAAATTTAGTTCTAGAAAAAAAATAGACGATTATGACGATCCTGATGATAGCTGTGCGATTTGCGCAAAAAGTTATTTTAATAAGGAAGGACCAAACGTGGAATGGATACAGTGTGTCAGATGCCACAAGTGGTTGCACGTTACTTGTAGTACTAATCCTGATATCTGCCCAAATTGTCTGAGTGATTAACTACCACTTCAATTAGTACTTCCTCTCTATGTACTAAAATGATTGCGTGAATCAGCACATCATACGTGTGAAACTAAAAATTAAGTCGAAGTATGACATATAAATGTGATTCCTAGAATTAATAATTAATATAAGTACATTACCATGTTACTTTTATGAAACGATTTTATTAAAAAACACGAGGCACATATTTTTTTTCATTTTATAAACACATAATTCTACCTATATTTTTAATCTCGGGGAAAACCCTAGGGCAAAACTAGTGAAGAATCAGTAAGAAATCGTATTAGCATTAAAAATAACTCTTATTCATATATACCGAGAGCCCACTGGCCAGCCACTTTCCAGTTAGATACATTATTCCCTAGTGCCCGGCCTCTAGGTTTCTGAAGGGGGCCGGACACTAGGCATAAAATGGTCAGGCACTGGATTGGGGCGGCCGGACACTGCATACAACATACTTTTCAGAAAATTTATTTTATATATAGAAACTGGCAGTCTGTGGATCAAGAATTAGTTTGACATTTATTTTCAAGTATATTTATGACTTAATAAAAATATATATTACAATCATGATACCTCTACATTGTATATCTTAGTTATGAGTGAAATAGGTTACCTGATGTCTTAAGAGGCCGGGCACTGGACATGTTACCCTATCTTACGAAATTTAGCCCTTCATAGGTCTTAAGGCCGTCAAGGGCTGTACCCAATACCGTTTGGTTGTGGTTTGGTACCTACCTACCCTTTTTTACGTAGGTAGGTAATCTACACTTCTACAATAATATTATAGGAAAGATTTGTTTGTTTGATATGAATAGGCTCCGAAACTACTGGACCGATTAGAAAAATTCTTTCACCACACATAATCTTACATTATCCCTGATGGTCATAGGAGATGTGCACAAATTCAGGGAAACGTATGAAAACTTCGATATTGTAACACAAGGTGTAAAAAAATCCTTGTATAGCGTACGCTACGAAAACTATTGACATAGAGCAAAGTGATTGTACCTACCTTTTTATATAAGAAGTCAATGCCTACAAAATGTCAACAATACTATATGTCTGACTTCTATAGTTATGTCAAAATAAATACCTACATTTTCATGTTTACAATTGCAATTGTATCGTCGAAAAATCCATAAATCGCTTACGATGCGGAAATTATTGATAATAGAGCGAAGTGATGTATGACGTATTATACTTAGAGGAAATTAATATCTACAAAAAAGACTGCAGTGCCATATGTGAACTATTACTGCATACGGTTGCCAGGCATGGTCAAAGAGAAAAGAAAATTGCAATTTGAATTGAAAAACTTCAGACAAAGTAATTATAATCCTCATCTACTCTAATAGTAGGAAAAATTTGGAAGGATAGACGCATAGCCAAGAAACAAAACAAAGGTTCGTCTAATGAGATGTCTGGTGTTTCCAATCTTTCTTTATGGCGCGGAAACTTGGTCATTAAAACTACAGGATCGCCGAAAAATTGATGCACTGGAGATGTGGTTCTGGAGACGACTACGGAAAATACCGTGGATAGCGTTCCGCGCCAATAATTCTATCTTCAAAGAACTTCAAATTCAATTTAGACTATCGTCATATTAGCTTCAATTCTAAGTTTACAATCTAATAATAAACGGGTTATGCTACAATGGATACCATCTCACATTGAGCTAACCGAAAATGATGCGGTCGACCTCCTAGCCAAACAAGCCGTCGACGATGGAGTTCCATTAACTGTGTTACCTATTTAGTCTATTTACTCGGATCACATTAAATTTGTAAAGGCTCAGACAAAATAAAAAAGTTGTCTGAGAGTAAAGGAGCAATGCAGAGAGATGTGGCAAGAATATTTTGATGTGAGATCACGCGAGAAGGGTATTTGGTTCAGAACAATCCAGCCACAAATCTCTCGATATTCATGGATAGACAATACCGAATTAGACAGAAATAGCTTAAAAACTGCCCTTAGACTACGCTCGGGACACATTCCATCAAACAAGTTTGCATTTTTAATGCAAAAAGTTATGTCACCGAATTGTGATGACTGTGGGGTGCTTGAAGATGTTGTACATGTATTGATGGAATGTGTCCGAAACGATTCATTTAGAATGTCTTGTTTTAATCGTGATATGACTATCCACATTGGCTTTATAAATAGCATATTGGCTTGTCCTAACTCTGAAGAAGCCAAAATATTATATAAGTTAGCCTAAGATTTTTTTACCTGTAGATGAGTTGTGAACTCTCCATTTTTACTAGACGAATGCAAGGTAATTGCCGTAGTCTAGTCGCTACCAGTCTTGCACTTCCAAGCGTCCGGTAAATACGTCACCGCTAATCGTGCTTTTTAGGAAGAAGTTGTGGACAAAATGCCTTCCTGTGTCTTTAGAGACTGCACTAATTATACAGGCATTGTGAGAGATAGGGAAAATGTTTCATTTCACGCATAAGTATGGCTATTTTGATTGAAATAGAAAATATCGTCATTTTGTTTTATCTTGGGCGACTGTTGCCTCCATGAAATGGATGAGCGAGATGTGTGGATCGTTTTGTGTGAGAGAGTGAAAGAGATCGCAGCGCAATGGTGATCGGATCGTCTCGTGGCGACAATTATTACAAATGACTGTGTAAGGGGAAACTAGGGTCGATTTACTTTGTATAAAAATGCATTTAGATTGCTACCTACCTTTAAAAAATATATTATTTTCTTATAAGTAAAAATTTCTTTTATTCATATTAAGTATATATTTAAACCTATGTATTCGTGTAATACAGATTTGATTTAGAAACTTTTTTAAACGTTCGTATACATTATACTCACAAAAATAATCCTAAGTGCAATCCCAATTAAAAGAGACAAAAAGAAATAAATAGAGTTTGTTCGAAAGAATTTAAAATTGGAATTAAATATTATATTACGATAAACCAATGTGTTTTCATTTCTAAAAAATAAATCGAAAATTTGATGTGTTCTGTCCAACTGGAAATTTTTTGATCATAATTCACACATCAAATATTTTTCCTACCACATACACAACCATACACTGTAAACGGTAACTATGGAAAAATGACTACACTCCCACGTGTCTGTGAACCTAGCATAACAATTTCCAGAATCTCAAAATGTTTTCGGAGTTCTAGTAGCATCCCCAATAGTTCTATAGTTCCTGATAGTTATTTTGAATTATGGCTGTATGACCTTGTGGCTGCAGAACTTTGCAGTTTCAATCGTATTAGTGCTCCTGGAGTCGAGAACGCCTGAGATGCTACGTAGAACTGCCAGCTATAGTGCAGCATCTCAAGACTTAATGATTTTATTTACATTATTTTCCAAGTTTATGAGTAGAACTATGGCTGTATGACCTTGTGGCTGCAGAACTTTGCGTTTTCTGTCGTATTAGTGCTCCTGGAGTCGAGAACGCCTGAGATGCTACGTAGAACTGCCAGCTATAGTGTATTTATTTATTTAAGGTATTATATTAAGGTATAAATAATAATATATATATATATTAAGGTTAAAATGTATTTATTATACATATATTATTGTAATGAGCATACTGTGAAGTATAATTTTATTTGTAATATCTCTAATAATGTCTATTTAACTTCATGACCAGTCTACGGCCGCAAAATTAAGTTGTACGAATATTATAAGTAAAAGATTTTCTTTGGGAATACGATGGCCGGAGCACTGGTAGTACTGTCTAGTATACCGTCCCCAAAAAGGGCCAGGCGGCCGGATAACTGGCTATAGTCCCATTCTCCGGCCGTTATCTATAGATAAAATGAATCTGGAGAACTAGTGTGTCTTTATATTTAATAAGTATATTTTTGTATTGAAATTCTCGTGAATTTGACACATATTCAACAATTGTTATTTTTAAACGGCAAACCACTCACGTTCACGCAAGCGGGAACGCAGACGCCACTACGCACTCGCCCTGAAGAAGAGCATCGGACATGCTCGAAACTCGGGTCGACGTATTCGATCCCTAACGTGAGTGTTTTGCCGGTAATAATAATAGTTGAATAAGTATATTAATTAAATGTCATTAGGAGCGTTGAAGGATAAATGTTATAAAGAAACGAGTTTTTATTTATTCATCTGACGCTTCTGACTTCATCTCTAAACAGATTTTTATTGGATTTCCAAACTAAAAATTCAGAGTCCAGAACTTCCAAAACTCTTATTATCTATGAATCACTCATTATTTAATTTTACTTTCATTTTGAAAGCAGAATTTGAGATTATTCATTCATTCATTCCGGTAGTCTTTGGCATCTTCCAGACTCTCCACGACTTATAATGATGCTGCTGGCGAAAATTTTCTGCTGGACAAAGGGATATAGTCTAGGTATCTTTTTACGCAATCATACTCATATAGGCGTACCCCTTATCACATGAGACCAAAATATGTCTGGCGAAACGTGGGTGCATACCTCTGCGTGCGTGCACTTTAAACTAAGTATTGGGGTCTGTGAAGATACATTTCAAGTAGTTGCAAATACAAAAGTTGCAGAAATTTCTATTTGTATCAGTTAATTGTATTAAGCATTGCTTAATTTTGTTACAAATTGATATTTTACAAAACGTCCATCTAGACACTGTTCACTGATTCAAAACATGTGTGACAGGTACGCACAAATTGTGACATTGTCACAATAGTGTGCCTACTGATAGTTATTTCTTACTTTTAATTTGTGCAAATAAGTAAGTGTATAATAATTGTAATTATTGTTTTAGGAAGTTGGTAAAATGGCTAATACTGGGAAAAAAATGGCAGGTGTGTCAAAATGAAAACCGAAAAAACCAAAGTATAGCGATGAGACACTGCGCATAGCTTTACAAGATATACGTGAAGGAAAGGAAAGCATTCGGTCTGCAGCTGGAATACCAAGATCTACTATTCAAGATAGGTTGCATTGTCGCGTATCCGATGGACCTAGGAGAATAGGACCTATACCAATTCTTGGATTAGAAGGAGAAAAAAAATTGTCGCATTATATTATCGAAATGGCAAAACGAGGATTTCCTTTGAACAAAACATCATTAATTAAAACGGTCGAAGGCATAGTAAAAGAATCTGGTCAAAAAATCCTTTTAAAGATGGCACACCGGGACAAAAGTGGCTTAAGTCGTTTTTAAAGAGACACCCAGAAATTTCACTGAGAGTTTCAGAAAATATCAGTAAAGATAGAGCTTTGGTAACTGAAGCTACAATAAGAAAATGGTTTAAAAATCTTCGTGAATACTTATCGAAAATTAATGCATCTGACGTTTTAAATGATCCTGACAGAATTTTAAACGGTGATGAGTCTGGATTTTCATTTTGTCCGCAAACTGGGAAAGTATTAGCACCGAGGGGATATAAAAATATCAATGAGGTTAAAGTAAGTAAAGAAAAAGAAAATATTACAGTTTTGGTAGTTTTTACTGCCAGTGGAAAGATTTGTCCGCCTCTTGTTATATTTCCATATGTACGACCTCCTCGTTCAATAGTATTAGTACAAAGCAAAGTGGCTGGATGCGTGGAGATATATTTTTCGAATATGTATGCAACGAGTTAAATAAATGGCTAGTGGAAAACAATATTAAAAAACCTGTGCTTCTTCTTGTAGACGGGCACAAATCTCATATGACGGTACCCTTGAGCGAGTTCTTTGAAAGTAATGGAATCATTTTATATACTCTTCCGCCACGAACGACACACATGCTTCAACCTGCTGACGTGAGCGTGTTTAGGCCATTGAAGCAAGGTTGGAAGAATACTGTCCGGGAATTCCATTCGGAATCTGAAAACCCGTGGAATAGTGCTGTGACAAAAGCTAACTTTTGTCCCTTATTTGAAAAAGCACTTAATACGTTTGATATGCTTCAACAGATAATAAATGGTTTCAAAAGATTCGGTTTGTTTCCTTTGGATGAAGAGGCTGTTGACTATACTAAATGCGTTAAAGATAATGCTGAATTAAACCGGCGTTCATCTACTGGGATAACATCCACAGAGATAGATATTGCAATCAAAGTTCTACGAGCGGCGAACCTGGATACGAGACATGGAATTGACACAAATTTAATATTCAAGGAATTAAATGATATTTAATCAAACACTGGACGACGCAATTCTACTCCCAAAAGAAAAAGTTCACAAAAATCTACACCCAAATCGACGAATTCACTTGACAAAAATATACAGGTACTTGATACTCCTAAAGTTGGTTCGTATGTTACTTTGGACGATATCTCTGTTATTCCACTTGAACTCGGTGACTCAAAATCGATCATAACATCAAATGTTTTAACGGATTCAGAATTTGCCTTAATAAACTGTACAGATTTGAGGTCGAATATTCAAATTATGCAAACGAGTCACGCTTCCGGCAAAACAAACGCAAGTAACCTCAGTGACGATGTATTGTCTAACTGGAAAGACAATGGAGAACTTAGTGCTCATTCTCAAGATATCAATACCCAAATAGAAGTGATGTCGGAAAACGTTCAAGTACGGCTCGATAGCACTTTTTCTAAAAAGGTAAGGACTGAAAAAGATGTTCAGTATATCATTAATGAATATATTTCTGCTCCAGAGGTGCAAGATGCAAATAAATTACACAACCTTACAAAAGATACACTATTAGACTTAGAGTCATGCAACTTAATATCTACTTCTATAACTACTACAGCACAAATTCATGAAGAGCGTACTTTAGATAATCGATCCCGAATGAAAGAATATGATCCTCATCTCGTATCAATTTGTATAAACACTAATACTGAAGACCCAATACAACCAGCTGATAACTTGGAAAAGTACTACGATGCTATACATTACACACAATACACAAATCAAGGGAGTAGCGGTAAACAAGAACCAAAACCACGAGAAAATCGTGAACCACTTGAAGCTATCAACTTCAATGATCCATTTGTCAAACATTTAATGTATTCGAAACCAGAGAGTTCTAAATCAAGCGTTCAAAAGAAGCAAAGAGCAGGCATCCAGCTTCCAAACGCAAATTCATCTGAAGCCTGGAGAAAACACTTTGAAGTGAAAGAAAAAGAGAAAAAAGCGAAAGAAGAAGCTATTACTAAAATAAAAGTACTTAGAAAGGAAGCAAAAGAAAAAAGGAAAAAGACAAAATGATGAAATCCTAACTAATAACAGAAAAATTAAATAGTCAAACTCAATCAATCGAAAATACTAATAACAAAAACATTAAAACAAAAAAAAAACATAAAAAACACAAAACTAAATTTAGTTCTAGAAAAAAAATAGACGATTATGACGATCCTGATGATAGCTGTGCGATTTGCGCAAAAAGTTATTTTAATAAGGAAGGACCAAACGTGGAATGGATACAGTGTGTCAGATGCCACAAGTGGTTGCACGTTACTTGTAGTACTAATCCTGATATCTGCCCAAATTGTCTGAGTGATTAACTACCACTTCAATTAGTACTTCCTCTCTATGTACTAAAATGATTGCGTGAATCAGCACATCATACGTGTGAAACTAAAAATTAAGTCGAAGTATGACATATAAATGTGATTCCTAGAATTAATAATTAATATAAGTACATTACCATGTTACTTTTATGAAACGATTTTATTAAAAAACACGAGGCACATATTTTTTTTCATTTTATAAACACATAATTCTACCTATATTTTTAATCTCGGGGAAAACCCTAGGGCAAAACTAGTGAAGAATCAGTAAGAAATCGTATTAGCATTAAAAATAACTCTTATTCATATATACCGAGAGCCCACTGGCCAGCCACTTTCCAGTTAGATACATTATTCCCTAGTGCCCGGCCTCTAGGTTTCTGAAGGGGGCCGGACACTAGGCATAAAATGGTCAGGCACTGGATTGGGGCGGCCGGACACTGCATACAACATACTTTTCCGAAAATTTATTTTATATATAGAAACTGGCAGTCTGTGGATCAAGAATTAGTTTGACATTTATTTTCAAGTATATTTATGACTTAATAAAAATATATATTACAATCATGATACCTCTACATTGTATATCTTAGTTATGAGTGAAATAGGTTACCTGATGTCTTAAGAGGCCGGGCACTGGACATGTTACCCTATCTTACGAAATTTAGCCCTTCATAGGTCTTAAGGCCGTCAAGGGCTGTACCCAATACCGTTTGGTTGTGGTTTGGTACCTACCTACCCTTTTTTACGTAGGTAGGTAATCTACACTTCTACAATAATATTATAGGAAAGATTTGTTTGTTTGATATGAATAGGCTCCGAAACTACTGGACCGATTAGAAAAATTCTTTCACCACACATAATCTTACATTATCCCTGATGGTCATAGGAGATGTGCACAAATTCAGGGAAACGTATGAAAACTTCGATATTGTAACACAAGGTGTAAAAAAATCCTTGTATAGCGTACGCTACGAAAACTATTGACATAGAGCAAAGTGATTGTACCTACCTTTTTATATAAGAAGTCAATGCCTACAAAATGTCAACAATACTATATGTCTGACTTCTATAGTTATGTCAAAATAAATACCTACATTTTCATGTTTACAATTGCAATTGTATCGTCGAAAAATCCATAAATCGCTTACGATGCGGAAATTATTGATAATAGAGCGAAGTGATGTATGACGTATTATACTTAGAGGAAATTAATATCTACAAAAAAGACTGCAGTGCCATATGTGAACTATTACTGCATACGGTTGCCAGGCATGGTCAAAGAGAAAAGAAAATTGCAATTTGAATTGAAAAACTTCAGACAAAGTAATTATAATCCTCATCTACTCTAATAGTAGGAAAAATTTGGAAGGATAGACGCATAGCCAAGAAACAAAACAAAGGTTCGTCTAATGAGATGTCTGGTGTTTCCAATCTTTCTTTATGGCGCGGAAACTTGGTCATTAAAACTACAGGATCGCCGAAAAATTGATGCACTGGAGATGTGGTTCTGGAGACGACTACGGAAAATACCGTGGATAGCGTTCCGCGCCAATAATTCTATCTTCAAAGAACTTCAAATTCAATTTAGACTATCGTCATATTAGCTTCAATTCTAAGTTTACAATCTAATAATAAACGGGTTATGCTACAATGGATACCATCTCACATTGAGCTAACCGAAAATGATGCGGTCGACCTCCTAGCCAAACAAGCCGTCGACGATGGAGTTCCATTAACTGTGTTACCTATTTAGTCTATTTACTCGGATCACATTAAATTTGTAAAGGCTCAGACAAAATAAAAAAGTTGTCTGAGAGTAAAGGAGCAATGCAGAGAGATGTGGCAAGAATATTTTGATGTGAGATCACGCGAGAAGGGTATTTGGTTCAGAACAATCCAGCCACAAATCTCTCGATATTCATGGATAGACAATACCGAATTAGACAGAAATAGCTTAAAAACTGCCCTTAGACTACGCTCGGGACACATTCCATCAAACAAGTTTGCATTTTTAATGCAAAAAGTTATGTCACCGAATTGTGATGACTGTGGGGTGCTTGAAGATGTTGTACATGTATTGATGGAATGTGTCCGAAACGATTCATTTAGAATGTCTTGTTTTAATCGTGATATGACTATCCACATTGGCTTTATAAATAGCATATTGGCTTGTCCTAACTCTGAAGAAGCCAAAATATTATATAAGTTAGCCTAAGATTTTTTTACCTGTAGATGAGTTGTGAACTCTCCATTTTTACTAGACGAATGCAAGGTAATTGCCGTAGTCTAGTCGCTACCAGTCTTGCACTTCCAAGCGTCCGGTAAATACGTCACCGCTAATCGTGCTTTTTAGGAAGAAGTTGTGGACAAAATGCCTTCCTGTGTCTTTAGAGACTGCACTAATTATACAGGCATTGTGAGAGATAGGGAAAATGTTTCATTTCACGCATAAGTATGGCTATTTTGATTGAAATAGAAAATATCGTCATTTTGTTTTATCTTGGGCGACTGTTGCCTCCATGAAATGGATGAGCGAGATGTGTGGATCGTTTTGTGTGAGAGAGTGAAAGAGATCGCAGCGCAATGGTGATCGGATCGTCTCGTGGCGACAATTATTACAAATGACTGTGTAAGGGGAAACTAGGGTCGATTTACTTTGTATAAAAATGCATTTAGATTGCTACCTACCTTTAAAAAATATATTATTTTCTTATAAGTAAAAATTTCTTTTATTCATATTAAGTATATATTTAAACCTATGTATTCGTGTAATACAGATTTGATTTAGAAACTTTTTTAAACGTTCGTATACATTATACTCACAAAAATAATCCTAAGTGCAATCCCAATTAAAAGAGACAAAAAGAAATAAATAGAGTTTGTTCGAAAGAATTTAAAATTGGAATTAAATATTATATTACGATAAACCAATGTGTTTTCATTTCTAAAAAATAAATCGAAAATTTGATGTGTTCTGTCCAACTGGAAATTTTTTGATCATAATTCACACATCAAATATTTTTCCTACCACATACACAACCATACACTGTAAACGGTAACTATGGAAAAATGACTACACTCCCACGTGTCTGTGAACCTAGCATAACAATTTCCAGAATCTCAAAATGTTTTCGGAGTTCTAGTAGCATCCCCAATAGTTCTATAGTTCCTGATAGTTATTTTGAATTATGGCTGTATGACCTTGTGGCTGCAGAACTTTGCAGTTTCAATCGTATTAGTGCTCCTGGAGTCGAGAACGCCTGAGATGCTACGTAGAACTGCCAGCTATAGTGCAGCATCTCAAGACTTAATGATTTTATTTACATTATTTTCCAAGTTTATGAGTAGAACTATGGCTGTATGACCTTGTGGCTGCAGAACTTTGCGTTTTCTGTCGTATTAGTGCTCCTGGAGTCGAGAACGCCTGAGATGCTACGTAGAACTGCCAGCTATAGTGCAGCATCTCAAGGCTTAATGATTTTATTTACATTATTTTCCAAGTTTATGAGTAGAACTATGGCTGTATGATCTTGTGGCCGTAGAACTTTGCGTTTTCTGTCGTATTAGTGCTCCTGGAGTCGAGAACGCCTGAGATGCTACGTAGAACTGCCAGCTATAGTGCAGCATCTCAAGACTTAATGATTTTATTTACATTATTTTCCAAGTTTATGAGTAGAACTATGGCTGTATGACCTTGTGGCTGCAGAACTTTGCGTTTTCAGTCGTATTAGTGCTCCTGGAGTCGAGAACGCCTGAGATGCTACGTAGAACTGCCAGCTATAGTGCAGCATCTCAAGACTTAATGATTTTATTTACATTATTTTCCAAGTTTATGAGTAGAACTATGGCTGTATGACCTTGTGGCTGCAGAACTTTGCGTTTTCAGTCGTATTAGTGCTCCTGGAGTCGAGAACGCCTGAGATGCTACGTAGAACTGCCAGCTATAGTGCAGCATCTCAAGACTTAATGATTTTATTTACATTATTTTCCAAGTTTATGAGTAGAACTATGGCTGTATGACCTTGTGGCTGCAGAACTTTGCGTTTTCTGTCGTATTAGTGCTCCTGGAGTCGAGAACGCCTGAGATGCTACATAGAACTGCAAGCAATAGTGCAGCATCTCAAGACTTAACGATTTTATTTAAAAAATATGACTTTACTTTTTAGTGTGCAATTATTGCTTTAACGCTCTAAATAAATGAATAGAACTAGTTATTTTTAAGCATATTTGTAACCTAACTTCTCAGAACTCCTGAGATGCTAACAGATGGTGTGTGAAGTTAGCATCTAATTTTTTTAAATTGATTTTTTTATGTTTTTTGCCAGCACTAGTTAGCTAGCCAGTTGAAACGTCGGCAGTCGATAAAACTCTGTATTTTCAACCATATTTGTGGTCTAATAATTAAAATTGTTGAGATGCTGGGTGACAGCATGCGAAGTAAACATCTCATTTTTAAATTCTATTTTCATGTCAAGAATAGGTGAACTATTCAAAATAACTATCAGGAACTATATATAAACTACTAGAACTCCGAAAAATTTTGAGATTCTGGAAATTGTTATGCTAGGTTCACAGACACCTCTCCCACTAACAATTTTTAATACGACCTATCAGAGTGTCTGTTTTGCCCTACTCTCCTCTTTCACAGCAACATCACACCAGCGGGCGCTCTGGCCAATCAACTAGTAGCTAACAACACCGTAACACTAATTGCTTAATTATCTCTTTCTAACAACAGATATGACGCATAATATTTGAATATTCTTTCCTTGTCATTACAAACTGCATAAACATGTGCATAGGTATGTAAACAAGTAAATTCTAGTTAGTTTTTAGAGCAGTGTTGTTCCTATATAACTACTCTATGTATTTCAACTCTCTGAAGTTAGCACATTTATGTTTGGTTAAGTCTTGATCTGTATACCTACCTACTTTTAATTTTGTTGTTTTTTGTGTGGACTTCTCGGGATGATGTCGCTCAGGGACAAAATCCTGTAAATAAATGAAAAATAAAATGTAGACTATCGTCGATTGTGCAGATGCGAATGATGAAGTTATTCGGGTATATCTCCAGGAACAAGAACTCGACGGAGAGATTAATATTGCAAGGCCAAGTGGAAGGAAAGATATCCCGAGGTCGTTCACTAGAACGCTGGACTTGCTCTTTTAAAAATACCACGAATTCCACCATTGTACAATGTGCTCGCGATGCCAGTAACCGTCAGAAATGGAGAGACATCGCGAGGAAATCAACAGCCCTAGAAATGAAAACTGGCGAGGATCCGCCGTTTACCGTCACCATGACCACGACCCCTCTTGCAAGAGTGCCCGACTAAGAAGATTATAATAATAAAGTGGAAAGATATATGATTGTTTGTTCTTAATGGATTCACTTAAAATTACAGCTGAAGGCTTAACCGATTCAAACAATTATTTCACGAGTTTAGAGGTAAGTACATCTTGCCTGAGTAACATACGCTATATTTGATTCATCCTCATCATCATCCATCACCACGGAGGTGAAACATCAGTCTAGCGGTCCTGAGTAAATCGCCTGCAATACCTACTTACATTTTGTTTTTAAACATAATATAGCAAATAGTTTCGCCTATATGCCGCTGGGCCACCGGCAGAGTAGAATAGTGCCTACCTCTCTCATACGACACCTCGGTAAGTAGGTAAGGTAAATTTGACGATAAACAGTTAACACCCGTCCACCGTTAGATGGCGGTATAACCATCTCGTACCTAACGCGTAACTAGTAAATAAAATAGGCTGGTGATGGGCAGCAGCACCACCAGTGCAATAGTTACGCTCTGCGATCGCCAACCCGCATGCCCAGATGGCGATTATGGGCAAATCCTCCTCATGTTTACACCAATAAACCGCGGCCCCGAGTTCCCGGCGGCCCCGCTATTCTTGACCAAGGCGGCGGTCATGATAACGGCAGGGCCAGGGGTGCTAAGAATCACCGGGCTATAGAAGGCCGCGCGACCCAACTGACTCTGGCTACGTATAACGGACGCACGCTACGGCTCGACGAACATGTTGAAGTTGTAAGGAGTACCTATATCAACTATTCTTAACACAAACCTTTTTTGTAACCATTGATACTTTTGTTTATGTTTTGATAGTGTCATGTTTTTACAAATTTTCTGAACTGTAAATAAAACACGTCTTATTTTTACGATATTTATTTCTGGAGCTTACAATAACATAGTCATTCTATTTCTACGCAAGTTTCACAAACTTTGTTAGGTTATGGTCGCCCAGTAATTGAAAATGGAAGGACTATCGACGAAGTTCCAGATTGGATCGTTGGATGGGAGTAACTGGCCAAGTTGGAAATACAAAGTCTCAATACTTCTGAGCACTTGCGAGAACGCACTGGAGGTATGTGAAGGCACTGTACGAGAACCAGTTATAGACCAAAGAGGAGGTGACGCAGCAGTCGCGGCATACAATTTGGCTCTAGCCAAATTCAAGCAGGCAGACAGATGCGCTCTACTCATACCAACAAATAATAGGACAGAAGAGACGCTCACAAAAGTCATAAGATTTAAGACTGGAAAAGATGTATGGGAAGAACTACATCGCCTATATGACGCACAATCAGAAAATAGCGCTTATCTCACTCACTTGTTTATGTTACATTATTTTTATTATTAATCACCTTTCCTTCTAATTCATTCAACTTGAGTATTTTCCTGCCTACAGCTACTAACTTTCTGTTTCTATTATAAATATCTGCTTTATCACTATGAAATTTAATAACATTATGTTTATTTATAATAGCAGATAGGTACGCTTAGTAAATTTCTTTTCATATTTAGAACATAGTACACGTTTTCAATGTCTTTTCGTATTCCTACCATTGACCTCACACAACATTGTTACAGTTCCCAACTTTTCTGATTTCAGACAAAAACCGTCACCTACTTTTATGTTGACAGGAGAAGATAAAGTTTTATACTCACAGAAATACTTGTCATCAATAATAATATGATCACTACAACCGCTGTCTATTAGCCATATTACTTTTCCATTCGAGTCGTCCTCATTTGTTCTAGTCGTTAATGCTTCTACTTCTACCTTAAAGCCAGCCGAAGATTCAGCCCTATAACTTCCACCTCTATATGCTCCTCTACGTCGACCTCTTTGTCCTCTATGATAAGAACCACGTCTACTGTTTATGACATTCATAACATTTACTTTGTGGTTCTTCGCCTTCAGTTTGTTGTTGATGTGATGTGAACGCGAAAGACATAGGTGTTGCATCGCTCTCCTTCTTTTGCGATTCCAGTAAAATTTTTGATTTGACATATTCGACATTTTGGTCCGTTTTTGGTAATGCATCAATAATATTTACTATGTGATTAAAACTCTCAGGTAGGGAAAGCAGGAAATAATTTAATGTATCCTCTTCAGTCATATTTTCTCCAGCATTAATTAATTCATTAATCTGTTTTTCAAAAATTTGCAGAAACTCAATAGGTTTATCTCCATCCTTTGTGTCTTTAAAATTTTCCTTTTTAATAACAGTCTATTAGTGCTACCTTTCTGCGCATACAAGCTATCAAGCTTTTTGATCATATCAAATGCGGTATTCTCTGTTATTATCATATCGAGCTGAGAATTATTAACACTATTTACTAGGTAGTTCTTAGCTTTAATATCTAGCTTTTCCATTCTGAATCTAACATACCTTCAGGTTTAGTTGGTGAATTGATGACCAAATCGCAACTCTTCATTTCCGAAAATAATTTCAATCTAAATTTCCATTTGTCATAGTTGGTACCATCAAATATCTGCAACCTCGAATATTCATCCTTACCTTCCATAGTTTTACTAGGTACCGATTTATATATTTTCAAGAACCGCGCTCTGCTACCATGTTAAGAATCGCTAAAATCTATTTAAAATATACACCATTACTTCTTGTGACCATCTGCATTTTATTATTATCACAAACTATCATTGCATGACAGACAGAGAAAAACAGTTCGTCTATGATAGACGATCAAAACACTCTAAAGAGTTTTTTACACAATCACTATCTCAACAGAACCCAGGACCTCGAGTATCCAAAACGGCACTTCGACGTCTACACTAAGACCGAGCGAGTGAAGCCGCTGGCGGGTCAGCTAGTAATAAATATATACAGATATCAACTCTTTTATGGTAGACAATAACGTTGACGTGTAGTAAGGGGCCCACAGCTATATTCGAATAACAAAACGTGCGTTTGTTTCACCGCAGTGCGCGGACCCCTCACTGCGTTTATTCTACCGCACGGCCTTAGTAGAGTTTCAAATCGCGGACGCTTTGTGAGTGATACACATGAGATCACATTCTCAAGATGAATCGAAAGATATTCGGACATAAAGTTAATAATCAGCGCAAGCAAATGGCTTTTAATGTATACGAATAAGTATTTTAGAAAAAATAAACTGTAACCAAATTCTATTGTATATCAACTAGACATAAATTAAAACAAAACCTTAGCAGAAGTTACTGGACTATCGGAAAAGACTGTATCTTAATTATTGTACAAGGGAAGTTACTGAAAGGAAACGACATTTTCAAATCACCGAAAAAATCAAAACAGGTTCGCAGAAAATAAAGAATAGATGATATGAGTGGAAATAGATGATAACAGACGTAACCAACAAATTTGTCGTAAGTGACTTTGACATGCATATTTTGTAAACTTTCGAAGCTGAATAGATCTATCTAATCCACGTATCTGTACCCTCTACCATCGCTTAGATAATGCAATAGCTGTGTAAGACTCTTTTAGGGCCCTAGGCTCAACTGCGAAGCTCAACCAGTTGAGCCGTTCGGACTTTTTTTTCTCGTAGGCTCAACTGGTTGTGCCTACGGGAAAAAAATGTGTCGAAGGCTCAACTGGGACCTAGATTAAAACACGAGGCTTAACTAGTTAAGCCTTTTGAACTTTTTTTTCCCGTAGGCGCAACTGGTTGTGTAGTTATATTATATCTTACCTGTGACAGCTGTCAAAGCTGTTCATTTTGTCTTATGACGTTATCACGTAAAATTACCGTCCGTAAACAAACTTTACAGACAACCACTTTTTTAATCCAAATCAGCCTTGGCGGAATGACAGAGTGCTAACTTAATCATGAACTAGCAAATAAGTCTCACAGTAGCGAGTGATTCTAATATAGAATACTATGCAAAGTGAGAGATTTAAAGGCACGAGATATACAAAAAATTTGTTCTCTTGTGAAACATACAACTGTTCATTTTCTGTGATCTACCAGCGATAAAAGTGTTACAGATTAAGTATAGGTAAAACAAACATTTAAGAAAAATGATACTCGGTTATCTTTTTTTTGATAATTCCATAAAATATGACAATATCACAGTATCAGAATAAAATTTAGCACCTTTTCAAAGTGCCAATTGTAAAATAATTCGCACACCATGATATTTTTCACGTGACTTTTCTGGGAAAAATTAAATTCAGCATTAGAAGCTTACTCTATCTACATACTCTGTCTACGAAATGAGACCCAGACAAACGAGAAAAAATGAATTATTATTTCAAAACAGGTCTACCAGACAAAGTGATACTAAATCAAACATATTGAATATATTGAGAATCGAACAAACCGCGAAACAACCAACGGCACCACTAGTTTTATCGTACCTTTACGGCTCAACTACCTACTTTCTCATTGCTAGAAACATTATTAAAGACATAAGAGCTCATTTCATAATAATGTGGATACATTACCTCTATGCTTACTTATACGTCATTAATTGTCAAAAGATTTTCTCCTTTACATTTTTACTTTCTTTGGCCTTCTGTTTCCATTTGAGTTGTGATACTGATATTTTTCATTTTAAATAATGGACGGCACCGAAGAAAGGGTAACTTTTGTGGATTTGAATGGCCGCCAGTGTCGCCTTGCACGATATATATCAGTACCACAGGGTTAAGACTTACAAAAACGGTTCGTCAATATTAAGATGTTCCAGTTACAAAAAAACAAAATGTCGTGGCACTATAACAGAAAACGTAAGTTTCCTCTATTTTCCAAATATGTAAATTTTTCACTTCTAGATTTTGTAGACTTTTTTAGGTCATTCACCAATTTAATTGTTTGTTTAAGAGTAATGTTGTAATCAAAAAGCGAATACATACATGTGCACCCGACCAATACAAAAATAAAATTATAATTGAAAAGTTAGCTCCGAAGGAAGTTGTGAAAAATTCAAACCATCCGATTCCAAAACTTTATACAGAGACGATGGATAAATTAACAGATGAAGTTTTGAATTTTGTCACAAAATTGCCAGATTTGCAGAACATTAAACATGCATTGTATGACATGAGGAGAAATGCAGCTGGTATAAAAAAAAAAACTATAAAACTCCGAAGAAGTGGAAATTCCAATTCAATTTCAATTTTTTTTATTGTGCGACTATTATTTTAATGACAATCTAATTTTAATTTTTTGCTCACCTAAATCGCGAACATTGCTTTCTCAAGTAAAAGAATATTTTATTGATGGCACCTTCGAAAGCTGTCCAAAGCCATTTTTGCAACTGTTTACTTATACATGGTGACTTTGGGAGCACACACATAACAATGAATAATAAACCACCCCAACTCTACCCGTGGGTGCCGTAGAAGCCGGCTAAGGGATAACAAATCAGAAGGTGGGCAGCAGCACCTTCCCAGTCAAACACACACAAACTGCGCTCGCCAACCCGCCTGCCAAGCGTGGCGAGTATTGGCAAAAACCCCTTCATGGATTGGACAAAAAGAACCAGGCCCCCAGTCCCCGGCAGCCCCGCTATTCCTGGCTACGGTAGCGGCCACGGTAACGGTGGGGCAGGGGGTGCTAAGAATCCCCGGCAGACGCCCGGCTACCACCCCCAACGACGACGACTGGCCCTGGTAACACACAACATACGCACGATGAGGACAGACGAGAAGATATATGAGCTGGAAGAAGAAATGAGTAAGCTACGCTGGGACATTGTGGGGTTATCTGAAGTCCGTAGAGCGGGTGAGGACACGATAACCCTAAAATCAGGTAACCTACTCTACCACCGGGAGGGCGACCAACAGTCCCAAGGTGGTGTCGGGTTTCTCGTCCACAAGTCCCTTACTAACAACATAGTTAAGATCGATAGCGTTTCCAATAGGGTCGTATACCTAATACTCAGAGTATCCAAACGATATTCGCTGAAGGTCATTCAGGTATACGCACCGACGAAGTCGCACCCGGATGATGAGGTGGAGGATATGTATGAGGACATTAGTCGGGCCATACATACCTCTGAAACGCACTTTCTAGTTGTTATGGGGGACTTCAACGCGAAGTTGGGTAAGAGAAGCGAGGATGAGTCGAAAGTGGGGCAATTTGGCTATGGACAACGGAACCGTAGGGGACAGAGGTTGGCCGACTTCCTGGAGAAAGAGGGACTCTTTATGATGAACTCTTTCTTTCAGAAGCCACCTCACAGGAAATGGACCTGGCTGAGTCCCGATGGTTCCACGAGAAATGAGATTGACTTCATTATGACCACCAAAAGGCAAATATTCACTGATGTCTCCGTGATCAACAGGGTTAAAACCGGTAGTGATCACCGAATGGTAAGAGGCACGGTGAATATTAATGTCAAACTGGAGAGGTCTCGTCTGATGAAGTCTACGCTCCGACCTACTCGTGCCCATATTCAAGACCCCGAGAGCTTTCAACTTGAGCTATCCAATCGCTTCGATTGCCTTGAGAACATCGCTTCAGTGGACGAGATCAATAACAGGTTAGTAGAAACTGTCCATACAGTGGGTTCCAAGTACTTTAAACCCCACCGTACAGATAGGCCACAGAAACTCTCCAACGATACCCTCAACCTCATGGCTGAACGACGCTCATTGAAACTGCAGTCTTCGGATGATGCTGAAGCATATAGGCTGCTCAATAGACGAATATGGAAGTCCTTGCGACACGACATTCGGATCTTTAATACAAACCGTATTAAAGAGACGATAGAGCGGAAAAAAGGCTCCAAAGTGTTTGCAAGAGACATGTCTATTGGGCAAAGCCAGTTGACGAAGCTGAAGAGAGGAGACGGAAGTGTAGCGTCGACCAAAGGGGAAGTGTTAGGAGAGGTCGAGAGTTTCTACGGACAGTTATACACCTCGGTCGCTAAACCTGTTAGCAGCTCGGCCAAAGACCCAAGAGCCAAGCTGACCCGACATTATACCGAAGATATCCCGGACATCAGCCTGTACGAGATTAGAATGGCCTTGAAACAGCTTAAGAACAACAAGGCGCCTGGTGATGACGGTATCACGTCTGAGCTTCTGAAAGCGGGTGGAACACCGGTACTTAAAGTCCTTCAGAAGCTCTTTAATACCGTCTTACTCGAAGGTTCAACGCCAGAAGCATGGAACAAAAGCGTGGTGGTGCTGTTCTTCAAGAAAGGTGACAACACTTTACTTAAAAATTACAGACCCATCTCGCTTTTGAGCCATGTTTATAAGCTGTTTTCGAAGGTCATAACGAACCGTCTCAGTCGCAGGTTTGATGAATTCCAGCCTCCGGAACAAGCCGGTTTCCGAAAAGGCTATAGTACCATAGACCACATCCACACGCTACGGCAAGTTATACAGAAGACCGAAGAGTATAACTTGCCTCTTTGTCTAGCGTTTGTGGACTATGAGAAAGCCTTTGATTCGATCGAGACGTGGGCAGTGCTTGAGTCTCTCCAGCGGTGCCGTATTGACTATCGGTATATTGAAGTGCTGAAGTGTTTGTACAAAAACGCCTACATGTCAGTCCGAGTACAGGAGCAGAGTTCGAAGGCAATTCCATTGCAAAGAGGCGTGAGACAGGGAGATGTTATATCTCCGAAACTGTTCACCGCTACATTGGAAGACGCCTTCAAGCTTCTGGAATGGCAAGGACTTGGCATCAATATTAACGGCGAATACATCACTCACCTTCGATTTGCCGACGATATTGTAGTCATGGCAGAATCCATGGAAGACCTGAGTACAATGCTCGAAGGCCTCCATCGAGTTTCCCAACGGGTAGGTCTTAAGATGAACATGGACAAGACGAAAATTATGTCTAATGCCCATGTTGTACCTACCCCAATATCAGTTGGGAACTCAGTTCTCGAAGTTGTTGACGAGTATATCTACCTGGGACAGACAGTCAAACTAGGCAGGTCCAACTTCGAGAAAGAGGTCAATCGTCGAATCCAACTCGGCTGGGCAGCGTTCCGGAAACTTCGCGAAGTCTTCTCGTCAAAAATACCTCAGTGCCTCAAGACAAGAGTCTTCGACCAATGTGTGTTACCAGTGATGACTTATGGCACTGAAACGTGGTCTCTTACTATGGGCCTCATAGATAAGCTCAAAGTCGCACAACGAGCTATGGAGAGGGCTATGCTCGGGGTTTCTCTACGTGATCGAATCAGAAATGAGGAGATCCGTAGAAGAACGAAAGTCACCGACATAGCTCAGAAGATTAGCCAGTTGTAGTGGCAGTGGGCAGGGCACATAGCACGCAGAACAGATGGCCGATGGGGCCGAAAGGTTCTGGAGTGGAGACCACGTACCGGCAAGCGCAGCGTAGGTCGTCCACCGACACGGTGGACAGACGACCTGAGAAAGGTCGCAGGACGACGTTGGATGCAGGCCGCTTCCAACCGGTCCTTTTGGAAAATCATGGGGGAGGCCTATGTTCAGCAGTGGACGTCCTACGGCTGAGATGATGATGATGATGAATAAACCACTAGTATTTATTTTGATGTGTGACAAAAGGCAGTCTAGTTACACTCTAGCACTAGATATGATTAAATCACAAATTCCCGAATGGGATATTTCCAAAGTTTATTGTGATTTTGAAATCGGAATAATAAATGCCGTTACAGAAGTTTTTCCAGAAGCTACTGTTAAAGCTTGTTATTATCACTGGAATAAAAACATATGGAAGAAGGCAAAATTACAAGGCTACAAAATAAAACCCGAAAAACGTATAATCGGCCTTACAGCTGCTTTGCCTTTATTGCCGTCAGATAGCATACTAGAAGGTTGGAATTTTGTAAAGAACGAAATTAAAAAGAAAGGATTGAAAATGTCTAAATTTATTAGTTACATTGAGAAAAGGTTTAAAATAAAGAATTTCATTGCAATTTTGGGGGTATTTGGAGAGCGCTACCGAACAAATAATTATTTGGAAGGATGGCATGGAAAGCTCAACAAGTCCATCAATAAAAATACTGTAGATTTGTTACGTTTATTTAATGTACTCAAAGTAACAGTTTCAAACGCAAGATGTGCAATTGAATAAATATAACACATCAGGGCGCAAACGCGCAAACAATCAAATATTGAATGATGATGTCATAAGGACTATTCAGATGGAATATTTAATTGGTGAAATTTCACTTGGGCATGCATTAGATCAGTTACGATGAATACATTTGAGTCGAGATAAATAAAAGACAAGTCTCTTAGTTTCTCAGACGTTCCATCAGTATTACTACTCACAATGTTGAAATTTATCTTTTTAAGCTATTGCATAGCTTCTATCGCGGGCCTTGAGCGTGGAGACCGAATCCAGAAATTCCGTAACGAAAATAACCTAACACCCCCCACTCCGACTCCATCTATCGATGAATAGCAGAACTTTTAATGACTTTTTGAAATATCATGCTTGTCTCTTTAGTTCAGCAACTCGCCTCTAGATGGCATTGGTTAAATAATTATAATTGCATAAGTTGATAAAAAAAGCTATGCAATAGCTTTACCGCGGCAGTCTCCGAGTGCCACACGTCTTTTTTTTTAATAATACAACTATGTCTTTTGTAAACCTATGTTCTGTCAACGTAATCCACAGTTTTTACAATATCAGTAGTTATGTTTTCTTGTTTTATATAGGACCATCCTTCTAAAAGCTAGCTCAGATGGTAGCAATGGCAAAGTTGCTGTTAAGGAAACGATACGTTTTTGTTGTTTACTTTTCGACACTTTCAATGATTTGGTTTTCAAGGCCAGTAATAATACTCGTAGCATCTTATGATTTTTAATCCAGGAAAATCTTTTGAAACGTCATTTATTGAAATTTGTATCTAATAGTCGCAATATATTTTTAGTGGATTAAAATGCAAAGATTAAAGGTACAACTTTGGTATTCTTTGATTTACTATCTATATCACCAAGTATATTGTATAGTTCAGCGAAGGGCTTTGGGCAGGATTTGAATGTATCGTCAGTAAAAGCTTATTTTTAGAATCAATTCTCTCGCTTTAACTGAGCACAAAACAAGTATCCATGTACCTTCATAAAAATAGTACGCCTAAACGAAAGGTAAGCAAACGATTTCCAGTGATTCAAAGTCAAAATCAAAATCATTTATTAAATTTAGGCATCAAAGAAGCAACATATGAACGTCGATTATTCATTATAATGTATTTTAAATACTCTACCGCCGCGTTCCAAAAAATAAAGTGCAAGAAGCGGCAAGAAATTCGGGGCCATTAATTTCATACAGATCTTAACAATGTTTCTACTTAGGTTCTATTATTATTAAATTTTATGAGTGACAGATGACAACATGCCAAGTATTCCAAGCATCTTTGTCTTCTATATAATATCAGACTTTATAATTTCCCTCTGTGAGCTCAGTTATGTGTTTTGGAATTATTTTTGTTTTATTGTAAAAAATGCACACAATTTCCTAGGAACAACTTATTAGTCTTCGCAAGTTTAAAACTAGGTACAGCTACCCTATTAGTATTCCTAGTATTAAAATTAATCACTATTTAACTTATATTTATGTAAATTTTTGCGAACATACATTATATTTGCAGATACAAATATAATGAAGGCGAAGTTAATATATTGATTTCTTTAATCAAAACTCTAGAAGATTTCGTATATAGCACGTATTTGTAGGATAAAGATGGTATCAATATCAATAATATACAAACGACATACGTAGTTAACTATACACCGGAATCCATAGTTGACCTTGCTTTCGTTTAGTCCAACTAATTTTCGCACAGTATTTAATGTTCGTTTAAGTGCGGCAAAAGTTGTATGAGTATATTTTTTTCAAAGATCTTACACAAAGTTAGGTAGGATAGACTAGTATATAATTTGATGCGTCTGATTTCTCTCCAGTCTGAAAAATTTTAATTCTACTATATTTCATTAAATCAGGAAAGGCACCTCTATCTAAACAAAGATTAAATACGCGGACCAAATAAGGAGACATCTAACTTATAATTGACTCTACAATTTTTACCGACATTTCCCATAAGTCTTCAGCGTTCTTTATATTTAAACTTTTGAATGTTTTTGTAATTTCGAAAGTTGAAGTATATTCCAAAGAAAAACAGGGTACTTTGTACGTGCAATTAGCTTTAAGAATAGCTTCTGCTGCATTAGGACAAGAATTCAGTGACTTGGTGACTTCTAGTCTAGAGGTAAATTAGAGAAGTAAAAGTTTTTGCTACATTTATTGGTTCTGAAACTGTCTAATTATTACTTACAAGGACGCATGCAATGTCTTTTGTTTTTTTCCGGTCTCCTTATTTATGGTCTTCCAAACTGTTTTTTTTTAAATTTATATCTCACCTTGGTTATCAAATACTGTTTTCGTGAAATTTATCTACATGTTTTATGAACTATACAGACAATGTTGTACGTTGGATAGAGAGATATAGTATCTAAAAGTTTATGACTAAATCTTCCAGATCTGCAATCGCATTTCATGAGATTATTGTTCATTATATAACTCACTCATTGGAAGATCGGATTATTCAACAGTTTATTTTAAAAATTAGAAATAGTTTTTGCAATAACACTTATTGCTTTGTTAAGTTGACACAGGTGATACAATACTTTTAATTATTGTTTGACACCATAAGTGCAGCACCATATTTTGAGATACTGCAACAGGTGTGTTACAAGAATACAGGCGGTTATAAAGACCATGTCTAGTGCAGCACAATACGTTTTAAACCTGTACGATATGTCGATAATTTCATAAATATTATTGTAAAATGCAATATTTGCAAAGAATATGAATCTGCATGCCCATATCTGTTAAATGTTATAAAAGGCACAGTGTAATTATTGTATTTTAAAATTATTGATACCGTAACGCAGTGATAGGAGTGAAAAATAAATTGTCTATTGTAGGTAATAAGTGTGTAGACATGCATGAAAATTGTGTTAACATTAGTAATACAGTATAAACAATATATATAGCAGTGCAATAGATAGCAGTACAATCCTTAATTATTGTTAAGATCATTAGTAAAACTCAACTGTCTTTATCTTTTATGGCATAAAATTATAAAAAAAAACTTTTACACTTATTGTTATCAGTCGAATAACTACGTAAATTGTACATATTTAATTATTATTATTTTAGACAGCAGCTGAAATAAAATGTTCAACTGCTAAACCGTTTATTTTTTATTCATCCGCAATAATGATGGTTGGGATCGCCCTGAAATTTTAGACCAATTGCAAGCTCCATATAATAAAATCACTCGATTATTATTATTTTAATAACAACGAATTGTTAATAAAATAATTATTTGATAGATCACAAAATAGGATGCTTGAAATATATATCAATTATATTAAGAAATGTCAAATTAAAAAAAAACGCCAAGCTCTAATCTGTAAGAGCAAAGATCCGTGTTTTTTTCATGTAGTCTAAGTGTCAAATCAAAATCATAAAACAAGTCATCAACTGTCAATATGAGAGGTGTCATAGATAAGACCTATATCGGTGCTATTTTTAAGTCGAATGTATTCTAAGTGTGAAATCAAAATCACTAAATACGTCATCAACTGTCACTTTGACAGCTGTCATAGCTAAGACCTATATCGGTGCTATTTTTAAGTCGAATGTTATCTAAGTGTGAAATCAAAATCACTAAATACGACTTCAACTGTCACTATGACAGCTGTCATAGCTAAGACCTATATCGGTGTTATTTTCTAACCAAATTTAATCTAAATGTGAAATTAAAATCACTAAATACGTCATCAACTGTCACTATGACAGCTGTCATAGCTAAGACCTATATCGGTGCTATTTTTAAGTCGAATATAATCTAAGTGTGAAAACAAAATCACTAAATACGTCATCAACTGTCACTTTGACAGCAGTCCCAACTAAGACCTATATCGGTGTTATTTTTAAGTCGAATGTAATCTAAGTGTGAAATCAAAATCACTAAATACGTCATCAACTGTCACTATGACAGCTGTCATAGCTAAGACCTATATCGGTGTTATTTTCAAGCCAAATGTAATCTAAATGTGAAATCAATATCATTAAATACGACTTCAACTGTCACTATGACAGGTGTCATAGCTAAGACCTATATCGGTGCTATTTTTAAAGTCGAATGTAATCTAAGTGTGAAATCAAAATCACTAAATACGTCATCAACTGTCACTATGACAGCTATCATAGCTAAGACCTATATCGAAAGGAAAATTTTATGGTCAAACACAGCCATCTATTCCCCCTAAACCATGGTTTTTTAAATTCAAAAATATCAATAAGACAACTACTTCAACAATTTGTCGCCTGCGGTTGGGTCACGCATGCACTCCAGTTTTCTTGGTCAAAATTAGAATACGAGACCACTCACTTTGCGAATGCGGTCTTGATGAGGGTACACCGGACCACATTTTCTTAAGTTGTTCGAGATTACGGTATTCTTTGTACGACAAGTTACCATCATTCATATCTCGCCCTGCTAATCTAAGTTCTCTTCTATCACTCGTTTTTACCAAACACATCTATATTTTAAGTATGTTTATCATAGTTAATAAAATTAAATTGTAGTTTATCATAATTGTTTGTAGTAAACTAACATTTTTGTGTAGTCATTTTTATTATATTCAATACATAGTATACTTCATTGTAGTTCAATACATAGTATTTATTTTGTGCCGTCCTGTATTGTCCTATAAAAGTTGCTTCAAATAAAGTATCCTCAGACGCAAAATTGTTAAATGGTTGAAAAACTACCGATCATCTCGCTGCTTACCGATCATTCTCCATCGTTTGTTGCCCTTCCTATCCGCGCGAACTGTTATTGGCAAAATTGTGGTTACGCCGCACAAGCCATACAAACAAGAAGAAGAAGAAGAAGAAGTTATTTTTATGCCTGATGTAAGTAAAGTTTAGCTTTTGTAGTAAAGCTAAGTGTGAAATCAAAATCATTAAATACGACGTCAACTGTCAATATGACAGGTGTCATAGATAAGAGCTATATCGGTGCTATTTGTAAACCAAATTTATTCTAAGTGTAATCAAAATCATAAAATATGACATCAACTGTCATTTTGACAGCTGTCACAGGTAAGATATAATATATCTACACAACCAGTTGCGCCTATGGGAAAAAAAAGTTCAAAAGGCTCAACTAGTTAAGCCTCGTGTTTTAATCTAGGTCCCAGTTGAGCCTTCGACACATTTTTTTCCCGTAGGTACAACCAGTTGAGCCTAGGGCCCTAAACGGTAAGACTTTCTGCAGTACGAAAAAAAAATTGTTCACTCTAACAGACTCAAGTGACATAGGACTATTAGTGAGAATCAAAATTTAAGTATTTTATAACTTTATGAAGTTGCAGGAGATGGGCTGATGTGAAATATTGTTGTGATGTATCATCTCGCTTTTCCAAGCACACTAAGCTTTATAATTACTTATACTTATAATTACTAAGATAATTAAGCAATTTGTGTTACGGTATTATTAGCTACTAATTGATTGGCCAGAGCGCCCGCTGGCGTGATGTTGCTGTGAAAGAGGAGAGTAGGGCAAAACAGACACTGATAGGTCGTATTAAAAATTGTTAGTGGGAGTGGTGTCTGTGAACCTAGCATAACAATTTCTATTATTATGCTAGGTTCACAGACACCACTTATTATGGCTGTATGACCTTGTGGATGCAGAACTGTACAGTTTCAATCGTATTAGTGCACCTGAATTCAAAAATTCCTGAGATGTTATGTATAACTGCAAGCTATAGTGCAGCATCTTCAAGACTTAACAATCTTGTTAAAAAAAAATTACTTTGCTTTTTAGTGTGCAATTATTGCTTTAACGCCCTAAAATGAATAGAACTATTTATTTATAAGCATATTTGTGATCTATCTTCTCAGAACTCCTGAGATGCTTCAAGATGGTGCGAGAAGTTAAAATCTCATTTTTTTTAAATTGTTTTTTAATGTTTTTCACTAGAACTATTGTTGGAATGTCAGCAGTCGATAGAACTCTGTATTTTCAACCATATTTGTGGTCGTTAATTGAAAATTGTTGAGATGCTGGGTGACGGCATGCGAAGTTAACATCTCATTTTTTAAATTCGATTTTTCATGTCTATAATAGGTGAACTATTCAAAAGAACTATCAGGAACTATAGAACTATTGGGGATGCTACTAGAACTCCGAAAACATTTTGAGATTCTGGAAATCGTTATGTTCACAGACACGTGGGAGTGTAGTCATTTTTCCATAGTTACCGTACACAGTGTATGGTTGTGTTTATGGTACGAAAAATATTTGATGTGCGAATTATTATTAAAAAAATCCAATTCGACAGAACACATTAAATTTTCGATAAAAAATATTTAAATGAAAACACATTGGTTTTATCGTAATAAAATATTTAATTACAATTTTAAACTCTTTCGAACAAACTCAATTTATTTCTTTTTTGTCTCTTTTAATCAGGTTTGCACTTTGGATTATTTTTGTGTATAATGTACACGAATTTTTTAAAAAGTTTCTAAATCAAATCTGTATTCACCGTATTTCACGAATACATAGGTTTAAATATATACTTACTATGAATAAAGGAAAATTATTCTTATAAGAAAATAATATAATTTTTAAAGGTAGCAATCAAAATGCATTTTTATACAAAGTAGGTAAATCGACCCTAGTTTCCCCTTACACAGTCATGTAATGGTCGCCACGAGACGTTCCGATCACCATTGCGCTGCGATCTCTTTCACTCTCTCAAACAAAACGATCCACACATCTCGCTCATCCATTTCATGGAGGCAACAGTCACCCAAAATAAAACAAAATGACGATATTTTCTATTTCAATCAAAATAGCCATGCTTATGCGTGAAATAAAACATTTTTCTTATCTCTCACAGTGCCGACTCACAGACACAGGAAGGCATTTTGTCCACAACTTTTTCCTAAAAAACACGATTAGCGGTGACGTATTTACCGGACGCTTGTGGTGCAAGACCATGCGTTAGCATCTGTTAGTCTGTGTGCAAGACTGGTAGCGACTACGGCAATTACCTTGCATTCGTCTAGTAAAAATGGGGAGTTCACAACTCATCTACAGGTAAAAAAATATTAGTTGAAATCGGACAATGTGAAGAGGTAGCAAAAAAGTAATTATCTATGTCTTTTAGTATGGAAAGCGAAAGTACTAGCTATGCAATCCTCTTAATGTGTTCAATACAATACAAATTCATTCACTGAAGAAAAGGCAGTAAGGTCGTCAAGACTATAGCCTGGCCAAAAAGGCCGAAGGAAAAAAATATTACAAAATCTTCTCTATGGTTGTGTTGTGGTTCTTACGTCATCTAACCTAACCATATTCATATCAAATACATAATTCTTAAAATGCTCCTCAAAGTACATTGTAGTTATGCTCTTTAAATTCCACCGTTGCCATTCTGTAGTAGGTGCCTAAACAAATAGCAACGAAACTCCTGCATGACATGTATCACCTAAGTGATTTTGGTGAACACAACATACTCCTACCAAATAGAGAAACTTCCTCATTCATAAAAGTGATTAAATCGAAATGGGAAGACATTTATAACAATCCCAACGTTTTTCGGTATAAACTAAATAATTTAGAAGAGAGGACAATCGGTGGGAAGTATATATTACTGGTAAGAGAATAGTTAACTGGCTACAAAATGTTTAGTTGATCGCCTGGTTCTACTAAAACTTACGTTATGTATACATTTTATACTGAATGATAGGACACACATGATTCTGGCTTAGAAAAGTACTTATATTTCTGTAAATAGGTACAGTACTATATACATACTTTACATACAGTGTGTTACAACAAAAATGACTGAAACCTTTGAATTTATATTTTTCAGCTTAACCCTGATCGTAGTGTGAACCGGAGACAACCTGAACTTATCGATGATATTCACCAGCCCTATAATGAACATAGATTTAATTTTAGCAAAGTTTCTCCAAATGAGATACTTTTTTCTATGAATTATAAAGGGGATGGTATGTATTCTAGGATGAATATATTGATTTGATATGATTTTTAGTATTCTCTTTCAGCTAATGTCAATAATATCAATTTACTTGTAATCTGAATGTACATTACATCACAAGTCAATCATTCCCTTTTTTCAGAGCATAGTCTTGTTGTTAATGTTAGTCCAATATCACATTATCACACTCTGTTGTGTCCCTCTGTAAAAAAGAAACTGCCTCAAGTTGTTACCAAAGATAGTTTGTCTTTAGTACTTGAAATTATGTTTCTAGCACAGGATCGGTGAGTATTGGTTTGGTATATAATTTGTAAGCTACTGCCAAATTGCTTAACTATAGAAAAATTTGTCATTAAAACATTTATATAATCATACTAACTGAGCCAAATCTGTATGTACAATATTTATTGAAAACTAGCGACTACCCCTGACCTTGTTTGTATAATATGCTTGGCCTTCAGCCTCGCCAAAACCTCCTATCTTTTCTGGGTTTTTCTTTCATAAGACCTTTCTACTCACAATAATTAACACAACAAAAAAAGCATTAGCGAGATTGTTCCATCTGTTCTCAAGTTATAGCATGACCAGGAGAAATAGAGGTTCAATTTTATATGTATGAATTGTATATTTTGTTACCAAGAAGTCAAAAATATAGTTGTTACAGAATTTGATGAAACTTGATAACTAATATTTTGGTGTAACATATAGGATATTTTTATCCCCTAAAACAAAAGGATTCTTCTGGAATAAGGAACGAAAGTTAAAAATATTAAGTAAATTAACTACTAAACAGATTTTGAAGTGGATTATCTCTGTCTACTATCTGAAAGATTAACTTAAATTCTAAGCCATGTTTCATCTCATGATATTGGAAAGTTATTAACACTCTGTAATGGTTTATAGCAATGAAAAGTATATTTCAATATTAATTTCCAAAATTACCAATAACTTTAAAGATAAATATAATCACATTTACTTAATGAATGTACTATCATTATATTATTACATTTAGGAGCAATTTACTATGGTAGACATCAGTATAGGTTTACAAACCTTAGAGATGTCATTATATAATATAGGTACTCATAGTGCAGTAATGTCACTCTAAAATACAATTTAATTGTTCCAGTGACCTGAAGGTTGCATTTAACAGCTTGTGTGCCCTTGCTTCGGTAAACCATCTACATTATCATCTGTTATTGGTGAAGCACACACTGCCTGTGGAATTAGCGGTAAATACATCTTTTTAAATACGTGATAGAAAGATAATCATCATCATAATTTACATCACACTGGCTACATCCTGGGTCAAAATTAGTTTTATATTAATAAAAATGTATACTTACTAAATAAAACCTTTAATAGAAGGTAGTAGCAGAGTAAGGTTAAAGCTACAGAGGTTGTGAGGGTTGAAGAGTACCAGGAAGTACTGCCTTCTGTCCCTGGTCCTTGGTCTAATCCTAGTAAGTCTCTCTAACCAACCCATAGTTGATAACCTGTCTGGGACCTGGGTTCAATCCTCGGACAGACAAATATTTGTGTCCATGAACATGTCTGTTGACCTGTGTCTGGGTGTATGTATATCAGTATAAGGTTCAGAAGTCAAAGTCAAAGTCAAAGTCAAAATCATTTATTCAATTTAGGCATCAAAGACGCACTTATGAACGTCAATTTTTCATTATAATGTACTTTAAAGCCTACCGCCGCATTCCAAAATACATAGAGCCAACCGAGAAGAAGCGGCAAGAAACTCGGGGCCATTCTTTTTATATAGATGTTTTTACAATGTTTTTACTTAGGTACTACAAATATTAGCTCCAGTGTGTTGCCTTACAAAACAGAACATAATAATGGTATCAGTAGGGCAAGACACGCTACACTTTGACATCTTAGTACACGAGTAGATAGATCCTGGAGTGATCAGTCCCAAGCTGTTTTATCCTCCAAGTAATCCGAAATTTTGTAATAACCTTTTTGACAGAGTTTAGTTTTAATAGTAATTTTAAACTTATTAATAGGCAAATCTCGGATAACATTGGGAACTTTATTATAAAATCGTATACATTGTCCCATAAAAGAATGACTTATTCTGTGGAGACGCGTTACATGTATGGATAGCTTGTGCTTATTTCGCGTGTTGATCAGAATCTGACTAGTTTGAAACCTGAAGACGTGTGGATGTTGTTCCATATTATTATTAGGTAGGTACTTACTAGCGACTGCCCGCAACTTCGCGTAGTAGGCTCGGCCTTCGGTGTCGCCATAACCTCCCATTTTTTCTTGTATAAGAACCTTTTGACAATAATAAACACAACAAAAAATAATTAGCAAAATTGTTTCATCCATTCACGCGTGATGTGATGACGAAGGAATATTGAGAAGTTTTTATATAGATTAAAATCTCTCACTGTGAGTTATGAGACCATTTTCCGAATCTAAACGCTTTGCGTCCCATAGACATATGTATAAGTCAGATTCATTCATAAATCTTGTTTTAATTATCATGGTATAGAAAGGATTAAATTAAATGATCATCAAAAGAATATCCATCGCCCATAGTTCCTGTTGAACCTACTCTAGATTTGTACTTGCCAAGCTTCTCTTTCGCAGCGTGACGCTTAACATCAGGCGAGCGTATTCGTCTCTTTGCCATCATAAAATCTGCTTGTCCATAAATAGATAAAGGTAACCAACAAAACATACCTACTCAGTTCCCTACGTGACTTGGTATGTGGGTCCACAAACGCGAGTCTTAAGTTTTCCTTTATGAGTAGCTGGTTCGCCACAATTCAAATGTGAGTGAGTCTAAGTGAGGACAAACCATTTTATTACTCAACACTTTGAAATTACTTTCGCATTTGTCTGTTAATAATGCGATGTGTTTAATTGTATTAAACTCTTACAGAAATGGAGACAGGTAAAGGGCTCTCTGCACTGCACACAGGACTATGTGGCACCAGCGTTTTGTTTCGAAGTAGAAAACAACCATTCAGATGAAAGCGCTGCAGAAATCTACAAGCTGATCCAACATTTATTAGCCAACAATATAGCACATAATATTCTTATAACCATGATAACTATGAATGCAGCAGTATATGTCTTTCCGAGGAAGGGTACTGCTGGAGTGAAACAACTGAAAGCTTTTAATGTGGCCGCTTTTGAGCTGAGTGGCTTGATGATTATGCATTGTGAGTATTGGCACAATGTATAGTAGGTACTATGAATTTTTCTGTGGGTTTGGATAGTACTAATATCTCCTCTTTATATTCTATGCTAATGTCAACTTTTTCATTTCTTCGTATCCCATTGCAATTTAAAATATGACACAAACAAGATTCAATGGATTTGAGTGGTTTGTTTACCTGTTTTATCAGGTAAAGATGAACAGAATTTAGGTACCTAAATAATAAATTTAAAACAAACTAGCACCCGGCCGCGACTTTATGCATGACATGCATATATCGCTATCCCTCTAAAACTACCCATAGAATAGATTCCAGATAAAATGTTTGCCTACAGTCAATCGGGGTAACTTTGACAGCTCAATAATTTTTTTTTTCGATAGCACTATAGCGGACGTCTTTCCTCTTAAATAAGACTGCACTTTATTAGTGTTCTCAGAGTTTTACCCAAATATTGAAATAATTGTACAATACATTGTACATTAAAAATAATTGAGATATTCATACTTTTCTTCAGTGTCAAAGTTACCCCCTCTACATGGGTAACATTGACATGAAACCAGTCATAGAAATCTGGTTCTAAATGATTTATTTGATCTTCTGGGCAAAGAGTACTTACCTTTATATACTGCTTCTGGGTAACATTAGGTTATGTTTCTATCAAGCTTAAGGTACGGTTGATACAATAAAACCATAAAGTTTGATAGTAGTCAAATTTTTTTTTTTAAATTCAAGAACAATGAAATTGACAGAGAGGTTCAGAGGGTTATACATTCATAACAAAAAAATCCTAAAAAACGAAAGGGGTGTGAGTGTTTTTATGCTCACTGAGTTACACTTAAACCATATAATTAAAAAAAAAACTATAATTAAGCACTGTAAAGTATTTGATAGCTTATTCACCCCACTCCAAATACAGTAAATCATTATCTATTTTGTACGTCCCATGACGTATTATTTGATTTTTTTCAATACCCAGTGTTGTTATTAAATCTGCATGATTGATTTTTATGATGTATAGGTGTTGGCCATCTCCAACCCCCATCCATGCACTTGTTCATAGCCGCAATTATATAGTACGGGTATGAAGCAGACACTACCTTACCAGGAAACAAAGACCCTTCGTTTCTAAAGACGACTTGAGTTCCTGGCAAGACAGACAGTTCAGTAGTGTCTACCCCTTCATTATGAATCTTCTCCAAAATTCCGTCCATAACAACAAAGTCTTCCACTATAATGTTATCACTATCGTCCGTCGTTTCTTCCCTAACTTCTGGCGTCACTTCACGTTCTATTTGCTCCAAGTCATAAGTTCTCGTGTCGTTGTTCATCTTAGTCTCACTGCTCCGGTTGTCGTTAATTTCTTTAGATGCTAATTGTCTTACGCTACAGTTATCTTCTTCTTCGTTTTCTTTTTCCTGGATCTTCGATTTCTTTTTATTTTTAGAGCCTTGAGGACGACCCCTTTTTACAGCATTCTTAGGTTCAGCGCTTTTATTTGCTTCCGTTTTATTTTTATCTTTGTTCTTATAGTATAATTACACTTCTTCCAGCGATACACTCTTACCAGCGCTAATCGGCATTTGAAACTTCCTTTGGGGTTTGATGCCTAGATCAGTGTTACGCAATTCCGTCAAATAGCCGATAAAACTATCTCCTAGAGCTTCTTTAACACTCTCGGCGTTAACTTGAGATCTGGCGTACTCACCTAGTCGACTCAACGCCTCTTGTCTATTTAGCGGGTGTATGCCAGCAGCCTTAAAACCTGCCATTATATTGGCTGAAGACTGTTCGGCACCCAATTCTAGAGCTTTTTTTATTAGTGGCGTAAAGCAGTTTTTAGGAAGACTAATAGCTTTTTTTCCTGTCGCTGTTTCTCTCCAACTAAGAAGAACTTTCCTCCAATTCGATTTCAAAGCGCTGAAGTAGCCCACATCGAGTGGCTGTAATATGTGGGTCGAGTTCGGTACTAGGCAGATGAATTTGATGTTGTTTTCTTCACACAGCTTTAAGGTGTTCACAGAAATGTGAGAGCTCAAATTATCACAGAGGAGAACTTTTTTCCCTTCTCTCTTTAATGCTATTGGAAGAAAGTGTGTTTTAAACCAGTCATCAAAGCTCTCTAGGTCTATCCAACCGCTCTTAGTGACAGTCATCCGCGAGCCAGGTGGAGCTCCGATAAGCCAATCTAACCAAGTTTTTTTGGCTTTGAAGATGAAATAGGGAGGAATTATCTCCCCAGCGGCACTCCCACAGAAGACTACTGTGTAGCACGATTTTGTTGAGTTACGAATAACTTCCGGATTGCGACATTTTCGTCTAAAGACCATTTTCTTCTTATTAGGATCGTCGTGAAAGCCGCTCCCATCAAAATTGAAGATATTCTCCGCAGGCACACCATTTAGTTCAATTTCGAGATTATCAAAGAATTTGTTGATTGTTTCTTCATTTACCTGGGCCCTGCTTCGACTTATGTTTTTACCATTTGTAAGTTTTATATCAGGGTGCCTGCTGAGAAATAACTGACCCCATTCCCATCCAGGACGATTATCTTTAAAAACTTTTACTGTTTTTTTGATGGAATTCAAATATCGTTGTATAATAAGTGTGACATCATCTATTTCTACAGGCATTCCATTATCCGCCAATGCCTTCACATGTTCTTTGACTATGTTTTCTTCCAAATCAGTTAATGCTGTGGGCCGCCCAACTTTGTTTTTGTGTTCGTGTTTAATTTTGTTTTTAAGTGTGTTGATTGGTATCTTAAAATGTTTGCTTGCAGAATAGGCACTTAACTCTCCAGACTTAACCTTCTCTATACATTCTTCTAATAATTCTGGTGTGTAATTGGATTTTATTCCATACTTACGAGTACCCGGCGTTGGAACTTTCTTCTTTCTGCCCATGGTTGATCGTAAATGACCTACAGACAAATTATACATACTAAATTTAAATTATTTATTCCTACCATATTATAGTAGAATAATGCTTATCTTCCTATCACAAGAAGAATGTCAGCTGATTAAGATAACAGCTGACATTCTCCTTAAGCCTTAAGCTTCTATAAACCCAAGAAAACTGTGTCAAAGTTACCCAGCAGAAAACTCAATCATCTTTTTATTATCAGGGTAACTTTGACGGTGTCAAAGTTACACAGAAAGTGCTTAGAAAACAACAATTCTCAATTTAGAGCAAATATCGGAAAAACTAAGAGTAAGATAACAAATATTATTAGCAAATCTGAAAATATATTAATTAATTACCATAATAAGCATCATACATACCTTTTCGACAGCTCAACTGAACCACAATCACAAAAGTTATTCACTGATCAGGAACATAAAATACGCGCGTAAACTTTGAAAAAAACTTTCTATTCAAGTTTGTTTGACAAGTCACTTTTTTTTTAACCCTTAAATGCATAGAGTTTTTTACAGTATGGATTTTAAAATAAGACATTGAGCATGTGTATTATGTGTGTTTATTTAATAATAAAATAATAAAAAAACAGTTATAGACAGTATTTGACATACTTATGTAAAAAAAAAATATGATGGATAAATCCATCACCATGCACTTATAAGATATTAAGTAGTATGGAATGTAGTAAAACAGTTGTTATTTTTATTGAGGCACAAATTGATGCCACATTTGGTACAGCTAATAGTGGTATAGCCTGTACACTGTGGATACTTGCACCGAAGAGATACTCCAACATATGGCCAATGCCCTACACCGTCCGTTCGTACATCCTTTGGGGGAATTGGTTTTGACTGGGCTCTTTTCTTTTTGACTTGCAATTCATGTTCAAGGCTAGAATTGCTGGGTCGACCTCTTTTATTACTAATGCCTTTATTGCATAAAACATAAGCCAACTCATTTCTAAACTCTCCCAAATTTAAAATATCTTTCTTTGCAACACCATCCTTTATTGCATAATTTTTATATATAATCCTTGCATTGATAACAGCCAGATCTAGGAGGTGGAAGAAGATTCGTATATACCATTTACGACTCTTGACTCTTATATGGTATCGACCCAAAAAACTATCAAGTAAGTCGACCCCACCCATATGACTGTTATATTCTATAATTGCTTTCGGACACGTTATATCAACTTTTACCTTATTTTTCTTGTCAAATCTTTTCACACTTGTTACTGGCTCTGCTCCTACATAACTTGACAACATGGTAACTATTTTATTATCTTTCCAAGCAATTGTTGATAAATCAATTCCCTCATATGATGTTGTTTTTTCTGCATAAGTACCCCTAGGAGTACTCTTTTTCATCATCTCTTTTTTATCCGGTAATTTGTTGTTGGGAATTCTATTTTGTTGTATTGTGCAAAGAGAATGAATTCCTTGCTTGGCCAGATAAATTACTAAAGGCAAAGATGTGTAGAAATTATCAAAGAAGATAATATGATTGACCATCCGTGGTATATCTCTGGCCAAGCGAAGCACAATATTACTTGTAGATCCTAAGTCAGGCTCTCCTGCTGGTCTCATGGTTAGGTCTTGGTCAGAATAAATTTCAAACTTGTATGCGAATCCAAAAACACTGGATAGAACATACAACTTAAAACCCCACTTGTGGGGTTTGTTTGGTAGATATTGTTTCAGGTAATGTCCAACCTTAGTTGAACACATCTGCTCATCTATTGATAGCCTTTGCTGTTTAGTTATGCTAGAAAAAGTCTTATTCAATCCATCAATTATTGGCCTTACTTTGTGCAAGCGGTCATGACCTGGTTGGTTAACTGGTATATGACTATCATTATCATTAAAATGTATGTACTTTTTAAACTTTTCAAATTTATTAACATCCATAACCTGTTTTATTGGATCATATCCAAATTGTTTTGACCAGTATGCTCGGGTAGAGAGAAAATGCTGAACAGACATATAAATTAGAATGCCTAAAAATTTTCTCAAGTCATGGTCATACATTACAAAAGAATTGTTGGGGTTTTGCTGTACAGCATACAAGTTTGTTTCTCTGACTATTTTTTGACACAGTTCTGGAGTAAAAAAATATTCGAAACACATGTATGGCGTTTTTAGGGCTTTCACTTCAGGTCCTAAATCTGTGTTGTCCCTAAATTCAATATTTGACTCTGAAAATTGAAATGGTATATTCTTCCAAATCAGCTTTCTCTTATCTAAAACCAAACTCGAGCTTGCAAGGTTTTCTGTTACTACCGATTCCATAGTATCCTCAATGAGAGGTGGGTCCTGCACTTCATGTTGTACATCAGGTAACGGAGGATCATTTTCCACATCATCTCCTTCCACCAAGTCTTCCAGAACTTCATTTCTGTTAGTATAATAGGTACTTTCCTCATTATCTTCTGTGTCAGACATTTCCATGCCATCTTCAGACAGATATCCTCCTTCTAAAGAAGCCAAGTAGTCTTCAATGTCTTTTTCTCTCAGACGTTCCCTTTGAGAAGACATTTTGACTGAAATATAAACGAATAATAATTAAAATTTGAAATACATCAAAAAACAATAAATGTATTCATAAAGTGCGATTTCCATACATGGGAAGTGACGAATAATGCATAATGATGGAAATATCCATCATAAAATAACGGTGCCCAGAACACACAAAAAACTATGTTTTTCTAATAATCTTTGCAATAATAATAGAGAACATACCTTATTTTATCCGTAAATTATTTTTATAGTTTATAATTTGCCGCAAATGTTTATCAAATATCACTCTCAAATCACAAAACTCTTATTATTCTTATTCTTTGTTTTCCTGGCTTTTGCGATATTGTCGCAATTTCGCCAATGTCGCGTCGGTAGAGCGAAAACAAACGCAGGAGATTGATCGGTGGCGGGAAGAATGATCAGCGATCGTGACTCTTACATAATTTTTTTATCCCTGGGCATATTTTCCTGAGGAAAAGACACACATAAGACATACACAGGACAACACAATTATATAATTACACATACTATCATATCCAGTTATAAATATATTATATTAGTACTACAAATCTATGTTAACTACAGTCATAGTTTTATTTTGTTCACCAAGATACATTTATTTAGTATATATACAAATGGAGTAAAGGAAAGGGAGAGAAGGGAGCTGAGGTTGGTAGGACGAGGAATATCAACAGGAAGCATGTCATAGAGAGAACAGCGCAGCTTCGAGCAGTTGAAAAAGATATGATCTGCGGTCCCTTCATCAAGTCCACATTCACATAATGAGTGATCACGGATTCTTATCTTGGCCAGAAACACTGGAGTGCATGAGTGTCCCAGCCGCAAGCGGCATATGGTGGAGGTGGCAATCTTTTTTACTTTTTTATATTTAAAAAACCAAGGCTTTAAGGGTATGTTGTGCTGAAGTTGACCATAAAATATTCCCTTGATTACTTTTGAGTCCTGCCAAAGTTTTTCCCAGGTTTTTCTCATTTGAGGCTGACACATAGAAGAGAGGTCGTGAGAGAAAATTTTGTAATAGTCTTTGTTGCCATGAAGAGTTGCGTGTCTGGCGCACATGTCTGCATTTTCATTTCCTGGGATGCCTACATGTCCAGGGATCCACGCAAGGACTACCTTCAGACCAAGTTGGTGACTATTATAAAGGGCTTCTTTTATTTTTAGGATAATAGGGAAATTTGACTTACATTTAAACTGATTAGCGAGGATAGCCTGAAGACTGCTTTTAGAATCTGTGAAAATAATTGCCTGGGATACCCTATGCGAGTTGACATACATAACTGCCTCCAAAATAGCAATAGCTTCGCCTGTGAACACAGAAGCTAAAGGAGGGCATTTATGATTCAAAATAATTTTATATTTAGGAATCCAGACAGCAGTACCTACATCACTGTCTTGTGATAATTTGGATGCATCTGAGTATATTGTAAGCCAGTTTTTCCATTTGGAGTCAATTATCTCATAAAAAGTTTTGCAAGGTTCTATTGTATCTTTGTCTATGCCGAAATTAAGGATAATGGAGGGCTGGAAAATTATAGATTGATAACTGATTGAGAATAAGGGATTATTTGGATATTTAACTACAGGGTATAAGAGCTCTGAATATCGAATGAAACTACGGATAATACAGGGGAGATTTGACTCAGTTCTGATTTCTTGTGTAGTGTAAAGGTTATACAGCTTTTGAATTTTACTTATAAGAGGGTGAGAAGAGTTCTGCACCAGCTTGAAAAAAAATCTGTCAGACAGAAACTGTCTACGAAGGTGAAGTGGAGGCTCAACACTCTCGACCTGCATAGCATTAATAGGTGAAGATCTCATGGCCCCAAGGATAATGCGAAGGCATTTGGACTGTATTTTGTCCAGCTTTGCTAGTTCTGCTTTATTGCCCGGGTCTAGAAGAAATGTACCATAGTCCAAATGGCTGCGAATAATTGCATTGTACAGAAGTTTCTGAGAGAATGGGTGGGATCCCCACCATGACCCAGATAGAGCTCGAAGAATATTGATGTTTTTTTCACACTTCATAACAGTGTTAAAATGTTGTACTCCCGTCAGCCTGGAGTCTAACCAGACTCCCAAAAATTTTACAGAGCTTTGTTGTGGAATAGTTTCATTTTCACATCTTAAGTTGATGTTAGGGATGACTCTTTTTTTGGTGAAGATAATAGAGTTACTCTTAGATGCTGATATGGAGAGGCCATGGTCAGATAACCAGACTCCAAGATACTCTAATGCTGAATTGAGTTTACTTTCCGCTTCTGATATACATTTTGTTGACAGATATAGTGCTAGATCATCAGCATATTGTAGGACATGGCAGAAAGAATCCACAGTAAGTGCCAGATCCCTAGTATATAGGCTGTAGAGGATAGGGCTAAGAACTGAGCCTTGTGGGAGCCCTTTCCATACAGTCCTGGGTGACAGATGGGTGTTTTGGTTTCTAATCAAAATAGTTCTTTGCATCAGGAAGCAGCAAATGAAACGAGTCATCCTCACGGGAACACTCAGCTGTAACAGTTTGTTTCTGAGTTCAGGGAGGAGAACATTGTCATAGGCTGATGAAATATCAAGGAATACTCCAATGAGGTATTCCTTGGTCCTGAAGGAATGATGTATTTCAGTAGTAAGAATGCTGAGGCTGTCAAAAGTACTCATTCCCTTTCTAAAGCCAAATTGGGATTTGGGGAGTAGCAATGAAGATTCAAGCAACCATTCCAGCCTATTCTTTATGAGTAACTCTGCAATCTTGGCCAACACACAAGATAATGCAATAGGACGGTAGGAGTTAGAGTCAGTTGCGTTTTTACCTGGTTTCAAGACTGGTATGATGATTTGTGTGTTCCATGTTTCAGGAATAAGGCCTTGGTCATAAAACATGTTAATAAGGTTCAGAAAATATGGCTTAGTTTTTTCAGTAGCTCTTGTGATGAAGGAGTATGTGATACCATCTACCCCAGGTGAGGAATCCACTAATCCATCCATAGCCACTTGTAATTCATCATAGGAAAATAGACTATCAATATTGTTGGAGGTGTAGATAGGAATGGGAATATTGAATGTGAGGGCTATGTGAGTAAAAGGAGGAGCAAGCTTATTGGCAAATTCATAAATCCATGCTGAGGAGTTTGAAGTTAGATTTAGGTAATTACAATAGCCTCTAAATTTGCGAATTTGTCTCCATACTAAAGATGGAGGAGTAGTGGGAGTCAGGCTCTCACAGAAGTGAATCCATCCTCTTTTTTTTTTATTTGATAGTAATCGCCTGGACTTTGCAGCGGATTTTTTGTATAGTAAATAATTACTCATAGTCATAGAGGTATTATAATTAGTTTCGGTCTCATTCCGATTTCTGACTATGTTTGAACATTCAGAGTCCCACCAGGGAGGGGAGGGACGGTTGCACCAGGGTTTTTTGAGAGGGATATGTTCATCAGCTGAGGCAGTAAGAGATTCAATAAATTTTGTATAGCATATGAGAAGATTATTAGGATTGGGGTTAGGAATTAGTTGTACTCTATTATTAAGGTTACAGGAGTATAATTCCCAGTTAGCTGCTGAAAGTCTATATTTTAGGAGTGGGTTTGGACAGCTTTGAGGAGGAGTTCTCTGAAGTAACTTAATTATTATAGGAAAATGGTCACTACCATATGAGAGAGGTAGCACCTCCCAGGATAAGACAGAGGACAGGGATGGTGAGCAGGCAGTTAAATCCACTGCACTTCTGGGGTTTTGGGATGGTGATACACGACGAGTAGGAGACCCATCATTTATTACACAAAGATTTGCCTCATCAAATGCATCCAAAAGAGAGTAACCAAACTGGTCACAGTGGGCCGAGCCCCAGGTGTGGTGAGCATTAAAATCGCCCATCACTATAACAGGAGTAGGTACGGATAAGATGATTAGAAGGATGTCAGGGATCAGATAGGAGTGGGGATGGGGGATATAAAATGATAGAAATGTGATGTTAAAAGCTCTAACAGCCACAACATTAAATTCTGTGCTGTGAGCAGGGATAGATATCTGTGAAAAGGTTAAGCTATGCTTAATCAGCAGGGCACTTCCTGCATACCCATCCTGGCGGTCATCCCGAAGACATGAGTAGCCCGAAACTCTGTAATGAGATCCAGGCACCAGCCATGTCTCCGAGATGGCTACCAGGATGGGTGAATATTTTCTGATTAAGTAATATAAATCATGAGTCTTCGCTCGAAGACTGTTGCAATTCCATTGGATGATTGGACACTGGTCCATTATGTCCTATTAGGGATGAGAGTTGGCTTATCATGTGGGCAACGTTGGTCGGTAAGTTAATGGAGTTCTGGGAGATGATGTTGATGATGATTGTGAGCAGTTGCACAAGAAGCTGTTCTTGTGGTAACTCACAGGGAGAGGAGGGTTGTGACATTTGAAGGGCAAATCCATTTGGGAGGGAGGAAGGTACATTGGCTATGATATTTTGGTGGGCAGCTTTATCATAGGTCTTTCCCAGGGGTGGTCTTGGCTTGGGGTTGTGTACTACCGTTTTTCTGTATGATTGTACATGGGGATGAGACTGAGGAGGGACCACTGGAACTGATTGTGGGGAATGGGAATCAGGTGCATATGAGGCCTTAGTAGCTTCAGTATAAGTCATGCGCACATTTGGAATCTGTGAAGATGCATCCTGATAAGAAATTCCATCTCGAGACATAATGAGCTTAATGGATTTCTGCCTGTCCTGTTCAGGGCAGGTTCTGCTGGTAGCAAAGTGATGGGCAGAGCAATATAAACACGTGGAGGAAGGCTCTTGGATACTACACTCATCTCCCGTATGGGGTTGAGCACATCTGTAGCACCTTGGTTTAGATCGACACTGAACTTTGATGTGGCCAAACCGGCAACAATTCATACACTGTATAGTAGGAAACTGATAGGTCTCAACGGCTAAGGAAGAATAATATGAGAATACTCTTGTTGGTAACTTTTGGCCTCTAAACGTCAGAACAACAGTTTGTGTTGGTTCCCATGTGATATTACCGTCCAGTTTAACTTTCCTATTCATCCGCCTAGCCTTAAGGATTTGAGCACATTCACCTGGTGTAATTAATGACTCAACAAACTCGTCCATGGACCAATCAACAGGCACTCCTCGTACTAGTCCCATTCGTGTCACATTATAAGTAGGTATAAAAGCCTCATACTTATGCGTCCTCAGCAAAGGGTTATTTAAAAACTTATTCGCTCCCGAGGCTGATTTAAACATAATCGCGATTTTATTTCGTCCAACTCGTTTGACACCATCCTGACAAATGTTGTCGATTTTATTTACATATAGGAATTGTCCGAATTTGATGGGTCTAATTTGAGTACCCGCGGCTGGGTCAGACTCTATTCTGGATACGTGAACGATGAAGGGACCGGAGTCAGTTGGCTCATAAGACCTTATCCCATCCACAACAATTGAAGGGTGGGTGTATACCGTTTGGATCGAGGCTGACGCTGTCTCAGAATCCGTAATCAGTTTTTTACGAGGGGCAGGTTGATCATCGTCGTAATGTTGGCGTTTAGTCGCCGTCGCACAGGCCGTCTTTGCTAATGGCGGACCTGGGTCCGGCGGATCAGGGGAAATGGGTTCCATTTCCCCTAAAAACAAACAAAACACAAATAAAAACTCACCACCACCTGTCTAAGAATAAATATGCCTCAGAAATAAGTAAACCGACTCAAAATGTGGATTTTAACACTTAAAACTCGACCCAATCTCTCTAACACGTGTGTCACGCTCGACTTCTTCTTCGCGACCTATGCCAAGTAAGTTTTCACCGCCAACCCACAAAACTCTCTAACAGCAATTCTTCACTTTGACATGTCAATTGAAGTTGACAGCTTTGACGTTAATATTTTTTCTTCGTTCAGAAATGTTGCTGGTACATTAAATATTCGGATACATGTACGTATAAAATCAGTGTGGTCACACCAGCTAAAAAAAAGTTAAAATTCTTTATGATGGAAATTTCCATCACTATGAAATTAAGGGTAGGTGTGTTTACGAAGTTAGTTACCATCACTTATCAAAAATATCCATTGATAGAAATATGCTGGTTTCCACAGAACAAAAATAAAAATACTTGGGGCTCCTTATGTCAATGTTACCCTAATCAATCAAATTTACCCAAATTGACTGTATTGTATGTTATCTTCATTCCAAAGTTCATCAAATCTTTCAAATCCGTTGAGTATGTCATGGTTTGGTCACATCAACGTTCAACTTCAATGCCATCATCGCCTTAACCCTTTGCGTCTCAGAGACGTAAATATACGCATATCAGTATCATTCTTAAATCTTTTGTTTTAATTATCACGGTATGGGAAGGATTAAACAACGCAACAACAAATTAGTGGAACACTGGAGCCGTCAACGCTTATTTCATTTCCATAATTAACGTGTGATAACTTTTATTATACAAATGTACTAGTTGTGCCCCTCGGTTTCACCCGCCTGGTGATGGATGATAATAAAAGTATTCCTGTAAACCAGTGCCTCAGTTGTGGCCGCTTCAACGCAATAAATCTCTTTGATGTAGCAAAAAATCCACCAACCTATTTATCGCCCAGCGTCAACAGCAATGTTAATGCCGTTGTCAAATTATCGCGATAAGCGACATCTACAGTTAACGTTCATCACCGCGATAGTCAATAACGGCATTTCTCGATGTGGTCGAGCCATTACAAGCATGCACTCACTTACACAACAGTCTGCATGGTTCAGAGGACTGACATTAGACAAATTAGAGTATACTAGCTGCGCCCCGTGGTTAAGCTCGCAGTGTAAATGATGGATGATCATGTATTCAAGTATCCTATGTGTTATTCCAGCACCTCATCTACTTCCATACCAAATTTCATCAATATTGCCCCAGCCATTTGAGCATGAAAGTAAAAAACATCCATCATACGAACTTTCGGGTTTTTAATATTAGTAGGATGTACATAGTATTTTTATTTGTTTCAGCTCCTGAGACATTCCACACCCTTCAGTCGGAAGATCTTGAAACTGAGTTGAAGAAGTGGAAAATAAATGACTTTGATACATTATGTAGAGAAGTTGAGCTATTGTATTAAGTTTTGTGATACAGTTGACCAGGCATAATAAATCATTTACTGAAAGAAAATATGGTATTACTGTCTCCTACTATCAAAAGATGTACAGGCAAGTTGTGTGCCTAATAAGCAGTTAGCTTGTAACACTGCCAGCTGTCATGAGTAGGCATGATATGACTTCCCCATCAGGCTCACATTCTCTGTCATCCATCACTATGGGACATGTTAAATGGTATTAAACTACTAACCATCTCGCTGCTTATCATTATCATTCTCCATTGTTTGTTGTCCACTCTATCCGCCTGTCATTGGCAAAATTGTGGTGATGCCGCACAAGTCGCTCAAACAACTTGAAAATCACATTGATATGAAAAATGCATGCTCTTTTTCACACCACCACCGAGGTAGAACACAAGGTGCGTTTTTTTTATAGTGGTGTCCCCAGTAGGCCTAGTCCACTGTCTTCAGTTCAAGGGCCTTACTATCAGCTTTGCAAAACCATGCAAGTTCTGTGTAGTTCTTATACAGTTTTTAATGATATCATGCTATGACCATTCATTTAGCTGAACTGTTTGAACATTGTTTTCCTCAAAGGTGAACAGAAGCAGTCTGGCATTCTAACAATTTACTTATCCAACATTGCAGATCATCATCATCTCAGCCGTAGGACGTCCACTGCTGAACATAGGCCTTCACCATGATTTTCCAAAAGGACCGGTTGGAAGCGGCCTGCATCCAACGTCGTCCTGCGACCTTCATCAGGTCGTCTGTCCACCGTGTCTGTGGACGAACTACGCTGCGCTTGCCGGTCCGTGGTCTCTACTCCAGAACCTTTGGGCCCCATCGGCCATCTGTTCTGCGTGCTATGTGCCCTGCCCACTGCCACTTCAACTGGCTAATCTTCTGGGCTATGTCGGTGACTTTCGTTCTACTACGGATCTCCTCATTTCTGATTCGATCACGTAGAGAAACCCCGAGCAAAGCCCTCTCCATAGCTCGTTGTGCGACTTTGAGCTTTTCTATGAGGCCCATAGTAAGAGACCACGTTTCAGTGCCATAAGTCATCACTGGTAACACACATTGGTCGAAGACTCTTGTCTTGAGGCACTGAGGTATTTTTGACGAGAAGACTTCGCGAAGTTTCCGGAACGCTGCCCAGCCGAGTTGGATTCGACGATTGACCTCTTTCTCGAAGTTGGACCTGCCTAGTTTGACTGTCTGTCCCAGGTAGATGTACTCGTCAACAACTTCGAGAACTGAGTTCCCAACTGATATTGGGGTAGGAGGTACAACATGGGCATTAGACAGAATTTTCATCTTATCCATGTTCATCTTAAGACCTACCCGTTGGGAAACTTGATGGAGGCCTTCGAGCATTGTACAGAGGTCTTCCATGGATTCTGCCATGACTACAATGTCGTCGGCAAATCGAAGGTGAGTGATGTATTCGCCGTTAATATTAATGCCAAGTCCTTGCCATTCCAGAAGCTTCAAGGCGTATTCCAATGTAGCGGTGAACAGTTTCGGAGATATAACGTCTCCCTGTCTCACGCCTCTTTGCAATGGAATTGCCTTCGAACTCTGCTCCTGTACTCGGGACTGACATGTAGGCGTTTTTGTACAAACACTTCAGCACTTCAATATACCGATAGTCAATACGGCACCGCTGGAGAGACTCAAGCACTGCCCACGTCTCGATCGAATCAAAGGCTTTCTCATAGTCAACAAACGCTAAACAAAGAGGCAAGTTATACTCTTCGGTCTTCTGTATAACTTGCCGTAGCGTGTGGATGTGGTATGTATGGCCCGACTAATGTCCTCATACATATCCTCCACCTCATCATCCGGGTGCGACTTTGTCGGTGCGTATACCTGAATGACCTTCAGCGAATATCGTTTGGATACTCTGAGTATTAGGTATACGACCCTATTGGAAACGCGATCTTAACTATGTTGTTAATAAGGGACTTGTGGACGAGAAAACCGACACCACCTTGGGACTGTTGGTCGCCCTCCCGGTAGTAGAGTAGGTTACCTGATTTTAGGGTTATTGTGTCCTCACCCGCTCTACAGACTTCAGATAACCCCACAATGTCCCAGTGTAACTTACTCATTTCTTCTTCCAGCTCATATATCTTCTTGTCTGTCCTCATCGTGCGTATGTTGTGTGTCACCAGGGCCAGTCAGTCGTCGTCGTTGGGGGTGGTAGCCGGGCGTCTGCCGGGGATTCTTAGCACCCCCTGCCCCACCGTTACCGCTACCGTAGCCAGGAATAGCGGGGCTGCCGGGGACTGGGGGCCTGGTTCCTAATGTGTCTGTCATTGGAGGGATTTTGCCAATACTCGCCACGCTTGGCAGGCGGGTTGGCGAGCGCAGTTTTGAGGTTTTAACACTGGGAAGGTGCTGCTGCCCACCTTCCGATTGTTATCCCTTAGCAGATTTGGAAAAATTATTTCAAGAGCCCTGTACTTGCTATAACTAGACCTGCCAATCAATAAATTTGAAATCCATGTCCAAATGTGAACTTAAAATGGCAACAGTGCCTCTACCAGGGCACTTGGAATGCACTAGAATATTAAAGAAAATAAGCGAATAAAATTAAACTGATATTTTGGTTGGAGTGTAGCCTCAGGGAGCAGGGAACATTTTAGCAAACCCATAAAACTGAAGCTTTGGACTTATAAAATAACCTTATATATCTTAATGATACTAATTTTTAATGAGGTCAACAATTTTCAGTCACTGACTTTCAACACTTTAATCAATCACACAAACATTATCATTACATTAAAAGCGACAAACTAGTTCTGTTGATCGATATCTAGGGCTACCCATTGGTCATGTATCATAATAATCATTACCTTAATTATTGGGTAATTTCGCTCTCTAGCTCCTAAAGTAGCGATCAAAGGCAAAGATGCAATAACGCTTCAAAAGTACAAAAAAATAACTACAACACCACAAATAAAGGGTCATTGTCCCCAAAATATAACAGATTCTCCCGTGCGACCCCAAGGACGTACACTCTGGCCGGAGTTATCAGTTATGTTTCATTCTAGGTCTCAGAACCTATATTATACCTTTTACCCATTCCTGATGGAAACCCCAGCTCTTCTCATCTTATCATAATAGTGTCCTCCAGGGTCGATGACTTCTCCAAATTCCTGTACCTATATAGCATTTCATCCTTCAACATTCCGATAAGTCTGGAACTTTTCATTGCGTTTTCCCATTCCAATGGCGCAGGCAACCTTGAACCTATGCAATCCGAACAAGTATTTTACTTCAATTAGGTACATAAACTGTTTACGGGGTCACTTTGTAAATTTAATAGGTATAACTTACGCATCTTCATTAAGTAAGATTGTGTATGATGTATACAATTTTTGCAGATACATTTTTGATTTTGTTTGTTTGTTTTTGTTTTGGCAAACGTTTAGAACATTATTGCCAGTGTCACGTCAAAAGAGTTATTGAAAAAAATAAAATAAACGATTTTTGAAATAAGGGCAATCTGAAACAAAGGAAAATATCTTTATGAAACTACATACTACTTCTACTTACTTTTACATATATCTACAGGGTACCTATTATATTATTACTTACAGGATGCTTTGTTGAAGTGGGATGAAACTAATGTTTTAAGCAATATACAAACTAAAGTTTTATGTTATTTAAATGTATGAAAGATGCTATTATGTTAATTGAGGAGGGGTTGATGTCACACAAAAGATTATCTATATGAACAGGTAGTGGAAATTTATGATCAACAAGAGATGAATATAATGCACAATGGTCAAATTTGGAACAAGAAAAAAATACATGGTTGAGGTTGCCTTCATCCATTCCACATTCACATATTGATGTATCTCTAATTCTCAGTTTTTTAAGATGAACATCAGAACAGCAGTGACCAAATCTCATTCTAGATATTATTGAACTAGTTCTCCTATCACATTTATATTTAAAAAACCAAGGCTTACTACTTATATCGCGTTGATATTTTGCAAAGTTAGTACCAGTTCTTTTACTAGAAATCAACCACCTTTTTGACCATCTAGATTGTAGGTAGTGATTAGGAATAAGTAATAGATCTTGCGGGTAATTCTGAAAAGGGACTTTATCACCACAAATAATTGATTCCTACGAAATTTTATCTGCTTTTTCATTACCTAAAATATTACTGTGGCTGGGGATCCATGCTAAATGAACCGTATAACCGAGAGATGAACATTTTAGCAATAATTTTTTAGTTTGAAATATAATCCAGTTTCTTGAACCATGAATAAATGGATTAGCTTGGAAAGAATGAAGAGCACTCAAGGAGTCTGAGAAAATAACAGATTTACTTAATTTAAAAATAAGTATGTAGTTAACAGCCTCCATGATCCCTCTACTTTCACCAGTAAAGACAGATGTTTCAGGCGGACACTTTATTTTCTGAACAATGTTATAATTTTGGTGGAATAGACCAACACCAACACAACCTTCTTGATTTTGTTTAGAAGCATCTGTAAAAATATAGTGCCAACCACGCCAAAGATCATCTTGAATACACAAAAAACGTTTATTAGCAGAAATGTCTCCTTTAGCTAAATCTAGGTTAAGATGTAGAGTGGGTTCAAACAAGACAGTTTCAAAATCAAACTCAAATAAGGGGATTTTAGGGTTTCTAAGAGTTGGGAACCTAAAGTTTATTATTTTTGTGTAGCTCATAAGAAGACAAGGGAACTTTTTTTGTTTCCAATAAGGCAATGATATATAGCTCAACAACAATTGTAATTTTGGAAAAATAGGATGCGTAGAGAACTGAAATAGTCGGAACAAAAACATATCTGAAAGGTACTGTCGTCTTAAATCTAGAGGAGGGTCGACACACTCCACTTGCATGGCGTTTTTAGGTGTAGATTTCATTGCACCTAATATGATGCGTAAGGCTCTTGCTTGAATGACATCTAAATAATTTAGAGCCTTTTTATTAGCTGGATCTAAGAGGAACGAAGCATAATCTATTACACTACGAATTATAGCATTATATAGGAGCTTTAAGTAAAAAGGGGGAGAACCCCACCAAACGCCAGCTAAGCATCTTAGAATGTTCAGGTTTTTTTCACATTTTATAGAAATATAATTTAAGTGGGACGAAAAGTTCAATTTGCTGTCTATAATTAGACCTAAAAACTTTTTCTCATTTTGTACAGGAATTCTTGTGTTATTAAGCAGAATATTAAGTCTTGGTTTTAAACGTTTCCTGGAAAATATGACAATAGAGCTTTTTGCTGGGGCTATATCTAAACCATTACTATTTAGCCACATGCTTAACAAATAGAGAGCTTGAGATAATTTCTGCGCTGATTTTTCACATGTCACTATGTGACACATATAGACACAAATCATCAGCATACTGCAATATACGACAATAGAACAGAACAGACTGGCTTAAGTCATAAGTGTAAATATTAAATAGAAGAGGACTTAAAACAGAGCCTTGTGGTAGACCATTGTTTAAAAATCTAGTTGATTTAATTTCACCACCAACTCTGAGTTGGACTGAGCGGTCCGTAAAAAGATTAATAATGAAATTAATGATCTTTCCCGGAATATTCATGTTTTCCATTTTGTATTTAAGGATGGAAAGGACTACATTATCGTAAGCTGAGCAGATATCCAGAAATGCAGCAACAACAGACTCATTTCTTGAAAAAGAAAGCCTGATATCAGTAACTAGCATTGATAAAGATTCTAGAGAACCTTTACCTTTACGAAATCCATATTGTGAGTTAGGTAAAAGATTTCTGTTTTCAATAAACCATTCAAGACGATTCTTAATGAGGTGCTCTGCAATCTTAGTCAATACAGAAGACATGGCTATAGGACGATAATTTATATAACTTTCTGGATCTTTACCAGGTTTTAACACTGGTATGATAGTTTGGGTTTTCAAAGGAGCTGGAACAATACCGATATCTATCATCAAGTTAATCATACCAAGATAATAACTTAAGGTGGAACACCCAGAGTTTACCATAAAAGAATAAGGGATTCCATCAGGACCAGGGGATGAATCTTTCAAAGAAGACAGAACATATTGTAATTCCTTTAAAGAGAAATAAGAAAAACTTGCATCATGGGTAGAACTTAGAGTAACAGCATTGATAGAATAAGGGACAAATGGAGGCGCTAAACTATCCATAAAATATTCAATCCAGTTTTTATCGCTAGGATATGGCGGACAAGGTTCTCTATAAGAACCACGGAATTTTCGTATAGACTTCCATACAAAAGAAGGATGCACATTAGGAGAAATAGTTGAGCAGAATTTTTTCCAACCATCTGCTTTTTTTGAGTGAAGAATTTCTTTTGTACTGGCCAAGATTGAAGTTAAGTTAACATAATTGTCAGTTGTCATGTCCTCAGAATAAATTTCTTCCGCACTCTTCCTATCTGCAACAGCAACTGAACACTCATGATCCCACCACGGAGGTGATCTATGTTTTAGAACTTGTACCTTAGCAGGAAATGATTGTTTGGCAGCAGAGTGAATACATGATATAAATGAGTTAAGACAATTGTTCAATGAATGGGGAATAATGGGAGGAAGATCAGAACTCATTAGTTCTAACAATGATGCAAATTTGGTCCATTCAACAGACTGAGTATTATTGTTCAATTTATATTGTAAAAGAGGATTAAATGGAACTGGGATTATTTTTAAAAAAGGAAGGTCAAGCAGAATAGGGAAGTGATCACTACCAAAAGGGAAAGGTAAAGTTTTCCACGACATTGATGGAGCTAGACTAGCTGACACCATTGTCAGGTCAACAGCACTAATCTGCTCATAAGGTTTTGTACGCCGGGTAGGGGACCCTGAGTTCAATAGGCACAACCCTATACTATCCATTATATTGAATAAACTATCTGCCAGAGGATCTGAAGCTTCACAACCCCAGACTGGGTGATGGATATTAAAATCGCCCATTATTATATAGGGGCCTTTAATCTTGGAAAGAGTGCAATTAATTTGGTTCAGAATATTTAAAGATGGCCTTGTATATACAGAAATGAATGTTATGTTTTTTAGTCTGACAGCAACTATAGAGAAACTGTCGGACAATGAGGATAATGGAATATTTACAGGAGTACTATTTACACAGGATTTTATAAGAATGGCAGTACCACCCGCAATTGGTTTGTCCTCCCTGAAACAAAGATAGTGCGGAACCTTAAAAAAGGAATCACATCTAAGCCATGTTTCAGAGAGGGCTACCACTACGGGTTGGTACTTATTAATTAAATACAAAAGATCATGTTTTTTATTATTTATGCTTCTGCAGTTCCACTGGAGCCCGAGAGACGCCATGATGAGAAGAACTTAAAACAGGAGATGAGTTAGCATGGGCAACGTTGGACGGTACATTATTAACAGACGAGTTGAGAAGTTGAGTTAATGCTTGGATTAATTCAAGGATGGCATTTGGAGTAGTGTTAGAGTCAGATTTAGGGTATGCAAGACCATTAACGCTAGAAGTAGGAGGGCTGGCGATTATAGATTGATGAGCGGCTCGGTCATAACCAAGCCTTTGAGGAGGAGGGGGACGAGGTTTGAGAAAAACTGTTTTTTTATGAGAAGAAATTATAGATGATGAAGGAAGAGACACATTAGCGATTGATGTTTTTGCAACATCTATAAAGCTCCTTTTTACAGGTGGATGTAGTTTGAGCGCTTCAGCATATGATATGTTTTTATTAGACATTGATATTTTAATTGACTTTTGTCTATTGTATTCAGGACAGCACTTATTTGTGGCAAAGTGGAGCCCAGAGCACAAAAGACATGATGAAAAACCTTCCTCTGCATTACAGGTATCTCCAGAGTGAGCTTGCCCACACTTAAAACACCGAGGATTAGAGCGGCAATTCACCTTGGTGTGGCCAAAGCGGCAGCAGTTAAAGCATTGAATTGTCGGGTAATAGTAACGCTCAACAACAAGGGAGTTATAACATAAATATATTCTCTCAGGGAGAATTTGTCCTTCAAAAGTTAAAACACATGTTTGTGTTGGTTTATAAATATGTGAACCATCCAAAAACACTTTATAATTTAACCGTCTAACTTTAATGATAGTTATATTATCAATAGGATTTTTTGCATACTCTATAACTTCATCTTCAGTCCACTCAAGTGGGATACCCTTAACTAAACCTATACGAGTCGTATTAAATGTAGGTATGAAGGCCTTGTAATTATTTTTAACTAAAATGTAGTTTGTTATAAAATTGTTAGCAGATGTCCTGTCTGAAAAGGACAATGAGATGCGGTTTCGTCCTATTTTAATAATACTCCCATCAACTATATGCATAAAGTTGTTTTTATTTAAAAACGGCCAAAATTAATGGGGTGCAGGTAGGAAGTTGCTGATGACTGTGTGGGATCAACCCTTTGTACATGGATAACAAATGGGCCTTTGTCTGATTCCTTGTATACCTGTCTCCCAGATGGGACATAGGCACGTATACCTGGAGTTTGGCTTTCAGTACCAGATGGAGAAGCAAACGAGTCCGTAATTTGGGTGATAACAGGTGAATGAATCATATTTAAATTTGAAGAAGAAGATGCTTGGCCAAGAGGAATGATTGAATCTTGTGATTGACACAATTCCTTACTCTTTTTTAAACTTTTCTGTTTTTGGAGTGTTTTTTCCGTTTGATTGTAACGATAGCACCATTGCTGTTCTTATGTATCTGTTCTACATCCAATGAAGATGAGTCAGATCCTATGGATACAAACTCAGCTGGGGATGGTACAGACCGGAATCCTACATCATTAAGCTCAATATCAGTAGTTGGCTGACTATTTTCGGGGGGCCAGCCACCCCCGCTAGCTTCGTCCATTAAAACAAAAGAAAACTAATCCGTCACAATAAAATGTATGAACAATTCACAAAACTTACCAGACAAACGAAGAATTATATAAAATACACACGTGAACAACTACTCTACATGAGATATGAGGTCTAGAAACTATATATATGAATGAAATTAACAACAAAAGATATTTTCACAAATTAATTAAACGCCAGAGAACCCGGCCTCTATGACGTTCCACGTGACAGTCCCATTTTTGATTTTCTGCTCATCCTTTCCTTTCCTTCCACCATAGATTTTTTTTTTTATTATTATTTATGGCAATTGTTTAGAACATTCATGCCAGCATCATGTCAAAAGAGAAAGATATAAATAACAAAATCGGAGAAATTTAGATGTAAGTATCTGAAACAAAGGAAAAATATCTTATACTACACACTATCTACAAAATTATCAAATTACTATTTAAAAAAAAACTAAATAATTACATAATATACACATGGTTTAACATAAATACCAGTTTAATTTTGAGTCAGATCCTATGGATACAAACTCAGCTGGGGATGGTACAGACCGGAATCCTACATCATTAAGCTCAATATCAGTAGTTGGCTGACTATTTTCGGGGGGCCAGCCACCCCCGCTAGCTTCGTCCATTAAAACAAAAGAAAACTAATCCGTCACAATAAAATGTATGAACAATTCACAAAACTTACCAGACAAACGAAGAATTATATAAAATACACACGTGAACAACTACTCTACATGAGATATGAGGTCTAGAAACTATATATATGAATGAAATTAACAACAAAAGATATTTTCACAAATTAATTAAACGCCAGAGAACCCGGCCTCTATGACGTTCCACGTGACAGTCCCATTTTTGATTTTCTGCTCATCCTTTCCTTTCCTTCCACCATAGATTTTTTTTTTAATTATTATTTATGGCAATTGTTTAGAACATTCATGCCAGCATCATGTCAAAAGAGAAAGATATAAATAACAAAATCGGAGAAATTTAGATGTAAGTATCTGAAACAAAGGAAAAATATCTTATACTACACACTATCTACAAAATTATCAAATTACTATTTAAAAAAAAACTAAATAATTACATAATATACACATGGTTTAACATAAATACCAGTTTAATTTAATTTACACACAACTACAGCTTGATGTTATTTTCAGTTATGAAAGATGATAATATATTAATTGAATTAACGTTAATATTACACAGAATGTTATCTATATGAATAGGAAGAGGAAATTTAAAATGAACCAATGAACTAAATAATGAATTATGATCAAATAAGGGGCAAGAAAAGAAAATATGATTTATATCAGCATCATCCATACCACACTCACAAATTGATGAATCTTTAATTCTCAATTTCTTAAGATGAACAGCAGAAGAGCAATGGCCGAATCTCAACCTAGCTATTATACAACAAATTTTCCTATTACATTTAAATTTAAAAAACCAGGGTTTAGCTTGAATATCAGGTTGGAGTTTAGCATAATAAGCTCCTGTTCGTCTACTAGTCAGTGACCATCTTTTGAACCACCTAGACTTTAGGTCACGAATAGGGAGAAGTAAAAGGTCTTGAGGATAATTTTTGAAAGGAACTTTATTACCGCATATTATAGCTTGCTTTGCAATCTCATCAGCCTTTTCATTGCCATGTATATTATTATGGCTTGGAATCCAAGCTAAGTGAACAGAATAACCAATAGAACTTCACTGTATTAACATTTCCTTGCATTTAAATATAATCCAGTTTTTGGAACCTATTTTAAATGGATTACTCTGAAAAGCTTGAAGAGCACTTAAAGAGTCAGAAAAAATAACAGTTTTCTTTAATTTGAACAGCAATATATAACTGATAGCTTCCATTATACCCCTACATTCACCAACAAAGACAGATGTTTCAGGAGGACACTTAATCTTTTGAACAATATTGTAATTTTGGTGGAATAAACCAACACCAACACACCCATTTTGATCTAATTTCGAGGCATCTGTGAAGATGCTATGCCAGCCTGGCCAAAGATTATCTTAAATCCTTAAGAAATAATAATTATTAACAAAGGGAATAAATAATTATTAAAAATCTACTTTGCTCAAATCCAAATGAAGATGTAAAGTGGGTTCAAGTAAAATACACTGATAGTCAAATTCAAACAGAGAAATTTTAGGGGTTCTATGAGTAGGGTATTTGAGGGCTTTAATTTTTGAAAAACTCATAACTAAGCAAGGAGTTTTTTTATGTTTCCAATAAGGCTGGAAAATATAACTAAATAGTAATTGCAGTTTTGGAAAAAGAGGATGAGAAGAAAATTAAAACAAACGAAACAAAAACATGTCCGAAAGATATTGACGTCTTAAATCCAAAGGAGGTTCATCACATTCCACTTGCAAAGCGTTTTTAGGAGTAGATCTCATTGCTCCAATAACAATACGTAACGCTCTTGCTTGGATCAAGTCCAATGAATTGAGCGCTCTTTTACAAGCTGGCTCATATAAAAATGAAGCATAGTCAATAACACTACGAATAATAGCATTATAAAGAAGCTTTAAATAATAAGGATGAGCACCCCACCAAACACCAGCCAAACACCTTAAAATATTCAAATTTTTTTCGCACTTAACCGAGATATAGTTTAAATGCGATGAAAAGTTCAATTTGCTGTCTAAAATAAGACCTAAAAACTTTTTTTCATTTTCGACAGGAATCCTAGTGTTGTTAACCATTATGTTAAGTCTGGGCTTTAACCGTTTTCTAGTAAAAATAACTACAGAACTTTTTAGAGGAGCTATTTCTAGACCATTGTAACATAACCAAATATTTAATGACTCAAGAGCTTGAGACAATTTATGAGCAGAATTTAAAATATCACGATCTGAAATATAAACAACAAGATCATCAGCATATTGCAATAACCTGCAATAAGGTGACACGAATTTGTTTAAATCATATGTGTAAATATTAAAAAGCAAAGGACTTAGAACAGAGCCCTGAGGCAAGCCTTTGAAGACAGATCTGCAACATTTAATATCCCCGTTTATTCTTAGTTGAGCTGTACGGTCTAGAAAAATATTAAGTATAAAATTAGTTATTTTACCAGGTAAAAACAAACTTCCATTTTAGTTTTAAGAATAGAAAGTATAACATTGTCATATGCGGAGCATATATCAAGAAAAGCAGCAACAACAGACTCATTTCTAGAGAATGAGAGTCTTATATCAGTAACAAAAATAGACAAACTATCTAAAGTCCCCCTACCTTTTCTAAAACCATATTGACATTCAGGCAAAAGATTTCTGCTTTCGATTAGCCATTCCAGACGATTTTTAATAAGATGTTCTGTGATCTTTGTCAGAACAGAAGACATAGCTATTGGACGATAACTATCAGATCTTTCAGGATCTTTGCCGGGTTTTAAAATTGGAATAATGATTTGGGTTTTCATCACATCTGGGACAAACCCCAAATCTATCATCAAGTTTATCATTTCCAGATAATAACCTAACATTTTCTCACCAGCATTAACCAAAAAGGAATATGGAATTCCATCTGGACCAGGGGAAGTATCTTTAAGAGAAGTGAGAACAAGGCGCAACTCTTGCATGGAGAAAGGAGTAAAACTTGCATCATAATCAGAACTTGAGGTGAAAGTATCAAAAGAACTAGGAACTGGGCCGTGTGGCAACACTTAGGTTAAGGTGTCAAAATATTTCTCCGTATTTAGAAATTATTAAATTATTATTTTCTAGTATTCAGTGCCAATTAAAATCAGTGTAAACATCTTATTAGTGCTTATATGAGGTGTACGAGTGTGGGAAACATACTACGAGAAGTTTTTCGTCGAGCACAAAGTTGTGCTGTCAACTGACGGCTACCAACGGGTGGATTCAAAACTGACGACTTGGATCGGATGTTCATCACAAATCCCGGGGAGTATTGTGTTCAATTAACATTCTTAATGCACCTACTCAACACTCATTCTAGCCCTATACACGCCTCACTCCGGTGAGCATCGTCCAATCCACATTCTGGCACCGTTGCTTCTCTTTTTGCTTGACATAACTGTGGAAGCAAAATTGACGATAAAACTCTTGCCTCAGACATGCTTTTAACAACTACACATCGCACTACACATCATACAATTAGGTACAAGCAGGTTATATTGCTCGTGTCAGATCTCAAATTGTGCTCACTATAATCTAATATAAAGATAGAAAAAACTGTAATTGTACTATCATAGTATATTGCTAAATTGTGTAACTACCAGAATTAAACTGATAGCCTAATATGTTTGTATGTAACTTATGATAGTATTATTTTGATTTTTACAAACCGCAAATCTTTATAAGTACTGCAGTCTGTAGGTAGTCAGTAGGTAACAGGTACAACTATATTTCCAATTATTTTTATCTACTTTTTTTATATTACTTTTACTTTTGTCTATGCTATTTCCCTTTTAAGTCTGGTATTCTAAAACCTGTCTCACTTTTACTTGTAATTTCCTATTTTTAATTTTCTACTTTAACCTGTTCCACAGTATTAACCAATGTATAAACAGTAATACTTTTTAATTGTTTTATTTAAAGCTTTGGTGGGCATTCTTTTTGTTGTTTGACTTGGCTATGAGACTGACTTGTGTATGAAAACCTGTAATACAAACTTTATTTGAATAGTTGTTTAGCGGTTTCACTTGTGGTTTCAGGAGCTGACTGATCAGTTGACACCAAAATGCCTATTATGACCCGCAAGACATCGGCGAGGGAAATGGAGGAAAAACTGAGTGCTGCCCTAAAACAACTAAAAGTCTATAAAGACCTTAGTGAACAACTACTACAAGAAAGAGAAGACAGTGAAATCGAAGTGCAAAAGATCATCACAAAAAACACTGAACTAAAAGGTGAACTGGCTGAACTACATTCTAAATACTTGGACTCACAAGATCAATGCGAACAACTCCAAAATTTTGTAATATCCTTCAAGGAGTGTGGTGAGACTCATGAACAAGCCTTAAGTCGTATAATCAACCTAGAATTTGAATTAAATAAGGCCCATAAGATAATATCACAGCTACACACAGATAAGTGTAATGAACAGACCACCAGCACCTTGAACCTTTTTGATGAGTTAGCCGGAAACAAGATGGAGTGCTCTTCAGATATTGTAAACATTGATCTTACCGGAGATAAATCTGTTTGTAAAGCCCACTTTTTAAAAGCCGAAATAAAATAAAGAAATATATTAAAGTTAAGAAAACTATCAAAAGATGTCAAAAGTTATTAAAAAAACAAAGCTATTTTGTCAAAAATGTTCAATTAATTAAAGAAAAGTTGTTACTAGAGGAAAGAATTCAGAATTGTTTGGAAGAATTGGAAATAACTCGACAGTTATATGATAATGACACACTGGAACTCCGCTCTGAGCTGCTCCATAAAGAAAAGATCTTGCAGGACGTATTTACTAGCTACAAGACAGCTCAAGTTCAACTAAGTGAGCATTACAAGACTGCAATTTAACTAACGGACCTGGTGGCTTTGAACGTGGAGTGTGTGGAGGCTCTTGAGAATAGTCACTCGAGGTGCCACATTCAACCACAACCAGACTGTACTAGCGCACTCTCAACATCTCTGTCAAATCAAAACAGACCAACATTGATCACAGACACGGTCCCAGGCGGAGAGCAGTATGTCAGCTCTAATCCAGTTCAACCGCATAAAATCATGGTATTTTCAGACAAAATAGGTGTAGGCTTTGGTTCATTATTAAGTAACTCAGTGCAGTGTGCTGTGGAGAACTATTGTATGCCGGGAGCAACCTATGCTCAGATTGAAAAAACAATATTAAACTCAAAAATAGATAATAAATCAATAGTTGTTGTCTTCTTAGGTCATAGTTTAGGTATTGATAGAAAAGAGGTTATTACTAGAATAACCACTTTATTAGAACTTAAGGCATGTAAAATAATGTTATGTGCCTTCCCTTATTCAGATTTATTGTCTGAAAAAGAGAACTTGCACATACACTCACTCAACACATTAATGTATAACTTGACATGTCGTCATAGTGACAAACTTTTATTTTTTGACTGCAATAAGTTTATTTGTAATTTTAAGTTGACATGGGACAGCATGTACTGTCCTAAAAAATCCAGACAGCTAATTGCTACTTTGGTAGCTTTCAATATTGAGGCAGTTATAGGAAATATAACAAAGAGTAGTGACAATGTTGTAGTTTTTAGTACATGTACTAATAATAGTAATAATGTAGCTATTAATTGTTTAAACTTTTAAACAAGACAACAGAGAAGTGTGCTGACATCTTATCGCTATTTTATCAAAATATTAACCGCTTCTCTGGCAAAATATTAGACATTGAACTTTTATTAGATAAACATAGATTTGATGTATTAGGCTTTACAGAAACGTGGCTAAAACCAGATAAAATGTTATTTAATGTTACACATTTTGAGGTAGCCAGTGCGTTCAACAGAATATCTGCTGAAGGGGGAGGGTGTATTATTCTTTGTAAAAGAAACATAAAATTTAAGGAACGGTCTGACATAGTAGGTTTTTCTGTTGAACGTGTCTGCGAAATTGCTTGTGCAGAACTGGAAAGTCATATATAATTGTGTGTATATCGGCCACCAGCATCTAATTTCTGTAATTTTATGTCCATAATGGAATGTGTACTCAAGAGATTAACTAAAAGCAATAAATCAATCATTGTATGCGGTGACTTCAATATTGATATTTTGGTAGATTCAACTGATAAAACTAATCTTATCTCTTTGTTTAAATCTTTTAATTTGAATTTTTTGTTCAGTGAGCCAACTAGAGTAACCGACTCTTCATCCACCTGCATTGATAATATTTTTTCAAACTGTAAGACTACAGAAAAATCAGTAATGGTGGGAGTTAGATCAGACCACAATGGCCTCGCTATCAAATTCGAAATCGGGAGAACTAAGAAAAATACCATTATCGAACATAGGCCGCTAACAAAAGGTAAACTAGAAAAGCTTAAACAAAATATAGAGTTGAAACTTAGTCTGGTGGAATTCACTTCTGAAGATCCACATGACATTTATAGTACAATATTTTCATTAGTAAGTACAGAATTTAATAAAATCTGTCCGAAGAAAAAACTGCAGCTCAACGGTAGGTTACAATTTGGTGACTGGTCAACTAGAGGTATTCGAAAAAGTAGAGACATAATGTTTGAGTTATATCACAAAAAATCTTTAACTTCTAGTAAAGATTTTCATGATTATGTAAGAAATTACTCAAAAGTTTTTAAGTCAGTATGCAAACGCGCAAAAGCTTTGTTTATAAGGGATAAAATTCGAAAATCTAATGACAAAATTAAAACAGTTTGGAAAACTATTAATACAGAGACCGGCAAAAGTAAATCTTTTAATCCAGAATATGTGCTAGAAATAGATAACCAAAAAGTTTCAGACCCAAGTCATGTTGCGAATTCATTTGAAAATTTCTTTTCTAACATACCACTAGAAGTCACCAAATCTCTTGATTCTTGCCCTTGTGTTGCAGTGGGCTTTCTGAAAGACAATTTCCCGCTCCAAATTCCTGAGTTTAGGTTCCGACATATATCTACTTTTGAAATAATAAAAACATTTAAAAGTTTAAACGTTAAAGCAACAGAGGATTTATGGGGATTATCCGTAAAAATGCTAGAGTCAATAATAGAAGTTATAGCGCCACATTTGATGATCATATTTAATTTATGTATTGATAGAGGTACATTTCCTGACCTAATGAAAATGAGTAAAATCACCCCTATTTTTAAATCAGGTAGTAAGGCCGACCCCTCAAATTATAGACCGGTCTCTGTGCTTCCACTTTGAGCAAAATATTCGAAAAGATAATGCTTCAACAACTCTTGTCTCATTTTAATGAACATAGGATTTTACACGAAAATCAGTTCGGTTTCACGAAAAGCAGATCAACAACAGATGCAGGAGTCCAGTTAGTCAAGCATGTGCTGGAGGCTTGGGAGAGCTCACAGGATGCCATTGGCGTATTTTGTGATCTCTCCAAAGCTTTCGACTGTGTAGAGCACCGCACTCTAATTTATAAGCTACACCACTATGGAATTCGTGGAGCTGCTCTGAATCTTGTAGAATCATACTTATCTGATAGGCAGCAAAAAGTTGGCATTAATGGCGTGACATCTTCTGGATCTTTGGTCAGAATGGGGGTTCCACAGGGGTCGATCTTGGGTCCATTCTTATTCTTAGCATATATCAATGACTTACCACATATGGTTGAGGGCCTTGCTGACATAGTTCTTTTTGCGGATGATACTTCTCTGATTTTTAAAGTAGATAGGAAAGATAGAGAACTAGTTCAAGTCAACAACGCGTTAACTATTGTTTCAAATTGGTTCGCCGCAAACAACCTGCTTCTCAACGCAAAGAAAACGAAATGTTTAAAATTTTCCATGCCTAATGTAAGACATATAGAGCCAAACGTATTACTCGACGGAAATAAATTGAAAATTGACAAGGCAATAGTCTTTCTAGGTATTAGCATAGACTCTAAATTACAATGGGGTCCTCATATTGATGCACTATCTGGAAGACTGAGCTCAGCTGCATATGCGGTTCATAAAATTAGGCAATTGACAGATATAGCTACTGCTCGACTGGTCTACTTTGCTTACTTCCACAGCATAATGTCATATGGTATCCTGCTGTGGGGGTCAGCGGCGGACATAGAGACAGTTTTTATATTGCAAAAGCGGGCAGTTCGAGCCATCTACGAAAAGGGTCCCCGCGAATCCTTAAGACAAATGTTCAAAGAAATTAATATATTAACTCTTCCATCTTTGTATATCCTAGAAAATATAATGTACGTTCGTAAAAATATAAAGAAGTTTAGAATAAATAGTGATATGCATAATATTAATACTAGAAATAAGGATAGGATAGCTGTATCTAAATTTAGACTCACGAAAACTAAAAATAAGTCCTTCTTAGGCAATTGTGTACGTTTCTATAATAAAATCCCGAAAGACATTACTGAGCTCACTGAAGGGAAATTCAAGTTACGTGTCAAAAATATACTAATGAAAAAAGCCTATTATAAATTGAGTCACTACTTAGAAGACAAAGATGCCTGGAAGCTTTCCACTTCTGCCTAATAGCCAACTATTGAATAAATTTGTTATTTTAATACTACTCATATGTAACCTCAATGTACAAAGACTTGAAAAAATAATGGCCCACGAGTTTCTTGCTGCTTCTTCTCGGCGGTGGTTCTTTTCCGAAGACAGCGGTAGAATCATTTAAAAATTTTGACGTTCATAAGAGTGTCTATGATGCCTAAACTGAATAAATAATTTTTGAATTTTGAATTTTTGAACAAAGGGTGAAGCCAGCCTGTCCATGAATTGCTCAAACCAACTTTCACAACTAGGGTATGGAGGAGAAGGTTCTCTATATGAACCACGAAACTTTCGAATTAATTTCCATACATACGAGGAATTGACACTAGGAGAAATAGTAGAGCAAAAGTTTTTCCATCCCTCTGACTTTTTCGAATGAAGGATTTCCTTTGACTGAGATAGAACATCCGTTAATGACTTATAGTTTTCATTTGTCATGTCCTTAGAATACACTTCTTCAGCGGTCTTTCTATTTGTCACAGCATCCGTACACTCTTGATCCCACCATGGAGGAGATCTATGTTTCTTATTTTGAACTTTTAAGGGAAATGAATGCTTAGCAGCAGAATGAATAATATTTATAAATGAATGAATACATTGATTCAAAGAATGGGGAAATATCAGGGGAAGATCACAAACAATTTCTTCTAAAAATGATTTAAATTTGGACCATTCATCAGAATCAGTTTTATTGCTTAGTTTATACTGTAACAATGGCTTAAATGGAGTTTGTTCAATTTTAGAAAATGGAAGATCAATTAAAACAGGAAAGTGATCACTTCCAAAACAAGATGATAAGGTTTTCCATGACATTGTAGGAGTTAAACTAGCTGATACCATAGTCAAATCCACAGTTAGTGCTGTCACTAACCTGCTCATTTGGTCTTGTACGACGAGTAGGGCTCCCAATGTGTTTAATAAACACAATCTCAGCTTATCCATTATATTGAAAATATAATTAGCAAGAGAATCTGAGGCTTGACAACCCCAGACTGGATGATGAATGTTAAAGTCTCCCATTATAATAAAGGGACTTTTATGTTTGTTAAGATATCAAAGAATGTTGTTAGTATGTCAAAAGATGGTCTGGGTATATACAATGATATAAATGTTATGTTTTTAAACCTAACAGCAACAAAAGAGAACTTCTCAGATACAGAAGATGATGGTAAATGTACAAGATGAGAATTTACAGAGTTTCTGACAAGTATGGCAGAACCACCATACCCGTCAGCTTTGTCATCCCTGAAACAGAGGTAGCGAGGAACCTTAAAAAAGGAACCAGGCTTAAGCCATGTCTCAGAGATAGCAATAACAATAGGGTCATATTTATTGATAATATATAACAAATCTGTTTTTTACTATTTAAACTTTGGCAATTCCATTGTAGCCCTAGTGAGGGAGCCATAATGGAAAGGTTGTGATGATGGAATGGAAGAATCTAGGGCAACGTTGGATGGTACAAAAGTAGGACAATTAAGTAGCTTCACGAGAGCCTGTATGAGCTCCATAATGCTACCAGAGGAAGAAAGGGGATCCGAACCATGACAATTAAAAGCAACACCATTATTGTTGATCATAGGTGGATTTGCAACAATGGCCTGATGGGCAGATCGATCATAGCCATGGCGTTGTGGAGGAGGAGGTCTGGGTTTTATGAATATTGTTTTTTTATGTGAACTATTAGCTTTTGCAGCATAAGAATGAGAGGTAGAAGAAACACTATTAGCATACGATGTTTTTGTTGCATCACTATATGATTTACCCCTAATAGGAGAATGTAATTTGGAAGCTTCAATATAAGATACACTTTTGTCTGCCATAGTAATCTTAATTTCTTTTTGTCTGCTAAACTCTGGACAGCTCTTATTTGTAGAGTAATGCAAGCCGGAACAATATATACAAGATGAAGTGCCCTCTTCCACATTGCATGAGTCACCAGTATGACCCTCTCCACACTTGTAACAACGTGGCTTAGACCTACAGCTATTTTTTGTGTGCCCAAACTTACAACATTGAAAACATTGTACAGTAGGATAATAGTAGCGTTCAACTGGTAGAGAATTAAAGCACATGAATACCCTTGGAGGCAGAACCTGACCATCGAAAGATAACACGCAAGATTGTGACGGCTTAAATACAGGGGCACCATCAACAATTACTTTATAGTTTAAGCGCCGAATTTTTACTATGGGGCAGCCATCAAGAGGGACACGAATGTTCTCCAGTACCTCTTCTTCAGACCATTCAGTGGGGATCCCCTTGACAAGACCCAATCGGACTGTGCTAAATGATGGGATAAATGCCTTAAAATCATTTTTAATTAAAATATCATTTGCAATGAAAATATTAGCAGAGTTTGCATCACTGAATGACAGTGATACTCTATTACGTCCTATTCTACTGACACTTCCTTCAACAATATTTTGTATCTTATTCTTATTGAGAAAGTGCCCAAAGTTAATTGGGTGCAAGAAAGTACCTGAAGTGGGAGAAGGCTCAACTGTTTGGACATGCACTGTAAAAGGCCCCTTATCGGAAGACTTATATACCTGCCTACCAGAGGGGGTATAAACTGGGATTGATGGGGTTTGCGAAATGGTTGCTGAAGGAGAAGCAAGTGAATCAGTCATTTGACAATCAGTTATCTGTGAATCTGTGATGGACTTTGATGATAGACATATTGTTTGGCCTAATGGAATAACTGAATCCTGGGAATGTTTCTTTTCTTTATTATATTTATGCTTTTTGCATGTTTTTTTTCCGTTTAACGGTAGAAAAGGAGCCATCACCATGCTGATTTGGTTCCACAACATCTGAAGAATCAGAAGCGATGGAGACAAACTCAGCTGGTGAGGGGACAAAATCACGCCTATCTGCGTTAAATTCAATAGACAGGTTTAATTCTGGGGGCCTGCCGCCCCCATCTTATGTTTCCATCCGATTCGATGAAAAACAATTGAATAAAACAAATGAAGACTATATTCTATGAATTTTGTTAAAAAACTTACCAACGATGAAAAATACACGTGCTACGCTAATGAAATATTCTATCTACATACAAACACACTAATATTATACACTAAATACAGCAAAAAGATATTTTTCACAATTTAATCAACTTCAACTTCAACTCTTCCTTATGGCTTTTGTAGGGGAGCCACTACAATTTCGCCAATGTCACGTAGTACGATAGACCACCAAACAAAGGAGAATTGTTCGGTAAAAGAGATCTGAATGGTAACTTATTTATTTATCCAAGCAGAAGAGATAGTGTTAACACCTGGAACAAAGATAGTTATTCTAACTACAAGACATACACAAACACAAACTCAACCACAAAATATATAGATAAATTTAGTAAAGGAACAATTTCAAGTTATGGGGAGTTACACATGTATTTATAACTTAATTTTATTTCTCTGAATATATTTACAAAGTTTAACAATGAAAGGGGTACATACAAGGGAGAGGAGACATTTGAAGGAGATGGGACGAGGGATATCAGGAGGAATTATATCATATAGGGAACAGTCATATTTGGGACAGCAAAAAAAAAAAATGGTCCATATTTCCTTCGTCCAGACCACATTCACAACGCGAATGATCCCTAATCCTAAGTTTAGCCAGGAAAACAGGGGTGCAGGAATGGTTTAAACGCAACCGGCAAATAGTTGAGGTGGTAAGTTGTCTGCATTTTGAAATTTCGAAAACCAGTGTTTGTTAGGGATGTCGGGCTGTATATCGCCATAAAATTTGCCTTTAATGGTTTTAGAAATTTGCCATTCTTTGTTCCATGTATTTATCAGTAATGGTTTTAAGGTGGTAGAAATGTCATGGGAGTAAATTTGAGAGTGCTGATTAGAACCTGTGTGAACAGCGTATTTGGCAAATGAATCAACTGATTCATTTCCCTGGATACCTGAGTGTCCTGGTATCCAACCCAGTATAATGTTGATGCCTAGTATATGGCATTGATATAGTGCATATTTTATTTTTAAAATTATAGGGAACCTGGTTTTTGATTTGAATGGGTTACTTACGATAGCTTGAAGGCAACTTTTAGAGTCCGAAAATATAATACAGTTATTTAAATTATGGGATTTTACGAAAAGAATAGCCTCTAGGATGGCAATGGATTCACCAGTAAAAATTGAAGTGACAGGAGGACATTTGAAGTTAAGAATGATTTTAGTGAAGGGAATCCACACGGCAACACCAACTGGGCTATCGGAGGATTTAGAAGCATCTGTATATATTGTGATCCAATCTTTATATTTTGTTGAAATAATACTGTTAAAAACTTTGTTTGCTTCTATTGTGCTTTTATCAATGCCAAAGTCCAGAATGACATTGGGCTGGAAGATCAAAGCCTCATATGGCGTAGAGAATAATGGCATAATGGAGCTCTGAAAGAGTGGGCTGGGGAGACGGGTATATTGTAAATAAGTACGGAGCACACAAGGGATTTCATTAAATGAGTTATAACCATGAGAATCATATAAAGCAGACAGTTGGTTTAACTTGCACAGAAGAGGATGATCAGGGTTTTGTACTAGTTTGAAAAAAAATCTATCCGCAAGGAATTGTCTGCGAAATGAAAGAGGGGGTTCAACACATTCTACTTGCATAGCGTTTATTGGGGAAGACTTCATAGCCCCAAGGATGATGCGCAGACATTTTGATTGTATCTTGTCCAGTTTTTGAAGTCCTGATTTATTTGAAGGATACAATAGAAATGAGCCATAATCCATATGACTACGGATTATGGCATTATACAGCAATTTTTGTGTGAATGGGTGTGCACCCCACCACACTCCAGATAAAGAACGGAGTATATTAATATTTCTTTTACATTTTTGGGAAATATAATCAAAGTGTATAGCACCAGACAATCTGCTGTCTAGCCAAATTCCTAAGAATTTCACATTCTGATTTTGTGGGATAATTTCATTATTGACTCTGAGGATGACATGAGGGACAATTTTTTTCCTAGTAAAGACCACTACACTACTCTTAGAAGGCGAAATGGATAGTCCATGTTGTTCAAGCCAGTCTGAAAGGTATTGAAGCGCAGATGTCAGTTTATTCAAAGGGTCTTCTATACTTTGACCAGATATGTAAAGTACCAGGTCATCTGCATATTGTAAAATTTGGCAAAATGGGAGTACTGTAGATTCTAAGTCATATGTGTATAAACTGTACAATAATGGGCTGAGAACTGATCCCTGCGGTAAGCCTTTCCATATGGTTCTAGGGGAAAGGTATGTGTTTTGATTTTTAACTATAACAGTTCTCTCCATAAACAGGTTGCATACAAACTGGACTAGCTTCTCAGGAATACTCAGCTGTCTAAGTTTATATCTGAGTACTGGAAGTAAGACATTGTCGTATGCAGACGCTATATCTAAGAAGACACCTATCAGAAGCCCCTTTTTCAATAATGAGATTCGTATGTCAGTTGTCAAAATACCCAAACTATCCATCGTACTCATACCTTTTCGAAATCCAAACTGTGTTTTCGCCAGTAAGTTCTTACTTTCTACGAACCACTCAAGTCGTTGTTTAATCATGTGTTCAGTAACTTTTAACAAAACTGATGATAAAGCAATTGGTCTATAACTGTTCGGGTCAGATGGGTTCTTGCTAGGTTTAAGAATTGGAAGTATTACTTGGGTTTTCCACTGATGGGGGACATTTCCATGTTCAAAGAATGTATTTATTAGCTTCAAGTAATACATCTTACTATTATATGTAGCATTTTTTAAGAAAGAGTATGGGATCCCATCTATGCCAGGTGAGGAGTCCACAAGTCCATCTAGTGCCAGTTGAATTTCAGAGAATGTGAATGGTAAGTCAAAATGGTCAGAAGTCAAGATAGGATTATTAAAAGTAGGGAAAGAGTCCATATATAGTACGAAAGGAGGAGATATTTATCTGTAAAGGCCTCAACCCATGACGAAGGGTCATTTATTGTGATATTGTGAACACTACATGATCCCCTGTAGCGTTTAATTTGCTTCCACACTAAAGAAGAAGGACTTCTAGGGGATAAGCATTTGCAGTATTGAACCCATCCATGTCTCTTTTTTTTAAATAATAATCTTCTTGCCCTGGCAGCATTCTTTTGATAGTTTAGAAAGTTTTCTCTTGTCATGTTAGCGTTGTAGGTTTCTTCAGATATTTTCCTTTCTCTAACGGCTGTTGTACAGTCTGCATCCCACCAAGGGGTGGAAACCTTAAAGTCATATGGTTTTTTAATTGGGAAGTGTTCATCTGCACTGGAAATAATGGCCTTTACAAATTGATCATAGCACTCTACGATGTTACTATTGTTTGAAATAGGAAGGTGTTCTAATTTATTCTCCAGAGATGAAGAATAATCAGACCAATTGACATCGCGCAGTCTGTATTTAAGGGACGGAGAAAAATTTTGTGCTGGCCTTACTCTATTACAGATAGTAATTGTTATCGGGAAATGGTCGCTGCCATAGGAATGAGGCAACACATTCCATGACAGGACAGAAGCAAGGGATGCGGAGCATATGGTAAGGTCAACAGCACTTTTAGGGTTTTGGGTGGGCAGTACTCTTCGTGTGGGAGAGCCATTGTTGATGACACATAGATTTGCTTCATCAAAGATTTCCAGAAGGGCAAGAGCAAAGAGGTCATTAGCACTAGATCCCCATGAGGTGTGATGTGCATTAAAATCTCCCATTAAGATTATAGGTGGTGGGACTGAGGATATGACATATAAAATATCTGGGATTAAGCTAGAGCGGGGATGTGGGATATAAGCTGATAGGAATGAAATGTTAAATGCTTTTACCGCTATGATATTAATTTCTGGGGAGACAGAAGGGAGAGGGATTTGGGCAAAGGGTAAATTGCGCCTTACAAGTAAGGCGCATCCTGCATACCCGTCAGCCCTGTCATCCCGGAGACAGGAGTACCCTGGGACCCGAAATGGGGAACCAGGCACTAGCCATGTCTCCGAGATAGCAATGACTGACGGGTAAAATTTGTTGATTAAGTGAAGAAGCTCATGCTTCTTGTGAATGATGCTCTTGGTGTTCCATTGAAGAATAGACACTTGATCCATGATTGTTGATTAGGGAGAGGATTTGGGTAAGTTTCTGGGCAGCGTTGGACGGTAAGTTGGAGTTATTTCTGGAGATGATACTAAGGATCATGGTTAGAAGGACTTCCAGGAGGCTCTCCTTCTGGGACGATGGTGAGGTTTGTGGATTTTGGGACAGCAAGGAAAATCCATTGGGAAGGGTTGATGGCTCATCAGCAATAATAGCCTGATGGGCAGTCCTGTCATATGATTTTCCTAAGGGGGCCCTGGTGCGGGGGGCAGAGAATACTGTTTTTCTGTAGGATGTACTAGGAGAGGTGTGGGATAAGTTGATTGGACTGGGAGGTCGAGAAGGAAGCCTGGGATGGGACTAAAGTTGGGGTTTGTGCTACTTCGGCATAAGGTTTCATTACTTTTGGGTACTGAGTGGCCGCTTCATCGTATGAGATGTTTTCCTGTGACATAAGGAGTTTTATAGCCCTCTGTCTCCCTAGCTCAGGGCAACTCCTGCTGTTTGCTGAGTGTTGACCAGAACAGTGGAGGCAGGAAGCCTTACTCTCTTCAATGTCACATGACTCACCTGTATGTGGTTGAGCACATTTGTAGCAGCGAGGCTTCGATCGACATTGTACTTTCACATGTCCAAATCTACAGCAGTTTAGGCACTGGATTGTAGGGTATTGATAAGTCTCTACAGGGAGGGAAGTATGATATGAGAATATTCTCGATGGGAGTGTTTGACCTTGGAAGGTCATAACCACAGTCTGAGTTGGTAACCATACCACTTTGCCTTCATCTGTAGTCTTACGGTTAAGTCTTCTGGCCTTAAGTACTGTACCGCACCCGCTGGGTAGGACCAGTGACTCTACAAACTCGTCCATAGACATATCAACTGGACCTTGGCGTACTATACCCATTTTAGTTATGTTGTAAGTTGGAATGGTAGCTTTGTATTTACAGATTTCAAGTACCTGGTTGTCTAAGAATTTATTGGCATCAGCAGCAGTTTGGAACTCAACAGAGATTTTATTCCTGCCCACTCTCTTCACTCCATCAGAGCAGATATTAGTTACTTTATTTCTCGAGAGAAACTGGCCAAACTTAATTGGACGGATGGTTGTCCCTGCAGAAGGGTCTGGTTCTGTCCTAGAAACATGGACCACAAATGGACCTTTATCATTAGCAGTGTATGCTTTAATTCCTAGAACAAGCATTGGATGTAAATATGTATGTTGTATGGACGCTACTGCCATTTACGTATCAACTATAGTTTTCTTAGCAGAGCTAACGTTTTGATCGTCGTCTGATCTACGTTTGGTAGCGGTGGAGGCAACGGTATCATTAGACACGACGGGAGCAGGGATGGGGATGTTTATGTCCGGAGGATCCGGAGGTTCGGGGCTTAGAGGATCCATATTGGATTCCTCCAAGGGTTAGTAAGACAAACAACTATGTTAAAACACCTTACATACCAGATTTAAAACAAACCAACACCAAATAATAATCCATCCTAGCTATTCTGCTTGGAGGCGCAGCCAGTTCAGCCGAAAAACGGCTAATTATAGTATAATTTGCACAATACTCTCTTACACGTGTGATAGCTATCGTATGCGACGGCGGAATCCCCACAATTTAATAATCGCCAAAGCACCCGTGCTCCTTGACACAACTTTGACAATCCTTCCACCATAGATTAATCAGATTCAAGTAATATTTTACTCTCTTTTTTTTTTTTTTCAACTGGCTAATGCTGTTTGCCTCTACCGGCATTTACAGCGTCACCGGACGGTTGGCGAGCGCAGATGGCACTCAGCCAGATTTTACTCTCTACCGAGAGATCAGATTATATCTAAAGAAAAGAAGATAAAGGCATGGCAATCACTAAAGCAAACGACGGAACAACAGCGGGAAGTTTAAGTTTTTGTTTGTTTTTGTTTTGGCAAACGTTTAGAACATTATTGCCAGTGTCACGTCAAAAGAGTTATTGAAAGAAATAAAATAAACGATTTTTGAAATAAGGGCAATCTGAAACAAAGAAAAATATCTTTATGAAACTACATACTACTTCTACTCACTTATATATATATCTACAGGGTACCTTTTATATTATTACTTACAGGATTCTTTGTTGAAGTGGGATAAAACTAATGTTTTAAGCAATATACAAACTAAAGTTTTATGTTATTTAAATGTATGAAAGATGCTATTATGTTAACTGAGGTGGGGTTGATGTCACACAAAAGGTTATCTATATGTACAGGTAGTGGAAATTTATGATCAACAAGAGATGAATATAATGCACAATGGTCAAATTTGGAACAAGAAAAAAATATATGGTTGAGGTTGCCTTCATCCATTCCACATTCACATATTGATGTATCTTTAATTCTCAGTTTTTTAAGATGGACATCAGAACAGCAGTGGCCAAATCTCATTCTAGATATTATTGAACTAATTCTCCTATCACATTTATATTTAAAAAACCAAGGCTTACTACTTATATCGCGTTGATATTTAGCAAAGTTAGAACCAGTTCTTTTACTAAATATCAACCACCTTTTTGACCATCTAGATTGTAGGTAGAGATTAGGAATAAGTAATAGGTCTTGCGGGTAATTCTGAAAAGGGACTTTATCACCACAAATAATTGATTCCTACGAAATTTTATCTGCTTTTTCATTACCTAAAATATTACTGTGGCTGGGGATCCATGCTATATGGACCATATAACCGAGAGATAAACATTTTAGCAATAATTTTTTAGTTTGAAATATAATCCAGTTTCTTGAACCATGAATAAATGGATTAGCTTGGAAAGAATGAAGAGCACTCAAGGAGTCTGAGAAAATAACAGATTTACTTAATTTAAAAATAAGTATGTAGTTAACAGCCTCCATGATCCCTCTACTTTCACCAGTAAAGACAGATGTTTCAGGCGGACACTTTATTTTCTGAACAATGTTATAATTTTGGTGGAATAGACCAACACCAACACAACCTTCTTGATTTTGTTTAGAAGCATCTGTAAAAATATAGTGCCAACCACGCCAAAGATCATCTTGAATACACAAAAAACGTTTATTAGCAGAAATGTCTCCTTTAGCTAAATCTAGGTTAAGATGTAGAGTGGGTTCAAACAAGACAGTTTCAAAATCAAACTCAAATAAGGGGATTTTAGGGTTTCTAAGAGTTGGGAACCTAAAGTTTATTATTTTTGTGTAGCTCATAAGAAGACAAGGGAACTTTTTTTGTTTCCAATAAGGCAATGATATATAGCTCAACAACAATTGTAATTTTGGAAAAATAGGATGCGTAGAGAACTGAAATAGTCGGAACAAAAACATATCTGAAAGGTACTGTCGTCTTAAATCTAGAAGAGGGTCGACACACTCCACTTGCATGGCGTTTTTAGGTGTAGATTTCATTGCACCTAATATGATGCGTAAGGCTCTTGCTTGAATGACATCTAAATAATTTAGAGCCTTTTTATTAGCTGGATCTAAGAGGAACGAAGCATAATCTATTACACTACGAGTTATAGCATTATATAGGAGCTTTAAGTAAAAAGGATGAGAACCCCACCAAACGCCAGCTAAGCATCTTAGTATGTTCAGGTTTTTTTCACATTTTATTGAAATATAATTTAAGTGGACGAAAAGTTCAATTTGCTGTCTATAATTAGACCTAAAAACTTTTTCTCATTTTCTACAGGAATTCTTGTGTTATTAAGCAGAATATTAAGTCTAGGTTTTAAACGTTTTCTGGAAAATATGACAATAGAGCTTTTTGCTGGGGCTATATCTAAACCATTACTATTTAGCCACATGCTTAACAAATAGAGAGCTTGAGATAATTTCTGCGCTGATTTTTCTATGTCACTATGTGACACATATAGACACAAATCATCAGCATACTGCAATATACGACAATAGGACAGAACAGACTGGCTTAAGTCATAAGTGTAAATATTAAATAGAAGAGGACTTAATACAGAGCCTTGTGGTAGACCTTTGTTTAAAAATCTAGTTGATTTAATTTCACCACCAACTCTGAGTTGGACTGAGCGATCCGTAAAAAGATTAATAATGAAATTAATGATCTTTCCCGGAATATTCATGTTTTCCATTTTGTATTTAAGGATGGGAAGGACTACATTATCGTAAGCTGAGCAGATATCCAGAAATGCAGCAACAACAGACTCATTTCTTGAAAAAGAAAGCCTGATATCAGTAACTAGCATTGATAAAGATTCTAGAGAACCTTTACCTTTACGAATTTAAGTTTTTCAGTGCCATCCACTTTGACGGATCATAGTCACGCGCTCGTCTTCCATGTGCGACATTAGTGACATGGAACGCATTAGTGACATGGAAGACGAGCGCGCGGGTATCAATATCGATATCGATATCGATTAATAGGGATGTGCTGTTTGATATCAAAGTAGCAATAAGCGTTCCTATCTAATCTATTAAAATATTGTTATGTAAACCAGGGTCTTTGAAATTAAAAATCAAGGTTAAGATAATTAAATCCATTTATTGAAGAACACATTCTAAATTAACAAATATTATAATTTATTAAGAGTAATACATATTGTTTATCTTACATAATGAAAGAACTTATGTTTTGTGAGATGACGATTCAAAACATGATGCATCAATCAAGCATGATTACAATTTCTAATTAAACAGTTTCGTTTTGTTATTTAGGTAAGTACCTAACTATAAATTAATATGTATTAAATTACTATAAATACGTACATATTAGTCATATTTAAGAAAAACAGATATAAGTAATGTTTTTTAATGCATCCATGCATTAAAAAACACTTTATTATGAAAAAAACAAGTGTTTACTTTCATAATAAAAGAGTTTTGAAGAAAATCTGGGCGAATAGGTATCAAGTAATACCTTAATACAATGGTTTTTAATAGAAGGTTTATATACGTAAATGTTACAATAAATTATCATATCTTAACATTAATTTAATCATTATGACTAGATTAAATTAAAATATTCAATAACGCCTTTTTCTGTAGAGATTTCTTGCATAGTGTGGTTTATCCGTTAATAGTGCAGTATCTTTGGTGTTTGTACTTGGATGTGTTTGGAATACACTGTATGAATCCTGCATTTGTAACAGCTTGGTCTTCACATAGTCTATAGTCAACTATAGCATATGTTCGTCGGTAAAACGCAGATAGGATTCGAAGAGGTTATTACATCAACTTTAACTAATATTGCTGACTGGTTAAAATCGAATAACCTTATATTAAATTTAGATAAGACCAATATAATGACATTTACAATTAGTAGTAATTCAAATTTGACATTAAAAATTAATATTATGAATAAAGACATTGAAAATGTATCATTGACAAAATTTTTAGGACTCAACATCGACTCTATTCTCAAATGGAAAATGCATGCACAGTCAGTGTGCACCAAACTTAGTAGTTATTCATAAGCATTATATATGTTGTCAAAGGTTGTAGGTCGGCCTGCAGTGCTTGCGTCCTATCACGCTAACGTAACGTCTACGATTCGGTATGGGATAATATTTTGGGGAAACTGTTCAGAGAGGGAAGTGATATTCAAAGCCCAAAAAAAGTGGGTGAGATCTGTCTGCCATTTGCACACTACTGATTCATGTAAGCCGTATTTTAGACAGTTAAAAATATTGACATTTCCTTGTTTATATATTTATGAAGTGGCATTATTTACAAGAAATAACTTGAATCTATTTAACAACCTAAGAAGTGAACGACACAAGACAAATCTTGCACTTACTCACACAACTACTTTTTAAAGCAACAGTGTGTTTGGTATGACGCCTAGGTTATATAATCACCTACCAAAATCGATGTTAATTTGTATAACCTATTTAATTTCTATTTAGATTCTAGAAAAAATACTACACCAGGCTTAGATCAAATTCCATATACAATGATAAAAAACTTACATAAGTCTAGCAAAAAAATACTATTAGATATTTTTAAAATATGGTTCGTACTTAGCATCCTCAGTTTCGGAACTGCCGCTGACCAAATCAAGATCCACGGAGCCGTTCTTCCTTTTGCGCCTTTTTATTGTTTGCCAGCTTTTATGGCCATTGCATCAAAAATTAAAGCGACGTTCATTTCTCCCTTTCCAGCCTTATCCATCAAGAATTCCATCATTTTTGCCCTAAAATCCAGGTTGCATTTATGCGTCGCCAATATCCTTCGCAGAGTTGCAGGGCGCGGTAAAGGGGTACGATTCTTCAAAAATTAATAAGCTTTACCCGAATAATCATATTGATTATGAGGATAAATAAACGAATGAATTTTATCTCAATATTTATTGAACCTGTTAGATTTTGTCGTATATAATCTTGTGTAAATGTTTTCGAAATTGTGTTGGACCATCTGTTCGACTTCAGAATAACTATCACAGTATTTTATTATTTTTAATAAACATTTTAGATTATCAAAAGTTATGTAACGTCTTTTCTGGCGTTGTATATACTTTGACATCTCGACAAAATTTATTTTTCATGGTGAGGCAGTAGTTGCAGCATATGCTATTTGTGTGCAAACACATTCCGTAGTAATTAACTTATTTCTGCCAATTATATTATGAGAGATTCCAGGAGATTCACTTATTGACTCTGAGGCTCTAGCCGTTTTCTCAGCGTTTTCGAGAATTCCAGAGCTGTGAGGTAATGACGTTTCTGCGGCTTTGATCTCTGTTGACATCAATGTGCGGATGTTATCTGCATATGGCAAAGGTGAAGGTATTCGGGAGCGAGTGTGATCTGCATGTCGGCGTATTTCTTTTCCTCTTGGCGTTGTAAGAACGAACGAGTACTTGCCCTTACGTGCGACCACAGACCCATCTTGCCATTCTTTGTCTTGTTGTGTCCTGACGTACACACTATCTCCTGGTGCAAAATTGGGAGTAGTTGGTGAAGTTACACTATCAACAAATAAAAGATAATATTGAAATATTATCTTTTATTTGTTGATATTGTAACTTTCTTCTCTTGTCAGGTCTGATATGTGATAGGAGACAATTAAGTTGTCGACCAAACATCATTTCTGCAGGTGATTTCCCTGTTGTAGTATGGGGGGTGTTCCGGTACGTGAAAAGAAACTCCCAAAGAGACCGTTTCAATTGACTTCCTTCACAATATGTCATCCTTGACTTGAAGGTCCTTACGAGTCTCTCAGCTAATCCATTAGTACGCGGTTACGCGGATGGTAAGGTGAACATGTAAAATGCCTTGATTGTACAATGCTCTTTAAATTCCGTAGATGTGAATTGAGGCATGTTATCAGATACAATGATGCGTGGTGTGCCAAATGTGCTAAATATGTCATCTAATATTAAATTTAAATGTCAAGTTGTTATGCGCTTCATAAGTCTTATCTCAATCTATTTCGACTGGGCATCACACAATACTAACCAATAGGTATCTTGGAAAGGCCCTGCAAAGCCTGACATCGATTTCACATTTGAACTAATATTGTCAATGTCTTCATCTATGGATAGCCTCCACACGTAAAAACGAGTGGGTGTTTTCATTGCTGATATTCCGGGATGGCCTCGGTGAACGCACGTAGGGACTTTGTGACGTAAGCATTCAGGTATAATCATTCTCCCTTGCCACAAAATAATTTTGTTCTCTACCGAAATCTCGTTGCGTTTTCTGAAAAACTATCTCATTTCACCACTATATTCAGAATCTCGCTAGCCTGTTTTTAAACATTGTAAAACTTTTGCTGTTTATTTTTCACTATATCTTCAGTAAGATGTAAATCAGAAGTTTTATTTTGTAAAAGGTATTTCAATTTTGTGTACACGACGCTCTGTTTGAGAAGGAAGGGTCTCAATATTGGGTAATCGAGAAAGACAGTCAGCCAAAATATGATGTTGTCCTTTCCGGTAATGTATATCATAGTTGTAACTACCAATTATCAAGGCCCATCTTACAAGTCTGTTATCGGCCAACTTAGGAAGCTTACGCTGCGTACCTAATATATGTATTAAAGGTTTATTATCCGTAATTAGAGTAAATTTTGTGCCACGTAAGTATTGGTCAAATTTTTTAATCCCAAAATGTATTGCACGAGCTTCTCGATCGATAACTGAAAATTGAGATTCGGCAGAACGAAGCTTCCTTGATGCGAAAGCAATAGGTTGATCGATGTTCCCATTTTTATGAAATAGTACTGCTCCTACACCTTTTTCTGATGCATCACATGCCATGCCACCAAAATAGTGGTCTATTCTCATCAAATGCTACCAAAGGTTTTGAAGCAGCTATACATGCCTTGGCAGACTTGAAAACATGGCTTCCATAGTTGGTCCAACGCCATTTGTGTCTAGAGCTAGTGAGAACTCGTAAACTCTAAGTGTAAACTCGTGTAAATCTGCGCACATCCCATGTAAATGAGGTATACATCTCTCGTAAAAGTTTACCAAACCAAGAAAAGATTTTAGCTCTTTCGAGTTGGTAGGTTCCGCAGCCTTTGTACTGCGGATTGCGACTATTGTGGCTTCGAGTTTCTTTTTAAATTAGAAAGTAAATATTACGTATTTAATTATTACTATTAATTATTATTACTCTCAGTATTAATTCTCAAAACTGTGGAATATTTAAATCAGTTTCAAAATTTCTGAATCATTCGTTTACGTAAATTAAAAAAAAGCAAAATATAAAATGTTCAACCATTTCTACCTAACCAAATGATTAGTTAAACTGGCAAGACGTCCGACAAGGACACACTACCAACGAGAGCCATCTCGCCAGGACCGTTTTTAGCTAGCTACTCCTTTAAGGAAATAGCTGTCCTAATGGTAAGTGAATAGATCTCAATTTAGCTAAACAAAAAATATTGGTACAAGTCTAGTTAGTAAGTGTAAGGTCTTTGGTCATATCTCTCTCATTATTGGGGAACCTGTCATAGATTAATCAGACTATATCTAAAGATAGAATCACTAAAGCAAACAACGGAACGTTAGCGAGACGTTTAATTTTTCTGTGCCATCCACTTTGACGGATCATAGTCGCGCGCTCGTCTTCCATGTGTGACATTAGAGACGTGGAACGCATTAGTGACGTGGAAGACGAGCGCGCGGTTATCGATATCGATATCGATATCGATTAATAGGGATGTGCTGTTTGATATCGAGGTAGCAATAAGTATTCCTATTCTATTAAAATATTGTTAAGTTAACCAGGATTTATGAAATTAAAAATCAAGTTTAAGATAACTTAATCCATTTATTGAAGAACACATTATAAAATAAAAATTATTAAGAGTAATACATATTGTTTACTTTACATATTGAAAGTAATTATGTTTTGTGAGATGACGATTCAAAACATGCATGATTATAATTTATAATTAAACATTTTCGTTTTGTTATTTAGGTAAGTACCTAACTATACATTAATATGTATAAAATAACTGTAAATATGTACATATTAGTCATGATTATGTAAAACAGATATAAGTTATGTTTTTTAATGCATGGAACAAGAGTGTTTACATTGATAATAAAAGAGTTTTGAAGAAAATCTGGGCTAATATGAGTAGGTATCAAGTAATGCCTTAATACAAGGGTTTTAATAGAAGGTTTATTTACGTAAATGTTACAATAAATTAGCGTTTCTTAACTTTAGTTTTATCATATCATGATAAAATTAAATTAAAATATTTAATAAAGTGTGCCTTTTTCTGTAGAGATTTCTTGGTTGTGGTTTATCCGTTAGTAATTTTCACCATTGACATACGTCCGTCAATCAATGACAACTCTAATAAAAATGAAAATTAGACAACGATATGAGATTACGCAAACTCTTTGCTCTAACAGAAATGAAGATAACGAAGCCACCGTTTAATATAACATAGATAAATGTGGCGTTGTATGGTGGCACAACCATAGGCAACATCTTTCTAAGGCCCCCAGGCACTGACCTCTATACTACTAGTACGCTGGACTTGCTATACGCCGCATCGTATTGTGTCTATTTGATTATCGCCATTTTGGCGCTGACAACGCCAGTGAAAGTCCACGGAACTAATAATAGGGACGGGACAATGTAACAAATTAGGTATATCGACAAAAAAATCTACTTTTAGCCTATACGTGTCTATCCTTTTTATCGTTTTATATATAATGTCGACTAACACTGATAACGGACAACAAATAAATATTATTACTAGGGGTCCTGCATGATTTGTGGTGAACATAGGCTACTACGTACTTTGAAAAAATTTTAGGGATGGTACCAATAAAACGATGAATGATTTTGCTATAAAATATATAATTACAAAACAAAATAATTAAAAATATCTACAATAACTAGTAGACGCCCGCGGCTTCGCTCGCATTATTTTGGAATATAAAGCCTATGTATGACACTTACGGACGTCATACTACCCACATATAAAAAATCATGAAGATCCGTTCAGCCCTTTCTGCATGATGAGCGTCTAAACAAACAGAGACACAGAGAAACAGACATACAGATAAATAGACAAAAAATCTATACATTGTTGAATATAACGAACTTAAATTTGAAATTAAAATAAACCTTCAATTGTTATGTAGGTACATAAGTGACTAAATTTAGAATAGTGAAAAATATAAAAAAATACTAATGAACGAAGAAAACTTACCTAATACCTATTGCTATACTATTAAATCTAATGTAATGTTCTAATATTTTATCCTACTTTAAAAGCAATTTATTTACAGCTTTAGGTTTGAATTGTATTAAATTTAATGACAACGAATTATTGGCGAGCCCATATAATTTGTCGAGATAAGAAATTCCGTACATTAACGCCTGTAATATTCAAGGAGTATATTTTTGTTGCTGCATATAGACGGATATCTATATATTTGATGATAATTTGTTTTACAAGAGTGTGAAAGTGACTGTTAAAACTGTCTGATACCAAAGTGTCCTTAAAATGGTCTTGTAGATCAGGAAACAATGTTGCCGTTTTATGTGTAAGATCATTTAACGCCTTTACAGTTAATACTGCAGAAAAGTTTTGTTCTATTGGCGGTTTTCCATTATTGTTTTGGCAAGCATGACGAAATAATGATTCCACTAATAAACAAATATTTACTACACTTGCAGAAGGTATCGTTAAACCTCCTCTTGTTTTTTGCACAATAAGAGCAATCCCATTTCTGCGATTCAATACCGGATCTTGTGGTATAGATTCACAAGCAATCAAGCAATCGTCACATTTAAATATTTTTCGTAACGCTCGAACAACAAAACCAGCAATATATCCAACACACTGCTTAGACGTTTCGTTTACATTTGAGTCAGGTACTGCCCAATATAAGTGTAAAAATTCACTCATTTCATCTTGCAGCGTCGGATATTCTGTTTCATCTAAACGATATTTTTTTGTTGTACGTATGTTCTCAGCATTACTATAGACATCTACATTAAATTTATCAATTTAAGCCCCTTTTGAAGAACCAGATGCTACCGTTAATATGGCTACGTCGTTTTCCTGAACATTACCAGTGGAACTGCTTATTTCATGGTGAATCAACAATTGTTTATATGCATTCACGAACTGAGCAGCTGTTGGGTTTGGACACCAACCACCTCGACTGCGAATCGCACAAAAAAACAATTCCAAATGGTCTTGACTAAATTTGTACGTCAACAAGTAATTCAGTTCCGGATTATTTAGTTTAACATATCTGTCGTAGATATGAAGAACTGAAATAGCAGCATTGTAAAACCCTAAAAAACCTGCTTTACGGCGTGATTTCACTACCAATCTATCATCGATTAGTTTTATTTGACTGAGGTAATTGATTTCATCCATTATTTTAGACCTCCACCTCTTCTCATTTGTAGTCTTAAGTGGAGTTTTATACCCACGACCCCATGGGTTTCTGACATTTAAAAAATCAAAAAAACGATCAAATGCTCTGATAAACCTTACAGTTGGAGCAGAATTATGGAATTCTGGTAGTTTTCAAATTGTGTCGCAAAACTCAATTGCATCTGCAACACTGCTGCTCAGAGTTTGGGCTGCAAGATAAACTTTCATTATCATTTTTTTATAATTAACATGTAAATTCTTCAGTCTATTTCCTAACCTCAAACCTTCAGTTTCCTGCAATGCTGCCAATTTTTCGATATATTCCCACTTTATTAAATTCCCTTCGTGATCTTTTAGCACTCTTAAATCACCTAAGCAATTCCTAATATTTTTAAGCATATGGCAAGGGTCAAAAATTACATAAACTTTGTGATCTTTATCCATAGGATGCTCAAAATAAGGCTTTGTATTATTTCCTACGTCCAAGACGGCACCTAGTTTAGTAACTGTCGAAAAATGTTCGGGTGGTCCATCTAAAGTAATGGAGCATATTTCTACCGAAACATCGTGCAAGCGAATTAAAGCCTGTTTAACTAGTGCACTTTTTGTCTCAGCAGACAACCCATTGATGAAAAAGTAGGCAATTGGTAATTTCCAATTATCCTTTAACGGGACAATCATAAAAACCAATGCATCTTTACAATCAGGTAAATCATTATTTTCTAAATCGATGCCTAAATCCACGTGACCACGCGTTATACCATCACGGCTGCGAGTGCAACTTTTTTTTAAGCTCATTTCATCTATTATTAAAGAACAAATCAGTTTTTCTCCATTCTGTTTTGCTTGGTTACTTTTAAGTCGCAATGCTAAAAAACTTTCAACTGAAAATCCTGGATTTGCGTCAACAGAACTATACCATGATCGTATTACCCGAGGATGTGGCAATGCTAAATTAAACTTCTTTCTTACAAAGGCGTACGCTTTCGGAGAGTAAAAATGGAGTGTTATAGCAAAGGATCTTAATTCTGGAGCATATTTGGCATGGCTTACATTGTTAACTGAATTTGTTAACATTCTTTTAAACAATTGTGGTTTAAAATCATCATACTGATTTAGCATTGTAGCACAGTCATCATCAATTAATTTCCTTTTTGTTAATTCAGTAATTACAGTTCGTAAACTAGATACGCTGGCTTTCAAGCGATTAACATGTTGAGATAAGACTTTTACACGACTTTGTGTAGATCTCAAAGATTTTTTAACTCTTTGCAATGTCTTTTTGGATGTCCTAGGAGTGGTTTCATAGCGATGATCATGCTTGATAGTGACACAGACTTCAGATATGGACCTAGCCTTCATTGGAGTAGTTGTCTGTTCCTGGAAGCAGCTTTTGCCTAAAAACAAAATTGATATATATCTATTAAAAACCAATCTCAAACAATATTAATTGAGATAAACACATTTAACACCAAAATATTAAACGTCAATCAATATATAAAGAAAAATCAAGGTCTGAAGGTACCAACTTGAAAATGAAGAATCTTGGTCCAGAATCTCCATGTTTTCTGGTTGTTGCAAAGTATCACAATGCATGGAGCCTTGTTCGACCACAGAGTCACCTTGGTCAGTGGATGTTGTATCGGATTCTAGACTTCCATGCTCTGGTAGAACCATGTGTTCGGAAGAGAACAATGTACTGCAGTCCATTGATATGTCATTGGTCGCTCCTGAAGACCCTGTAAGCAAAGGCCATATTTTAAAATGGAAAAGACACAAGTAATAACTTTCTAAGATAAAAAAACACAGTTTTAATCAGGGATTAAAATGATCATACCCATGCAACTTCGGTAAACCAAGGTACCTACTCGATATAATATGTAATTTTACACTTACCCATGCTAAATATTGTAGGGATGCTGCCTCTTTTCAAAGAAGTACGTGTTTCGTGTTTGATGAAACAGTTATGTGTGAAATGTTTCGAACAAAGATGATCATTTTTGTTGGGACGCCGATCAACAAGTTTCATCTCTTTAAGCCACAGTTTTAGTGAAGAGTCATTTGGGAACCTGTAATTTAAAAACAAACCGTTCATTGAATGATACAAATTATGCCAGAAAAAACATCGACAAGTATTATCGATATGGAATATCGACAACACTATTGTGTTGTTTATGTTTATCAAAACTCGGTAATATCAAGTCAAATACGTTCAAATGGCATGTAATATTACTAGTGACGGTATTATCTTTACAAAACGTTTTAATTTATAGAATATTATTGTAAATTCACCTTGTGGAAGGTTATCCCGCTTCCCTTCTGGTAACGAGTTTTGCAAAACATACACACTCTCATTGCTGGTAAAAATAAGTATTATGCTAGTATAAATATAAATTGAACTGTATGATACCAGATTAAACACAGTTTTAACACTTAAAACGTTAATAAGATCGCGGAAACAATGTAAACAACACGACGGCCATTTGCTTATTGAGCAATAAATGTCAAATTTAGTTCTCAGTACACTCAAGGGAGGCGCTTCAAATCGGCACAGAAAATAGCTGTCATTTTGTATGGTATAGCCAGTCCAGCGTACTAGTAGTATAGAGGTCAGTGCCCCCAGGGCAGTAAGGAAGTGAAACCCCCGTGGAACCTGCCACAGACTGTGCAAAAAATCTGCCACATTTACCGCCATAAATGCCAATAATATGCCTTCATGAAAACGAAAAACGTATTCAATGGAATTTCTGGAATTAACAAAAACATATTTCATTATAATAATTTTAATCAACGTATCAATTGTCACACTCGTCCATTCTGACATCTTTGCGTCCCTGCAAAGAGTAAAATAAATGTTTGTGTACATAAAAGGTAAACTTCTCTAACCTTAAAACTAAATGTTGTACTATAATTTTTAGATAGCAATTGAATCCAACAGTAACCATTAAAAGAAACTCTGTAATATGCCCCGGTGTTACTTTAAGCATTTTTCAGGGTTAATTATTCATTATTTATTGACCATCAACATTAACATTTACCACAAACAACCAACATTTGACAGTAACCAACAATCAGTTAACAACAACCATTTGACAACCATCATTTGACAACCATCATTTGACAACCATCATTTGACAACCATCATTTGACAACCATCATTTGACAACCATCATTTTACAACCATCATTTTACAACCATCATTTGACAACCATCATTTGACAACCATTATTAGTTAATAAATAATTTGACAACCATCATTAGATAATAAATTTTAATTAAATATATTCAAATATTTAATATATTCCATTAAATATTCAATATAAGATATAATTGTAAAGAAAATTTAATGTTACAGTTTTACCAATAATGGGAAGAAAAGGGAAGGAAATGAAAAACAGCAAAAAACTACCATACCCTGCCAAACATTCACAAATTATTATAGATTTGGCATTATAGGCATTGGTAAAAGATGTTGTCCTTGTATGAAGCAGAAAAAGCATTAATAAATATTTTTCTCCTATATACCTTTTAAAATTAAAAATATGTGACTAAACAATTTTATATAATCTCATTCGGTAATATTCTAATTATGAAATGTAATACAGACTTTTATTGGCATATTTTATTTACATACTTCTTTAAGAAAATTAAAAAATTAAATTAAAGCATTATTCTCCTAACCACAGACTATAAGATACTACTCGTACGTATCAGACGGACATCTGAAGTACATTCTTTGCTAGACACGAGTTCTGCGCTCTGATTGGCTACAGAAAAATGATGTATGACATTTGATTTTTTAAATTTTGCAAAATGAAGGATACAAACTACATAGGTACGTACGTAAGTAGAACTACTTACGTACGTACCTATGTAGTTTGATCGTAAGTAGGTTAACAGATTCATTACAGTAACTTGACCTTTGTATACGTACTTTTAATTATTACTGAAGACTCCTTACGGGTGTATCTATGTTACAAATGAAACATATGATTTTATAGATCTATTGTTTATTTATATTTTTTCTTTTTAGTTTTACTCTGTAGGTATTGAAAAGATTTCTACATTTTGGATTCTTGTCTTCTTTTACTGTATTTATTGTTTGGATCCGAGCGTATAAATGGCGCCTGATGATGTCTAGGATGCATCAAGAGGATAAGTTGTTACCATAATCATGTCAGCTTATAGACACCTATTAATAATAATTATCTTCATGCATTTTCATAGCAATTTAATGGCTAACAAGAGGGTTCACTTTCTCTGCAAAACAATAAATGTATAATTATCACCTAATCACAAATATTAAAAAGTTTTAATGATTTTACATTATTATTATTATTTTACATTTTACATTTATTTGATTTTACACACAACAAAGTTAAAATGACAAATACAATACCTATTTAACTTATCAGAGGTTGCAGGAGAAGTAAGTGGAATTCCACTGACAATTTCCGATTTTAAAAATGTCGTAATTTTTAGGTGACGAAATATACCTCAAAGTGTTGGTGACACAATTGAATTGAAAGGTACTCGTCTTATTCGCTTACTTATATATTGTAATGCTTCACAATGTATGTCGAGCCATTTCTGGACTCTTATATTTGGGAAACGTGTGTAGAAAGAATGGCGTCCTGTCGCGAACTTGTACAACCCAGCACACAGCACTTGTAATAAATATCTCTCGTTAATTAGCAAATATTAAACATTTATAGAACATTACGGAACTATTACGGCTGGCCTGACCTGACTGTCTTTGCTGACAGTGACTAACTTATCAAATCCTAGTACTTATGTAATATTAGTCTATGGAGGAATGCAAATTGCAATTGCAAACAAAGAGGATTTAATAACATTCCAAGGACGGCAAAACAGAGGAGAGCGAAAGGGGTGAGAGGGGGAAGGCAAATGTCATATATCATTTTGCTATGACGTTTCTCGTGTCTAGTTTTTTTACTAGATATATTACTACCCGTGCTCCTAACAAAACATGCTTTAAAACCTTTTGTTAATTATTAAAGTACAATGTGTCCCGACCAAGGAGGTTTCAATTCAATTTAAGTACACATTATCTGTGGTGAGCGCGCCGCGCTGGTTCCGAGCCAATAGACCAATAACCGACTTTTTCCACTGATATTGGCAAAATTGTGGTTACAAGTTTTAGGGTGCAATTGATGCTTACACCCGAGCCAACTACTCTGCTTTATATCTCGATTGTGAGGTAAGTAGAAAAAAACCGGCATTACAAAAATAAAATTGATGACTATTATACTCATACGAAGACAAGGCTGAATAGCGAAGCGACCTCTTTTGTCATTGGGCTGAATGCGTGATGTCTATTGCCAGTATGATGGTTAGATGTACGCGAACTTTTTGAAGGAGTAAAGTGTTTTTTAAAAATTACTTACCGCCCTAGGGCTTTTCTAGCTACATTATTACCCTAGAGCGCTAATTGGTCACCTACAAGCCCCATTTGGGGTAATAAGGATCTACTTACCGAATATGAGAGATGTAAGCCGTCCTAGGGCTTTTCTAGCTACATTATTATCCTAGAGCGCTAATTGGTCATCTACAAGCCCCATTTGGGGGTAATAAGGACCTACTTACCGAATATGAGAGATGTAAACTACTATTAATGCCCGCTTCCTTTTTTGAATTGCTTCAAACAATCATGATTTGTGGCAGCCCTTTAACCGTTTTAGCATATGTATGGAACCAGCTTCAGTATAGTCTCTATCTTCGCCTACAGTAATATTTATTCAAAAAATAGTTTATACGAGTACTTCATTCAATCATGAAAGCCTATATTCGTCCACCACATTATAAATGGTTTGACCAGACTTACTCTCTTGTATTTCAAAAAATTGTTTATGATTTGTTGCTTTACCATGATGTAAGGCTAAAGTTAGGGAAAGATACCCATACTTCGCCTAGCACGTTTCAATCAATTTTTAAGCCAATACACAATGGAATTTAAAGCATATACAGATACAGATACAGATATTTATTGGTAAAACTGAACTAAATTGTAAACTAGTTCAGTTTTACAAATAAATATCATAATACTAAATTTTGACGTGTACGTCAAAATAGACATTAAATATATATTTATATATTAAATATATATAATATAATCATTAATTCTTAAGACAAACATTAATCAACAATAAAAAACTAAGACATTTTTGGCACAGTCTGTCCTTATCAAAATAACACTAAAAACAAAATAGTTTTATTGCAAATATGCTAGGATTAAGCAAGTTATAAATATTAGATACAGACTGCCTTTTTAAGACAAACATTAATCAACAATAAAAAACTAAGACATTTTTGGCACAGCCTGTCCTTATCAAAATAACACTAAAAACAAAATAGTTTTATTGCAAATATGCTAGGATTAAGCAAGTTATAAATATTAGAAACAGACTGCCTTTTTAAGACAAACATTAATCAACAATAAAAAACTAAGACATTTTTGGCACAGTCTGTCCGTATCAAAATAGCATTACAAAACAAAATAGTTTTATTGGTAAGATAAACATCACATTCAATATCTTAAATTTAGAAGACTTAAGGTCGTGGCACACTGTACCGGCACGGTCACGGCACAACTGCGGCACGGCGTTGTTTCGAATTTTGGCTACCGCTAGCCGCCAGCGCGCTAAGGATGCGTCGCCCGCAAGGTGCAAGCTCGCAGACCGCGCGCCAACCGCGAGTTGCAAGCGCGCGGTCGGCGCGCCGGCCGCGAGGTGGAAGCTTCTTGGCACCACGAGTAACGCACGTTATATGGCATTTGCGATTGAATACGCATAGAACTTGCACGTTTTCATAATGTCTCAGTTTACATTGCGCGAACTAGCAATTATCGCTATTGCTCTGGACGAAGAACAAGACAATAAAAGGAGAAGGAGAAAGAGATATTGGGTGCATAACATGTTAAAAGAAAGACTAGCAGAAGGGGAATACTGGAAGAATATTAGACATTTGATTGACGATGAAGAAAAATTCTACATATATTTTCATATGCCTAAATACTTATTTTATTACATTTTATCGTTTATTCGAAAAGATATCACGAAGAAAAATACAACGGACAGGCGATACTAGCAGAAGAAAAATTGGCAGTAACATTAAGGTAAGTCATTTTAAACCCACATGCAATATTTATAATAACTTATCAAACTGACAATTTATTTATTAAGGAAATTACAAATCAGTTAAACTTGTATCTTTGTGAGCTTCCGATTCAGCATCTTCATTTGAAGTTTGCGTTTTTGATTTCTCTGTATTATAGCTAGAGAAACCTGAACCTGTATTGTAGCGAGAAGGGCCAGCAGATGGACTATTGTAATAATAGTTCTGTTGCTGAATTTCTTGGATTTCTGCCTCGGAAACTAAATTAAATATTTTAGTTTTCAGAACAGCTTGATTGTAGGCGGACATTTTTTTTACAGTGGCTTTTATACTACAGAAAAATTTATCAATCTCGTCATCGTCGTCTTCAGGCTTCTTCTGTTTTTCATCCAATAAAAATTTTAGCAACTGACCCGATGCAGAGGTAGTGTCATCTTTTCTCTGTCTTTTATTGGCTTTAGTAATATTGGCAAAAAATTTAGGATTTGACACTACCGGTCTGAGTGGTGTTAATATAGGTGCGCTGTCCAAGCTCGAAGATTGTGGACGATTATCTTCTGCAGAAGTGTTCGTTCCCGTTTGGGAATTATTTTCATTGGATATAAATTCATTTATGTCATTCAAACTCAAGCTGTCATCGTCCATAGTATCAATTTCTTCGTTATCCGTTATTGATGATAATGTTGATCTTTGTTTAAAATATGGTAATAAGAAACTAATTTCTTCTTCGAATTTCCATTTTTTGGAAGATGAAGCAGCCTGACCACTTTTTGTCTTCTTTTTTTTTAAAGCTCTGCGATAAGCTTCCCTCAAGTTTATCCACATTTTCTTGCATTCTGGTGCTGAAATAAAAATTAATTTAAAAAATAATTAACTGAAGAGACAAACACAAGTTTAATAATTTCTATCCTATAGATAGAGTATTTTAACTTGCAGTTTATAAAGCATTGCAAAAACCTAGTAATATCTTTGAATTTGGCTAATTGTAATAGTATATTTTTTATTTGTTGCAGATATATGATAACAGGAAGTCCAGTAAGGACTTTATGGTCAAGTTTTCGATTAGGAGAGTCGACGTATACAGTACAAACTATGAGATATCTGTGCCACTATTGTACTAGATAAATAATAGTCTGTACTGAAAACGTCAATGGTACGATTACGTTACACGTACGAAAATTTTCGTGCTCGGGACACACAGTTTTATATGAGAGCGTGTAGCATAGAGATCAAGCTACCAGCTTGGAATTATGTGACGCATCAATATAAAAAGTTCGTAGAAGATCCGGGCTCTATCTATTCTATTAATATAACACATTTTATAGAACTTTGTGGTAGTTTTTAAGTTATGCGTGAACATACATACCTACATACAGACATTTTTTTCAAAAACGTATATAATATGTTTTGTATGTACTTAAGTATATGTTGGGCAACAAGCACCAAGAAACTCAACGCCATACTAACTGTTATATCGTCTGTGACCGCGCGTACACAGCTCGCGATGATGCGCGATCTATTTACGGTTTCTTATGACAGAAGCGTAGATGGTTGTTTAGAAATCTTGCTTTAAGAGCTCATAGTAAGGCCCCAGGTGCCTAATATGTCAAAATTAATGAAGCAAAAATATGTAACCCTAGCAGGGATACTTGTATTTCACTTGTCAAATTCAAAATCAGTCTCTGTCTGCGAGTGTCACTCGCTGTGGATACTGAGTATGATCAAAAATAAAAAATACCGTTTGTGCGATTAGATTCCGTAAAAATTAGAGAATAATGTGAAATGAAAGAGACCACGGTCACCTTTCACACCAAAGTAGTCACTAACAATAATTATTTTTATGTGTTTTTCAAGAGATTTTGTATAATAGTAGATATGCAAATCAGATTTAGTGTTAGACTCGACTTGACTCGTTTAATTTACCGATTGGTGTTATTTAGGTTTCCAAAAGATCCATTTATAGATACACGTTGGATCATATCAATTTACAAAATACTTGTGCTATACTTTCGAAAAAAACAAGGTAGGTATAATGTAGATTGGTAACTTACAGGCAATTTATTGCACATTAATAATATCTTAGAATGCCATCTTTATTTTCAAATTTCGGCTTACCTTTTGTTTGGTACGACTCTTTTTTTATTTTCACGTAGGCAAGATAAACAGATTTTCGGATTATGATCTAAAACGGCTAAAATTTTAATAAAGCATATTTTTAACTTTTATCATATTCAGTACTGTAATATCGTATTGTCTATTTATATCTTAACTATTTTTTTTAATGATCGGATATACCACTATTTTTTATTTATTTCAGATTTTCGACTCTAAATTGGTTTTTATTAGCCGTTTGATTAGGTTAAGGAACCAAAACTGTGATAAAAGTTTGTTTGCAAATGATTGTAAAACAATATTTTATCCACTCAGTTAACAATGAGCTGACAAGATAAAGTCAAATACAAAACAGGACTAAGATTGTACTTTGTTTGTACTCCGCATGAAATTATGTATGAAGGTAGATGAAGCGCTGGATAAACACATAGAGTAATCTATTATACTTACATACTGAACTACCTACATCAATTGATTGAATATATAAATTAGTTTTTTCCTTTGTTTTGCATTTAGAACGCTAATTTACGACCTAAATATTATATCAGGATGTGTCGATTAAAAAATAGGTAAAACTCAGAGTGAAGACTGATGAAAATAAAGAGTTCGTACCATTAGAAGATACATTAATTTATTATGACGTCTTATTGAATTAATACCTAGTAGGTATAATATAAAATAAGTAAGTACTTACAGAATAATCCGTAAGAAATATGTGTCATATTTGAGAGGATCCATTATAAATAGGTAAGTACCTACATACCTACTTACGTTAACGTTTAGTATTGTAGCTATATAGTTAATAAGTTAATAAACGGGTTTTTTACCTTTGGCTACATAAGAATAAATGTGAATTCATGACTGATTGAGAATTAGTGTTTTACATGATGTCCACCAATGAGATTAATTATATATAACATCATTGATTTCCACAACATTTTTATGTATTAATAAAATGACTGATAATCGTACAATCCAAACTGTTCCAAATATCACCATTGAAGTTCAGTTTGATATTTTCTAGTAATCCAGACAAATAGTAGAAACCTCCAGCACTCTTTTATTTGGAACACATTACAATAAAATACCAGAAAGTGTTTAATTCAAACAGCTAGAAACCGTAGTCACAGATTACTGAATAACCGTAGTCACAGATTACTGCCGTAGTATAGATATATTTAGGCATAATAAAAATAAGTCAAGTCACCACCTGCCTAAATATTTTAAATGAGACTGAAATTGGCAGGTGCCGTAGTCTCGTCCATACCCCACTATCTCCCGTACCACTAATAAGTAGGTACATATCAATTGCCATGCCATTTTACCCATTTTTATAATAGATATAAGTACCATGTAACCATCCATCCAAAATGTTTCCGTTTTTATACATTGTATTTTTATACCAAACGGGCCTCTAAGTGTTGGCTACAGCCCCACTTATGCCTATGTAAAGGACAGGGTGAAACCCGTGAAATTGTTTGAATAAAAATAATAATAAAGTAAATATGTTTGATAATTTACAAAGCTATAGATTTTACTAGCTATAAGTACGTATCAGGAAAATAAAGACCATAGGTACCTACTCGTATATCCCAGTTCTACGGTATGTAATTTTGTAAATGTATTAACTTGCTTCTTAACACTTTTTGTAAAATATCCAGCCTGATAGGTAGGTACATAAGTAATTACGTACCTACTTATGCATCATAGTTATACATTTAGCGAAAACAACAAGAAAATATTATTATTACTTGTCGAAATAATAAGCATAATATCCACAAAAGTCTAGAAGCCAATAGCGTTGATGTATGACTCAACGTAACTAAAGTCTACACGCTTTGTTTATCAGCAGAAAACGTATGTTTGTAAACTGCTACAGTTCGATTCTCAGCGGTTGAATCACTCGCTACACTTCCCCTTGACCTCTCGTGGGGGATAAATTACTCTATCGCCCCGATATTTAGGTCAGTCGGTACAGTGCCTGCCCCGGGAGCGCACTAGTGCGCTCTAAATCATGAAATTATTGATATGTTTAGTGTTAACTCTGCTAATAATTCATAATAGTGATTGCAACAGCCATGCCTCCTGGTTTCCGAACATTTTTAACACGTTCACAAACAGAACTACGCAATTAACGAATTATGTCCGTGAAAAGAGTCGCAGTTTGAAAAACTATTATGTGGAGAGTGTACGAAACAAAATAACATCGTATCTCGGGATGAATCAAACTAAAGATATAATTTTCAACAGTGTTAAGCAGTCAAGAATAAAAAGGAAGTTTAATGATTATGTCACAGAAGCTCAAACAAAGGACGGTAAGATATTCGATGCGATAGCTCCAGAAACAATGGAATATAACTGTTTACAAGACGACCCTTCGGTTCACATGACTACGCCACAGCTCATCGCTCTTCATGGATTTCCGTCAGAGTCACACACAGTCGTTACGGATGATGGATATATTCTTACTCTCCATAGAATACCTTACGCGAAAAATGCTTCTACTAAACTATTCCTCGTAAAACAGCTTTGCTTCATCATGGGCTCCTCGGCAGTTCGGCCGATTGGATAATCGCTGGACCGCAAAAAAATCTCGGCTATATCCTATCTGAAGCAGGGTATGATGTTTGGCTAGCCAATGTGAGAGGAAACACATATTCGCGCGCCCATGTTTCCAGGAACGTCGACACGTTTGCATTCTGGAATTTCACATTCCATGACGTAAGCCAGCACGACTTGCCTGCGGTAATTGACTATATTATGGAGACAAAAGGTTGGGACGCTAAAATAGATTACATCGGTCATTCAATGGGGACAACAGTTTTGTTCGCGTTGTTATCTACAAAAACTCAATACAACAAAATTTTACGAGCAGGCTACGCGTTAGCACCTGTAGCTTTTATGACGGACATAAAGAGCCCGATACGTCTACTGGCCAGGTTCAGCGATAACATTGAGTATTTGATGAAACTACTCGGAGCCAACGAATTTCTGCCTCAGAATTCAGTGTTGAGATGGTTATCAAAACATGCCTGTGAAATTAACAACTACGAAGAGGCAATTTGTGAAAATTCTATGTTTGTAATATGTGGACACGATGCGAAACAGTTCAATAGGACTCTGCTGCCATTGATACTTGGACACGTGCCGGCCGGGGCATCAACCAGGACTCTGGTGCACTATGCACAAGAAATAAAAAAGCAAGGTCGCTTCCAGCAGTTTGATTATGGACCTGAAGGGAACATTAAGGAATACGGAACAGTTTCGCCGCCAGAGTATCAAATCGACAAGATTACATTACCTATCGCTTTATTTAGTTCCAATAATGACTGGCTAGCCAGCGATGTGGATGTCACCAACTTGTACGTCCAACTAGTGAATCCTATCGAGCATTATATAGTGCCATTGAAAGAATTTAATCACATTGACTTAATGTGGGCCATTGATGCTCCTAAGTTAGTTTATTCCAAACTGTTACAATTATTAGACGAAGGTGCCAGTAAAACAATTCCCAATATGGATATTGATAGTCTAGAGCTTAATGTTATAGGCGTGTAATTATCTTCATACCTATTTTCCAGATAATTGAATATAAATAGATAATTATATCTTTTATTAGTATTAGTATATAAGTAGGAAATAGATACCCTCGAAGTACATGACATTATTTGTTACCTGCTTTTATTTTGTTTCTTATCTACCTTACCTTTATAGGATTGCTATAACAAGCTTGAAGAAATCCTATTAATGATACCAAGTTATGAGACAGGCAAACCGTTTGCTTGATGGTGAGCGGTGCGCATATACTGCATCAACCATTTCATTGCCATGGCTTTATGATACACCAGATTTATTTGATGGAATAGACGGATTTAGGCAGTAGTTGATTACCTATATCACTGAAAATTATTACTTCCGATACTTCTCGAAGGCAAAATATCAAATATTGCGGTGTTACCCATCAAGATACACGTACCTCTACCAAAAGGCTTATACCATACTACATATATATAAATATATTTATAATTTTTATATAAACACCATATCAGTAACATTGGAAAGTTCTATTCGAACGTAGACAAATTTCACAAAAGTTACGTTACAGTAAGCAGATTACACAGAAATATACTTAGCTTATAATTATCAGCCTTAATACACATTTCTAAATATTTTGCCATCTGGCTGACTCTGACAAGACTCTATCAGCGACTGACTAGCGATGTCTTCAGATGGGATTTTCCTTCTCCACCGCCATTATCTTGGCGGGACAATGCCATGCTCTTCATTGGCTGTTGGAGGCTACATCAAACCACGTGATGCCCTCCATCTTGGACTCGCGGAAGTACTTCAGTTCACGTGGTTGCCGCCATGTTTGACTAGCGGAAATGGTGGTGTATTCTTTTATTTGTTCTTGGACTCGCGGAAGTACTTCAGTTCACGTGGTTGCCGCCATGTTTGACTAGCGGAAATGGTGGTGTATTCTTTTATTTGTTCTTAGACTCGCGGAAGTACTTCAGTTCACGTGGTTGCCGCCATGTTTGACTAGCGGAAATGGTGGTGTATTCATTTATTTGTCACACTCGTCCATCCTGACACCTTTGCGTCCCTGCAAAGAGTAAAATAAATGTTTGTGTACATAAAAGGTAAACCACTTCTCTAACCTTAAAAACTAAATTTTTTACTATAAATTTTAGGTAGCAGTTGAACCCAATAGTAACCATTAAAAGAAACTGAAGAACGGTAATATGACCCGGTGTTACATTAAGGATTTTACAGGGATAATTATTCATTAATTATTGACCATCAACATTAACATTTGACAGTTACCAACAATCAGTTTACATCAGCCATCATTTGACAACCGTCATTAGACAACCGACATTAGACAACCGTCATCAGACAACCGTCATCAGACAACCGTCATCAGACAACCATCATCAGACAACCATCATTAGACAACCATCATTAGACAACCATCATCAGACAACCGTCATCAGACAACCGTCATTAGACAACCATCATTAGACAACCAACATTAGGCAACCAACGTTAGGCAGCCAAGATAAGACAACCAACATTAGATAACCAATAATATACATTTATATCCATCATTTTATATCATTATATAAAATGTAGGATATATTTAATTAAATATTCAAATATTTCATATATTCCATTAAATATTAAATATTTTTCAATTTTCATTTATGTCTTATGATATCCAATATGATACATGAAAATGTCTACTAATTTGTGCAATGTCCTTGCACCCATGTGTCGTGGTGATATCATTATGTCCAAAGTAATGCACTAATATCCCCAAAATATTTCATGATATCATCATGTCCAAAGTAATGCACTGATTTGCCCAAATATTTCATGATATCATCATGTCCAAAGTAATGCACTAATATGTCCAAAATATTTCATGATATTATCATGTCCAAAGTAATGCACTAATATGCCCAAATATTTCATGATATCATCATGTCCAAAGTAATGCACTAATATGCCCAAATATTTCATATCATGTCCAAAATAATGCATTAATATGCCCAAATATTTCATGATATCATGTCCAAAGTAACGCACTAATATGCCCAAAATATTTCATGATATCATCATGTCCAAAGTATTATTTTCTTTTATCATATGCATATTCTTTATCTAATCCAATATTTTACATATTAATAACTATATTCATAACAAATCTAGGCCTTCATTGGCTTTTAATTTAATCAGAGTTTAACCCAAGTTAAACCCAGTTATTGAACAATAGACTAACGAGAGTTAAAATTCCCTCAGTACATCCCTTATCTCAGACTATGTAACGACTAACTAACCTATACCTTCTATAATCCTTGTCACGGCACTACTATTGTAACGCTCCCCTCCCCTATACTTCTCTTCCTTTTTGCAGCACTACTTTGTAACGACCCCTACTCCTTAATATCACCTGTCACCTTACATACATCTCACTCGCACAGTTGACAGCTTCTCGGAGAGCCTCTCCGGATAGCAGCTCGGAGAGCCGCTGAGGACAGCAGCTCGGAGAGCCACTCAGGACAGCAGCTCGGAGAGCTGCACGGCGCAGCAGCTTGGGCCATCGTCAGTCAGATATTCTTCTATAACACACAAAAAGTATCACGGTAGCATCTTAAAACATTAGCATTACTTTCTTCAGTGTGACAACTAATAAGATTCAATTATTTATGAGCGTGAGTAATAGTTAAAAACAAATGAATGTGTTAATATCTGTCGACGTACTACGATAAAATTCTGGACTACCATCACCCGCACCACATTATGCAATGAAAACGAAAAAAAACATTCCATGCCTTACATACATCTCACTCACACAGTTGACAGCTTCTCGGAGAGCCTTCCCGGATAGCAGCTCGAAGAGCCGCTGAGGACAGCAGCTCGGAGAGCCACTCAGGACAGCAGCTCGGAGAGCTGCACGGCGCAGCAGCTTGGGCCATCGTCAGTCAGATATTCTTCTATAACACACAAAAAGTATCACGGTAGCATCTTAAAACATTAGCATTACTTTCTTCAGTGTGACAACTAATAAGATTCAATTATTTATCAGCGTGAGTAATAGTTAAAAACAAATGAATGTGTTAATATCTGTCGACGTACTACGATAAAATTCTGGACTACCATCACCCGCACCACATTATGCAATGAAAACAAAAAAAAACATTCCATGCCTTACATACATTTCACTCGCACAGTTGACAGCTTCTCGGAGAGCCTCTCCGGATAGCAGCTCGGAGAGCCGCTGAGGACAGCAGCTCGGAGAGCCACTCAGGACAGCAGCTCGGAGAGCTGCACGGCGCAGCAGCTTGGGCCATCGTCAGTCAGATATTCTTCTATAACACACAAAAAGTATCACGGTAGCATCTTAAAACATTAGCATTACTTTCTTCAGTGTGACAACTAATAAGATTCAATTATTTATCAGCGTGAGTAATAGTTAAAAACAAATGAATGTGTTAATATCTGTCGACGTACAACGATAAAATTCTGGACTACCATCACCCGCACCACATTATGCAATGAAAACAAAAAAAACATTCCATGCCTTACATACATCTCACTCGCACAGTTGACAGCTTCTCGGAGAGCCTCTCCGGATAGCAGCTCGGAGAGCCGCTGAGGACAGCAGCTCGGAGAGCCACTCAGGATAGCAGCTCGGAGAGCTGCACGGCGCAGCAGCTTGGGCCATCGTCAGTCAGATATTCTTCTATAACACACAAAAAGTATCACGGTAGCATCTTAAAACATTAGCGTTACTTTCTTCAGTGTGACAACTAATAAGATTCAATTATTTATGAGCGTGAGTAATAGTTAAAAACAAATGAATGTGTTAATATCTGTCGACGTACTACGATAAAATTCTGGACTACCATCACCCGCACCACATTATGCAATGAAAACAAAAAAAAAACATTCCATGCCTTACATACATCTCACTCGCACAGTTGACAGCTTCTCGGAGAGCCTCTCCGGATAGCAGCTCGGAGAGCCGCTGAGGACAGCAGCTCGGAGAGCCACTCAGGACAGCAGCTCGGAGAGCTGCACGGCGCAGCAGCTTGGGCCATCGTCAGTCAGATATTCTTCTATAACACACAAAAAGTATCACGGTAGCATCTTAAAACATTAGCATTACTTTCTTCAGTGTGACAACTAATAAGATTCAATTATTTATCAGCGTGAGTAATAGTTAAAAACAAATGAATGTGTTAATATCTGTCGACGTACTACGATAAAATTCTGGACTACCATCACCCGCACCACATTATGCAATGAAAACAAAAAAAAACATTCCATGCCTTACATACATTTCACTCGCACAGTTGACAGCTTCTCGGAGAGCCTCTCCGGATAGCAGCTCGGAGAGCCGCTGAGGACAGCAGCTCGGAGAGCCACTCAGGACAGCAGCTCGGAGAGCTGCACGGCGCAGCAGCTTGGGCCATCGTCAGTCAGATATTCTTCTATAACACACAAAAAGTATCACGGTAGCATCTTAAAACATTAGCATTACTTTCTTCAGTGTGACAACTAATAAGATTCAATTATTTATCAGCGTGAGTAATAGTTAAAAACAAATGAATGTGTTAATATCTGTCGACGTACAACGATAAAATTCTGGACTACCATCACCCGCACCACATTATGAAATGAAAACAAAAAAAACATTCCATGCCTTACATACATCTCACTCGCACAGTTGACAGCTTCTCGGAGAGCCTCTCCGGATAGCAGCTCGGAGAGCCGCTGAGGACAGCAGCTCGGAGAGCCACTCAGGATAGCAGCTCGGAGAGCTGCACGGCGCAGCAGCTTGGGCCATCGTCAGTCAGATATTCTTCTATAACACACAAAAAGTATCACGGTAGCATCTTAAAACATTAGCGTTACTTTCTTCAGTGTGACAACTAATAAGATTCAATTATTTATGAGCGTGAGTAATAGTTAAAAACAAATGAATGTGTTAATATCTGTCGACGTACTACGATAAAATTCTGGACTACCATCACCCGCACCACATTATGCAATGAAAACAAAAAAAAAACATTCCATGCCTTACATACATCTCACTCGCACAGTTGACAGCTTCTCGGAGAGCCTCTCCGGATAGCAGCTCGGAGAGCCGCTGAGGACAGCAGCTCGGAGAGCCACTCAGGACAGCAGCTCGGAGAGCTGCACGGCGCAGCAGCTTGGGCCATCGTCAGTCAGATATTCTTCTATAACACACAAAAAGTATCACGGTAGCATCTTAAAACATTAGCATTACTTTCTTCAGTGTGACAACTAATAAGATTCAATTATTTATGAGCGTGAGTAATAGTTAAAAACAAATGAATGTGTTAATATCTGTCGACGTACTACGATAAAATTCTGGACTACCATCACCCGCACCACATTATGCAATGAAAACAAAAAAAAACATTCCATGCCTTACATACATCTCACTCGCACAGTTGACAGCTTCTCGGAGAGCCTCTCCGGATAGCAGCTCGGAGAGCCGCTGAGGACAGCAGCTCGGAGAGCCACTCAGGACAGCAGCTCGGAGAGCTGCACGGCGCAGCAGCTTGGGCCATCGTCAGTCAGATATTCTTCTATAACACACAAAAAGTATCACGGTAGCATCTTAAAACATTAGCATTACTTTCTTCAGTGTGACAACTAATAAGATTCAATTATTTATCAGCGTGAGTAATAGTTAAAAACAAATGAATGTGTTAATATCTGTCGACGTACTACGATAAAATTCTGGACTACCATCACCCGCACCACATTATGCAATGAAAACAAAAAAAAACATTCCATGCCTTACATACATTTCACTCGCACAGTTGACAGCTTCTCGGAGAGCCTCTCCGGATAGCAGCTCGGAGAGCCGCTGAGGACAGCAGCTCGGAGAGCCACTCAGGACAGCAGCTCGGAGAGCTGCACGGCGCAGCAGCTTGGGCCATCGTCAGTCAGATATTCTTCTATAACACACAAAAAGTATCACGGTAGCATCTTAAAACATTAGCATTACTTTCTTCAGTGTGACAACTAATAAGATTCAATTATTTATCAGCGTGAGTAATAGTTAAAAACAAATGAATGTGTTAATATCTGTCGACGTACAACGATAAAATTCTGGACTACCATCACCCGCACCACATTATGCAATGAAAACAAAAAAAACATTCCATGCCTTACATACATCTCACTCGCACAGTTGACAGCTTCTCGGAGAGCCTCTCCGGATAGCAGCTCGGAGAGCCGCTGAGGACAGCAGCTCGGAGAGCCACTCAGGATAGCAGCTCGGAGAGCTGCACGGCGCAGCAGCTTGGGCCATCGTCAGTCAGATATTCTTCTATAACACACAAAAAGTATCACGGTAGCATCTTAAAACATTAGCGTTACTTTCTTCAGTGTGACAACTAATAAGATTCAATTATTTATGAGCGTGAGTAATAGTTAAAAACAAATGAATGTGTTAATATCTGTCGACGTACTACGATACAATTCTGGACTACCATCACCCGCACCACATTATGCAATGAAAACAAAAAAAAAACATTCCATGCCTTACATACATCTCACTCGCACAGTTGACAGCTTCTCGGAGAGCCTCTCCGGATAGCAGCTCGGAGAGCCGCTGAGGACAGCAGCTCGGAGAGCCACTCAGGACAGCAGCTCGGAGAGCTGCACGGCGCAGCAGCTTGGGCCATCGTCAGTCAGATATTCTTCTATAACACACAAAAAGTATCACGGTAGCATCTTAAAACATTAGCATTACTTTCTTCAGTGTGACAACTAATAAGATTCAATTATTTATGAGCGTGAGTAATAGTTAAAAACAAATGAATGTGTTAATATCTGTCGACGTACTACGATAAAATTCTGGACTACCATCACCCGCACCACATTATGCAATGAAAACAAAAAAAAACATTCCATGCCTTACATACATCTCACTCGCACAGTTGACAGCTTCTCGGAGAGCCTCTCCGGATAGCAGCTCGGAGAGCCGCTGAGGACAGCAGCTCGGAGAGCCACTCAGGACAGCAGCTCGGAGAGCTGCACGGCGCAGCAGCTTGGGCCATCGTCAGTCAGATATTCTTCTATAACACACAAAAAGTATCACGGTAGCATCTTAAAACATTAGCATTACTTTCTTCAGTGTGACAACTAATAAGATTCAATTATTTATCAGCGTGAGTAATAGTTAAAAACAAATGAATGTGTTAATATCTGTCGACGTACTACGATAAAATTCTGGACTACCATCACCCGCACCACATTATGCAATGAAAACAAAAAAAAACATTCCATGCCTTACATACATTTCACTCGCACAGTTGACAGCTTCTCGGAGAGCCTCTCCGGATAGCAGCTCGGAGAGCCACTCAGGACAGCAGCTCGGAGAGCTGCACGGCGCAGCAGCTTGGGCCATCGTCAGTCAGATATTCTTCTATAACACACAAAAAGTATCACGGTAGCATCTTAAAACATTAGCATTACTTTCTTCAGTGTGACAACTAATAAGATTCAATTATTTATGAGCGTGAGTATTAGTTAAAAACAAATGAATGTGTTAATATCTGTCGACGTACTACGATAAAATTCTGGACTACCATCACCCGCACCACATTATGCAATGAAAACAAAAAAAAACATTCCATGCCTTACATACATCTCACTCGCACAGTTGACAGCTTCTCGGAGAGCCTCTCCGGATAGCAGCTCGGAGAGCCGCTGAGGACAGCAGCTCGGAGAGCCACTCAGGACAGCAGCTCGAAGAGCTGCACGGCGCAGCAGCTTGGGCCATCGTCAGTCAGATATTCTTCTATAACACACAAAAAGTATCACGGTAGCATCTTAAAACATTAGCATTACTTTCTTCAGTGTGACAACTAATAAGATTCAATTATTTATGAGCGTGAGTAATAGTTAAAAACAAATGAATGTGTTAATATCTGTCGACGTACTACGATAAAATTCTGGACTACCATCACCCGCACCACATGATGCAATGAAAACAAAAAAAAACATTCCATGCCTTACATACATCTCACTCGTACAGTTGACGGCTTCTCGGAGAGCCTCTCCGGATAGCAGCTCGGAGAGCCGCTGAGGACAGCAGCTCGGAGAGCCACTCGGGACAGCAGCTCGGAGAGCTGCACGGCGCAGCAGCTCGGGCCATCGTCAGTCAGATATTCTTCTATAACACACAAAAAGTATCACGGTAGCATCTTAAAACATTAGCATTACTTTCTTCAGTGTGACAACTAATAAGATTCAATTATTTATGAGCGTGAGTAATAGTTAAAAACAAATGAATGTATTAATATCTGTCGACGTACTACGATAAAATTCTGGACTACCATCACCCGCACCACATGATGCAATGAAAACAAAAAAAAACATTCCATGCCTTACATACATCTCACTCGCACAGTTGACAGCTTCTCGGAGAGCCTCTCCGGATAGCAGCTCGGAGAGCCGCTGAGGACAGCAGCTCGGAGAGCCACTCGGGACAGCAGCTCGGAGAGCTGCACGGCGCAGCAGCTTGGGCCATCGTCAGTCAGATATTCTTCTATAACACACAAAAAGTATCACGGTAGCATCTTAAAACATTAGCATTACTTTCTTCAGTGTGACAACTAATAAGATTCAATTATTTATGAGCGTGAGTAATAGTTAAAAACAAATGAATGTGTTAATATCTGTCGACGTACTACGATAAAATTCTGGACTACCATCACCCGCACCACATTATGCAATGAAAACAAAAAAAAACATTCCATGCCTTACATACATCTCACTCGCACAGTTGACAGCTTCTCGGAGAGCCTCTCCGGATAGCAGCTCGGAGAGCCACTCAGGACAGCAGCTCGGAGAGCTGCACGGCGCAGCAGCTTGGGCCATCGTCAGTCAGATATTCTTCTATAACACACAAAAAGTATCACGGTAGCATCTTAAAACATTAGCATTACTTTCTTCAGTGTGACAACTAATAAGATTCAATTATTTATGAGCGTGAGTAATAGTTAAAAACAAATGAATGTGTTAATATCTGTCGACGTACTACGATAAAATTCTGGACTACCATCACCCGCACCACATTATGCAATGAAAACAAAAAAAAACATTCCATGCCTTACATACATCTCACTCGCACAGTTGACAGCTTATCGGAGAGCCTCTCCGGATAGCAGCTCGGAGAGCCGCTAAGGACAGCAGCTCGGAGAGCTGCACGGCGCAGCAGCTTGGGCCATCGTCAGTCAGATATTCTTCTATAACATACAAAAAGTATCACGGTAGCATCTTAAAACATTAGCATTACTTTCTTCAGTGTGACAACTAATAAGATTCAATTATTTATGAGCGTGAGTAATAGTTAAAAACAAATGAATGTGTTAATATCTGTCGACGTACTACGATAAAATTCTGGACTACCATCACCCGCACCACATTATGCAATGAAAACAAAAAAAAACATTCCATGCCTTACATACATCTCACTCGCACAGTTGACAGCTTCTCGGAGAGCCTCTCCGGATAGCAGCTCGGAGAGCCGCTGAGGACAGCAGCTCGGAGAGCCACTCAGGACAGCAGCTCGGAGAGCTGCACGGCGCAGCAGCTTGGGCCATCGTCAGTCAGATATTCTTCTATAACACACAAAAAGTATCACGGTAGCATCTTAAAACATTAGTATTACTTTCTTCAGTGTGACAATTAATAAGATTCAATTATTTATGAGCGTGAGTAATAGTTAAAAACAAATGAATGTGTTAATATCTGTCGACGTACTACGATAAAATTCTGGACTACCATCACCCGCACCACATTATGCAATGAAAACAAAAAAAACATTCCATGCCTTACATACATCTCACTCGCACAGTTGACAGCTTCTCGGAGAGCCTCTCCGGATAGCAGCTCGGAGAGCCGCTGAGGACAGCAGCTCGGAGAGCCACTCAGGATAGCAGCTCGGAGAGCTGCACGGCGCAGCAGCTTGGGCCATCGTCAGTCAGATATTCTTCTATAACACACAAAAAGTATCACGGTAGCATCTTAAAACATTAGCATTACTTTCTTCAGTGTGACAACTAATAAGATTCAATTATTTATTAGCGTGAGTAATAGTTAAAAACAAATGAATGTGTTAATATCTGTCGACGTACTACGATAAAATTCTGGACTACCATCACCCGCACCACATTATGCAGTGAAAACAAAAAAAAACATTCCATGCCTTACATACATCTCACTCGCACAGTTGACAGCTTCTCGGAGAGCCTCTCCGGATAGCAGCTCGGAGAGCCGCTGAGGACAGCAGCTCGGAGAGCCACTCAGGACAGCAGCTCGGAGAGCTGCACGGCGCAGCAGCTTGGGCCATCGTCAGTCAGATATTCTTCTATAACACACAAAAAGTATCACGGTAGCATCTTAAAACATTAGCATTACTTTCTTCAGTGTGACAACTAATAAGATTCAATTATTTATGAGCGTGAGTAATAGTTAAAAACAAATGAATGTGTTAATATCTGTCGACGTACTACGATAAAATTCTGGACTACCATCACCCGCACCACATTATGCAATGAAAACAAAAAAAAAACATTCCATGCCTTACATACATCTCACTCGCACAGTTGACAGCTTCTCGGAGAGCCTCTCCGGATAGCAGCTCGGAGAGCCGCTGAGGACAGCAGCTCGGAGAGCTACTCAGGATAGCAGCTCGGAGAGCTGCACGGCGCAGCAGCTTGGGCCATCGTCAGTCAGATATTCTTCTATAACACACAAAAAGGAATCACGGTAGCATCTTAAAACATTAGCATTACTTTCTTCAGTGTGACAACTAATAAGATTCAATTATTTATGAGCGTGAGTAATAGTTAAAAACAAATGAATGTGTTAATATCTGTCGACGTACTACGATAAAATTCTGGACTACCATCACCCGCACCACATTATGCAATGAAAACAAAAAAAAACATTCCATGCCTTACATACATCTCACTCGCACAGTTGACAGCTTCTCGGAGAGCCTCTCCGGATAGCAGCTCGGAGAGCCGCTGAGGACAGCAGCTCGGAGAGCCACTCAGGACAGCGGCTCGGAAAGCTACACGGCCTAGCAGCTTGGGCCATCGTCAGTCAGATATTCTTCTATAACACACAAAAAGTATCACGGTAGCGTCTTAAAACATTAGCATTACTTTCTTCAGTGTGACAACTAATAAGATTCAATTATTTATGAGCGTGAGTAATAGTTAAAAACAAATGAATGTGTTAATATCTGTCGACGTACTACGATAAAATTCTGAACTACCATCACCCGCACCACATTATGCAATGAAAACAAAAAAAAACATTCCATGCCTTACATACATCTCACTCGCACAGTTGATAGCTTCTCGGAGAGCCTCTCCGGATAGCAGCCCGGAGAGCCGCTGAGGACAGCAGCTCGGAGAGCCACTCGGGACAGCAGCTCGGAGAGCTGCACGGCGCAGCAGCTTGGGCCATCGTCAGTCAGATATTCTTCTATAACACACAAAAAGTATCACGGTAGCATCTTAAAACATTAGCATTACTTTCTTCAGTGTGACAACTAATAAGATTCAATTATTTATGAGCGTGAGTAATAGTTAAAAACAAATGAATGTGTTAATATCTGTCGACGTACTACGATAAAATTCTGGACTACCATCACCCGCACCACATTATGCAATGAAAACAAAAAAAAACATTCCATGCCTTACATACATCTCACTCGCACAGTTGACAGCTTCTCGGAGAGCCTCTCCGGATAGCAGCTCGGAGAGCCGCTGAGGACAGCAGCTCGGAGAGCCACTCGGGACAGCAGCTCGGAGAGCTGCACGGCGCAGCAGCTTGGGCCATCGTCAGTCAGATATTCTTCTATAACACACAAAAAGTATCACGGTAGCATCTTAAAACATTAGCATTACTTTCTTCAGTGTGACAACTAATAAGATTCAATTATTAATGAGCGTGAGTAATAGTTAAAAACAAATGAATGTGTTAATATCTGTCGACGTACTACAATAAAATTCTGGACTACCATCACCCGCACCACATGATGCAATGAAAACAAAAAAAAACATTCCATGCCTTACATACATCTCACTCGCACAGTTGACGGCTTCTCGGAGAGCCTCTCCGGATAGCAGCTCGGAGAGCCGCTGAGGACAGCAGCTCGGAGAGCCACTCGGGACAGCAGCTCGGAGAGCTGCACGGCGCAGCAGCTCGGGCCATCGTCAGTCAGATATTCTTCTATAACACACAAAAAGTATCACGGTAGCATCTTAAAACATTAGCATTACTTTCTTCAGTGTGACAACTAATAAGATTCAATTATTTATGAGCGTGAGTAATAGTTAAAAACAAATGAATGTGTTAATATCTGTCGACGTACTACGATAAAATTCTGGACTACCATCACCCGCACCACATTATGCAATGAAAACAAAAAAAAACATTCCATGCCTTACATACATCTCACTCGCAGAGTTGACAGCTTCTCGGAGAGCCTCTCCGGATAGCAGCTCGGAGAGCCGTTGAGGACAGCAGCTCGGAGAGCCACTCAGGACAGCGGCTCGGAAAGCTACACGGCCTAGCAGCTTGGGCCATCGTCAGTCAGATATTCTTCTATAACACACAAAAAGTATCACGGTAGCGTCTTAAAACATTAGCATTACTTTCTTCAGTGTGACAACTAATAAGATTCAATTATTTATGAGCGTGAGTAATAGTTAAAAACAAATGAATGTGTTAATATCTGTCGACGTACTACGATAAAATTCTGGACTACCATCACCCGCACCACATTATGCAATGAAAACAAAAAAAAAACATTCCATGCCTTACATACATCTCACTCGCACAGTTGACAGCTTCTCGGAGAGCCTCTCCGGATAGCAGCTCGGAGAGCCGCTGAGGACAGCAGCTCAGAGAGCCACTCAGGATAGCAGCTCTGAGAGCTGCACGGCGCAGCAGCTTGGGCCATCGTCAGTCAGATATTCTTCTATAACACACAAAAAGTATCACGGTAGCGTCTTAAAACATTAGCATTACTTTCTTCAGTGTGACAACTAATAAGATTCAATTATTTATGAGCGTGAGTAATAGTTAAAAACAAATGAATGTGTTAATATCTGTCGACGTACTACGATAAAATTCTGGACTACCATCACCCGCACCACATTATGCAATGAAAACAAAAAAAAACATTCCATGCCTTACATACATCTCACTCGCACAGTTGACAGCTTCTCGGAGAGCCTCTCCGGATAGCAGCTCGGAGAGCCGCTGAGGACAGCAGCTCGGAGAGCCACTCAGGACAGCGGCTCGGAAAGCTACACGGCCTAGCAGCTTGGGCCATCGTCAGTCAGATATTCTTCTATAACACACAAAAAGTATCACGGTAGCGTCTTAAAATATTAGCATTACTTTCTTCAGTGTGACAACTAATAAGATTCAATTATTTATGAGCGTGAGTAATAGTTAAAAACAAATGAATGTGTTAATATCTGTCGACGTACTACGATAAAATTCTGAACTACCATCACCCGCACCACATTATGCAATGAAAACAAAAAAAAACATTCCATGCCTTACATACATCTCACTCGCACAGTTGACAGCTTCTCGGAGAGCCTCTCCGGATAGCAGCCCGGAGAGCCGCTGAGGACAGCAGCTCGGAGAGCCACTCGGGACAGCAGCTCGGAGAGCTGCATGGCGCAGCAGCTTGGGCCATCGTCAGTCAGATATTCTTCTATAACACACAAAAAGTATCACGGTAGCATCTTAAAACATTAGCATTACTTTCTTCAGTGTGACAACTAATAAGATTCAATTATTTATGAGCGTGAGTAATAGTTAAAAACAAATGAATGTGTTAATATCTGTCGACGTACTACGATAAAATTCTGGACTACCATCACCCGCACCACATTATGCAATGAAAACAAAAAAAAACATTCCATGCCTTACATACATCTCACTCGCACAGTTGACAGCTTCTCGGAGAGCCTCTCCGGATAGCAGCTCGGAGAGCCGCTGAGGACAGCAGCTCGGAGAGCCACTCGGGACAGCAGCTCGGAGAGCTGCACGGCGCAGCAGCTTGGGCCATCGTCAGTCAGATATTCTTCTATAACACACAAAAAGTATCACGGTAGCATCTTAAAACATTAGCATTACTTTCTTCAGTGTGACAACTAATAAGATTCAATTATTTATGAGCGTGAGTAATAGTTAAAAACAAATGAATGTGTTAATATCTGTCGACGTACTACAATAAAATTCTGGACTACCATCACCCGCACCACATGATGCAATGAAAACAAAAAAAAACATTCCATGCCTTACATACATCTCACTCGCACAGTTGACGGCTTCTCGGAGAGCCTCTCCGGATAGCAGCTCGGAGAGCCGCTGAGGACAGCAGCTCGGAGAGCCACTCGGGACAGCAGCTCGGAGAGCTGCACGGCGCAGCAGCTCGGGCCATCGTCAGTCAGATATTCTTCTATAACACACAAAAAGTATCACGGTAGCATCTTAAAACATTAGCATTACTTTCTTCAGTGTGACAACTAATAAGATTCAATTATTTATGAGCGTGAGTAATAGTTAAAAACAAATGAATGTGTTAATATCTGTCGACGTACTACGATAAAATTCTGGACTACCATCACCCGCACCACATTATGCAATGAAAACAAAAAAAAACATTCCATGCCTTACATACATCTCACTCGCAGAGTTGACAGCTTCTCGGAGAGCCTCTCCGGATAGCAGCTCGGAGAGCCGCTGAGGACAGCAGCTCGGAGAGCCACTCAGGACAGCGGCTCGGAAAGCTACACGGCCTAGCAGCTTGGGCCATCGTCAGTCAGATATTCTTCTATAACACACAAAAAGTATCACGGTAGCGTCTTAAAACATTAGCATTACTTTCTTCAGTGTGACAACTAATAAGATTCAATTATTTATGAGCGTGAGTAATAGTTAAAAACAAATGAATGTGTTAATATCTGTCGACGTACTACGATAAAATTCTGGACTACCATCACCCGCACCACATTATGCAATGAAAACAAAAAAAAAACATTCCATGCCTTACATACATCTCACTCGCACAGTTGACAGCTTCTCGGAGAGCCTCTCCGGATAGCAGCTCGGAGAGCCGCTGAGGACAGCAGCTCGGAGAGCCACTCAGGACAGCAGCTCGGAGAGCTGCACGGCGCAGCAGCTTGGGCCATCGTCAGTCAGATATTCTTCTATAACACACAAAAAGTATCACGGTAGCATCTTAAAACATTAGTATTTTTTTCTTCAGTGTGACAACTAATAAGATTCAATTATTTATGAGCGTGAGTAATAGTTAAAAACAAATGAATGTGTTAATATCTGTCGACGTACTACGATAAAATTCTGGACTACCATCACCCGCACCACATTATGCAATGAAAACAAAAAAAAACATTCCATGCCTTACATACATCTCACTCGCACAGTTGACAGCTTCTCGGAGAGCCTCTCCGGATAGCAGCTCGGAGAGCCGCTGAGGACAGCAGCTCGGAGAGCCACTCAGGATAGCAGCTCGGAGAGCTGCACGGCGCAGCAGCTTGGGCCATCGTCAGTCAGATATTCTTCTATAACACACAAAAAGTATCACGGTAGCATCTTAAAACATTAGCATTACTTTCTTCAGTGTGACAACTAATAAGATTCAATTATTTATGAGCGTGAGTAATAGTTAAAAACAAATGAATGTGTTAATATCTGTCGACGTACTACGATAAAATTCTGGACTACCATCACCCGCACCACATTATGCAGTGAAAACAAAAAAAAACATTCCATGCCTTACATACATCTCACTCGCACAGTTGACAGCTTCTCGGAGAGCCTCTCCGGATAGCAGCTCGGAGAGCCGCTGAGGACAGCAGCTCGGAGAGCCACTCAGGACAGCAGCTCGGAGAGCTGCACGGCGCAGCAGCTTGGGCCATCGTCAGTCAGATATTCTTCTATAACACACAAAAAGTATCACGGTAGCATCTTAAAACATTAGCATTACTTTCTTCAGTGTGACAACTAATAAGATTCAATTATTTATGAGCGTGAGTAATAGTTAAAAACAAATGAATGTGTTAATATCTGTCGACGTACTACGATAAAATTCTGGACTACCATCACCCGCACCACATTATGCAATGAAAACAAAAAAAAAACATTCCATGCCTTACATACATCTCACTCGCACAGTTGACAGCTTCTCGGAGAGCCTCTCCGGATAGCAGCTCGGAGAGCCGCTGAGGACAGCAGCTCGGAGAGCCGCTGAGGACAGCAGCTCGGAGAGCCACTCAGGATAGCAGCTCGGAGAGCTGCACGGCGCAGCAGCTTGGGCCATCGTCAGTCAGATATTCTTCTATAACACACAAAAAGGAATCACGGTAGCATCTTAAAACATTAGCATTACTTTCTTCAGTGTGACAACTAATAAGATTCAATTATTTATGGGCGTGAGTAATAGTTAAAAACAAATGAATGTGTTAATATCTGTCGACGTACTACGATAAAATTCTGGACTACCATCACCCGCACCACATTATGCAATGAAAACAAAAAAAAACATTCCATGCCTTACATACATCTCACTCGCACAGTTGACAGCTTCTCGGAGAGCCTCTCCGGATAGCAGCTCGGAGAGCCGCTGAGGACAGCAGCTCGGAGAGCCACTCAGGACAGCGGCTCGGAAAGCTGCACGGCGCAGCAGCTTGGGCCATCGTCAGTCAGATATTCTTCTATAACACACAAAAAGTATCACGGTAGCGTCTTAAAACATTAGCATTACTTTCTTCAGTGTGACAACTAATAAGATTCAATTATTTATGAGCGTGAGTAATAGTTAAAAACAAATGAATGTGTTAATATCTGTCGACGTACTACGATAAAATTCTGGACTACCATCACCCGCACCACATTATGCAATGAAAACAAAAAAAAACATTCCATGCCTTACATACATCTCACTCGCACAGTTGACAGCTTCTCGGAGAGCCTCTCCGGATAGCAGCTCGGAGAGCCGCTGAGGACAGCAGCTCGGAGAGCCACTCGGGACAGCAGCTCGGAGAGCTGCACGGCGCAGCAGCTTGGGCCATCGTCAGTCAGATATTCTTCTATAACGCACAAAAAGTATCACGGTAGCATCTTAAAACATTAGCATTACTTTCTTCAGTGTGACAACTAATAAGATTCAATTATTTATGAGCGTGAGTAATAGTTAAAAACAAATGAATGTGTTAATATCTGTCGACGTACTACAATAAAATTCTGGACTACCATCACCCGCACCACATGATGCAATGAAAACAAAAAAAAACATTCCATGCCTTACATACATCTCACTCGCACAGTTGACGGCTTCTCGGAGAGCCTCTCCGGATAGCAGCTCGGAGAGCCGCTGAGGACAGCAGCTCGGAGAGCCACTCGGGACAGCAGCTCGGAGAGCTGCACGGCGCAGCAGCTCGGGCCATCGTCAGTCAGATATTCTTCTATAACACACAAAAAGTATCACGGTAGCATCTTAAAACATTAGCATTACTTTCTTCAGTGTGACAACTAATAAGATTCAATTATTTATGAGCGTGAGTAATAGTTAAAAACAAAAGAATGTGTTAATATCTGCCGACGTACTACGATAAAATTCTGGACTACCATCACCCGCACCACATTATGCAATGAAAACAAAAAAAAACATTCCATGCCTTACATACATCTCACTCGCACAGTTGACAGCTTCTCGGAGAGCCTCTCCGGATAGCAGCTCGGAGAGCCGCTGAGGACAGCAGCTCGGAGAGCCACTCAGGACAGCAGCTCGGAGAGCTGCACGGCGCAGCAGCTTGGGCCATCGTCAGTCAGATATTCTTCTATAACACACAAAAAGTATCACGGTAGCATCTTAAAACATTAGCATTACTTTCTTCAGTGTGACAACTAATAAGATTCAATTATTTATGAGCGTGAGTAATAGTTAAAAACAAATGAATGTGTTAGACGTACTACGATAAAATTCTGGACTACCATCACCCGCACCACATTATGCAATGAAAACAAAAAAAAACATTCCATGCCTTACATACATCTCACTCGCACAGTTGACAGCTTCTCGGAGAGCCTCTCCGGATAGCAGCTCGGAGAGCAGCTGAGGACAGCAGCTCGGAGAGCCACTCAGGACAGCAGCTCGGAGAGCTGCACGGCGCAGCAGCTTGGGCCATCGTCAGTCAGATATTCTTCTATAACACACAAAAAGTATCACGGTAGCATCTTAAAACATTAGCATTACTTTCTTCAGTGTGACAACTAATAAGATTCAATTATTTATGAGCGTGAGTAATAGTTAAAAACAAATGAATGTGTTAATATCTGTCGACGTACTACGATAAAATTCTGGACTACCATCACCCGCACCACATTATGCAATGAAAACAAAAAAAAACATTCCATGCCTTACATACATCTCACTCGCACAGTTGACAGCTTCTCGGAGAGCCTCTCCGGATAGCAGCTCGGAGAGCCGCTGAGGACAGCAGCTCGGAGAGCCACTCAGGATAGCAGCTCGGAGATTTGCACGGCGCAGCAGCTTGGGCCATCGTCAGTCAGATATTCTTCTATAACACACAAAAAGTATCACGGTAGCGTCTTAAAACATTAGCATTACTTTCTTCAGTGTGACAACTAATAAGATTCAATTATTTATGAGCGTGAGTAATAGTTAAAAACAAATGAATGTGTTAATATCTGTCGACGTACTACGATACAATTCTGGACTACCATCACCCGCACCACATTATGCAATGAAAACAAAAAAAAACATTCCATGCCTTACATACATCTCACTCGCACAGTTGACGGCTTCTCGGAGAGCCTCTCCGGATAGCAGCTCGGAGAGCCGCTGAGGACAGCAGCTCGGAGAGCCACTCAGGACAGCAGCTCGGAGAGCCACTCAGGACAGCAGCTCGGAGAGCTGCACGGCCTAGCAGCTTGGGCCATCGTCAGTCAGATATTCTTCTATAACACACAAAAAGTATCACGGTAGCGTCTTAAAACATTAGCATTACTTTCTTCAGTGTGACAACTAATAAGATTCAATTATTTATGAGCGTGAGTAATAGTTAAAACAAATGAATGTGTTATTATCTGTCGACGTACTACGATACAATTCTGGACTACCATCACCCGCACCACATTATGCAATGAAAACAAAAAAAAACATTCCATGCCTTACATACATCTCACTCGCACAGTTGACGGCTTCTCGGAGAGCCTCTCCGGATAGCAGCTCGGAGAGCCGCTGAGGACAGCAGCTCGGAGAGCCACTCAGGACAGCAGCTCGGAGAGCTGCACGGCGCAGCAGCTTGGGCCATCGTCAGTCAGATATTCTTCTATAACACACAAAAAGTATCACGGTAGCATCTTAAAACATTAGCATTACTTTCTTCAGTGTGACAACTAATAAGATTCAATTATTTATGAGCGTGAGTAATAGTTAAAAACAAATGAATGTGTTAATATCTGTCGACGTACTACGATAAAATTCTGGACTACCATCACCCGCACCACATTATGCAATGAAAACAAAAAACATTCCATGCCTTACATACATCTCACTCGCACAGTTGACAGCTTCTCGGAGAGCCTCTCCAAATAGCAGCTCGGAGAGCCGCTGAGGACAGCAGCTCGGAGAGCCACTCAGGACAGCGGCTCGGAAAGCTGCACGGCCTAGCAGCTTGGGCCATCGTCAGTCAGATATTCTTCTATAACACACAAAAAGTATCACGGTAGCGTCTTAAAACATTAGCATTACTTTCTTCAGTGTGACAACTAATAAGATTCAATTATTTATGAGCTTGAGTAATAGTTAAAAACAAATGAATGTGTTAATATCTGTCGACGTACTACGATAAAATTCTGGGACTACCATCACCCGCACCACATTATGCAATGAAAACAAAAAAAAACATTCCATGCCTTACATACATCTCACTCGCACAGTTGACAGCTTCTCGGAGAGCCTCTCCGGATAGCAGCTCGGAGAGCCGCTGAGGACAGCAGCTCGGAGAGCCACTCAGGATAGCAGCTCGGAGATTTGCACGGCGCAGCAGCTTGGGCCATCGTCAGTCAGATATTCTTCTATAACTCACAAAAACTAACACGGTAGCATCTTAAAACATTAGCATTACTTTCTTCAGTGTGACAACTAATAAGATTCAATTATTTATGAGCGTGAGTAATAGTTAAAAACAAATGAATGTGTTAATATCTGTCGACGTACTACGATAAAATTCTGGACTACCATCACCCGCACCACATTATGCAATGAAAACAAAAAAAAACATTCCATGCCTTACATACATCTCACTCGCACAGTTGACAGCTTCTCGGAGAGCCTCTCCGGATAGCAGCTCGGAGAGCCGCTGAGGACAGCAGCTCGGAGAGCCACTCAGGACAGCAGCTCGGAGAGCTGCACGGCGCAGCAGCTTGGGCCATCGTCAGTCAGATATTCTTCTATAACACACAAAAAGTATAACAGTAGCATCTTAAAACATTAGCATTACTTTCTTCAGTGTGACAACTAATAAGATTCAATTATTTATGAGCGTGAGTAATAGTTAAAAACAAATGAATGTGTTAATATCTGTCGACGTACTACGATAAAATTCTGGACTACCATCACCCGCACCACATTATGCAATGATAACAAAAAAAAAACATTTCATGCCTTACATACATCTCACTCGCACAGTTGACAGCTTCTCGGAGAGCCTCTCCGGATAGCAGCTCGGAGAGCCGCTGAGGACAGCAGCTCGGAGAGCCACTCGGGACAGCAGCTCGGAGAGCTGCACGGCGCAGCAGCTTGGGCCATCTTCAGTCAGATATTCTTCTATAACACACAAAAAGTATCACGGTAGCGTCTTAAAACATTAGCATTACTTTCTTCAGTGTGACAACTAATAAGATTCAATTATTTATGAGCGTGAGTAATAGTTAAAACAAATGAATGTGTTATTATCTGTCGACGTACTACGATACAATTCTGGGACTACCATCACCCGCACCACATTATGCATTGAAAACAAAAAAAAACATTCCATGCCTTACATACATCTCACTCGCACAGTTGACAGCTTCTCGGAGAGCCTCTCCGGATAGCAGCTCGGAGAGCCGCTGAGGACAGCAGCTCGGAGAGCCACTCAGGATAGCAGCTCGGAGATTTGCACGGCGCAGCAGCTTGGGCCATCGTCAGTCAGATATTCTTCTATAACTCACAAAAACTAACACGGTAGCATCTTAAAACATTAGCATTACTTTCTTCAGTGTGACAACTAATAAGATTCAATTATTTATGAGCGTGAGTAATAGTTAAAAACAAATGAATGTGTTAATATCTGTCGACGTACTACGATAAAATTCTGGACTACCATCACCCGCACCACATTATGCAATGATAACAAAAAAAAAACATTTCATGCCTTACATACATCTCACTCGCACAGTTGACAGCTTCTCGGAGAGCCTCTCCGGATAGCAGCTCGGAGAGCCGCTGAGGACAGCAGCTCGGAGAGCCACTCGGGACAGCAGCTCGGAGAGCTGCACGGCGCAGCAGCTTGGGCCATCTTCAGTCAGATATTCTTCTATAACACACAAAAAGTATCACGGTAGCATCTTAAAACATAAGCATTACTTTCTTCAGTGTGACAACTAATAAGATTCAATTATTTATGAGCATGAGTAATAGTTAAAACAAATGAATGTGTTAGACGTACTACGATAAAATTCTGGACTACCATCACCCGCACCACATTATGCAATGAAAACAAAAAAAAAACATTCCATGCCTTACATACATCTCACTCGCACAGTTGACGGCTTCTCGGAGAGCCTCTCCGGATAGCAGCTCGGAGAGCCGCTGAGGACAGCAGCTCGGAGAGCCACTCAGGACAGCAGCTCGGAGAGCCACTCAGGACAGCAGCTCGGAGAGCTGCACGGCCTAGCAGCTTGGGCCATCGTCAGTCAGATATTCTTCTATAACACACAAAAAGTATCACGGTAGCGTCTTAAAACATTAGCATTACTTTCTTCAGTGTGACAACTAATAAGATTCAATTATTTATGAGCGTGAGTAATAGTTAAAACAAATGAATGTGTTATTATCTGTCGACGTACTACGATACAATTCTGGACTACCATCACCCGCACCACATTATGCAATGAAAACAAAAAAAAACATTCCATGCCTTACATACATCTCACTCGCACAGTTGACGGCTTCTCGGAGAGCCTCTCCGGATAGCAGCTCGGAGAGCCGCTGAGGACAGCAGCTCGGAGAGCCACTCAGGACAGCAGCTCGGAGAGCTGCACGGCGCAGCAGCTTGGGCCATCGTCAGTCAGATATTCTTCTATAACACACAAAAAGTATCACGGTAGCATCTTAAAACATTAGCATTACTTTCTTCAGTGTGACAACTAATAAGATTCAATTATTTATGAGCGTGAGTAATAGTTAAAAACAAATGAATGTGTTAATATCTGTCGACGTACTACGATAAAATTCTGGACTACCATCACCCGCACCACATTATGCAATGAAAACAAAAAACATTCCATGCCTTACATACATCTCACTCGCACAGTTGACAGCTTCTCGGAGAGCCTCTCCTAATAGCAGCTCGGAGAGCCGCTGAGGACAGCAGCTCGGAGAGCCACTCAGGACAGCGGCTCGGAAAGCTGCACGGCCTAGCAGCTTGGGCCATCGTCAGTCAGATATTCTTCTATAACACACAAAAAGTATCACGGTAGCGTCTTAAAACATTAGCATTACTTTCTTCAGTGTGACAACTAATAAGATTCAATTATTTATGAGCTTGAGTAATAGTTAAAAACAAATGAATGTGTTAATATCTGTCGACGTACTACGATAAAATTCTGGGACTACCATCACCCGCACCACATTATGCATTGAAAACAAAAAAAAACATTCCATGCCTTACATACATCTCACTCGCACAGTTGACAGCTTCTCGGAGAGCCTCTCCGGATAGCAGCTCGGAGAGCCGCTGAGGACAGCAGCTCGGAGAGCCACTCAGGATAGCAGCTCGGAGATTTGCACGGCGCAGCAGCTTGGGCCATCGTCAGTCAGATATTCTTCTATAACTCACAAAAACTAACACGGTAGCATCTTAAAACATTAGCATTACTTTCTTCAGTGTGACAACTAATAAGATTCAATTATTTATGAGCGTGAGTAATAGTTAAAAACAAATGAATGTGTTAATATCTGTCGACGTACTACGATAAAATTCTGGACTACCATCACCCGCACCACATTATGCAATGATAACAAAAAAAAAACATTTCATGCCTTACATACATCTCACTCGCACAGTTGACAGCTTCTCGGAGAGCCTCTCCGGATAGCAGCTCGGAGAGCCGCTGAGGACAGCAGCTCGGAGAGCCACTCGGGACAGCAGCTCGGAGAGCTGCACGGCGCAGCAGCTTGGGCCATCTTCAGTCAGATATTCTTCTATAACACACAAAAAGTATCACGGTAGCATCTTAAAACATAAGCATTACTTTCTTCAGTGTGACAACTAATAAGATTCAATTATTTATGAGCATGAGTAATAGTTAAAACAAATGAATGTGTTAGACGTACTACGATAAAATTCTGGACTACCATCACCCGCACCACATTATGCAATGAAAACAAAAAAAAAACATTCCATGCCTTACATACATCTCACTCGCACAGTTGACAGCTTCTCGGAGAGCCTCTCCGGATAGCAGCTCGGAGAGCCGCTGAGGACAGCAGCTCGGAGAGCCACTCAGGACAGCGGCTCGGAAAGCTGCACGGCCTAGCAGCTTGGGCCATCGTCAGTCAGATATTCTTCTATAACACACAAAAAGTATCACGGTAGCGTCTTAAAACATTAGCATTACTTTCTTCAGTGTGACAACTAATAAGATTCAATTATTTATGAGCGTGAGTAATAGTTAAAAACAAATGAATGTGTTAATATCTGTCGACGTACTACGATACAATTCTGGACTACCATCACCCGCACCACATTATGCAATGAAAACAAAAAAAAACATTCCATGCCTTACATACATCTCACTCGCACAGTTGACGGCTTCTCGGAGAGCCTCTCCGGATAGCAGCTCGGAGAGCCGCTGAGGACAGCAGCTCGGAGAGCCACTCAGGACAGCAGCTCGGAGAGCCACTCAGGACAGCAGCTCGGAGAGCTGCACGGCCTAGCAGCTTGGGCCATCGTCAGTCAGATATTCTTCTATAACACACAAAAAGTATCACGGTAGCGTCTTAAAACATTAGCATTACTTTCTTCAGTGTGACAACTAATAAGATTCAATTATTTATGAGCGTGAGTAATAGTTAAAACAAATGAATGTGTTATTATCTGTCGACGTACTACGATACAATTCTGGACTACCATCACCCGCACCACATTATGCAATGAAAACAAAAAAAAACATTCCATGCCTTACATACATCTCACTCGCACAGTTGACGGCTTCTCGGAGAGCCTCTCCGGATAGCAGCTCGGAGAGCCGCTGAGGACAGCAGCTCGGAGAGCCACTCAGGACAGCAGCTCGGAGAGCTGCACGGCGCAGCAGCTTGGGCCATCGTCAGTCAGATATTCTTCTATAACACACAAAAAGTATCACGGTAGCATCTTAAAACATTAGCATTACTTTCTTCAGTGTGACAACTAATAAGATTCAATTATTTATGAGCGTGAGTAATAGTTAAAAACAAATGAATGTGTTAATATCTGTCGACGTACTACGATAAAATTCTGGACTACCATCACCCGCACCACATTATGCAATGAAAACAAAAAACATTCCATGCCTTACATACATCTCACTCGCACAGTTGACAGCTTCTCGGAGAGCCTCTCCAAATAGCAGCTCGGAGAGCCGCTGAGGACAGCAGCTCGGAGAGCCACTCAGGACAGCGGCTCGGAAAGCTGCACGGCCTAGCAGCTTGGGCCATCGTCAGTCAGATATTCTTCTATAACACACAAAAAGTATCACGGTAGCGTCTTAAAACATTAGCATTACTTTCTTCAGTGTGACAACTAATAAGATTCAATTATTTATGAGCTTGAGTAATAGTTAAAAACAAATGAATGTGTTAATATCTGTCGACGTACTACGATAAAATTCTGGGACTACCATCACCCGCACCACATTATGCATTGAAAACAAAAAAAAACATTCCATGCCTTACATACATCTCACTCGCACAGTTGACAGCTTCTCGGAGAGCCTCTCCGGATAGCAGCTCGGAGAGCCGCTGAGGACAGCAGCTCGGAGAGCCACTCAGGATAGCAGCTCGGAGATTTGCACGGCGCAGCAGCTTGGGCCATCGTCAGTCAGATATTCTTCTATAACTCACAAAAACTAACACGGTAGCATCTTAAAACATTAGCATTACTTTCTTCAGTGTGACAACTAATAAGATTCAATTATTTATGAGCGTGAGTAATAGTTAAAAACAAATGAATGTGTTAATATCTGTCGACGTACTACGATAAAATTCTGGACTACCATCACCCGCACCACATTATGCAATGAAAACAAAAAAAAACATTCCATGCCTTACATACATCTCACTCGCACAGTTGACAGCTTCTCGGAGAGCCTCTCCGGATAGCAGCTCGGAGAGCCGCTGAGGACAGCAGCTCGGAGAGCCACTCAGGACAGCAGCTCGGAGAGCTGCACGGCGCAGCAGCATGGGCCATCGTCAGTCAGATATTCTTCTATAACACACAAAAAGTATAACAGTAGCATCTTAAAACATTAGCATTACTTTCTTCAGTGTGACAACTAATAAGATTCAATTATTTATGAGCGTGAGTAATAGTTAAAAACAAATGAATGTGTTAATATCTGTCGACGTACTACGATAAAATTCTGGACTACCATCACCCGCACCACATTATGCAATGATAACAAAAAAAAAACATTTCATGCCTTACATACATCTCACTCGCACAGTTGACAGCTTCTCGGAGAGCCTCTCCGGATAGCAGCTCGGAGAGCCGCTGAGGACAGCAGCTCGGAGAGCCACTCGGGACAGCAGCTCGGAGAGCTGCACGGCGCAGCAGCTTGGGCCATCTTCAGTCAGATATTCTTCTATAACACACAAAAAGTATCACGGTAGCATCTTAAAACATAAGCATTACTTTCTTCAGTGTGACAACTAATAAGATTCAATTATTTATGAGCATGAGTAATAGTTAAAACAAATGAATGTGTTAGACGTACTACGATAAAATTCTGGACTACCATCACCCGCACCACATTATGCAATGAAAACAAAAAAAAAACATTCCATGCCTTACATACATCTCACTCGCACAGTTGACAGCTTCTCGGAGAGCCTCTCCGGATAGCAGCTCGGAGAGCCGCTGAGGACAGCAGCTCGGAGAGCCACTCAGGACAGCGGCTCGGAAAGCTGCACGGCCTAGCAGCTTGGGCCATCGTCAGTCAGATATTCTTCTATAACACACAAAAAGTATCACGGTAGCGTCTTAAAACATTAGCATTACTTTCTTCAGTGTGACAACTAATAAGATTCAATTATTTATGAGCGTGAGTAATAGTTAAAAACAAATGAATGTGTTAATATCTGTCGACGTACTACGATACAATTCTGGACTACCATCACCCGCACCACATTATGCAATGAAAACAAAAAAAAACATTCCATGCCTTACATACATCTCACTCGCACAGTTGACGGCTTCTCGGAGAGCCTCTCCGGATAGCAGCTCGGAGAGCCGCTGAGGACAGCAGCTCGGAGAGCCACTCAGGACAGCAGCTCGGAGAGCCACTCAGGACAGCAGCTCTGAGAGCTGCACGGCCTAGCAGCTTGGGCCATCGTCAGTCAGATATTCTTCTATAACACACAAAAAGTATCACGGTAGCGTCTTAAAACATTAGCATTACTTTCTTCAGTGTGACAACTAATAAGATTCAATTATTTATGAGCGTGAGTAATAGTTAAAACAAATGAATGTGTTAATATCTGTCGACGTACTACGATAAAATTCTGGACTACCATCACCCGCACCACATTATGCAATGAAAACAAAAAAAAACATTCCATGCCTTACATACATCTCACTCGCACAGTTGACAGCTTCTCGGAGAGCCTCTCCGGATAGCAGCTCGGAGAGCCGCTGAGGACAGCAGCTCGGAGAGCCACTCAGGACAGCAGCTCGGAGAGCTGCACGGCGCAGCAGCTTGGGCAATCGTCAGTCAGATAATCTTCTATAACACACAAAAAGTATCACGGTAGCATCTTAAAACATTAGCATTACTTTCTTCAGTGTGACAACTAATAAGATTCAATTATTTATGAGCGTGAGTAATAGTTAAAACAAATGAATGTGTTAATATCTGTCGACGTACTACGATAAAATTCTGGACTACCATCACCCGCACCACATTATGCAATGAAAACAAAAAAAAAAACATTCCATGCCTTACATACATCTCACTCGCACAGTTGACAGCTTCTCGGAGAGCCTCTCCGGATAGCAGCTCGGAGAGCCGCTGAGGACAGCAGCTCGGAGAGCCACTCGGGACAGCAGCTCGGAGAGCTGCACGGCGCAGCAGCTTGGGCCATCGTCAGTCAGATATTCTTCTATAACACACAAAAAGTATCACGGTAGCATCTTAAAACATTAGCATTACTTTCTTCAGTGTGACAACTAATAAGATTCAATTATTTATGAGCGTGAGTAATAGTTAAAAACAAATGAATGTGTTAATATCTGTCGACGTTCTACGATAAAATTCTGGACTACCATCACCCGCACCACATTATGCAATGAAAACAAAAAACATTCCATGCCTTACATACATCTCACTCGCACAGTTGACAGCTTCTCGGAGAGCCTCTCCGGATAGCAGCTCGGAGAGCCGCTGAGGACAGCAGCTCGGAGAGCCACTCAGGACAGCGGCTCGGAAAGCTGCACGGCCTAGCAGCTTGGGCCATCGTCAGTCAGATATTCTTCTATAACACACAAAAAGTATCACGGTAGCATCTTAAAACATAAGCATTACTTTCTTCAGTGTGACAACTAATAAGATTCAATTATTTATGAGCGTGAGTAATAGTTAAAACAAATGAATGTGTTAATATCTGTCGACGTACTACGATAAAATTCTGGACTACCATCACCCGCACCACATTATGCAATGAAAACAAAAAAAAACATTCCATGCCTTACATACATCTCACTCGCACAGTTGACAGCTTCTCGGAGAGCCTCTCCGGATAGCAGCTCGGAGAGCCGCTGAGGACAGCAGCTCGGAGAGCCACTCAGGACAGCAGCTCGGAGAGCTGCACGGCGCAGCAGCTTGGGCCATCGTCAGTCAGATATTCTTCTATAACACACAAAAAGTATCACGGTAGCATCTTAAAACATTAGCATTACTTTCTTCAGTGTGACAACTAATAAGATTCAATTATTTATGAGCGTGAGTAATAGTTAAAAACAAATGAATGTGTTAATATCTTTCGACGTACTACGATAAAATTCTGGACTACCATCACCCGCACCACATTATGCAATGAAAACAAAAAAAAACATTCCATGCCTTACATACATCTCACTCGCACAGTTGACAGCTTCTCGGAGAGCCTCTCCGGATAGCAGCTCGGAGAGCCGCTGAGGACAGCAGCTCGGAGAGCCACTCAGGACAGCAGCTCGGAGAGCTGCACGGCGCAGCAGCTTGGGCCATCGTCAGTCAGATATTCTTCTATAACACACAAAAAGTATCACGGTAGCATCTTAAAACATTAGCATTACTTTTTTCAGTGTGACAACTAATAAGATTCAATTATTTATGAGCGTGAGTAATAGTTAAAAACAAATGAATGTGTTAATATCTGTCGACGTACTACGATAAAATTCTGGACTACCATCACCCGCACCACATTATGCAATGAAAACAAAAAACATTCCATGCCTTACATACATCTCACTCGCACAGTTGACAGCTTCTCGGAGAGCCTCTCCGGATAGCAGCTCGGAGAGCCGCTGAGGACAGCAGCTCGGAGAGCCACTCAGGACAGCGGCTCGGAAAGCTGCACGGCCTAGCAGCTTGGGCCATCGTCAGTCAGATATTCTTCTATAACACACAAAAAGTATCACGGTAGCATCTTAAAACATAAGCATTACTTTCTTCAGTGTGACAACTAATAAGATTCAATTATTTATGAGCTTGAGTAATAGTTAAAAACAAATGAATGTGTTAATATCTGTCGACGTACTACGATAAAATTCTGGACTACCATCACCCGCACCACATTATGCAATGAAAACAAAAAAAAACATTCCATGCCTTACATACATCTCACTCGCACAGTTGACAGCTTCTCGGAGAGCCTCTCCGGATAGCAGCTCGGAGAGCCGCTGAGGACAGCAGCTCGGAGAGCCACTCAGGACAGCAGCTTGGAGAGCTGCACGGCGCAGCAGCTTGGGCCATCGTCAGTCAGATATTCTTCTATAACACACAAAAAGTATAACAGTAGCATCTTAAAACATTAGCATTACTTTCTTCAGTGTGACAACTAATAAGATTCAATTATTTATGAGCGTGAGTAATAGTTAAAAACAAATGAATGTGTTAATATCTGTCGACGTACTACGATAAAATTTTGGACTACCATCACCCGCACCACATTATGCAATGATAACAAAAAAAAAACATTTCATGCCTTACATACATCTCACTCGCACAGTTGACAGCTTCTCGGAGAGCCTCTCCGGATAGCAGCTCGGAGAGCCGCTGAGGACAGCAGCTCGGAGAGCCACTCGGGACAGCAGCTCGGAGAGCTGCACGGCGCAGCAGCTTGGGCCATCTTCAGTCAGATATTCTTCTATAACACACAAAAAGTATCACGGTAGCATCTTAAAACATAAGCATTACTTTCTTCAGTGTGACAACTAATAAGATTCAATTATTTATGAGCGTGAGTAATAGTTAAAAACAAATGAATGTGTTATTATCTGTCGACGTACTACGATACAATTCTGGACTACCATCACCCGCACCACATTATGCAATGAAAACAAAAAAAAACATTCCATGCCTTACATACATCTCACTCGCACAGTTGACGGCTTCTCGGAGAGCCTCTCCGGATAGCAGCTCGGAGAGCCACTCAGGACAGCAGCTCGGAGAGCTGCACGGCGCAGCAGCTTGGGCCATCGTCAGTCAGATATTCTTCTATAACACACAAAAAGTATCACGGTAGCATCTTAAAACATTAGCATTACTTTCTTCAGTGTGACAACTAATAAGATTCAATTATTTATGAGCGTGAGTAATAGTTAAAAACAAATGAATGTGTTAATATCTGTCGACGTACTACGATAAAATTCTGGACTACCATCACCCGCACCACATTATGCAATGATAACAAAAAAAAAACATTCCATGCCTTACATACATCTCACTCGCACAGTTGACAGCTTCTCGGAGAGCCTCTCCGGATAGCAGCTCGGAGAGCCGCTGAGGACAGCAGCTCGTAGAGCCACTCAGGACAGCAGCTCGGAGAGCTGCACGGCGCAGCAGCTTGGGCCATCGTCAGTCAGATATTCTTCTATAACACACAAAAAGTATCACGGTAGCATCTTAAAACATAAGCATTACTTTCTTCAGTGTGACAACTAATAAGATTCAATTATTTATGAGCGTGAGTAATAGTTAAAACAAATGAATGTGTTAGACGTACTACGATAAAATTCTGGACTACCATCACCGCACCACATTATGCAATGAAAACAAAAAAAAAACATTCCATGCCTTACATACATCTCACTCGCACAGTTGACAGCTTCTCGGAGAGCCTCTCCGGATAGCAGCTCGGAGAGCCGCTGAGGACAGCAGCTCGGAGAGCCACTCAGGACAGCGGCTCGGAAAGCTGCACGGCCTAGCAGCTTGGGCCATCGTCAGTCAGATATTCTTCTATAACACACAAAAAGTATCACGGTAGCGTCTTAAAACACATTACTTTCTTCAGTGTGACAACTAATAAGATTCAATTATTTATGAGCGTGAGTAATAGTTAAAACAAATGAATGTGTTAATATCTGTCGACGTACTACGATAAAATTCTGGACTACTATCACCCGCACCACATTATGCAATGAAAACAAAAAAAAACATTCCATGCCTTACATACATCTCACTCGCACAGTTGACAGCTTCTCGGAGAGCCTCTCCGGATAGCAGCTCGGAGAGCCGCTGAGGACAGCAGCTCGGAAAGCCACTCAGGACAGCAGCTCGGAGAGCTGCACGGCGCAGCAGCTTGGGCCATCGTCAGTCAGATATTCTTCTATAACACACAAAAAGTATCACGGTAGCGTCTTAAAACATTAGCATTACTTTCTTCAGTGTGACAACTAATAAGATTCAATTATTTATGACCGTGAGTAATAGTTAAAAACAATAGAATGTGTTAATATCTGTCGACGTACTACGATAAAATTCTGGACAACCATCACCCGCACCACATTATGCAATGAAAACAAAAAAAAAACATTCCATGCCTTACATACATCTCACTCGCACAGTTGACAGCTTCTCGGAGAGCCTCTCCGGATAGCAGCTCGGAGAGCCGCTGAGGACAGCAGCTCGGAGAGCTACTCAGGACAGCAGCTCGGAGAGCTGCACGGCGCAGCAGCTTGGGCCATCGTCAGTCAATTATTCTTCTATAACACACAAAAAGTATCACGGTAGCATCTTAAAACATTAGCATTACTTTCTTCAGTGTGACACCTAATAAGATTCAATTATTTATGAGCGTGAGTAATAGTTAAAAACAAATGAATGTGTTAATATCTGTCGACGTACTACGATAAAATTCTGGACTACCATCACCCGCACCACATTATGCAATGAAAACAAAAAAAAAAACATTCCATGCCTTACATACATCTCACTCGCACAGTTGACAGCTTCTCGGAGAGCCTCTCCGGATAGCAGCTCGGAGAGCCGCTGAGGACAGCAGCTCGGAGAGCCACTCGGGACAGCAGCTCGGAGAGCTGCACGGCGCAGCAGCTTGGGCCATCGTCAGTCAGATATTCTTCTATAACACACAAAAAGTATCACGGTAGCATCTTAAAACATTAGCATTACTTTCTTCAGTGTGACAACTAATAAGATTTAATTATTTATGAGCGTGAGTAATAGTTAAAAACAAATGAATGTGTTAATATCTGTCGACGTACTACGATAAAATTCTGGACTACCATCACCCGCACCACATTATGCAATGAAAACAAAAAAAAACATTCCATGCCTTACATACATCTCACTCGCACAGTTGACAGCTTCTCGGAGAGCCTCTCCGGATAGCAACTCGGAGAGCCGCTGAGGACAGCAGCTCGGAGAGCCACTCAGGACAGCAGCTCGGAGAGCTGCACGGCGCAGCAGCTTGGGCAATCGTCAGTCAGATATTCTTCTATAACACACAAAAAGTATCACGGTAGCATCTTAAAACATTAGCATTACTTTCTTCAGTGTGACAACTAATAAGATTCAATTATTTATGAGCGTGAGTAATAGTTAAAAACAAATGAATGTGTTAATATCTGTCGACGTACTACGATACAATTCTGGACTACCATCACCCGCACCACATTATGCAATGAAAACAAAAAAAAACATTCCATGCCTTACATACATCTCACTCGCACAGTTGACGGCTTCTCGGAGAGCCTCTCTGGATAGCAGCTCGGAGTGCCGCTGAGGACAGCAGCTCGGAGAGCCACTCAGGACAGCAGCTCGGAGAGCTGCACGGCGCAGCAGCTTGGGCCATCGTCAGTCAGATATTCTTCTATAACACACAAAAAGTATCACGGTAGCATCTTAAAACATTAGCATTACTTTCTTCAGTGTGACAACTAATAAGATTCAATTATTTATGAGCGTGAGTAATAGTTAAAAACAAATGAATGTGTTAATATCTGTCGACGTACTACGATAAAATTCTGGACTACCATCACCCGCACCACATTATGCAATGAAAACAAAAAAAAAACATTCCATGCCTTACATACATCTCACTCGCACAGTTGACAGCTTCTCGGAGAGCCTCTCCGGATAGCATCTCGGAGAGCCGCTGAGGACAGCAGCTCGTAGAGCCACTCAGGACAGCGGCTCGGAAAGCTGCACGGCCTAGCAGCTTGGGCCATCGTCAGTCAGATATTCTTCTATAACACACAAAAAGTATCACGGTAGCGTCTTAAAACATTAGCATTACTTTCTTCAGTGTGACAACTAATAAGATTCAATTATTTATGACCGTGAGTAAAAGTTAAAAACAATAGAATGTGTTAATATCTGTCGACGTACTACGATAAAATTCTGGACAACCATCACCCGCACCACATTATGCAATGAAAACAAAAAAAAACATTCCATGCCTTACATACATCTCACTCGCACAGTTGACAGCTTCTCGGAGAGCCTCTCCGGATAGCAGCTCGGAGAGCCGCTGAGGACAGCAGCTCGGAGAGCCACTCAGGACAGCAGCTCGGAGAGCTGCACGGCGCAGCAGCTTGGGCCATCGTCAGTCAGATATTCTTCTATAACACACAAAAAGTATCACGGTAGCATCTTAAAACATTAGCATTACTTTCTTCAGTGTGACAACTAATAAGATTCAATTATTTATGAGCGTGAGTAATAGTTAAAAACAAATGAATGTGTTAATATCTGTCGACGTACTACGATAAAATTCTGGACTACCATCACCCGCACCACATTATGCAATGAAAACAAAAAAAAACATTCCATGCCTTACATACATCTCACTCGCACAGTTGACAGCTTCTCGGAGAGCCTCTCCGGATAGCAGCTCGGAGAGCCGCTGAGGACAGCAGCTCGGAGAGCCACTCAGGATAGCAGCTCGGAGAGCTGCACGGCGCAGCAGCTTGGGCCATCGTCAGTCAGATATTCTTCTATAACACACAAAAAGTATCACGGTAGCATCTTAAAACATTAGCATTACTTTCTTCAGTGTGACAACTAATAAGATTCAATTATTTATGAGCGTGAGTAATAGTTAAAAACAAATGAATGTGTTAATATCTGTCGACGTACTACGATAAAATTCTGGACTACCATCACCCGCACCACATTATGCAATGAAAACAAAAAAAAACATTCCATGCCTTACATACATCTCACTCGCACAGTTGACAGCTTCTCGGAGAGCCTCTCCGGATAGCAGCTCGGAGAGCCGCTGAGGACAGCAGCTCGGAGAGACACTCAGGACAGCAGCTCGGAGAGCTGCACGGCGCAGCAGCTTGGGCCATCGTCAGTCAGATATTCTTCTATAACACACAAAAAGTATCACGGTAGCATCTTAAAACATTAGCATTACTTTCTTCAGTGTGACAACTAATAAGATTCAATTATTTATGAGCGTGAGTAATAGTTAAAAACAAATGAATGTGTTAATATCTGTCGACGTACTACGATAAAATTCTGGACTTCCATCACCCGCACCACATTATGCAATGAAAACAAAAAAAAAACATTCCATGCCTTACATACATCTCACTCGCACAGTTGACAGCTTCTCGGAGAGCCTCTCCGGATAGCAGCTCGGAGAGCCGCTGAGGACAGCAGCTCGGAGAGCCACTCAGGATAGCAGCTCGGAGAGCTGCACGGCGCAGCAGCTTGGGCCATCGTCAGTCAGATATTCTTCTATAACACACAAAAAGTATCACGGTAGCATCTTAAAACATTAGCATTACTTTTTTCAGTGTGACAACTAATAAGATTCAATTATTTATGAGCGTGAGTAATAGTTAAAAACAAATGAATGTGTTAATATCTGTCGACGTACTACGATAAAATTCTGGACTACCATCACCCGCACCACATTATGCAATGAAAACAAAAAAAAAACATTCCATGCCTTACATACATCTCACTCGCACAGTTGACAGCTTCTCGGAGAGCCTCCCCGGATAGCAGCTCGGAGAGCCGCTGAGGACAGCAGCTCGGAGAGCCACTCAGGACAGCAGCTCGGAGAGCTGCACGGCGCAGCAGCTTGGGCCATCGTCAGTCAGATATTCTTCTATAACACACAAAAAGTATCACGGTAGCATCTTAAAACATTAGCATTACTTTCTTCAGTGTGACAACTAATAAGATATTATTATTTATGAGCGTGAGTAATAGTTAAAAACAAATGAATGTGTTAATATCTGTCGACGTACTACGATAAAATTCTGGACTACCATCACCCGCACCACATTATGCAATGAAAACAAAAAACATTCCATGCCTTACATACATCTCACTCGCACAGTTGACAGCTTCTCGGAGAGCCTCTCCGGATAGCAGCTCGGAGAGCCGCTGAGGACAGCAGCTCGGAGAGCCACTCAGGACAGCGGCTCGGAAAGCTGCACGGCCTAGCAGCTTGGGCCATCGTCAGTCAGATATTCTTCTATAACACACAAAAAGTATCACGGTAGCATCTTAAAACATAAGCATTACTTTCTTCAGTGTGACAACTAATAAGATTCAATTATTTATGAGCGTGAGTAATAGTTAAAACAAATGAATGTGTTAATATCTGTCGACGTACTACGATAAAATTCTGGACTACCATCACCCGCACCACATTATGCAATGAAAACAAAAAAAAACATTCCATGCCTTACATACATCTCACTCGCACAGTTGACAGCTTCTCGGAGAGCCTCTCCGGATAGCAGCTCGGAGAGCCGCTGAGGACAGCAGCTCGGAGAGCCACTCAGGACAGCAGCTCGGAGAGCTGCACGGCGCAGCAGCTTGGGCCATCGTCAGTCAGATATTCTTCTATAACACACAAAAAGTATCACGGTAGCATCTTAAAACATTAGCATTACTTTTTTCAGTGTGACAACTAATAAGATTCAATTATTTATGAGCGTGAGTAATAGTTAAAAACAAATGAATGTGTTAATATCTGTCGACGTACTACGATAAAATTCTGGACTACCATCACCCGCACCACATTATGCAATGAAAACAAAAAACATTCCATGCCTTACATACATCTCACTCGCACAGTTGACAGCTTCTCGGAGAGCCTCTCCGGATAGCAGCTCGGAGAGCCGCTGAGGACAGCAGCTCGGAGAGCCACTCAGGACAGCGGCTCGGAAAGCTGCACGGCCTAGCAGCTTGGGCCATCGTCAGTCAGATATTCTTCTATAACACACAAAAAGTATCACGGTAGCATCTTAAAACATAAGCATTACTTTCTTCAGTGTGACAACTAATAAGATTCAATTATTTATGAGCTTGAGTAATAGTTAAAAACAAATGAATGTGTTAATATCTGTCGACGTACTACGATAAAATTCTGGACTACCATCACCCGCACCACATTATGCAATGAAAACAAAAAAAAACATTCCATGCCTTACATACATCTCACTCGCACAGTTGACAGCTTCTCGGAGAGCCTCTCCGGATAGCAGCTCGGAGAGCCGCTGAGGACAGCAGCTCGGAGAGCCACTCAGGACAGCAGCTCGGAGAGCTGCACGGCGCAGCAGCTTGGGCCATCGTCAGTCAGATATTCTTCTATAACACACAAAAAGTATAACAGTAGCATCTTAAAACATTAGCATTACTTTCTTCAGTGTGACAACTAATAAGATTCAATTATTTATGAGCGTGAGTAATAGTTAAAAACAAATGAATGTGTTAATATCTGTCGACGTACTACGATAAAATTTTGGACTACCATCACCCGCACCACATTATGCAATGATAACAAAAAAAAACATTTCATGCCTTACATACATCTCACTCGCACAGTTGACAGCTTCTCGGAGAGCCTCTCCGGATAGCAGCTCGGAGAGCCGCTGAGGACAGCAGCTCGGAGAGCCACTCGGGACAGCAGCTCGGAGAGCTGCACGGCGCAGCAGCTTGGGCCATCTTCAGTCAGATATTCTTTTATAACACACAAAAAGTATCACGGTAGCATCTTAAAACATAAGCATTACTTTCTTCAGTGTGACAACTAATAAGATTCAATTATTTATGAGCGTGAGTAATAGTTAAAAACAAATGAATGTGTTATTATCTGTCGACGTACTACGATACAATTCTGGACTACCATCACCCGCACCACATTATGCAATGAAAACAAAAAAAAACATTCCATGCCTTACATACATCTCACTCGCACAGTTGACGGCTTCTCGGAGAGGCTCTCCGGATAGCAGCTCGGAGAGCCGCTGAGGACAGCAGCTCGGAGAGCCACTCAGGACAGCAGCTCGGAGAGCTGCACGGCGCAGCAGCTTGGGCCATCGTCAGTCAGATATTCTTCTATAACACACAAAAAGTATCACGGTAGCATCTTAAAACATTAGCATTACTTTCTTCAGTGTGACAACTAATAAGATTCAATTATTTATGAGCGTGAGTAATAGTTAAAAACAAATGAATATGTTAATATCTGTCGACGTACTACGATAAAATTCTGGACTACCATCACCCGCACCACATTATGCAATGATAACAAAAAAAAAACATTCCATGCCTTACATACATCTCACTCGCACAGTTGACAGCTTCTCGGAGAGCCTCTCCGGATAGCAGCTCGGAGAGCCGCTGAGGACAGCAGCTTGTAGAGCCATTCAGGACAGCAGCTCGGAGAGCTGCACGGCGCAGCAGCTTGGGCCATCGTCAGTCAGATATTCTTCTATAACACACAAAAAGTATCACGGTAGTATCTTAAAACATAAGCATTACTTTCTTCAGTGTGACAACTAATAAGATTCAATTATTTATGAGCGTGAGTAATAGTTAAAACAAATGAATGTGTTAGACGTACTACGATAAAATTCTGGACTACCATCACCGCACCACATTATGCAATGAAAACAAAAAAAAAACATTCCATGCCTTACATACATCTCACTCGCACAGTTGACAGCTTCTCGGAGAGCCTCTCCGGATAGCAGCTCGGAGAGCCGCTGAGGACAGCAGCTCGGAGAGCCACTCAGGACAGCGGCTCGGAAAGCTGCACGGCCTAGCAGCTTGGGCCATCGTCAGTCAGATATTCTTCTATAACACACAAAAAGTATCACGGTAGCGTCTTAAAACACATTACTTTCTTCAGTGTGACAACTAATAAGATTCAATTATTTATGAGCGTGAGTAATAGTTAAAACAAATGAATGTGTTAATATCTGTCGACGTACTACGATAAAATTCTGGACTACTATCACCCGCACCACATTATGCAATGAAAACAAAAAAAAACATTCCATGCCTTACATACATCTCACTCGCACAGTTGACAGCTTCTCGGAGAGCCTCTCCGGATAGCAGCTCGGAGAGCCGCTGAGGACAGCAGCTCGGAGAGCCACTCAGGACAGCAGCTCGGAGAGCTGCACGGCGCAGCAGCTTGGGCCATCGTCAGTCAGATATTCTTCTATAACACACAAAAAGTATCACGGTAGCGTCTTAAAACATAAGCATTACTTTCTTCAGTGTGACAACTAATAAGATTCAATTATTTATGACCGTGAGTAATAGTTAAAAACAATAGAATGTGTTAATATCTGTCGACGTACTACGACAAAATTCTGGACTACTATCACCCGCACCACATTATGCAATGAAAACAAAAAAAAACATTCCATGCCTTACATACATCTCACTCGCACAGTTGACAGCTTCTCGGAGAGCCTCTCCGGATAGCAGCTCGGAGAGCCGCTGAGGACAGCAGCTCGGAGAGCCACTCAGGACAGCAGCTCGGAGAGCTGCACGGCGCAGCAGCTTGGGCCATCGTCAGTCAGATATTCTTCTGTAACACACAAAAAGTATCACGGTAGCGTCTTAAAACATAAGCATTACTTTCTTCAGTGTGACACCTAATAAGATTCAATTATTTATGAGCGTGAGTAATAGTTAAAAACAAATGAATGTGTTAATATCTGTCGACGTACTACGATAAAATTCTGGACTACCATCACCCGCACCACATTATGCAATGAAAACAAAAAAAAAAACATTCCATGCCTTACATACATCTCACTCGCACAGTTGACAGCTTCTCGGAGAGCCTCTCCGGATAGCAGCTCGGAGAGCCGCTGAGGACAGCAGCTCGGAGAGCCACTCGGGACAGCAGCTCGGAGAGCTGCACGGTGCAGCAGCTTGGGCCATCGTCAGTCAGATATTCTTCTATAACACACAAAAAGTATCACGGTAGCATCTTAAAACATTAGCATTACTTTCTTCAGTGTGACAACTAATAAGATTTAATTATTTATGAGCGTGAGTAATAGTTAAAAACAAATGAATGTGTTAATATCTGTCGACGTACTACGATAAAATTCTGGACTACCATCACCCGCACCACATTATGCAATGAAAACAAAAAAAAACATTCCATGCCTTACATACATCTCACTCGCACAGTTGACAGCTTCTCGGAGAGCCTCTCCGGATAGCAGCTCGGAGAGCCGCTGAGGACAGCAGCTCGGAGAGCCACTCAGGACAGCAGCTCGGAGAGCTGCACGGCGCAGCAGCTTGGGCAATCGTCAGTCAGATATTCTTCTATAACACACAAAAAGTATCACGGTAGCATCTTAAAACATTAGCATTACTTTCTTCAGTGTGACAACTAATAAGATTCAATTATTTATGAGCGTGAGTAATAGTTAAAAACAAATGAATGTGTTAATATCTGTCGACGTACTACGATACAATTCTGGACTACCATCACCCGCACCACATTATGCAATGAAAACAAAAAAAAACATTCCATGCCTTACATACATCTCACTCGCACAGTTGACGGCTTCTCGGAGAGCCTCTCTGGATAGCAGCTCGGAGAGCCGCTGAGGACAGCAGCTCGGAGAGCCACTCAGGACAGCAGCTCGGAGAGCTGCACGGCGCAGCAGCTTGGGCCATCGTCAGTCAGATATTCTTCTATAACACACAAAAAGTATCACGGTAGCATCTTAAAACATTAGCATTACTTTCTTCAGTGTGACAACTAATAAGATTCAATTATTTATGAGCGTGAGTAATAGTTAAAAACAAATGAATGTGTTAATATCTGTCGACGTACTACGATAAAATTCTGGACTACCATCACCCGCACCACATTATGCAATGAAAACAAAAAAAAAACATTCCATGCCTTACATACATCTCACTCGCACAGTTGACAGCTTCTCGGAGAGCCTCTCCGGATAGCAGCTCGGAGAGCCGCTGAGGACAGCAGCTCGGAGAGCCACTCAGGACAGCGGCTCGGAAAGCTGCACGGCCTAGCAGCTTGGGTCATCATCAGTCAGATATTCTTCTATAACACACAAAAAGTATCACGGTAGCGTCTTAAAACATTAGCATTACTTTCTTCAGTGTGACAACTAATAAGATTCAATTATTTATGACCGTGAGTAAAAGTTAAAAACAATAGAATGTGTTAATATCTGTCGACGTACTACGATAAAATTCTGGACAACCATCACCCGCACCACATTATGCAATGAAAACAAAAAAAAACATTCCATGCCTTACATACATCTCACTCGCACAGTTGACAGCTTCTCGGAGAGCCTCTCCGGATAGCAGCTCGGAGAGCCGCTGAGGACAGCAGCTCGGAGAGCCACTCAGGACAGCAGCTCGGAGAGCTGCACGGCGCAGCAGCTTGGGCCATCGTCAGTCAGATATTCTTCTATAACACACAAAAAGTATCACGGTAGCATCTTAAAACATTAGCATTACTTTCTTCAGTGTGACAACTAATAAGATTCAATTATTTATGAGCGTGAGTAATAGTTAAAAACAAATGAATGTGTTAATATCTGTCGACGTACTACAATAAAATTCTGGACTACCATCACCCGCACCACATTATGCAATGAAAACAAAAAAAAACATTCCATGCCTTACATACATCTCACTCGCACAGTTGACAGCTTCTCGGAGAGCCTCTCCGGATAGCAGCTCGGAGAGCCGCTGAGGACAGCAGCTCGGAGAGCCACTCAGGACAGCGGCTCGGAAAGCTGCACGGCCTAGCAGCTTGGGCCATCGTCAGTCAGATATTCTTCTATAACACACAAAAAGTATCACGGTAGCGTCTTAAAACATTAGCATTACTTTCTTCAGTGTGACAACTAATAAGATTCAATTATTTATGAGCTTGAGTAATAGTTAAAAACAAATGAATGTGTTAATATCTGTCGACGTACTACGATAAAATTCTGGGACTACCATCACCCGCACCACATTATGCAATGAAAACAAAAAAAAACATTCCATGCCTTACATACATCTCACTCGCACAGTTGACAGCTTCTCGGAGAGCCTCTCCGGATAGCAGCTCGGAGAGCCGCTGAGGACAGCAGCTCGGAGAGCCACTCAGGATAGCAGCTCGGAGAGCTGCACGGCGCAGCAGCTTGGGCAATCGTCAGTCAGATATTCTTCTATAACACACAAAAAGTAACACGGTAGCATCTTAAAACATTAGCATTACTTTCTTCAGTGTGACAACTAATAAGATTCAATTATTTATGAGCGTGAGTAATAGTTAAAAACAAATGAATGTGTTAATATCTGTCGACGTACTACGATAAAATTCTGGACTACCATCACCCGCACCACATTATGCAATGAAAACAAAAAAAAACATTCCATGCCTTACATACATCTCACTCGCACAGTTGACAGCTTCTCGGAGAGCCTCTCCGGATAGCAGCTCGGAGAGCTGCACGGCGCAGCAGCTTGGGCCATCGTCAGTCAGATATTCTTCTATAACACACAAAAAGTATCACGGTAGCATCTTAAAACATTAGTATTACTGTCTTCAGTGTGACAACTAATAAGATTCAATTATTTATGAGCGTGAGTAATAGTTAAAAACAAATGAATGTGTTAATATCTGTCGACGTACTACGATAAAATTCTGGACTACCATCACCCGCACCTCATGATGCAATGAAAACAAAAAAAAACATTCCATGCCTTACATACATCTCACTCGCACAGTTGACGGCTTCTCGGAGAGCCTCTCCGGATCGCAGCTCGGAGAGCCGCTGAGGACAGCAGCTCGGAGAGCCACTCGGGACAGCAGCTCGGAGAGCTGCACGGCGCAGCAGCTTGGGCCATCGTCAGTCAGATATTCTTCTATAACACACAAAAAGTATCACGGTAGCATCTTAAAACATTAGCATTACTTTCTTCAGTGTGACAACTAATAAGATTCAATTATTTATGAGCGTGAGTTATTGTTAAAAACAAATGAATGTGTTAATATCTGTCGACGTACTACGATAAAATTCTGGACTACCATCACCCGCACCACATTATGCAATGAAAACAAAAAAAAACATTCCATGCCTTACATACATCTCACTCGCACAGTTGACAGCTTCTCGGAGAGCCTCTCCGGATAGCAGCTCGGAGAGCCGCTGAGGACAGCAGCTCGGAGAGCTACTCAGGACAGCAGCTCGGAGAGCTGCACGGCGCAGCAGCTTGGGCCATCGTCAGTCAGATATTCTTCTATAACACACAAAAAGTATCACGGTAGCATCTTAAAACATTAGCATTACTTTCTTCAGTGTGACAACTAATAAGATTCAATTATTTATGAGCGTGAGTAATAGTTAAAAACAAATGAATGTGTTAATATCTGTCGACGTACTACGATAAAATTCTGGACTACCATCACCCGCACCACATGATGCAATGAAAACAAAAAAAAACATTATATGCCTTACATACATCTCACTCGCACAGTTGACGGCTTCTCGGAGAGCCTCTCCGGATAGCAGCTCGGAGAGCCGCTGAGGACAGCAGCTCGGAGAGCCACTCGGGACAGCAGCTCGGAGAGCTGCACAGCGCAGCAGCTTGGGCCATCGTCAGTCAGATATTCTTCTATAACACACAAAAAGTATCACGGTAGCATCTTAAAACATTAGCATTACTTTCTTCAGTGTGACAACTAATAAGATTCAATTATTTATGAGCGTGAGTAATAGTTAAAAACAAATGAATGTGTTAATATCTGTCGACGTACTACGATAAAATTCTGGACTACCATCACCCGCACCACATTATGCAATGAAAACAAAAAAACATTCCATGTCTTACATACATCTCACTCGCACAGTTGACAGCTTCTCGGAGAGCCTCTCCGGATAGCAGCTCGGAGAGCCGCTGAGGACAGCAGCTCGGAGAGCCACTCAGGACAGCGGCTCGGAAAGCTGCACGGCCTAGCAGTTTGGGCCATCGTCAGTCAGATATTCTTCTATAACACACAAAAAGTATCACGGTAGCGTCTTAAAACATTAGCATTACTTTCTTCAGTGTGACAACTAATAAGATTCAATTATTTATGAGCATGAGTAATAGTTAAAAACAAATGAATGTGTTAATATCTGTCGACGTACTACGATAAAATTCTGGACTACCATCACCCGCACCACATTATGCAATGAAAACAAAAAAAAACATTCCATGCCTTACATACATCTCACTCGCACAGTTGACAGCTTCTCGGAGAGCCTCTCCGGATAGCAGCTCGGAGAGCTACTCAGGACAGCAGCTCGGAGAGCTGCACGGCGCAGCAGCTTGGGCCATCGTCAGTCAGATATTCTTCTATAACACACAAAAAGTATCGCGGTAGCATCTTAAAACATTAGTATTACTTTCTTCAGTGTGACAACTAATAAGATTCAATTATTTATGAGCCTGAGTAATAATTAAAAACAAATGAATGTGTTAATATCTGTCGACGTACTACGATAAAATTCTGGACTACCATCACCCGCACCTCATGATGCAATGAAAACAAAAAAAAACATTCCATGCCTTACATACATCTCACTCGCACAGTTGACGGCTTCTCGGAGAGCCTCTCCGGATAGCAGCTCGGAGAGCCGCTGAGGACAGCAGCTCGGAGAGCCACTCGGGACAGCAGCTCGGAGAGCTGCACGGCGCAGCAGCTTGGGCCATCGTCAGTCAGATATTCTTCTATAACACACAAAAAGTATCACGGTAGCATCTTAAAACATTAGCATTACTTTCTTCAGTGTGACAACTAATAAGATTCAATTATTTATGAGCGTGAGTAATAGTTAAAAACAAATGAATGTGTTAATATCTGTCGACGTACTACGATAAAATTCTGGACTACCATCACCCGCACCACATTATGCAATGAAAACAAAAAAAAAACATTCCATGCCTTACATACATCTCACTCGCACAGTTGACAGCTTCTCGGAGAGCCTCTCCGGATAGCAGCTCGGAGAGCTGCACGGCGCAGCAGCTTGGGCCATCGTCAGTCAGATATTCTTCTATAACACACAAAAAGTATCACGGTAGCATCTTAAAACATAAGCATTACTTTCTTCAGTGTGACAACTAATAAGATTCAATTATTTATCAGCGTGAGTAATAGTTAAAAACAAATGAATGTGTTAATATCTGTCGACGTACTACGATAAAATTCTGGACTACCATCACCCGCACCACATTATGCAATGAAAACAAAAAAAACATTCCATGCCTTACATACATCTCACTCGCACAGTTGACAGCTTCTCGGAGAGCCTCTCCGGATAGCAGCTCGGAGAGCCGCTGAGGACAGCAGCTCGGAGAGCCACTCAGGATTGCAGCTCGGAGAGCTGCACGGCGCAGCAGCTTGGGCCATCGTCAGTCAGATATTCTTCTATAACACACAAAAAGTATCACGGTAGCATCTTAAAACATTAGCATTACTTTCTTCAGTGTGACAACTAATAAGATTCAATTATTTATGAGCGTGAGTAATAGTTAAAAACAAATGAATGTGTTAATATCTGTCGACGTACTACGATAAAATTCTGGACTACCATCACCCGCACCACATTATGCAATGAAAACAAAAAAAAACATTCCATGCCTTACATACATCTCACTCGCACAGTTGACAGCTTCTCGGAGAGCCTCTCCGGATAGCAGCCCGGAGAGCCGCTGAGGACAGCAGCTCGGAGAGACACTCAGGACAGCAGCTCGGAGAGCTGCACGGCGCAGCAGCTTGGGCCATCGTCAGTCAGATATTCTTCTATAACACACAAAAAGTTTCACGGTAGCATCTTAAAACATTAGCATTACTTTCTTCATTGTGACAACTAATAAGATTCAATTATTTATGAGCGTGAGTAATAGTTAAAAACAAATGAATGTGTTAATATCTGTCGACGTACTACGATAAAATTCTGGACTACCATCACCCGCACCACATTATGCAATGAAAACAAAAAAAAAACATTCCATGCCTTACATACATCTCACTCGCACAGTTGACAGCTTCTCGGAGAGCCTCTCCGGATAGCAGCTCGGAGAGCCGCTGAGGACAGCAGCTCGGAGAGCCACTCGGGACAGCAGCTCGGAGAGCTGCACGGTGCAGCAGCTTGGGCCATCGTCAGTCAGATATTCTTCTATAACACACAAAAAGTATCACGGTAGCATCTTAAAACATTAGCATTACTTTTTTCAGTGTGACAACTAATAAGATTCAATTATTTATGAGCGTAAGTAATAGTTAAAAAAAATGAATGTGTTAATATCTGTCGACGTACTACGATAAAATTCTGGACTACCATCACCCACACCACATTATGCAATGAAAACAAAAAAACATTCCATGCCTTACATACATCTCACTCGCACAGTTGACAGCTTCTCGGAGAGCCTCTCCGGATAGCAGCTCGGAGAGCCGCTGAGGACAGCAGCTCGGAGAGCCACTCAGGACAGCGGCTCGGAAAGCTGCACGGCCTAGCAGCTTGGGCCATCGTCAGTCAGATATTCTTCTATAACACACAAAAAGTATCACGGTAGCGTCTTAAAATTTAAGCATTACTTTCTTCAGTGTGACAACTAATAAGATTCAATTATTTATGAGCTTGAGTAATAGTTAAAAACAAATGAATGTGTTAATATCTGTCGACGTACTACGATAAAATTCTGGGACTACCATCACCCGCACCACATTATGCAATGAAAACAAAAAAAAACATTCCATGCCTTACATACATCTCACTCGCACAGTTGACAGCTTCTCGGAGAGCCTCTCCGGATAGCAGCTCGGAGAGCCGCTGAGGACAGCAGCTCGGAGAGCCACTCAGGATAGCAGCTCGGAGAGCTGCACGGCGCAGCAGCTTGGGCCATCGTCAGTCAGATATTCTTCTATAACACACAAAAAGTATCACGGTAGCATCTTAAAACATTAGCATTACTTTCTTCAGTGTGACAACTAATAAGATATTATTATTTATGAGCGTGAGTAATAGTTAAAAACAAATGAATGTGTTAATATCTGTCGACGTACTACGATAAAATTCTGGACTACCATCACCCGCACCACATTATGCAATGAAAACAAAAAACATTCCATGCCTTACATACATCTCACTCGCACAGTTGACAGCTTCTCGGAGAGCCTCTCCGGATAGCAGCTCGGAGAGCCGCTGAGGACAGCAGCTCGGAGAGCCACTCAGGACAGCGGCTCGGAAAGCTGCACGGCCTAGCAGCTTGGGCCATCGTCAGTCAGATATTCTTCTATAACACACAAAAAGTATCACGGTAGCATCTTAAAACATAAGCATTACTTTCTTCAGTGTGACAACTAATAAGATTCAATTATTTATGAGCGTGAGTAATAGTTAAAACAAATGAATGTGTTAATATCTGTCGACGTACTACGATAAAATTCTGGACTACCATCACCCGCACCACATTATGCAATGAAAACAAAAAAAAACATTCCATGCCTTACATACATCTCACTCGCACAGTTGACAGCTTCTCGGAGAGCCTCTCCGGATAGCAGCTCGGAGAGCCGCTGAGGACAGCAGCTCGGAGAGCCACTCAGGACAGCAGCTCGGAGAGCTGCACGGCGCAGCAGCTTGGGCCATCGTCAGTCAGATATTCTTCTATAACACACAAAAAGTATCACGGTAGCATCTTAAAACATTAGCATTACTTTTTTCAGTGTGACAACTAATAAGATTCAATTATTTATGAGCGTGAGTAATAGTTAAAAACAAATGAATGTGTTAATATCTGTCGACGTACTACGATAAAATTCTGGACTACCATCACCCGCACCACATTATGCAATGAAAACAAAAAACATTCCATGCCTTACATACATCTCACTCGCACAGTTGACAGCTTCTCGGAGAGCCTCTCCGGATAGCAGCTCGGAGAGCCGCTGAGGACAGCAGCTCGGAGAGCCACTCAGGACAGCGGCTCGGAAAGCTGCACGGCCTAGCAGCTTGGGCCATCGTCAGTCAGATATTCTTCTATAACACACAAAAAGTATCACGGTAGCATCTTAAAACATAAGCATTACTTTCTTCAGTGTGACAACTAATAAGATTCAATTATTTATGAGCTTGAGTAATAGTTAAAAACAAATGAATGTGTTAATATCTGTCGACGTACTACGATAAAATTCTGGACTACCATCACCCGCACCACATTATGCAATGAAAACAAAAAAAAACATTCCATGCCTTACATACATCTCACTCGCACAGTTGACAGCTTCTCGGAGAGCCTCTCCGGATAGCAGCTCGGAGAGCCGCTGAGGACAGCAGCTCGGAGAGCCACTCAGGACAGCAGCTCGGAGAGCTGCACGGCGCAGCAGCTTGGGCCATCGTCAGTCAGATATTCTTCTATAACACACAAAAAGTATAACAGTAGCATCTTAAAACATTAGCATTACTTTCTTCAGTGTGACAACTAATAAGATTCAATTATTTATGAGCGTGAGTAATAGTTAAAAACAAATGAATGTGTTAATATCTGTCGACGTACTACGATAAAATTTTGGACTACCATCACCCGCACCACATTATGCAATGATAACAAAAAAAAACATTTCATGCCTTACATACATCTCACTCGCACAGTTGACAGCTTCTCGGAGAGCCTCTCCGGATAGCAGCTCGGAGAGCCGCTGAGGACAGCAGCTCGGAGAGCCACTCGGGACAGCAGCTCGGAGAGCTGCACGGCGCAGCAGCTTGGGCCATCTTCAGTCAGATATTCTTTTATAACACACAAAAAGTATCACGGTAGCATCTTAAAACATAAGCATTACTTTCTTCAGTGTGACAACTAATAAGATTCAATTATTTATGAGCGTGAGTAATAGTTAAAAACAAATGAATGTGTTATTATCTGTCGACGTACTACGATACAATTCTGGACTACCATCACCCGCACCACATTATGCAATGAAAACAAAAAAAAACATTCCATGCCTTACATACATCTCACTCGCACAGTTGACGGCTTCTCGGAGAGCCTCTCCGGATAGCAGCTCGGAGAGCCGCTGAGGACAGCAGCTCGGAGAGCCACTCAGGACAGCAGCTCGGAGAGCTGCACGGCGCAGCAGCTTGGGCCATCGTCAGTCAGATATTCTTCTATAACACACAAAAAGTATCACGGTAGCATCTTAAAACATTAGCATTACTTTCTTCAGTGTGACAACTAATAAGATTCAATTATTTATGAGCGTGAGTAATAGTTAAAAACAAATGAATATGTTAATATCTGTCGACGTACTACGATAAAATTCTGGACTACCATCACCCGCACCACATTATGCAATGATAACAAAAAAAAAACATTCCATGCCTTACATACATCTCACTCGCACAGTTGACAGCTTCTCGGAGAGCCTCTCCGGATAGCAGCTCGGAGAGCCGCTGAGGACAGCAGCTTGTAGAGCCATTCAGGACAGCAGCTCGGAGAGCTGCACGGCGCAGCAGCTTGGGCCATCGTCAGTCAGATATTCTTCTATAACACACAAAAAGTATCACGGTAGCATCTTAAAACATAAGCATTACTTTCTTCAGTGTGACAACTAATAAGATTCAATTATTTATGAGCGTGAGTAATAGTTAAAACAAATGAATGTGTTAGACGTACTACGATAAAATTCTGGACTACCATCACCGCACCACATTATGCAATGAAAACAAAAAAAAAACATTCCATGCCTTACATACATCTCACTCGCACAGTTGACAGCTTCTCGGAGAGCCTCTCCGGATAGCAGCTCGGAGAGCCGCTGAGGACAGCAGCTCGGAGAGCCACTCAGGACAGCGGCTCGGAAAGCTGCACGGCCTAGCAGCTTGGGCCATCGTCAGTCAGATATTCTTCTATAACACACAAAAAGTATCACGGTAGCGTCTTAAAACACATTACTTTCTTCAGTGTGACAACTAATAAGATTCAATTATTTATGAGCGTGAGTAATAGTTAAAACAAATGAATGTGTTAATATCTGTCGACGTACTACGATAAAATTCTGGACTACTATCACCCGCACCACATTATGCAATGAAAACAAAAAAAAACATTCCATGCCTTACATACATCTCACTCGCACAGTTGACAGCTTCTCGGAGAGCCTCTCCGGATAGCAGCTCGGAGAGCCGCTGAGGACAGCAGCTCGGAGAGCCACTCAGGACAGCAGCTCGGAGAGCTGCACGGCGCAGCAGCTTGGGCCATCGTCAGTCAGATATTCTTCTATAACACACAAAAAGTATCACGGTAGCGTCTTAAAACATAAGCATTACTTTCTTCAGTGTGACAACTAATAAGATTCAATTATTTATGACCGTGAGTAATAGTTAAAAACAATAGAATGTGTTAATATCTGTCGACGTACTACGACAAAATTCTGGACTACTATCACCCGCACCACATTATGCAATGAAAACAAAAAAAAACATTCCATGCCTTACATACATCTCACTCGCACAGTTGACAGCTTCTCGGAGAGCCTCTCCGGATAGCAGCTCGGAGAGCCGCTGAGGACAGCAGCTCGGAGAGCCACTCAGGACAGCAGCTCGGAGAGCTGCACGGCGCAGCAGCTTGGGCCATCGTCAGTCAGATATTCTTCTGTAACACACAAAAAGTATCACGGTAGCGTCTTAAAACATAAGCATTACTTTCTTCAGTGTGACACCTAATAAGATTCAATTATTTATGAGCGTGAGTAATAGTTAAAAACAAATGAATGTGTTAATATCTGTCGACGTACTACGATAAAATTCTGGACTACCATCACCCGCACCACATTATGCAATGAAAACAAAAAAAAAAACATTCCATGCCTTACATACATCTCACTCGCACAGTTGACAGCTTCTCGGAGAGCCTCTCCGGATAGCAGCTCGGAGAGCCGCTGAGGACAGCAGCTCGGAGAGCCACTCGGGACAGCAGCTCGGAGAGCTGCACGGTGCAGCAGCTTGGGCCATCGTCAGTCAGATATTCTTCTATAACACACAAAAAGTATCACGGTAGCATCTTAAAACATTAGCATTACTTTCTTCAGTGTGACAACTAATAAGATTTAATTATTTATGAGCGTGAGTAATAGTTAAAAACAAATGAATGTGTTAATATCTGTCGACGTACTACGATAAAATTCTGGACTACCATCACCCGCACCACATTATGCAATGAAAACAAAAAAAAACATTCCATGCCTTACATACATCTCACTCGCACAGTTGACAGCTTCTCGGAGAGCCTCTCCGGATAGCAGCTCGGAGAGCCGCTGAGGACAGCAGCTCGGAGAGCCACTCAGGACAGCAGCTCGGAGAGCTGCACGGCGCAGCAGCTTGGGCAATCGTCAGTCAGATATTCTTCTATAACACACAAAAAGTATCACGGTAGCATCTTAAAACATTAGCATTACTTTCTTCAGTGTGACAACTAATAAGATTCAATTATTTATGAGCGTGAGTAATAGTTAAAAACAAATGAATGTGTTAATATCTGTCGACGTACTACGATACAATTCTGGACTACCATCACCCGCACCACATTATGCAATGAAAACAAAAAAAAACATTCCATGCCTTACATACATCTCACTCGCACAGTTGACGGCTTCTCGGAGAGCCTCTCTGGATAGCAGCTCGGAGAGCCGCTGAGGACAGCAGCTCGGAGAGCCACTCAGGACAGCAGCTCGGAGAGCTGCACGGCGCAGCAGCTTGGGCCATCGTCAGTCAGATATTCTTCTATAACACACAAAAAGTATCACGGTAGCATCTTAAAACATTAGCATTACTTTCTTCAGTGTGACAACTAATAAGATTCAATTATTTATGAGCGTGAGTAATAGTTAAAAACAAATGAATGTGTTAATATCTGTCGACGTACTACGATAAAATTCTGGACTACCATCACCCGCACCACATTATGCAATGAAAACAAAAAAAAAACATTCCATGCCTTACATACATCTCACTCGCACAGTTGACAGCTTCTCGGAGAGCCTCTCCGGATAGCAGCTCGGAGAGCCGCTGAGGACAGCAGCTCGGAGAGCCACTCAGGACAGCGGCTCGGAAAGCTGCACGGCCTAGCAGCTTGGGTCATCATCAGTCAGATATTCTTCTATAACACACAAAAAGTATCACGGTAGCGTCTTAAAACATTAGCATTACTTTCTTCAGTGTGACAACTAATAAGATTCAATTATTTATGACCGTGAGTAAAAGTTAAAAACAATAGAATGTGTTAATATCTGTCGACGTACTACGATAAAATTCTGGACAACCATCACCCGCACCACATTATGCAATGAAAACAAAAAAAAACATTCCATGCCTTACATACATCTCACTCGCACAGTTGACAGCTTCTCGGAGAGCCTCTCCGGATAGCAGCTCGGAGAGCCGCTGAGGACAGCAGCTCGGAGAGCCACTCAGGACAGCAGCTCGGAGAGCTGCACGGCGCAGCAGCTTGGGCCATCGTCAGTCAGATATTCTTCTATAACACACAAAAAGTATCACGGTAGCATCTTAAAACATTAGCATTACTTTCTTCAGTGTGACAACTAATAAGATTCAATTATTTATGAGCGTGAGTAATAGTTAAAAACAAATGAATGTGTTAATATCTGTCGACGTACTACAATAAAATTCTGGACTACCATCACCCGCACCACATTATGCAATGAAAACAAAAAAAAACATTCCATGCCTTACATACATCTCACTCGCACAGTTGACAGCTTCTCGGAGAGCCTCTCCGGATAGCAGCTCGGAGAGCCGCTGAGGACAGCAGCTCGGAGAGCCACTCAGGACAGCGGCTCGGAAAGCTGCACGGCCTAGCAGCTTGGGCCATCGTCAGTCAGATATTCTTCTATAACACACAAAAAGTATCACGGTAGCGTCTTAAAACATTAGCATTACTTTCTTCAGTGTGACAACTAATAAGATTCAATTATTTATGAGCTTGAGTAATAGTTAAAAACAAATGAATGTGTTAATATCTGTCGACGTACTACGATAAAATTCTGGGACTACCATCACCCGCACCACATTATGCAATGAAAACAAAAAAAAACATTCCATGCCTTACATACATCTCACTCGCACAGTTGACAGCTTCTCGGAGAGCCTCTCCGGATAGCAGCTCGGAGAGCCGCTGAGGACAGCAGCTCGGAGAGCCACTCAGGATAGCAGCTCGGAGAGCTGCACGGCGCAGCAGCTTGGGCAATCGTCAGTCAGATATTCTTCTATAACACACAAAAAGTAACACGGTAGCATCTTAAAACATTAGCATTACTTTCTTCAGTGTGACAACTAATAAGATTCAATTATTTATGAGCGTGAGTAATAGTTAAAAACAAATGAATGTGTTAATATCTGTCGACGTACTACGATAAAATTCTGGACTACCATCACCCGCACCACATTATGCAATGAAAACAAAAAAAAACATTCCATGCCTTACATACATCTCACTCGCACAGTTGACAGCTTCTCGGAGAGCCTCTCCGGATAGCAGCTCGGAGAGCTGCACGGCGCAGCAGCTTGGGCCATCGTCAGTCAGATATTCTTCTATAACACACAAAAAGTATCACGGTAGCATCTTAAAACATTAGTATTACTGTCTTCAGTGTGACAACTAATAAGATTCAATTATTTATGAGCGTGAGTAATAGTTAAAAACAAATGAATGTGTTAATATCTGTCGACGTACTACGATAAAATTCTGGACTACCATCACCCGCACCTCATGATGCAATGAAAACAAAAAAAAACATTCCATGCCTTACATACATCTCACTCGCACAGTTGACGGCTTCTCGGAGAGCCTCTCCGGATCGCAGCTCGGAGAGCCGCTGAGGACAGCAGCTCGGAGAGCCACTCGGGACAGCAGCTCGGAGAGCTGCACGGCGCAGCAGCTTGGGCCATCGTCAGTCAGATATTCTTCTATAACACACAAAAAGTATCACGGTAGCATCTTAAAACATTAGCATTACTTTCTTCAGTGTGACAACTAATAAGATTCAATTATTTATGAGCGTGAGTTATTGTTAAAAACAAATGAATGTGTTAATATCTGTCGACGTACTACGATAAAATTCTGGACTACCATCACCCGCACCACATTATGCAATGAAAACAAAAAAAAACATTCCATGCCTTACATACATCTCACTCGCACAGTTGACAGCTTCTCGGAGAGCCTCTCCGGATAGCAGCTCGGAGAGCCGCTGAGGACAGCAGCTCGGAGAGCTACTCAGGACAGCAGCTCGGAGAGCTGCACGGCGCAGCAGCTTGGGCCATCGTCAGTCAGATATTCTTCTATAACACACAAAAAGTATCACGGTAGCATCTTAAAACATTAGCATTACTTTCTTCAGTGTGACAACTAATAAGATTCAATTATTTATGAGCGTGAGTAATAGTTAAAAACAAATGAATGTGTTAATATCTGTCGACGTACTACGATAAAATTCTGGACTACCATCACCCGCACCACATGATGCAATGAAAACAAAAAAAAAACATTATATGCCTTACATACATCTCACTCGCACAGTTGACGGCTTCTCGGAGAGCCTCTCCGGATAGCAGCTCGGAGAGCCGCTGAGGACAGCAGCTCGGAGAGCCACTCGGGACAGCAGCTCGGAGAGCTGCACAGCGCAGCAGCTTGGGCCATCGTCAGTCAGATATTCTTCTATAACACACAAAAAGTATCACGGTAGCATCTTAAAACATTAGCATTACTTTCTTCAGTGTGACAACTAATAAGATTCAATTATTTATGAGCGTGAGTAATAGTTAAAAACAAATGAATGTGTTAATATCTGTCGACGTACTACGATAAAATTCTGGACTACCATCACCCGCACCACATTATGCAATGAAAACAAAAAAACATTCCATGTCTTACATACATCTCACTCGCACAGTTGACAGCTTCTCGGAGAGCCTCTCCGGATAGCAGCTCGGAGAGCCGCTGAGGACAGCAGCTCGGAGAGCCACTCAGGACAGCGGCTCGGAAAGCTGCACGGCCTAGCAGTTTGGGCCATCGTCAGTCAGATATTCTTCTATAACACACAAAAAGTATCACGGTAGCGTCTTAAAACATTAGCATTACTTTCTTCAGTGTGACAACTAATAAGATTCAATTATTTATGAGCATGAGTAATAGTTAAAAACAAATGAATGTGTTAATATCTGTCGACGTACTACGATAAAATTCTGGACTACCATCACCCGCACCACATTATGCAATGAAAACAAAAAAAAACATTCCATGCCTTACATACATCTCACTCGCACAGTTGACAGCTTCTCGGAGAGCCTCTCCGGATAGCAGCTCGGAGAGCTACTCAGGACAGCAGCTCGGAGAGCTGCACGGCGCAGCAGCTTGGGCCATCGTCAGTCAGATATTCTTCTATAACACACAAAAAGTATCGCGGTAGCATCTTAAAACATTAGTATTACTTTCTTCAGTGTGACAACTAATAAGATTCAATTATTTATGAGCCTGAGTAATAATTAAAAACAAATGAATGTGTTAATATCTGTCGACGTACTACGATAAAATTCTGGACTACCATCACCCGCACCTCATGATGCAATGAAAACAAAAAAAAACATTCCATGCCTTACATACATCTCACTCGCACAGTTGACGGCTTCTCGGAGAGCCTCTCCGGATAGCAGCTCGGAGAGCCGCTGAGGACAGCAGCTCGGAGAGCCACTCGGGACAGCAGCTCGGAGAGCTGCACGGCGCAGCAGCTTGGGCCATCGTCAGTCAGATATTCTTCTATAACACACAAAAAGTATCACGGTAGCATCTTAAAACATTAGCATTACTTTCTTCAGTGTGACAACTAATAAGATTCAATTATTTATGAGCGTGAGTAATAGTTAAAAACAAATGAATGTGTTAATATCTGTCGACGTACTACGATAAAATTCTGGACTACCATCACCCGCACCACATTATGCAATGAAAACAAAAAAAAAACATTCCATGCCTTACATACATCTCACTCGCACAGTTGACAGCTTCTCGGAGAGCCTCTCCGGATAGCAGCTCGGAGAGCTGCACGGCGCAGCAGCTTGGGCCATCGTCAGTCAGATATTCTTCTATAACACACAAAAAGTATCACGGTAGCATCTTAAAACATAAGCATTACTTTCTTCAGTGTGACAACTAATAAGATTCAATTATTTATCAGCGTGAGTAATAGTTAAAAACAAATGAATGTGTTAATATCTGTCGACGTACTACGATAAAATTCTGGACTACCATCACCCGCACCACATTATGCAATGAAAACAAAAAAAACATTCCATGCCTTACATACATCTCACTCGCACAGTTGACAGCTTCTCGGAGAGCCTCTCCGGATAGCAGCTCGGAGAGCCGCTGAGGACAGCAGCTCGGAGAGCCACTCAGGATTGCAGCTCGGAGAGCTGCACGGCGCAGCAGCTTGGGCCATCGTCAGTCAGATATTCTTCTATAACACACAAAAAGTATCACGGTAGCATCTTAAAACATTAGCATTACTTTCTTCAGTGTGACAACTAATAAGATTCAATTATTTATGAGCGTGAGTAATAGTTAAAAACAAATGAATGTGTTAATATCTGTCGACGTACTACGATAAAATTCTGGACTACCATCACCCGCACCACATTATGCAATGAAAACAAAAAAAAACATTCCATGCCTTACATACATCTCACTCGCACAGTTGACAGCTTCTCGGAGAGCCTCTCCGGATAGCAGCCCGGAGAGCCGCTGAGGACAGCAGCTCGGAGAGACACTCAGGACAGCAGCTCGGAGAGCTGCACGGCGCAGCAGCTTGGGCCATCGTCAGTCAGATATTCTTCTATAACACACAAAAAGTTTCACGGTAGCATCTTAAAACATTAGCATTACTTTCTTCATTGTGACAACTAATAAGATTCAATTATTTATGAGCGTGAGTAATAGTTAAAAACAAATGAATGTGTTAATATCTGTCGACGTACTACGATAAAATTCTGGACTACCATCACCCGCACCACATTATGCAATGAAAACAAAAAAAAAACATTCCATGCCTTACATACATCTCACTCGCACAGTTGACAGCTTCTCGGAGAGCCTCTCCGGATAGCAGCTCGGAGAGCCGCTGAGGACAGCAGCTCGGAGAGCCACTCGGGACAGCAGCTCGGAGAGCTGCACGGTGCAGCAGCTTGGGCCATCGTCAGTCAGATATTCTTCTATAACACACAAAAAGTATCACGGTAGCATCTTAAAACATTAGCATTACTTTTTTCAGTGTGACAACTAATAAGATTCAATTATTTATGAGCGTAAGTAATAGTTAAAAAAAATGAATGTGTTAATATCTGTCGACGTACTACGATAAAATTCTGGACTACCATCACCCACACCACATTATGCAATGAAAACAAAAAAACATTCCATGCCTTACATACATCTCACTCGCACAGTTGACAGCTTCTCGGAGAGCCTCTCCGGATAGCAGCTCGGAGAGCCGCTGAGGACAGCAGCTCGGAGAGCCACTCAGGACAGCGGCTCGGAAAGCTGCACGGCCTAGCAGCTTGGGCCATCGTCAGTCAGATATTCTTCTATAACACACAAAAAGTATCACGGTAGCGTCTTAAAATTTAAGCATTACTTTCTTCAGTGTGACAACTAATAAGATTCAATTATTTATGAGCTTGAGTAATAGTTAAAAACAAATGAATGTGTTAATATCTGTCGACGTACTACGATAAAATTCTGGGACTACCATCACCCGCACCACATTATGCAATGAAAACAAAAAAAAACATTCCATGCCTTACATACATCTCACTCGCACAGTTGACAGCTTCTCGGAGAGCCTCTCCGGATAGCAGCTCGGAGAGCCGCTGAGGACAGCAGCTCGGAGAGCCACTCAGGATAGCAGCTCGGAGAGCTGCACGGCGCAGCAGCTTGGGCCATCGTCAGTCAGATATTCTTCTATAACACACAAAAAGTATCACGGTAGCATCTTAAAACATTAGCATTACTTTCTTCAGTGTGACAACTAATAAGATTCAATTATTTATGAGCGTGAGTAATAGTTAAAAACAAATGAATGTGTTAATATCTGTCGACGTACTACGATAAAATTCTGGACTACAATCACCCGCACCACATGATGCAATGAAAACAAAAAAAACATTCCATGCCTTACATACATCTCACTCGAACAGTTGACGGCTTCTCGGAGAGCCGCTGAGGACAGCAGCTCGGAGAGCCACTCGGGACAGCAGCTCGGAGAGCTGCACGGCGCAGCAGCTTGGGCCATCGTCAGTCAGATATTCTTCTATAACACACAAAAAGTATTACGGTAGCATCTTAAAACATTAGCATTACTTTCTTCAGTGTGACAACTAATAAGATTCAATTATTTATGAGCGTGAGTAATAGTTAAAAACAAATGAATGTGTTAATATCTGTCGACGGACTACGATAAAATTCTGGACTACCATCACCCGCACCACATTATGCAATGAAAACAAAAAAAAACATTCCATGCCTTACATACATCTCACTTGCACAGTTGACAGCTTCTCGGAGAGCCTCTCCGGATAGCAGCTCGGAGAGCCGCTGAGGACAGCAGCTCGGAGAGCTACTTATGACAGCAGCTCGGAGAGCTGCACGGCGCAGCAGCTTGGGCCATCGTCAGTCAGATATTCTTCTATAACACACAAAAAGAATCACGGTAGCATCTTTAAACATTAGCATTACTTTCTTCAGTGTGACAACTAATAAGATTCAATTATTTATGAGCGTGAGTAATAGTTAAAAACAAATGAATGTGTTATTATCTGTCGACGTACTACGATAAAATTCTGGACTACCATCACCCGCACCACATTATGCAATGAAAACAAAAAAAAACATTGCATGCCTTACATACATCTCACTCGCACAGTTGACAGCTTCTCGGAGAGCCTCTCCGGATAGCAGCTCGGAGAGCCGCTGAGGACAGCAGCTCGGAGAGCCACTCAGGATAGCAGCTCGGAGAGCTGCACGGCGCAGCAGCTTGGGCCATCGTCAGTCAGATATTCTTCTATAACACACAAAAAGTATCACGGTAGCATCTTAAAACATTAGCATTACTTTCTTCAGTGTGACAACTAATAAGATTCAATTATTTATGAGCGTGAGTAATAGTTAAAAACAAATGAATGTGTTAATATCTGTCGACGTACTACGATAAAATTCTGGACTACCATCACCCGCACCACATTATGCAATGAAAACAAAAAAAACATTCCATGCCTTACATACATCTCACTCGCACAGTTGACAGCTTCTCGGAGAGCCTCTCCGGATAGCAGCTCGGAGAGCCGCTGAGGACAGCAGCTCGGAGAGCCACTCAGGACAGCAGCTCGGAGAGCTGCACGGCGCAGCAGCTTGGGCCATCGTCTGTCAGATATTCTTCTATAACACACAAAAAGTATCACGGTAGCATCTTAAAACATTAGCATTACTTTCTTCAGTGTGACAAATAATAAGATTCAATTATTTATGAGCGTGAGTAATAGTTAAAAACAAATGAATGTGTTAATATCTGTCGACGTACTACGATAAAATTCTGGACTACCATCACCCGCACCACATTATGCAATGAAAACAAAAAAAAACATTCCATGCCTTACATACATCTCACTCGCACAGTTGACAGCTTCTCGGAGAGCCTCTCCGGATAGCAGCTCGGAGAGCCGCTGAGGACAGCAGCTCGGAGAGCCACTCAGGCCTGCAGCTCGGAGAGCTGCACGGCGCAGCAGCTTGGGCCATCGTCAGTCAGATATTCTTCTATAACACACAAAAAGTATCACGGTAGCATCTTAAAACATGAGCATTACTTTCTTCAGTGTGACAACTAATAAGATTCAATTATTTATGAGCGTGCGTAATAGTTAAAAACAAATGAATGTGTTAATATCTGTCGACGTACTACGATAAAATTCTGGACTACCATCACCCGCACCACATTATGAAATGAAAACAAAAAAAACATTCCATGCCTTACATACATCTCACTCGCACAGTTGACAGCTTCTCGGAGAGCCTCTCCGGATAGCAGCTCGGAGAGCCGCTGAGGACAGCAGCTCGAAGAGCCACTCAAGACAGCGGCTCGGAAAGCTGCACGGCCTAGCAGCTTGGGCCATCGTCAGTCAGATATTCTTCTATAACACACAAAAAGTATCACGGTAGCGTCTTAAAACATTAGCATTACTTTCTTCAGTGTGACAACTAATAAGATTCAATTATTTATGAGCGTGAGTAATAGTTAAAAACAAATGAATGTGTTAATATCTGTCGACGTACTACGATAAAATTCTGGACTACCATCACCCGCACCACATTATGCAATGAAAACAAAAAAACATTCCATGCCTTACATACATCTCACTCGCACAGTTGACAGCTTCTCGGAGAGCCTCTCCGGATAGCAGCTCGGAGAGCCGCTGAGGACAGCAGCTCGGAGAGCCACTCGGGACAGCAGCTCGGAGAGCTGCACGGCGCAGCAGCTTGGGCCATCGTCAGTCAGATATTCTTCTATAACACACAAAAAGTATCACGGTAGCATCTTAAAACATTAGCATTACTTTCTTCAGTGTGACAACTAATAAGATTCAATTATTTATGAGCGTGAGTAATAGTTAAAAACAAATGAATCTGTTAATATCTGTCGACGTACTACGATAAAATTCTGGACTACCATCACCCGCACCACATTATGCAATGAAAACAAAAAAAACATTCCATGCCTTACATACATCTCACTCGCACAGTTGACAGCTTCTCGGAGAGCCTCTCCGGATAGCAGCTCGGAGAGCCGCTGAGGACAGCAGCTCGGAGAGCTACTCAGGACAGCAGCTCGGAGAGCTGCACGGCGCAGCAGCTTGGGCCATCGTCAGTAAGATATTCTTCTATAACACACAAAAAGTATCACGGTAGCATCTTAAAACATTAGCATCACTTTCTTCAGTGTGACAACTAATTAGATTCAATTATTTATGAGCGTGAGTAATAGTTAAAAACAAATGAATGTGTTAATATCTGTCGACGTACTACGATAAAATTCTAGACTACCATCACCCGCACCACATTATGCAATGAAAACAAAAAAAACATTCCATGCCTTACATACATCTCACTCGCACAGTTGACAGCTTCTCGGAGAGCCTCTCCGGATAGCAGCTCAGAGAGCCGCTGAGGACAGCAGCTCGGAGAGCCACTCGGGACAGCAGCTCGGAGAGCTGCACGGCGCAGCAGCTTGGGCCATCTTCAGTCAGTTATTCTTCTATAACACACAAAAAGTATCACGGTAGCATCTTAAAACATTAGCATTACTTTCTTCAGTGTGACAACTAATAAGATTCAATTATTTATGAGCGTGAGTAATAGTTAAAAACAAATGAATGTGTTAGACGTACTACGATAAAATTCTGGACTACCATCACCCGCACCACATTATGCAATGAAAACAAAAAAAAAACATTCCATGCCTTACATACATCTCACTCGCACAGTTGACGGCTTCTCGGAGAGCCTCTCCGGATAGCAGCTCGGAGAGCCGCTGAGGACAGCAGCTCGGAGAGCCACTCGGGACAGCAGCTCGGAGAGCTGCACGGCGCAGCAGCTTGGACCATCGTCAGTCAGATATTCTTCTATAACACACAAAAAGTATCACGGTAGCATCTTAAAACATTAGCATTACTTTCTTCAGTGTGACAACTAATAAGATTCAATTATTTATGAGCGTGAGTAATAGTTAAAAACAAATGAATGTGTTAATATCTGTCGACGTACTACGATAAAATTCTGGACTACCATCACCCGCACCACATTATGCAATGAAAACAAAAAAATCATTCCATGCCTTACATACATCTCACTCGCACAGTTGACAGCTTCTCGGAGAGCCTCTCCGGATAGCAGCTCGGAGAGCCGCTGAGGACAGCAGCTCGGAGAGCCACTCGGGACAGCAGCTCGGAGAGCTGCACGGCGCAGCAGCTTGGGCCATCTTCAGTCAGATATTCTTCTATAACACACAAAAAATATCACGGTAGCATCTTAAAACATTAGCATTACTTTCTTCAGTGTGACAACTAATAAGATTCAATTATTTATGAGCGTGAGTAATAGTTAAAAACAAATGAATGTGTTAGACGTACTACGATAAAATTCTGGACTACCATCACCCGCACCACATTATGCAATGAAAACAAAAAAAAAACATTCCATGCCTTACATACATCTCACTCGCACAGTTGACGGCTTCTCGGAGAGCCTCTCCGGATAGCAGCTCGGAGAGCCGCTGAGGACAGCAGCTCGGAGAGCCACTCGGGACAGCAGCTCGGAGAGCTGCACGGCGCAGCAGCTTGGGCCATCGTCAGTCAGATATTCTTCTATAACACACAAAAAGTATCACGATAGCATCTTAAAACATTAGCATTACTTTCTTCAGTGTGACAACTAATAAGATTCAATTATTTATGAGCGTGAGTAATAGTTAAAAACAAATGAATGTGTTAATATCTGTCGACGTACTACGATAAAATTCTGGACTACCATCACCCGCACCTCATGATGCAATGAAAACAAAAAAAACATTCCATGCCTTACATACATCTCACTCGCACAGTTGACGCCTTCTCGGAGAGCCTCTCCGGATAGCAGCTCGGAGAGCCACTGAGGACAGCAGCTCGGAGAGCCACTCGGGACAGCAGCTCGGAGAGCTGCACGGCGCAGCAGCTTGGGCCATCGTCAGTCAGATATTCTTCTATAACACACAAAAAGTATCACGGTAGCATCTTAAAACATTAGCATTACTTTCTTCAGTGTGACAACTAATTAGATTCAATTATTTATGAGCGTGAGTAATAGTTAAATACAAATGAATGTGTTAATATCTGTTGACGTACTACGATAAAATTCTGGACTACCATCACCCGCACCACATTATGCAATGAAAACAAAAAAAAACATTCCATGCCTTACATACATCTCACTCGCACAGTTGACAGCTTCTCGGAGAGCCTCTCCGGATAGCAGCTCGGAGAGCCGCTGAGGACAGCAGCTCGGAGAGCCACTCGGGACAGCAGCTCGGAGAGCTGCACGGCGCAGCAGCTTGGGCCATCTTCAGTCAGATATTCTTCTATAACACACAAAAAGTATCACGGTAGCATCTTAAAACATTAGCATTACTTTCTTCAGTGTGACAACTAATAAGATTCAATTATTTATGAGCGTGAGTAATAGTTAAAAACAAATGAATGTGTTAATATCTGTCGACGTACTACGATAAAATTCTGGACTACCATCACCCGCACCTCATGATGCAATGAAAACAAAAAAAACATTCCATGCCTTACATACATCTCACTCGCACAGTTGACGCCTTCTCGGAGAGCCTCTCCGGATAGCAGCTCGGAGAGCCGCTGAGGACAGCAGCTCGGAGAGCCACTCGGGACAGCAGCTCGGAGAGCTGCACGGCGCAGCAGCTTGGGCCATCGTCAGTCAGATATTCTTCTATAACACACAAAAAGTATCACGGTAGCATCTTAAAACATTAGCATTACTTTCTTCAGTGTGACAACTAATAAGATTCAATTATTTATGAGCGTGAGTAATAGTTAAAAACAAATGAATGTGTTAATATCTGTCGACGTACTACGATAAAATTCTGGACTACCATCACCCGCACCACATTATGCAATGAAAACAAAAAAAACATTCCATGCCTTACATACATCTCACTCGCACAGTTGACAGCTTCTCGGAGAGCCTCTCCGGATAGCAGCTCGGAGAGCCGCTGAGGACAGCAGCTCGGAGAGCTACTCAGGACAGCAGCTCGGAGAGCTGCACGGCGCAGCAGCTTGGGCCATCGTCAGTCAGATATTCTTCTATAACACAAAAAAGTATCACGGTAGCATCTTAAAACATTAGCATCACTTTCTTCAGTGTGACAACTAATTAGATTCAATTATTTATGAGCGTGAGTAATAGTTAAAAACAAATGAATGTGTTAATATCTGTTGACGTACTACGATAAAATTCTGGACTACCATCACCCGCACCACATTATGCAATGAAAACAAAAAAAACATTCCATGCCTTACATACATCTCACTCGCACAGTTGACAGCTTCTCGGAGAGCCTCTCCGGATAGCAGCTCGGAGAGCCGCTGAGGACAGCAGCTCGGAGAGCCACTCAGGATAGCAGCTCGGAGAGCTGCACGGCGCAGCAGCTTGGGCCATCGTCAGTCAGATATTCTTCTATAACACACAAAAAGTATCACGGTAGCATCTTAAAACATTAGCATTACTTTCTTCAATGTGACAACTAATAAGATTCAATTATTTATGAGCGTGAGTAATAGTTAAAAACAAATGAATGTGTTTATATCTGTCGACGTACTACGATAAAATTCTGGACTACCATCACCCGCACCACATTATGCAATGAAAACAAAAAAAAACATTCCATGCCTTACATACATCTCACTCGCACAGTTGACAGCTTCTCGGAGAGCCTCTCCGGATAGCAGCTCGGAGAGCCGCTGAGGACAGCAGCTCGGAGAGCCACTCAGGACAGCAGCTCGGAGAGCTGCACGGCGCTGCAGCTTGGGCCATCGTCAGTCAGATATTCTTCTATAACACACAAAAAGTATCACGGTAGCATCTTAAAACATTAGCATTACTTTCTTCAGTGTGACAACTAATAAGATTCAATTATTTATGAGCGTGAGTAATAGTTAAAAACAAATGAATGTGTTAATATCTGTCGACGTACTACGATAAAATTCTGGACTACCATCACCCGCACCACATTATGCAATGAAAACAAAAAAAAACATTCCATGCCTTACATACATCTCACTCGCACAGTTGACAGCTTCTCGGAGAGCCTCTCCGGATAGCAGCTCGGAGAGCTGCACGGCGCAGCAGCTTGGGCCATCGTCAGTCAGATATTCTTCTATAACACACAAAAAGTATCACGGTAGCATCTTAAAACATTAGCATTACTTTCTTCAATGTGACAACTAATAAGATTCAATTATTTATGAGCGTGAGTAATAGTTAAAAACAAATGAATGTGTTTATATCTGTCGACGTACTACGATAAAATTCTGGACTACCATCACCCGCACCACATTATGCAATGAAAACAAAAAAAAACATTCCATGCCTTACATACATCTCACTCGCACAGTTGACAGCTTCTCGGAGAGCCTCTCCGGATAGCAGCTCGGAGAGCCGCTGAGGACAGCAGCTCGGAGAGCCACTCAGGACAGCAGCTCGGAGAGCTGCACGGCGCTGCAGCTTGGGCCATCGTCAGTCAGATATTCTTCTATAACACACAAAAAGTATCACGGTAGCATCTTAAAACATTAGCATTACTTTCTTCAGTGTGACAACTAATAAGATTCAATTATTTATGAGCGTGAGTAATAGTTAAAAACAAATGAATGTGTAAATATCTGTCGACGTACTACGATTAAATTCTGGACTACCATCACCCGCACCACATGATGCAATGAAAACAAAAAAAAACATTTCATGCCTTACATACATCTCACTCGCACAGTTGACGGCTTCTCGGAGAGCCTCTCCGGATAGCAGCTCGGAGAGCCGCTGAGGACAGCAGCTCGGAGAGCCACTCGGGACAGCAGCTCGGAGAGCTGCACGGCGCAGCAGCTTGGGCCATCGTCAGTCAGATATTCTTCTATAACACACAAAAAGTTTCACGGTAGTATCTTAAAACATTAGCATTACTTTCTTCAGTGTGACAACTAATAAGATTCAATAATTTATGAGCGTGAGTAATAGTTAAAAACAAATGAATGTGTTAATATCTGTCGACGTACTACGATAAAATTCTGGACTACCATCACCCGCACCACATGATGCAATGAAAACAAAAAAAAACATTTTATGCCTTACATACATCTCACTCGCACAGTTGACGGCTTCTCGGAGAGCCTCTCCGGATAGCAGCTCGGAGAGCCGCTGAGGACAGCAGCTCGGAGAGCCACTCGGGACAGCAGCTCGGAGAGCTGCACGGCGCAGCAGCTTGGGCCATCGTCAGTCAGATATTCTTCTATAACACACAAAAAGTATCACGGTAGTATCTTAAAACATTAGCATTACTTTCTTCAGTGTGACAACTAATAAGATTCAATTATTTATGAGCGTGAGTAATAGTTAAAAACAAATGAATGTGTTAATATCTGTCGACGTACTACGATAAAATTCTGGACTACCATCACCCGCACCACATTATGCAATGAAAACAAAAAAAACATTCCATGCCTTACATACATCTCACTCGCACAGTTGACAGCTTCTCGGAGAGCCTCTCCGGATAGTAGCTCGGAGAGCCGCTGAGGACAGCAGCTCGGAGAGCCACTCAGGACAGCAGCTCGGAGAGCTGCACGGCGCAGCAGCTTGGGCCATCGTCAGTCAGATATTCTTCTATAACACACAAAAAGTATCACGGTAGCATCTTAAAACATTAGCATTACTTTCTTCAGTGTGACAACTAATAAGATTCAATTATTTATGAGCGTGAGTAATAGTTAAAAACAAATGAATGTGTTAATATCTGTCGACGTACTACGATAAAATTCTGGACTACCATCACCCGCACCACATTATGCAATGAAAACAAAAAAAACATTCCATGCCTTACATACATCTCACTCGCACAGTTGACAGCTTCTCGGAGAGCCTCTCCGGATAGCAGCTCGGAGAGCCGCTGTGGACAGCAGCTCGGAGAGCCACTCAGGACAGCAGCTCGGAGAGCTGCACGGCGCAGCAGCTTGGGCCATCGTCAGTCAGATATTCTTCTATAACACACAAAAAGTATCACGGTAGCATCTTAAAACATTAGCATTACTTTCTTCAGTGTGACAACTAATAAGATTCAATTATTTATGAGCGTGAGTAATAGTTAAAAACAAATGAATGTGTTAATATCTGTCGACGTACTACGATAAAATTCTGGACTACCATCACCCGCACCACATGATGCAATGAAAACAAAAAAAAACATTCCATGCCTTACATACATCTCACTCGCACAGTTGACGGCTTCTCGGAGAGCCTCTCCGGATAGCAGCTCGGAGAGCCGCTGAGGACAGCAGCTCGGAGAGCCACTCGGGACAGCAGCTCGGAGAGCTGCACGGCGCAGCAGCTTGGGCCATCGTCAGTCAGATATTCTTCTATAACACACAAAAAGTATCACGGTAGTATCTTAAAACATTAGCATTACTTTCTTCAGTGTGACAACTAATAAGATTCAATTATTTATGAGCGTGAGTAATAGTTAAAAACAAATGAATGTGTTAATATCTGTCGACGTACTACGATAAAATTCTGGACTACCATCACCCGCACCACATTATGCAATGAAAACAAAAAAAAACATTTCATGCCTTACATACATCTCACTCGCACAGTTGACAGCTTCTCGGAGAGCCTCTCCGGATAGCAGCTCGGAGAGCCGCTGAGGACAGCAGCTCGGAGAGCCACTCGGGACAGCAGCTCGGAGAGCTGCACGGCGCAGCAGCTTGGACCATCGTCAGTCAGATATTCTTCTATAACACACAAAAAGTATCACGGTAGCATCTTAAAACATTAGCATTACTTTCTTCAGTGTGACAACTAATAAGATTCAATTATTTATGAGCGTGAGTAATAGTTAAAAACAAATGAATGTGTTAATATCTGTCGACGTACTACGATAAAATTCTGGACTACCATCACCCGCACCACATTATGCAATGAAAACAAAAAAAACATTCCATGCCTTACATACATCTCACTCGCACAGTTGACAGCTTCTCGGAGAGCCTCTCCGGATAGCAGCTCGGAGAGCCGCTGAGGACAGCAGCTCGGAGAGCCACTCGGGACAGCAGCTCGGAGAGCTGCACGGCGCAGCAGCTTGGGCCATCTTCAGTCAGATATTCTTCTATAACACACAAAAAGTATCACGGTAGCATCTTAAAACATTAGCATTACTTTCTTCAGTGTGACAACTAATAAGATTCAATTATTTATGAGCGTGAGTAATAGTTAAAAACAAATGAATGTGTTAGACGTACTACGATAAAATTCTGGACTACCATCACCCGCACCACATTATGCAATGAAAACAAAAAAAAAACATTCCATGCCTTACATACATCTCACTCGCACAGTTGACGGCTTCTCGGAGAGCCTCTCCGGATAGCAGCTCGGAGAGCCGCTGAGGACAGCAGCTCGGAGAGCCACTCGGGACAGCAGCTCGGAGAGCTGCACGGCGCAGCAGCTTGGGCCATCGTCAGTCAGATATTCTTCTATAACACACAAAAAGTATCACGGTAGCATCTTAAAACATTAGCATTACTTTCTTCAGTGTGACAACTAATAAGATTCAATTATTTATGAGCGTGAGTAATAGTTAAAAACAAATGAATGTGTTAATATCTGTCGACGTACTACGATAAAATTCTGGACTACCATCACCCGCACCTCATGATGCAATGAAAACAAAAAAAACATTCCATGCCTTACATACATCTCACTCGCACAGTTGACGCCTTCTCGGAGAGCCTCTCCGGATAGCAGCTCGGAGAGCCGCTGAGGACAGCAGCTCGGAGAGCCACTCGGGACAGCAGCTCGGAGAGCTGCACGGCGCAGCAGCTTGGGCCATCGTCAGTCAGATATTCTTCTATAACACACAAAAAGTATCACGGTAGCATCTTAAAACATTAGCATTACTTTCTTCAGTGTGACAACTAATAAGATTCAATTATTTATGAGCGTGAGTAATAGTTAAAAACAAATGAATGTGTTAATATCTGTCGACGTACTACGATAAAATTCTGGACTACCATCACCCGCACCACATTATGCAATGAAAACAAAAAAAACATTCCATGCCTTACATACATCTCACTCGCACAGTTGACAGCTTCTCGGAGAGCCTCTCCGGATAGCAGCTCGGAGAGCCGCTGAGGACAGCAGCTCGGAGAGCTACTCAGGACAGCAGCTCGGAGAGCTGCACGGCGCAGCAGCTTGGGCCATCGTCAGTCAGATATTCTTCTATAACACACAAAAAGTATCACGGTAGCATCTTAAAACATTAGCATCACTTTCTTCAGTGTGACAACTAATTAGATTCAATTATTTATGAGCGTGAGTAATAGTTAAAAACAAATGAATGTGTTAATATCTGTCGACGTACTACGATAAAATTCTGGACTACCATCACCCGCACCACATTATGCAATGAAAACAAAAAAAACATTCCATGCCTTACATACATCTCACTCGCACAGTTGACAGCTTCTCGGAGAGCCTCTCCGGATAGCAGCTCGGAGAGCCGCTGAGGACAGCAGCTCGGAGAGCCACTCAGGATAGCAGCTCGGAGAGCTGCACGGCGCAGCAGCTTGGGCCATCGTCAGTCAGATATTCTTCTATAACACACAAAAAGTATCACGGTAGCATCTTAAAACATTAGCATTACTTTCTTCAGTGTGACAACTAATAAGATTCAATTATTTATGAGCGTGAGTAATAGTTAAAAACAAATGAATGTGTTTATATCTGTCGACGTACTACGATAAAATTCTGGACTACCATCACCCGCACCACATTATGCAATGAAAACAAAAAAAACATTCCATGCCTTACATACATCTCACTCGCACAGTTGACAGCTTCTCGGAGAGCCTCTCCGGATAGCAGCTCGGTGAGCCGCTGAGGACAGCAGCTCGGAGAGCCACTCAGGACAGCAGCTCGGAGAGCTGCACGGCGCTGCAGCTTGGGCCATCGTCAGTCAGATATTCTTCTATAACACACAAAAAGTATCACGGTAGCATCTTAAAACATTAGCATTACTTTCTTCAGTGTGACAACTAATAAGATTCAATTATTTATGAGCGTGAGTAATAGTTAAAAACAAATGAATGTGTTAATATCTGTCGACGTACTACGATTAAATTCTGGACTACCATCACCCGCACCACATGATGCAATGAAAACAAAAAAAAAACATTTCATGCCTTACATACATCTCACTCGCACAGTTGACGGCTTCTCGGAGAGCCTCTCCGGATAGCAGCTCGGAGAGCCGCTGAGGACAGCAGCTCGGAGAGCCACTCGGGACAGCAGCTCGGAGAGCTGCACGGCGCAGCAGCTTGGGCCATCGTCAGTCAGATATTCTTCTATAACACACAAAAAGTATCACGGTAGCATCTTAAAACATTAGCATTACTTTCTTCAGTGTGACAACTAATAAGATTCAATTATTTATGAGCGTGAGTAATAGTTAAAAACAAATGAATGTGTTAATATCTGTCGACGTACTACGATAAAATTCTGGACTACCATCACCCGCACCACATGATGCAATGAAAACAAAAAAAAACATTTCATGCCTTACATACATCTCACTCGCACAGTTGACGGCTTCTCGGAGGGCCTCTCCGGATAGCAGCTCGGAGAGCCGCTGAGGACAGCAGCTCGGAGAGCCACTCGGGACAGCAGCTCGGAGAGCTGCACGGCGCAGCAGCTTGGGCCATCGTCAGTCAGATATTCTTCTATAACACACAAAAAGTATCACGGTAGCATCTGAAAACATTAGCATTACTTTCTTCAGTGTGACAACTAATAAGATTCAATTATTTATGAGCGTGAGTAATAGTTAAAAACAAATGAATGTGTTAATATCTGTCGACGTACTACGATAAAATTCTGGACTACCATCACCCGCACCACATTATGCAATGAAAACAAAAAAAACATTCCATGCCTTACATACATCTCACTCACACAGTTGACAGCTTCTCGGAGAGCCTCTCCGGATAGCAGCTCGGAGAGCCGCTGAGGACAGCAGCTCGGAGAGCTACTCAGGATAGCAGCTCGAAGAGCTGCACGGCGCAGCAGCTTGGGCCATCGTCAGTCAGATATTCTTCTATTACACACAAAAAGTATCACGGTAGCATCTTAAAACATTAGCATTACTTTCTTCAGTGTGACAACTAATAAGATTCAATTATTTATGAGCGTGAGTAATAGTTAAAAACAAATGAATGTGTTAATATCTGTCGACGTACTACGATAAAATTCTGGACTACCATCACCCGCACCACATTATGCAATGAAAACAAAAAAAACATTCCATGCCTTACATACATCTCACTCGCACAGTTGACAGCTTCTCGGAGAGCCTCTCCGGATAGCAGCTCGGAGAGCCGCTGAGGACAGCAGCTCGGAGAGCCACTCAGGACAGCAGCTCGGAGAGCTGCACGGCGCAGCAGCTTGGGCCATCGTCAGTCAGATATTCTTCTATAACACACAAAAAGTATCACGGTAGCATCTTAAAACATTAGCATTACTTTCTTCAGTGTGACAACTAATAAGATTCAATTATTTATGAGCGTGAGTAATAGTTAAAAACAAATGAATGTGTTAATATCTGTCGACGTACTACGATAAAATTCTGGACTACCATCACCCGCACCACATGATGCAATGAAAACAAAAAAAAACATTCCATGCCTTACATACATCTCACTCGCACAGTTGACGGCTTCTCGGAGAGCCTCTCCGGATAGCAGCTCGGAGAGCCGCTGAGGACAGCAGCTCGGAGAGCCACTCGGGACAGCAGCTCGGAGAGCTGCACGGCGCAGCAGCTTGGGCCATCGTCAGTCAGATATTCTTCTATAACACACAAAAAGTATCACGGTAGTATCTTAAAACATTAGCATTACTTTCTTCAGTGTGACAACTAATAAGATTCAATTATTTATGAGCGTGAGTAATAGTTAAAAACAAATGAATGTGTTAATATCTGTCGACGTACTACGATAAAATTCTGGACTACCATCATCCGCACCACATTATGCAATGAAAACAAAAAAAAACATTTCATGCCTTACATACATCTCACTCGCACAGTTGACAGCTTCTCGGAGAGCCTCTCCGGATAGCAGCTCGGAGAGCCGCTGAGGACAGCAGCTCGGAGAGCTACTCAGGACAGCAGCTCGGAGAGCTGCACGGCGCAGCAGCTTGGGCCATCGTCAGTCAGATATTCTTCTATAACACACAAAAAGTATCGCGGTAGCATCTTAAAACATTAGTATTACTTTCTTCAGTGTGACAACTAATAAGATTCAATTATTTATGAGCGTGAGTAATAGTTAAAAACAAATGAATGTGTTAATATCTGTCGACGTACTACGATAAAATTCTGGACTACCATCACCCGCACCACATTATGCAATGAAAACAAAAAAAAACATTCCATGCCTTACATACATCTCACTCGCACAGTTGACAGCTTCTCGGAGAGCCTCTCCGGATAGCAGCTCGGAGAGCCGCTGAGGACAGCAGCTCGGAGAGCCACTCAGGACAGCAGCTCAGAGAGCTGCACGGCGCAGCAGCTTGGGCCATCGTCAGTCAGATATTCTTCTATAACACACAAAAAGTATCACGGTAGCATCTTAAAACATTAGCATTACTTTCTTCAGTGTGACAACTAATAAGATTCAATTGTTTATGAGCGCGAGTAATAGTTAAAAACAAATGAATGTGTTAATATCTGTCGACATACTACGATAAAATTCTGGACTACCATCACCCGCACCTCATGATGCAATGAAAACAAAAAAAACATTCCATGCCTTACATACATCTCACTCGCACAGTTGACGCCTTCTCGGAGAGCCTCTCCGGATAGCAGCTCGGAGAGCCGCTGAGGACAGCAGCTCGGAGAGCCACTAGGGACAGCAGCTCGGAGAGTTGCACGGCGCAGCAGCTTGGGCCATCGTCAGTCAGATATTCTTTTATAACACACAAAAAGTATCACGGTAGCATCTTAAAACATTAGCATTACTTTCTTCAGTGTGACAACTAATAAGATTTAATTATTTATGAGCGTGAGTAATAGGTAAAAACAAATGAATGTGTTAATATCTGTCGTCGTACTACGATAAAATTCTGGACTACCATCACCCGCACCACATTATGCAATGAAAACAAAAAAAACATTCCATGCCTTACATACATCTCACTCGCACAGTTGACAGCTTCTCGGAGAGCCTCTCCGGATAGCAGCTCGGAGAGCCGCTGAGGACAGCAGCTCGGAGAGCTACTCAGGACAGCAGTTTGGAGAGCTGCACGGCGCAGCAGCTTGGGCCATCGTCAGTCAGATATTCTTCTATAACACACAAAAAGTATCACGGTAGCATCTTAAAACATTAGCATTACTTTCTTCAGTGTGACAACTAATAAGATTCAATTATTTATGAGCGTGAGTAATAGTTAAAAACAAATGAATGTGTTAATATCTGTCGACGTACTACGATAAAATTCTGGACTACCATCACCCGCACCACATTATGCAATGAAAACAAAAAAAAACATTCCATGCCTTACATACATCTCACTCGCACAGTTGACAGCTTCTCGGAGAGCCTCTCCGGATAGCAGCTCGGAGAGCCGCTGAGGACAGCAGCTCGGAGAGCCACTCAGGATAGCAGCTCGGAGAGCTGCACGGCGCAGCAGCTTGGGCCATCGTCAGTCAGATATACTTCTATAACACACAAAAAGTATCACGGTAGCATCTTAAAACATTAGCATTACTTTCTTCAGTGTGACAACTAATAAGATTCAATTATTTATGAGCGTGAGTAATAGTTAAAAACAAATGAATGTGTTAATATCTGTCGACGTACTACGATTAAATTCTGGACTACCATCACCCGCACCACATTATGCAATGAAAACAAAAAAAACATTCGATGCCTTACATACATCTCACTCGCACAGTTGACAGCTTCTCGGAGAGCCTCTCCGGATAGCAGCTCGGAGAGCCTCTGATGACAGCAGCTCAGAGAGCCACTCAGGACAGCAGCTCGGAGAGCTACACGGCGCAGCAGCTGGGGCTATCGTAAGTCAGATATTCTTCTATAACACACAAAAAGTATCACGGTAGCATCTTAAAACATTAGCATTACTTTCTTCAGTGTGACAACTAATAAGATTCAATTATTTATGAGCGTGAGTAATAGTTAAAAACAAATGAATGTGTTAATATCTGTCGACGTACTACGATAAAATTCTGGACTACCATCACCCGCACCACATTATGCAATGATAACAAAAAAAAAACATTTCATGCCTTACATACATCTCACTCGCACAGTTGACAGCTTCTCGGAGAGCCTCTCCGGATAGCAGCTCGGAGAGCCGCTGAGGACAGCAGCTCGGAGAGCCACTCAGGATTGCAGCTCGGAGAGCTGCACGGCGCAGCAGCTTGGGCCATCGTCAGTCAGATATTCTTCTATAACACACAAAAAGTATCACGGTAGCATCTTAAAACATTAGCATTACTTTCTTCAGTGTGACAACTAATAAGATTCAATTATTTATGAGCGTGAGTAATAGTTAAAAACAAATGAATGTGTTAATATCTGTCGACGTACTACGATAAAATTCTGGACTACCATCACCCGCACCACATTATGCAATGAAAACAAAAAAAAACATTCCATGCCTTACATACATCTCACTCGCACAGTTGACAGCTTCTCGGAGAGCCTCTCCCGATAGCAGCTCGGAGAGCCGCTGAGGACAGCAGCTCGGAGAGCTACTCAGGACAGCAGCTCGGAGAGCTGCACGGCGCAGCAGCTTGGGCCATCGTCAGTCAGATATTCTTCTATAACACACAACAAGTATCGCGGTAGCATCTTAAAACATTAACATTACTTTCTTCAGTGTGACAACTAATAAGATTCAATTATTTATGAGCGTGAGTAATAGTTAAAAACAAATGAATGTGTTAATATCTGTCGACGTACTACGATAAAATTCTGGACTACCATCACCCGCACCACATTATGCAATGAAAACAAAAAAAAAACATTTCATGCCATACATACATCTCACTCGCACAGTTGACAGCTTCTCGGAGAGCCTCTCCGGATAGCAGCTCGGAGAGCCGCTGAGGACAGCAGCTCGGAGAGCCACTCAGGATAGCAGCTCGGAGAGCTGCACGGCGCAGCAGCTTGGGCCATCGTCAGTCAGATATTCTTCTATAACACACAAAAAGTATCACGGTAGCATCTTAAAACATTAGTATTACTTTCTTCAGTGTGACAACTAATAAGATTCAATTATTTATGAGCGTGAGTAATAGTTAAAAACAAATAAATGTGTTAATATCTGTCGACGTACTACGATAAAATTCTGGACTACCATCACCCGCACCACATTATGCAATGAAAACAAAAAAAAACATTCCATGCCTTACATACATCTCACTCGCACAGTTGACAGCTACTCGGAGAGCCTCTCCGGATAGCAGCTCGGAGAGCCGCTGAGGACAGCAGCTCGGAGAGCCACTCAGGATTGCAGCTCGGAGAGCTGCACGGCGCAGCAGCTTGGGCCATCGTCAGTCAGATATTCTTCTATAACACACAAAAAGTATCACGGTAGCATCTTAAAACATTAGCATTACTTTCTTCAGTGTGACAACTAATAAGATTCAATTATTTATGAGCGTGAGTAATAGTTAAAAACAAATGAATGTGTTAATATCTGTCGACGTACTACGATAATATTCTGGACTACCATCACCCGCACCACATTATGCAATGAAAACAAAAAAAAACATTCCATGCCTTACATACATCTCACTCGCACAGTTGACAGCTTCTCGGAGAGCCTCTCCGGATAGCAGCTCGGAGAGCCGCTGAGGACAGCAGCTCGGAGAGCCACTCAGGACAGCGGCTCGGAAAGCTGCACGGCCTAGCAGCTTGGGCCATCGTCAGTCAGATATTCTTCTATAACACACAAAAAGTATCACGGTAGCGTCTTAAAACATTAGCATTACTTTCTTCAGTGTGACAACTAATAAGATTCAATTATTTATGAGCGTGAGTAATAGTTAAAAACAAATGAATGTGTTAATATCTGTCGACGTACTACGATAAAATTCTGGACTACCATCACCCGCACCACATTATGCAATGAAAACAAAAAAAAACATTCCATGCCTTACATACATCTCACTCGCACAGTTGACAGCTTCTCGGAGAGCCTCTCCGGATAGCAGCTCGGAGAGCCGCTGAGGACAGCAGCTCGGAGAGCCACTCAGGACAGCAGCTCGGAGAGCTGCACGGCGCAGCAGCTTGGGCCATCGTCAGTCAGATATTCTTCTATAACACACAAAAAGTATCACGGTAGCATCTTAAAACATTAGCATTACTTTCTTCAGTGTGACAACTAATAAGATTCAATTATTTATGAGCGTGAGTATTAGTTTAAAACAAATGAATGTGTTATTATCTGTCGACGTACTACGATAAAATTCTGGACTACCATCACCCGCACCACATTATGCAATAAAAACAAAAAAAAACATTTCATGCCTTACATACATCTCACTCGTACAGTTGACAGCTTCTCGGAGAGCCTCTCCGGATAGCAGCTCGGAGAGCCGCTGAGGACAGCAGCTCGGAGAGCCACTCAGGACAGCAGCTCGGAGAGCTGCACGGCGCAGCAGCTTGGGCCATCGTCAGTCAGATATTCTCCTATAACACACAAAAAGTATCACGGTAGCATCTTAAAACATTAGCATTACTTTCTTCAGTGTGACAACTAATAAGATTCAATTATTTATGAGCGTGAGTAATAGTTAAAAACAAATGAATGTGTTAATATCTGTCGACGTACTACGATAAAATTCTGGACTACCATCACCCGCACCACATTATGCAATGAAAACAAAAAAAAAACATTCCATGCCTTACATACATCTCACTCGCACAGTTGACAGCTTCTCGGAGAGCCTCTCCGGATAGCAGCTCGGAGAGCCGCTGAGAACAGCAGCTCGGAGAGCTACTCAGGACAGCAGCTCGGAGAGCTGCACGGCGCAGCAGCTTGGGCCATCGTCAGTCAGATATTCTTCTATAACACACAAAAAGTATCACGGTAGCATCTTAAAACATTAGCATTACTTTCTTCAGTGTGACAACTAATAAGATTCAATTATTTATGAGCGTGAGTAATAGTTAAAAACAAATGAATGTGTTAATATATGTCGACGTACTACGATAAAATTCTGGACTACCATCACCCGCACCACATTATGCAATGAAAACAAAAAAAAACATTCCATGCCTTACATACATCTCACTCGCACAGTTGACAGCTTCTCGGAGAGCCTCTCCGGATAGCAGCTCGGAGAGCCGCTGAGGACAGCAGCTCGGAGAGCCACTCAGGATAGCAGCTCGGAGAGCTGCACGGCGCAGCAGCTTGGGCCATCGTCAGTCAGATATTCTTCTATAACACACAAAAAGTATCGCGGTAGCATCTTAAAACATTAGTATTACTTTCTTCAGTGTGACAACTAATAAGATTCAATTATTTATGAGCGTGAGTAATAGTTAAAAACAAATGAATGTGTTAATATCTGTCGACGTACTACGATAAAATTCTGGACTACCATCACCCGCACCTCATGATGCAATAAAAAAACAAAAAAAATATTCCATGCCTTACATACATCTCACTCGCACAGTTGACGCCTTCTCGGAGAGCCTCTCCGGATAGCAGCTCGGAGAGCCGCTGAGGACAGTAGCTCGGAGAGCCACTCGGGACAGCAGCTCGGAGAGCTGCACGGCGCAGCAGCTTGGGCCATCGTCAGTCAGATATTCTTCTATAACACACAAAAAGTATCGCGGTAGCATCTTAAAACATTAGTATTACTTTCTTCAGTGTGACAACTAATAAGATTCAATTATTTATGAGCGTGAGTAATAGTTAAAAACAAATGAATGTGTTAATATCTGTCGACGTACTACGATAAAATTCTGGACTACCATCACCCGCACCTCATGATGCAATAAAAAAACAAAAAAAACATTCCATGCCTTACATACATCTCACTCGCACAGTTGACGCCTTCTCGGAGAGCCTCTCCGGATAGCAGCTCGGAGAGCCGCTGAGGACAGTAGCTCGGAGAGCCACTCGGGACAGCAGCTCGGAGAGCTGCACGGCGCAGCAGCTTGGGCCATCGTCAGTCAGATATTCTTCTATAACACACAAAAAGTATCACGGTAGCATCTTAAAACATTAGCATTACTTTCTTCAGTGTGACAACTAATAAGATTCAATTATTTATGAGCGTGAGTAATAGTTAAAAACAAATGAATGTGTTAATATCTGTCGACGTACTACGATAAAATTCTGGACTACCATCACCCGCACCACATTATGCAATGAAAACAAAAAAACATTCCATGCCTTACATACATCTCACTCGCACAGTTGACAGCTTCTCGGAGAGCCTCTCCAGATAGCAGCTCGGAGAGCCGCTGAGGACAGCAGCTCGGAGAGCTACTCAGGACAGCAGCTCGGAGAGCTGCACGGCGCAGCAGCTTGGGCCATCGTCAGTCAGATATTCTTCTATAACACACAAAAAGTATCACGGTAGCATCTTAAAACATTAGCATTACTTTCTTCAGTGTGACAACTAATAAGATTCAATTATTTATGAGCGTGAGTAATAGTTAAAAACAAATGAATGTGTTAATATCTGTCGACGTACTACGATAAAATTCTGGACTACCATCACCCGCACCACATTATGCAATGAAAACAAAAAAAACATTCCATGCCTTACATACATCTCACTCGCACAGTTGACAGCTTCTCGGAGAGCCTCTCCGGATAGCAGCTCGGAGAGCCACTGAGGACAGCAGCTCGGAGAGCCACTCAGGATAGCAGCTCGGAGAGCTGCACGGCGCAGCAGCTTGGGCCATCGTCAGTCAGATATTCTTCTATAACACACAAAAAGTATCACGGTAGCATCTTAAAACATTAGCATTACTTTCTTCAGTGTGACAACTAATAAGATTCAATTATTTATGAGCGTGAGTAATAGTTAAAAACAAATGAATGTGTTAATATCTGTCGACGTACTACGATAAAATTCTGGACTACCATCACCCGCACCACATTATGCAATGAAAACAAAAAAAACATTCCATGCCTTACATACATCTCACTCGCACAGTTGACAGCTTCTCGGAGAGCCTCTCCGGATAGCAGCTCGGAGAGCCGCTGAGGACAGCAGCTCGGAGAGCCACTCGGGACAGCAGCTCGGAGAGCTGCACGGCGCAGCAGCTTGGGCCATCTTCAGTCAGATATTCTTCTATAACACACAAAAAGTATCACGGTAGCATCTTAAAACATTAGCATTACTTTCTTCAGTGTGACAACTAATAAGATTCAATTATTTATGAGCGTGAGTAATAGTTAAAAACAAATGAATGTGTTAGACGTACTACGATAAAATTCTGGACTACCATCACCCGCACCACATTATGCAATGAAAACAAAAAAAAACATTCCATGCCTTACATACATCTCACTCGCACAGTTGACGGCTTCTCGGAGAGCCTCTCCGGATAGCAGCTCGGAGAGCCGCTGAGGACAGCAGCTCGGAGAGCCACTCGGGACAGCAGCTCGGAGAGCTGCACGGCGCAGCAACTTGGGCCATCGTCAGTCAGATATTCTTCTATAACACACAAAAAGTATCACGGTAGCATCTTAAAACATTAGCATTACTTTCTTCAGTGTGACAACTAATAAGATTCAATTATTTATGAGCGTGAGTAATAGTTAAAAACAAATGAATGTGTTAATATCTGTCGACGTACTACGATAAAATTCTGGACTACCATCACCCGCACCTCATGATGCAATGAAAACAAAAAAAACATTCCATGCCTTACATACATCTCACTCGCACAGTTGACGCCTTCTCGGAGAGCCTCTCCGGATAGCAGCTCGGAGAGCCGCTGAGGACAGCAGCTCGGAGAGCCACTCGGGACAGCAGCTCGGAGAGCTGCACGGCGCAGCAGCTTGGGCCATCGTCAGTCAGATATTCTTCTATAACACTCAAAAAGTATCACGGTAGCATCTTAAAACATTAGCATTACTTTCTTCAGTGTGACAACTAATAAGATTCAATTATTTATGAGCGTGAGTAATAGTTAAAAACAAATGAATGTGTTAATATCTGTCGACGTACTACGATAAAATTCTGGACTACCATCACCCGCACCACATTATGCAATGAAAACAAAAAAAAAACATTCCATGCCTTACATACATCTCACTCGCACAGTTGATAGCTTCTCGGAGAGCCTCTCCGGATAGCAGCTCGGAGAGCCGCTGAGGACAGCAGCTCGGAGAGCCACTCAGGACAGCGGCTTGGAAAGCTGCACGGCCTAGCAGCTTGGGCCATCGTCAGTCAGATATTCTTCTATAACACACAAAAAGTATCACGGTAGCGTCTTAAAACATAAGCATTACTTTCTTCAGTGTGACAACTAATAAGATTCAATTATTTAGGAGCGTGAGTAATAGTTAAAAACAAATGAATGTGTTAATATCTGTCGACGTACTACGATAAAATTCTGGACTACCATCACCCGCACCACATTATGCAATGAAAACAAAAAAAAAACATTCCATGCCTTACATACATCTCACTCGCACAGTTGACAGCTTCTCGGAGGGCCTCTCCGGATAGCAGCTCGGAGAGCCGCTGAGGACAGCAGCTCGGAGAGCCACTCGGGACAGCAGCTCGGAGAGCTGCACGGCGCAGCAGCTTGGGCCATCTTCAGTCAGATATTCTTCTAGAACACACAAAAAGTATCACGGTAGCATCTTAAAACATTAGCATTACTTTCTTCAGTGTGACAACTAATAAGATTCAATTATTTATGAGCGTGAGTAATAGTTAAAAACAAATGAATGTGTTAGACGTACTACGATAAAATTCTGGACTACCATCACCCGCACCACATTATGCAATGAAAACAAAAAAAAACATTCCATGCCTTACATACATCTCACTCGCACAGTTGACGGCTTCTCGGAGAGCCTCTCCGGATAGCAGCTCGGAGAGCCGCTGAGGACAGCAGCTCGGAGAGCCACTCGGGACAGCAGCTCGGAGAGCTGCACGGCGCAGCAACTTGGGCCATCGTCAGTCAGATATTCTTCTATAACACACAAAAAGTATCACGGTAGCATCTTAAAACATTAGCATTACTTTCTTCAGTGTGACAACTAATAAGATTCAATTATTTATGAGCGTGAGTAATAGTTAAAAACAAATGAATGTGTTAATATCTGTCGACGTACTACGATAAAATTCTGGACTACCATCACCCGCACCTCATGATGCAATGAAAACAAAAAAAACATTCCATGCCTTACATACATCTCACTCGCACAGTTGACAGCTTCTCGGAGAGCCTCTCCGGATAGCAGCTCGGAGAGCCGCTAAAGACAGCAGCTCGGAGAGCCACTCAGGACAGCGGCTTGGAAAGCTGCACGGCCTAGCAGCTTGGGCCATCGTCAGTCAGATATTCTTCTATAACACACAAAAAGTATCACGGTAGCGTCTTAAAACATAAGCATTACTTTCTTCAGTGTGACAACTAATAAGATTCAATTATTTAGGAGCGTGAGTAATAGTTAAAAACAAATGAATGTGTTAATATCTGTCGACGTACTACGATAAAATTCTGGACTACCATCACCCGCACCACATTATGCAATGAAAACAAAAAAAAAACATTCCATGCCTTACATACATCTCACTCGCACAGTTGATAGCTTCTCGGAGAGCCTCTCCGGATAGCAGCTCGGAGAGCCGCTGAGGACAGCAGCTCGGAGAGCCACTCAGGACAGCGGCTTGGAAAGCTGCACGGCGTAGCAGCTTGGGCCATCGTCAGTCAGATATTCTTCTATAACACACAAAAAGTATCACGGTAGTATCTTAAAACATTAGCATTACTTTCTTCAGTGTGACAACTAATAAGATTCAATTATTTATGAGCGTGAGTAATAGTTAAAAACAAATGAATGTGTTAATATCTGTCGACGTACTACGATAAAATTCTGGACTACCATCACCCGCACCACATTATGCAATGAAAACAAAAAAAACATTCCATGCCTTACATACATCTCACTCGCACAGTTGACAGCTTCTCGGAGAGCCTCTCCGGATAGCAGCTCGGAGAGCCGCTGAGGACAGCAGCTCGGAGAGCCACTCAGGATGGCAGCTCGGAGAGCTGCACGGCGCAGCAGCTTGGGCCATCGTCAGTCAGATATTCTTCTATAACACACAAAAAGTATCACGGTAGCATCTTAAAACATTAGCATTACTTTCTTCAGTGTGACAACTAATAAGATTCAATTATTTATGAGCGTGAGTAATAGTTAAAAACAAATGAATGTGTTAATATCTGTCGACGTACTACGATAAAATTCTAGACTACCATCACCCGCACCACATTATGCAATGAAAACAAAAAAAAACATTCCATGCCTTACATACATCTCACTCGCACAGTTGACAGCTTCTCGGAGAGCCTCTCCGGATAGCACCTCAGAGAGCCGCTGAGGACAGCAGCTCGGAGAGCCACTCAGGATAGCAGCTCGGAGAGCTGCACGGTGCAGCAGCTTGGGCCATCGTCAGTCAGATATTCTTCTATAACACACAAAAAGTATCGCGGTAGCATCTTAAAACATTAGTATTACTTTCTTCAGTGTGACAACTAATAAGATTCAATTATTTATGAGCGTGAGTAATAGTTAAAAACAAATGAATGTGTTAATATCTGTCGACGTACTACGATAAAATTCTGGACTACCATCACCCGCACCTCATGATGCAATAAAAAAACAAAAAAAACATTCCATGCCTTACATACATCTCACTCGCACAGTTGACGCCTTCTCGGAGAGCCTCTCCGGATAGCAGCTCGGAGAGCCGCTGAGGACAGTAGCTCGGAGAGCCACTCGGGACAGCAGCTCGGAGAGCTGCACGGCGCAGCAGCTTGGGCCATCGTCAGTCAGATATTCTTCTATAACACACAAAAAGTATCACGGTAGCATCTTAAAACATTAGCATTACTTTCTTCAGTGTGACAACTAATAAGATTCAATTATTTATGAGCGTGAGTAATAGTTAAAAACAAATGAATGTGTTAATATCTGTCGACGTACTACGATAAAATTTTGGACTACCATCACCCGCACCACATTATGCAATGAAAACAAAAAAACATTCCATGCCTTACATACATCTCACTCGCACAGTTGACAGCTTCTCGGAGAGCCTCTCCAGATAGCAGCTCGGAGAGCCGCTGAGGACAGCAGCTCGGAGAGCCACTCGGGACAGCAGCTCGGAGAGCTGCACGGCGCAGCAACTTGGGCCATCGTCAGTCAGATATTCTTCTATAACACACAAAAAGTATCACGGTAGCATCTTAAAACATTAGCATTACTTTCTTCAGTGTGACAACTAATAAGATTCAATCATTTATGAGCGTGAGTAATAGTTAAAAACAAATGAATGTGTTAATATCTGTCGACGTACTACGATAAAATTCTGGACTACCATCACCCGCACCTCATGATGCAATGAAAACAAAAAAAACATTCCATGCCTTACATACATCTCACTCGCACAGTTGACGCCTTCTCGGAGAGCCTCTCCGGATAGCAGCTCGGAGAGCCGCTGAGGACAGCAGCTCGGAGAGCCACTCGGGACAGCAGCTCGGAGAGCTGCACGGCGCAGCAGCTTGGGCCATCTTCAGTCAGATATTCTTCTATAACACACAAAAAGTATCACGGTAACATCTTAAAACATTAGCATTACTTTCTTCAGTGTGACAACTAATAAGATTCAATTATTTATGAGCGTGAGTAATAGTTAAAAACAAATGAATGTGTTAGACGTACTACGATAAAATTCTGGACTACCATCACCCGCACCACATTATGCAATGAAAACAAAAAAAAACATTCCATGCCTTACATACATCTCACTCGCACAGTTGACGGCTTCTCGGAGAGCCTCTCCGGATAGCAGCTCGGAGAGCCGCTGAGGACAGCAGCTCGGAGAGCCACTCGGGACAGCAGCTCGGAGAGCTGCACGGCGCAGCAACTTGGGCCATCGTCAGTCAGATATTCTTCTATAACACACAAAAAGTATCACGGTAGCATCTTAAAACATTAGCATTACTTTCTTCAGTGTGACAACTAATAAGATTCAATTATTTATGAGCGTGAGTAATAGTTAAAAACAAATGAATGTGTTAATATATGTCGACGTACTACGATAAAATTCTGGACTACCATCACCCGCACCACATTATGCAATGAAAACAAAAAAAAACATTCCATGCCTTACATACATCTCACTCGCACAGTTGACAGCTTCTCGGAGAGCCTCTCCGGATAGCAGCTCGGAGAGCCGCTGAGGACAGCAGCTCGGAGAGCCACTCAGGATAGCAGCTCGGAGAGCTGCACGGCGCAGCAGCTTGGGCCATCGTCAGTCAGATATTCTTCTATAACACACAAAAAGTATCGCGGTAGCATCTTAAAACATTAGCATTACTTTCTTCAGTGTGACAACTAATAAGATTCAATTATTTATGAGCGTGAGTAATAGTTAAAAACAAATGAATGTGTTAATATCTGTCGACGTACTACGATAAAATTCTGGAC